>JAUIMM010000045.1:9170000-10627500 GCA_031769625.1 Taudactylus pleione | reverse complement strand
TCTATTCACCACCACAATGGCTTTGAAATGAAACAAACAAGATGTGCTTTAACTGCAGACTTTCAGATTTAATTTGAGGGTAATTACATCCAAATCAGGTGAACGGTGTAGGCATTACAACGGTTTCTATATGTGCCTCCCACTTTTTAAGGGGCCAAAAGTAATGGGACAAACTAAACAATCCTAAATCTAACTTTCACTTTTTAATCCTTTGTTGCAAATCCTTTGCAGGCAATTACAGCCTGAAGTCTGGAACGCATAGACATCACCAGACGCTGGGTTTCATCCCTGGTGATGCTCTGCCAGGCCTCTACTGCAAATGTCTTCAGTTCCTGCTTGTTCTTGGGGCATTTTCCCTTCAGTTTTGTCTTCATCAAGTGAAATGCATGCTCAATCGGATTCAGGTCGGGATTGACTTGGTCATTGCATTACATTCCACTTTTTAGCCTTAAAAAACTCTTTGGTTGCTTTTGCACTATGCTTCGGGTCATTGTCCATCTGCACTGTGAAGCGCCGTCTAATGAGTTCTGAAGCATTTGACTGAATATGAGCATATAATATTGCACGAAACACTTCAGAATTCATTCTGCTGCTTTTGTCAGCAGTCACATCATCAATAAATACAAGGGAACCAGTTCCATTGGCAGCCATACATGCCCACACCATGACACTACCACCACCATGCTTCACTGATGAGGTGGTATGTTGTGGATCATGAGCAGTTCCTTTCCTTCTCCATTCTCTTCTCTTCCCATCACTTTGGTACCAGTTGATCTTTGTCTCATCTGTCCATAGGATGTTGTTCCAGAACTGTAATGGCTTTTTTAGATGTTGTTTGGCAAACTCTAATCTGGTCTTCCTGTTTTTGTGGCTCACCAATGGTTTACATCTTGTGGTGAACCCTCTATATTCACTCTTGTGAAGTCTTCTCTTGATTTTTGACTTTGACACATATACACCTACCTCCGGGAGACTGTTCTTGATTTGGCCAACTGTTGTGAAGGGGTTTTTCTTCACCAGGGAAATAATTCTTCTGTCATCCACCACAGTTGTTTTCCGTGGTCTTCCGGGTCTTTTGGTGTTGCTGAGCTCTCCGGTGCATTCTTTCTTTTTAAGAATGTTCCAAACAGTTGATTTGGCCATACCTAATGTTTTTGCTATCTCTCTGATGGGTTTGTTTTGATTTTTCAGCCTAATGATGGCTTGCTTCACTGATAGTGACAGCTCTTTGGATCTCATATTGAGAGTCGACAGCAACTGATTCCAAATGCAAATGTCACACCTAGAATCAACTCCAGACCTTTTACCTGCTTAATTGATAATGAAATAACGAGGGAATAGCCCACACCTGTCCATGAAATAGCTTTTGAGTTGATAGTCCCATTACTTTTGGCCCCTTAAAAAGTGGGAGGCACATATAGAAACCGTTGTAATTCCTACACCATTGACCTGATTTGGATGTAATTACCCTCAAATTAAATCTGAAAGTCTGCAGTTAAAGCACATCTTGTTTTTCATTTCAAAGCCATTGTGGTGGTGAATAGAGGCCAAAATATGAAAATTCTGTCAATGTCCCAATATTTATGCACCTGACTGTGTGTGTGTGTGTATATATATATATATATATATATATATATATATATATATATTGTATGTGTGTGTACATATGTTTCAACTGAATTCTCTTTAGAAAATGGGAATGGTAACCACAATTTGTCAGATTCTTTTTGGTTCGTACATTTGATTTGATAGCATATGTAATCAATCAACAAAATAAACGAAGCTTACTATATATTCACATAAGTGGAGATAGATATTCCTGATTGTCCTGTACATAGCATAGCATTTTAGACATATATTTTCTTCTTTTTCTTTTTTTTTTTTTTTTTTTTAAGTTTGCTTCCATGGGCAGTGATTTCTCTTGCCTCATGAACTTTTATTAGTCTATCCCATCATTTCTCCCCTCCCCCCCCACCTTGGTTTCACATTCTGTTGCATGTGTTATTCACTTGTTTTAATTGCATACCCAATTTTTTAATTTGCATTATTGTATAAATTAAAATAATTTTTTTATATTTCTAATTATATTTGTTTTCATCTATCACTGCCTTGTGTATTTACTCACTTTAATAATGTACTTGTACTTTGAAATCTTTGCCTAAACACAGATTCTTACTAATTGATTAAATACGGCATGTCTATATAATTAACTTACTAGAAACTGGTTAGTCGCTGAACAGTACACCCATCCACACACTATTCATAGCAGTTATCCCGTATGTCTAAACTGTACAGCTGACACCCTAATATATAAAAAAGGGGGCAGTTTCTACTCTCTTTCCTTTAAGCCCTAATCGGCTTTATTGTTTATTAATCACTTGCTGCATTTTGAAAGCAGGGAGTGTTATCTGTGATTGGCGCCACCTTATCTCCATTTACACGACGCTTACTATATATTCACATAAGCCGAGATAGATATTCCTCATTGTCCTGTACATAGCATTTTAGACATATATTTTCTTTTTTTTTCTTTTTTTTAAGTTTGCTTCCTGCTTTAAATTGAACCAATAAATGAAAATATTTATATGTTTGCTTGGTTTAGAATAGTCCAAAGTGGGAATTTGTTTTGGTTAAATTACCAGGTTTAAATGTAGTACATGAAACTTGTTATGGCTACCACTAATGACTTTTTACCTAATTTATGTCTCTAGGCCACAAGCTTATGGCGAGAACACAGATGGGCCCTTCTCACTTGCAGCATTACCTTATAGTCAGATGAATGATCTCCTAAACAGGGTTGAAGATAGAGTTTTAGTGAGACCCCATGAACCACCACCTCCTCCACCAATGCAAGTAGCTGGACATGGAAAAGCCTTGCCCGTTGTCAGGTACTGAATGTGTGGATCACTTTGTTAGTATTATGCCATCTAGAGAACAGATTTAGCTGTTACTGTTACCTGTTCACAGTCAGTGTGGTGGCTTGCTGAGTTTTTGTTTTCCAGGTACGTACTATCTGTATAAGGAGAATGACTTCTATATGGGTTACTTCCTGTTATCATTATTTATGTTCTGATGGTTCTTGTGTCACTTCACCATTGATTAGGAACACCAGTTACTCTCTGTCCTGACCAGTTTGAATATATAAAAAGTGCAGATGGCTTCTTTCCACAAAGCCTTAAAAGTTGTTATGTGACCGCCATTGTTACATTACATTAAAGGCCATGTGCGGTGGTAATTCAAATGTTCTATTTTAGAATGCAATATTAATATGTTAGATTTTTCTGCAGTTCGTAGTAATATATTTGTACCAGTTTTAATAAAAAGCTCATTTTTTCTTTTTACTTTTTTTTAGTGCCGCACCAGGGTTGTCTGAAAACCGTCCCCAGTCTCCAGCCCTGGGTAGAACACCAGTGTTTGTGAGCCCATCTCCTCCACCACCACCACCTCTCCCCCCACCACCTCCTCCCCTTCCATCTGCTCTTTCTGCTTCCTCGTTACGATCATCCGTATCATATACGCCTCCTCCTCCTATTCCCCCACCACCTCCACCACCTACATCTAATTTGCAGACTACTGTTGTGCCACCAGCACCAGCTCCTCTCCAAATAGCACCTGGAGTACTGCACCCAGCTGCACCTCCTGTGGCACCTCCCCTTGTACAGCCCTCCCCACCAGTGTCACGTTCTGCTCAAGTATGTGAAACTGTGCCAGTTCACCCACTTCCACAAACTGAGGCACAGGGGCTTCCACCACCACCTCCTCCACCACCTTTACCTCCTCCTGGAATGCGGCCCTCTTCTCCTGTTGCAGTCCCACCCCTCTCACATGTCCCCGCAGGTATACATCCACTTGCTTCCATTGTGCCCGGTTCTCATGCTCTATCCCCATCCCCACCATCTCAAGTTGCTCTGGAGCCTAAGAGACACCCATCAAATCTGCCGGTTATCAGTGATGCTAGAAGTGTCCTGCTGGAAGCAATACGAAAAGGTAGAGTTATGCTTGTAAGGTCATGATTATTAATTTTAAAATTACTCAAAGAGTATAGCCTTAAATTATATAAACAGAGATGTGTGTGCATTGTTTTATATATTATAAAAATATACATTGTGAGAAAAGATACAAGGAAACTATTTATCCCGCCAAAGTACACATTTTATTTAAGAAAGTATTTACACTAAGGGGTGAATTCAATGACTAGATAAAGCGAAAACTTGGTGAAGTTTTCGCACACTTTGGGTGTTTTGGTGCGATATTTTTGCGTGTTTTGTCTATGCATGCTCCTGTATTTCACACTATCGTGTTACAAAAGATACAAAAACGCATTTGCATGTAAACTGTTAGTGGAGTAACCTGAGAAAAGTACAGCACACTTGGGTTAAACTGTTTGTACCCCATTAAAAGGCTATCTGACATACAAAAACAATAGAAGTGTGTTAGTGGCCCTAATAAAAGTATTTGGTGTTCTTAAATTGTGTCAAATGGCTGTTATATGTATATTTGTATAACATTGCCACCTACAATGTTGAAAACACCTGTTCCATCCATACAGCCCCCCAAAATACCACACCCATTACTTTAAACCCATTTTCCAACACTTTTTTTTCACCAAAACTGACATGCAATTATTGGCCAAATTAAGCTAATTAAAACATTATTTTTGCCTAATTTGTCATTGGAAGGGAGGGTCTAAGGGTTTCTGACATTCCCGAAATTTTTAGCACCCTAAAACTAGGGATTTTGCTAAATTTTTCACCTGCTCTGGGACGTCTATGAAGAATTTGCATGTAAGAAAAAACTTCGTCAATAGGATTGCACAATAAGTAGTTTTTTGCGCAAAGTTCTCACGTGTGAAAACTTTTCGTGACTGTGTCCAGCCCTAAGTATGATCGTTATTCTAGTAGACAGTGGTCTGAACTCTCATTCGTGCTCTAATACTTAGCTTATTGTTTCACCAAATGCCACTTCAATTAAAGTTATCAAAGGTTGTAAAACATACATTTTTCCAAGTGTCTGATAGTATACAACTGTTACATATGTAAATATAGTCATTTTGTGTACTGAAAAGTTATGTTTCATACTATGGACCCCATTTAATTATGAGTGATAGGCTTGTTATCGCTCGTTACTAATCTTAAATGGTGCTCCAACCAATCAATTACTTACTGTCATTTTACAGGCTGTGTTTGAAAAATTACAGGAGCTGATTGGTTGGAGCACCATTTAAGATAAATAATGAGTGATAACAAGCCTATCACTCATCATTAAATGGGGCTCTATATTTTTTAATAAAAAGCTAAAAGTTTTCGGCAAACCAGTCTCTGTTTCTATTGAGAGAAACTTCTTTTCTCTCCTTTTTTTGCTGGAATTTTGTGGATCCAAGATACTACTAATACCCCTTTTACACTAACTTAAAAATCCCCGGTTGATGCACATCAACCTGGGATTTTTGTCGGTGTAAATGGATTCTCCTAGGTCTAGGGACCCCGGGGATTCAACTCTGGTAGTTTGCAGGGTTGGCCACGGGTCGTTCCCGTGCCACCCTGCAGTGTTAACGGAGCGATCCAGGTCACGATGACCCGGATCGTGCCGCATGCCGCCCGATTGGACGGCTTCAGTGGACTTTGGAGATGATATCACTGCAGACCCGGTTCTTGTGTTTACGGTGCCGACCCGGGAATATCCTGGGTCGGCGCCGCAGTCTGAAAAGGGTTAGTTCCAGGTCTGATCCGGATTGGAACCCTGTTCCAACCCCTGGTTCAGACCCAGAACTTTGGTATAAAAGAGGTATAAGATAGGACTTTATTGTACACATTAGGTTGCCCTGCATTCACCAACAGGTGAACACAGGTTAAATCCGTATTTAGAACACATTGTAACCATGGATAGTATTACTTTTCAGGTGTTTAGTGAACCCTGATTCTTCTTTCTTTACTCTCACCCAGTCACTTGTTTGCAAAATTGACCTTCCGTTATAATAGCTAGTTCCTCCTAGTGATTTATAGGTACACTCAAACAACAATTCCCAACACAGTTCTCATCGGCTCATTTCTGCCACTTGCTGGAATGACCTCAGTTTGCAGGCTGTATCTCTTACAATAAAATAAAAACCTTATGTGCTAAAAATCAATGTTGTTATAGACTTTATTATTTAGGATATTTTAAATTGTTGTATAACACTCTTCTCGCTATTTCAGGTATTCAACTTCGTAAAGTGGAAGAACAACGTGAGCAAGAAGCCAAGCATGAGCGTATTGAGAATGATGTGGCCACCATCTTGTCCCGGCGTATTGCTGTGGAATACAGCGACTCGGAAGATGATTCCGAGTTTGATGAGGTGGAGTGGGAGTGAAATGTGTTGCATACTACAAACTGGAATGCTGATGTCAATTGTGGTGCTTGTTCTTTGAAAAAGTTTGGTCATTTCTAGTGTTTTGTACCACTTTTATTTTACATCTCCAGAATAAACCCCCTTTTTTTCTATTTTTAGTTTACAGTAAAATTAGCAACTTTGACATTTTACAGTGACTTTTTACCATTCTTTTACTGGAAGGCAGTAACTATGTTTCAATAGGCCACTAAGTATTAAGGCTGGGCTGCTGTCACGTTGTAGAATAGAAAATGTTTATTTTTCTTCTTTTTAACGTATAATATTTGTGCACTTTGTGAATTTTAAGTTAATGATGGCGACCGGAAATTGAAATTCCAAGGGCAGCTGTATCTATTATAGGACTTATTTTATTTGGTAATGTTTTAATAACATGCCTAGCTTAACAAATTCTACTGCTTGAAGTTGGGTATATACACTGAGGAAAACCGTTTAATGTGGATCTATTACCTACATGTAGTGGAAGCAGCCATTATATGTCTCTGTGATATCACTGTGTATTGGCAAATATGTACCCACAATATGGCTGCCTCCACTGTGTGTAGATGACGAGTCCACTTTGGTTTAGAAATCTATGACCTATGAATAATATTTGTTGTTTTTTTTTTCTTTTCTTTTTTTTTTTTATGATTGCCTTATTTGAATGCTGAGGTATTTTTTATGTACATGTTGTTCTGTACTATTTTGCCTGTATTCTAAAGTAAAGAAAATTAATGTGAAAACTGACTTTAAACATTCGATGTAACTTATGTAACTGTTAAGAAAAAAAAACATATTGTTTTGATTTAATAAATTCTTCATTTAAAGTGGAGTATTCCAAATGTTTTGTTAGATGAATTCCTTGTAAAGCTTTTGGCTATGCTGATGTCACACCAAGTGGTAAAGTTGCGACACCTAGTGGCCAACTTATGTACTTCTCTTCTAAATATATTTCATTATTGTATGACTGCTAAGTATTATGAGAGGATCTTTATATTCGCATATGCATGCCATCATTTTCTGGCCATGTGTAGACTAAATCTATGTATTTTAAGCTATGTAAATGGGCAGAAGTACAATTCTGCATCAAGACTATAGCCCTTAGTATCTACTTTCACCTCTTTTCTGAGCCATTCATCTTATCAAGTAACATGATGCAATAATATGTCCGTGTCAGAGACTGATGTTAAAAATATAGGAATAGATCAAAGGGAAAAGCAAAATATTGAGTAATCAAAAGATCAATCTAGTATTATTATTAATAACCTTTATTTCTAAAGTGCTGACATACTACACAGAAATGTACATTGAGGGAAATATGACACACATTGCATATAATAACATGAAACAGAAGATGAAGAAGTTATGTGCCCAAATGAGCTTACTATTAAAGAGAGGATGACATTTTGATAAGCAAATTAGCAGAATAATAACCACAGTTGCTTGTGAGGAAAGTGCGTGTAGCTATTGCAAGACAGCAGCTGCCAACAGTACAGCAGTCATTGGCAGCTGGTATTCTGGGCAGCTACTGGTGGTGTGGTATGGATTGCAGGAGAGACAGAGCAAGGAAAGATAAAACATTGACCAGTTACTGTAGAAATCTTAAAATAGCTGTTGGTAATGTAGCTGCCTGACTCAATTTGTCCTAGAAAGATAATATTGCATTTACCTTAATACATTTCCATAACTGAACCAATCTGGAGAGAAAATGGACACACTGCACACAATTGGAGGGTCCTTAAATTTGGTACCTAAAGCCAGATGATCTTTTAAAGTGTGACTTACAATTCCACAAGAAAGCTTGATTATAAATGAATTCTTTATTATATCCCAAAACGTAACCTCAGAGACTTAAGGTGCCCATCCACATTGTAATCGTGCAATCGCTCAGTAATCGGCCGCAAATCGTGCATCCAAATGTCGGAAACGACCAGCGATGTGCGCTCCCGCTGGTAGTTTCCGACCTCAAGCATCGGCTGAACATGTAGGCCAATCTGCCGATAACGACAGATTGGCCATGTTCGGGGATGATTGATGTGCCTACGCTGAACGACTAATCATTCAGTGTAGGCACTGCACCCCATAGGAGAACGACGGTACGATTACGATGTCGTAACCGTACCGTCTTTCCCTGATCTACGAGTGGATGGGCACTTTTAGAACATATGCCTTTGTCAAAATATTCTGTCATCACTGATTTCAATGTTTTAAAAGATGTTTATTCCTTCAAAACCTCAGAGCTGTATTGTATGGTGACAAACTTCAGATGTTATAATTGAAATTTCACTTAATTCATCTAAACTAGCTGGTTCTCTTTAAACAGTGATTACTCATGGGCTCACATATATTGAATGAATACAATTATCGAGAAATGGTACAAAACTGTTAGGGGTATATTTACTATAGTGCGGGTTTGTAGAAGTGGAGATGTTGCCCATAGCAGCCAATCAGATTCTACTTAACATTTATCTAGCACCTTCTAGAAGATAATAGCTAGAATCTGATTGGTTGCAATGGGCAATATCTCCACTTCTAAAAACCCGCACTTTAGTAAATATACCCTTAGAGCTTGAGAGGAAATACATTTTTGTGTTAGTAAATACTTTAGGTACTCAGCCAGAAACCATCGGAGCGTGAACCATTGGATTGCCGTGCACATCTGTGCCTGTGTGGATTGAGTCAAGGTGGCAGGCAAAAACTGGTGAGTGTAAAGTGTGTATATGTACAGTATGTGTGTGTCTTGGTGTGGTCAGAGTGTGTAAGGGTTTTTTCTTTATTTCAGCAGCAAGCACACGCTATACATGTCAGGTTTTATGGGCCTGATCAGCAAGGATCACTATTGCAAATGCGTATACAGAATGGCCGATGGTGTGTACTGTGCATGCCTATGCACCATAGCGCAGGACAGCATTGCGATCACTTCGATTACGCACACAGACAGGAATCCATCGCAGAGTGAAACGTCATTGTTTGGGGGGTGGTGACGGGGAGTGGCTGGAGAAACACAGGCGTGCCAGTCTGTTTGAAAGCCGTTACATGGGCGTGCATAAATTAGCCACTGCGACAGCATACGCAGCTTGTGTATTCACTGCATGCGACGAGACTTGAACTTTCTAAGACAAGTCAGGGCTGCTGTAATTGTGTGAGGGGCCGATGTTATTGATGTGTACGCAGGACTGCAAGGTATCACGGATGTGAGAAAGTGGTAGTGGGCATTTCTCTGCTGGCTGAGCAGTTGCAAACAGCATATTATCGCAGCACAACTGCGTGCGATTACGCAGTCGCGATCGCAATAGTGATCCGTTCTGAATCAGGCTAAATCAGGCCCTATGTGCACACATGCATGATGACCTTACTACCACTACATAGGTTGTATGTAATACAGACATGAACAAATATGTTGGTAGCCTTACAGCTCATTGAAACAATGCTCCATTCCTCCTGAAAAGTGTTGAAATTAAAAACTATTGTCTCATGTATACCTGCATGCCTGTGGTATATTATTGAATAAAGCAAATAAACTGTAAAGAGATAAATGATTGCCTATTCTCCAAAGATAATCTAAAATGGCCTGGAGAGATTTTTTGGTACCACTTAGACAAATAATTGGATTATAGTGCTATTTCAAACTATTTGAATTAGCATCACACTTGTTTTCAATCCTGTAATCAGTATTTCAGCCTATTTAAATGGAGAAAAGTAGTCACTCTGCTGTTTGGTATCATCGTGTGCACCACACTGTACATGGACCAGAGACAGCAAAGGGGGAAGTTGTCTGAGGAGATACAGTAAGAAAAATAAATTTATAGACAAGCATGTCAAAGGTAAAGCCTAGAAGACCACCTCAAAGCAGCTTGATGTTCCTGTAACTACAGTTGCAAATATTATTAAAAATCTTAATCTTAAAGTCTGTGAGACTGTAGCCAACCTCCTTAGATGCGGCGGCAGGAGGAAAATCGACTCCAGATTAAACAGAAGAATAATGAGAATGGCAAAAAAAAGGAAAACTTACTAACCGATACAAACTGAACTCCAAGGTCAGTGTACGTCCATGTCTGATCACACTATCCTATGCTTTCTGAGTGACCGTGGGCTCAATGGAAGAAGACCCAAGAAAAAAAGAACATAAGCCAGGCTTTACTAAAATGCATATTAACAAGCCACAATGCTTCTGCAAGAATGTCCTTTGGACATACAGATGTGTCCTCATACACTGTTGCTTAAATTGCGGCAAATAGCCCTACATGGTGTGCCAGGTCTCGTGCGTCTGCCTGTGCATTGTGTCTTTTTTGCATCTTTTTCGGCTGACTAAAGGTGCGTATCCACTAGGCCATTAAAATGAGCGATTGAATGATAACGACATCGTTCAATTGCTCATTATCATTCTGAAATCATTCATTAAAATGTCGAAAACGACCAGCGATGCGCACTCCCGCTGGTTGTTTTTGACATCAATCATCTGAACGTGCTGGTCAATCTGCCCATAACAACAGGTTGTGCATGTTCAGGGATGAGGGAGGGTGGCTGCATTGAACGACATATCGTTCAGTGTAGGCACTATACAGGATGAGGAACGACTACGATTACAATGTTGCAAGTGGATACGCACCTTAAGACGCATATCAAATTAATCACTGCAATCTCTTGATGCAACACTTGTATATCTGAAGTGCAACGATGCAGCAGCTGCAGCTTTTTTTCCACACCATGTTACGGTGCTTAATTTACAGACTCCGTCTACCACAAGTTGCTTATCATATATATCAGTGCAATCTCCTTGTGCGTCTTAGTCTCATCGCATTGCGACTAAGATGCATTTTAAGCTGAAAAAAAGATGCAAAAAAGACTTTGAGCAAGCAGAGTCGCACTGAACCTGGCAGCTCATTCAAGCCAGGTGTCTCATGCCACATGGTGTATTGAGGCTAGATGAGGATACCTATGTATCAGGCAAAACTGGAGCTTTTTGCCAAGACACTGCTCTATGGGCCTGATTCAGCAAGGGACGCAAGTGAAAGATCACATGGAGCCGGCCGATGGTGCGTCGCAATGCGCATGTGTGAACCAGTCACTGCGGGCGGGTAAAGGTTCGCACAGCTTACGCAGTGAGGATGGAGACCCCTCTAATGTTGATTGACAAGAAGTGTCATTTGTGGGTGGTGACGGGGGTGGCCGGGCGAACGCAGGCGTGCCTGTGCCTCTGAACGCCGTTACAGGGGCATGCATAATTAAGGCTGTGCGGTGGCATATGCAGCCAGACAACTTGATGCACACTGGAAGTGGCCAAAATCCTGCGCCAGGTCAGGTCATCCTCTATTGTGCGTCTGGGTCCGGTGATTCTCGATGTTACTGATGTTTGCGCTATCCTGCGTACTGATTGAGCATTGAGTAAAGGGAGATGGACAGCATTGTGTAGTGCTGGGTGTCTGCATCTTATGTGCACCTGTGCATAGATTAGCATATACACGCAGCGGCCGAGTGCGTGCGATCTCTCACATGCGTCCCTTGCTGAATCAGGCCCTATGTTCACTAGAGATGATCAGTTCGGTTTCCCTGGAAACTGAACACACCCAAACGTAGGGGATCCAAGTGATTCCGACTGCTGGCTCAGGTCTTCCCACCAAGTTTGAATCCTAAAATGAGGCTTAATCTTCCCAGGTCTGATCTCACGAGCTTCGGATTGCAAATTATTTGTGAAAATGTAAAAATCATATAAAATAATAACAAGTGGTACAGCATCAGCTAGCAGCAGCATGTTTAGTTTCCAGCACGTGCAATCTCCACCACCAACACCATCATCAATCTCCTCATTAATAATTTAAGGTTGTCCTCCTGCAATCAATTTGCAAGGTCTGACTCCTCCCCTATCCAGGATTCCCAAGAAGAATATTTGTGCGCTAGGGCTGCTGGTGGGGGTGAATCTTCATCACAGAAGTTTCAAACATTTGACTTTGAAACAATCATCTGCAAGAGTAAGCAAGTACAGATGTGCCCACATACATCTATCCTCCGTGCGCTACAAGTTGCGCCGCACATAATGCGGGAGCTTAGTGTAACACGGTAGCGCCGAACATCTTTTTGTGTTTCGCTTTACCTTCAAATGCGTCTTATTCACAC
This sequence comes from Taudactylus pleione, assembly GCA_031769625.1. NCBI lineage: Eukaryota > Metazoa > Chordata > Amphibia > Anura > Myobatrachidae > Taudactylus > Taudactylus pleione. Next base: position 10,615,022 of record JAUIMM010000045.1, on the reverse strand, counting down.
AGCGATTCGACTAGATAGCACAAGCAACGACTGTGGGTGTATCTGCATGCGAAACTCTACATTACAGTGTTACAGCCGCCGACACTGTAACGTAGCATTTCATATGCAGATACACCCCCAGTTACACAGGGACATAGGCATGCTGCATATCATTTTAATCAGTAGAAGCTGCTTGTGCTATCTAGTCACATTTTTGTGCAAATAAGATGTAGCTGAAGGTACAAAGACGCACAAAAAGACGCTCTGCGCTACCGAGTCACGGCATTATGACCCAGGCTGTTTAATGCGCAAGGAGGCTAGATATATGTGGACCCATCTGTATGAAAGCAGACATCCAGTTGCAAAACAGATCACTGAAGCCATGACAAATATGCTAACATTAGACCTGCATCTAAAATCCACCATCAATACATCAGGTTTTAGATTGTTAATTGAGATCGTGTCCACGCTACCAAATTCCATCTCGATTCCATTTTACCAGAACAGCAATTCCTTGCCTGTACCAGGAAGTAAAAAAAAACAAAAACGTATTCTTGGCCTAGTATATGCCATTGTGCCGAGTATCCACTACAGTGTATTGCCTTCAGCAGGAGCATTATCTAACACACAATGCCAGCTCATTCACTACTCAGTATTAATTGCTTCAAGATTGCAGCAGCTGCAAGAACAGTTCAATTTATCAATCCACCAATTAAACCAAGAGGTACTAACCAGGTGGAATTTCTCCCATTATATGATTCAGTGACTGGGAGAACATCAACAAGCCATGACATGCTTGATCCTAGGTTTAAGTCCTACATAATGTGTTTTTTCCAACTGGCACATATCTTAAGAGATTCAAAGAGCTTATGAGCAAGTTGTCAGCTCAAGTGGCACATAACACAATGACATCTGCTTCAGTTTCTCATGCAAATGCTGTTGCCAGGACAAAGCTGATCTTTCCCAAGAGACCCACTGGTGATGAAGATGTGTCAACTCTGCATACCCGAGTAAAACACCATTATGACATCTGGTCAGGGTTAAAAGAATTACCCAAAATTATTGACAACTCTTCCATGACTCAATCTGATACAGTAAGCATCAATAGAATGGTGATGGATTATTTTAATGACAATGTACAAATTAGCAAGTCACACTGTCCCTTTGAATACTGGGAGGAAAAAAAGGAAAGTTGGAGACCTTTGTACAAACTAGATTTGCTTTACTTAAGCTGCCCACCCTACAGTGTGTACTCAGAGTGTTTAGCACAGCTGGGAACTTTGTAAGCAATCAGCGTAGAAGGCTACTTCCTAAAACTGGAAAAACTGATGTTCATAAAAATGAACTACAAATTCAGTGAGGAAGACCTTTGCTGCCAATTACAACAATGGATAAAGACTTCTGTAATGGTGGAATCCGATGGAGATGAGCTAATATTGTGTGATGATGTTAACAACAAGGATGAGGACGATAATGACATCTTCCAAAATATAGACATGATTAATAACACTGTTAGCTGCCTTAAGCCCATTGGTACTTTTTGTAGGGCCCCAAACAAACCAACCACTTCAGCCACAAAAGTGGCAGTCTCTGTCGCTGAAGTGCTTGGTTTGTTAAACTGCATGTCCTCCTTAATATACAAAATAAAGGTGGGAGGGCCCAATGACTATTCCATCATTCTCTACTTTTCATTATGGGCTTTGCTAAGATTGTGTGTGTTTGACAGGCTGTGTATATTACTGTACTTTGCTGGGGCATTTATGTTGTTTTGTATCTTGCAGTGCCATCCATCACTAGCTTCTCATCCAAGCATATAGGCCCCATTTCATGCAGCTTCTCAGCTGATAGAGAGAATTATCAAATCATATAATTAATAATGAATTATTCAATCTGACTAGACTGTTACTCCACCTTGAATCCTGAGGCCTGTGATTTGCAGTTTGGATGCAGTTTCTACTTTAAAAATCTCATTGAGAATTTGGATGCTCGTCTTTTATATATATATATTAGTGCTGTAATCAATCAATCCCATTGGGATTCTGGATGGATGTTTTGTAATAGTGTTTTCTATTTCTCTGTTTTTTGTTTTTTTATAGTTACATTATTAACACTAATCTAAATGGAAAGAGTTAATGGAATTATTAAGAGTAAACTGGATAAAATTACTCAGACAGGCTTGTTGTGGTCGGAAGCCTTGCCCATTGTTTTGCATGCCATTAGGACCACCCCAAGAGGTCCTTTGAACATTTTCCCCTTTGAGATACTGGGAAAACTCCCTAAGTTAGTGCTGAGCCCTTCAACAGACTAGTCTACTGCTCATGTGAACTGAACTATTTGATAAAAATGACTAAGCATTTAAAAGAATTACAAGACTCTGGTTGGCAAACAATTGAAACTGCCTCTCACATGTCACTCCACGAAAGCTGGAGACATACCTCTTTTCCACCAAAAACCCGGGTCCGACCTGGGTTTTCAGATATGGTTCCAACCCAGGTCAGACACCGTTTACACAGCACCATCCATCTGGGTTATTCTCAGGTCAGCCCTGTTCACACTGAACCTGGGTCTGCTCCTGCTAAACTTGAGAGGTTATAAAAAGTGGGAGGTGACTGCTCCACAACCAGCAATCAGCTCATTTTAGGCTTGACCCAGGTCAGATAACCTGGGTTGCGCCGTTTACACTGCACCATTACCCAGGTCCATCCTTGGTTCAATCCTGGTAGCTACCTGGTTTGGATTGCTGGGTCACTTGACCCAGGTTATTTTTCAGGGACCCTTTTACACTGAGCTGTGACCTGGGTAGACCCAGCAAAAACTCAGGTTTTTGCTCTGGTGTAAAAGGGGTATTCATTGTAAGATGATTCTTGGGTTCTGGTTATTTGACAGATTGATGCATAGGTCACGAAAGTCAAGAAGCTAATGTGGATACACGCCTCTCACTGTAATAAGGTAACTCCTCCAAAATCAGTGTTCCAAGCAGATGATATCTTGTTAAGTAACAGTACTGATTAGAAAGTATAATGTACAAAGAATGACTATGAAGAAACATACACTGTAATGGTCACTATGAAAATGCTACATGTTATACTGTCCACAAGAAACCACAAGGGGCTGTAACTGAAGATATGTCTAGCATTTTGATTAAGGACAATGATATAATACACACACAAATAAAGACTAAAAAATCCATAAGAAAGATCACACATTTTTGTTTGAAAAAGGCTTAAACTCACTTACAGTTATGGACACAATGCAATATCAGCGCTCAGTCCTAACTAGAAGCAGATATGTTTGAATCAACAGACAGCTGCCTGCATGAAATAAAGGTATCCCAAAAACCTTATAATTGATCAATACACATATAAACACATACATGCGGCACTCATCTGCACTCTTAATTGTATACAGTATATAGATAAATAATATAAAAATGTCTATAAATATATGGTCGAAAAAATTAATAATTAAATGGTCAGTCCTGTAGAATTCTGTAATGTAATTCCGGCACATGCACCAATGGGATCAATTGACTCTAATCCTGTAGTGAGTCCCGCAGTATTCCAATTAACAAAAAGTCTCGTATATAATTTGAATCTCCAACAATCACTGTGGCTACTTAATGTCTTTATGCAAATCCAAAAGATATAAAAAATGTAGTTTCCATGCCACACTTCCTTCAAAGTATTATCCACACGGTCCACCTTATATACTCCTCAACAGATCCACTCCAAAATACAGCACCTTTAGTAACAAGGATGGGGACAGTATCACTTTCTTGTAGACACTATGTGTGCAGAGAGGTGATAAGAATAAACTTACCCATGATGTCCTTTTCTGCTGGTTTTTTTCTGTCCAAATCAGCTGGTGGGTGAATGGGGGTATATGGATCTCTGTGTGTGAATGCGTTGTGTTGAATGTGCCAATAGAACTATTGCTGGCTCAATAAAACAATTTAATATTAAAGAATTAAATGAAAATACATAAGTTCAAAATCAAAAGAAAAATCAAACAAAAACCACAATGCTAAACATGGAATGTCCAATGTTCCCAACGCGTTTCATCCCGTTTACGGGACTTTTTCAAGGGTGTTACCTGACTGCAGTTCATATGCCGTTTAAATACCTTGTTTAATGAGTCTCTGAACGCCGTTTTTCGTTATTTCCGGGTTCCGTCTTTCGCGCATGCGCACTGGAGTCAGTTCACTGCAGATATCACGCTTGTAATCCACGTGTAGTCTCATGCTGCAAAGCGTCCTCTATCTTTTGCTACATATCCGGACCTCTGCGCATGCGTCAAGACTCTTCATGGGGACAATGCGATTCCTTACAAATCTTGCCTGTTCCACTTTTCATTCCTTTTAATCCTGCATAGTGTGTAGTCTTTGTCTCTTGTATGCCGGCGGCCATTTTGTTGTGGTCATTTAATCATCATGTTAATGGTGATCGCTATTTGCTTACACAGCTTGGCTTATTGTCAGATATTAGATGACATATCATGATAATACCATATAAATCTAGTATATTACATAAATCATCATCTCCTGTATTCATTATTATTCAGAATAATATATAATCATGTCCATGGTTATACACTATATTACATATCCTGTATAACCCATAAATGAATGATATTCATATATCATCATGTCTTATGGATCTATATTCACCCCCCTTGGTTGTAAAGTTTTCAAATTAAAGATCCATTTACTCTCATTTTTATCTACCCATGCATCGAAATCGCCTCCTCTCCAATTCGGTACCAGCTGTTCTATTGCCAGGAATTTAAAACATCTAGGGTCATTGTTGTGTACCTCTCTGTAATGGTTAGACACACTGTGTTGCTCAAACCCTCTTTATATATTCCTAATGTGTTCTCCTACTCTTATTTTCAGTGGTCGTACTGTTCTTCCCACATATTGTAAGTGGCAACCACATTCTAAAAGATAGATCACATTTTTGGAGTCACATGTCAATTCTTGTTTTATATTAAATATTTGTCCTGTTTGATTGGACTGAAACTCCATGGCTGGTTTCGTGGTGTTTTTACCTATATTCCTACAATTACTACATCTCCCACACCAAAAGAAGCCTTTTCTACTTTCATTTGTTAAAATACTTCTTTGTGTTAATGTTATGTTGTCTCTAAAGTGATTTGTCACTAATTTTTTCTTTATATCTGGAGCCTTTCTGAATACCACATCCGGTTTCTCTGGTAGAATTTCTTGTAATTGTTGGTCCATTTTCAAAATATGCCAATGTTTACGTAATGAACTACTGATTTTTTTGGCTGCCTCAGTGTACTCTGTTATAAAGTATACTTTATTCTGTTTATTGGATTCTTCTGATTGTTTGCACTTGTACTGTAATAGTTGTTTTCTATCCATTTTTTTCCCTTTCTGAAATGCCTCCTCCACTTTATCTGTATCATAAAGTTTCTCCTTGAATTTCTTTTTTTGTCTCTCTCCTTGTTCTACGTAATCCTTCATCTCTGAACAATTACGTCTCAATCTAGTGAATTGGCCTTGTGGGATGTTAGTTAACCAGTTAGGATGATGATGGCTGCTTGCTAATATGTAGCTATTTACATCCACGGTCTTATAGTGCGTTTTTGTTTGAATCTGTCCATCTACTACCCGTATGTCCAAATCTAAAAATTCTACATGATCTCTACTGTAGTTGGTTGTGAATACCAAATTGGACTCATTGTTGTTGATGTATTTGAACGCTTGTAACTCCTTTTCACCTCCCTTCCAGATAAATAGAACATCGTCTATAAATCTAATCCATAGGACCAAGTTTGCTCCGAACTCTTCATTGTTCCAGATGGTATTGGACTCCCATGCGCTCATAAATAAGTTCGCATAGCTCGGAGCAAACTTGGTCCCCATGGCTGTCCCCTTCCGTTGCAAGTAGAACATATCCTGAAACCACATATAATTGTGTGTCAGGATATGTTCCATCCCCTTTATAATAAACTCAATCTGTGTTGTTACCAAGGTATTATCCTCTATTAGGAAGTGTCTGCTACTCTCCAACCCCTGCTCGTGCTCAATTATCGTATAGAGTGAAGTTACATCACTTGTAGCTATCCAAAAATTGTCTTCCCATTTGATTGTGTCCAATACATTTAATACTTGAGTGGTATCTCGAACATATGATTTTTGTTGTTTAACTACTGGCTGAAGAAAATTATCAATATATTCTGATAAATTCGATGTAAGAGACCCTACTCCCGAAGTAATTGGTCTCCCAGGTGGATTTTGTAGATTTTTGTGGATCTTGGGGAGGAAATAAAAAACAGGTATTATTGGATGAGGGGTATTCAGAAAACCATATTCCCTTTTATTCAAAATACCTTGTGTCCTTCCTTCATTTAATAATCCCTGAAGTTCTTTTTGAAAACCATCAATTTTCAAAAAGAAAATCCACAAAGATCCACAAAAATCTACTAAATCCACCTGGGAGACCAATTACTTCGGGAGTAGGGTCTCTTACATCGAACTTATCAGAATATATTGATAATTTTCTTCAGCCAGTAGTTAAACAACAAAAATCATATGTTCGAGATACCACTCAAGTATTAAATGTATTGGACACAATCAAATGGGAAGACAATTTTTGGATAGCTACAAGTGATGTAACTTCACTCTATACGATAATTGAGCACGAGCAGGGGTTGGAGAGTAGCAGACACTTCCTAATAGAGGATAATACCTTGGTAACAACACAGATTGAGTTTATTATAAAGGGGATGGAACATATCCTGACACACAATTATATGTGGTTTCAGGATATGTTCTACTTGCAACGGAAGGAGACAGCCATGGGGACCAAGTTTGCTCCGAGCTATGCGAACTTATTTATGAGCGCATGGGAGTCCAATACCATCTGGAACAATGAAGAGTTCGGAGCAAACTTGGTCCTATGGATTAGATTTATAGACGATGTTCTATTTATCTGGAAGGGAGGTGAAAAGGAGTTACAAGCGTTCATCAAATACATCAACAACAATGAGTCCAATTTGGTATTCACAACCAACTACAGTAGAGATCATGTAGAATTTTTAGATTTGGACATACGGGTAGTAGATGGACAGATTCAAACAAAAACGCACTATAAGACCGTGGATGTAAATAGCTACATATTAGCAAGCAGCCATCATCATCCTAACTGGTTAACTAACATCCCACAAGGCCAATTCACTAGATTGAGACGTAATTGTTCAGAGATGAAGGATTACGTAGAACAAGGAGAGAGACAAAAAAAGAAATTCAAGGAGAAACTTTATGATACAGATAAAGTGGAGGAGGCATTTCAGAAAGGGAAAAAAATGGATAGAAAACAACTATTACAGTACAAGTGCAAACAATCAGAAGAATCCAATAAACAGAATAAAGTATACTTTATAACAGAGTACACTGAGGCAGCCAAAAAAATCAGTAGTTCATTACGTAAACATTGGCATATTTTGAAAATGGACCAACAATTACAAGAAATTCTACCAGAGAAACCGGATGTGGTATTCAGAAAGGCTCCAGATATAAAGAAAAAATTAGTGACAAATCACTTTAGAGACAACATAACATTAACACAAAGAAGTATTTTAACAAATGAAAGTAGAAAAGGCTTCTTTTGGTGTGGGAGATGTAGTAATTGTAGGAATATAGGTAAAAACACCACGAAACCAGCCATGGAGTTTCAGTCCAATCAAACAGGACAAATATTTAATATAAAACAAGAATTGACATGTGACTCCAAAAATGTGATCTATCTTTTAGAATGTGGTTGCCACTTACAATATGTGGGAAGAACAGTACGACCACTGAAAATAAGAGTAGGAGAACACATTAGGAATATAAAAAGAGGGTTTGAGCAACACAGTGTGTCTAACCATTACAGAGAGGTACACAACAATGACCCTAGATGTTTTAAATTCCTGGCAATAGAACAGCTGGTACCGAATTGGAGAGGAGGCGATTTCGATGCATGGGTAGATAAAAATGAGAGTAAATGGATCTTTAATTTGAAAACTTTACAACCAAGGGGGGTGAATATAGATCCATAAGACATGATGATATATGAATATCATTCATTTATGGGTTATACAGGATATGTAATATAGTGTATAACCATGGACATGATGATATATTATTCTGAATAATAATGAATACAGGAGATGATGATTTATGTAATATACTAGATTTATATGGTATTATCATGATATGTCATCTAATATCTGACAATAAGCCAAGCTGTGTAAGCAAATAGCGATCACCATTAACATGATGATTAAATGACCACAACAAAATGGCCGCCGGCATACAAGAGACAAAGACTACACACTATGCAGGATTAAAAGGAATGAAAAGTGGAACAGGCAAGATTTGTAAGGAATCGCATTGTCCCCATGAAGAGTCTTGACGCATGCGCAGAGGTCCGGATATGTAGCAAAAGATAGAGGACGCTTTGCAGCATGAGACTACACGTGGATTACAAGCGCGATATCTGCAGTGAACTGACTCCAGTGCGCATGCGCGAAAGACGGAACCCGGAAATAACGAAAAACGGCGTTCAGAGACTCATTAAACAAGGTATTTAAACGGCATATGAACTGCAGTCAGGTAACACCCTTGAAAAAGTCCCGTAAACGGGATGAAACGCGTTGGGAACATTGGACATTCCATGTTTAGCATTGTGGTTTTTGTTTGATTTTTCTTTTGATTTTGAACTTATGTATTTTCATTTAATTCTTTAATATTAAATTGTTTTATTGAGCCAGCAGTAGTTCTATTGGCACATTCAACACAACGCATTCACACACAGAGGTCCATATACCCCCATTCACCCACCAGCTGATTTGGACAGAAAAAGACCAGCAGAAAAGGACATCATGGGTAAGTTTATTCTTATCACCTCTCTGCACACATAGTGTCTACAAGAAAGTGATACTATCCCCATCCTTGTTACTAAAGGTGCTGTATTTTGGAGTGGATCTGTGGAGGAGTATATAAGGTGGACCGTGTGGATAATACTTTGAAGGAACAGTGTGGCATGGAAACTACATTTTTTATATCTTTTGGATTTGCATAGACACATTAAATAGCCACAGTGATTGTTGGAGATTCAAATTATATACGAGACTTTTTGTTAATTGGAATACTGCGGGACTCACTACCGGATTAGAGTCAATTGATCCCATTGGTGCATGTGCTGGAATTACATTACAGAATTCTACAGGACTGACCATTTAATTATTAATTTTTTCGACCATATATTTATAGACATTTTTATATTATTTATCTATATACTGTATACAATTAAGAGTGCAGATGAGCGCCGCATGTATGTGTTTATATGTGTATTGATCACTTACAGTTATATCACAAAGTCTTGACTGCAAGCAATCAGCTTTGGATATGTTCACACTTGTCCCTTATTGTTGCCAGATTTATTCCATTGATAGCACACCCACTGACTCTAGATAATATGTTACATATTAGAAAAGTAAGTGAAGGGGACGGCGCTGCAAACAGACCTCTGCCTACTCACCTCAAAAACCTATCCCACTAGGTTTGGAATATACACAAAGACACAAATAGAGGTGAGTGGGGGCGCTGTCTGTGTGTGAAGCCGAGAGAATACACAAGGAAAATACTTATCTAAAAGATATAAGATAGTTTCTCCCTTCTATCTTATATCTTTTAGATAAATATTTTCCTTGTGTATTCTCTCGGCATCACACACAGACAGCGCCCCCACTCACCTCTATTTGTGTCAATATGTTACATATGATTTGGGCCAATCCAAACATGGGAGTTAAAATATCCAAGGTATCTGCTGCAGGGATACTTAATTCCCCTTATTTAAATATTGTAGCAAGTACCAACCATCCACAAGGAAAACAAGGATGGCAGAAAAAGTATAAAACTATGCCTTGCAGGTCAGGACCTAGGTACATCTAGAAAGACCCAAGAATCTTAAATAAAAAAAAAATCCCAGTAACCCTTGAGGGCCATGGTGGTTTAATAAAGATGGCACCCCAAATGACACTATTACCCAGTTGTAAAACAACAGATGTACACTAAACAATAGTTCACAGGTTCTCAAACTCGGTCCTCAGGACTCCAACCTGTACATTCCAGGTCTCCTGACAAAATCACAAGTGAAATAATTAGTTCCAACTGTGGATGTTTTAAAATGTGTCAGTGAGTTTTGAAATACATTGGTGCACCTGCTAGGTGACCTGGAAAACGTGAACTGTGTGTAGTCCTGAGGACCGAGTTTGAGAACCACTGCAATAGTTCAAGCAGTTCAGAATTTACAGAAACACATACATTTCTTATTAGATTTGTATTTGCAACATTTGCAGGATACCCATTACCAAGAGCAGGGGTTCCCAACCACGGTCCTCAAGCCACACTAACAGTCCAGGTTTCAAGGATACCCATACTTGAGCACAGGTGTCTTAATTAGTACTTATGTTATTTTGATTTAACCATCTGTGCTCAAGCATGGATATAACTAAAACCTGGACTGTTTGTTGTGTGCCTTGAGATCTGGAATCTGCGATCAGCAGTGCACTGCTGAATTAGGCCCATACTCCCCTAATTTTATGTTTTTAGGTCCAGGGGTTTGAGCTGGGCATTGATAAGTCAGTGAGTCAGGACATTTGTTTCTATACAGTATATTAAGATTTAATAACTCATGAAAGCTGTATTCCCATATAAATACACAATGAAAATGAAACAAAAAAAAAACATGGAAAAATCATTAACAACATATAGGAGATGTGCATATGTGAAGAGTGCGACTCAAAGGAGAAAATTATTGTATTGCTGTATAAAAATTATGAATGGGTACCTTTTTCTAAAGTGCAGATGGAGTGAATACTTACAGGGCTATTTTTCTGGAAAAACTCTAGAACGAATAAATATAAACATATATATATATATATATATATATATATATATATATATATAAGCTAGCAACAATGGACCGGCACTTCAGTACACAAACAGCAGCTACTTGGTTGCCTTCAGCGATATAGAGGACAGTAGAACACAAAAACTGTGGCACTCCAAGATAGGTGAAATCAATAAAGCTGTATTGAAGCTGACGTTTCAAAGCCTTCAGGCTTTTTTACCAAGGCACATACAGTGTGTCATAAAACAAATGCACATAAACAATCTTACCTTAAATAGGCAAGGCATCACGCTCGTCTGCTGCAGACCGGGGAGGGGGGCCCGTCACGTGTTCCGGGACGTCCCAAAATGATGACGCCACAGCGCCGACGGGTTGCCATGGCAACCCGCTTGTTGCCGGAAAAATCTCACCGGTCTGCAAAAGCAGAACAGAGACACATCAAAAGACAAACATGGTGGGATGTTAAAACTTACAAAATACAGTACATAATGTCAGTGATAAGGATAATATTAAAGGCACATGTCTCAACTGGTGTCACTCAGCAAATTGCACCCTCACCAATGCTGCATGAAATAATACTCATAGGTGACCAAGAAGAGTCACAAAAGAACCTCTCACAGCCACCAAAGAATAACAAACAAACTGACACCCACATCGAACAACAGCAAATAAAAAAGAAAAGGAGAAGAAATTGCAAAATATACCTCCTAACAAGAACTCTCTGCAAATATAATATCACAATTATGTTTTAAGCATATTCCAATAAATTTTTTCATTAAGTCCCAAAGGGGCAATTGTGCCCAATTGATGGATCCATCTGGTCTCTAGGAACAATAATTTCCCTGCTCTGTCTCCTCCCCGAAAGGACACCGGGACATGGTCAATGACCATGTGACGGAGGGAAGCTACCGTATGACCCTGTTGCAAAAAATGACGTGCAACCGGCTGGTCCGAAGATCTTTTAGCCAATGCTGATTTGATAGAGGACCGGTGTACCACCATCCTTTCTCTCACAGTCCGCGTGGTTTGCCCCACGTAATAGAGACCGCACGGGCAGATGATAATGTAGATCACGAAAGATGATAAGCAATTCAAGATGTAGTTGATATTAAACCGTCTATCATTGTGAGGATGTTTGAAAGATTCACCGGTGATCATGTGGGAACATGTAGTGCAATGGAGGCATTTAAAGCATCCATTGGTCTTATGAAGAAAAGATGTCTTAGATGGTTGTTTTTGAACCAAATTCGTAATGTCTGTACGGACTACCATATCCCGTATACTCCGACCCCTGGTGTAACATGGCATAGGAACTTTATCTTTAAAGCACTGAAGGTCTTTAGCAGTTTTTATTATAGGCCACAATGCCCTGGTAGCTCTTTGGACCACCGGGCTGCTGGTCTGGAACTCCATTTTCCAGGGAATAGCATTTTTCTTGTCTCTGTCGGACGCAACAAAATTTCTCGTGGTATTCTTAAAACCTCCTCTTTAGCTTTGTACAGGGAGTGTAAATCGTATCCCCTCACCAAAAATTTATCAATAATTTTATCGATTTCTGTTGCAGATTGTTTCAAATCACTAGTAATGCGGGCTACCCTCATCATTTGAGATTTGGGTAATCCACTTTTAAGGGGTTTAGGGTGGTGGCTGCTAGCCAGGAGTAAGGTATTCCTGTCTGTAGGTTTACAGAACACTCCAGTCACAATATTGCCCTTGATGATGGACACTTGAACATCCAAGTAATATATATGTATGTCATGACAATATAACAGTAGAATGTCAAACAATGACGGGGATCCTGCAGCTTGCTGATGTTTCTGATAGCAAACTGTCTTTAAAATATAATGCAGTTCACTGGTGAGATCATCAGTGCACTGCAGGTTCCCCTCGGAGACCAGAACCGGTACATTAGTACTGGCTGTACCTAGGGCCGGCCGACTATTATTCATATTACTCTGGTGAGGAGGATGCCAGCCAGAAGAGGGTGCCAAGGCAGCACCACCATCCCTGCTTGCACCTAGCAGCCCAGAAAGCACCACCCTGCCTCCGACCAGCAGCACTACATACCGTGCTCTCTGCCTCTAGCAACCCAGCCAGCACCCTGCCTCCAAAGGCCGTCCCGCTTTGATGTACAGCTTATCTGTTGGAATCGGACCGGTCAACCCATGGACCGGACCATACCCCCCTGATGGCAGCCAGGGGCATATCTACCCATTGGCCAGGATGACACTCGCCAGGGGCACTGGCCAAAGGGGGGCACCGTCCGGCAGTGCCACCAGCAGCCAAGGGGTGGATCAGGCCGGAACTAGTGGCGGTGCAGTCACTGCTAGTCCCCCCGGGCCCCACAAGTGTAGGGCAGACCGCAGTGACAGCGGTCTGCCCTACACAGTAACAAACACACAGCTGCCAGCGGCGTCTGTGTGTTTGTAATAGCAACCAGCCAATGAGAGCCAGACAGACTCTCATTGGCCGCTGTGGCCACGGAGGGAGCGGGCTGGAGCTCAATCATGAGCTCCGTCTTCCGGCTCCCCCTGCAGCGAGTGATGGGAGAGACGTCATGACGTCTCTCCCATACTGCAGAGCGGGCCGGGAGGCGCAGACAGCAGCGGTCGTCGTCAGGAGCCGGAATCAGGTAAGTTGTGGGGTTTTTTTTTTCTGGTACTGCAGAGGGAGGGAGGGGGGGTAGCCACTACTTGGGGCACTGTAAAGGGGGTGGCCACTACTGGGGGCACTGTAAAGTGGGTGGCCGCTACTAGGGGCACTGTAAAGGTGGTGGCCACTACTGGAGGAAATGCAGCATAGGGGGGATTACTACTGGGGGCAATGCATAGGGAGGACTACTACTGGGATCACTGCATAGGGGGGACTACTACTGGGGTCACTGAATGGGAAGGGTGGCCACTACTGGGGGCAATGCATAGAGGGGAATACTAATGGGGACACTGCCTGAAATTATGGGGGGAGGGCGGCGCCAGTCCATTACATTGCCAGGGGCGCTCGGATCCCTAGATACACCCCTGATGACAGCCCTTATCTGAACACTGCCCAGATGAGCTAAACAAGGCCCCTTATACTCTGCACAACATTATGGTTTAACTATGTCATACTCTGCACTCCTACATGCTGCAGCACTATATAACGCCCAGGAAAAGGTCATACTCTGCACTGTGAGTTACAACACTGAATCACTGTATAAGATCCAGGAGCATCCAGGTCATATTATGGGGATGCGGTCAATAACCCGACCGCGAGGATTCCAGCACTCAGAATGCTGGCGCCGGAATCCCGACACTTGTCAGATTCCTGGCACCGGCATCCCGACCGTTGGAATTCTGAAGGTAAGTAGTGGGGTTGGGGGGAGGGTTAGCATTAGGGGTTAGAGTTAGGCACTGGGGGGAGGGTTAGGTTTAGGGGGAGGGAGGAAGATGTTAGGTTTAGGCACTAGGGGGGAAGGTTAGGGTTATTCACCAGGGAGGGAGGGTTAGCGTAGGGAGAAGGGGAGGGTGAGAATACTGACCAATAAGTGTCAGTATTCTAACCCTGTTGGGATTCTGACTGCCTGGATCCCGTGCTGGCATCCAGTACCCATCTCATACTATGCACCCTGTTTACTACAGCACTGAATCAATGAATACATTGACAGCCGACCCTTTTGTAGTGAGCCACGGAGCAAGAGAATTTCTCTCTCGCTCCAGGGCTTGCGCACGCGCAGTGTGGCCACTGTGCATGCACAGAGCCCACCATCGACCCGCTCGCGAGCGCTCAAGCGCTTGCAAGCGGGTCTGAATCAGGCCCACAGTGCAGTAACCGCAGCAGGGTGCCGGTCTCCTGTTGGGATAGTGAGCAGGGGCATGGGGCCTCCTCCTACATCTTGCTGACCACATCCTCTGCCTGTTCTGGGGCTGGGGGCTTATCACATTGCTGGAAGGACAGACCCGGCGTGCAGCTGTGACCTCTGCCACCTGAACTTACATAGCACACTCTAGTGACTCCACAGTCGAGGTAAAAGTGTCTGCTGCTGATTCACACTACGCCATACTTGCCGTCATTTAGCTCCCTCCTTCCGGGAGGGAGCTGAATGCCTGCATAGTGTGGGGAGCGTGGCCGGACACTGATGATGGAATGGGGCAGAGCTGCATGATCACGTCATCGTGGCCCCACCCCTCTTCACAATGCCATCATTAAAGGAATTGTGAAGCAGGGGGCGGGGCCACGATGACGCGATTCAGCGCGAATCGCGTCATCGCTGCCCACCACTGCGGGGATTTCTATTAGTGGATGGGGGGGCAGGCGGCAGCCGGGAGGCTTGCCTTCCTTCCCGGGGGGTCGGGAGTGGCACCCGATATTCGGGAGGCTCCCGACCAAATCGGGAGGGTAGGCAAGCATGCACTACGCCCTAAAGTGACAGAACCGGTGTCTCCCTGTTGCTGTGCTGTCACTTCCATCAGTGCAAAAAGGAGTGTGCGAGTACACATCCTACACACTGCTTGTACATGCCACTGTCAGGGTTGCTCGTAGCGTGCCAATGATCCTGACAGTAATCTGCATCTTTTTCACAGGCAGACATCTGTCTGTGAAATGTGATTAAGAAGCAGTTAAGTGGGATTATCAGCACGCTGTGGGCCCGCCAATGAGCCCAGGCCCGTTACATTAGTACAGTTCTTTTTTCCCTGTTTAGATTAAACCCCTCTCTTTTATGCACCTGTAAAAGACCATTAGGTTGATCTGCACAGCCACTATTTCTCATACATACAGACATATATATATATGTCACACACATACATACACACACACATAACTTACACCTAAAAATAAAATATGAATGATCCAATTAAGTGCAGGCGAAATAATGCAGTTCAATATAATATTTCAATAATGTGAAATTTTTCACTATGTAGTCACGCTTCGGCAGACACAGCTAGAGAGGTACTAGGTTAAGCATTTTGACAGCAAAGTTAATCAATTCATTAGTTACAAAAAATAATAACTTTTCAATTCCACATCATACAGGTATCAAAACATAACTGCAACAGTGGTAGTCATGAAATCAATCCACATATCTGCAACAGTAACAATCACAGAATACATCCACACCCTCAACTATCCATTTATAAGGCTGTGGATTTATTTTGTTAAAGCTGGGCATCCACTATAGAATTTTCTGTCAGATATCTGTCCAATCTGGCTGGTTGGAATGAAAACCTGGTAATGTATGGGAGCAAATGACAATCGTCCATTTGCTCACAAACACTGGAAAATAGCCAAAAATGGTTGTTCAGACATTGTATAGTGTATGCCCAGCTTCAGGGGTATATTTCCTAAAGTGTGGGTTTTTAGAAGTAGAGATGTTGCCCATAGCAACCTATCAGCTTCTACTTTACATTTATCTAGCACCTCCTAGAAGATAATAGTTAGAATCTGATTGGTTGCTATGGGCAACATCTCCACTTCTAAAAACTGTCACTTTAGCAAGAGTCAAATAACAGCTCTAATGAAAAAAAATAAAAGCTTTCACCACTAGATGTCACCAGATAATCATTTGTTGGCTGAGACTAGCTCTAATTTCCAATTTAATGCAGTTTCCAACATTAATTGTTTGGAGATATACTGTACAGACCACATAGGGATCTATAAGCTTTTTTTTACTAATTAGAATTGGCAAAGTGCTTGTCTCTTAGTGGGACGTGAAGAGATTTTGCAAATACATTTTTTTACCTCAAAGAAACAAAAAGGAGTCCTGCCCTGGTCATTGTTATGGTTTGATTAATGTTACTACTTTGTCTGACTTTTTGGGATTGTTATGATTACAGATCCATTTCAAGAAGGGTTGGATATTTGGTTTGTAGGCAACTTCTTCATCCTTTGGGCATCCCTTTCCCCTTTAGCCGTCAAGGCGTCTGTTTTATTGAACAGTCAACAAGTTCACTAGTTAGGAGCAAAGCCGGATTTACACCTCATGGGGCCCTAGGCAAGATACCAGTTTGGGGCCCCCTCCCTTAAACAATCCATATCACTTTATATTCATTGCTGATTCATGCCCTTGCAGAGCACCCTGAAGAAAAGGTCCACCGTGACCTTGAAATATCAGCTATGTATGTACAATATACTTGATTTTGATTAACATCCATGTAGTGCTGCCATTTTTCTTTTCATGGGGTATCTTTACTCAGGGCCGGATTGATGGCCACATGGGCCTGGAGCTGAAAATGGCCAAGGGCCTATTATGAGAAGCAGAGGAGGCGTGACCAGTGCTGTGTGGGTGTGTCCAGTGCCATGTGGGCGTGTACCCCCTATACTCTCTGCTCCAATGTCTCCCTAAATATGTAAAGGAAAAAAAAATCCTTCATTTTGTGAGGTAAAAAGAAATACAATTTTACTACTTATGATTTAGGGCTGACCGTGTGGAGAGCAGATGGCCAGTCAACATCATGTTGTCAGGACAATGGGCCTATTTTTATGTGGAGGCCTGGAGCTGGAGCTCCATCCGCCCCATTGTTAATCTGGCCCTGTCTTTACTACAGTATTTGGAACCTCTATTACTATCAATACTAATTTATTTGCAGTCTTATTTAATTACAGTCTTATACACACCTTTCACAAATACATTCAGTTACAGCCCAGTCTCCCTTATGAGTCATGCTATCCTCTGTTAAGAACTTGAAGGAGGCCTGGCCCCTTCACTGCCCACCTCACAGCACCACATACTGCCCCCTCACAGAAACACATACTGCCCCCTCACAGGAACACATACTGCCCCCTTCACTTCCTGTCTCACAGTACAACACCCCCCTCCCATCAGAGCACAGCCCCCTTCCCCTCACAGCAGAGACCCCCCTCCCCTCACAGCACAGACCCCCCTCCCCTCACAGCACAGGCCCCTCACAGCACAGACCCCTCTCCCCTCTTAGCACAGCCCCCCTTCCATTACAGCACAGTCCCCTCTTCCCTCACAGCACAGACCCCTCTCCCCTCCCAACATAAACCCCTCCCCCTCCCCCTCCCCTCACAGCTCAGCGCCATCAAAATTACCTGACGGGGATTGGTGTATTTGCGCTGTGGACCTACATAGCTCTTCTTCTCCAGCCTCTTGAACAGCGGCACACAGTCGCAGAACTAGTGATTTGTGGTCCCAGGAGCAAAAATATGCTTTAGCCCCCTTCCAATGCTCCCTGACGCATACAACACACACTGTAATTCCCCTCTCCACAAACCCCTGAAGTTATAACTGAAATACCCCTCAACATCACTGCCTGACTCCATACCTCACACACTAAAATACTCCTCACTCACTATCATGTTCTGAATCCATAACTGGAACAAATCCCTTTCCAAAATCTGACAAAAAAAGAAAATACCAAAATTAAAATAGTATAACATTTTCATTTCTAAAATTAAATTGTCCTATCCCAGGGCTGGCGCTACCACTAGGAAAACTTAGGCAGCTGCCTAAGAGCACCAACCACTGCAGGGCGGTAGTGTGGACCGCACATAAGTGCTGTCCACACTACACTACTGGGAACAAACACACAGCCGCCGGTGCCGGCAGCTGTGTGTTTGTTTTAGCAGCCGATGAGAGTGAGACAGACTCTCATCGGCTGCTGCGCCCACTGCCGGAGCCGGGCTGGAGCTCACTCATGAGCTCCATTTTTCTGCTCCTGCAGTGAGCGATGGAAGAGACGTCAGTGGAGGCACTGCTGGGAAGACTACTACTGGGAGCACTGCATTGGGGGGTTAGTACTGGGGGCACTATATAAGGGGAACTGCACAGGGAGGGACTACTACTGGGGGCATTATATAAGGGGCACTGCATAGGGGGACCACTACCTGGAGCACTATATAAGGGGCCCTGCATAGGTGGGACTACTGCTGGGGGCATTATATAAGAGGCACAGCATAGGGGGACCACTACTGGGAGCACTGCATAGGGGGGCACTACTGGGGGCACTGCATAGAGGGGACCACTGCAGGGGGATCTGTATAAGGGCTTGTTGTGCTATCTGAGGGTGGGTGGGGGGGGCGCAAGGCTGAAGAAATGCTTAGGGTGCCAAGAAACCTTGCACCGGCCCTGGTCCTACCTCTCATTGGACCTGTGGCAATGTATCCTTCTTCAGCCGATTTAATTACTCAGAAGCTTCTTGTCAGCCTGAGGCTGTATTAAAACATTGGGGTAGGCAGTTTTAGATGGGTTCAAAAAAAACAAAAATGGTGTGTGTCTATCTATCTATCTATCTATCTATCTATCTATCTATCTATCTATCTACACACACACTACACACAAGTAGATGTAGAAAGATATAAATTATCATTTTGATGGTAATGTCAGCATAAAGGCTAGCTATCTAAATATGTAGGTTGATGATGTCAAGTAATGACAATTGCCAATTTTCTATTCTGACTACAGCCCCAATTTAACTTTAGACATTTGGATAGACAGCTTTTACATTAACATTGCTAGTTCAAAAATAGTATATATGTCTTCTGTATGTTTGTATGTGCTTCTCAGTGTCTGTATGTTCTTTATTGTTTTCACCCACCCATATCTGTATGTTTAGTACAAAGCTCCCCCCCTTCTTGTCTATATGTTCTGTATTATTATACCCCCCACCTATACGTTCTGTATTGTGTTCCCACAACCCCTCATTTATATGTCCTGTATTGTGCACCCTCCGTCTGTATGTCCTGTATTGTGCTCCCCATCTGTTTGTCCCCTTCCCCCACTGAATGGCCTAATGGATTCACAGTAGTATGCCCCGCTTCCTTCTTTATTTACAGTAATGTGCTCCCTCTGTGTTCCTAGCAGTGTACCCACCCCCTGTATTTCCAGCAGTGTGCCACCCCTTGCTTCTGTATATATGTGCCCCCTTGCTTCTGTATATATAGTGATGTGCCCCCCTGTATTCCCATCAGAGCCCCCCCCTGTGTTCCCAGCAGTGTGTCTACCCCTGTGTTCCCCCCTCTGTGTTTCCAGCAATGTGTCCCTCCTGTATTCCCAGCAGTGTGCCCCCCATGTTCCGGCAGGGTGGTTACCTCCTGTGTTCCCAATAGTGTGCCCTCCTCTGTGTATCCAGCAGTGTGCTACCCCTTGCTTCTGTATATACAGTAATGTGCCCCCCTGTATTCCCAACAGTGTGCCCCCCTCTGTGTTCCCAGCAGTGTGTTCCCAGCAGTGTGCCCTCCTCTGTGTATCCAGCAAAGTGCCCCCCTCTGTGTTCCCAGCAGTGTCCATTGCTGTGTATCCAGCAATGTGCCCCCCTTTGTTCCCAGCAGTGTGCCCACCCCCTGTGTTCTGTATTTACAGTAATGTGTCTCTCCCCAGCCCATGTATTAACTTACCTTCTTCGGTTCTCTGTCTGCCTGTTGTGTTCCTCTGTCTCTGCAGCCTGGCTCCTCCTCCTCCAGTCCACTCTCACTCTAGCATCCAGCCACGCGGGTCTCTTTCCACTGACAGCGTGGTATTAGTTAGCAGTGTTGCGATGTAATGACATCACTTCCACAACATTACTTACAGGGCAGAGATCATTAGAGGAATCAGGGAAGCTGAGGACAGGGGATCCAGGTGCACCAGCGGACACCCGGGCCCGGCAGTGGATCATAGGCTGGGGTGGCACCAACTACATCACTCTCTCTACAGTCCTGAGAGGAGGGCAGGGGCAGGGAGAAGAGAGGAGGGCAGGGGTAACACAACAACCTCCTATTCTTTCTTACAGCCCCGGATGTGCTGCTACTATACTGTCTCTGTGTGTGTCCCTCTTCCCTGCCGCTGCCAGCAACACCAGGTCACAAACAGCGTAGCTGGGTCTCTCCTGGGCCGGAATTCAAGGTTGCTTAGCGGTAAATCTCCCCCTGGTTAGGAGTCAGTGGTCTTAGGTAGGAGGGTATCCTACCTCTTCCTGAAAAGCTATTGTTAAATGGGGGGTTCAGCATTCGATAATATTTCATGCAGGAAGTACAGACTCAATTGGATCCCATTCAAATAGCCTGGTCTGACGTCACTCAGTGCGACCATTGTTGGAACAACCTTTTGACCCTGTCGACTATTTGTACATGTTGACCTTTTGTCCATGTCAACCTTTTGTCCTTGTCAACCTTTTGCCTGTCTAACATCTGGGGCCAAATATAA
The DNA here is from genome assembly GCA_031769625.1 of Taudactylus pleione. Lineage (NCBI taxonomy): Eukaryota > Metazoa > Chordata > Amphibia > Anura > Myobatrachidae > Taudactylus > Taudactylus pleione. Next base: position 10,594,001 of record JAUIMM010000045.1, on the reverse strand, counting down.
TAGGTTGTGAATTTGCAAAAAATGCGAGTTTAGCGGTAAACTCGCAATTTTTACTTACTCGCAAATGTAATAGGGTGCGACTATAGTAAAACTCCCATTTTTCAAGCTTTACTATTACTCGCAAAAAAGCATCTCGCATCCAGATGTTTTTCCATTCTCTAGATAGAACTCAGGCAATGTAATAGACTGCGAGTGCTTCACTCATAACATATTACTGCCTCAGAAATTGCAAAAACAATAGACCAGCTTTAGGATAGCGAGTTTATCCTGAGCAGGTCAGAGTAACACAGAAACATGCACATATCCATGAGATACATATAAAAATTATTAAAAAAACAAAACCATGCAGCCCCCTCCCAATAAGCATAACCAGCCCTGGGCTCTGTAGAGCCTGTGCTGGTTTTTAAGATACAGGGGACAAAATGTGTAGGGGGCCCCTGTATTTTAGAACCAGCACTGGGCTAGCCTGTCCTGGTTCTAAAAATACAGGGGACAAAATGCATAGGGGTCCCATGTAATTTCCATAACCAGCTCTGGACTCTTTCTAGCAGGGGGAAGGAGTAATGCCACAGCCAGGGTAACCCTTTCACCGGGTCCCTGGGCCAAAGCATTACCACTAACCGCTAGTCAGCCCAGGCTGGGAATCCCTGGGGAGGTGGGAACACCCCAATAAAGGGGTTCCCACTCTCCAGGGCACCCCAGACCTGGGCTGATAGTTCGGGGCAATCCCCGGCACCCCTGGCCGGTGGGTGCCGGGTTGATACTGTAAATGTGGAGTAAAAAATAGAAGTGAAAATATTGTCTTTTGCAATAGAACTACAGGTCCCAGCAAGCCTCCCCCACATGCTGGTACTTGGAGAACCACATGTACCAGCATGCAGGGAATTATGGGCCTGCTGGTACCTGTAGTTCACCTGCAAAAGAAATATGACAATAAACACAGTACACAACCACAGTTTTTATTTAAATATACATACACACTCACTATCACACATGCTCACCTAGTATCCCTGTAGCCATCATGCCCACTTTTCCATGTAGCATCCACGGATACGTAAAAAAAAAATCCATCCTCACCTCATTCTATGCATGGATCCACGTCCTCTTTGGTCCATGTAGGCATCCAGGGGATAAAAAAAATAATGCTTGATTCATTACAAACAGGAGGAAGGGTATGTTTACACATAGCCTTCCTCCGCGCGAATTACTGGGACCAACGTGTGCCTCCGTACGAGCTGCCCGCTGATTGGCTGTGCGCAGTCAGCCTGTCTCCCCCATAGACTTCAATCGTGGGAAATCTCCATTGAAGTCTATGGTTGGAACCGCTACATTGTAGCCAATGATGTAACCGCAAGGTTAATTGAAGTGAACCTTGCGACAGGGCCGTAGCTAGGGTAGTGCGGCCAGTGCCATCGCACAGGACACCACAGGTCAGGAGGCACTGTTTGGGGCTGTCAATTTTCTGTTTATTATCATTCTTGCTTGTGGCTTCCTCTTATTTCATCCCCAGCATCTCCTGGCCTCCCCTATCTCTTCCCTGGCCCTTCCCCATGAAACCATGGACCTTTATTGGGTGCATTATGTCCTTTTGATAAATGAGGAGGGCGCCAATGCTCTTTCTGGCACAGGGCACCGAAAAGTCTAGTTACGGCTCTGCCTTGCGTTTACCATCAATGGCTACAATGTAGCGGATCCCACCATAGACTTCAACGGAGATTTCCCACCATTGAAGTCTATAGGGGAGACAGGCTGACCATGCACAGCCAATCAGCGGGCATCTCCTAGGAGGTGCCCGCTGCTTGGCTGGTAGCTCATGCAATTACTGGGCCAAGGGGATCCCAGTCATTGTCGCGGAGGAAGTCTATGTGTAAACATACCCTTCCTCCTGTTCGTAATGGATCGGAACTTGGTGGTTTTTTTTTTTAACCCCATGGATGCCTACATGGACCAAAGAGGATGTGATCCATGCATAGGATGAGGTGAGCATGTGTGGAAAGCCGTGCTGGGATCAAGTGTTTGATCCCAGCAGCGGCACAGCAAGTAGACATATGTCCCCTGCAGGACACATAGGTGTCCGGCGCTTGGATGCTGCTGCTTCTCCCAGTGCTGTGTGAGCATAGGCAGTGGGAAGCCGGCGCTGGGACAGAGTATCTGTTTCCACCGCCGGTCAAGTGTCGGGTGCGGGCTTACTGTAGCCTGCCACCCGGTAGTCTCAAAGCGGCGGCGGGTGTTTGGCTCACCGCGTCATAGCCACACCCACACACGGCATCTTGGATTAGACACCGCTGAGAGGGAAAAGTGGGTCTGATGGCGGAGGGGGAGGAGAGAAGACCTCCCAAAGAAAAGAAGAGACAAGCCACGGTAAGAGTTCCGGCGGCCGTGGAAGAGGTCAGAAGATGCCGCTGTCAAGAGGGAAGATAGGAGGTGCCGGCTGGATGTGGAGAAGAAGAGACGGCGCTGCTGGCCAGGATGGGCCAGCGGCAGAAGAATGCGGCTGAGGACCGGAGAGGACTGCAGGGGGGGAAAGTTAAAGAGCTAACGAATCCTCTTCCATTATAGCAGGTAGGCCCTCTGTGAGGCCTACTATTAACCCCTTCCTAGACCTCCAGGGTTGTCGGGCTCTAGGCCCGTGGGGTGAATCGGGCAATAGGCCTGTGAGCATATAGGCGGGCACAAGGACCGGGCTACATAGGAGGCATTAGTCCCAATAAAAGGTATTGGTCCACCCACCCCAAATAGGTGTGAGTGACCTGGGTATTAAGCCCAGGTCACTAAGTAAGCACCCCAGTTAGGCAGGCCCATACGCCTGAGCCCTGTATAAAGTGGCCCTGGGTATTAGGCCCAGGCCACTAGCTGAGCCCCCTCCATTAGGAGACTGTGACTAATTGCATTTCATTAGTGAGGATTTACATTCAAGTTACCTGGTTTCATATTTTACATCGTTTTATACAAGGACCGATTTAAGTCCAAGGGACACTATTTTATACATGTATGTTTTATTATGTGGTTATATTTATTATATCTCATATGTGTCAAAATTGCTAATTTTGATTATGTATATTACATTTGTTATTTTTTACTAAGAGAAGCCTTGTCTAAATATTTTGTTTCAAAGTCAAGTGGTTATTACTTTGTAGTAAATTTTTTTAAGCTTCACTCTGAAGCGCGTTCCAACAATCTTTTGGGTCTATTTGGTTCTGAGAATTAACTAGCCAGCTGCTACTGGCTGATTGGATTAGCAGCTGTGAGTGGGAAAACTAAATAATTTATTTACACTAGCGCAAGGATTTCAGCGGTCGGGAAACGGTCAAGCTCTAATATAAACTATCCGTGGATACTACATGGAGGAGTGGACGTGATTTGCTACAGGGATACTAGGTGAGTATGTGTGATAGTGAGTGTGAGTGTGTATGTATGTTTAAATAAAATTGGACTGTCAGTGTGTGTGTACTGTTTATTTTAATATTTATTTTGCAGGTGAACTACAGGTACCAGCGGGCCTATAATGTCCCGAATGCTGGTACTTGTAGTTCTCCAAGTACCAGCATGCAGGGGAGGCTTGCTGGGACCTGTAGCTCTATTGCAAAAGACAATATTTTCACCTCTATTTTTTACACCTCAATTACACTATCAACCTGGCACCCACCGACCAGGGGTGCCAGGGATAGCCCCAATCTATTAGCTCAGGCCTAGGGTGCCCTGGAGAGGGGGACCGCTTCATTGGCGGGGTCCCCACCTCCCCAGGGATCTCCGGCCTGGGCTGACTAGCAGTCAGGGGTAATGCTTTGACTGGGGGGACCCGGTGAAAGGGTTACCCTGGCAGGATAGAAATAGTTCTGTGCTGGTTATTACATTTGCGAGTCCCGGCACCAACTCGCACTTTCAAAAAAATGCGAGAAGGTTCTAGTAGGATTTTAACTAAAACTCAAAGCCTATTACATTTGGCCCATGGTGTCTATCTGTCTATCTATGGTTCGGATACCGTGCAGAGTGTAACGTTGTCCACATGAGGCCGCATTTGTTCACTCTGTACATGAGAAAATTAATGCTTTGGTTGTAAAATTTGAAGTCACACTTCACATTTGATTAGACACATTTCAATTTGATGTGATGAGCCCAGTCCATTTCATTCTCACAGGTTTCACCTTAGTATCCAGAGAGCAAGCTGGGAAGGAAGCCTGCAGTGTATCTGCTTGTGGTCCAAGCCAAAATCAATAGGTGCAAAAATTTAGGCCTGGCTGTGGGTCAGTGCAGTTTCTGGAAGTGACTTGGACAGAGCTGCAGGAGGCTCTTGGTGGCTGCACACTAGCATTAATAGGTTGTGCTGCAGCATTCTCCTCAATTGTGTGGTGCAAGGAAGCACATTTTTTTCCTCGCTGCCGCTTAATGGGTTATCGCTTCTCTGCCTTTTGCCTAAAAAAGATCAAGTGTAGTATCTGTTCTTATCAGTTTAATATCTGATATATCCCCTATCTGGGGACCAATTATTAAATGGATTTTTAGAACAGGTAGATGGAAGAAGAGCTTGTTCTGTCCACTCCACTCATTAACCTGGTATTGCAGTACTTCCAGGACCGTTGCTCCTTTCTAAGGTAGAATCTGTCTTTTTAATGGTTTTGTCTCTCCTTCTTTGCCCAGATTTAACAAACCACTGTTTTGGCTGTGTCTGCTTCTTCTACAATTACATGTGAATACCACCTGCTGCTGCACTCGCCTGCTTGCAATTTTGCATTTGATAACACATCATTTGGTTCATGAAACAACTGATTAGAAGCAAAAATGATCCTCTGGTGTCGTATTGTGTCTCCATGTCATGTCTCAATTTATCTGCCTCTATTCAGGCCTACCGCTGGGGCAAAAGTCAAAGTTACTATAAAGTGGATGGATATGTGTAGTAATTGGTTATTTGAATAATTAATACATTCTGTTGTTTGAGTCATAATTATACAACCCCTATGACACTGTTGCAATGCCATTTGGAAGTTTTTTTCATGTCACCTTTTTTATTTTTTTGCACCACTGCAGGGGCAACCACATTGATAGAACTGTTGGAGCCATGAATTACTATCCATTCCTTCCAACAACTTGGATATTTTACAAATTTTCCCTAAATATAGTAATTTAGAACAGTATTTTCACATTTGCTATTCAGAAAATTTCTGGCATTTTTCTTCTATATTTTGGGATTCTGGCACTTGAATTTGCCTTATTGTTTGACTTCGGACCAGCTAGAAGCATTCCTTTTCTCCATTTTCAAGAACAAGTAGTGATATGATGCATCTCGAGGTCTTTGTCTCTCTCGAGTGGGCTTCATCTAGGAAGTGCAATGGTTATAAGCAGCAGTAGATTGTGACATCATAGAAGAATGTTGTTATAGTGGCAGAATCTGATAGCTGACTGTTTACATTCTATTGCCATGGTGACTGCATGGCAGCCACTCCTGAACATTCCGTGGACAGTGTGAATATTCTGTAAACACTGTTAACATTCCAATTACGTTTTCAGACTGTCAGATTAAATGCGGAGACAAGACATGAAGAAAGGAAGGCTGCCAGCTGGCTTGTGGGTGTGGCAAAGGCTTGCAGTAGGCAGTGCACCCACAAGTCATGCATTAAGAGAGTAAGAGAGGTAGGGGAGGAAGCCTACAGTGTTTCTGCTTGTTGATCAAGGCGAAATCAATAGGTGCAAAAATATGGGCCTGGCTGTGGGTTAGTACAGTTTCTGGAAGTGACTTGGATAGTGCCGGAGGAGGCTCTTGTAGGCTGCTCACTCAAGTTAAAAGATTGTGCTGTAGCTTTCTCCTCAATTGTGTGGGCATAATGTGAAGGGAGCCCATTTTTTTCATCTTTGCCGCTTAATGGGTTATCGTTTCTCGGCCTTTTGGCTAAGAAAGATCAAGTGTAGTATCTGTTCTTATCAGTTTAATATCTGATACGCCCCCTATCTGTGGACCATATATTAAATGGATTTTTAGAACAGGTAGATGGAAGAAGAGCTTGTTCTGTCCACTCCACGCATTGACCTGGTACTGCAGTACTTCCAGGACCAGTGCTCCATTACAAAGTCTAAAGGTTATCATCCTTGGCTAGAGCTTATAAGGCAATGATTTCTTAACCACCCTTAAAATAAATAAAAATTATTATTTTAAATAAATGTTGTGACCTTTGAATTCCATTAACTGAGTCTGAGTAGTTATTTTAGTATTAAGTTGGTTAAAAAACTTCTTATATGCTCAAGAGCCATCAAAATATAGAGGTCTTAGATGATTCTGGGACATTTATTTTTCCAAATGAAGTTTCTAAACATGTGAATTATTATTATTATTATTATTATTATTATTATTATTATTATTATTATTTTTATTATCTCTGTTGTAATAAGGAAAGGTAAGAACTAAAGAAATTACAACAGCTAGAGGAAGGAAATAATTTTTGTAAGATTTTCTCGATCCAGAAAAGAGAGCCAGAGAAGTATCCACCTACTTAATTCTTACCTTATTCCCCAATTTTATACATCAGTGGTTACATTGAATTAGCCAGATTAGCTATATTTAAAATGGGATGGGTATGTAATGCCGACAGTCAGGATTCCAGTGGTCACAATCCCGACGCCGGGATCCCAACAGGGTTAACATAGCAACACTATGCTAACCCTCACTGTTCTGCCCCTCACTAAGTGTCTGACAAATGTGGAGCAGACAGCATAACCAATACTCTATCTTCTAATAATCCAGTCAGATGTGGTCTGAAGAACAGAATTTATTATTCAATAGAGGAACTTGAATGAATGTACACAGGTACGTGCGTATAAGCGAGTGTGGTAAAACTGTAAATGTAAACAATAAAAGGCAATTACAATATGCACATGGAAATGCAAGGCAAACATATATGTAACATGGAATATGCAAACAGCATGAAGTTATACAGTAAGCAAAGTATAGGCTGCAGTGTGTCATAGTACAGCTAACATACATAGCTGGCTAAGGAGTTCTATGATGGCACAGCTGAAGCTTAGAAACTCACCATCGGATGCTATACTAGGTTGAGCACATGAGGTGATGTCTGCCTGGGACCATGTGAGAATAAGAAATGGCTGCTTACAGCTCCTTTAGCCCAGAATACATTGCTAGACTGCTAAGGCATCTTAGGAAGGACAAAATAGGTCCAATTTGAGCGGCTACTATCCTGGTCACTAGGTGGGGCTGCTAATATGAATTAGTGTAACAGAAATTAGATGGATCAACAAACCCTATGCTGAAGGCATGACAATCACCGTCTCCCTACCCTAACCCTCCCATATTGGTGCCTAACCCTAACTTCCCCCCTAGTGCCTGAACCTAACCTCCCCTTCCCGGTGCCTAACCCTAACCCTCCCCCCTTAGTACCTAACCCTAACCCTCCCCCTAGTGCCTAACCCTATCCCCTTACTCTAAACCTACCCTCCCATACCCCCTGATACTTAACTTCGGCATGCCGGAGGTCGGTATTCTGGAGCTGGGATCTCGACTGTTGTCAGGATTAGGGTGCCAGGATTTAGTCCGTTGGAATGCCTTGTGGAGGCATGCTGACTATATCCCGTTTAAAATAATGAGCTTGGAAGTTCGCCAAGTTGAGCAGCACGTACCATAGAAGGTTGAACAGGATCGATGACTGCAGACAGCTTTACTGCATATTATACCCTTGTCCCTCACCACTTTTTCTCTTTTTAACCCATTCACAAATATAATTTAGAGCAGTGATGGGCAACCTAATACGCGGGTGGCATTTGGCAGCCCTCTAACTTTCAAAAGGGCCTCACATTACTCTGAATCTCAAATGCAAGTTAATATATTTAATCAAGGAAATAGACACCTAACTGTAATAACATATCAACAGGTCTTTCAAACAAGTTTTACAAGCTATAAAATACAAACATCACAACAAAGTAGGAAGGAGTTGGGTGCTGCTTGATGGCTTGTAGAGGTACTGAATAAAGCTAGGACTCCAGCACATATCACCGTATCAAACAAATTATTCGCTTCAAGACTTTACTGGAGTTAGGCTCTTGAGATGATGCCACTACTACTACTATGGTGGTGGATCTCTTTCATGAGCAATGAGCACAAAACCAAGTTGGTGCTGGTGGTGTGTAAGTAGGTTTGGATGTATCATCTGGAATCTTTTTACCATGATTTATAGAGTTTGGAATAGTGTTGGTGTGCTGTCCTATTGCAACATTATCTTGCTGGGCTGGACTGTAGTCTGGTGTTTTATGAAGCTGCATACTATTATTGTAGTGTTAATGTCTTTGACTGTGATGTTTACTTTAAGAATGTCTTCGGGTCAGTTTCAATTTGGGTAGCTTTTCTTCCAACATAATTTTTTTCTTCAAATCCAGGTAATTTGAAAGCATCGTACATACATTTGTGATAGGTGTGTTATGTTTGGAATCTAGTGAGACTGTCTTTGTACTGTGCGAAACTTGTGGATGGGTCATTGATTGATATTATGTTACCTTTATTTTTTAAGGATTTAGTTATATTGATCAGTAACTTTACTGTTTTGTTACTCCCAACAAAACTATTTTTTTTTTTTTTGTGTAGTCTACTTTGGTTTCTACTTGTGACAGGAAGAAGCTATCAATTGGTTATTGAACCTGTCTGTATTTTTTCAGGGAGTCATCACTTGGGTGATCCACATAAGCTCTAAATACAGTAGCCATATTTGAATTGGATAATAAGTGTTGACTTCCTCCTATTTTAGCCCCGCATCATCTTCTTTGATGCTTTCCAAAACAGAACCTGGTAAACAGTGGTCAATGTTGTCATCAAAATATTTCCCCAATGATAATTATTAGTGTATCCTTCTATTTGAACTAGAAATTGGGAGATTTCATGGTAGAAATCATGTGGTGTTTTGTTTGTGGCAACTATAGATGTATGGCCATATTGCTTAGATTGCATGGTCAAACTAACTGCTCTGATTACTTATTGATGTGACTGATGTTGTTATGAAAGCTTACAGCTGCTATATCCCAGCCATTGGAGGGCTTACTGCAGGGACAAACACCTGTGCAGCTGTTTTCAACACAATACTCTATCAGGTAAGTCCACTGAACCGTTCCATGCCAAGTAAAACTCAAGATATAAAAATGCAATAATTTCCAACCAAATAAACAAACAATGGACACAGTGGAAACCTAATAAAAAGAACAAAGTATCTAAAGAAATCATGGTAAGAAGCACAGCAATTTGCATACAATGCATGTAAAAACTCTATGGCTTATCTGTATGTGTCTTAGTTTACAGACTGTCAGTGTTTTTCGGTGACTGTGGTGGAAATGAGGCCCTAAGAAAATGATCTTTGACCTTGTGGGGAACTGTGAAAAAGATGGTATTGCAATTCGAGTGATCTGCAGATATATCTGCAGATGATGGTCGTTCATATATACTTAACAACCATCTTATTCCAGGCAGCCGCGGGTCCCGCTGGCTGGGGAGCGAATCTGACCCCCTCCTCGTGGCTGCCGCTGCATGTGTATGGGCGGTCGGCTGATGGCCCGTACAGACTTGCCGATGGACAGATATGTCTGCAGATATATCTGTCCATCGGCTGTGCAGCACAGCCGACGCGATATGTCTGCGAACGACGTCGTTCACAGACATATCGCTGGTACACACTAGCCAATGGGCACCAGATATATTGTCCGATCAATTTATCGGCCAACACATCGCTCAGTGTGTACCCGGCTTTAGTTTACCTGGGTATATCACTACAAACATAGGATTATGTCCAGCCAAATACCTGCATACCATAAAGATTGCCTTTCTTTTTTTGTTACAATGACTGAAAGTACTTGGAATACGAAGATTCTCTAATCCTCAATGGATACAACATGTAGAAACTTTCTGTAAGCTGCCAGGATCTTCAAAAACGTTGTTCTAAGAGCTTTGTTGCTGACATACTGCCCTGGAAGCTCTTATTCCCCTAATTTGGTTCCCTTTCCCCACTTACCCCTTAGTTTGTATTCCTATTTTTGTCTTACCCCACTATTATATTTCTTATGCTGTTATATATCTAATTGTATAAGATAAACTATGAAATAGTTTTTTCAAAAACAACCACTGAAGTTTACAAAAAACAATTTTTTTTTAGAATTGTATCTTGATTTTGTATCATCTCAAATTCCTCCACTACCCATATAACCTTCATAAGCTATTATACTCAATTACCTACCCTCTACACAGTTTGTGCAAATCTTACATGTGTTCACTATCTATACTCACACAACCCTCTAACAATAGGAAAACATTGCTGTTTGACTGAATCTTATAGCCCTCAAAGTGCATTACCTTTGCTGAACCAATTTGCAATATGTAGGACTTATCTTCATGTATCAAATTCCTATTTCCTTATAGATTAAGTTTACAGAAAAAGAGGAATTTTTACAGAGGACAAACAAAAAGAAAAGACAAAGGTCTTATTGGGGCACACTTGTAGATGGCAATATGTCAGGCAATATGTTATGTTTATATTTGGTGAATTCTTTAAAATTTGTAGTTTATTTCATTTCACAAAATATAGGTGGGATGTTGTGATACAGGTTTCCAAAGGTGAAATAACTAAAGATGTTCCTCACTTGGATGAATAGTGTGAATCACAGCAGATTAGTGTTTCACTAAATAGTCATCAAAATCACTTGTTGAAAGATATATTTAGATGTCAATCAGTTTTAAAACAGTATACATTCACATTGAAATGAAACGATCAAGCAAGACAAAAATTATACAGTGCAACACTTGATTATATAATCATAAGGCTTGCTAACAGAAAATAGGTCTATTCCTGAAGTATAACCTAGCAGACGGCTCTGCATAGAAATAGAAATATGGGTGGAAATAGAACTGTGAGAAATGGCAGGGGAACTGCTGTCATGCCATTTGTCAGTGCAGTGAATGGCTGATGAGTGTTCCCCACAGCAACCACATAGTTGAAAGAAGAAAAGAGACACTTCTGCTGTTTGCTATTCATCCACATTGAGTAGCTTTGAGGATTGCAGAGGATCTCACGGTGCAAATGAGAGAGCATTTTAGGGTTGGAAAATAATTTCTATGGATGCAGGGGGGTACATCTACTAAAGTGAGAGTTTAAAGAAGTGGAGATATTGCCCATAGCAACCAATCAGTTTTTAGCTATTATCTTCTAGAAGGTGCTAGTTAAATGTTAAGTAGAATCTGATTGGTTGCTATGGGCAACATGTTCACTTCTAAAAACTCTCACTTTAGTAAATATACCCCAAGGTGTCTTATGGAGAATAATTGGTAATATAAAACCCAAAACCCCAGAACTTAATATATATATATATATATATATATATATATATATATATATATAATTGCAGTCTTTAACAGGCAGTCTCACTGTGTGGTTGTGGAGTCGGTTGCCTCCATACTGCTTTAGGTCTCTGGCAAGGTGTTTTACCCATTCTAAGCTTCTTCTTAATAGTACTCATACAACAGTGGGTAGCATTTGGCTTCTAACTTCAGATTGAGTCAGTTGGAATGATGTACATTTTGCCTAGATAGCTGAGGCTTGGTCACATTCTGGGAAAGTCAACAATTCACATGGCAAAATTTAAAATGTAAGCCTGTCGACATGGTGTATGTCAACATGTTGAACCATGTCAACATCTAGTGTTGGCATTGTGGTGTCGACATAATGAAAATCAACATGGTAATTGTTGACAATGTGACTGGATCCCCATTAGAATAGTCTCTATATTGACTACCAGTTAGAATAGTAGGTGATGTTGTTAGAAAGCAAGCAAGACCCCGACCTGCTCGATACAGGAACTGCCTACGTATGCATAAATAAAAATGTTCTTAAAAAAAGAAACCTTAGCAAATAAGTGATAATAAAGACTTATTTGTTCCAATAAACACAATGTGTAAGTTTGGGTAGATCCTCTTTTAAAAAAATATGTAGAGTATAGCCCATGAATACAAATGTGAAACTAAACAAATAAATTGAGAATTTGTTGTTTGCTGGATAGAATCAAAGGGGGGGGGGTGTCGGATTTACTACAGGAAGGTTGAAGTATTAATGGCAATGTCCATGGAGAAGGGGCACAATATCATGGTCTCGCCCTGTCTGCCATGCTTCTATGCTATTGCACTAGATACAGAATTGTCCTGCTACATTGTTGCTGCGTATGCAACAAATCACACCACGCATTGCATGAGGCGTGCACCCGCAAGTGGATACATGCACTGCGTTCGCACCCGCACCTCCATAGGATTGCATGGTGCCACAGGTCCCAGCGGGACCCACAGTTGCCTGGAAGATGATAGTCATTCAGTGTACAGTATATGCACGACCATCATCTACAGATATATCTGCAGATCACTCGATCTGCAGATATATCTGCTAGGTGTGTACCCACCTTAACTAAGCAAAAGGATTCCATCTCTCAGAGTGGAGGGACCTAATGTCCCTCTCACAAAACAGAAGTCTTTGGGGCAGCACTTATATTCAGTAATCACAGTGGCTCTCAACAGGCCCCTGACTTGTATCCCAGGCAGTGAGAGTCCTACTACATAGACTGACCAACCTTTTATCAGCCTCTCACAGGTGGTCTGGCAATCAAGGCTGCTTATCAGCTTCTGTCTACAAGACAGAAGCTAAAAACCTGGGACATGTATATCTCTCCTTGGCAACCTTTCAAATGTTTTTGTCACATATCCCCTCCTCCTGTTTCGACCTGTGGGGTTAAACACCTGTAGTCCTTAAGCAAAAAACAGTGGACAAAGCATTGCATTAGCCTGTTGGCTTCCCAACCTATGCTCTACTAAAAACCTAAAATTTTACAATGCTAAAAACCATCCTGCTATTATCTCGTTAGTCTCTTTATTCTTAGGCACATATTTTTAATGGAGCATGATCAGTAATCAATCTAAAATGTTGCCCCAAAAGGTAGTGGTTCTAATGCCCACTTAATTATCAATGCTTCTTTTTCAAAGTGACATAATTTCTCTCATGTATATTCAATTTCCTACTTAAAAAAATAAGAGGATGCTCTGCACTATCTTTGCTTTGAGTCAATATAGCACCTGTACAACAAATTTATTTTTAAAGTCAGATGTCCTCATAACTGGTTTGGTGCACAATGCTACATTCAACCCATGAAAATCCTTTTCTGCCTCAGGATTCCACTTAACCATAACTGACTGTTTTGAGGTCTGTCAAAGGGACAACAATGGTGGCGAAACTGGGTTTATGGACCTCATTCAGAGTCGGTCGTTGCGGCCGCACGGTCGTACATCACCGATGTTCGCTATACTGCGCATGCGTAAAGTTCGCAATGCACATGCGCAAACTAGCCGCTACGATCAGAAATTTCTCTCTCCTTGAACACAGCCAGGTCGGTAGTTTGAGTGACAGATTGAGGCGTTTGTGGGTGGTAACAGGGGAAGGTGCTTGAAAACGGGGGAGTGGAGATCCGAACGCAGGCGCGCCTCATTATGCGAACGGCGTTTTATGGGAGTGCATGCGGATTATGGGAGTGCATAATTAACAAAGTAGCGTCATGGCACATGTGACATGGGAGGTTTTTACACTGACATGATCGTAGAGCTTAAGAGAGGGTATGGTCAACCTTAAGCTCTACGACCAGTTCCGATGGTTCCTGATGGTCTCGATTAATCCTTATATGCCCGGAGATGACGTGCAATGCGTACGAGAAGGGGGCATATTTTTTTGTCTTCCGACCGCTTCCTCCCCTTGGTCGACCAACTACCGATCCGAACTTAGGGACGCAACTTGTGAGGGAATCATTTGAATATCCGGCCCCTTTTCCCGTACGACCGTGCGGCCGCTTCGACCGACTCTGAATGAGGTCCTAAATATTTTATAATACCCTGTGATTCCTAATAAAGCTCTTATCTGCTTCTTATTTAGGGGATAATGGACAATTTTGTATTGCCTCAATTTTATTAAGTTGGGGCTAAATCAAACCTCTGCCTATGGTTTATCCAAGGTATTTCACCTCTTCCAACCCTAATTCAAAGATTCAATTTACAGAAATCATTGCAGAAGCATTAGCTCCTGTTGGGTTTCGGAATGAGCACAATGGGACTTCATCACTCACTATGTGACCCTTCAGTTATATCTAATTCCAACATTTTTAAAATTTCTCTAGACACTGATTCCTGTTGGGCTTCTTGTATTCTATAGGGCTCTAGTTTAACCTTAACCACTAGTTCAGTGATTATGTCATGTTTAGTGATTGTTGTTTTACCCAGTATGCCAAAAAACAAATCTTTATTTCTTACGAGAAATTGTTTAGTCTCATACTGTTGAATAGTTTTTGCTTTTGTTACTTTAGGAACCAAAGGTACCGCCGTGCTTACCAGAGGGACCGAGGTGGTTGACAGAGCTACTTTATCTTTTCAAGGTAGAAAATATTTACATAGTAGATCTGTTCTGGCTTTTCCCAGGTTAATCCACTTCTATGATCTCAAATGGTCCTTGTCGCTAGACTTTATTTACTGCCATTGGAACAATGAGGTGCATAATTGGGCATTACGATTATACACCCTATGTTGGGCCTGTTCCAAGTGGTCTCACTATCGCTAACGGCACAACTGCAGCTATTCTTTCTTGTATCTGAGAAAAATGCTCAATAATCATGCTCAATAAGGAATGGGTTGCTTCTGCCATGTCTTTTTTTTTGTAATATCCAGAAAACCCCTTGGGTGTCTCCCATACAGCAAATCAAAATGTAAGAACCCCATGGAAGATTATGGAACCTCTCTAATGGCCAGCAATAAATAGGGTAACAAAGAATCCCAACCTTTCTCATCGTTATCCACAACTTTCTTTAGCATATTCTTTAAAGTTTTGTTAATCCTCTCCACTAAACAATCAGCCTAAGGGTAATACTGCGGTACATAAACATCTGCACACATTGTAATATTGTACATATTGACATGAAATAATTTAAGTTAGACCCCTTATCAATAATCCCATATCATAAATATCATCCTCGGGGTGCTGCTAAATTACAACCAGATATAGGGGCCTATTCATCAACACTAAAATAACGGTTTTAAGGACATTTTACTTAATTACCGTTATTTTAGTATTCATTAACACACTTAACACAGGAGATATCACTGATATCTCCTGGTTAAGTCCGCCTGCGTTCATTTCCACATTCCCCATACATTAGTATGGGGATGTAGAAATGAAGCTATTCATCAAATTCCGAAAATTATGTATTTTTGGAATTTGATGGTGTTACTATACGCCACTCTCAGGTGGCGTATAGCGGGTTACACTTACCTGCTTCTAGCTGGGCAGGTGCTCCTCCGGCTCACTCCGTCGCTCCATCTTTACTCCTCCAGGCTCCGGCTGCTGCTCCGACTATGGGCCTGATTCAGACCCGCTCGCGAGCGCAGGACGCTCGCAAGCGAGTCGATGGTGCCCTACTGCGCATGCACACGACGGAGGGAGCTCCATCGTGCTCATGCGCGAGACCCGGCTAGCGACGGGCTAGCCGTCGCACCGGGTCTCGCACCAAAGGGGGCGTGTTGACGATGTTGATTGACAGCACGCCCCATTTGGTGGGCGTGCCGTGGGCGTGGCTGCCAGACGGAGTCGTTCCCATGGGAACGCCTACTGTCTGAAGCCGGCCCCACTGACATCACTAGTGATGTCAGTGGGAGTGATTTTGGGTCTGATAGAGCCAAAATCACTCCAGGGCTTGCGGTAGCGAGACCCTACCGCAGGGTCTCCGTCGCAAGCCCGATGGTCGCGATGGTCTTGACCATCGCGACCATCATCATGGACGCTCGCTATAGCTGTGGGTGGTCACCCACAGCTATGCGAGCGTCCAAGAGGCCACTCCATTTTCATGTAGGAGGGCCCTGATTCAGAGCGAGCGCTCTGGTCAGAGCGTCCGGCTCTGAATCAGGCCCTATGTTCTCCCGGCAGAACACAGTAAAGTTTAAAAAAAAAAAAAGAATATATATTTTTTAACTTTACTGTTTTCTCTTCTTCAGACGGGAGGTCGGGGTCCGCGGTTGCAGCGGCCAGGTAGGTGGGGGACAGGGAGGTGTGCGGAGGTGAAGAGTGGGGGTGGTGGACACACAGAATTACCGCAGCTGTAGGCAGTGCTGCGCATGCACCGATTTTGTGAACGTAACAGCACATGCACAACACTGATTAAAGCTGCGGTAAGGTAGAGTAGATAGGGAAAAGTATAAATTTTCTGAAAAGCTGACATCGCAAAAATGACAGCTTTTCGGAATAGATAATGGTAGAGAGGAGGAATGATGAATTCCTCTGGTAATTAGGCAGAACTCCATGCAAGTTCTAAACCTAATTACCTCCATCAATTTTTTAGTTATGATGAATAGGCCCCATAGTCATTAAAGGGCAGAAGAAAGTTGTTGTTCAGGGAATGGCGCATTTAATTAAACAGAGTTATTAAAAAGATAAAAATTAACTTTTATTAGTAATACTTTATAAAAATAGAGAGAAGTCCATTGGTGGACAGATCATGTTTAAAAATATAGATAAGATCAATATAAGATAGGATGTGTCATAAGTGGATAACAGTGAGAATAAAATTAATTATGCCACTGCGTGTCTCCGTTTACTTGTGTCGTATTAATTCTCATTAAACCTAAAGTTTGTTCTTTTCTTTATTGGTCAATATAAGATAGAGGGAATATCCTGCACTGTCAAACGTCAAATTGAAAAGGACATTAGGACATGTATCAGCCAGCTTTTGGATTCTTTTATAATGACAGTTATCCCTTCATTATTCACTGAACAACAACTTTCTTCTTCCCTTTAATAAGGGTGATACTGTACTGTACATGGAGGTCCTTAGCTGAGTAACCTTAAACAGGCTGCACAACTCTTTCCTGACTCTTGACATAAGTGGGGTACCATGATCAGTTAGGATTTCTTTAGGTATTGCCAGGGCCGTAGCTAGGGTAGTGTGGCCGGTGTCATCGCACAGGGCACCACAGGTCAGGTGGCGCTGTTTGGGCCTGTCAATTATCATTCTTGCTTGTAGCTTCCTCTTATTTCATCCCCAGCATCTCCTGGCCTCTCCTATCTCTTCCCTGGCCCTTCCCCATGAAGCAATGGCCCTTTTTTGGGTTCATTGTGTCCCTTTGAAAAATGAGGGGGTCGCCAATGCTATTTCTGGCACAGGGTACCAAAAAGTCTAGTTACGGCTCTGGGTATTGCCACTCTGCTATAGCTATCTGCTAGACATGTAATAGTTTCCTAGCTATTGTCTTTGTTGGGATATTGTGCAATGGTATCGCTTCCGAGAAGCTGGTAGCGAAGTAATCCATTACCACCAAAATATACGATGACTTCTTTAGAGGTCCAACTAAATCCATAGGTATTCCCTCAAATGGGACTTCAATAGTGTTCAATGGGACAAGCAGACTTCTATCATGTTGCCTGGAAGCATGGTACAGACACTCAGATACATCTTTATGGGCACCTGGAAAGAAAAACCACTGCAAATTCTCCCAGATTTTCTCTACTACTAGATGTACTGCAGTTATGTGACCATGACCCAGGTCCAACACCGTTCTTCTTCTTGATAGGCACTATCAATTGTTCCACAATATCGTCTTCCCTCTAACACAGTGAAAAGATGTCGCAGTGATGCACAGAAGACCAAACTGTGGCCATGTTGGTTGTGTATTGATGCCTCCCTAAATAAGCATCATGGAGACTGCGCAGTAGTGCACCCCATACTTCAACAAAAATATTTCTTCTCACTAGAAGATCAAGCATACAGCGCAATCAACTGGCTCATTTTTTACTTCAGTAGGGTGTGCATCATTCTGCACTCCGCTGCTGCTCTCATCATTTTCTGACTCCCCAATCATGTTTGGAAAATGGAACACTTCAGACTCTCTGAACATTCCCACTGCCACTGTATCAGTAACATTATCAAATGGGTCTGGGTTATTTACTTCTGTAATAAATTGGTTTTCTCAAAGCTTCCAGAAGTGGGAAAAATCTCTCCCCAGTGACTACAATGGGACCACTCTGAGGGCCTAATGCAGAGTTGTACACGAATGCTGCCGCAGCTGTGGATGTGCAAAGAAGTGCAGTGGCTGGGACTTGTACTGAGACTCCGCCTGAATGAACGCAGCTGTTCGTACACATCCGTAGCGTTGGTTGCAGTTCATACAAACATCGACTACTTGAGTGAATCTATATTCACTCAGAATGGCTGCCAAAATTGAGATGCTGGAGCCATGTTTCCTGTGTACAGGATCGCAGATGCAGGATGTGGCACTCCTAGCCACACCTGCATTTTTAGCCGACACTTCCAGTTGCCACCCTCAAACTCTCTGTGTCTGTCAATCACACTGCAATTAAAGATTTGCAATGTGCAACTACAGTAATGTACTATGACACACACACAGTGCGACTCAGACGTATGCACAGTGGCAAAAATCGTTCCATTTTCGAAAACATTGGCACTGCGTACAACTCTGAATCAAGGCCTGTATTTCTATATTAATTTCAGCAGTAACATAATACAGAGTATCCCCGTGTATTGTATACAGGTTACACCAACAGTTTTTCCCTATCATGTTGAGGGGTTCACAACTTGGCTTTAACAAGAGTAATCAGGATAACAGAATCTAAAAGAGCTTCTACCCATTTGCCTTCTACAATGATTATACACATTTGTTTATCTGGCTCAGCCTGTCGGTCAGCAGTGCAGGCTAGCTGAGCAAAGAAAGATTCTGCAATTCAAATAAGCAGTATCACGTAGCATAGGTTCAGAGGTAACTGGACAATTAGCACCAACATGGTCCAAGTCACCGCATCTAAAACATCTGATCATAATTTTAGCAAGTTCTTTACGTAAACCTTTCTGGCACAACTGGCCAATCTCCAGGTTCCAAGACTACACTCTCTGGAATGTTAAGTTCTTTTCCTCTCCCAGCACCCTTTTCCCTTGGAACAGTCTTATCAGAATTTCCTGAAGATCGCCTTTGCGGGACAAGGGGCCATTGAGGTATACTCAACAGTTCCTTGGCCGCCACATACAGTACCTCACGACCATTTCCACCAACTGGACTGTTGCTTTTGGGTCCCTGTGGCTCACCCACTTGCACAGAGCTGAAGGCAGTGGCCGAAGTTATTGGTCCATAACAACCCTTTCTACGACCTGTGGCCCTTTTAAAGTCTCTGGTTGCAGCCACTTCTTAGAGAGATGGATGAAGTCATGCATTTGAGAGCAAGGAGTGTTATTCCCAACTTGTGCTTAAACAGACATCTTGACATTCAAATGAGTCAAAATCTGATTTTGACTGATTTTCAGGCCAACTTTCTCTCTCCGCTCGTCTTTTCAAAACTGTTAGATAGGCTTCAACATCATCACTCCATACCAAGGTACTAGGTGGTCTTGTGCAAACGTTTTTTAATTGTAAGCGGTAACATGTCAATATAGGGTTCCCATAATGTAAGAAAAGGTCCACCTATCCCTCCTTATTACATAGCGTTTCTACCCAGTCAATTCAGATAGAAGATGCAATTTATCAAAAAACAAAGGTAACTGAGGTGGTGTATTAAGTATCCAGCCCTGTAAAGTAGTTTTTCTTCCAGCTGCAGTAAGTGCTAATTTGTTACCCTACAGGCTTACTCATTGTGTGGGATCAAATACCCCTAGAATAGCCAATTCTGGGGAGAAAGGGACATAATTAACAAGTTTTTTTTTTCTGGCATATTGCAGTGTAAGGTGCCAAAAGTATTTAACAATAATAGGAGAAGCCCATAAACAATGGTAGATATGCGCCTCTCCCTGGTGACACTAGGGATATTGGCGGCTCATAGAAGTCCCCATGTGGAAACATCTCAGAAGAGGAAAGTAAGCATTATGATATGTGTTAAGGAAAAGTTCCTTATACATACTAGCTGGAAATGCCATCCTTGAAATATAATGACAAGTTCCATTCTTGGGATATCTAAAGAGAGAAATATGTCTCCCATTTAGCCATGACCCCCAGACATTTTGGAATTATCCAAAATATACTGAAGGAAAGTGTAATGGATGGACACAGCTTTGTGTCTGGGGGAGGTTCTAGCAGCAATTTACTGTATCAAGTGGGCTTTCCCAATCCCCATCTGAGAAAAGTCTGATAACATGATTCACATAGAAGTAACATGCTTCACGTACTGGAGAAATTCTAGGGGGTACGGTCTAACCATCTAACACACATGGGAGACTTCTGAATACGTCGTAGAGTGTGTGTTTTGCACCATTACCAAAGCCTGGAGTTTGTTTTTTCCCACCAAATAGTGAATTATTCCTGCCTTATGGTGCAGAATATGCCACAATTTCCATGTTGTCCACAGAAGTGGATTGGCTTTAATCTATTCCATATCTCCTGGTCATGTTATTGGAGGAAATAAACTAAAGCATTATCCCTCAGAAAGCCCTGCTGGAAAAATGTGGCCAGTCTTGAAGTAGTCACAACGGGGAATCTAACGCCAAATTAAATAGTAAAGGGGAATGGGGACAGCCCTGTTGCATGATTCTCTTCAGAAGAAAACAAGTTCCCACTGTTCCATTCACCAGCAGTAAGGTTACTGGGTTATGATAGAAGTAACATATCAAATTTATAAAGTCTGTCTCATAAAAACATACTGAATGCTTTGTGAGCGTCTAAACTCTGTAGCATATTTTGGTGTATAGGAGAATTATGAAAGGTTATCACAGCTACAAGTGTATTAATACCTTTTACAGCATGAGGCCTTTTCACAAAACCCAACTAATGGTCAGTCAGGATTAAGGGAAATGTCACCTGGAGTCTAGTGCCCATAATATTGGCTAAAAGTGTATAATCTATGTTTAATAAACTAATAGGTCTATATGAAGACAATAATCTAGTGTCCTTTCCAGGTTTTGGAAGAAATGTCATTGCACTTCATCCTTGTCATCGTTTACAAAAAAATAACTTGCACCTATGGAGCTGGAGCTAGTTATGACATCTGGGGAAGCATTTCCAGACAGTGCTACCAGGTGTTGTACAACCTTTTTCAAGGCTTTGGTCTTTCTTCAGCATCCATTTGTTGTTGCCTCTGGAGGTTATCACAGTCCAATTGTTGTTGCATTCAGGCCTTCTCAAGGACTAATTGCTGCACCCTGGTAGCTTCCTGCTGAGTTACTGTAGCCTGTAGAAGCGCCTTGACTATGTTTTCCATCGAATCTAGTGGTGTAGGTGCAGGGCTGGCACTACCACTAGGCAAACTTAGGCATTTGCCTAAGAGCGCCGGCCACTGCAGGGCGGTAGTGTGGACGGCACATAAGTGCCGTCCGCACTACACTACTAGGAACAAACACACAGGCACCGGCAGCTGTGTGTTTCTTTTAGCAGCCGATGAGAGTCAGACAGACTCTCATCACTGCTGCGCCCACTGCCAGAGCCGGGTTTCCGGCTCCCGCAGTGGCTGATGGGGGAGAAGTCATGACGTCTCTCCCATCATGCAGAGCGGGCAATCCAGGGAGGAAGCCGGACGGAGGAGCATGCCAGAGCGGGGATTAAGGTAAGTGGTACTAGGGGCACTGCGGGGGTACTACTGGGGGCACTACTAGGGGCACTCCGGGTGTACTACTAGGGGCACTGATGGGGGCACTAATGTGGGTACTACTAGGGGCACTGATGGGGGTACTACTGGGGGCACTGCATAGAGGGGGATTACTACTAGGGGACCTGATGGGGGTACTACTAGGGGCACTGTTGGTGGCACTGCTGGGGGTACTGCTAGGGGCACTGCTGGGGGTACTAATGTGGGTACTACTAGGGGCACTAATGGGGGTACTACTAGGGGCACTGATGGGGGCACTAATGTGGGTACTACTAGGGGCACTGATGGGGGTACTACTGGGGGCACTGCATAGAGGGGGATTACTACTAGGGGACCTGATGGGGGTACTACTAGGGGCACTGTTGGTGGCACTGCTGGGGGTACTGCTAGGGGCACTGCTGGGGGTACTACTAGAAGCACTGCTGGGGGGACTACTAGGAGCACTGCATAGAGGGAGATTAGTACTAGGGGTACTGTTGGGGGGACTGCTACTGGGGGCATTGCTAGGGCAGACTGCTACTAGGGGCACTGCTGGGGGCGAGACAACTACTGTGAGCACTGCATCGGGGGGACCACTACTGGGGGCACTGCATAGGGAGGGTTACTACTGGGGTCACTATATAAGGGGCACTGCATAGGTGGGGGACTACTACTGGGGTCACTATATTGGGGGCACTGCATAGGGGGACCACTACTGGGGACACTGCATGGGGGGACCACTACTGGGGGCACTGCATAGGGGGGTCACTACTGGGGGCACTGTATAAGGGCTTGTGTAGCTATCAAAGGTGGGGGCGGGGGGGGCATAAGGCTGAAGAAATGCCTAGGGTGCCAAGAAACCTTGCACCGGCCCTGTGTAGGTGGGAAGCAGAATCTGGCTCCCTTAAGTATCTGATGATATCACCACCAGGAATTTCACAGCAAAACAATCTTTTCCCAACTGCAGAAAAAAAGAAATAAATATATGTGTCAGTCGCTTGAAATTTTTCACATAAATAGTCTTTGGATGCAATTTAGGTGCAATGCTTGCCTTCTCCACCATGTATATCAAGAACAGGGTAAGGGTGCACTTGTCATATGGTAGCCAAGTAATAGTACAATAATACAGGGCTTTGGTAGAAGTATCCGCAGCTAGTGCATTATGTCTTAAGGTGGGTACACACCTGACAGATATATCTGCAGATCGAGTGATCTGCAGATATATCTGCAGATGATGGTCATTCATACACACTGAACGACAATCATCTGCTGCTGCAGCAGGTCGAGCCGGACTGGGGGCGGGTAGGGGCATGGCCTAATCGTGGGAGGTGTGGCCATGCCCCCTTTGGAAAAAAATAAATTTCCAACGTGGCGCTGCGCGCTGGGGAGGGGGGACATGTGTGCCCCTGAGCCCAGCGTACAGCCAAAGGTGGGCGCGATCAGCATGATCTCTCTCCCGCTTTGGCATAGGATACTGTTCGGGCTGCTGCTTTAGCAGCCTCGGACAGTCTCCCAGTGCAGCCCAGCTGGATGGGGATCTGTGCCGGACCCGGATAAGTAGTACCCGCTCCCGGCTCCCGCCCCCCCCTCTCTGTACCCCTGTGTACGGGCGATCGGCTGATCGCCCGTACACACCTGCCGATGGACAGATACGTCTGCATACATATCTGTTCATTGGCTGTGCAGCACATATCATCTGTACACACTGGCCGACGGGGGGCACGATATATTGGCTGATCAATTGATCGGCGAATATATCGGCCAGTGTGTACCCAGCATTATGCTTATGTCTACCAGTGAGAAGCTAAAAGCCTGGGGCATATATATTTATGACAACGTCTGCAGTGTTTTTGTCACTATATATATATATATATATATATATATATATATATATATATTTTGTGACACAGTTAGGTTAGGGGGTCCCTCTCCTGGGTAGAGGACTCCTTCCTTACACACACACACACAGCAGCAGGGAAGCAGCACCCCAGTCTGGATGCAAGTACAAGCTGGTCGGCACCAGTCTTTATTATACAATGTCAGAAACATAAAGAAAACATAAATATAAATCCTAGCCCTGTCGGGGCACTAACTTCACAGGCAGTTCCCTCACTACCAGAACCTGGCAGGGCCTAATGCCCTCGCCAGCAACAAAAGCACAGCACAACACTCACAGTTAGGTATCCAAGTGTCTCTGAGCAAACTCCCTGCCTGCTCTCCCAGGTGAGACAATCAGCCCTCAACACACTAGGCTTATATTGGCCACTCTCAGGTGGAAACCCTAACAACCTGTTACCAGGCTGCGAGAACCAAAACCTGGAGTGGCCGTGGGTGGAGCCCTCCCTCTCCTCTCACCCACAACCCCCAGGTCCCAAACCGGCTTTTCAAAAAGCCGAAACTCAAGCCTGCTACACTGCAGACTTTCTCCTGGGGGTTTAAAACACAAAAGACAGGAATCTGAGACAAATGTACCTGCCACAGACCACTTTACCAGTGATCCTATTACATATCCCCCCCCTTTGTTTCGACCTGTGGGGCGGAACAACTGAAGCTCCCAAACAATGAACACGTGACAACGTGTCAGCATTGGCCAGCTGACTTCCTGGCCTGTGTTCCACTGAAAATTGAAAAGTTTGTAACGCCAAGAACCATCTTGTAATTCTCGCATTACTGTCCTTATTTTCAGACATCCACTTCAGAGGGGCATGGTCAGTGATCAATTTGAACTTTCTTCCGACCAAGTAGTACCTGAGAGCCTCTAACGCCCACTTTATGGCCAACGCCTCCTTCTTCACTGTGGCATAGTTTCTCTCATGTACAATCAACTTTCTGCTAAGATAGAAAATAGGGTGTTCCTCACCCTCCTTGTTCTGGGACAGGACCGCTCCTACACCTACTTCTGATGCATCGGTTTGTACTATGAATTCCCTTTCAAAATTAGGAGTCATCAGGACTGGTTGGGAACACAACGCTACTTTCAACTCCTGAAAAGCTTTCTCTGCCTCAGGACTCCATTCTACCATGACTTTTTGTTTGCCTTTGGTCAGGTCAGTCAGTGGGACTGCCATGGTGGCAAAGTTGGGTATAAACCTCCTGTAGTACCCCGTAATTCCCAAGAAGGCTCTCACCTGCTTCTTATTCAGAGGCCGTGGCCGGTTTTGTATGGCATCAACTTTATTTAGCTGAGGCTTTATCAGGCCTCTGCCAATGGTGTATCCCAGATATTTTACTTCCTCCATGCCTAGACAACACTTTTTTGGGTTGGCTGTCAAACCTGCCTTATAGATGGAGTCCAACACTGCTTGTACCCTGGGTAAGTGAGACTGCCAATCAGGACTATGAACGACCACGTCATCCAGATAAGCAGCCGCATACCGTCTATGGGGCCTTAGAATCCTGTCCATCATTCTTTGGAAGGTAGCAGGTGCCCCATGTAGCCCAAAGGGCAACATCTTGTACTGAAACAAGCCCTCTGGCGCTGAAACTGTCTTTTGTTTGGTGCTCTCGGTTAACGGTACTTGCCAATACCTTTGGTTAGGTCAAGAGTGGTTAAATACCTTGCCATCCCTAGTCTCTCAATCAGTTCATCCACTCTTGGCATCGGGTAGGCATCGAATTTTGAAACACTGTTCAACTTTCAGAAGTCATTGCAGAAACGCACACTCCTGTCGGGCTTTGGAATCAACACAATGGGACTTGACCATTCACTATGTGATTCTTCAATAACCCCTAACTCTAGAATATTTTTAACTTCTTTCGACACCGATTCTCTTTGTGCTTCTGGTAACCTATAGGGCTTTAGATTAACTTTAACCCCTGGGTCAGTGATGATGTCATGTTTAATGACCGAGGTTTTCCCAGGTATGTCAGAGAACAGCACCCTATTTCTAATCAGAAACTCCTTGACCTCTTGTTGTTGAATTGCCGACAGGGTTTTTGCCACTGTCACTTCGGGAACTAAGGGCCCTGGACTTACTGGAGGGTCTCGGACGGCCGACAGTGCCGTTCTATCTTTCCAGGGCTTTAACAGATTTATATGGTATATCTGTTCCGGCTTTCTTTTCCCCGACTGGGGAACTTCTCTTATGGCCAACAATAAATACGGCAATAAGTAGTCCCAATCCCTACCATCCTTGTCGACCACTTTCCTTAGCATGTGTTTTAACGTCTTGTTAAACCTCTCGACCAGCCCATCGGTTTGGGGGTGATAAACCGAAGTTCTTAACTGTTCGATTTTGAACAGGCGGCATAACTCTTTCATGACTTTGGACATAAACGGTGTACCCTGGTCAGTTAGTATCTCCTTAGGTATACCCAGCCTGCTAAAGACATGAACTAGCTCTCTGGCAATGGTCTTGGTTGACGTATTGCGCAGCAGGATCGCTTCCGGGTACCTGGTAGCGTAATCCATTATGATCAGAATATACTGGTGTCCCCTGGCAGACTTCATTAAGGGTCCAACCAAATCCATCGCTATTCTTTCAAACGGCACCTCTATGATAGGCAATGGAACTAGTGGACCCTTAAAATGTGGCCTGGGAGCATGATACTGACACTCAGGGCAGGATGCGCTAAAGTCAGATACCTCTTTATGAAGCCCGGGCCAGAAAAACCTCTGCATTATTCGCTCAGTGGTTTTCTCTACCCCTAGATGGCCTGCCGTTATATGACCATGGGCCAGATCCAACACTGTTCTTCTGTAGGCTTTGGGAACTATTAGTTGTTCCACAACATCTTCCCCCTTCTTAGTCACCTGATATAACAAATCCTGCCACATTGCCATGTGGGGATAGGACAAAGGACTATCAGGGTCTACGGGTTTACCATCAACTACTTTTACATTCTCCCTGGCTTTTACCAAAGTAGGGTCATTCAACTGCTCCACGGCAAAGACCTCTCTTCTGACCTCTAAATCAGGCAGACGATCACCTGGCCCAACAACACTTCCCACCTCAATGGGAGGCACATCAGTTGGCGGGCCACCGTCACGTTCCGCATTCTCTAGTTCGCCAACCATAGTAGAAAAAGGGAATAACTCTGACTCAGAAGAAACTCCCTCCTCCACTACATTGACAACCTTCTCAAATGGATCGGGGTTGTTCACCTCTGGAACAAAACGGCTTTCCCACAACTTCCAGAAGTGAGCAAAGTCTCTCCCCAATATTGCATCGTACACCAGACCATGCACCAAACCCACAGAAACTATAGCAGAGCCACATGGTGTCTCGATGTTCACCTTGGCCATAACATAATATCGAGTATCCCCATGTATGCAGGTCACACCAACAGTTTTCCCTGTATGCCTCAAGGGGTTCACCAGCTCAGCTTTTATAAGTGTCACCAAGCTACCGGAGTCTAACAGTGCCTCTACTCGGTTGCCATCTACAGTGAGTACACACATGTGCTTATCAGTCTCAGCCTGCCGGTCAGCCGTACAGGCTATCTGTGCAAAGAAAGACCCCCTGCGGTAGACATGAGCAGTATAACATTGCATAGGTTCAGTTGTAAGTGCACAATTAGCGGCAATATGGCCGAAGCCACCACATCGGAAACACTGAGTCATATTAATGTCTAGTCGTTTACGGGGCAAGAACCTTCCCGGCCTGGCAGGCCTGTCTCCAGGTTCTACACCCTCAGTCTTAGGTACATTCCACCGCCGAGCACCCTTCTCCCCTGGAACAGTCTTACCAGTGTCTGTGGGAGTTCGCCGGTGCGCCATCGGGGCTCGGTGGGGCATACTCATCACCTCCTCAGCCGCCACGTACCTCTCCACCAGCTCGACCAACTGGTCTGCGGACTTAGGGTCTGCATGGCTCACCCACTTGCGCAGAGTCGCAGGTAATGATCGCAGGTACCGATCCATCACGACCCTTTCCACGATCTGTGGTCCCGTCAGCGTCTCGGGCTGTAGCCATTTTGAGGACAGATGGACGAGGTCATGCATCTGTGAACGTGGAGGCTTGTCCTTATGGAACTCCCAGCGGTGGACCCGTTGGGCACGAACAAAGGTGGTGACTCCCAAGCGAATTAGGATCTCCTGTTTTAGTTTTTTATAGTCCTTGGCATCAGCCAGGCATAAGTTGAAATATGCTTTTTGTGGCTCCCCAGACAAAAAAGGTGCCACCAGACTTGCCCACTGCTCCTGGGGCCAACTCTCCCTTTCGGCCGTTCTTTCAAATGCGGTGAGATAGGCCTCCACATCATCGCCCGAAGTCATCTTTTGGAGGAAGTGACTGGCTCGTACGGAGTGAGTGGTGGTGGGAGGACCAGTATTAACATCTCTGGGCCGGGCGACCAGGTGCTGTACCACCTCTTTTATGGCCTGGCTGTTTTCCGCTAAGGCCTGGCGGGTTTCCTCAATGGCGACCTGTTGTTGCCTCTGGGCTGTCTCCAAGGCCAACAGTTGCACCCTGGTGGATTCCTGCTGAGCCCAGGTAGATTCCTGCTGAAGTTTGTTCGTCTCCTGCTGAGCTCTGGTAGATTCCTGCTGAGCTGCTGTAGCTTGGAGCAAGGCCTTAATAATGTCCTCCATTTTGTCCTGGGGTGTAGGTTGGAAGCTGAACCTTGCCTCTCTGAGCATTGGCTGACGCCTCCTCTATGGGACTCCAAGGACACAGCGTTATTTCCACCCTCACAAATTGGGTGTCTGTCCCTTTAATTTTTAAACGGAAAGTTTTCCTCTTGTTGCAACTTCAGTGTGTGTGGGTG
Organism: Taudactylus pleione; assembly: GCA_031769625.1. Classification (NCBI taxonomy): domain Eukaryota; kingdom Metazoa; phylum Chordata; class Amphibia; order Anura; family Myobatrachidae; genus Taudactylus; species Taudactylus pleione. Next base: position 10,565,694 of record JAUIMM010000045.1, on the reverse strand, counting down.
CCCGCATTCTCCACCATATTGTGACGCAGTTAGGTTAGGGGGTCCCTCTCCTGGGTAGAGGACTCCTTCCTTACACACACACACAGCAGCAGGGAAGCAGCACACCAGTCTGGATGCAAGTACAAGCTGGTCGGCGCCAGTCTTTATTGTACAATGTCAGAAACATAAAGAAAACATAAATATAAATCCTAGCCCTGTCGGGGCACTAACTTCACAGGCAGTTCCCTCACTACCAGAACCTTGCAGGGCCTAATGCCCTCGCCAGCAACAAAAGCACAGCACAACACTCACAGCTAGGTATCCAAGTGTCTCTGAGCAAACTCCCTGCCTGCTCTCCCAGGTGAGACAATCAGCCCTCAACACACTAGGCTTATATTGGCCACTCTCAGGTGGAAACCCTAACAACCTGTTACCAGGCTGCGAGAACCAAAACCTGGAGTGGCCGTGGGTGGAGCCCTCCCTCTCCTCTCACCCACAACCCCCAGGTCCCAAACCGGCTTTTCAAAAAGCCGAAACTCAAGCCTGCTACACTGCAGACTTTCTCCTGGGGGTTTAAAACACAAAAGACAGGAATCTGGGACAAATGTACCTGCCACAGACCACTTTACCAGTGATCCTATCACAATATATATATATATATATATATTATATATATATATACATACTGTATATATATATAAATATATAAAAGTTTCTTAACAGATGTTGAATAAAATATAAAATTTACAGTTCATTAATCAGTGGATGAACTACACCAAAGCTATACAGAATGTAACCAATGATCAGAATAAACCATGCTGAAATTGACAGTAAATGTAAAATGTAGCAACACATTTGTGCTATTTGTACCAAATAGTCCTTTAAGAGTGTTCTACGTTATCTGTAAAACCTGTCATGACTAGACAATATATTATCCTGAAACAAAATCAAAACCAATTAATAGCTAATATGTAATGTACATTTTCAGTAACATTTTCTAGGAAAGCAATTGCTATGCTTCATTTTTGTTCTTAGGTCTAATAACTTTGGTAAGTAAACTAAATTAATTCTAACTAGTGTGCATGTGGATGAATGAAGGCTTTTCATCACACACAAATAACGTATTTCAAAACAATCTACAACTAACGGGTAAGATTAAGCATAGAAATATTTCATCCGATGTCCTATTGTTTTTCTTTGTACTCAATGTATTACACTATCACAATATACATGTACTCAAAGAAGAAGCCAGTTCAATAATTCAATACATTTAATTTCAGCTATATAATTATCCTGAATATAATAACTCCCTGCTCACATTTGTTATCAGCAATAATTATGTTTGGTATCTACTTAAAAATAATTAGTTACTATGGTCAAAAATCATCTTGTCTCACTATAGCAATAGGAGATTGTTGCCACAGGTGCCTTTGTGACTGCTGTGGTTCATCCACTAGCTGTACCAATCTTTTCATGGGACACACTAAATAATGAATCACATTAGACATAAACCATTCTGTGCAGTACAGATCTTGTTTGGTAAATATATTCCACATTTTAACTGAAATAATCATATATTTTTTCCAGTACTGTCTGAACTGCATACTCCTTTTGCGAACATGTAGGGACTTTTCCAGGAAACTGATCGTGCTTGTTCCACTTTATTTTCCTGTGCCAATGAGAAAACTAAGCTCATGCCAAGGGCAGCAGTGTACACAATTCAAATAGTTTAATGTTCATTTTATTTACTATAAAATATTATACATTTGATGCTTTACGGTATCTTTTCAGTCCATTAACTTTACATGGGGAAAGGGTTTGGACAATATGTTCTTCTTTCCTACTGCTTCGTGTAGCTTAATGGCCTTTACAGAGGTCCAGTCTATAGACTGTAATCTTGGCAAATTGATACCGCTCTAAGCCATGCAATGATGTGATTACAATTACGGCATTTTTTCTCAAAAGGGTGAGTGCTCATATATAATATATATATATATATATATATATATATATATACTGTATATAAGTCTTCAAAACCTGATGTGATTATTTCAACATATTGGCTTTTTGTGGCTCTATATCTGAGTAGGGTCACAGTTCAGCACATTAGATTGGGACATCATAATGGATAAAAGCAATCCTTGCTATTTTCCAGCAAGGTACATAATCTAAATGTTCTTCACAATGAAATATAGTTAAAAACAGAAATTTGTTTTCATGGTGGTGTACAGTTTGGTTGGGGCATCCCTCAATTGCAAAATCACTTTGTCTGCAAATTAGTATTACACAATGGGGTATATTCAATTGGCCGCGAGGTTTTGCAAGGAAAAAACCTTGCGCCCCTCGCGGCCAATTTCTAAATCCCGCGGGTATGCGCGCTCCCGATACCCGCGGGATTCAATTAAAGAAACAGTGGGCACAGGGTTTTCATCACTGAAAACCACGCGCCGCGTAAATTAAAAAAAAAAAAAAAAAAATTCACTTACCTGTCCGGATCTCCGCGGCTACCGGCGGCCTCCCCTCTCTCTTCTTACTGGAGAGGGGCCTGCTGGGATTCCCGGGGGCTGACGGGAGGAGCAAGGGCTGCTGGGAGATGTAGTTCTCCCAGCGCCCATTCCGGGGTGGGCCACACACACCGCACAGGGGGTCACACACACACTCATGCACTCATACACACACACACACCACACAGTCACTCATACACACTTACATACACCACACACACTGACATACTCACCGCTGCAGCAGAAAAGCCAGCTCCCGACGCTGGATGCAGAAGAAGAAGAGAAGACAGCGCTTCCGAAGGTGAGTAATTAAGGACTAATTAAGCTAATTGGATACTTCCAATTGCTTAATTAGTCCTTTGGGGAGGGGGGGGGTTGTCAGAGCAAGTACACGTGATTTTTCCTAAGAACATTGATTTCTGGAAAAATCCTGATGGCTCAGGTGGTGCGCAAAAAAAAAACCTCCCGGCGCGTGTTTTTAAAAATAACACGCACCTAATAGAATAGCATAAAACCCGCACCTGTAGGAAATACCTCGTAGGTGCGGGTTTTTGGCTTTTCTCGCAGCCTATTGAATATGCCCCAATGTTTGTGGAATGGCAATAAAGCTAAGCGGGTTGTGTATGGCTTGCCGGCGGTCGGATGCCGCTGGTCAGAATACCAACTGCAGCATCCCGACAGCCAGAAAGCCGACACCCATAAGTAAGTATGCTAGCACGAAACCTTAACCCCTTCCCTAACCCTGCCTCCCTGGTGCCTAAACCTAACCTCACCCCCTAGTGCCTAACATCCACCTCCCTGCACCCTAAACCTAACACTCCCTCCCCGGTGCCTAAACCTAACCTCCCCTTCCATGCACCCTAATCCTAACCCTCCCTAACTGGTGCCTAATCCTAATCCTCCCCCTAGTGCCTAACCCTAATCCTCCCCCTAGTGCCTAACCCTAACCCCACACCCTAACCCTCCCCTAACTGCCGATACTTAGCTTCGGGATGCCAGCGGTCAGGATACTGATGCCTGGATCCCGCTGCTAGTATTTAGATTGTCGGCATCCCGCACGCTGGGATGCTGACTACATCCCAAAATAAGCATTATCCTGTAATTTCAATGAGACACATTTGGCACTAACCAACCAAACTTTACATAGCAAAGTGACATTATCAACTCAGTTCCAACAATGTAATAAAAGATTTAAAAACTACACGTCTGACAAATTAAATGAAAAATGTTTTCCTGACACTCAGGTGTTATGTAAAATATGACTGAGGTGCAACTGAGCAGCATTTTAGGGGGACATTAAATGAAAGGGAAGGTCCAAAGTAGTTGTAATCTGCACTTTAAGTATCATTTTATATTTTTCTAGCATATGCATCTCCAGATGTAAATATATTTGGATTGGCTGAATTGTGATTATCCAACAAGATTGACTAAATGGTTCTAAAAATCAAAAATTCTCTTTTAAAAGATTTTTGGAAAAAGTTGGAATGTTACCACCATTGTGCTAGCCAGGGCAAACATATTCAAGTAAATGTTTTTTTTTTTTTTTTTTTTAAATGTTAATTTCAAATATGATAAATCTACTGCTTTTATACAGTTTATTTTCACTTAAAAAGCGCTATGTATAATGGGCCTGATTCACTACGGATAGCAATATTGCGTACGCATGCAGTTCAACTGCGATAGCAAGCTAATCCATTGCGATCACAATGCAAACTCAAGACGCTCACTTTACCTTACACAGATCCGTAATGCTTAGCAGAATAGCGAAACCATCGGTACAATCGAGTACCATCGCAGCCTCACGCACACATGCACAAGCCCTGACCACGGAAATTGTTAACAACCTGGCACGCTATGAGACCCCACACTGCGTATGGCATCACAGTGGCTAATTTATGCACGTCCCCTGCAAAGGCATGTGAACGCACTGGCATTTCCCCGCCCACCCTCCCGTCACCTCCCACTGCGTTTCCCCATCCACCCTCCCATCACCACCCACAAATAGTACTTCCTGTCAATCACTCTGTGAGGGGTCTGCGTAGCCTCTGCAATCACAGTCCTGATCGCTATAGCTAAAAGTAGTTCGCGCATGTGCACTGCGATGTATATGCATGCGCAGAACACAACAATCTGTGCCGATTGCGTGCGTATTAGCAACTGCAATCCAAGCTGAATCAGGCCCAATATTCACATTGTTCTACTATGGTAGCAATAAGACACTGACTCTCGTTAAAATAATACAATTGTATCAAATGCAGTAATGAATGTATTTGGGGAGATGGTTGTTAATAAATAAGTGAGCCACAACCTAGTATAACTCCCCAGACTAGAAGTAACAGTGCACACTTTAGGGAAACATGGTTAAGTAGATTAGGTAGAAGTTACTACACATATTATTTACACTTAACATATCTATATAATAATAATGTACAATGGCATGTAACTAGATGGACATGCCTATTCTGAGCCCCCCTATGCTAATGGCTTTCACTGTAACAGAGAAGACAGTTATGGCGGGGGATAAGTGGGGTGAGACGGGGGCTGGCTGAGGTGACCCAGCATATACCAGGTCCATTTTACTAGATTTCTATAAATAAAAGATCTCAGGCAATTGTAAATGACTGTAACACAAATGAATTTTCTATAGACATTAAATTCAAACTGTTACTGGAGGATACATACCCATTTAATGGGGCAAATGACAGATTAGGGGCCCCTCTTGATCTTTCCATGTAAAAAATATTTTCTAGATAAACTGTAGCTGAAGGCAACGCTTAAAAACCCACCTCTTCCACTGCACATGAAACTATATGTATATACATATATATGGCGTGATGACACTAGGGATTTGTTGATTCAGGCCAGGGCTCTTTGGGCTAGCTGTATGTGCTGGAGTGTAAATGAAGCTGGATAGTTTAATTATGCTGTGCCTCATGTAGGCCACTAGGAGTAGCAGAGGACTGATCCAGTGACTATAGCAGTAATTGGATTTCTTGGAGCAACTGCAATTATACTAAAACTGGGTTCTGGGAGCACAACTGAAGCAGGCTGCAGGAAACACAGTAAGTGTTGGATTATACTGCAGAGAAATGCTAAGAAGCAATTACTGAAGCAGGTGCGCTGGCACACGATAGGGCAGAATACTTTTTAAGTAATTAGTTACTAGAGCAAGTTTTCTGAATAGCACTGGAGCAAAATGCAATGAAGCAATACTGGAGTAGATACTGAATCATGAGCCAGGGTATTGATCCTCAGAGAGAAATGTACTGGCAATGTTATATTAGCAGGACCTGTACCCTGAGTGCTAAAGGGCTGGGTGTGGCATGTGACCAGAGTGCTGGGAGCTTCTTAGAAGGAATGGATCATGTGATACAGTCCAAGATGGCAGTGCCCATAATTCAGAACAGCAGGAACTGCCAGTAGTAAAATGCCAGTCACACTTACTGATAAGTGACCACAGGCCTCAGGAATGCCACAGGTGGCCAGCGGGGACACAGATGGCAGTAAGGAGATGGCAGTAAGGCGATACCACCGGACCTGGTAACAGGGACCTAGACCCCCATGTGTGCCACATGGCCAACTGTGCAAAGGGAATCGTTATGTAATCCCGACAGTCGGGATACCTCCTGTCAAAATATCAACACCGGCATCCCGATGGTCGATATCCCAACAAGGGTCGGGTAAGTATACTAACCCTCCCCCCTACTCCCCCTAATCCTAACCCTCCCTTCTTGTAGCCTAATCATAACCCTCCCCACCCCGCACCCAAACCCACCATGTTAGTGCCTAAACCTGTCTCTCCCCTTCGTGCCTAAACCTAACTCTCCCCCCTTAGAGCCTAAACCAAATGCCTCCCAGTGGTGCCTAACCCTAACCTCCCCCCCAAAACCTAAATCTAACCCCCCACCCCGTGGCTAACAGCAAAGACGCCCCAGACTTACCTCGTTTGGGATGGTGTCCTTCTGGATTCCGCAGTCAGGATTAAGATAGGTGTCCGTCTGCTAACTACATCCCGTGCAAAGGAATAGGTGTGGTTCAGCTGGTGCCCACAGCATCCACAAGGAGAATACCATACCAGGAGTCAGAGAAAATGAATCATTATGACTGCCCTGCTGCACTGTCAGAATAGCTGCGTCTGTGTCCTCTGATTGCCATATTGGTGCTAGACTGGCGGTACATCTGGCAGAACATCCGACTCCCAACCCCATATCAATGCCCACTTGCCTGTAAGCCATTTTTAGATTGCAAATGTGCAGAGTGGTTTATTGTATAACATAAAACAACTGATGACACATTTCCTTCTATCTGCGCCCCCTTCTGCCTATCTGTGCTTCTATCCATGAACTTTCTGTCTGTTTTTCTATCTGTGCCCCTTCTGTCTGTCTGTGATTCTATGTGTGCCCCCTTCTCTTCGTCTGTGCTTCTATCTGTGCCCCCTCAGCAACCAGCTACCCACCACCTCCTGAAGCCATCCACTCTGTCCACACACACTATCCCTCCTCCAAGTTGTAGGCATTCATTGTCATTGTGGCATGCTGCAATAATGTGTGACAGTTGCCAAAAACACTGCCCACCCCTCCTCCTACACCAGCTAGGAGTGTACAATTAGAGATGGCCAATTTGAGGTCCTGTATCAATGTTTTGGATTGATATGGAATTAGCATCTTCGTACTTTTTGCACTTAGTAATCATTGAAATGATATTGATAATTTTTGGAATAAATATTACTTCCATGTATGCTCAGTTGCACACCGATGGTTTGTGTACAAATCCAATGGTGGATGGACTGCACTTGCCCCAGGGCCACAGTGTACATGTGCTGCGATGCCACTGCAACTCCGGTCACAGTGCCCTGGTCACAGCAGACTGATTGACATGCTGCGGACATTTAAGTGTGGAGAATGAGTGGCAATAGGGACTGTTCCCCAAAATGGAGGTCAGACCTGAGGGGCTGATGTTACTCGATGTTCCCGATGTATATGCAGGATTGCAGGGTATTACGGATGTGTGAAAGCGGTAGTGGGTGTCTCTATCCTGGCTCTGGGCATCTCTATACGAGCTTTGCCACTGCAGTCATTAGCATATTTTCACAACGGACCTGCGTGCGTAATGCAGCTACAACCCAAAAGCGATCCTTCGTGAATCAGGACCTTACATCACATAATTTCTTGCAGGAAAGTGGACTAGAATACATTTAAAGGTTACATACAGTATGTAATTTCATATTGCTATGAATACCTAATGATCTTTGCACCCAAATGTCGCTATTTAGCATTGTAAGTCGCACAAGAAATAATTGCTTTCCAGACTTTGATTGTGGTTCCAAAGCACAAAAAGATATTATTCACATAAAAGCATATAGTTACATGCCTTGCTCTACAATACAATTAGCACAAAGGTTATACAGTTACAAGGTACAGTCGATACATACGCAGGCGCTCTGGATCCAGATTTCCCGGCATCAAAGGTGAAGCCTCCGTCAATAGAAAGAAAAAAATGACTAACTACTGAATACAGAGCTTCTGTATATACAGTATACCCTTACAGAGAGTGGCAATACAATGGAAACGAGTTGGCATAATCCTCTTGGTTCTTCTGTTACGATGTAGTCCATAGGTCAGTTTGTACAGTTGTAGTTCAGCCCTCCAACGGCTCTTTGTGTATCTTTTCCCACCGAAGAACAAGTCTAAACTAGCTAATAAACATTACATTACAGAGTACATTTCAATACCTAACTCTCTATGATTCATAATTTGCAGACGCATGTTGCGATCTTCTTGCCAATGGAACCAGAGATCTGCTTATCATGTACTAAACCCTAGATATCAAATACCTGCATTTCACAACATAATTGATAACAAGTAAAACTTCTAATATTAATCTTAATGTTAGGGAACCTTTATGTGTAAGTATGCAGTGTGTCGGTGTGGGGATATTAAGAAAAGACGCTAGTATGCGTTGTGCGTCTACGTGTTTGTGAAGTACACCATGGTACGTACTTTGCAGGGTTGTTTAGATTATATGTATTGATAAATGTACGTATTTGTATAATAAGGACTTTTAACCTAGGTCAGTGGCAGACGCACGACGCTAATAATCATACTAGCGCTGTACACGGGGTATCGTGTAGGCAATGCAAAATGGCATTGTGCAGATATTATTGTTACAATTTAGGTCTCAGCCAATCATCCGGCTTTGCCAGTCCACCCTTTGATAGCAAACAATACGCTATCACACTCTGGTCTTAAAGTTTTATTCAGGCTTACACAATTAAGTATTATTTAATGTTATATTATGGGATGGCACAATGTGGTCATTAAACTATCAATAATGTGTTTCTGGGAGGGACATAAAACTACCCTTATACGCACACCACGGATCTTGGAAGATCATGGGAAAGATGTGGGGATGCACCTAACCTATAAAGGAAGTCTTGAAGGGGATAGGGACTTACATTATTTAGGATGTTTCAAATAACATTTAATAAAACATCTCATGCATGGCTAAGTCTATACATCATCTGATTGTACATTCTAGTTCAGCATTGTAATACAGTTCTTCATTTACCCTGGTATTCATACAATCATTGCTTACCACCATCATAATTTCATTTTCACGGTTTACTTTAGCATTACATTTTCCACATTTCAACATGGCAGAAACACACCTGACACATAAGCCAATTACTAAGATGACAACCAATATGAGGATCAGGAGTTTACCTATACTAGCAGCTATTTCCTGGACCGACTCTCCTTGACCGGAGAACCATTTTACATGGTTCAGCCAAGAGAACCACTCTTCTACCTTTTCCTCTACTTCAGACACTGAAGCATTATGGTTCTTCCAAAATTCCCATTTCAGCTGCAGAATTTCGTCCATCTTCCGGTCTATCACCTCCTTGGGGTCACTAGTGTTATTTGTGATGTACGTGCAACACTTTACACCAAATTGGGTGGCTAAAGTCACACAGTACCCTCCAGTGACAGCTGTTAAATAATTTAACACAAGTCTATGTTGCACCAGTTCTTTCTTATAAGCCTGTAACTCTTTACCGGTATATCTGAATGTGTCATCATACATCTCGGTGATATTGTCTATTAATTTAGCAAGATCTTGAATATACCTAAAATTTAAAGTACCCCGAGCGATCCTGGTGGGATCCAATGCTACTAAAACTTGAAAGCCAGTTGTTTCGCTAATCAACTGTGTGGCCTTATGTACATCACCAGGTATCATGTTTCTTTTGTCTCTGTGTTCATACTGTGTGTGAAGATATGGTGATGGTGTGTTTTTATGCATACCAAGCATTTCACCATGTGTAAGGGTCATAACCTCTGGGAGTACCTTTCTCAGGTAACATAAACCTTCGGAACTCAGAGAGAGCCACTTATACACTTTCCTTCCACATATAAAATACACATCATCAGGGAGAACATAATGAATAGAATGCATCATAATCATTAAACACATTTCCCTAGCAAATGATTCTATCTCAGGTTCTCCCATCTGGCTAACACACATTTCTGGTTGTATAACCCTAGCATAGTACCCTTCTGGTACCCTACCAACCATTTCTTTGGTGTCACTAAGTGTATACCGATACCGGAAGTGTCTCCCACCTAACCTAATTGAGTGTAAAAGTTCAAAATTTATAGGTTCATTATCAGCTCTTAGTGAGAAGGTCATCGTCTGGTTATTCCCAGTCACCTCCCAACTTCCTGGTTTGTTGAAGTCGGTGATGTTCAAACACAAAAGTGATTTATGTACTTGGTACTGGTGGAGTTTAATATGAGGTGGTTTGGACATAAGAAATTTTCCATCTAGCGCCTTCCCTTGTTGCAATTCTAAAACCTCAGAGACATTTAATGGAAATGGCACTAACCCTACATTATGTTGTCCCTGAGGCACATGAGAGCACACCAAACAGTCAGTTTGATTTAAAACTTTGCCCACCATGGTATGATAATCCTTTAAAGGATACCCACCCCAATACTGATTATACTTAGGTTGGCACCATTGGGTGCATCTCTCATCAATTAGGGACCCACAAAACTCACAAATACAATATTCCTCAGGTGGTAAACCATCACACTGTCTCCGAGTTTCCAGGTTAGCAGATCTCTTAACAATTACTGTACTGAGTTTGGTCAGATACTCCCCCGATTGGTTTAGCACTCCTTCTCCCAACTCCACTCCATCGATATCATCATCAGCTCCCCTCTCTATCATCTGTCCTCCGTCACAGAAACCAGAAATCCCGAAACAAACTAGGATGATGAAAACTCTGGAAAAAGACACAAACGTAACCCCAGCACACCACTCCATTGCTGGAACAGTAATCTACAAATTTCTTTAGCTCAGGTGCCTCACTGCAACTCTTAACCCTCCCGGAACAGGCTCACAATTGACAGGTCTACCTTATCTGCCTCGACTCAGCCTTGTCTCTCCACCGGTTGGTTGACCTTTTTCTAGTGAGTGGAATGGACCCAGGTATCTCTCTCAAGGAAGTTGTACTCGTCAGCAACACTTGATACGGACCTTCCCACCGATCTGTTGGACAACCTGAATGTAAGAAATTTCAAATCATAACAAATTCTCCAGGTTCAACATCATGACAGTTTGTTTCTGGCATATCATGTGACAACAATTTCAGTTTCTGCTGTTGCTGCTTCAACTGTTTACTCATTGTTATAAGATACTTTACAGTAACCTCGTTGTTACTCTACAAATCTTCCTGTTGACCTATAATCAAATGAGGTTGTCTACCAAACAGTACATCAAAGGGAGACATATTGAGATGGGGTCAGGGAGTTGTCCTGATGATATGAAGGACTAGCGGTAGGGCTTCTGGCCATTCTAGTCCAGTTTCTGCCATGATCTTACTTAGTTTATTTTTAATAGTACCGTTCATCCTCTCCACCTTGGCGCTGACTTGTGGTCGGTAAGGGGTGTGAAGTCTACTATTAATACCCATCAACTTACACATGTTCTGGAAGACATCACCTGTGAAATGAGTACCCCTACACTTTCAATAATTCTAGGGATACCGTATCTCCATACAAATTCCTGAACAATTTTCTTAGCAGTAAATACAACAGTATTAGTGGCAGCTAGATATGCCTCCACCCAATTAGAAAACACATCTATACACACTAATACATACTTGAGATTCCTGCAGGGTGGTAATTGGATGAAATCAATTTGTATTACCTGAAAAGATCCATCTGTCGGAGGAATGTTGGATGGCTCGGTTGGTTTTGTTTTTCCAACGTTCTTCCTCAAGCATGTCAAGCAAGACATTGCCCACTTTTCATCTTGGGAAGAGATGCCTGATGCACACCAATACGCCCTGACCAACTTGCACATACCTTGCTTTCCCAGGTGAGTCAGACCATGTGCTACCTCAGCCAAGCTTGGGTAGTATGCCTTGGGTGCCACCAGCTTACCTTGTCCATCTCTCCAGAGTCCAGAGGACTCTTGCCCACATCCCTTGGATCTACAGATTGCCTTTTCCTGGATGGAACACAAATTTTGCATCTCAATTAATTTCTGCATATCAATCATTTGGAACATCATCATTTGGTTAATTGGCATGTTCACTCTTAAACCTGCTGCCCATTTGGCAGCTTCGTCTGCCCTGTTATTGCCCAGTGACAATGGATCGTCCTCACATGTATGGGCTTTACACTTAATGATGGCCACTGCCTATAGTCCTTTTATATGTTTTTATATGTTTTGCATGTGCAACTGGTGTGCCTGCTGCTGTCATAAAATTTCTTAGACGCCATAGAGCACCAAAATCATGTACTGCCCCAAAGGCATACCTAGAGTCAGTGTAGATATTAGCAGATTTGCCTTTTGCTAATTCACATGCTCTTCTTATTGCCACCAGCACCGCCACTTGGGCCGAGTGAGGTGGACCAAGGGGTTCAGCTTCTATGATGTCTTTATCATTTAAAGCATAACCTGTACATAACTCCCCAATGTCAGTATGTCTATGACAACTCCCATCCATGTAAAATGTCACATCTACATTTTCTAAAGGTGTATCACGTATGTCAGGTCTTGTAGTAAAGGTATGATTCAGATATTCTATACAATCATGTGCATAAATATACCTGCAGAACTCACCTTCCACCAGCGACTCACCTCTCTCCACCCTTTGTGCATCCTGAGGCACATATGGTAAAGACGTTGCTGGGTTTAACATACTGCACCATTTAATGGTGATGTTTGCAGGTGCTATTAAAGCTAGTTCCCATTTTGTGAACCTAGCTGAGGAAACATGTCTGGTTTGGGCAGAATTCAGCAAAGCAGATACAGCATGGGGAGTATAAACAATCATATCATGGCCTAACACTACATCCTCACTCTTACTGACCAATAGAGCAGTTGCTGCTACACTTCTTAAACACGTTGCGAGTGATCTTGCCACAGTGTCCAATTGTGCACTGTACTATGCTACAGGTCTACTAGCATCACCATGTTTTTGTGTGAGGACACCTGCTGCACAACCATTAGCTTCCATACAATACAAATCAAACTGTATTTCAAAATCAGGTATTCCTAATGCAGGTGCTCTTTTCAGACTATCTTTAAGGTTAAGGAAAGCCTGTTCTGTTTCCTCTGTGTGTACGACACGATCGGGCTTTGAGGAAGAGACTAAGGGCCTGATTCAGAGCCGCTCGTAAGCAGCCGCTCGTTCGCTCCGAGCGATGTTCGCACATCTGCGCATGCGTATGGGTCATAATGCGCATGCGCCAACCAGTCAGTGTGGTTGGAAAACGTGTGTTCGCAAAATTGCGAGTGCCTGCTAATTTGAGTGACAGGATGAGGCATTTGTGGGTGGTAACAGGGGAAGGTGCTTGAAAATGGGGAGTGGAGATCCGAACACAGGCATGCAAAATGGTCAAAATGGGCGTTTTAAGGGTGTGCATAATTAAAGCAGCGTCATCGACCACGTCACTTGGTTGTTTCTTAGCCTGAACTGTTTGCATGATTGCGGTAGGAAAATCCAACCACAAGCACTGCGAGCAGTTCAGATGCCTTTTGATGTACTCGATTAATCTAATAAATAGCGGAGATGACATATGATGCAAGCGGCCAGGGGGTGTCTTTTCAAAATAGCGAGTGCATGTTTCGTTCGCTCGCTCAGACATAGAGGCATCAACAGACTGCAAGGAGCGAGCGCTCAATTTAAATAGCCGGCCCCTTTTCTGAACGAGTGAGCGCAAATAGTGTCCAGCTCTGAATCAGGCCCTAAGTCCTGTAATGGTAAAGCCGAAATAGAAAAACCTGGGATCCACATTCTGCAGTATCCACACATTCCCAAGAAGGTACGGATTTGCTCTTGGTTCTGCGGCAGTGTCATAGTCTGTATGGCCTGGATTCTGTCAGTAGTCAGATGTCGTAATCCCTGGGTTAGACAGTGTCCCAAGTATTTAACCCTGGTCTGGCATGGTTGTAATTAGTCCTTAGCAACCTTCTGTCCTGTCTGTGAGAGATGAAGCAACAGTAGTTTAGTATCATTTAAACATGACATAAACAAATCAGAACACAACAATAAATCATCTACATATTGTATTAGAACAGATCCATTGGCAGGTTGAAAAGATTGTAAACAGTCGCGTAAGCCTGGGAGAAGATACTGGGGCTGTCTATGAAGCCCTGGGGTAATCGTGTCCATGTGTATTGTAAACCCCTGTATGTAAATGCAATTAGGTAAAGACAGTCAGGATGAAGAGGGACAGAGAAGAAGGCAGAACAGAGGTCAATGACAGTAAAATGGGTTGCAGATGGTGGAATCTGCATAAGGATGACAGCTGGATTTGGCACTACAGGGAATTGGCTCCCAACTACTTTATTAACCCCTCTAAGGTCCTGTACTAGCCTGTAACCACTCCCAACACTCTTCTTCACAGGAAAGATGGGACTGTTGGCTACACTTGCTGTACGGACTAAAATCCCCTGCTGGAGCAATCTCTCAATTATGGGATACACCCCTAACTATACCTCTGTTTTTAAAGGGTACTGGGGAATTTTTGGAGCTTGCCTACCACTTTTTAGATTTACCATTATGGGAGCTACATTTACCATCAATCCAGTGTCCTGTCCATCCTTGGTCCAGAGGGACCCTGGTACCTGAGATAACATATGCTCTACATGAGATGGATTTTTATCTGAAACAGTAGAGTGAAACATTAACCTTTGGGAAGTGTCCAGTATATCCCTCACATTGTCTGCAACTCTCTCTGGGATATCTAAAAATATACCATCATGGGTACAATAAATGACACATCCCATTTTACATAACAAATCCCTTCCCAGTAGGCTAGTAAGGGCCACTGCTGCCAGGAGAAAGGAATGCCTGGTATGCAGTGGACCAATAGTAACCTCTGCAGATTTGGTTAAAGGATAATGTTGCACTTTACCTGTTACACCCATTGCTGGTACTGTTTTGCTGGTCACCTGTAAATTGGATGAAGAATTTAACACTGATCAGGTCGCCCCTGTGTCTACAAGAAAAGATTGTTTGGTGCCAACTCCACTAACTGTCATTACAGATTCTTCTCTAGTATCCCCAGTTAACCTGACTGGCTTTAGACTACAGGTGTGACCTGACCCCTAGAGCTGACTTTCTTCTTCCAGCAAGGCATTCACTGCTACAATGTGAGCAGGTGATGGCTGGAATTGTCCTGACAGTGGTGGGTGTCCCTTCTGTGGGTATCTCGGTGTTCCCTGGTTTGGGGTTTCCCACAGTCTAGCTTTACAAAACCTACTTACGTGCCCCTCCTTGTTACATCTATAACACCTTCGTGGTTGACATGTATTGAAAGGTTGTTGTTGTGTGGGTTGGGGAGTGTGAAAAGATTGTGGTTGTGTATGGGGATAAGGGTTTGGAGGTTGTAAGGGATGAGTGTATTGTGGCTGTATGTGATAAGAGTGCTGCGGTGTTATTTGCATTCCTTCCAAAGCTTGAATACTAACAGCCGTTAGTTTCTCGCTCTGCATTTCTCTCTTCCTAAGGATGTTTTTATCATGTTCAATTGCAGATTCCCTGAGTGTGTCTACTGTAACTCCCCTCCAACCAGAAAGTGAGGTCTGAAGCCTGGTCTTTAGAGTGTCTTTAAGACCATCCATAAGCACCATGATTGTCATTTTCCTGTGGTGTGTGTTGTTTTTTATATCCTGTATACCTGTGTATTGTGTAATAGTCTGCAGTGCTCTGGTGAAATAATCTGCTGCAGACTCACTTTCTTTCTGTTTAATCGTAAAAATCTTACTCCAGTTAACTACTACTGGGAAATATACGGTCAACTGGGTGACAATGCGGGCTATGTTGTCCTGATTGCCTTCATCAGTTATGGGACCATCTCCATCCAATACACAAGCCGTGATAAACTTTTTTACGTCGGTATTGTGTGGAAGACATGCCCGTAATACCACTTGCCAATCTTTGTTGGTTGAGCATTACCTAAATCCTTTACAAATCTCTGGCACTTTGCTAGTTCTTTCCTAGGGTCAGGGAAATCTGTCATTATGGAATGTAGCTCTGCTCTTGCCCATGGACAATGCATCGCTACATCCCTTGTGGGCACTACACCATGTTCGTCCAGATTCCCATTGGGAACAGTTATTGTCCGGACGGGATGGATGCCTACCACACTGCTACCTTTGGCCTTGCTACCTGTTTGAGGGTTCAGCCTATTACTGCTACGTATGGTATTAGCAACCTCCGCTACTGTTACAGCGGGTGTTAATACTTCCTGCACTGGTGGGGCTACCTCCATTTCTGGTACTAGTGGGGCAGCTACCTGTGCTTGCTGTGATGGTACATTTAACATTTGGGCAACATGGGAAAGAGCTGATATTACAGCAGGTTCATCATCTGCATCATAAACATGATCCTTATAGTTACTTAGGAGAGGGTACAAGTTACTTGTTACATTTTTATGATTTTTGAGCTCAACTGTACCTTCACCCCCATTCGCATAGTGTGGTGGTGGTGCGCATGCGCTACTAACATTACCTTTGCCAACGCTACTTTGCCATGCATGCACACTCTTTTGCGGCATGCACACAATGCTATATGCACACACGCTCCCTTGCGTCATGCGCATGACACTAGTTTGCGTCGCATGCACACCGGTAAGCCACATGCTCCCCTTGTGCTGCCACAACTTCAAACAATCATTAAACTTTATCCTTTTCTTTAGAGATTTCACTAAACATATACTCTCTCTAACATTATTCAGAACCTCCAAATTGAAGCTACCAATCTTAGGAAAAGGTGTTCTAAATTTTTTGGTCATCTTGACCCATATGTCACAGTATGCAGTAGCGTACGCACCATACTTTTTAACCATGACATATCTGGCCGACCCAAGCGGCCCTTCCATCAGCAGCATATCAACGACCATCACTAGAGTTTGCCTCGCACCCATCTGAGAAAACGCTTAGCAGTTTCTAGAGAATTTCAATTGGTGAACGATTTTCAGAGAGCTATGTTCACACACTCCCTCCCGTTATGCACAGTCGGCCCGCTGGGCGTTGCAGTCGGCTTGCACAACGAGGAGCAGAATAACCACCTATTGTAAATTTTTCTACCTGTGGCGAATTCAAACCAAGCTTCAGCCGCTCACTTCTTCCTGCTATGCACCACTTTCCCGCTAGGCAATATGGTCCTTGTGCATAAACGAGGAGTAAAATAACCACCTAGCGAATTATTTTACTTGTGATAAATTTAACTCCAAGCGTCACCACTCACTTCCTACTTTGAGTTTACTCCCAGCTGGTAGCATCTAAGAGTTCCAATAACTCCTAACCTTGCCAGCAGTTTCACTCCCACAACAACCCACTTCACAATCACAGTTTATATAACTATGTGGTTCGATCGCATTGCCCAATGAACCTAACTGATCAATGGACTTTGCGATTAATGGGTGTCAGACCAAGAAACCCCTTAGTTTCTCGGTAACCACAATGTACCTGCTTTGTACACTGGCCCAGTAGTTTGTATGGCCCCATCAGTCACCTACCGAGTTTCAATTAGGCTTAACAGACAGTAGCCTCCACTTACACTTAGGCTTAACACCAGACAGTAGCCTCTGCTTTACAATCACACGTTGCAATTTCATACACCTTTTCTGCGCAGAAAACAAATAAAACCTTTTCCCTTAATATAGCAGTATAATTCAGAGGTTTAACAAGCAATCACGCTATGCATACAATGACTGTTTGAACACGTGGCAGCAATACAGGAAATATGCGTACGCTATTTTGCGACTTACCCCCAAACACAAAACTTTAACAATGAAAGAAAACAAACTTTTCCTTCATTATCCCTGGATTCTAATCAGCGGTCCTTGAACTCACACAATAATGGAGAGCGGTCTCTCAGCATCAAGTAGTAGCAGGTTTTCGAAGGCAGTGCGTTCTTTCCTGCGTATGGCGCCTCCACCCTTTGGTGAGAGACCGATAAACGTGTGTTACCATGTGAATTGTGATAGCGTGACCTCACTCTACGAGCCCCCAGCTATGAATACCTAATGATCTTTGCACCCAAATGTCGCTATTTAGCGTTGTAAGTCGCACAATAAATAATTGCTTTCCAGACTTTGATTGTGGTTCCAAGGCACAAAAAGATATTATTCACATAAAAGCATATAGTTACACGCCTTGATCTACAATACAATTAGCGCAAAGGTTATACAGTTACAAGGTACAGCCGATACATACACAGGCACTCTGGATCCAGATTTCCCAGCATCAAAGGTGAAGCCTCCGTCAACAGAAAGAAAAAGATGATTAACTACTGAGTACAGAGCCTCTGTATATATACCCTTACAGAGAGTGGCAATACAATGGAAATGATTTTGCATAATCCCATTGGTTCTTCTTCTTGGTTCTTCTGTTATGATGTAGTTCATAGGTCAGTTTGTACAGTTGTAGTTCAGCCCTCCAACGGCTCTTTGTGTATCTTTTCCCGCCGAAGAACAAGTCTAAACTGGCTAATAAACATTACATTACAGAGTACATTTCAATACCTAACTCTCTATGATTCATAATTTGCAGACGCATGTTGCGATCTACTTGCCAATGGAACTGGAGATTTGCAAATAGACAGTGGTTTAGAATAGCACCAAACACGGTCTGCTTATCATGTACTAAACCCTAGATATCAAATACCTGCATTTCACAACATAATTGATAACAAGTAAAACCTCTAATATTAATCTTAATGTTAGGGAACCTTTATGTGTAAGTATACAGTGTATCGATGTGGGGATATTAAGAAAAGACGCTAGTATGCGTTGTGCGTCTACGTGTTTGTCAAGTACACCATGGTATGTGCTTTGCAAGGTTGTTTAAATTATATGTATTGATAAATGTATGTATTTGTATAATAAGGACTTTTAACCTAGGTCAGTGGCAGACGCACAACGCTAATAATCATAATAGCGCTGTACACGGGGTATTGTGTAGGCAATGCAAAATGGCGTCATGTGGACAACGCAAAATGGCGTCATGCAGATATTATTGTTACAATTTAGGTCTCAGCCAATCATCCGGCTTCGACATGGCTTATTATGTTATATTTTATTTGGCGCTCAACCTTTCAATTGATGGAAAAGTTTATTATTGTTGTGTATCCTGAGACAAATTTAGTGGAGGGGGTTTATACCCTCCGGTACATAAATGTAGTAGCACTGACATCATCAGTGCATCCCCTGGACTTTGGGCCTGATTCAGATATCTACACAATTAAGCATTTATCGATCACACTGCGCACGTGCCAAAGTCCTTAGTGATGTCGCTCGCAGTGAGGATTTCTTTGTAAAGTGATTGGCATTCAGAGACCGTTTGGGGGCGGCTACGGGAAAAGTCGGCAAACAGGCGTGTTGCAGCTGTTTTCGGGGTCTTAGCCTACAACTGCCAATAGCCGATTATTGAATGATCTGCGGCCGCGGCTGCATATGTGTAGCTTGATTTGCGATGGCCTTGGTAGGCGTCTCAATACATATCCTGGCGTCTGCGACATTTGCATATTTTTTCACAGCAGCTGTGTGCGGGATCGCAGCTGCAATTTCATTAGCATATCCAAATCAGACACCTTGTATACTAATGTGCATGCGGCTTGTTCATGCCAAGTCTGTGTTTCTCCTCCATTGCAAAGGGAGATGTCCTTGAGTTCCTGCTGCTGTGTTATTAACCCTGCATATACTGTTCATGCAATACAGTATCTGCATACCCTGCTGACTCTGCATGTTCATGTTGGTTAATAAACCATTCTACGTGGATAAAACATCTTCCTGTGGACTGGAATCCATTGTACATCTTTTGACACCTACCAATAAGAATATGTTTCACCCAAACTATCCATGCTAATTACTCCTAAGGTTTGTGTACTGTGAATAGGAATACATGCATTGTAATTTGTAACACACTAGACGATGTGTGTACCCGGCCAACTCACGATGTGATGAACGACATATTGTGAGGTTGGTTGACACCGCACGATCTGGTGAATGGCCACACGATATTTAATTCACTGAGCGCCTCCACAAGCATGGGGTCGTCCATCAAATGAACAGATTGAGCAGCACGTAGGCTCGTACTGTCGATGCAATGAACAACCCAGCGGGAGCGCACATTGTTGCTCATAGTGGGTACACACTGGCCGATGTGGATGATCAGGGCCGGATTTACCATTAACTAACCTAAGCGCCCGCCTAGGGCCCGTTGGGTCCCAAGGGGCCCGTGGTCAGGCCCCCTGAAATCCGGCCCTGGCGATAACCTGCTGCACTGTGTTGAACCGGCCGGGAGAATACACACACAGGCAGGATAGCAGCAGCAGCATGATCGGGACCCTGTTTCTACTATGCGGGGGGAGGAAGAAGTGGAGTTAAGTCTTTCAGCTGGGAGCCCGGGGAACCGGTCACCAGTGTAGCGCAGCTCCAGTGCCTGCTCTGTCCTCCAATCATCTCCACACCTGTGTGTGTAATTGTGAGCTGCTGCAGTCCAGTGAGTGAAGCCAGCCTCCTCTGCTAAGCCCCTTCACCCCCCCCCTGGTTGCTGTAACCAACCCCCGCAGTCACATAAGTGCCGCCAGCCTCCTCCTCCATTTCAGTTACCCCCGCACGCAGTGTAGCCAGAACCCCTTTCACCTCAGTCACAGTAAGCGCAGCAGCCAGCCTCCTCCTCCATTACAGCTAACCCCAACCCCCGCAGTGTAGCCTGCCCTCCCGGCAGCATGTGCTGATCTAGCCTGTTCCCCCCCCCCACCGCTGCTGTAGCCAGTGCTTGCAGCCACAGTGAATGCTGCCAGCCTCTGCATCCCTCCCCACCGTGTAGCCAGCCCCCTCCGACCCCCAACCCCCACAGTGGCCATTGCAGCTAGTCTCCCCCGTAATGTAGGAACCACAGGAAACTACACTCACCTGACTCATTCCACCTCTCAAGTGAGATCCATGGGGTGATAATGCTGGACACTGGTCTTCTGCCTCTGAAATCAGGGCCAGCAAAATGACCCAGCTAAGACAGAGAAGGCACTCTGGGTAAGTTTAACTAAAAAAACTTCCTAAAGTGTTAAATAATAAACTAACACAGCTCTCTCTACATATGTTTATCTCCCTTTCCTCTCTTCCACCTGTTCATCCCCCTTTCCTCCCATCTCACCCTTTTTCCCCTCGTCTCACCCTTTCCTCACATCTCACCTATTCCCTTGTGTGTATATATATTATATATATATATATATATATATATACACACACAGTATTTGCACACACACAGGATTGTTTGATGGAGGGGGCCCTAAAACGTTATCTTGCCTAGGGCCCCATGATGTTTAAATCCGGCTCTGTGGATGATATGTCAGTCCGATCTGCTGTATCAGGCAACATATCATCTAGTGTGTACCCAGCTTAAGAGGCAAATTTACTAAGAATTGAGATTGGTCGAGATGCCAATCCCAGGTGAGTTTAGGACTGATTTATATCTTGCAAATTTACTAAAGGCAAAATCGGGTGAGTTAGAGAGAGATTTCTCTCTTCTCACTCGTAAAACACTGGTGAGATAGCAAACTCAAATCAACTCACCATTGGGCCAACTCGGAAGTACTTTTCACCTAAAAGATACATCTCAAATTTACCAAGAATCGGGATGACAAGCTCAGGTGAGATGACAGCAAACTCTCTGCCAAACTCACATTTCACACTTTCTACCTCCTGAGCTGCAAGTTTTGCGCAAACATACACAAATCATTGTGATTTGTGTCTGTTTCTGGCTGTAAATAGTGAAATAAGGTTAATTTTATTAAAAAAATTACGTAGGGTCCCCCCCAAAAGCATAACTAGCCCCGGACATGTCAGCCAGTACTGGTTCCGAAAATTACGGGGAACAAAACGAGTAGGGTTCCACTGTAATTTCGGAACCAGCATCAGGCTGCAAGGCCAGTCCTGATTTTAAATATAGGGGAAAAAAATTGCATAGGGGTCCCCCTATATTGAAAACTAGCACCGGACCCAAACTGACCCGGGTGTAATGCCACAGCCAGGAGACCCTAATACCAGGTCTCCAGGGTCAAAGCAGTCTCACCCCAAGCCGGTCAGGCCAAGCCGGGGATCTCAGGGGAGGTGGGGACCCCCCAAAAAAGGGGTCCCCCCTCTCCCGAAACTCCAGGCTTGGTCTGAAGCCAAGGGCTCCTCCCTGCACCCCTGGGCTGTGGCTACGGGGGTAATAAAGTGTAAAATCAAAGTAAACTATTGCATTTTACAGTGGAACTACAGGTGCCAGCATGCCTGCCCTTTGGCACTTGTGGAACTACAAGTGCCAGCAGGCGGCTGGCACCCGTACCTCCACTGTAAAATAAATAGTTAAATAAAGACACAACACACACACCGTATATAGTACAAATTTATTACACAAATACCTCAATCACACATACTTACCTATACCAGCCAGTCTGTCCTCTTCTCCAATGTAGAAATCCTTGTGGAATGACCTGCTAAACAGATCCTATACTCACCTCTATTCTGGTGCTGCTCTCCGTAGCATCCAGGGTCTTGTTAAAACAACAAATAGACTTACCCAAACCAAGCCGAACATGTGTAAGTATATACTGTTACATATACTTACACCTCGCCGCTAGCCAATCAGCCAATTACATGTAGCGGCCGCTCTTTGGCTGGTTCCACGTGGGTACTACAGGTTAACAGGAACCCAAGCACACATAATAAAGTAAATAACGGTGCACAGCAGAAATATTGTCGTAACTGCTGAGCTCTAAATTATCTTTTTAAAGCATCACACTTTCAGTTCACTATGGTCACGGGTCTGATGTGTTTTACAGAAGCCGCAGTATTAGCCAAAGTAGGAGGGATCGAAATGTATTCAGCCAATCAGAAATGGCCATTGATCGTCATCAGGTTTTTTATTTGCACCAGGATTGAGTAGCCAATTATTTGCTTCAGGATTGAGGATACCCCTCCTAACAGGTGCATAATAATTACATCTTTTTGTAGTCGGCATTAGAGTACTTTGTGCAGATGCGACCTTACAGTACTTTGGCTGCACTTACATACCCTTTCCAACTGCCATCCTCCATAGCACAAGGGATCGTAAGTGCAAAATGCTCCTCTGTTGACATGGCTAAGGATGCATGAGCTTCATAGTTACAAAGTGGGATGTGTCAGGTTGGCTATTTAAATTCCCTGTGCTTTGGTAGGGAAGTGATTTTCCATTGCACTTACCACATAAAAGTGACTCAATGTTCTGTATGTATAAGGGAGCTGGATGTGAAACCAACGCATTATTTTTTGTATACTGTATGCAATATAAATGATGCACATGTAATGAATATAGATAGAAATAATCTACACTTACTATTAATCCTTTGCAAATGCATATAGTTTAGGGATTCAGGATTATCTTTCAATCCTACAATTGTCCAGTACAAATGTAAACATAAAAAACTAATACACCTCAATATAACACAGTAACAGTTTATCATGTTTGTTCAACATGCAACAATTTTCTCATAACCGGCGACATGCTAATTAACGTGCATCAAAGATGTCCTTTCTACGCATTCTGTATAGTTTGTATTGTTGCAGAGAACAATCGCCGTGGAAACACACCATGACAAACAATGAGCTGGAGCTGCTCTTTGAAGCTAATTTACTCTGATGTGCACTGTGTAAAGGATCTTACTATTTAGGCACATTTATGAGTATGTACTCTGATGTTTGTTAACTTTTTAATTATAACTGTGCACATTTTCCTATGCGTAAAATATAGAGATTCAGTGCAAATGTTTAATATCTTACCCATTTCATCACCACTTTCATGAACAGAACAATTTTCACAGTTCTCAGTACTGTATGTCACTTAAGCAATTTAATATATTCAATCAAAAATGGTTTTTTTTAACCAGTGTTGCACTTTAGCTGCACAATTTTAATGCATGACAAATGCAATTGGTTAAAAATACCATAAAATATGTTCAGGTATTTTCGGAAAGATGTCATGTGTTATCATTGTGTAAATGTAATTCTGCCAAGGGCCAAGGACACTTAAACAGGCGGAAAGCCACAATACTCACCGGTGATCGGAGCCTGACAGCTTTCACTCGGACCGTGTCATTTATATCCTTGACATCACATGGATAACTACAAAAGAGGGTACCAGATTAAAGATGAACCCCTTACCAAAAATGAACAATATATCCCAATCAGGGGTGACACTGGTCTTCACCCTGTGGGTGAATGATCATCACCAGCCCTAGAGCCTGTCACCCCGTCCCACCACTTGTGCTTTCACACTGCAGAGTTGGGACATATGATTCTGCATGGGCATGCATCAGGTGTCCCGCGCACCCTAGGGGAAAGGCGAAGGGATGGACAGGACAAAAACAGATGTGTGCTCACCGTGATAATACTTGTCAGCTTTCTGGGTGGTCTTCGCTCTGCCATCCCACTCATTGGCATATCTATAATGGGTGCAGGGTGTACAGTGCACATGGGGCCCTCGGTCCAGGGGTGCCCTCACCGCACACCCATATATGAGGGTGGTTCAATAAATAAGGTAACAAGACTTCTCATTGCATAAATTTATTCAATTAGTACATACATGTATAAATAATAGTTTGGCTTTTGTGCAGATTATTTTTTACATAGTCCCCCTACTTGTCTAAGCATTTGTCCAATGGTACACCAAGACATTTATCTTAGCATAGAAGAAATCAGGATCAAGCGCCTGAAGCCAGGACATGACGCTTGCTGAACATCATCGTTGGTTTCGAATCACCTTCCACCCAGATACTTATTCAATTATTCAATGATCCAAAGAGATGGAAATCACTCTGTGCCAGATCAGGGCTGTAGGGAGGATGGTCCAGTACCTCCCAATGGTAGCTCAGTTGGCTGTGTGGCCTGGTGTTATAATGCTAAAATATGACATCTGTGGTCCCAAAACATGGTCGCCATGACCTTCTTTGCTGATGAAGTTGTTTTGAATTTTTTTTGAAGGTGGGGACGATGCATGTTTCCATGACATGGATGCTTGCTTCATCTCCATTGTCACGTGATGCACCCTCGTTTTATCGCCTGTAACAATATGCTGCAGAAACTGCACTCCCTCCGAATGGTACTGTGTCAAGTGCACAAGAGACAATCCCATCCTATGGGATTTGGGAACTTCTGTGAGTTGCTTTGGTACCCAGCATGAACACTTTTTTCTGCACCCCAGTTGCTCATGAACAATGTGGTACACAGTTCAGTGCCCATGCACAAAAGCTCATTCTGACTGCTACATGAGCTCCGATTGCGATAGAGGTGGGTAGGAAGCCGGAATTCACCATGCCTGGTTGGCGGTGCATCACTATGGCACAGGCGCAGAGCCATGGGAGGTCCCCTAGGGCATTCTAAGCAAATGCCCTAGGCATTTGCTTAGAATGCCTATGCCTAGGGCTGGCTCTGAATATAAGCTAGCACCAGGAGGTAGGGTGATAATGTGGTGAGCCGCAATTTTCTTGGTATGGCCAAGATTTAGCGCAAGGGCACAGCTATAGTAGATACAGACGGCATGGCTGCTACTGGGCCCGGCTCTCCTTTTGCACTTGTTATGCTGCCAGCAGGTGGGAGGTCACCTTCCTGAGCTTCGTGGGTGGCTTTTCATTTCTTACTGGTATGCTGTTTGCAGGGCAGCACATTTGCTGTACTGGGCAGCTCCTTCTCTCCTCGCTGATGCTGGGTGGAGTCACGTCCTTCCAGTATCAGTGAGGAGAGCCAGGGCACCCTGGTAAGAAATCCTCCACAGGGCTCAGGAAAGTGACTGTGCGTCTGCTCTGAGTCATGGGTCCGGGAGGAAAAGAGGAGGAGTGGGGCCCCCATAGATCTAGCTAGTCCCCTGGCTTTGCACCACTGTGACTGACAGGGCTTGAATCTATCCAGCCACCAGCATAATTGTGTAATGGCGATGGGGAACCGAGCCTACTTTCTCCATCAGACCTCGCTACAATTCAACCCAGAAACATGTTTTACATTTTATAGAAGAAAACTAGAAAGAAAGTTTGTCACTCAACCCAATTCGCTGAATTTGATGAAGACATACATTAATATTGGCAGCAATTATTTGTCAGTTAATGTACCTTAAGTATGGTAAAACATTTCCTTTAAGCTCAGTACTGCGAGCAATTTCAACCTATTTCAAGCTGACACTGTTGAACATATATAGACCACTTTTGGTGAGGTCTATCAAAATAATTATGCAGTAAATCTCCAAAAATTTGTTCTCTGAGGTTTTCTGCATTACTTTAAGTTTCCCTGAGGTCTGCAGGGTCTGCAACAGATATCAGAATATAGTTGCTATGTCCAAATTCCCCAAGCTCCGGAAAGCATTGCTTTCACATCTTGCCCCGATGGAAAATTCCATTGTAGCCTATCGCATATCACAAATTGGCCTTTGATAATGGTCACTAGCACACTGGCATCCAGATGGTTGCATATGCACATTACAATAGCCAGGTCAGTAACCCGGAAGTGAAGCCAATGCTGTGACAGTTGGATATTGCACAGTTGTCCCAGCAAGAGTTTAATAAAGAATTCCTGAGAACTTAAAAACCAGTAAGTCCGTTAATAACTACATATAATTGCAATCATTAATACATCTCATCATATGTGTTACTCATTTATCACATATATGAATTTTCTAATGATTTACTAAAACCAAACCATAACATGAAACAAACAAAAACATAACAACACAATAAGTACTTACTAATCATGTCGAGTGAGCCAATGGTTTTTTTTTATCATTAATGAGTCATATGAGTTGTCCCCTAATCCTGTTCTGTTTAGCTCCAAATATTGGCAGATTGGGAACTGAGGGCAAAATTTGCTAAGTGGTGGGTTATAAACCCTGGCGGTCTGGTGGGGGTTTGGCGGCGGTTTTGCTATCTGCAGATTTACGAAGACCAAAACAGCTGCTCAACCCATCAAAATAAATTTTAGAATAAAATAGAACAGTGCTAGGGCTAAAATTACTAAGCGGCTGTTTTAGTGTCATTTAGAAACCGCAGCTAAACCATCTGGGTTTAGACATCAAATCGCTGGGGTTTAGAACATACCGCTTACTAAATTTTGCAATAAGTGTAGCCCTGGAGAAAATTATGAAAGTGGCCTGAAGCAGGTGGGGCCAAATGAACTACTGTACGGATGGGGCCAACATAAATGTAGGCAGTGGCAAAAAAAGGAACCTCTTTGCCCCAGCTTAACTGTATTAAACATTTAGAGCAACCAGGTAGCATCCAATACAAAGAGCAATACAGTGACAGATTTACAATACAGAGAGAATCCTAGTAACAGCCATATAATACAGAGAGCATTCTAATTTAAAATACACACTGCATCCTAATGATACAGAGAGCATCTTGACCGTATAATGATACAGAGGGCATATTAGAGACCTCCATACAATACAGAGTGTATCCCAGTGACCACAGTATAATACAGATAGTTGTAATGCAAATTTAATTTAGTTGTAATGCAAATTTAATTTGCTTGCCTGGTTTCAGTTTTTAGTGTATAAGTTTAGGGAATGATTGGAGAAAAAAGTCATGTGAAACAGGGTGTGGTATTTTAGGTCATTTATTATGTCGACATGGTCAAAGTGTCGACCTGCAGCATGACAATATGGTCAAAATGTCGACAGTGACCATGTCTACATTCCTCATGTCTACACGGATGACATGTTGACATAATAGAATGTTGACTTTATGTCCCACGTGGCCCAACGGTCACTTACCTGGTCATAGCAGCTGCGGCGTTTTCTTCCGGGTCCTGGCGGTCACATGTGTAGCAGTTTCAGCACAGATGTCTGGCAAGCAGTGGTTCTGGTTACTATTATACCTAACCCTAACCCCAGGTAGTGTTTAACCCTAACCTCCCTCTGCAGCCTAACCATAACCCTCCCGGCAGGGCCTAATACATACTGTTGGTATTCTGAGAATGATAACATTTCACATGGTAACATTTCAGATCTTGACATTGTGAACATGTCGATTTTTCTGAGGAACTATGTTGACATTGTGGTTTCAACATAATGACTGTCGACACCCATTAAACAAAATTGGGAATTTCACAGAGGGGATTTTCAAACAATTTTTAAAGTG
This sequence comes from Taudactylus pleione, assembly GCA_031769625.1. Taxonomy (NCBI): domain Eukaryota; kingdom Metazoa; phylum Chordata; class Amphibia; order Anura; family Myobatrachidae; genus Taudactylus; species Taudactylus pleione. The sequence continues at coordinate 10,537,539 of JAUIMM010000045.1, read as the reverse complement.
TATATCTTTAATAATTAATATGGAAAAAGTGAAAAAGAGACAACTGTTTATGTTTTTCCATAGTTAATAAACTCATGCCCTTCCACAAACTGAAAATCCTTTTTTTGTGGTTTTGTTTCATAATAACATATGCCATCCTGCATGGTTTGGTCACGTGCTGTGGAGTTCATTATTTTCTTTTACATTTTACATTACAATAATGTCTAATGCAATGTTTTTATTTTATTTATTTATATTTTTTTTAAGACTTGCCTTAGACATCCTAATTTTTCTGCCTTAGTTGAAATTGAGCATCCCAGTGACCACTACACAGTACATTGAGCATCTCAATGACTGCTATACAGTACATCGAGCATCCCAGAAACAGTCACACAGAACATGCCCAGTGATCACCATGTAGTACAGTGCATTGAACATTATAGAGGTAGCTGTAAAATAGCAAACCAGTGTACATCATAAAATATATTGAGCATTCCACTGAGCACAAAATGCGAATTGGTTGTGTTTCATTCAGCAAAACACTATCTCACACACACCTAACAAGGTTCAGTAGAACAAAACTTGTTGGGTGGTCTCTCGCACGTTAGTTCTCTAAAATGTACCTCGTATATTTGACTGGATCAAGTTCCAAAAAAACATCACCATGTCATTTCGTGCTGGACTTGTATATGCCGCGACCGCCAATATACAGGCAATTACTTTATTATATATGTGTTAGTGCAGGATCACATCCCAGCCCTGTTCTTTTTTTTGTAAAAATCTTTTTATTTGAAAATGTTGAGATATAAAGGAATGGGTATGGAACGAGAAAGAGGGGCAGGATAAAGGGAGGGGGAGACATAGTACAAGCAGAGGAGTAATATTGGAGTACAATAAAATTGCTAATATGCACCATTTAGCAGAAATAAAACCAATTTTAAGACACAGAAATCAGATGTACTGTAGAAAGATCTAGGAGAACTTAAGTCCCACACAAGAGTACAGCTAATCAAGGAGATTAGAACTGATCTGTAGCCAGGTGTCGGGATCGAGGGTCTCTGCCGTGTCAGTGTTCCCAGCACTGTTCTATTGTTATTTTTTGTTGATTTTTTTTGTTTTTATTTGGAGGGGAGGGGGGAAATCAATGTATCTAACATAAAGCATCAGATTACCAAGTGTGCCATTCCAAATGTATTACTCTGCATATTTACACCATACGTGCCTACTTTTGAAAAAGCATTTCAGGGAGATTGTGAAAGAGACACCTCTGAGCGTGCGGTAAAGTAGACATTTACTGATACATCTCAGAAGTGTGTCAAGATCTACTTGTTGCTGAAAACACATGGCTACTTTTCAGAAAATGCATGTAGTCATAGGGATCATTGTGCCCTATAACCAATGCAGGGAAATTATACTAATGATCCCATTTGAATCTATGTAGCTCTGCTTTTTATATATATATATATAACATCTTCATAATTGAAGTAAGGTACAATCAGGGAGATTGCTAGACTCTTCAGGGAGTCAGATTGCTACTTTTTCAGGGAGTCTCCCTGACAATGAGGGAGAGTTGGCAAGTATGATTTACGGGTTGGCAAAGCTTAGAGCCTACCTGGTGACCATGGCAGTCCCAAGTAAGTATGAAAAAGTGTGATTCAATATAAAGTAATTGAAATTAATTTCATAGAATTCAAAATAAACTCATACTGCCTCTCTGGAATTTGTGTTTCAAGTGAAAAAAATTTATTAAATACTTAGAAAACTATTTTGGCAAAGATGTGCAATGTACAGTGCTTTTATACAACATAAAAGTAATAATACATAATCCAAACATTGAGATGCAGGTGCACACTTTAAGCATTAAGATAATTTTTAAATATATGTTACACATTGCAATAATATAGAATAAACATGGGGTTCTTAGTGCACACTTTGATCAACCTGTGGATTTCCATCATCCAAGGCAAGATGACCTCTTTCAGACAGGAACCTCCACTAATCTTTTATATTATAATGTGGGACTTACCTTACTTAATGCATCTGAAATACAAGATATATTGATAGTTATAACTTGTAGTTCAGAGGCTGTTAGCCTCTCATTTCTACAATAATTATATCCCAGATCAGATTATTAAAAAATAACAGAATATATCATGTATGCCACTATAGGCAAGTTTAGACCATACTTGCCGACTTCTTAGTTTTCCTCCCCTGGAGAAGCAGGTGGGCAGTGTTGGGGGCAGGGCCGGGCAGCTTGTCTCAACGCCATATGTAAATAGGGGCGGGCCAAATGATGCAATTCTCATAGAAACACATAGCTAAGTCCCGCCCCTTCTCACAGACCAGGCGATCCCCGGGAATAGTCTCCCCATTCTGCTCACTTCACTAGGAAGTGGGCGGATTGTGGTAGAGGTACCTACTCTTTCGGGGGTGCAGGGGGTTACCCAAAAAATCGTGAGTCTCCCGCAGGTCCCAGGAGGTCGGGCAAGTATGGTTCAGACTTACATCTCACTGATAAATTAGAGTAATAGGAATAAGCATGGACAAGGTCTTTTGTCTGCTGTATAGATGGCTAAACTTTTATAAACATAGGGTAAAGCTGGATGAAAATTTTACAAAAGTCATTACCCAGGGAGCCTGTTTTATTGTCTTTCTTCCCAGAACAGAGGCGTCCAGCATTACACTGACAGTCGTGTGAGCTCTTTTTCACTGTAATACATGGGCCATGTCATGCTAATTTTCCCCTTTTTTATGATAATGAAGACATGCTGGCAATCAATGATGTTAGTAAAATTTTCAGGGGTGTCTACCTGTTTTTATCAATTGTATCTTCTTTTTTATTTTAATAGCTTGTGCCCACTTAACCAAGGATAGGCACTGAAGTTTGACTTCATGCCTGGGCTAATAACTTTTACTGCCCTTTGGCTTACTAAAGCTGGGGTTTACCATGTTACTCAAGTGTCTCTGGTCAGCAACAGTCTAATCCTTAAACCAAAATACAGAAGAATGTATTATTATTAATATTAACATCTATTTCATTAATATTTATTTATATGGTGCCAACATGCTCTGCAGTATATAAATAATTAATCCAGTGCTGTTCATATGACATTCCTATGACCAGGTCTCTTACACACGACGACACGCGTTGGAAGCTGTGCAATATTGCCTTCATGGACCAGCTTGATTAGAACAAAGAGATAAGATGGATATTTCTTACTTTTGATCTATCTTGTTTTATTCTTGTTTTATTCTCCTATTTATTTACAATTTCAAAGTCTCCTTTCTGTCTTAAATTTACATGCAAAGCACTCTTTGGTGCCTTTAATATGTCATTTTATGTAATAGTAAATAAATTGTATTTTATATTTATACTGTATTTGTTTTTTCTCATACATATCTGCTGCACTTTATGTCACATATGAAGATGGCGAATGCTCCCGCACTCAAGTTCCAAAAATATTGTACTTTTGGAGCTTGATGAATGCTGTCCCCATGCTAGTGAATGGGGACATCAGGTCATTCTGCAAGAGGAAGATAAGCAGGAGATATCTGTGATGTCTCCTGCTTTACCTTTGTGATGAATGACCCAAATACTTAATGAACATTTTCACCTGCAATTGAAAAATTATCACCTGCTCTTGTAAATATTAAGTGATGATGAATAGGCCCCTTAATAAAGCCACATAATTTATTTATTTATTTTTATTTAATTGAAAAAAAAAATCAGCACTAGTACTGTTATATAATCCTATGGGACCTTGGTGTAAATTTCTATCAAGGAAGTTAGTTTTTTAGTATCCCATCAATATAGCTGACTTGTTCTATTTCACTCCACAAAAACCAGTGATTGTCTTTTAATTAAAGATTTGAAAGGTTCATGGTATAATTTTCAATGAATCTTTTATGATACTAGCCAATGTACAATTTTGGACATGGGATGGGATGGATACAGGATGCTGGTGCTCGGGATCCCAGTGGGCAGAATACCAACGCTGGCATCCCGACAGGGTTAGGAATTGGATACCGACACCCATCGGTCAGTATCCTCCCCCTCTCCCTCTCCCTACTCTAACCCTCCTTCCCCGTTGCCTGAACCTAACTTCCCCTTACTAATGCCTAAACCTAGCCCCTCCTCCATTAGTGCCTAACCCTCTCCCTAGAGCCTAACCCCTAACCCTAACGCTAACCCACCCTCTAACCCCGCTACTTATCTTCGGGATTCCTGGCAGCCGGGATACCGGCGCCAAGATTCTAACAGGTGTCAGGATTCCGGCGCCAGTATTCTGACTGCCGGAATCCTTGCGGTCAGGATATTGACCGCATACACGTGGGACAAGTAGCATAATAAGTGTTGTATGTTACTATAAAGTCAGTTGTGAAATTACATAACCAATGCTTTGCACATTATGGCCCATATTCAATTAGAGGCGAAAAGTCGGAAAAGTTTCGCCTGTCCGACTTTCCGCCTCCTTCGTCTGTTTCAGAGGCAGAAACTTTACGCTCGCGTCCCCGCTTTTCTCCATATTCAATTCCTAAACAGGTGAAAATGGAAAGCAGCAAATGCGGAACAGGCGGAACGTACTGTCAGAAGTGGGGAAATCAGTCTGTACCCCAAAAAAGATGCACTTACATAGGGAATCAATGTAGATGTGTACTAATAGCCCTAATAAAAGACTTTGGGGTACTTAAGTAGTTTAAGTTGCTTCTTATTAGCGTCTTTGCAAAAGTGGTGAAGAATGGCGTAAAGCAGTATTTTTTGGTAAAAATAAGAAGTCCAGTCAAATTTGGGGTACTTGAAAATAGGTGCTAGTATATTTTAATGTCTGTAAAGTGAACTTTTAAAAAATGTGAACAACCACCCTCATACATGCACCTGCAATCCGAAAACCACTTGGCCCCTCCTTACAGTATCCCAAGAAGTCTATTTAACTAGTTTTTATAGTTGCCCCCTCACTTTTTACTTTTTTACCCCCAAAATGTAAGTACTTTTTTGGGGTGTTCTGAGGTAATTTTATTATTTTTTTGATGATTTGTCCTTTAGGGGGCTGTCCCAAGGGTTCTGAGTTCCCCATGTTTGCACTCCAAAATAAAGATTTTGCACTTTTTGTCACCAGCTATTCATAAGAGAAACTTTTCGGCTTATTACAATGCATTGAGTTTCCGCTTAGGCGAAATCATCCTGGAATTGAATATGGAGATACTTTGTAAATAGGCGGAAAGTCCGAATCCGCTGAAACTTTTCTACAAACGGCACTTTTCGCCTCTAATTGAATCCGGCCCTAAATATGAAATGGTACATAGGAAAAGGACATATCAAGGAAATAAAATTTGTTGACCTAATTATTTTTATTAAACTTTTTTTATTGAAGCACAACACAATGAACCCTGCAGAAAAAGTATTACAAAATACACAAGGATATAAAAATTGTAAAAACAATGTATGATGAGCATACTATAGGATATAGAGAAAACATCTCCGAGACAAAGGTAACATACAGAACATTCAGTACAAATAGAGGCAACACATCAGGCAGGTGGGAAAAGCATAAAACGGGATGCAGTCAAAAGGTCGACAACGACAATGTTGACAGTTATTATATCAACACCACAATGTCAACAGTTATGATGTTGACATTGTTAGAATGTCGACAGGCAACATGTTGACATTCTCAGAATGTCGTCAGGTGAAATGTCGACATTGACAGAATGTCGATATTAGGCTGCAGGCGGGAAGGAAAGGGTTAGACTGCGAGGGGAGGAGGTTAGGGTTAGGTGCTTAAGGGAGTGTTGGGTTAGAGGTAGGGATTAGAGATAGGGAAGAAATACTCACCTGAATCCTGGAGGATTTAAGGTCTAACCCAGAAGTTACAGTCACATGTACCAGTGTATACAACACGTTTTGTGGATCCATGGTCCGCTTCTTCAGACAGACAGCCTGAGTAAGCAGACTGTGAAATTGCAAAATGTGTTGCTGTTTGTCTCTTTGGCTCAGAGACAAGTTTTACTATAGTTCATCTTTATATTTATATTTCTGCTTTATTACTGTCTTTTAATGTGTATGAAGAAATCTATACTACAAACAGCATAAAAATATAGTGTTTATTGTAAATAAACGTCCTAGCAGCAAATTACATATGAAAACAACCTTATGCATACAACAATAAACCTAATCTGTAACAAAAGTCCCGACCGCGCCTTGGCAAAGTAGGAACTCCTGAAAGGGGGCGTGGCTACACAGACGGGGACGTGACCATGACGTGCGTAACCACGCCCCCTTATGTGTGCCGATCTTGTGACACCAGTGCTATTATGAGTCAGTCTGACTCATTATAGTACCTGGCTAGCCACTGACTGCGGGCCCCTTCACCCCCTCAAATCTGTACACCTCTAGCCCTCCCCCCTAGTTGGGGCCCTGGTTAAACTGTAGCTTTATGACAACTAGGGACTCATCATCCAACAGGATATTACAGAACTGGGTAAGGTGCACCAAACAGGGCTTGTTTGAGTATTCTGCTAAAATCAGGAATCGCTGCCTTTGAAAAATTGATCTCTTGTAAATGCACCCCACTAAATGAGTGACGTTATTTTTTTCATATGCTGTAAATCAGCATGTGAAATAATATTATGGGTATAACAAAACAGTAAACACTAATATAAAATGATATGATATCTTCTAAAATCACCCATTGCCTATGCATCCAATAATGGAAATGTAAAATGTCATACTCTCAGCTTCCATTTCATGTTCATTCATCATTTAAGTATTGATGTTCTCACCAAAGAATAATTTCCTTCAAACTTCATGAGAAAATATGGCCTAAAGCAACTATTTACTGATCTATAACAATCTCTTTTATTAAAATAAACTTATGACCCTATTGCTATTCCTTATTGCCTTAACTGTGCACTCTTTACCCACTGCCCTTATTTACATTTACCAAGACTCTTTAATGTACTTGGAGACATGTAAAATGCATGCTGTGGTTGGTTATTAGCTTGTGGGCACATAGAAGAAAACGGGATTTAACTGAGGGCAAAATGATGAGATTTACATTCTCTCAGCGTCTTTACATTGTGGGTCTTTTCTGTGCTAATTATACTATAAAGGAGCTTGCACGTCAGCTGTGATGTCAAGACCCTGAAGCGAATATGTTCAGCTAACAAGAGCCAAGATTTTAAGAGCACATTCTGGGTCCCCTCAGAAGAGACTTTAGCGATACAATTAATAGTCGGATTGGTAAAACAGAGTGGGGTGTTAATCTGCACTATGTGTGAGAAGGACAATTCCGACTAGAACTTTGGGACTAAATAGCATTTCTGTAAATCACAGCATGATAAGAGCACTTGACAATGTTCTTTTCTTCAGAGCATTCCAGCTTATTGCAATATTACAATGCCAATTTTATGAGTATGCTGTGTTTACTAGGAATGGATACCACAAATCAATCGTGAGTAGGTGTCTTTTTGGCACTTAGCAATAATTACTTAATTTCCGTGGCAAAACTGCTTCAACCACTTTTTCAAGTTACAAACTAAGTCTGCGTAAGAGTGACATAGTGACCAAGCTTCTTATGACCTACATACATATACTTTTCTATTACCATATACAATGATTATAAGTATTATAGAATAATTTTTTATCATTTTACCTATTACTGTTCAAAGTAAAAGTTGAAACCATTACATACAGATGTGCCCTCACATATCTTTACTGCAGAATCACCAAACAGCCCCTCTCAGTGCGCCAGATCCTGTGAAACTCTGCTAGCTCTGAGCATCTTTTTTGTGTCTTAATTTGATATGCAATACTTGTATATCTGTGTGCGACTGAGTCTTTGAATCAGTATACGAAGTACTACAATGTAGCAGCCACAGCTTTTTTTCCACTCCAAGATCTGTTTACAGGCATCTCGCTCTGCGTGGCGTGATGAATTCTGAAGTGTTTTGGGCAATATTATATGCTCATATTCAGTCAAATGCTTCAGAACTCATTGGACGGCGCTTCACAGTGCAGATGGACAATGACCCAAAGCATACTGCAAAAGCAACCAAAGAGTTTTTTATGGCTAAAAAGTGGAATGTTATGCAATGGCCAAGTCAATCCCTAGACCTGAATCCGATTGAGCATTTCACTTGCTGAAGATAAAACTGAAAGGAAAATGCCACAAGAACAAGCAGGAAGTGAAGACATTTGCAGTAGAGGCCTGGCAGAGCATCACCAGGGATGAAACCCAGGTTCTGGTGATGTCTATGCGTTCCAGACTTCAGGCTGTAATTGCCTGCAAAGGATTTGCAACAAAGTATTAAAAAGTGAATGTTAGATTTAGGATTGTTTAGTTTGTCCCATTACTTTTGGCCCCTTAAAAAGTGGGAGGCACATATAGAAACTGTTGTAATTCCTACACCGTTCACCTGATTTGGATGTAATTACCCTCAAATTAAATCTGAAAGTCTGCAGTTAAAGCACATCTTATTTGTTTCATTTCAAAGCCATTGTGGTGGTGAATAGAGGACAAAATATGAAAATTCTGTCAATGTCCCAATATTTATGCACCTGACTGTATATTAATAATACTGTGAAATATTGTGAATGTTTGTTGAATGACTCCTGTGATTTGCACTTTCAGAGAAAGAGGGGTGGAGTGATAAATCTCTATGTGATTTGCCCTGTCAGAGAAAGAGGGGTGGAGTGATCCATCTCTGTGTAATTTGCCCTGTCAGAGAAAGAGGGGTGGAGTGATAAATCTCTATGTGATTTGCCCTGGGATGGGGTGAGATGCAGGGAGAGCTGTGAAGCAGAGCTACAACCCTGGCGCCAGTGAGGAGAGTGCAGCGCTGCAGCTGGAGGTAGCAGGTTGTGCAGAGAAACCAGGGCTGAGATACTGGGATCTAACAGCCCAGAGAGAAGAGATAAGTAGATAGAAAGCACTTTTTCGTCAAACTTAATTTGACAGTTACCACGCCCCCAGCCCCTCCCATAACTCCTCCCTCAGGCACTCCCACTTTTCCTCCCCTTTTGATATCGCTTCATATAAAATTTATATGGCTTAATATAAATTTTATGTGGAGCGTTATCTTTTTTATATAAAAATCGAAATCAAATTTATATAAATGCGATAGGCCTTGATATAAAATGTTATATCTTTTTGATAGGTTTATATAAAATGAGTTCAATGTTTAAACAGACAGTATTGTTGTTAACCCTTCGTGATAGCTATAAAAGTAAATACATCTTTATCTAGCAGGCAGCCTTGCCTACGAACAAAAGAAACGGCGCTTTCGAAAAAAGCGGATGAAAAAGGAGTATTACACGGTATTGAACCCAGGCAGATATAGTATTATAAGGCCAATAAAGACATGTTTAAAAGACCGAAAATTAAAAAATGGATGCAAAAACAAGATGCGTATACGTTACATAAACCGGCTAGGAAAAACTATAAAAGGAACATGATCAGCGTGTTGGATATAAATCAGCAATGGCAATGCAACTTGGTATCGCTCATAGACCTTGCGGAGTACAACAATAGTATTAAGTAAATACTATTATCAATATATTCAACAGGGCTGCAAGCCAAAGAAGCTCTGATTTTCAATGTATGTGTGTACAAGTGCTCTAAGAGCAGATAGTCTTGTGGTGGGGGCAGCTGTGAGTATATGTGGTAACCACCCTTGATTCACACGTGGATCTTTAACTTTGATAATGATACCTCAGCGCTCATCCTGTATGTAATATATTAGTATTAAATAAACTGATATGAATCTTTTTGTTTAAAATCGTTTATTTGTCAATTTATATTGACACCATCAAAAGTTGATGAATAATGTTAACAATACTAGCTAAAGTTCTATTTGCAGGTAAGTAAAGTTTGGTATTATTCCAAACTATATATACAGGATATCAATGAATAAACCAACTGTTCGCAAATATTGATTAAATTCATATGTTAGAATGATGCAAAACATATATAATTGGTTCTTTGAAATCTCCTGCTATATCTATGCAATTCTAGGATGTCCACATATAACATCACGGTACATGTACAACACAGACTGACATTGGGATGGGTGAATGTGTGGGAATAAGTGATCTAGACACATACAATGGTGTTAGGTGTGGGTATTGGGGGTAGTGGGGGTTATGGGTCTATAGAATGTCCCAATTTTGTCCAATAAGCTTGGTCCAAAAAATTGTCCTGTATGGGGACCCGGGGTGGTTATTGCTGAGTCAGTGGTAAAATGCTTGTTGCAAAGTTAATATAGCCGCTGGGGTCCGGCCGTTAATAGCCCCGTGGGTGACTTACCCTTCCTGGGCTGCAGAGACTCCGGTCTCTCTCTTGGCGTCATGGGTCAGGACGGTCACCGCTGGATATTCAGCCGCTGAAGTCCGTAAGTGGAGCTTTCCTCTCTCGACTTGCTCTACTGGTGCGACGAGATGGTTGTTGCGTTGAGATCTGCTCCGTTTGCCGCGTGGTCCGGGGTCCCGCTGTGATGCCTGGCTGTCAGTGTGCTGATTATGCCGTGACATAAGTGTTCTTTGTCAGCGTGTAAGCACGCTGTCCTGATCTTCCATCCAGTGTTAAATGCTTGATCCTGCAATGCAGTGCTGGGTCTCTTCTGCTGCTAATGGTGGTGTCAGTACACCAACGCGTTTTGGCTTTGTCTAGCCTTTGTCAAGGTGTATCTTCTTGATCTCTTTTGGCCTCTTATAAATCCTTAATTGTTTGATTGGTTAATCCATGTAATTGGTTGTATTCTCCGGGGGTGTGGTGATTGTGATAGAGACGTGAGGGTGACACAATGGGTATTGATTGACATACTGGTGGATAGTAGCCTAAATATCTCAGTGTTGCTGATAATGTGACTTCAGTAAATTCAATGACATATTAAATTACTATCCTAACATATGTAATTTAACTTCAATTTTAGGGTTAACATTTTAGTTTTTATAAATATATTCACAGACTAATGTTTCTCTTTATGCAAATATTATATTTAATCATTATGGAGATACCTTATGGGATATTACTAATACAACTAACTGTATTCTGTATTGGCCTATGTGCAGTATTGATGGTATGATATGTAGTACAATCTGCATAACCCAAAACATGTTTACCTTTTAGATGACATGCCTTTTTATTAAGCTGCTACTTGAATTTGGTGCATGTATTATGATCTTATTAATAAAAAATGGTGAATAATAATAGATGTTTATAAATACTAAATATGCCTAATAATCCTATTGCTTTATTCTTTATCTAGTGGCTCTCCTTATATTTTTATCTTTAGATATTCTGTATGGGTGCATACTGAACCTAAATTGATTGTGGATGGTTGGTGTTTTGGTTATGCTGTATATACAGCGAAGTATAACTTACGAATTTGAATACACATATGAAATCATGTAGCAGATTATGTTCTTTTATAGTATATTTTGTATCTCTAGGTCTATGTTGAGACCCTTCGGTTGTATTGTGTCCAGAGTCATTATCCATTTGATTTCTGCTTTGCTGATTTTTTTATTTTGGTCTCCTCCTCGCCAATTGGATTTTACTTTCTCAATTGCTTGGAATGTGAGTTGACTCGGATCTTGGTTATGCCATTGCTTGAAGAGTTGAGAGACACTGTGCATCTCGAAACCATTTAGAATGTTTCTCCTCTGCTCTCCAATTCTCTGATTGAATTGCCTTATTGTCTTTCCGACGTACTGTTTGCCACAGGGGCACTCTAAAACATAGATAACCCCTTTTGTTTCACATGTTATGAATTGTTTAATTTGAAAGGTTTTCTTTGTTGTATTTGAGGTAAAAGTTAATGTTGGTTTGGTTGTTTTAATGCCCATAGTAAGACAATTTTTACATTTTCCACAATAAAAAAAGCCTTTCGTTCTACGTGTCGTAATGATTGATGTTTGTTGAGGATCTTCTGCTTTAATGTGATTGTGAACCAGTTGCTTCCTGATATCTCGGGCTATCCTATAACTATTGATGGTCTTGATGGAAGGATGGATCTGAGTGTTTCATCTTTTAACAGTATTTTCCAATGTTTGTTTAGAATCTTTTTAATCTGTGTTGAAGCTGTGTTATATTCTGTTATAAAATAAACTGATTGTTCATGCTTATTGTCCTTCTTTTTTCCTCTGTATGTTAAGAGGGTGTTCCTTTCCTTTTTTAGTACTTCTGTATATGCAGTCTCTATGGTTTTGCCATCATATTTCTTTTCCAGTAGTTGTGTTTTGAGTATTTCTGATTGCTGTATGTAGTTGTCCGTGGTTGAACAGTTCCTCCTAAGCCGGGTAAATTGACCCTTGGGAATATTTCCTAACCATTGCGGGTGGTGGCCACTTGTGGCCAGGATCAGACTGTTGACATCCACGTTTTTGTAGTGGGTTTTTGTTCTTTTTACTCCTTCTTGTACATATATATCCAAATCTAAAAATTGAACTGCAGTTTTACTGTATTGGGTGGTAAATTTGAGATTTCTGTTGTTGTTGATTTGAGAGATGAAAGTTTCCAGGGACTGTTCACTTCCTTCCCACACAAACAGGACATCATTGATATAATGCCTCCAGAGGACCAGGCTCACCCCAAACTCACTGTGAGTCCAAACCTCCTCATGCTCCCAATGGCTCATGAAGAGGTTGGCATAACTTTGGATGAACCTGGTCCCCATCGCCGTGCCCTGTTGCTGCAAGTAGAAGGTGTCCTTGAACCATAGATAATTATAATGAAGAATGTATCTGATTGCTTGTAATATAAATTCCGTTTGTTTTGGTTTCATGTTGATATCTTGGTCCAGATAGTATTTTATGCTGTTAATACCTTGTGTGTGATTTATAATCATATAAAGTGATGCAACGTCACACGTCACTAACCATCTGTTGTCGTTCCAGGTTAGTGCCTCTAATGCTTGTATAGTTTGAGAGGTGGCCTTAAGATGTGATGGTTGTTGTATGGCATATTTTTGCAGAAAAAAATCTACATATTGTGAGAGATTGGCTGTGATGGAATCTATCCCTGAGACTATTGGTCTTCCAGGAGGGTTCTTTCTGTCCTTATGTATTTTTGGTAGCTGATAGAAAACTGGAATTACTGGATGCTTGTTGTAGATGAATTCCTTTTCTTGCTTGTTAATAATTCCCTCATCTGCTACTGTATTTAGAATCTGCAATAGTTCCTTGTTAAATGATTCAGCTTGGTCTCTTTTGAGCGTTTGGTAGGTGGATTTATCGCTTAAAATATGTAAAGTTTCTTGAATATATTGTTGTGTGTTCATGACTACAATCACTCCCCCTTTGTCAGCCGGTTTAATTGTGATCCCTTTATTGTGTTGTAATTCTTTGAGTGCTGCAGCTTCTTGTTTGCTGATGTTCTGATTCCTGGCTTGTACTTTTGTTTTCAGTTGTTGAATGTCATCCGTAACCATTTTTTCAAATGTAGAAATAAAGTTTCCTTTGATGTGTTGCAGGTAAAAATGTGATGGAGGTTTCAGATCACTATGTATATATTCTGTAGAGATTTCTTTATCTGTACTTGTGACTGGATTTTTTTTAAAGAATTTTTTTAGGGTCAATTTTCTAGTGAATTTGTGTACGTCCAAGAAAACTTCAAATTTATTGATTTTGTTGGGAGGTGCGAAACTGAGGAAGAACAAGAAAGGGGACACCATTTTTTAGATATAGAGGCAGGAGCAAGTGCCTGCCTAACACCAGAAATGAAAAAAGCCAGAAGAGAAAAGTTAGAACTCAACAGAATATTACAAACAAATATTTCAACCCCAAAAAAAGAAAATTACAATGCATTACAAACAGAAAAACCAGAAGAGGAACTTAAGGAGGGAGAAACTGCAATAGAACGAGTAACAGACTACAAAAACAAAGGAAGAAAAACCCAATACACCAAACCCAAGAACAAGAGAGTGAAGAACATCAAATAAGACAAGATTCTTCTGAAGAAGACACACACGATCTTTTACAAAACAAAGGTATTTTCAATTTAAGTACATTGGAACTTACCGACGGTCAGATATCAATACTTCAAAAAGGATTGAAATTCACACCTCCCAACAAAATCAATAAATTTGAAGTTTTCTTGGATGTACACAAATTCACTAGAAAATTGACCCTAAAAAAATTATTTGAAAAAAATCCAGTCACAAGTACAGATAAAGAAATCTTTACAGAATATATACATAGTGATCTGAAACCTCCATCACATTTCTACCCGCAACACATCAAAGGAAACTTATTTCTACGTTTGAAAAAATGGTTACGGATGACATTCAACAACTGAAAACAAAAGTACAAGCCAGGAATCAGAACATCAGCAAACAAGAAGCTGCAGCCCTCAAAGAATTACAACACAATAAAGGGATCACAATTAAACCGGCTGACAAAGGGGGAGTGATTGTAGTCATGAACACACAACAATATATTCAAGAAACTTTACATATTTTAAGCGATAAATCCACCTACCAAACACTCAAAAGAGACCGAACTGAATCATTTAACAAGGAACTATTGCAGATTCTAAATACAGCAGCAGATGAGGGAATTATTAACAAGCAAGAAAAGGAATTCATCTACAACAAGCATCCAGTAATTCCAGTTTTCTATCAGCTACCAAAAATACATAAGGACAGAAAGAACCCTCCTGGAAGACCAATAGTCTCAGGGATAGATTCCATCACAGCCAATCTCTCACAATATGTTGATTTTTTTTCTGCAAAAATATGTCACACAACAACCATCACATCTTAAGGACACCTCTCAAACTATACAAGCATTAGAGGCACTAACCTGGAACGACAACAGATGGTTAGTGACGTGTGACGTCGCATCACTTTATACGATTATAAATCACACACAAGGTATTAACAGCATAAAATACTATCTGGACCAAGATATCAACACGACACCAAAACAAATGGAATTTATATTACAAGCAATCAGATACATTCTTCATCATAATTATCTATGGTTCGAGGACACCTTCTACTTGCAGCAACGGGGCACGGCAATGGGGACCAGGTTCGCCCCAAGTTATGCCAACCTCTTCATGAGCCATTGGGAGCATGAGGAGGTGTGGACTCACAGTGAGTTTGGGGTGAGCCTGGTCCTCTGGAGGCGTTATATCGATGATGTCCTGTTTGTGTGGGAAGGAAGCAAACAGTCCCTGGAAACTTTCATCTCTCAAATCAACATCAACAACAGAAATCTCAAATTTACCACCCAATACAGTAAAACTGCAGTTCAATTTTTAGATTTGGATATATACGTACAAGAAGGAGTAATAAGAACAAAAACCCACTACAAAAACGTTGATGTCAACAGTCTGATCCTGGCCACAAGTGGCAACCACCTGCAATTGCTAGGAAATATTCCCAAGGGTCAATTTACCCGGCTTAGGAGCAACTGTACAACCACAGACAACTACATACAGCAATCAGAAATACTCAAAACACAACTACTGGAAAAGAAATATGATGGCAAAACCATAGAGACTGCATATACAGAAGTACTAAAAAAGGAAAGGAACACCCTCTTAACATACAGAGGAAAAAAGAAGGACAATAAGCATGAACAATCAGTCTATTTTATAACAGAATATAACACAGCTTCAACACAGATTAAAAAGATTCTAAACAAACATTGGAAAATACCGTTAAAAGATGAAACACTCAGATCCATCCTTCCATCAAGACCATCAATTGTTATAGGAAAACACGAGATATCAGGAAGCAACTGGTTCACAATCACATTAAAGCAGAAGATCCTCAACAAACGTCAATCATTACGACACGTAGAATGAAAGGCTTTTTTTATTGTGGAAAATGTAAAAATTGTCTTACTATGGGCATTAAAACAACCAAACCAACATTAACTTTTACCTCAAATACAACAAAGAAAACCTTTCAAATTAAACAATTCATAACATGTGAAACAAAAGGGGTTATCTATGTTTTAGAGTGCCCCTGTGGCAAACAGTACGTCAGAAAGACAATAAGCCAATTCAATCAGAGAATTGGAGAGCACAGGAGAAACATTCTAAACAGTTTCGAGATGCACAGTGTCTCTCAACTCTTCAAGCAATGGCATAAACAAGATCTGAGTCAACTCACATTCCAAGCAATTGAGAAAGTAAAATCCAATTGGCGAGGAGGAGACCAAAATAAAAAAATCAGCAAAGCAGAAATCAAATGGATAATGACTCTGGACACAATACAGCCGAAGGGTCTCAACATAGACCTAGAGATACAAAATATACTATAAAAGAACATAATCTGCTACATGATTTCATATGTGTATTCAAATTCGTAAGTTATATTTCACAGTATATACAGCATAACCGAAACACCAACCATCCACAATCAATTTAGGTTCAGTATGCACCCATACAGAATATCTAAAGATAAAAATATAAGGAGTGCCACTAGATAAAGAATAAAGGAATAGGATTATTAGGCATATTTAGAATTTATAAACATCTATTATTATTCACCATTTTTTATTAATAAGTTCATAATACATGCACCAAATTCAAGTAGCAGCTTAGAATGGCATGTCATCTAAAAGGTAAACGTGTTGGGGGTTATGCAGATTGTACTGCAAATCATACCATCAATACTGCACATAGGCCAATACAGAATACAGTTAGTTGTATTAGTAATATCCCATAAGGTATCCCCATAATGATTAAATATAATATTTGCATAAAGAGAAACATTAGTCTGTGAATATATTTATAAAAACTAAAATGTTAACCCTAAAATTGAAGTTAAATTACATATGTTAGTATAGTAATTTAATATGTCATTGAATTTACTGAAGTCACATTATCAGCAACACTGAGATATTTAGGCTACTATCCACCAGTATGTCAATCAATACCCATTGTGTCACCCTCACGTCTCTATCACAATCACCACACCCCCGGAGAATACAACCAATTACATGGATTAACCAATCAAACAATTAAGGATTTATAAGAGGCCAAAAAAGATCAAGAAGATACACCTTGACAAAGGCTAGACAAA
Source organism: Taudactylus pleione (assembly GCA_031769625.1). Taxonomy (NCBI): domain Eukaryota; kingdom Metazoa; phylum Chordata; class Amphibia; order Anura; family Myobatrachidae; genus Taudactylus; species Taudactylus pleione. The sequence goes on along the minus strand of JAUIMM010000045.1, from coordinate 10,520,523 downwards.
GCCGAAACACGTTGGTGTACTGACACCACCATTAGCAGCAGAAGAGACCCAGCACTGCATTGCAGGATCAAGCATTTAACACCGGAAGGAAGATTAGGACAGCGCGCTTACACGCTGACAAAGAACACTTATGCCATGGCCCGTCCAAGCCACAGGTGCATAATCAGCTCACTGACAACCAGGCATCAATGCGGGATCCCGGACCACGCGGCAAACGGAGCAGATCTCACTGCAACAACCATCTCGTCGCACCAGGAGAGCAAGCCGGGAGAGGAAAGCTCCACTTATGGACTTCAGCGACTGAATCTCCAGCGGTGACCGTCCTGACCCGTGACGCCAAGAGAGAGACCGGAGTCTCTGCAGCCCACGAAGGGTAAGTCACCCACGGGGCTATTAACAGCCAGACCCCAGTGGCTATATTAACTTTACAACAAGCATTTTACCACTGACTCAGCAATAACCACCCCGGGTCCCCATACAGGACTATTTTTTGGGCCAAGCGTATTGGATGAAATTGGGACATTCTATAGACCCATCCCCCCCACTACCCCCAATACCCACACCTAACACCATTGTATGTGTCTAGATCACTTATTCCCACACATTCACCCATCCCAATGTCAGTCTGTGTTGTACATGTTCCGTGATGTTATATGTGGACGTCCTAGAATTGCATAGATATAGCAGGAGATTTCAAAGAACCAATTATATATGTTTTGCATCATTCTAACATATGAATTTAATCAATATTTGCGAACAGTTGGTTTATTCATTGATATCCTGTATATAAAGTTTGGAATAATACCAAACTTTACTTACCTGCAAATAGAACTTTAGCTAGTATTGTAGGTATCTGTTAACATAATTCATCAACTTTTGATGGTGTCAATATAAATTGACAAATAAATGATTTTAAACAAAAAGATTCATATCAGTTTATTGAATACTAACATATTACATTCAGGTTGAGCGCTGAGGTATCATTATCACCAAAAAAAAAGCCATAGAAGCTGCAAACTGACCGCAGTAAAGAGTTTCTAAACAAAATCTTAAAAAAACTGTTAGAAAAATACAATATACAGCATTTACAACCAACAACGTAAAGGCGGCGGTTATAGAAAGATTGAACAGGACTTTAAAAACACGGATGTGGCGCAATTTCACAGTACAGAATACCTACAGATATATAAATGTTTTACAGTATTTCATATACAGCTCTAATAACACGTATCATAGAACGATTAAGTGTACGCTGTGTGATGTGACCCTCTAACGCTTTGAATATTTTTAAGACAACGTACGGCGAATACTTTAAAACTAGTAAAATTCAGCCTCGATTAGCCGTAGGTGAGCACGTATGCATCTCCAACTATAAGGATATATTTCAGAAAGGTTATGAACAGAATTATTCTGAGGAGATATTCATCATACAGGGTGTGAACACTAAAGCACTTAGGCCGCTTTATACGTTGACGGATGTGTACGGCGAAGTTATAACAGGCAGTTTTTACCCTGAAGAACTTCAAAGCATTCCCAAAAACTATAACAGAACTTACAAAGTGGAAAAGATTTTAAAAAATAAGACGGTCGGCGGTCGTTAATACACGTTGGTCAAGTGGCGCAGTTACCCCACAAATATAAAGCTCAGCACGCTCTAAACAAGACGAGCAATGGATGACAAGTCATTCTACAAAACATTGCCCAGTAACGCGTTGGCGGATACATTCACGCAAAATCATATTTGTAACTACAACAAAATTTGCAAAGCCAATACACTTAAGCGGCGAATGGGATGTTGCTCTTACAGAAATACAATACCCGCACCCGTGGAATACAATCGATATATGCGATTGTGTGTTGAAAATAACAAGGTGGGATGGGCCAAACACGGATGTCACGAGGGTGTGTATTAAACCTGGTTTTTATGAAACAATCGAGGTGATAGTTGATGCATTCGACTCTGAAATTGAGCATCATAAGGTGGATGGAGGGTTAAAATTATGGTATGATCCCCTCGAACGCGCCGTATACTTCGACAATAAGCCAATGTACCAGGTCACAGCCGGTGTTAAGATGACAAGAATACTGGGTTTACAACCTAAAATTAGGTTTTTAAAGCCATGTGCCAACATCAACGGGGGACAATATACGTTGTATGTGTACACAGACATTATTGAACACCAGGGGGTCGGTGATAGTTATTTACCATTGCTACAGACTGTTGAAATTAAGGGGCGTAACAATGATATGGTCACAAATCGATATGAGAAGCCTGATTACGTACCTTTGTGCAAAGCGCATTTTGACATGATTACTGTAGAGATAAAGAACGACCAGAATGAGAACATAGCATTCAAGTTTGGATAGCGATCGTAAAACTACATTTTAGACTTCGTAAAAATGATTTTTATTAACCGGGCACAATGGTCACTGTTAAAAATTATGGCGATCTGACGCTGTACGCGCAATATTATAAAGCGCAAGCCGGTAACGGATTATCCAGTTTTCACGGCAGCGCTTACATGTATGGATGTGGTTTAGGCGGTATTTTTCGAAGCCTTTTCAGAAAAGCGGTGCCTCTTTTCTAGAGAGGTCTAGAGTTAGCTAAACTGCACGTGAAGACCGCGGCACATAATATCGCAAAAGACATTATTGGACATGCCACAATGGCGGTGGTGAATAAAATACACGAGGCGAACCAAGCCAATCAAGATGGTTCAGGAATAATATATACAAGAAAAGGTGTGTCTAAAAGAAAATGGAAGCGCACGATAGCGTTCCACCTTGGGGTATCCTCTTTTTAAATAAAAGCCGGCGACGCAGCAGCTTAAAGAAGAAGAAGAAGAGAAAACCAAAGTGCAGTGCTGGTGATATTTTTTAAGCAGCATGTCTTTCATACACTCCGAGTCCATTGAATGCACAAAAACAGAGCTGGATCTTTTTGACTTGCCCCCGACACAAACTAGCATAGAAAAAAGTCTATACGTCGAAGTTCAACCTTTAGCGGAATTATCCGACACAGCGCCGCTTGAATCTTATATAGCGGCCAGCGGCGAACACTACTTGGATCTGAACAACACCCTGCTGTACGTGACAGGCAAGATTGTATGAACCGATAACATGGCGATAGCCCAAGGGGTTCAGGTCGCCCTTATTAATTACCCCATAGCAACATTATTCAGCTAAATGGATGTTACTTTGGGCGACAGACTCATATCACAATCTAACAATCTTTACGCTTACCGCGCGTACATTGAGACTATATTGAATCATAGCTCTGACGCTTTGTCAACAAAGCACACCACAGGATTATTTTATAAAGATGTGGCTGGAGAACATAACAACAGGGTTCTGGATGGCCCTAACACTGGTTTCAGAAAACGAGCAGGAGCGAACGTGCAGAGTCGCACGGTTGAATTGCTAGGGCCGCTTCACTGCGACCTTTTCCACCAGCATAAACTAATTTTAAACGCCGTTGACCTGAATATTACACTCACCAGAAACAAAGACTCATTCTGCTTAATGGTGGCTGAAGCAGATGCCTTTAAAATATAGATCGTCGCAGCGTCCCTGTTTGTGAAAAGAGTGCAGGTCTCACTGGCCGTGCGCATTGGGCATGCGCAGGCGCTGCTAAACTGCATCGCGAAATATGCAATTGACTGCATCAGAATGAAAATCTACAGTGTACCCACAGGCAGTAGAGTGTTTAATCTAGAAAATCTATTTTTAGGTCACGTGCCGAAAACAGTCCTAGTCGGGTTTGTGGACAACGAAGCATTTTCAGGAGCCCTTGATCGGAACCCCTAAAAATGTGAACTTTGCATACCTTTATCTGGATGGAACGCCGCACCCGACAAAACCATTTCAACCAGACTTTGAACACAGTAATGCTGTAAGAGAGTATATGTCGCTCATACAGATCACAAACAAGCAGTAATCTGATGCCGGAATACTGGTCGACCACGAAGAGTACCTCTACGGCTACATGCTATTTGCTTTTGATTTGTCGTTGGAGCAGGAGTGCGGAGAACACCTCTCCCTGATAAGAATGGGCAATCTACGCACTGAATTCTGATTCGTGGAAGCGTTGGATCGTACAGTCAACGTGATCATTTACGCTCTACTTAATAATATCATTGAAATTAATCAAAGGCGCGATGTGTTGTATGATTACCTATAAGTGAAAGAAACTATTTTAATATTTTGTCGAATCTTTTAATGATTATCGTAAAAAAAAAAACACAAAAAAAGAGAAAATGAACATGCTACAGATAAATTGTATTCCCTACACGGAACCAAGCATGCACAGTTATTTTAAAGGAACCTAGGAGTGTGATATGTTGCCTACCGATAAACTGGCACATTACCCCTGTGCGTATTCAACACGCATAGTAGCGGTCAGCCCGGCGAATGCTGGTTAGCCATTTATTTTAATGAAGCGAGGGTTTGTTTTGTCTTTGATTCTTACGGACTCGCGCCGGACAGCATTATTTTCCCAAAGAATAACATAAAGTTTTTACATTTTAATTCAAAAAGCATTTGTCACCAAAACCGCCGGTTGCAAGGCTTCTCAAGTGCTGTATGCGGGCAATATTGTATTTACTTTATATTTTTAATGTGTAAAAACTACAAATATGAGGAAATTCTGTCCCGATTTAGTAATGATACAAAGTGTAATGACCGTTTAGTTGCAATGTTTGTAAGGCAGCTGGCGAAAAGGCATTGTTTGAGCCGCTATACGGATAAATATATACAGAAATGTGTAACTTGTAATCAACCCTGCGTTTGAAACATTTTATGTACAATGCTTCATAACTATAATAAACAACTGTTTTAAACATTATGTTGTTGCGAGTTTCTTCCATAAACACCGATTAGAAACAAAGAACAAAACAATCTGTTCTAAATCATAAACATATTTTATTGTAACATAAAAAGTATATTTACAGATACAGCGTCATTGCAATATTATAACAATTCTAATCAGAATGATGTTTGAAGCATTTTATGTACAATGATACAGTGCTATAATAAACAAACATTTTTAAACTTCATTACAATACATATGCTTATAAACAATATACAATACAAATAGATTATAGGCTCAACCATGGGGTATCCTGAAACATTTCTAAAGATCTTTTTCTAGGCATTAAGTAACCATGTGTCGTTGTTAATCCGGGGGTGCTTAAAACATTTAAGCGTCCTTTCTTATGCGTTTGTAGCAACGGTGGGGTTGATAAATACCCAACACCATCGGTATATGTTTCTGCCTTTAAACGGTCTAGGTGCAGCCTATTGGAAGCATTGCCGACCACTGTGGACAGTATATTTAATTCCGCCATGGCTTGCATAATCTCGGCCCACCCATTCGGCATTTTACGGCTCGACGCGCTGTGACTTTGCGTGACGCTTCTTATTAAATCCAGCATGTTGGAGCCCTGTACAGTGTTAACTTTTTATAGAAACTCACCTTTAGCATTCCAGTTTGTGATGTGTTTAGACCTGGTCATTTTATTTAAAAGTATCTCGCTGTTTTTCCTATACCGGGCATTAACACCATCCAAAACTTCTTGATAAATGGCGTCAGAACCGTCTGACTGTCCAGTGTTAGCTGTTTGAGGAACAGTTTGTGTTTTGGGCATTAAGAGAGTTAAGGTTGACATCTCTCTATCAGACTGCTTAATCAACACCAGATATTTCTGCAACGCGGCTGTGTAACGCTTAGCCTTATCATACTCTGATAAATCATTTCTCTGTAGTATGTTTATGATCTCTGCATCTAGGCCTTGTTTTACGTATATTTACGTTACCCGGTTTGTTGCGCAAGCGCTCTATCTGCTGCTGAGGCACCAGATACATTTTCTCAGTGTATTCCATCAACTATTGGTCAGAAGTCCCATAAATAATGGTATAGCAAAGCCAAGCAATGAGCCAATAAATACGCCGGACTGTTTCACCAAACGCTTCTTTTTACCAATGGTGCATTTCTTATTACATAGCAATTTTATAAGGTTGCGCTTCTTTTTAAGGTAATTCAACTGTCATTGTGACAATGGTATTTTACCTTTTAGCATGTTGAGCGCAATCTCACAAATGGGCATCATCAAATTGTTTGAAGCCGTGGATAAAATAGCGTTTCTTTGAGTCGGTGGCACCTTTTTTAAGGCTTTTAAAAGCGCCCAATTATGACGTAAGTGTGCCGACATGCTCACTGATGGTGTTGCTATGGCGAATTACTAAAAGTTGAAGAATTACAGCTTTTTAGAAGCATGCTTTTTAAATACATACGCGGTGTATCCGGCGGGAATAACCCGCTTTGTAAACGGTACTCATCAAGCGTGTTGTTTCTTAAATCAACCAGTAAATACCCATAAGGAGCTCTGGTCGCATCTTCAAAAGCCTCTAAAAAGAACATCGATTTACCGGGATACATCTGCCTAGCCAGCGTCGTCACTTGCAATTTATCCCTAGGTTTTTTTTAAAAGAACCACATATTTTGTATTTAACTGTATAGTTCTTCTCTTTTTACCCTGACAATACACATTTTGCACAAGGTACATGATGCTGAGATTTCTATGCTGTAGATACTTTGTGAAAGCTTTCTCAATCTCTGAATTATTACTACTCCATCAGATCATCAACCACTGCTAAATTAACCTTATCGGGTGGGAAAAGTTGGTCATTTTTAAAAGTCTCAGGTAGCCCCTCTATAAAACGCATACCGGGGTAATCGCGCAGAAGATGATCGTACATTGACTGCAAGCAAGCGTTAAACCAAACAATATTATTGGGAACGTGAGAGAGATGCGTAGCAGAATTTTGCAGCAGCATTTTCACAAAATAACTTTTACCCGAATTGGAGGGGCCTGCTAAAATACATGAAAAGGGATGTTGCAGCCTGATATTCATCTTAAAAACCAAACGGAAGTGTTGTGAAGTTATCTGTAAGCCTCCGTTTAGTGTAAACGCACTTTTGCGTTTTCTGCATCACCCACGTTTCAATCTGCCAATACCTTTTAAAGCGCATTATACCGGGCTGGCGAATCACAATTTTTTTCTGGGCGTCGCCTTCGGGGTTTAAAGGATAATCTAAGACCAGGTCTTTCTGGATGTCAAAGTTGACATGTGCGCATTATCATCATTGAGCATGATTCCTTTAACTTTTAAACTGGTCTTTCCATTATTTAAGTGATATCCGTATGACTTGGGACCTGCTGAGACAAACTCTGTTATATGCGCACCAGCCGGGATTTCGCTAGTCAGTTCGCCTAGGTAATCACCCAATGGCAGATTCAATCAATGAGTCTGCTGACAAAAATGACAGAGTCTGTATCGTGGTAAAGACAACGCTCTTGCAACCTATCCAGCAGTTTGTACAGCTCAATACGGGCATACGCCGTTGTTATTGCGGCTATAAAAATATTACAAATACGCGAGCTGGTGTAATGATCTTTGGCGTATTTCCAATTTACCATCACCGCATCAATTGTCTATGAAGTCTAAAGTAGACAACTCATAGTGGGGCAAAAACACATATTCAAAAAGTTTGTCGGGGTCTGAGACAATTGCGGTGTTAGGCAAATTTCACCTCTGGGCAAATTTACCCCACAACGAGTTCAAAAAGAGCTTGGATAGCTGTCGCTTGGCCAGATTAATATGAATATGATCCAGCCGTAAAGACACCCCTTCGTTTTTTTGATAGGCATCTATATGCGCTTGGCACTTCTCAGAGTCTCTACACCATTCGGGATAACTATACGCCTCTTGTTTGTCCCTGAGATGTAATTTAATATACTCTGAAAACAAATCATCGGCTTGAATATCAAAATGCCACACCTCATAGATTTTACACACTTTGTAACCCTTGTTAACGGCTAAATTTAACTCTACGGTACACCACGTACCGACGAGGGCTCGTTCCTCATCGTCATGTTCACACGACTCTGTTTGCCCAGACTCGCAGCATGTTCTACACAAAGGAAACATTAGTTTACCGAGCATTTTAACAGGTAGAACCGGAAAGAAAAGCCTGCGGGGCAGGTACACTTTTACTTTGGCAATGCCAAAATATGTTGTGATATCGCCAAAATCTTTATAAATGATCCTGGGATGTTTTACAGGATATGATTTGGTTTTGTTGACAAATGGGTACAGACTGGTAAAATCATAGTAGTGTATGCACTCGTCCTGTTGTGTTTGGTGATACAGCTTTATGGCGTTTGTACGTCCTCCGTAAAGTGCAGTGCGTGGGTCCAAGGGTTCGGGCAAATCTCTGTCCTTAAGAAATGCCTGTAGACACGCATCCTCTTGTAACATTTTCTTCCACTCGCACTCCCAAATAACACGCACATGAAACCCACACAGTTTAAGAAAGTTCATTCTCACCTGCGTCTTGTGACTCAACTGGCCATAGGTCATTTGAGTCACTTTGTTTTCATCATCGGGGTTGAAACAAGCGCTACATCCGTGATAAAAACAACTTTGGAACTCAAACGCCGTTTGTACACCATTGATAACGGTGTATCCGTCCAAGTAGTAGCTACCAACTTTCTTCTCACCCCTTGTAATGCGTGTCTTATGTCTATGCCCTCTGTATGTGCTATTTACATTAACCACTGTATGGCCATGTAATACAGTGCATCTTCAACAACACAATTTTCATTAGTATATAAGCATATGTCGGTATTATGAACGTGCTATACTTGTAATAATAATATGCTAATAAATCATACTGATTATAATATAACATGATTATACACAAAACAGATACAATGGAGAATTTACTGCTATCAATTACAACATGTACATATATATCGCATATACGTTACATATTCATATTTCATACTGCTTATAATATGACATAATTATACACAAATCAGGTATCACAAAAATAGCTGTAACTGTTATAATAACATCTGTGCCTTATTTTTAAATACATCACTAACCTAATAAATGTATATATCCGTATATACTACAACTGCCTGTCATTATTTACCTCACAGAAAGGAGAGTGTTAGCTGTGATGATCAACATTAGAACAATTTAAACATGCAGTATAAGAATATCAATTGCTTAGGGTGCAGTCACAATGTAGTCATTCTGTGATTAAATTAATATAACATAATTATGCACAAAACAGATACAATGGATAAATTACTGCTATCAATTCCAACATGTACATATATATCACATTTAAAATTCAAGAGTAAATATCTGTATCTAAAAATAATATATAAAAAAAAAAATTACTTACATATTGCTGTATAAGCGTGCTCTGTCTCAGTCTTCAAAACAGCTGTGGATGTGTAGCAGCCCTAGACTGCTGGCCACCCTTATATTCCATGGTCAGTTAATGATGCATGCAAGGTACATCCCCCCAGTAGGCGTAGTTATAGAGTTGTGCGCTATTAGCAACTAAAACTGTATCTTTTTTATTAATAATTATATAATTTTTCTATGGATAATGATGTACTAAAATTTTTTAGGTCTTTATAATGCCCGGAGCATTAGCTGTCAAATGAGTCTAAACAATCCATGGTTTTACAAGCTTGGCGCAAATTATGGTTAAATGTTTAATCGCCCACTTGCTGATATATATATATATATATCAGCTTATCATTTGAGGTTAAAGGCTCCCTAATGCTGATATTGAATCATGTTTGAGGTTAAGGACAGCCTAATGGTGATATTGAATCATGATACTTATTTGAATATGTATCTTACTAACAATTGAATACATACTTATAATACTGCTATCATATCAATCTAAATTAAGGTATGTATCTATGAAAGGCTGATGTGAAATAAAATAAAATCTTGATGTGAGATAAATAGTACTTATCATGTCTGGCCTTGTCTGACACCTCCTCCAGAGTGCAAGCTTCTAATTACCAGTATTGTCAAGTGTGAAGGCAGAACACATATGCATCAATTTCACGCTTCTCAACAGGACATAGGCCTTGACAAACATTTCTCCATCTCAGGGTCTGTATTATAAATAGCCATACATGCATTCTCATAACCATAATAATAAATGTGACATGTCCTGACTTGTTCACAGCCATATCTTATGTAAGAATAATAGGAACAAGTAATCCCCCCTGCTGTTTATGCAGGATATAGACCTGTGGTAATTAGGTCTGCTGACAAGTTCTCCCACTAATTAATGACCTGGTATGCATGTGTACTTTGTAGGGAAAACTTACGCATGTGTGTTTTCATCCGTTCATAGTATACACCTTTTGTGCCCTGTTCCCCTGATATACCTATCCATAGTAGCATGATAGAAGTAAGATCATAACATTTAACTTGCATACCTAATTTATAATCTGACCCATCAAACTCTGTCTAACACCACATTATTCCAAGGGACAAGGCATCTTACTGATGTGCCTCATCTAAGGGTTAACAGCAATGCTGTCTATGGAACAAAACGTCTTACTGATGATGCTTCATCTAACAGCAGTACTGTCTGATTAAACATTGCAATAATTTTATATAAACCTATCAAAAAGATATAACATTTTATATCAAGGCCTATCGCATTTATATACATTTGATTTTGATTTTTATATCAAAAACCTATCAAAAACCTATCAAAAAGATATTGCTCCACATAAAATTTATATTAAGCCATATAAATTTTATATGAAGTGATATCAAAAGGGGAGGAAAAGTGGGAGTGCCTGAGGGAGGAGTTATGGGAAGGGCTGGGGCGTGGTAACTGTCAAATTAAGTTTGACGAAAAAGTGTTCTCTACTGAGACAGATTAGAGCGGCTGAAGCTCTCCACTTGGCCGGGTGCTGATCTGAAGCTGTCTAATGTAGTCTGTAACCATGGGCATAACTACCATAGGTGCAAGGGGTGCAGCTGCTATGCGGCACAGAGCTGAAGGGGCCCATCTTCCTTGTCCAAATTACATGTGTTATATAAATTTTTCACCATTGGGTGGTACATAGGGGCCCTTACAGACTTCTGCTATGGGGCCTTCAAATACCTAGTTACGCCCCTGCTTGTAACAGTGTAACGGTATATAGTCAGGCACAAATCAGCCAGGAGAAATAGAATTAAACTTGTGCTTCTTTTAGAAAGTGGTGGGTGGTCACACTCTCAGAGTATTTTTGGCAAAAAATTCCCTGAGAAGTGTGGGGGAGAGATTCACAGGGATAGTGCTTTCTCGCAAGCTCTATCCCTGCATGCAATATTTGATACATCCTTGCAATGTATTCAAATATCGCATTGTAATTTTTGGCAAATTTATCACATTCAAAATTAGCATCTGAGATGCAGACAGTGGCATCACAAGGGGGGTGCGGGCCACACCCGGGTGCCACCTGCCGAGGGGTGACACCAAAGTGCCGACTCCTCTTCAGTGACAGGAGCCGGGTGCAGCACTGTAGTATTAAGTGCAGCACTCGGCTCCTGACACAGAGTGGTCCCTGGGGTCAGTCTGCACCTCCAGAAACCCCCCTGAAGTGATTACAACAGGGGTTTGGGCTGCGAGACCATGCCCCCACCTGCAAGGCCACACCCCTACTTTTCATGTACTGTATACCTTCATTGTCTTATTCAAAGTACTGTATGATTGTTTACAAACTATGATTTATATGTGTTTATAATGTAATGTGTTATAATGTATACCCAAACACACATTTTGAGTATACATTAGACATATATACCCAAAACACATTGTAAAAAAATGCATATATAATAGTTTAATATTTTTTAGGGTTTTTTTTGTTAAGGGTTAAAATATCAAACACAGACAAAAAAAAATCTATCAGAAATTGACAATAACTAATACTGTACAAAATTAAATTTAGATAAAATAACAAATTACTGCATTTTAATCTTGTTGCATTTCTTTTAAGAATTTGGAAGGGGGCACAATTGCAGATGTGTGATGGTGCTGATTCTGCTACTGTGCCTGCACCAAATGTCCCAAATCCACTTCCTCCTACAAAATAATTCCATCCAAATGTGTCTGGCACAATGTAATCAGACCAAATATGTGATGACAAGATACGAGTAGCAGGTTTTAGAAAAGCAGAGAGGTGCTTCATAGAGGCAATATTGTCCAGATTTGATAGTAGGACCAAGTTCAAAAAACATCATGGAAAGATCTGTATGAAAATTGGCAAAAAAGTTAATTCTGTGTTCTGACGCTTCGCACCATAATCCCGGTTCCGGGTGGAACATTGGGTACCCTGCTTAAAATTGGTTCCTAGCTGGGCAGGGAACTGGTCCACCATGGTGGAGCACCCACTTGGGCCAGGAAGTTGATCTTTTATCTCCCTGAGATCTTGGCAGATATGTATAAGAACGGAGGTTTGCTCCCGCTTGTTGGTCTGGATGGCTACAGTTTGTCTTTCCACTGCCACCCTAAGGCCATTGATGACTTCAGCCAGGGTGGCCGTGGTTGATGGGGGTGACACAGATGGAGATTGTGTCTCGCCCCTATCCGACTGCAGCCTTTACAGATAGATAGACAGACCAACAAACAGACAGAAAGACAGACAGACAGACTGATAGACTCACCAACTTATAGACAGACTGAAAAATAAACTGCACGTGGGGCATCATTGGCAGGAACCACCAGATGGTCTAAGTGGCCATCTGCCAACAACCTCCATTCTAGGGAGCCCAAAATTTTAAGATCTTATCGCATCAACGCCAAGATCTCAGGGAGGGGACCTCCTGGCCCTTTTACATGCTCAATCTGGGATTTCATTTTGCTCCTAAGTCGGCTGTGAAGGTCTCTCCATCTAAATTAAATATATGACAAGACAAGTGTTATTTTACTAATTATCCTCTAAAAATATTGTAATAACACATCTAAATTATTTTCATACATCCATTGTATACTAGACAAGCAATACACAGATTCCACAGTACACAGGTTAAAATTATCTTAAAAAATATAGATTCAACCATTGGTTAGCAAACTCGGCCTTCTGGACCTCATAAAGGTAAATATTTCAAGGTCACCCAGCAGGTGCACAGGTGTATTCTTTACTCACTAACATATCTACAAAGATACTTAGTTGAAGATAATTGTTAAACTCATTATTGTGAGGAGACATGGAAAGCATGCTCTGTTGAGGGTCCTGAGGAACCAATTAGAGAACATGTTTTTTAAATGTGAGATTTCTGTGGTTTACAATAACAGGCATTGGTAGTATGATTATATAAGTGCACAGCATAAACATTTTTGCCAATTGCCATCCAGATCTTCCCATGATCTTTTAAAGGAACTTTGGTCCCACTATGAATTTGGACAATTGCCTCTTGTAGAAGCACCTCATTTTCCATACTACTAAGACCTCGTACTCGTATCTTGTCATCAGCATAGACTGTTGGGTCACCTTCCATTGTGTCAGACACATTTGGAGGTAATGTTTGTTGAGGAGGTGGAGAACGGACTTTTGGTGAAGCCACAGCAACTGGACCACCATCCACATCTGCAAGCGTATCCAAAGCCAGATCATCTTCTGTCATATTCTGTCCACAAATGCAACAAGATCAAATCAGAGTCTCCCTCCATCTTTGGCAAAGTTCTAAATCCATCTAAGTGTATTTATACACATATGCGTAAGTAGGGAGCAGTAATTGTGCATGTACTGTATGCATCACATATGCAATTAACAAATGCCTATAAAACCACTTTTCCTAGGCAGACGAGTAGTTTGCCAAAGAGGTCTGGGATATGGCGCACATGCGCATGACTGCAAAGGCATCTGGTAAGACACCTGTAGAGTGTTGTTAGTAATATCATATAAACGGTGTGTAAATTGGTTAAAACAGAAATTTAGAACCAAAACGAGTTTAACCACAAACTCAGTCTCCAGGCACAATATAACATAAAAAAATGATTAATAATGTTAAATGTAAATATTATCGTAATCTATAGTACGCTGCTCCCCAATAAAGTAGATCTGTTACTACTTAACAGTATGGATTATAGATATTATATACAAGAGGAATAGAATAAACTATTCCACTTGAGGGTGCGCGATAACATAGATTAACTGAGACACAGATATAAAAAAAAAACATTTATATTTAATAATATGATATAAAAATACCTAGTCCTCAGCTAGGCTTTCATAAAACAATACACCACACAATTCCAATATTACATATACACGTAATTAAAATGAAACAATACCTGATATAACCCCACTTGACTAATAATAGACGTATAAATTTTATCTAGAGACCACTAAAGCAAGCAGCCGATCATATCCTTCCACAATCTCACTCTAGATAGTAGTAAATCAGTGCTGTAAAGATTGTTCATATATCCTATCTAATGTCAATTGATGATCTCCTAATCATTTATGGAGGAAATATGAAAGGTCTTTCATCAGGTGAGGAATAATACCTCTTTAGTGGCTTCTCCTTATAAAAAGCAAACATCAGTTGGATATAATAGTAACAACTGCTCCGGTGTTTGAGAGCTCTCACTGGCAGTATCCCGTTTAACAATCTGACATCAGTCATCACCGCTGGTAATGCTGCACCCGCCGTTAATCGCCAAGGAGTAATGGGTATTCACTACCATTCATAGGTCATGTACCACCCTGTATGGAATAGTATTGGGCGTACTCACAATCTTGTATCGAACGCTCCTGGCTAGGCTCCGGTGCTATTCTTTGTAGCATGTAGCGTGTATATAGGGAATCACATCCAGCATCCGAGTCTCCACAAATATCATCCGGTAAAAATCCACAAGTATGCAGGGGGTCAGGACTGGTTCAAATAATGTCCCTATAGATGTCCTTGATGCGTTTCTCTGCCTGATTAAAATGGCAGTTTCTTCAGAAGGTAAGTAATAGAGTAATATATGTTTTATATCTAATCACATGTAAATGTGGAAAGCAGTATGTGGGCCGGACAATTAGAAGTCTTAATACGAGGTTCCTGGAGCACAGAAGAAATGTGATTAAGAAAAATTGCCAACACAGTGTATCGAGGCATGTTACCCAGTGTCATGGGGGTGATGTTAGAGTACTCTCGGTACAGGGGATTGAACAAGTGTCACCCACATGTAGGGGGGGACAGGTTCGGTGTCCTTTGCACGAGAGAGGCATATTGGATTTTTATGTTGGGGACCCTGGTACCAGGAGGATTAAATGAGCAATAGACTATAGATCGGTAAATTGTCAAGTTCAAAGTTACAAGGAGCATTAAATATGCACGCACAACAAACAATCAATACTAACCTAACATTGAATTGCTTATTTCACTCCTGAAGAAGTCCCCAGAGACCCAGAGGGACGAAACACGTTGAGATGGAGAATTAACCTTCCTGGTACACCTCCATTACATTGGGACAGATAAGCTTACTGATTACTTTTATATTGTACGAGTCTTTTTTTGTATGTTATTAAAGTGTATATGTTTAAAACGTATTACACTATTGGAGGCTTTTTTTCTGTTTCTCACTGACATACACTTCATGGTTTTATGAATTGGAATGGAATGGAAATTCGCAGAAAAAGATTTCTTTTGTGCTGATCCATAGAAAGAATATAGCTGGTATGAGGCTTTTTTATCTAAATGGGTACTGGTGCTTTTTGAACACAGTTACTAAGAGCACGTGTGGAGTGCTGTCTACACTGTCATCTGGTCACATCACTTCTCTATTGCATGAGAACACTGCTGCATATATATGCACTATTATTGTATTTATCAGGTTACACTATGTTCTTTATTTTCTAATTTATTTTGAGATAAATTCAACGTGGGATGTTGGTCGTGGAGATCACCCTGGAACTGCAAAGAATGTATGGACATTTGCTATGAAATTGATACACTGAAGGCGCCGTTCCTTCACCTCTATAAACAATTTTCTATATATGGTTTTTCTGAATAGATCATATCCAGGAAGGATTGGCAGCCACCTTACGAGGGAGTGTGTTTTTTTGGGGTTACTTGCTTGTTTGCTTCTACGTCATCTGACTTTCTAGATTTAGTGCGCCACTTACACCACTTTCTTCTATATATATATATGTGTGTGTATATATATATATGGTACTTGTGTACATTACGGACTCATTACCTTATTATAGAAAACTTTAGGTGAAAGTTGTCCCCTCGTGGGCTCGCTGCGCTTGCCACATGGTTATATTCCCTCTCTGTGCTCACTTGGATGGTAGGGAATGATGCTGGACACTTAATAAGGTAATGAGTCCGTAAAGTACACAAGTACTATATATATATATATATATATATGACAATATAGCTGACCACAAGCGCCTCCTAGTGCATATACAGTGAACCAATTAAACCTGTGCAAATCTCGCAACCTGTGCAAAAACAATTTTTTGTGTTTATATCCTTGTCCTTATCCAGGACCGTGACATACAAGTGACTTTGTGCAATAAATACACCCGTGTAATATATATGAATAAATATATTTAAAACTGCATAAATAATGTGCATAAAATTTTTTTAATTAAATAAAACAATTCATAGACAACACACAATGACATAAATACACAGAAATAATGGATAAAAAGCTAGTACTAAAAGATAATAAATAGCGATTTTTAGTGAAAAATAAATATATATTTTCTAAAATAAATCGGATTTATAGCTTATCTTTTCCAGCAGTATTTTGGGAAGAGTTCATAAAGTGCAAGGTCAGGGTCCCAACGCGTTTCGTCCTCTGGACTTCATCAAGGGGAAGTGTATGCATAGAGACAGAGCAGGCTTTATATACCTTAAGTACAGGAAGCACATGTCCTCATTTCGTGACATCATTTCCTGTTACCTATTTCAGGTCAAAAAGCCATATAATGTCCAGATTTTAACAATAAAATTTGTATTATGGCACTCATTATAAACAATATAAAACATAGAAAGCAAATAAATTATGTGAGTCAATGTTTTTCTGCTTCATGATTATAGTTCTGTCCAAGTGGAACGCATGTGAGGCACACCCCGTCATTTCCGGTCATGTGGTCCGCGGGCTGGTATTGGTTTAACATAATGCCAGTCTAGGTGGAACGCAGGGAGAACACAGGATGAGCGCACCGCGTCACTTCCTGTTCCATGTAGTATTGGTTAAGTGACTACCAGTCCCCATATTACATCACCACTAAATAGCTATTAAGATGTTATTTTTCCATCTCCAGGTCCCCACCGGAGGATGTGTCGCTCGCTTGTAATTGTATTAGTAGACCATGAGGTCGTTTTAGATGAAGGCGGCAGCCATTTTTGTAGTTTTTTTACATTAAAGCGGAGGCCATTTTTGTAGTTCTTTTACATGAAGCCGGCGGCCATTTTTGTAGTTCTTTTAACACTTGTAGCAGTCATCTTTATGGTTTTGAGTGCTATGTCAAACACTAATCGGGGTCAATCGGAAAACAGAGGTTTGCCATTCTTAACATAAGATGTTCAATGTTTTTCCTTGACTGTTTGTATTCCATCACTGTTCTTCCAATATTTATGGATCGTTATAATACTTCGGATAGGGACGGCGGCCATCTTGGTAGTTCTTTCATAACCTGTGGCAGCCATCTTTGTAGTTCCTAGATGCTATGACCAGTGCCATTCAATAAAGAACTGGGAGGAATTAGCATTCTTATTCTGGGATGCTAAACGTCTTTATTGACCATTAACACGTATCCTGAAAAAGAGGAGAAAATTAAGGCAGACACAAATATGATGAGCTATTTAATCAGAGACTCCATTCCCTGATTGTCAATGCAGAAAGTGAACTATACAAAAAGACAATAGTCTATGGATACCAACTAAATAATAGGTTTATATTCATAAAAATTACATGTTAGATGGAAAGGTGACTGATGCAGGTGCAAAATTGAAAAACAAGACTCGGAGCCATATCATATTCTATATGCCATTTTATTCCCATTCACAATTTTACTACAACACCTGGTCTTCCTAGGAGGTCCCCCATCCAAGTACTGACCAGGCCCAATCATGCTTCGCTTCCAAGATCAGACGAGATTGGGCATTGACATGTTGGTATGGTTGTAGGTATGTGTTCACTTATGCATAGATTTATGGACTTTGCTCCACGAGGACCTGTAATCAATCGCATTTCAGCTTCATCACCCTCCATATCATAAATAAGAACATGTTTTAATAATAATACTGTAGTCCAAACTTTTGCTTCCTTTTTTTTATATCTATAAAGTTGTCTTTAATCGCCTTGGTACATGATAACGTATATTATACCGCTATCATTGTGTCTTAAGTCATATAAAAGGAGCTATTTCATAGTTATCGTTAAACCCCATGGGAAATAAAGTGTTTAATTCGAAGATCCAGAACATTTCACGTTGAGCAAGTTTCTTGCCCAGATCTCCCCCTCTCTCTCCCATGGTTACATGTTCTATTGCTTTAAAGGACAATTCTTCTGGGTTGGATCCATGGTGTGTATTAAAATGTCTTGAGACCATGTGATTTTATACTTTATTCTTGATATTCCTCACATGTTCCTGCATCCTTAACTTGACGGGCCTCTTTGTTTTTCCCACATATTTAGTACCACATGAACACTCTAACAGGTAGATCACTGATGTAGAATTACAGTTCATGAATTCCTTTATTTTATATTCCTTCGAATTATCATGATTCTTAAAGATCTTCCTTTGTGGATTCAAATATTTACAGATATTGCATCGACCACATTTGTAACATCCAACACATTTTGGTAATGTTCTAATGGGTTCTGTTGTGTCACTTCTCAGGAGACTTGGTGCTAACGAGTCTTTAAGGCTTTTGGCTTTCCGGAACACAGTGGGTGGCTTTGGTGGAATCACATCCTTTAAAATAGGGTCCAACAGCAAGATGTTCCAATGTTTTGAAAGTGTCGCCCTTATCTTTTTTTCCTGTCCACTATAGGTGGTGATGAAGGGGATTATTTTATTTTCTTCTTTCACCTTCTGTTTATATATTAGTAATTCGGACCTCACCAGATTTGTAGTTTTTTGAATTGCTCTCCCAATTATTTCTTCCGGGTATTCTTTATTTTGAAATCTTTCTTGGTAGATTTGGATCTGTTGATCACACATAGTTGGATTACTACAATTACGTTTGATCCTGTGGAATTGTGAATACGGAATATTGTCCTTCCAACTCTTCAGATGATTACTTTTATAATGTAAGTAACTGTTTGTATCAACTTTTTTAATGTAGTTACTTGTGCAGATCATCTCATTATCCCCTGTCAATACCAAGTCCAGAAATTCTATGGAAGTTCTATTAAAATTGGAAGTAAATTTCAAATTCATATTGTTGTCGGATATATGTGATAAAAACGATTTAAAATTCTCTTCTGAACCTTCCCAAATCATTAAAATATCATCAATATATCTCTTATAAAAAATGATATTATTTTTAAAAGGATTGTTATTATATACATACTCCTCTTCCCAACATCCCATGAATAAATTCGCAAAGTTGGGTGCAAACGTCGTCACCATTGCTGTTCCACATATTTGTCTGTAAAATTGGTCCAAAAATCTAAAATAATTATGTTCCAAGATAAAAGCCATTAAATCACATAAAAATTCTCTATGTGTTGGGTTCATTGAAGGGTCTTGATTAAGAAAGTATCTACAAGTGTTAATTCCTTTGTGGTGTTCAATACAAGTGTACAATGATTGAACATCTATGGTAACCCAGGAGTAGCTTTCTTTCCATGCTAGGTTTTCCACTGCTTGTAAAACATGAGTCGTGTCTTTTAAGTACGACTCTAAGTTTTGTACATACTTCTTTAGGAAGATATCAACATACTCAGAAATGTGTGAAGTGAGTGATTCAATTCCAGCAATTATTGGTCTTCCTGGAGGCTCTACCATTGATTTATGTACTTTAGGTAGGAAATAAAAAATGGGGGTTATGGGACTAGTATTCATAAGGTATTGGAATTCGTTTTTATCTAAAATCTCATTGTGTAATCCAAATACCAATAGTGTTCTTAGTTCATCAATATATTCATTAAGGGGATCTTGTTCAAGTAAGATATATGAGTCCTTGTCCCCCAAAAGTCGGTTTGCTTCTTTCAAATAATAAGATCGATCCATAAGTACTAGTCCCCGCCCCTTGTCAGCTGGTTTCAAAACAATATTTGTGTTCTTTTTCAGATTTCTTAGTGCCTGTTTTTCACTGTTCTTAAGATTCTGCTTCTTTGTTGGCACAAATTCTTCATCGCAAAGTTCCTTTTTCACCATTTCATAAAATATGTTGATGTGACTTCCTTTGGACTCAATCGGATAGTATTTTGACTTCCCCTTCAGGCCAGATTTAGATTTTTGCATCTCAAAGTTATTTACAATTGCATTTTCCTTCTTTAGGTAATGTCTTTTTAGTGTGAGGTTCCTAATAAATTTATTTAAATCAATAAAGGTTTCGAATTTATTCATATTGCTTGTTGGAGCAAAGTTAAGTCCTTTGCTGAGCAGAGAAATTTCAGGTGGTGTAAGCTGATGTTGGGTTAAGTTGAAAATTCCATGTGCTGTTGGATCTAATGGTGTAGGTTTCTTCTTTTGTATGTTCTTCCGTTTGCCCCCTCGTGTTCCTCTTCTTCTCCGATTCTTCTTTTCATTGGTGATGCCAATTTGGTTGTTTCTCTGAAAAAGGGCCTTCTCGTGCGTTGCGGAGTGGGATGAGTTCCTGGGGATAAAAAATCAGTGTCGCTAATGGAATCCAGCCTTTGTAATGTGTTGAATCTGTTGTTTTTCTGTATTCCTCTGTTGTATGGTGATTCATCCTCATCTTTATGTGGCGATGGTTTCTTTTTCTGATATGTACTACGTAGCCATCTATTCTCCTCCTTATTGTATGTTTTTGGTTTTGGTCTTTGTTTAGGAAATCTACTCCAGTGTTTGATATTGTTCAATTCGTAGTCCTGTTTGTCTCGGATAAATTTCCTTTCCTTGCCTTTTATTACTTCTTCTTCCACTCTTTCAAGCTTCCAATTTAATACTGTGTTGTTAATTTTGAAATCTTCTTTATCCTTTAAATCTTCCATTTGGGATTCCTTGCTTTTAATATCCCTTTCTATTGTAGAAAGATTTGATTTTTTCTCCTTAATAATTAATGTCATTAATTCCATGGAGCATGTGTGTAGAATTCTGTTCCAATCTTTCATGAACTCAGAATTATCAAGTCCAAAGGTGGGATTCTTTAATAGTCTGAGACCTCTGGGTACTCTGTTTACTGAGATATAGTGTTCCAGTCCCTTGATATCCCACCAAGTCTTGATTTCTTTAGTAAATAGCTTTTCTAATTCCCAGAACATTAAATCTATGTTCTCAGTGGGCACATTTTCATATTGCAAGTTATTTTCATTAAAGATTTTTTGGCAAAGGTCACCCCTTTTATTAACCCTATCATTTCTCATAGACATTCTTGTGTATACAGGTGGCAGTTTATAAGGCAGCTTAATTCAAGAAAAGCCAATTTTTAACATAAATCAATAGAAGAAAACAGCGCCAAATTTGTCCACTCTGTTTAACGTGAAATACCTTTCACAAGTGTGTGTTTTTTGTTTTTTTATATTGGTAAATCTAATAGAAATATAATAGAAATATTATACATATATATATATATACATATACTATTTGTATATGTAGCACTCCCTTGATAAGTATAAGGTGTCTGCTTGGTCAACAAAAAATGGTGGCCATGGCTAGGCCACCTTGGTACAGGAAACAATATGACAATATAGCTGACCACAAGCGCCTCCTAGTGCATATACAGTGAACCAATTAAACCTGTGCAAATCTCGCAACCTGTGCAAAAACAATTTTTTGTGTTTATATCCTTGTCCTTATCCAGGACCGTGACATACAAGTGACTTTGTGCAATAAATACAACCGTGTAATATATATGAATAAATATATTTAAAACTGCATAAATAATGTGCATAAAAATTTTTTAATTAAATAAAACAATTCATAGACAACACACAATGACATAAATACACAGAAATAATGGATAAAAAGCTAGTACTGAAAGATAATAAATAGCGATTTTTAGTGAAAAATAAATATATATTTTCTAAAATAAATCGGATTTATAGCTTATCTTTTCCAGCAGTATTTTGGGAAGAGTTCATAAAGTGCAAGGTCAGGGACCCAACGCGTTTCGTCCTCTGGACTTCATCAAGGGGAAGTGTATGCATAGAGACAGAGCAGGGTTTATATACCTTAAGTACAGGAAGCACATGTCCTCATTTCGTGACATCATTTCCTGTTACCTATTTCAGGTCAAAAAGCCATATAATGTCCAGATTTTAACAATAAAATTTGTATTATGGCACTCATTATAAACAATATAAAACATAGAAAGCAAATAAATTATGTGAGTCAATGTTTTTCTGCTTCATGATTATAGTTCTGTCCAAGTGGAACGCATGTGAGGCGCACCCCGTCATTTCCGGTCATGTGGTCCGCGGGCTGGTATTGGTTTAACATAATGCCAGTCTAGGTGGAATGCAGGGAGAACACAGGATGAGTGCACCGCGTCACTTCCTGTTCCATGTAGTATTGGTTAAGTGACTACCAGTCCCCATATTACATCACCACTAAATATCTATTAAGATGTTATTTTTCCATCTCCAGGTCCCCACCGGAGGATGTGTCGCTCGCTTGTAATTGTATTAGTAGACCATGAGGTCGTTTTAGATGAAGGCGGCAGCCATTTTTGTAGTTTTTTTACATTAAAGCGGCGGCCATTTTTGTAGTTCTTTTACATGAAGCCGGCGGCCATTTTTGTAGTTCTTTTACCACTTGAAGCAGTCATCTTTATGGTTTTGAGTGCTATGTCAAACACTAATCGGGGTCAATCGGAAAACAGAGGTTTGCCATTCTTAACATAAGATGTTCAATGTTTTTCCTTGACTGTTTGTATTCCATCACTGTTCAGTGATCTACCTGTTAGAGTGTTCATGTGGTACTAAATATGTGGGAAAAACAAAGAGGCCCCTCAAGTTAAGGATGCAGGAACATGTGAGGAATATCAAGAATAAAGTAGAAAATCACATGGTCTCAAGACATTTTAATACACACCATGGATCCAACCCAGAAGAATTGTCCTTTAAAGCAATAGAACATGTAACCATGGGAGAGAGAGGGGGAGATCTGGGCAAGAAACTTGCTCAACGTGAAATGTTCTGGATCTTCGAATTAAACACTTTATTTCCCATGGGGTTTAACGATAACTATGAAATAGCTCCTTTTATATGACTTAAGACACAGTGATAGCGGTATAATATACGTTATCATGTACCAAGGCGATTAAAGACAACTTTATAGATATAAAAAAAAGGAAGCAAAAGTTTGGACTACAGTATTATTATTAAAACATGTTCTTATTTATGATATGGAGGGTGATGAAGCTGAAATGCGATTGATTACAGGTCCTCATGGAGCAAAGTCCATAAATCTATGCATAAGTGAACACATACCTACAACCATACCAACATGTCAATGCCCAATCTCGTCTGATCTTGGAAGCGAAGCATGATTGGGCCTGGTCAGTACTTGGATGGGGGACCTCCTAGGAAGACCAGGTGTTGTAGTAAAATTGTGAATGGGAATAAAATGGCATATAGAATATGATATGGCTCCGAGGATATAAACACAAAAAATTGTTTTTGCACAGGTTGCGAGATTTGCACAGGTTTAATTGGTTCACTGTATATGCACTAGGAGGCGCTTGTGGTCAGCTATATTGTCATATTGTTTCCTGTACCAAGGTGGCCTAGCCATGGCCACCATTTTTTGTTGACCAAGCAGACACCTTATACTTATCAAGGGAGTGCTACATATACAAATAGTATATGTATATATATATATATGTATAATATTTCTATTATATTTCTATTAGATTTACCAATATAAAAAAACAAAAAACACACACTTGTGAAAGGTATTTCACGTTAAACAGAGTGGACAAATTTGGCGCTGTTTTCTTCTATTGATTTATGTTAAAAATTGGCTTTTCTTGAATTAAGCTGCCTTATAAACTGCCACCTGTATACACAAGAATGTCTATGAGAAATGATAGGGTTAATAAAAGGGGTGACCTTTGCCAAAAAATCTTTAATGAAAATAACTTGCAATATGAAAATGTGCCCACTGAGAACATAGATTTAATGTTCTGGGAATTAGAAAAACTATTTACTAAAGAAATCAAGACTTGGTGGGATATCAAGGGACTGGAACACTATATCTCAGTAAACAGAGTACCCAGAGGTCTCAGACTATTAAAGAATCCCACCTTTGGACTTGATAATTCTGAGTTCATGAAAGATTGGGACAGAATTCTACACACATGCTCCATTGAATTAATGACATTAATTATTAAGGAGAAAAAATCAAATCTTTCTACAATAGAAAGGGATATTAAAAGCAAGGAATCCCAAATGGAAGATTTAAAGGATAAAGAAGATTTCAAAATTAACAACACAGTATTAAATCGGAAGCTTGAAAGAGTGGAAGAAGAAGTAATAAAAGGCAAGGAAAGGAAATTTATCAGAGACAAACAGGACTACGAATTGAACAATATCAAACACTGGAGTAGATTTCCTAAACAAAGACCGAAACCAAAAACATACAATAAGGAGGAGAATAGATGGCTACGTAGTACATATCAGAAAAATAAACCATCGGCAAATAAAGATGAGGATGAATCACCATACAACAGAGGAATACAGACAAACAACAGATTCAACACATTACAAAGGCTGGATTCCATTAGCGACACTGATTTTTTATCCCCAGGAACTCATCCCACTCTGCAACACACGAGAAGGCCCTTTTTCAGAGAAACAACCAAATTGGCATCACCAATGAAAAGAAGAATCGGAGAAGAAGAGGAACACGAGGGGGCAAACGGAAGAACATACAAAAGAAGAAACCTACACCATTAGATCCAACAGCACATGGAATTTTCAACTTATCCCAACATCAGCTTACACCACCTGAAATTTCTCTGCTCAGCAAAGGACTTAACTTTGCTCCAACAAGCAATATGAATAAATTCGAAACCTTTATTGATTTAAATAAATTTATTAGGAACCTCACACTAAAAAGACATTACTTAAAGAAGGAAAATGCAATTGTAAATAACTTTGAGATGCAAAAATCTAAATCTGGCCTGAAGGGGAAGTCAAAATACTATCCGATTGAGTCCAAAGGAAGTCACATCAACATATTTTATGAAATGGTGAAAAAGGAACTTTGCGATGAAGAATTTGTGCCAACAAAGAAGCAGAATCTTAAGAACAGTGAAAAAGAGGCACTAAGAAATCTGAAAAAGAACACAAATATTGTTTTGAAACCAGCTGACAAGGGGGGGGGACTAGTACTTATGGATCGATCTTATTATTTGAAAGAAGCAAACCGACTTTTGGGGGACAAGGACTCATATATCTTACTTGAACAAGATCCCCTTAATGAATATATTGATGAACTAAGAACACTATTGGTATTTGGATTACACAATGAGATTTTAGATAAAAACGAATTCCAATACCTTATGAATACTAGTCCCATAACCCCCATTTTTTATTTCCTACCTAAAGTACATAAATCAATGGTAGAGCCTCCAGGAAGACCAATAATTGCTGGAATTGAATCACTCACTTCACACATTTCTGAGTATGTTGATATCTTCCTAAAGAAGTATGTACAAAACTTAGAGTCGTACTTAAAAGACACGACACATGTTTTACAAGCAGTGGAAAACCTAGCATGGAAAGAAAGCTACTCCTGGGTTACCATAGATGTTCAATCATTGTACACTTGTATTGAACACCACAAAGGAATTAACGCTTGTAGATACTTTCTTAATCAAGACCCTTCAATGAACCCAACACATAGAGAATTTTTATGTGATTTAATGGCTTTTATCTTGGAATATAATTATTTTAGATTTTTGGACCAATTTTACAGACAAATATGTGGAACAGCAATGGGGACGACGTTTGCTCCCAACTTTGCGAATTTATTCATGGGATGTTGGGAAGAGGAGTATGTATATAATAACAATCCTTTTAAAAATAATATCATTTTTTATAAGAGATATATTGATGATATTTTAATGATTTGGGAAGGTTCAGAAGAGAATTTTAAATCGTTTTTATCACATATATCCGACAACAATATGAATTTGAAATTTACTTCCAATTTTAATAGAACTTCCATAGAATTTCTGGACTTGGTATTGACAGGGGATAATGAGATGATCTGCACAAGTAACTACATTAAAAAAGTTGATACAAACAGTTACTTACATTATAAAAGTAATCATCTGAAGAGTTGGAAGGACAATATTCCGTATTCACAATTCCACAGGATCAAACGTAATTGTAGTAATCCAACTATGTGTGATCAACAGATCCAAATCTACCAAGAAAGATTTCAAAATAAAGAATACCCGGAAGAAATAATTGGGAGAGCAATTCAAAAAACTACAAATCTGGTGAGGTCCGAATTACTAATATATAAACAGAAGGTGAAAGAAGAAAATAAAATAATCCCCTTCATCACCACCTATAGTGGACAGGAAAAAAAGATAAGGGCGACACTTTCAAAACATTGGAACATCTTGCTGTTGGACCCTATTTTAAAGGATGTGATTCCACCAAAGCCACCCACTGTGTTCCGGAAAGCCAAAAGCCTTAAAGACTCGTTAGCACCAAGTCTCCTGAGAAGTGACACAACAGAACCCATTAGAACATTACCAAAATGTGTTGGATGTTACAAATGTGGTCGATGCAATATCTATAAATATTTGAATCCACAAAGGAAGATCTTTAAGAATCATGATAATTCGAAGGAATATAAAATAAAGGAATTCATGAACTGTAATTCTACATCAGCGATCTACCTGTTAGAGTGTTCACGTGGTACTAAATATGTGGGAAAAACAAAGAGGCCCGTCAAGTTAAGGATGCAGGAACATGTGAGGAATATCAAGAATAAAGTAGAAGATCACATGGTCTCAAGACATTTTAATACACACCATGGATCCAACCCAGAAGAATTATCCTTTAAAGCAATAGAACATGTAACCATGGGAGAGAGAGGGGGAGATCTGGGCAAGAAACTTGCTCAACGTGAAATGTTCTGGATCTTCGAATTAAACACTTTATTTCCCATGGGGTTTAACGATTACTATGAAATAGCTCCTTTTATATGACTTAAGACACAATGATAGCGGTATAATATACGTTATCATGTACCAAGGCGATTAAAGACAACTTTATAGATATAAAAAAAAGGAAGCAAAAGTTTGGACTACAGTATTATTATTAAAACATGTTCTTATTTATGATATGGAGGGTGATGAAGCTGAAATGCGATTGATTACAGGTCCTCGTGGAGCAAAGTCCATAAATCTATGCATAAGTGAACACATACCTACAACCATACCAACATGTCAATGCCCAATCTCGTCTGATCTTGGAAGCGAAGCATGATTGGGTCTGGTCAGTACTTGGATGGGGGACCTCCTAGGAAGACCAGGTGTTGTAGTAAAATTGTGAATGGAAATAAAATGGCATATAGAATATGATATGGCTCCGAGTCTTGTTTTACAATTTTGCACCTGCATCAGTCACCTTTCCATCTAACATGTAATTTTTATGAATATAAACCTATTATTTAGTTGGTATCCATAGACTATTGTCTTTTTGTATAGTTCACTTTCTGCATTGACAATCAGGGAATGGAGTCTCTGATTAAATAGCTCATCATATTTGTGTCTGCCTTAATTTTCTCCTCTTTTTCAGGATACGTGTTAATGGTCAATAAAGACGTTTAGCATCCCAGAATAAGAATGCTAATTCCTCCCAGTTCTTTATTGAATGGCACTGGTCATAGCATCTAGGAACTACAAAGATGGCTGCCACAGGTTATGAAAGAACTACCAAGATGGCCGCCGTCCCTATCCGAAGTATTATAACGATCCATAAATATTGGAAGAACAGTCAAGGAAAAACATTGAAAAACATTGAACATCTTATGTTAAGAATGGCAAACCTCTGTTTTCCGATTGACCCCGATTAGTGTTTGAAATAGCACTCAAAACCATAAAGACGACTGCTACAAGTGGTAAAAGAACTACAAAAATGTCCGCCGGCTTCATGTAAAAGAACTACAAAAATGGCCGCCGCTTTAATGTAAAAAAACTACAAAAATGGCTGCCGCCTTCATCTAAAACGACCTCATGGTCTACTAATACAATTACAAGCGAGCGACACATCCTCCGGTGGGGACCTGGAGATGGAAAAATAACATCTTAATAGCTATTTAGTGGTGATGTAATATGGGGACTGGTAGTCACTTAACCAATACTACATGGAACAGGAAGTGACGCGGTGCACTCATCCTGTGCTCTCCCTGCGTTCCACCTAGACTGGCATTATGTTAAACCAATACCAGCCCGCGGACCACATGACCGGAAATGACGGGGTGCGCCTTACATGCGTTCCACTTGGACAGAACTATAATCATGAAGCAGAAAAACATTGACTCACATAATTTATTTGCTTTCTATGTTTTATATTGTTTATAATGAGTGCCATAATACAAATTTTATTGTTAAAATCTGGACATTATATGGCTTTTTGACCTGAAATAGGTAACAGGAAATGATGTCACGAAATGAGGACATGTGCTTCCTGTACTTAAGGTATATAAACCCTGCTCTGTCTCTATGCATACACTTCCCCTTGATGAAGTCCAGAGGACGAAACGCGTTGGGACCCTGACCTTGCACTTTATGAACTCTTCCCAAAATACTGCTGGAAAAGATAAGCTATAAATCCGATTTATTTTAGAAAATATATATTTATTTTTCACTAAAAATCGCTATTTATTATCTTTTAGTACTAGCTTTTTATCCATTATTTCTGTGTATTTATGTCATTGTGTGTTGTCTATGAATTGTTTTATTTAATTAAAAAAATTTTATGCACATTATTTATGCAGTTTTAAATATATTTATTCATATATATTACACGGTTGTATTTATTGCACAAAGTCACTTGTATGTCACGGTCCTGGATAAGGACAAGGATATAAACACAAAAAATTGTTTTTGCACAGGTTGCGAGATTTGCACAGGTTTAATTGGTTCACTGTATATGCACTAGGAGGCGCTTGTGGTCAGCTATATTGTCATATTGTTTCCTGTACCAAGGTGGCCTAGCCATGGCCACCATTTTTTGTTGACCAAGCAGACACCTTATACTTATCAAGGGAGTGCTACATATACAAATAGTATATGTATATATATATATATGTATAATATTTCTATTATATTTCTATTAGATTTACCAATATAAAAAAACAAAAAACACACTTGTGAAAGGTATTTCACGTTAAACAGAGTGGACAAATTTGGCGCTGTTTTCTTCTATTGATTTATATATATATATATCTGTCAGTTTGGAAACCCCCCCCTTCAAAATCCTGCATTTGCCACTGGGGCGGTTTCCTGTTTTATTGCACTCGATCTGTGGGCTTGATTCAGCTTTGGGAATAGAGGGGGTCATTCAGACCTGCTCGTGAGCGCAGGACGCTCGTGAGCGGGTCGATGTTGCCCCACTGCGCATGCGCGAGACCCGGATAGCGACGGGCTCTCTGTCGCTCCGGGTCTCACACCAAAGGGGGCGTGCTGTCGATGTTGATTGACAGCACGCCCCTTTTGGTGGGCATGCGGGGGGCGTGGCTGCCAGACGGAGGCGTTCCCATGGGAACGCCTACCGTCTGAAGCCAGCCCCACTGACATCACTAGTGATGTCAGTGGGAGTGATTTTGGCTCTGATAGAGCCAAAATCACTCCAGGGCTTGCGGCAGCGAGACCCTACCGCAGGGTCTCCGTTGCAAGCCCGATGGTTGCGATGGTCTTGACCATCGTGACCATCATCATGGACGCTCGCATAAGCTGTGGGTGGTCACCCACAGCTATGCGAGCATCCAGAAGGACGCTCCATTTTCATGGAGGTGGGCCCTGATTCAGAGCGAGCGCTCTGGTCAGAGCGTTCGGCTCTGAATCAGGCCCAGAGTGAGAAATAGCACTTAACTGTGAACCTGGACAAACCATAGTGCAATGCAAGGGGTGTAAATACATACATTATTTTGCATGTGGGGTAAATGCTGGCTGCTTTTGCATGTAGCCTACAAATACTGCACAGCTTTATTATTACTCTACAATTTAGATGTCAGTTTGGAAACACTCCTCCCAAATCTAAATCTATCTGCACATTTTAAATCTGCCCCACCTGCAGTGCGGCATGGTTTCACCAAGATGATCAATTGAGAGAGATACAGTACAGTATCTCACTCTATTTCCAAAGCTGAATCAGGCCCTGTGTACGCTATTATTTGCATATACCTGCACGCACTTAGTGCGTTCATACGCAATATTGCGACCCATAGTGAATCAGGCCCTTTGTTCACTGACTCACTAGCCATGCTTAAAACAGGAAACTCTTCAGAAGTTTCATTGGTTGCTCCCATTGCCACTGTATCAGAAACTCTGTCAAACAGGTCTGGGTTATTTACTTCTGCAATTAATCGAGTTTCCCACAGCTTTTTAAAGTAGGAAAGATCTCTCTCTAATATACAGTAGAATCCTACATTAGATAAAGAACTAATCACATTTTTCCTGTATAATAATAAAATATTAGCATGTACTATTCAGTTACACAAATAGTTTTCCTTTGATGTTTAAAGAGGTTCACTAACTCTGCTTTTACAAGAGAAGCAAGACAACCTGAATCTAATAGAGGGCCTTATAAAAAGCTGCACACAAATCCTGTCACGGCTGGAATCCTGTATATAGCTATGGCCAAAAGTTTTGAGAATGACACGAGTATTTGTTTTCATAAAGTCTGCTGCCTCAGTTTTTAGGATGGCAATTTGCATATACTCCAGAATGTAATGAAGAGTGATCAGATGAATTGCAGTTAATTGCAAAGTCCCTCTTTGCCATGACAATGAACTTAATCCCAAACACTACAGTTTCACTGCATTTCAGCCCTGCCACAAAAGAACCAGCTGACATCATGTCAGTGATTCTCTCATTAAACTTAACACAGGTGAAAGTGTTGATGAGGACAAGGCTGGAGATCACTCTGTCATGGTGATTGAGTTAGAATAAGAGGCTGGAAGCTTTAAAAGGAGGGTGGAGCTTGAAATCATTGTTCTTCCTCTGTAAACCATGGTTACCTGCAAGGAAACACGTGCAGTCATCATTGCTTTGCACAAAAAGGGCTTCACAGTCAAGGATATTGCTGCTAGTAAGATTGCCCCTAAATCAACCATTTATCGGATCATCAAGAACTTCAAGGAGATAGGTTCAGTAGTTGTGAAGAATGCTTCAGGGTGCCCAAGAATGTCCAGAATGCGCCAGGACCGTGTCCTAAAGTTGATTCAGCTGCGGGATCGGGGTACCACCAGTGCAGAGCTTGCTCAGGAATGGCAGCAGGCATGTGTGAGTGCATCTTCACGCACAGTGAGGTGAAGACTTTTGGAGGATGGCCTGGTGTCAAGAAGGGCAGCA
Source organism: Taudactylus pleione (assembly GCA_031769625.1). Taxonomy (NCBI): domain Eukaryota; kingdom Metazoa; phylum Chordata; class Amphibia; order Anura; family Myobatrachidae; genus Taudactylus; species Taudactylus pleione. The sequence goes on along the minus strand of JAUIMM010000045.1, from coordinate 10,488,963 downwards.
AAGAAGCCACTTCTGTCCAGAAAAAAACATCAGGGACATACTGATATTCTGCAAAAGGTACAGGGATTGGACTGCTGAGGACTGGGGTAAAATTATTTTCTCTGATGAATCCCCTTTCAGATTGTTTGGGGCATCTGGAAAAATGCTTGTCCGGAAAAGAAAAGGTGAGCACTTCCATCAGTCCTGTGTCATGCCAACAGTAAAGCATCCTGAGACCATTCATGTGTGGGGTTGCTTCTCAGCTAAGGCAGTGGGCTCACTCACAATTTTGCCTAAGAACAAAGCCATGAATAAAGAATGGTACCAAAACATCCTCCATAAGCAACTTCTCCCAACGATCCAAGAACAGTTTGGTAACAAACAATGTCTTTTCCAGCATGATGGCGCACCTTGCCATAAGACAAAAGTGATAACTAAGAGGTCTTAAAAAAGAAGGGTCAACACTGCAAATATTGACCCTTTGCATAAACTTAATGCAATTGTCAATAAAAGCCTTTGACACTTATGAAATGCTTGTAATTTTACTTCAGTATACCTTAGTAACAACTGACAAAAAAGTCTAAAAACACTGAAGCAACAAACCTTGTGAAAACCAATACTAGTGTCATTCTCAAAACTTTTGGCCATGGCTGTACAGTGGATGTGCGAAGATATGCAAATCTGGCAGCCGCTGGGTATTGTACAGAGACGGCCATCCCTTTGCAGCACACAGCACCACTTAGTATTTTACAGTGTCATTTTTTTAGGGGAGGGTTCATGGATATGCCTCCTGAAATCTGGAAATCTGGATGAATCATACTACAGACAGACTGAACAGGATGATCTGGAATGGGATGTCTGGACCAGCCAGAAAAAAATAGTGTACTTGATTACAGGAACAGATGCAGATGTGTAGAAAGTAGAGATGTGTGTGGACCCCCGTGTTTTGTTTATGATATTGGTACGAATTTATCAGTGTGTTTTAGTTTTGGTTTTGATTAATTGTTTTGGTTTTGAATTAGGATTTTTTTTTAAAATAGATAAAAACAGCTATAATAATGTAATTTGGGCCTGTTTTAGTTCCTACAGTATTATTAACCTCAATAACATTAATTTCCAGTCAATTCTGACCAACTCACAGCTCACAATTTTGTTTTCAGTTTTCACCAATGTTGGCCAAAGGCTGCAGCAAGCTGACTGCTATACTTAGCGACAGAGCAGCGGCACAAACACATGGCAGTTTAAAAGAGAATGTAGCACTTCTAGGAAACAGTAACACTGCGATGGCAGACAGGATGGCAGTTTAATATAATCTATACAATGCTATAGAAAAGTTTTAATTAATTAAGCAGTAGGGGCCTGATTCAGCAAGGATCGCAACTGCAATTATGCATGCAACCAGCCAATTGTTGCATTCTGCAAATGAGTATGCATGGCAGTGCGTGTGTGCAAACCAGGAACTGCGTTTTTGACTATGCAGCCCTATTGCAGAGTGATTGACAGGAAGTACCGTTTGAGGGAGGTGAGGGGGTTGGTTGCAAGACGCAGGCATACCAGTGCATTTAACCGCCGTTGCAGGGGCATGCATAAATTAGGCATTGCAATGCCACATGCAGCTTGGGCTTTCACTGTGTGCAATGATGTTAGCAATTCCTGAATAAGTCAGACCTTGAGCAAGTGTGTTTGAGGCTGCGATTGTACTCGATGTTACAGATGGTTTCGCAGTCTTGCAAACTACAGATATGTCCTCTTACATCCTTTCTGATCATGCTACAAACATGCGCACGCATCACGCCATATGGTTATCCGCCATGGCAAGCACTACGATTGCATCATGCAATTATATGGGGTCGCGGGTGTGAATGCAGTGCACAGATCCCCTCGCAAATGCATGCATGGTGTTATTTGCCGCATATGCAGAAAAGATGCAAGAGGACATATCTGTATTATGGATGTGTGTAAGGTAAGGTGGGTGTCCTTATGTTGTGCTGCGATGGCATAGCGATCGCAGAGGATTAGCATATCTTTGCAGTGAGACTGCGTGCATAATTGCTATTGTAATCGCAGTTGCAATTTGTACTGAATCAGGCCCCAGATCAGATGTCAGCCTAAGTAAATGGAGGTTGTAGTATTAGTGGAAGCCAGGTAAATGATTTATTGGTTGATTAATTAACTAATTGATTAAATGATTGAATGCAACAAACTATTAAACTGCAAGAATTTAAATGAGATTGTTTTGAGAGATTGATTATTTAATTGATTAGTTACAGAATATAACTATAAATTAAAAAAATATATCAATGGAACAAACCATTCAAATACAAGAGTTCAAATGAGATTGATTGATTGATTGATTAACTGATTGATTGATTGAGTACAGACTATAACTGTAAAGAAATAAAATCAGAGACATGTAAAACACTATTAAAAACAAGTATCCAAATAAGATTGATTCTTTAGGATTCAAGGCAGAGTAACAACCTGCTCAAATTGAGTAATTCATTATTAATTAATTATATGATTTGATGCTATTAGTCTGTATCTGTTGAGAAACTGCAGGAAACGGGGTCTATATGCCTGGATGAAAAGCTGGTGATACATGGCATTTTAAGATACAAAAGCATATGAATGCCCCAGTAGAGTAATATACAGTATGCTGCCTGTCAAACACATGCAATCTTGGCAAAGCCCATAATGAAAATTGAGGCACATTGGAATTGTCCTTGGGACCTCCCTCCCACTCTTATGTTGTATATTAAAAAAGGCATGCAGAGTTTAACAAACCAAGCACTTCGGCAACAGGGACTGCCACTTTTGTGGCTGAAGTGCTTGGTTTGTTTGGGCTCCCATAAAACAAGCTACAAATGGGCTTAAGGCAGCTAACAGTCTTGTTAAACATCTCTACAGTTCTATGATGTCATCACCCTTGCCCTCATCAGTGTTATCATCATCACACAATGATAGCTCATCCCCCCTGGAATACACTATTAAGTCTCTGTACTTTGATGTAATTGGCAGCTAAGGTCTTCCTCATAAAATTTGTAGTACATTTTTCTGAACATTAGTTTTTTCACATTTTGAGGAAGAAGCCTCCTACACCGATCACTCATAAGTTTCCCAGCTGTGCTAAACACTCTCTCAGAGTACACACTATGCAAAGCTAGTTTTTACAAGGGACTCTAAATTCCCTTGTTTTCCTTCCAGTATTCAAAGGGATGGTGTGACATGCTATTTTGAACATTGTAATGAAAATAATCCTCCACCATTCTATTGATGATTAGTGTATCACATTAAGTCAAGGTAGAGGTGTCAATAATTTTGGGCAATTCTTTTAAGCCTGACCAGATGTCATAATGTTGTTTCACTCTAGTGCACTGAGTTGACTCATCCTTATCACCAGTGGTAATTTTATTCCTGGTAGCAGCATTTGCAGGAGAAACTGAAGCAGCAAATGTGGTCGTGTCCTGTGCAACTTGAGTTGAAAACTTGCTTGCAAGGAGCTCTTTGCATCTCTTAAGATCTGTGTCAGTTGGAAAGGAAGATATTATGTAAGACTTAAACCTAGGATCAAGCAAGGTTGCCAAAATGTACTGATCCAATTGCAAGATATTGCAGACCCTTTGTTCTTGGTGAAGCAAATGAAAAATGTGATCTACTTTACAGGTCCAACATACTTAGTGGAATCGCTTTGTTTCATGTCCTTCTTTAGTTTCTCTAGCTACTTTTTCAGCAGTTTAACTAAGGGAATCACCAGACTCAGTCCGGCAGTTGCTTAACTCACTTCGAGAGAGTATTCTCCACTGTGCTGGAGTAAGGTATAATCCCCCTCCTTCATCTATGTCAGGGCTTGTAGTTTAGGCTTGGATGGCTTGTTGCTGTTTCTCCAGTCTCTGCAGCATGTACAGGGAGTAATTTCATCTAGTTAGTACCTCTTTCTTCAGTTGGTGGAATGGCAAATTGAACTGTTCTTGCAGCTGCTGCAAACTTTTACATGCAGTTGCTGAATGATGAAAATGCCCAGAAATTTATGGCCACAAACAGCATCTTCTGCACGCACCATCAGTACTGTGCAAAAATTTTAGGCAGGTGTGGAAAAAATGCTGCAAAATAAGAATGCTTTCAAAAATAGAAGTGTTAATAGTTGATTTTTATCAATTAACAAAAGGCAAAGTGAATGAACAGAAGAGAAATCTAAATCAAACCAGTATTTAGTGTAACCCTCCTTTGCCTTCAAAAAAGCATAATTTATTCTAGGTACACTTGCTCACAGTTTTTGAAGGACCTCAGCAGGGAGGTTGTTCCAAACATCTTGGAGAACAAATCACAGGTCTTCTTTAGATGTAGGCTTGCTCAAATCCTTCTGTCTCTTCATGTAATCCCAGATGATGTTGAGATCAGGGCTCTGTGGGGGCCATATCATCACTTCCAGGACTCCTTTTTCTTCTTTACGCTGAAGATAGTTCTTAATGACATTGGCTGTATGCTTGGGGTAATTGTTCTGCTGAAGAATAAATTTGGAGCCAATCAGATGCCTCCATGATGGTATTGCATGATGGATAAGTACCTGCCTGTACTTGGTGCCTGGACACCATTAATCCTGACTAAGGGCCTGATTCAGCAAGGAATGCACAGATGCAGACATACACACCTGGCCGCTGTGAAAGTATGCTAATGAATGCATACACAATAGTGGTTGACCTGACCCTCCCGCAGACATAGTGAGACTTCCTGTATGTAACTAGACCTCAGGCCGCAAGGGCTTAATTATGCATGCCCCTGAAATGCCACACAAATGCCTTTGGCGAACAAAGTGCCTTCTGTTTCAGCCAAATATTTTAAATTTTGACTCATCAGTCCAGAGCACCTGCTGCACCCCAGTTTCTATGTTTTCATGTATAGTTGAGTCACTTGGCCTTGTTTTCACATCATGGTATGCCTTTTAGGCCACAATTCTTCCATGAAGACCACTACTAGCCAGAATTCTCTAAACAATAGATGGGTGTACCTGAGTTCCACTGGTTTATGCCAGTTTTGAGCTGATGGCACTGCTGGACATATACTGATTTAAAAGGGAAGTAAGCCTGATGCAGGGGCATATTATGAGAGGAAGGGACCCATGTGCATTTCCCGCCCGGGGCCCTTCCTTTCTTCCCAGCGGCTGGCAGCACACTGACTGCAGCAGTAGACTCTGGGCACTAGTCTGTGCTCAGAGTCTACTGCACATCTGCAGGTCACCGGGAAAATGTCACGACCACCATTTTACCGATGACTTCCTCACTGCGCATGTGCAAAACACCAGGAAAATGGCTGCAGCAGACATTTTCTAGGCATTTGGTGCAGCATTGCTAGAGCTGACGCGGGACTTCGGAGAGTATTAAAAAATATGGGTGCAGGGTATGCAGTGTGGGCTCCCCTGGACCCAGGGGCCCTGCACCCATTATAGATATGCCCCTGGCATTATGTGTGTTTCATCTGATGCACTAAAGGTGCCCACACACATACCGATGTGCTCACGATACAATTTTATGGCCAATTTCCTCATGAACTTTCACGGGAGCTCCCTTGCCGTCGTGATCACGATTTTGGAAAAAAGACACCCAATCTGTCTTACGATCTCACGATCTATCGGATCGTACGCATCGTGAGATTGGCCATAACAAATCGTGAGTTGAAAAGAAAAATAAAACAGGCTCTTGACTATTGGAGGGAAATTTAAATAGCCATAACAATGGGAGGGGCTAGCTTGGGAGTATAAGAAAAGCAGGCACCCTAAACTCTGTGTACATTCTGCTCTGCTACTAGATGAGGCTAGGTGTATTCCTGCTGAATCCTGTACATTGCTACTGTGCTCTTTGTATTTGGCTTGCCTTATACAAAGTTTATTCTACCTGCAAGTGTGTGCTACCTACCTGCATTCTATTCTGTTCCTGAATTCTGTACTGATGCATCCCTATCAGTATAGAGTGTTGGTCGCTGAAGCCGGGGTCCGGGAGATTAGGAAGAGGGCCCAGCGAAGCAGGACGAGAGCATGCTGGACCATGGAGTGGCTGCTACAAAGGGATACCCACTCTCACATGTCCCTGCTGATAGAGATCAAGGAGAACAATGGGGAGGACTATCAGAACTACCTGCGCATGGATAACGCCAGCTTCCAAGAATTGCTGCATCTGGTGACCCCCCACATCAAGAGACAGGACACAAGGTGGCGGAGGGCAATCCCTGCTGAAGACAGACTGGTGGCTACCCTAAGGTACCTGGCTACAGGAAGGTCACTGGAAGACCTAAAGTTTGGGACACTCATCTCACCTCAGTCCTTGGGCGTCATCATTCCGGAGACCTGCAAAGCCATCGTAAAAGTGCTACAGTACCTGTATTGCAAGGTAAGTTAAAAAAAAACACCACACATTGGTTTCTTGTGCAAATAAAAAAATTTATTTTTATTTTTTACTCAACATAAAGCAAAAAATTGCCTTCTTTTAGTACAATGTGCACTGACCTGCAGGCAACTGAAAGTGTGCACTAAACTGTGTGCAAAATCCTTTTTTTATTACAGCTTTACAAAAGAACATTATCACCAAATTTTATGAATCCCAATAGGTAGCCGGCTGTATGTGATAGGGTGGGTCAGACGCCAGTTTGAACAGGCCAATACACACATGGCACAAGTACACATTGTGGCCCCGGCTTCCAGCAATGTGTACTTGTGCCATGTGCGTAGTGACCTTGTTGAAATGGCGTCATCACCACCCTATCCCATGCAGCAAGCACCGATTGGAATTCATAAAATTTGGTGACATTAAAAGCAAGACAAAAAAACAACCAAATTAAATATCACCAAATTTTATGAATCCCAATAGGTAGCCGGCTGTATGTGATAGGGTGGGTCAGACGCCAGTTTGAACAGGCCAATACACACATGTCACAAGTACACATTGTGGCCCCGGCTTCCAGCAATGAGTACTTGTGCCATGTGCGTAGTGACCTTGTTCAAATGGCGTCATCACCACCCTATCCCATGCAGCAAGCACCTATTAGAATTCATAAAATTTGGTGATATTAAAATCAAGAAAAAATTTACATCTCTGTATATTGGGGCGACTCATCTGCTGCATCCAGCAGAGCATTATACAAGGTGGTGCTGGTGCTTGGGGTGCTTGGTGGGGGAGTAATATCTAACTGGGCTGGGGGGGGGGTGGACATACCTATTTCGGGCAGGGGAAAATAGTATTGGATCTGCAATGTATGTCGAATTTGAGATATTTTTGCTCATACAGCGACTCAAGAGGTCGTAGTTTAACCTTAAAAAATTTATTTGGATATCTGCATCCAGATTTCTCAATGTGCTGTTCACATGAGCTCTGAAATCATCAATTGCATCTGGGGGTTTCTGCAGCAGCCGTTCTGCGTTTTGTAAAAAATGGTCCTCACGTTCTCTCAAATTCTCCTTTCTGCCTTGTTTTTTTTTATTTTTTTGGGGTTGTTGAGAAGATGAGGGTCCAGGTGGAACTTGACTTTCCACTTGTGTGCTATTCTCCGAATCACTGTCGCCACCGAGCAGACTGAGGTCCGGTGTGGATGCTAAATCAGGGTCTTGGGTGGGAGTCTATATAAGGAAAAAAGATATAAAAAATATTATAGTCATGTTTTAACATCTTTTTTACTATTTTTACAGTTTCCTAACACCGTGGAGGAGTGGACCAGCATCGCGGAAGATTTTGAACAACGTTGGAATTTCCCTAACTGCGGAGGAGCCATCAATGGGAAACACATCCGCATCAACCCACCTGCCAACACCGGATCATATTACTACAACTACAAAGGATTCTTCAGCATCGTTCTCATGGCAGTGGTGAATGCCAACTACGAATTTCTGTTTGTGGATGTCGGCAAGAATGGGCGTGCTTTGGATGGTGGGTCCATCAAAAAGACGGCTTTCTACCAGAGACTCGCCAACATAACCCTCAACCTGCCCTCACTGGACCAGACAAAGCACAGCCTAAATTACGTTTTCGTTGCAGATGAGGCTTTTGCATTACATGAACATGTGATGAAGCCATTTGCACACAGGGGCCTGACCAGAGAGAAAAGGATATACAACTACTGTCTATCCCAGGCACAGCGCATTGTGGAAAATGCATTTGGAATAATGAGCAACCGCTTCCGCATTTTCCACACCACCATCAATCTACATGTGGAGAAGATAGACTGGGTCATGATGGCGTGCTGTGTGCTGCACAACTTTCTGCGAAGAAAATCTACTCAACGAGGACCAGTCCCAGCTAGACCAGAAGATGTAGGACCCCTGGAGGACATGGAACATTTGACATCTGTGTCTGCACCAACAACTACAATAACATTCACCGCACGTGCCAAAGAAGTGAGGGAGGAGTACATGACCTATTTCAATGGACCAGGTGCTGTACCATGGCAGGAGGACTATCTGTGAACTACTGACTAAATTGGACATTTGGGATTTAACAACAAAAACATTAAGGATTTTGGTTTAAACTATGTCACTACTTACCAAGACTTCTGCAACCTCCTCATCTCCCTCACGCTCAGACATCAAGATGATTGATTCCCTTTGAGGCTCTTGTTCACTGATGAATGACATCATTTGGTAGTAGCACAGCGCAGGAGTATATATTTCATCTGTAGCCGCTCATGATTTTTTGGAGTCATCCACCTTCTTTTTTTCTTTGATGTATACTGTCCTGAGATTTTGTATCTTTTGCCGTACAGTTTTCAGGTCTGCATCAGATATGTATTTTTTTGTATACACCAACAGTTCCTCGAGTGCGGCCAACTTCTGCGACTTATTGTGGTACTTCCGAGAACTGATCTTCCACAGACAGTCTTTTGAGTGCAGGATTTCAATGTTCTGAATCCATGGACATTATCTATGAATAAGAAAAAAAAGGCCATTTAAATATTTGTGTATATAGTTTTGTTAAATGTAATGTTGTTATAGTTCACATTTTTAATGTTTTAATATTTTCTTTTTTACAGGTTTTTAAAGGTTTGTTATGGTATTCTAATCATGTTTTCTTTTACAGGAATGTTATGTGTTTATTGCTTGGTAATATAATGTTTTTCTTTGTTTGACAGTATGGGTTTTCCACCTTTGGGCCTGTCGTTGTGGTAGAACTACAGATCCCAGGATGCCCTAAAAACAGTTTCAAAGGTGGGTGGCAGGTCATCCTGGGATCTGTAGTTCCACAACAGCTGGAGACCGAAAGGTAGAAGACCCCCAGCTTTAAATTATGTGTGTTTTTAAATGTAATGTATGGTGTTTTTTTTGTAAAAAATGTGTTTATTTATTTATTTATTTGAGGTATTACACACATTGGTGGGCAGTGGGAGCTTAATTCATGACCCAGCCACCGCCCACCTCAATATGGCGGGCGGTGGCTGGGTCATGCATTTATTACCTGGGGGCATACATTGGTGGGCAGTGGGAGCTTAATGCATGACCCAGCCACCGCCCGCCTCAATACGGCGGGCGGTGGCTGGGTCATGCATTTATTACCTGGGGGCACACATTGGTGGGCAGTGGGGAGCACATATTGGTGGTCAGTGTGGTTGCAAACTGTACAAATACTCACCAAATATACAACAAAACAAAAATCCAGTGTGCAGGCTCCCAGAGTGCAACTGTCTTGCTCCATACACGATGCTGCACAAGATGGCGATGGGGAGTGTCCAGGCTTCTGTCAGTCAAATTCCGCATTGTGTGATGAATTGTACGATTCATCGTGAGGACAAAAAACCCTCACGATCGGCGTCCATCGTGTTCATGGTTGGCTAATCTGCCCTACAGCATGGCAGATCAGAAGATGCGATATACGACGAGCGGGGATGCGCATCGGCATCGTGCTCGTGAGTATAAACTCACGATTTGTACTTTTTTTACCCGATTCGTTGTCACGATCGGCGAAATTGGCCAAATCGTGTAAAATGTCGCTATGTGTGTGGGCACCTTAAGTTTCCTTGGTCCGACCACTGTGGCTACAGTCTTCAACGTTGCCTGTTTCTTTGTGTTTCTTCAAAAGAGCTTGTACAGCACATCTTGAAACCAGAGTCTGCTTTGAAATTTTTGTCTGGGAGAGACCTTGCTGATGCAGTACAACTACCTTGTGCCATGGTGTATGATCTGTGACATGAAACTGTCTTCCACAACCTCACTGTTGTAGCAGAGTTTGGCTGTTCCTCTTCATGTTTTTAGCCTCCTGCACAGCTGTTTCTGATTCAGTTAATGACTGTGTTTCAATCTACATATGAAAATGATAATCATGATCACGTGTTTGGTATGATTGGTTAATCATACACCTAACTATGGGGGTCATTCAGACCCGCTCGCGAGCGTAGGACGCTCGCAAGTGGGTCGATGTTGCCCCACTGTGCATGCGCACGATGGAGGGAGCTCCGTCGTGTGCATGCGCGAGACCCGGATAGCGAAGGGCTCTCCATCGCTCCAGGTCTCGCACCAAAGGGGGAGTGCTGTCGATGTTGATTGACAGCACGCCCCCTTTGGTGGGGGTGCCGGGGGCGTGGCTGCCAGACGGAGGCGTTCCCATGGGAACGCCTACCATCTCAAGCCGGCCCCACTGACATCAGTAATGATGTCAGTGGGAGTGACTTTGGCTCTGATAGAGCCAAAATCACTCCTGGGCTTGCGGCAGCGAGACCCTACCACAGGGTCTCATCGCAAGCCCGATTGTCGCGATGGTCTTGACCATCGCGACCATCTTTTTGGCCGCTCGCATATGCTGTGGGTGGTCACCCACAGCTATGCGAGCGGCCAGGAGGCCACTCCATTTTCAGGGAGGAGGGCACTGATTCAGAGCGAGCGCTCTGGTCAGAGCGTTCGGCTCTGAATCAGGCCCTATAATCCTACAAAATCCATGACTTTGTGCAAGTGTACCTAGAAGAATTCATTCTGTTTTGAAGGCAAAGGGCAGTCACACAACATATTGATTTGATTTAGATTTATCTTTTGTTCATTCAGTTTGCAATTTGTTAATTGATAAAAACTATTAACACTTCTATTTTTGAAAGCATTCTTACTTGCAGCATTTTTTGCACACCTACAGTACCAATAACTATTGCATAGTATTGTTTAATTTTTTTCAAATTCTGAAGCACTAAATTTATTGCATGTGCAAAAATGGCATATTTTCAAATTCACCCAGTTGTACTGCTTGTATGTTACTTGCATTATCGTAAATTACAAACCTTGAGGAGAGTCTTAGCGGGGCAAGCCATTTGACATTCACATCCCTGAGTTATTCCAACAGGTTGATACCGGTATGCCTCTTAGTGAAAGCGGTGATACAGTGAGTAGCCTGTATGTGAATAATCTGGTGTTGAGTTAGATACTGCTGCTGCTGAAGGCGGTACACCCACCCAGTGGGCTGTCACAGTCATGTAATCTTTTATTTGCCCAGTTCCACTTGTCCATATTATTGAAGTAAAATAATTGTGAAGTCCACTCATGTTACTTGGAGTTCCAAAGTCCAAAAGATTTATTTGCGCAAAGAAATAAAAAGAGTACCGCCCCTTACAATACCCATGCGCGGTTGGCACCAACACAACGTTTCAATTCTGAATGCGCTGACTTCTAATGGTCATTGCAGTACAATTTATAAGTTCACATTCAAATAGTCCGTAGGGAATAAAATCATTGGGTACAGGCAGGGATCTGTGTATACTCGACCTTGTCCTTTGTGTGTGCAACTGGTTCTTCATAACGCCAGAGGGCCCCGTCGCTGACTCTCCTATGCTGGATTTCCTTTGTTTTACAGTATCATGGGTGAGGGGGAAATATAGAGTTCCAGGGACAGCACATTACATTGCTTAACTGCAAATAAAGGGGTCTTAGAACATCACATAAATAATATTACATTTATATTTACAGCAGAGATGCAGTATTTATCTATAAAACAATACATATTAAATGCTGATTAAAATAAGACTAAACATCAATATACGGTTTAGTAAAATTATAAATATACTTATAGTATATTTAAAGTAAGAACTATGTATTAATCATATTCAATAACCACACGTTGTGATAATTTCTGCGGGGTTACCAAAGTTATCCTACTGAAATACAGAACAGAACAAGCCCAAGGAATGGTGCAATATTATAAATCACAATAGCATACAATCAGATCTCATACAATCATTAATTTGTAACCTATACAAGAAAATGCCTTTATCCAAGATATCTAGCTTTAACAGTTCACCCTTTGATAGTTCACAAAACACTATCATACCTTCTTAACTGATGATATTTAGCCAGACATAAAACATTTTGTTATGATATATATATATATATATATATATATATATATATATTCCATAGACAAAAAACCTCACGGTTTCATATGTCCCATTAAGGCTGCTTAGACATGATCTAAAAATTCACAAAACCTATTGACACTCAAACTTCAAAAAGCAATGAAATTATGATCATTAAGGCTGACGCCTTGCGCTATACAGATATGGTATGCCATCACACCCTGTGGTTAATGGCAGATTCAGCACTCTCACAGAATGAGATTGCTGTCACTCACAAAATGGTGGAGCTGCTAATTCACAGAATTGTGTGCTCATTGGAATACACACGTGCAGTCTATGCAACTGAGGTCAAAGCAGAGAATAGAACTGTGCAGATGGGATAAAAGTGGTGTGGATGGGGGGAGGAGACACAGCAGCGTGGATAGGTGAGACACAAAGGCGTGTAGAGGAGGGAAGGTTAAGCAGTACAGCAGGTAGTACTACAGGTCCCAGCAAGCCTACCCCGCATGCTGGTACTTGGAGAACCACAAGTACCAGCAGGCGGGGCATTAAGGGCCTGCTGGCACCTATCGTACCCCTGCAAAAGAAATATTAAAATAAAACAGACACAGTTTTTAAATGTAGTTTATTATGCCGCACCTGGAGGGAGATGGCCTTTAAGCTCTTTTACATGGCCGTCGCCCATCCAGGGCTTCTACGGCATCTTCACCTAGTGTGTGGCAGACATTAAGCTCTTTTGCGCGGCCGTTGCCCAGCCAGGGCTTCCCGGTGACTTCTTGCTTCAGCTGGTCTCTCCAGCTCCCCGGCCGATGGACTGAATGGACGGATCACGTGCTGGCTCTATTTAAGCCAGCCGAGGGGGCGGGACGATGAAGTCCCAAGCCGTGTTTGGCTCACAGCGGCCATCTTTGAATTGAGGCACCATTTTTGAATAGGGCACGGAGAGCTGGGTTAGATGCCGACCGCTGGGAGCTCAGCTCCCGGAACGCCAGCAGGTATGCGCCAGGGGGCTGTGTCTTGTGCTACAGCCCCCGGGCCACCTCCAGAGAAGGCGTGGCTTTGTGCTGGCTGCTGGGGACCGGGAGCCATGCTCCCGGTGCCCCAGGGCAGCAAGAGGCCGCTGCAGCCGGGATAAGTGTGCTGGACTGCAGGGCTAAGTGCCACATGTAGGGGGGACCGGGCTAGCCGGCTCCCTGCATGGCACTGTGCGCTGATGCTGGGGGCCAGGAGCTTAGCTCCTGGCACCTCAGCTCTACAACACAGTGTGGCCGGCAGTTAACCCTCAGTACTCAGCACTGAGGGGAGAACTGTGATTGCTGCACGCTGGGGGTTGGGAGTGCTAGCTCCTGATACCCCAGCACAAAGGAGAGGCCACACACTGGGAGACCGGAGAAGCTGGCTCCCTGTGTAGCATGGCAGCAGGGCTGGCCAGGATAGCGGGTACACAGGGGGACCGGGCTAGCCAGCTCCCTGTGCAGCTCTAGATGGTGCACTGATGCTGGGGCCTGGGAGCCTTGCTCCCAGTGCCCCAGCCGCATGGTATATAGTGGGTGGGAGCAGCACTGCCCATCTCTGGAGGAGACCTCCTGCAGTGCTGCATGCTACGGGGTCTGTAACTGGACCGTACCTCTCGCAGATGCAGTCAGATGGCTAACTGGCTGAACGACCTGTCACTCACCTTCTGCTGCCTTACTTACTGGTCTGAGACAGCATTGTTTACGCCCTCTACTGGAAGCACCTACTGCGGCTGCGCAACAAGTTAAAAAGTCCTTTCTTTATAATGGCGCATACTTGAGGTAATAGCTTAAAAACTGTAACTTTCTAATTTACCTAAACCCCAAAAGCACGTACCCTGGTACAATAGCTACCTAATAAAACAAACCCCAAGTCTAAATTCCACCCCTACCCTGAGTTTTGCCTTTCCAAAAATTCCCCATAGACTCCAACAGAAAAGGGTTCCTAATTGACAATGTCAGAAAAAAGTGACAGTTGGAGATTTAGATTACTTCCAAATCTTCATTTTTTATGTGTTTGCCCTGAAATTTGGCATGCAGCACCCAGTTACAGTTCTACCCGTCCGTGCCAAATTTCAACTCAGTACCTAGTATAGCTTTTGAGGTGTACCCCCTTGAACACCCTGCCCCCCCTTCAGAATTCTCTTTGGAGAAATCAATTTTTTTAGATGCAGCCTTAATATAAGGGCATGACTGTGCCCTTATAATATATATATATATATATATATATATATCTCGCAAATCAGACATCGGTCATTCAATTGAGTACAGGAGGAAAGTGTAAGACAACCTTTATACGCGTATGTGGGAACTCATCTAACCTATAAAGGATGCTTGGCGAATTTAGGGCTACATTTTCTATGATGTCTGGTGTAACATTCACTATACATTTAATTACGTATGGCTAAATCTGTTCACATTTCTTTCCTTAATAGAACCAATTTAAATATTTCAAAATATACATTCATTTTTTTACCCTCCACCAATAAATACTAATCCTCTAAAGGATGTTTCCCTATTTCAAATCACTATTATGCATACATAGACCTTTTCCTTCTTCAATTATGGGCTCATATTATTTACAAACCATCCATAGTGTTTCAAAATCCCAAAGTTTCATCAGATCTATTTATTATACTAAAATTGAACAATGCGTTAGGTTGGACAGAGTTTTCCATCAATTTCTCCTCTGAATCCACACCTTCAGCACCACCCCCAAACCCATTCTCCATCACTTGATTACCTTTGCAAAAACAGATTGTCCTTGGGAAAAAAAAAATTGGGAAAAGAGAGAGAGAGAGAGAGAGAGAGAGAGAGAGAGAAGACAAAAAGTCAGAAAGAACTGTGGTCTTCAATGCTGTAGAAGTAGATCTTTTGTTGGATCTTGATTTCGGATGTTTAATGGCATTTCTTAAGAAATAGATGTATATTAAAAAATGGCGCTACATGACAAATGTTGCAGCCTACGTCTTACTGCAAGACCTTCCCTTTTTGGTCTCCTAGAAAAATTGGCCAGACTATAAAAATGAGTAAGACGTGATGGCGCTGCCTTTGGTTCCACAAAGGGGGTGAGGAAGTAATATTGAGGAAATACTTATCTGTTAGTACTAAAAGATTCTTCCATTGTGTTAAGTGGTCCTCACACACGAATGGTTCCTCGTGATATGTGAAGAAATTAAATATTAACACGACATGTGTAGTATTGACATTAAGGTTGGGGTATCTTCATGTGAATATCTTCCAAATTTAAATCTATATATGTATGCATATATATAACAGCAATAAAATTTGCTTAAAGACTAAAATTAACCCAGGAAAAATTCTTCCAGTGCACCTAACTTACACGAAGACTGTGCGTGGTGAAGCTTTGAAAGATATCTTTTTATGTGCTCAGCGCATAAGGGTTTCTTTGCATATATGATTTTCTCCCAGATATGTACCCAGCACCGATTATAGCGCTATAGCCAGACACTGTATTTTTAATAGGGTTTGCCTACCTGTACTCATGCTGTCAATTATGTTTCAAACACATAATGGTTTCTTTGTGTGTGTGGTTTTTCTCAGAAAAGGAATCCTCCATAATAAACATGGTATTTAATAGATAAAAATAAATGGATAAAAACTTTACAGGCATCCCATTTGAATAATAGTGGGATATAAACAATAACAATGTTAGCAGATTTTATGTTGTAGGGGTCTGCGCTGCACACTCAGCGAGGTAAATGCACAAATAGGTCCGGTTCCTATTCGGACGTAACAATAAAAAGAAGCATGTACCTCTGGTTAAGAGTACAGCACAGATTCCCCCAGTGTGGGCTCCCCCAGTGATACATGGTTGTATGTCTTGATAAAGGTCAGCTTTGACCGAAACTTTGACATGGACTTGAATATGTAAGCATTAAAACTTTTTGCCTATACTTGCTCTGGTGAGTGCCCCTTTGTCTACTACTGACTGTGTTTATCTGGACCAAGCTTGGTGCCAGTGGGGAGCACCCTTTTGATGACCATCGATTGAAGATGTGAGTGCGAATGTATTTGGATATGCATATATATATATATATATATATATATACTGTATATAAATTTGGAAGATATTCATATGAAGATACCCCAACCTTAATGTCAATACTACACATGTCCTGTTTAATAGCAATTGTCTCTTTAAGTCTCACTGGAATAGATTCTCGAGTGATGGTGTAACAGGTTCAGTCTGTGCTTGTTCTGGAATCTTCTCAGTATTACTGGCTTTCTTGCCATGGGTGGTATGTATCCAAGTATCTCTTTCAGCTACCATCAAGGCTGTAGTGCTGGTCATCTAAACCTGGTACGGTCCTTCCCACCTGTCTACTAAACAACCTGAACATAAGAAGTTTCAGATCATAACATATTCTCCAGGCTCAATCTCATGACATTTCGCTTCTGGCATCTCAGGAAGTGGTTTTGGAGTGGTCTTGATGCTCTGCAAGATTAGTGGCAATGCTTCTGGATATGCTAACCCAGTTTCAACCATCACTTTGCTCAGTTTGTTCTTAATAGTCCCATTGGCTCTTTCTCCACCCATCCACTAGCCTGGGGCCTATAGGAAGTGTGTAACGTGCTATCAATACCCAAGAGTTTACACATGTTCTGGAAAACTTCACCAGTAAAATTAGTATCTCGATCACTTTGGGAATATCAAATGTACACACAAATTCCTGAACAATTTTCTTAGCAGTAAAAACAGCAGTATTAGAGGCAGCTGGACAGGCTTCTGTCCAGTTAGAGAAAATGTCAATACAAACTAATACATACTTTAAATTCCTGCAGGGTGGTAATTGGATGAAGTCAATTTGTATTACCTAAAAGGTCTGTCTGTAGGAGGAATATGAGATGGCTCTGTTGGTATTGTTTTCCCAGTGTTCTTTCTCAAGCAAGTAAGACAGGACATTGCCCTCTTAAAAACCTGTGAAGAGAATCCTGGTGCACACCAATATGCACTCACAAGTTTACACATACCTTCCTTACCCAGATGAGTCAGACCATGTGCAGCCTCTGCTAGGCTTGGAAGATATGTCTTGAGGGCTACTGGTCTACCTTGTCCATCCTTCCAGAGTCCAGAGGACTCCTGACCACATCTCTTCATCTTCCAGATGGCTTTTTCCTGCTGGAAACACAAATCTTGCATTTCAATTAGTTTCTGTACACTTAAAACTTCAAACATCGTTATCTTAGTAACACCTGTATTTACAGGAATGCCTGCTGCCCACTTTGCGGCTTCATCTGCCCTACTGTTACCAAGTGACACTGGGTCTCTATTATATGTGTGTGCTTTACACTTAATGACTGTTACCTCTCCTGGTAAAACATGATTCTTATCTGTCATAGGACCCCATCAAACTGATATAAATGTTCCATGCAATCATGTGTATCTGTGTAACTGCTAAATCTTTGTCACTCTCCACCCTTTGTATCTTATGAGATACATATGGTAAATAAATTACAGGATTTAGCATATTACATCTTTTGGTGGTTATTATTTGATGATGCCATAAGGGACAATTTCCATCTTGTGCTCGTTTGTGTTTAATTTAGAATGAGCAGGTACTGCTAGTGTTGAATGTAATATTACATCACGCCCTTATACTGTGATTTTCCTATATCCTGTCCGGTCGCAAGTGTCTCATACCCTGGGTCAGACATATCCCTTATATTTCTCCTTTGACCGATATGACCTTAGCTTATCCTTATACCTTGTGTACTGCTTATTAGAGGAAGAAGTGATCAGCGCTCAACAAGGGGTATCCCAAGAGGGGAGAGCAGCTAAATACTGGAGATGTCTTGTCTCCAAAAAACATACGAGTCTAAACAAAGAATATGCACTTAGCGCTCACCTGGAGTGGTGGATGATGGGTGCATAGATG
Organism: Taudactylus pleione; assembly: GCA_031769625.1. Classification (NCBI taxonomy): domain Eukaryota; kingdom Metazoa; phylum Chordata; class Amphibia; order Anura; family Myobatrachidae; genus Taudactylus; species Taudactylus pleione. The sequence goes on along the minus strand of JAUIMM010000045.1, from coordinate 10,470,767 downwards.
TTTGTCAGTAATGTTGATGTGTTGCTAACCCAATGTTAGATAATTATGCTGGACACTAGGATAATGGTCTGGTAGGTCAACTATCAGTGAACTATAAGAAAGCTTCCAAACCCTATGATAGTGTGGGTTATAGGGAATGAATAAGAAATAATGCAGAATAAATGATACTAAGTATATCATTATGGTCTGTTGTGACCGTTATAGCGATCGGGTGTCACAATATGTTGTATGGTAGGTGTGTACCAGTATGTAACACATAAACACAAAAGTGATTCCAAGAATTAATGATAGAAGGAATGGATAAATAATAATGACAATTAAGTGTTTTACTTCAAGAGAATGACAGAAGTAAAATACATGCACAAAGAATAAAATAACAATAAATATGAATATATAAGTATTTGGTCGTAACAATCATTGCCCAACTGGTATATTGGATGCATGTTCCTGGTATGGTGATTACAAAATCTGGGTGTGGGGAACGGTAAATGTCTCGGGAGATGACAAAGTGTGGTGTCCCACTACTATGCCTGTGTATCAAAAGTCAATAAGGGGTTGGTGCAAATACAGTGTAGGTGTATCCTCTTCAGTGTGATGTTGAGGGCAGAGTCTGGATAGTGGTCGGTATGGGCTGCTCCGGATTGTGCCACACTGTCTGCAGGTCAGGGCTCCGATGGCGCACCCATATGGAGTAGCCCTCGGAGTAGCGACTCTGGGGACAGCGGAACATGATCTAGGGGGTGGCAGACTCGGCTGGGACTATAGGGAGTCTGTCACCAAGTGCCCCGTCCCTTACAGAGGGTCGATTCTGATCCACTTACCATGAACTCCGTTGCGCTCCACACCAATCCCCGATGTCTTCTGTCTGCTTGCGCCGCTGCTCTGACTTGGCCGTACTTCCAGGTTGGACGTGTAACATGGTAGCTAGGGTTCTGCTGCTCGGGAAACATCATCCAATAACTATTTGGGGTTATTATGCTGTTAGCTGTGGATGGCTTACGCATTTCGGCCAATGATTGCCTTCTTCAAGGTGGGTGTATGCTACTGCAAACCTGGTATATGTGTTGAGGTCAACCAATTGCCTGTGGGGTGGGTGTCTATAGATAGCCTTAGTTAATTGGTAGATTGCCATGTTTAAAGATCTATGTCGCAGTGGTTATGGAAAAAAAATATTTTCATGAGTAAAGGTGTGTATGTAAGAATGGATACCATTCTTAGTGGTATTCCATATGCTGTAAAATGGATGTGAAAGAAACATATCTGGAATATCAAACAATCAAATGACCAATTAGGTGAAATAAATGAGGAGTGACATCCAAAAACCGTGTGTCAGACTTTTCCTTCATATGGTAGTGTGTCTCAATAGAAAACCATAAGTATGGCTGCTGTTGTTTGTATTTCAAACTTATTATGTCTATGAATGGGTCTTAAGCTGTGTATCTATACTATAGATGTTACGAATCCGGACCCTTTTTTAAGAAATGGACGATTGAGAAAAACAGAAAAGTTGCAAGTATGCATTGTGGTATAGGAGGGGTATGAAAGAGGTGGGAGGCAGGGGGGGATGGGAAGGGGGAAGAGACGTGAAAAAAGGCAGATATATGGGCGGCATAGTGTGTGAACCAGGAAAATGAGTGGTGGACAAAAGGAAGAATGTCTTCTAAAACCACTGCTGGCACAGGGGCTAGTTGATGAAGATCCTATTGTTGAATTCAATATTCATACCTTTTGGCACCATGGTGTGGAGGGTATAGACCCATTTCATTTCTTGTTTGTCTATGATCTTTTCGTGATCTCCACCCCTCCAATTGATGTATTGCTGTTCAATAGCCATGAAAAACAGATTTGTGGGGTGTGAATTGTGTTTGTCCTTGAAATGTTTAGATATGCTGTGCTTATTCATATCCTATTTTGATGTTCCTGGCGTGTTCATATATACGCATCTTTAGTGGTCTAATAGTCTGACTTACATAATCGAGGCCACAATCACATCTCAAGAGGTAAATGACTCTTCGGGATTTGCATGACATGTTTTGTTTGATTATAAAACTTCTGTCAATCGTGGATGAGTGAAGATGTGTCACTTTTTTTAAACTGCGGGATTGTGTCACTATGCAGCCAGCACATTTGCCACAATAATGAAAACCTCCCTTTTGTTCTGTAAATGGTATAATTTTTTGAATTAGTGATCGCGGTGGGATGTGGTTCTTCACTAATTTGCTCTTGATGTCTGGAGCTTTCCTATAAATGACTCTTGATGTTTTGCCAAGGACTTTGTTTAGGTCCTCGTCTTGTAGCAATAAATCCCAGTGCTTCCTAAGGATGTTTTTGACCTGACCACCTGACTTATTAAATTGACTGATAAATTAAACTTCATGTTTGTGGAATGTATTATTCATAGTACTAACTGTTTGTAGAAGTAATTTCCTATCTAAATGTCCTGCCTCTGTGAAGGCCTGTTGTACCAATGAGGGATCATATCTTTTGTTAGTGGATTGTGTGCTCATTTCTAGTCCTTGTGTATGGTAGTCTTTGTATTTTGAGCAATTTCTCCTTATCCTCCTAAATTGTCCTTTTGGTATGTTATCCAGCCAGCTCTTGTGGTGGCTGCTGGTGGATAGCATGTAGCTGTTGACATCTACATCCTTTTTGTAGGTTTTGGTGTATAATGTGTTTTTTTCAATGTATATCTCGAGATCCAGAAATATCACTGTATCATTACTGATGTGTGTCATGAATTTCAGATTGCGGTCATTATTGTTGATATGATTAATGAAAACCTCAAGTGATGATATGGAGCCCTTCTATATAAATATGATATCATCTATGTACCTCTGCCACAGGATGAAGTTCGCCCCAAAGTCATGCCCCCTCCATATGTGTTCCTCCTCCCACTTCCACATAAAAAGGTTGGCATAACTAGGAGTGACTCATGATCCCATAGCGGTGCCCTTGGTCTAAAGGTAAAATGTACCATCAAACCACAGGTAGTTATGGTACAATATGAAGTCTATGGCCCCAATGATGAATTCAATCTGGGTTTGTTCTAACGTACCATCTCTTTCTAGATAACATTTGGCACTATCTAGAACTTGTGTATGTTTAATCATGCTATATAGTGAACTGACATCACCCGTAACCAACCAAAAATCTGGCTGCCATTCAACAGTGTCCAGAGTGTTGATAATATCAGTAATGTCTCTAATGTAAGATGGTAGTGATTTGACAATGTCCTGTAGAAAGGAATCCGCATACTGTGCTAGATTGGCTATAAGGAATTTGATGCCTTAGACTATCGGGCGTCCAGGTGGATTGACGGAGTCCTTGTGCACTTTGGGGAGATAATAGAAAACGGGTATGATCGGTTGTGGGTTCTGCAGAAAAATGAACTCTTGTTTTGTTAGTATGCCCTCATTGAATCCTTGCCTCCATGTACTATCCAATTCATTCTTATATTGTGATGTAGGGTCACCCTTGAGTACCTTGTATGTCTCAGTGTCACTAAGAATCCTATTGGCTTCATGGATGATTTGCATTTTATCTAGGACCACTATTCCCCCACCCTTGTCTGCTGGCTTGACAATGATCCCCTTGTTTTGTTCCAATTCCTTCAAAGCTTGTTTCTCTTTATTCATGATATTGTTGTTCTGATATTGCGTATTGTTATATTTGTTGGCCTTGGGTTGTAGAAGTTCTAGATCTTTGATGACTAGTGCTTCAAATGTCTTGATGTAATGATTTTTCAAATGACTGGGAAAAAATCCGATTTAGGTTTAAACGTTGTGTGTTTGAATCTATCACGATCATCATCCTGTTGAATTTTAATTATTGGATTATTCATTAAATATTTTTTGAGTGTGAGTTGTCTGTAAATCACAATAAATGTCATATTTATTGGGTTGGCGTGTTGGTGCAAATTCAACCCCTTTGAAAGTACCTGTTCATGATGGGTCGTTAATTGCGTACTACTTAAGTTGAAAATGCATGGTGTGTTTTGTGGGTCATCAGGTGTGATATTATTTTTAGATCCTATGTCTATGTTTTGCTTTTTTTAAGTATCTTTAGATTGTTGTCCTCCCCTACATCCTTATCTGATTCTGTGATTTTGCTTTTGGTTATGGGTCTGTTTGGAGTCATTGGGCCACAGGCCTTTAGGCCTGCCTCCAGATCAAAAAAATTGTCTCCCCATGTTTGTGCATTTACAGGTCCACCATTGGGGGCCACATGGTCTGTTGGTACTGAAGATGAAATGGGGTCTGTGTATATTTGAGATGTGGTCCTGTTTGTCCTTATGTGTCTCTATCGGTTGTATAGGCTTTTTAGGGATGCTACCTCTTTGTGTATTGACCCAAATGTTATCAAAGGAAAGTTTAGTCAATTCATCAAATGCTGATTCGTCATCTATATCATATATTGAAAAAGATGAGTACCTTTGATGTGTAAGATATGTTATCTTCTGAGTCTGATTCAGATGTGGGTAATGTACTGCGAGGCCTGTGAAGTTCTTTTTTATGTAGTAGGGTCATATACTGTTGATATGTCAATCCAGTTTGTTTGTATTTTTGGGGTGAATGCTTCTTATATTTGACTGGAGTCTTGTAGTATTTATGTGTAGGTCTCTTATGTGTTCTTTTGGCCTGATTCAGAGCCGCTCGTTAACAGCAGTACGCTCGTTGCGTTCCGATGTTGAGAAAGGGCGCATGCGTCGGTGTAACACTGCGCATGTGCGTACGGCATATTGCGAGCTTTTTTTGTCTCATTCGTCAAATAGCGTACAGGAAGTGACATGTCAAATGTGATTGACAGAACAGGGCATTTTTGGGCGTTGACGGGGGTGGAGATGGAAAAACGCAGGCGTGGCGAGGCGTTTTTGGGGCGTACATACATTATCAGATGCGAACGTCAAATGTGTTCGTACCAACTCATACGTCACTGGATGATCCTCTTTCCGTTCAAAATGCTCGCACAGCTTAGGGTCTGGATTACTCAACCACATTGGCGATGGCCTTCTCCTCCGTCCCGGCCCTCCATGATGTTGCATCGATTAATCACGGCTTGTCAGAAAAACAATTAGTGTTGTATTGAAAACCGGCTTGTAATGTGTTTTGAAATCAGTTTTTTGGGTTAGCACAAAACCGTACGCAGGTGGAAATCATAGCTGCTAATGTCAGGATTACACAATCAATTAGCGTACATTTGTTGGTGGTTTTTTTGGGGTTGATATTTGGTTTTTGGGCTATTGTAACAATAATGTCATCATGTTTGTGTGTTTTTTTCCATTTTGCTTTTGCCTGGAGAATTTGCATCCTTATGTAAATTTTAAAGTGTTCCTTAAAGAGCCCTTTTGTTTTTTATTTCGTTTAAATTTTGGGGGAGCTCGTTTTTGCCTTGTGGGCCAGGATTAAATGTAAACCATTTCTACAATAATGTCAGAATACAATGTCGAACATTTTTAAAAAATTTATTGGAAAATAAAAACATTTTCGTGCACATTTTTGGCCCAAACATTTTTGGCAGTGTTATTCCCAAAAAATTATTTATTTGTGCAAACATAAAAGGTATGGAAACTTAAAGCTAAAAATTAAAAACAATTCACAAGAAAGGAGAGGGAAGTTTTGGCCAGAAAGGAATATGGGGCAAGCACAGAAGGAGTGTGGGCAGAGTAGCCAGTGCTGTCAACGTTTTTTCCCCCGTTTGGCTGGGGGAGGGAGGGCGCCAGACCTGGTCCGGGATGTCATTGGGCTGGCCCGTCCAGAGGCAGATGTTGTGGCCTCTGGACTAGGCACAGGGCTAGGCACATTTGGAGGATTGGCTGATGTTGTGCCAGAGGTGGAGGATCCTAATGTTCCGGCAGGAAGGGAGGTCGGCTCCACCATGTGCTGGTGAACGAGCTGCTCCAGGGCATTGGCGATGCGGATGTTGGCCCTGGTATTTTCTGCCAGGGCCTGACCAATGGTCACGTTGGCCGCAGCATTTTGCTCCAGGGCCTCAGCCACCCGTACCAGACTGGCGTCCATCCTCTGCAGAATCTCCGTGTGGAAATCCAATTTAAAATTGAGTTCTGTGAGGAGGGACACTGCCTGCGAGGGGGATTGCCCTGGACTGGCTTCTGCAGGGTCCTCAGCTGGATGTACTGGTTCCTCCCCTGCAGAGCCAGCAGAAATTCTGCGGCCAAGGCTCCTCTCTGGAGCAGACTCATCCGCCTGTGTCTCTGTGTGAAAAATGAGAAAAGAGTCACATTAGAATCTACATATTGTCACAATAACATTTCATAGTTGGTGACATCACAATATTTACCTTGGACAACATGAGGAGCCACAAAGTCTGGCATGTCCGTATCCATGTTGGACACGCCAAACACCTCCACAGCCTGCACACACCCCTGTGCCAGCTCTTCTAAATCATTCAACTCCAATGACACAGGGGTGGGTCCCCCACCTGTACCCCTTGCATGCCTAGTCCTGTCCGCCAGTTTTTGCTTCAGCCGATATTTGAAGTCGGCCCATCTGTGGGTGAAATTGGAACCATTATCCTTTTTTTTTTAATGGGTTTTGGTTTTAGGGGGGTCAAGTTTTTACTTACCGCCGTTTGACATCCTGGGCTAGACGGACATAATCACCCACCCTATTGACAGCACTGGCTACCTCCTCCCACATTCTCCACTTCTGGCTTGCACTCATATTCCTGTCTGCCTGTGGCAGGATGTCCACACACTTCTGAACCAAAACCTCCATCTCCTTTCTTGTGAATTGTGGCTGCCTTTTCTTTTTGCCAGCTTTGGCTGGAATACTGGGTCTAGCAGCCTCTTCCATGTCATCCTCCTCACCTAGTTGTTTAAATGTTGAGAAATTTAAGCTTCACAACTTGCACTATATTATGTTTCAAATTAATCATTGTTTTGAAATGCCTGAAATACTTACCGGCAGACTGTTGGCCATTGTTTCCCTGGTCTGTAGCCATGTCTTATCTCCAAACAAGAAATACACCAGAACGTTTTTTTTGGCTCGTGACGTATTTATACATGCGTCCTTATTTTTCGGCCGCATCATTGATTGTGCGTTCCTATGATCCCTCCTTAATTTGTGCGGGAAACTAAACACTATTTATGGCTTGGGGCGTCTCGTGTTGAGGTGGCGGTTGTTGGTTGTTGGAGGTTACGTTGGTCGGAGTGGATTGTTGGCGGGTTTTGGATTTGGCGTTGTTGAGAGTTGTTTTTTTTTTGTCTTTTTGTTTAATTTTTTTCCGTTTGCTTTTTTTCTGGTGGTTTTTGTTTTTGGCGTGTATTTATTTGGTAAGTTTTTGGCCGTCTAACTTTTGTTCAATTTGTGTCTCCTTCTTTTCATGAATTTTGGCTCTTTAATGTTTAAAATTTTCTCCTTTGTTAGGTTTCTTTTGGCTCTGCCCCAACGTCCTTTTGATCCGGAGACTTATATATTCTCTATTGGTAAGTTTTTTTTTTCACTTGTTTATTAAATATTCATGTTTTTTTTAAAGCAACTTTGTTTGACCTTACACTTTTAACCTTTGGTTTTGTGAGTCCGAAATGTATGAAATAATTAGTGTTTTTATATCTGCGTATTTTTGGACTTGTATTTGCGAACCAATTATCAAATTTTTATCTGTTTCTATTGTGACTTGTATTTGCGAACTAATTAGTGCATTTTTATCTGTTTCTATTGTGACTTGTATTTGCGAACTAATTAGCGCATTATTATCTGTTTCTATTGTGACTTGTATTTGCAAACTAATTAGCGCATTTTTATCTGTTTCTATTGTGACTTGTATTTGCGAACTAATTAGCACATTTTTATCTGTTTCTATTGTGACTTGTATTTGCGAACTAATTAGCGCATTATTATCTGTTTCTATTGTGACTTGTATTTGCGAACTAATTAGCACATTTTTATCTGTTTCTATTGTGACTTGTATTTGCGAACTAATTAGCGCATTATTATCTGTTTCTATTGTGACTTGTATTTGCGAACTAATTAGCGCATTTTTAAATGATTATTTAGACCCGTGAAATTGGTTGTGTTTTCCCTTTAGCATTTGTTTAATACATTTGGGCCCAAATTGAGGTAGTCTGCGCACTGTCATTTTGCTCTTTGCCCAAATGTGTGTTTCTCCCCTTTTATGTTTTGTCTTGCACCCAATTTAGATTCCTAAATGCCCACCCTAAATTGTTGCATTGTTTATTTGTGATTATTTATAGGTTTGGCCAATCATGACAATACCCCGGCATGTAAGCATCATTGGACTGTATCATCAAGCTAAGTAAAATTTCAAATATTTTTTGGGAAAAAAGCCTTACATTCAAATCTTGCCATTTCAGGTTGATCTTGGTCGGATTGTTCTGGCCATGCTCCCGGAAGCTGACCAACCTCAATCTCGTCCCAGGCGTAGGCATCGTAGGCATGCAAGGCCCCAGATATATCGAACACGTGTCACCCTTTTTGGAATGCCCGATGATGAGGTGTTAAGACGCTACCGTCTTCCACCCAAAATCATCATAGACACTCTCTCATTAATAGAGAGTGATCTTGAACGGCAAATTGACAGTCCTACAGCAATACCACCACTTACGCAATTTATGGCGGTGTTACATTTCTGTGCCTCAGGATCATTTCAAACAATGGTGGGAATAGTGGCGGGAATCTCCCAATCCTCCTTTTCCCGGATCCTGAGGGCAGTGATGGAGGCCCTTTTCAAGCACCTCCATCATTTTATTAAAATGGGTGCCCTTAGTGTGGCCAAGGCCAATTTTTACCAAATAGCTGGCTTCCCACACATCATAGGGGTTGTGGATGGTACTCACATACCACTTCAGCCTCCATATTTCGCAACCGGAAACACTATCACTCCCTGAATGTAATGGTGGTATGTGATGCCTCCCTCCAGATCCTGTCCCTGAATGCAAAATTACCCGGAAGTGCACATGACTCATTCGTCATCCGGCAATCAGGGATATGGCACAAATTAAACAACCTACAAGCTGGTGATGCGTGGCTTCTGGGTAAGTGGAGACCTTTAGTACATAACAATGTTAAGCTTGATACACAGTGATCCTGATGTTGTCACTTCTTTTTCACAGGAGACAGTGGCTACCCTTGCATGCCCTGGCTGCTCACTCCTTATTTGGCTCCCACACCAGGGCCACAAAGTAATTTTAATGCCGCACTTACAGCCACCAGGCAAGTGGTGGAGCGCTGTATCAGCCTTTTAAAAGGCCGATTCAGATGCCTCCACCGCTCTGGTGGCGAGCACATGTATTTGCCGGATATGGTTTCGAAAATTGTGGTCCTGTGTGGGACATTTCACAACATTGCCATAAGGAGTGGTGTCCCAATGCAGCCAGAGGATGCCTTGCCTGAGGATGGCCCCCCGAGGTTGGTCGGAGGTCAGTATGTGGGGGGGCCATAGGCGATGATGTGGCGGCCAGATATTTTAGGTAATTATTGGCAACACAACAGTGTTTAGACACAATGTGGTAAGGATTTTTGGAGAACAACTAATTATTATAATTTTTTTCCCCATCTTCTGTTTGATTTCTTAATCTTTGGGACTCCAACGATGACTACTTCCTGCTACACTAAAAAATCCTTCATGGAGACACATTGGATATATATTCTGGAACCCATATTGCAATGCAACATTTGTGGAATCATGTTGGCATGCTCCTTCGTCAACCAGTTCTTGATTTTTCATTTATTTTTTCATATGTTGTTTTATGGGTTGTATTTTTGTTTATCACTGTGTGTATTGTTTGTGAGTGAACACTTTGTTATTTTAGTTATGTTGTGAATAAATGTTTTGAGAGTGTAATTTCGGTCATTTTATTGCCCATTACAAGCAAGTATAGCCAGGTTCACCCACGTTAAAATTTAATAAGGGGTAATCCTGTAATGACGCAAGTTGAGCTAAATTTAAAGATGTTTTCTGGGTCAAAACCAACACCAAAAGGAATCCTGTATAATCAGTTGGATTTGTAATCTCGGCCTAAGCAGGTTGCCCCCCAAATTGGAACCTGTAAAATGTAGTAATATATAAATTGTCAAACACAAAAAAAGGCCAATCAGATTGTTACTGTTAGGTGTTTCTTGTGCCTGTTTTCCTACAAAATACAACACACAATCTTAGTGACAATAATTGCAAATACTTGCTGGAAGAGTCTACTTATGTCAGTGTAAACAATCTCAGATTTGGAGACAAGGAATGAGACAGAACGTTAAGATTAAAATTTTATTGTAGACAACTATTTTTTAATAAAAAAAAAAATTAGGGACGCAGGATGACAGACATATGGTCAAGGACCACCAGCAGCCCGATGACGTAGGCCCGCATCCGTTCTACGCATCCGGCTAAGTCCGCCAAACGCCTCTGTTCCTCTGTGGGTTAAAAAAGTGTGGTGCTTAATACATAAATAATGAAACCACATTAAAAAACAAGCCAAACAAAGCTAACCAAAAATGACAATATTGTGACCAAAAGCCGAATTACCCCAAAAAAACCAAGGCCCCAAAAATGGACACCCCAAAAGTGGCTAGAAAAAACATCAGATTCTGACAGGTGTGATATGTGTATGGGGAAATCAGCAGTAAAAGGTAAAGACAAACAGAAATCTACACCAAATTCTCACAAACCACACAAAAAAAGGCACAGACACAGGATTACATACAAACATTTTTTTCTAAAAACTAAAAAAATTAAAAAAACATACCGTTCAAAATAACGCCAGCTACAGAAGCCACTCCCTCGTCCTCCTCGGAGGTGCCAACATTCCCCAACGAGGTTGGCGGGGTGATTTGGGATTCAAGGGAGGGGGTAGTTATGAGAGGGGTGGTTGGAGGAGAGGGGGAATTGGGATGGAGGGGAAGGAGCCCCGAAACATCGTCAACAGGGTCTGTGCAGGCTGGGGAGGAGGGGGAAATACGGGAATTTTGGGGTGTGGATGTTTGGCTTGGGGTTGGGGAGAGGGGCCGAGAACGCCGTCTTTGACGCCGATGATGCCGTAGTCTGCCCCTAAAAGATGGGAAACACATTGTGGTTATTTTCAACCCAGACCTAGTTAAACACTAATTTTTGACAACACAAATATGTAAACATGGCCATGCACATATGAGTACAATGAATAAATAGGACATACATGAAAACATGGCCATGCACATATGAGTACAATGAATAAATAGGACATACATGAAAACATGGCCATGCACAAATGAGTACAAAGAATAAAGAGGACATACATGAAAACATGGCCATGCAGATATGAATACAAAGAATAAAGAGGACATACATGAAAACATGGCCATGCACATATGAGTACAAAGAATAAAGAGGACATACATGAAAACATGGCCATGCACATATGAGTACAATGAATAAATAGGACATACATGAAAACATGGCCATGCACATATGAGTACAATGAATAAATAGGACATACATGAAAACATGGGCATGCACATTTGAGTACAAAGATAAACATAAAAACCACAGTCACAAAAACTTACTTTCCGCGATCTGCATGCGAAAGCATTCCAGCAAGCGGGGCATCCGCCGTTGCAGGTCGGACCACCTGCGCTCCAGCTGGCCGATCTGGCGGCGTGAGCCGAAGGAACACAGGCGGCCACGTACCTCCGCAAATGCGGAACGCTTTCTCTATTGGTGATGGGGGGAGGCTGGCTGGTGATCTGCCTGTCCATGACCTCGGTTAACACCATCAGCTCGCGCCTGGTGAATGCCGAGGCTCTCATGATGGCAATGGTGTATTTTCTAAAATAATTTTTAATAAAGACCCGAAAATAAATTTGATTGGCTAATGTATTTGGGGAATTAACAGGACCAATTCTATTGGTTAGTGTATGAGTCATGTGTTCGACAGGGCCCCAAATCTATTGAGAGTTATGATAGGCTTGATGCAGTGACATGCGTAAGCAAATTTAAATAAAGAAATGAACCCAGGAAAATATGCGTGGTTAAAAACAAATAAAACAAATGTTTAATTGGCTCAAACATGTATTTTGACAAATAAAAGCGAATGTTTAAGCAGTACGTATTCTGGGAAACACAAACACGGACAAGAGTAAAGTTTATTGCATTGTCCATAAAAAAAAAATTAGCAATTAAGCTAATTGATATATTGATTGGCATGATACGATTGAGGGAGGTAGGCAGAATAAAGGAGCAGGTAATCGGAATCTGACAGGCCCACTTCCGGTTTGTGCTTGTGCGTGCGTTCCCTTCAAGCCACATTGGGGATGTACGCTCGCTATTTGGCACGCTCGTTAGTTAGAGGAGGGGTCGGTAGAGTTTGGGGAGGATGTTTAGATGCGTTCGAAAATACGAGCGAGTGCTTGAATTAACATATGTGTGTACGTACGCCGTACGTACGAACGGCCACTTGCGTCCGGGTCTCAATGAGGGCCTTAGTTTGATTGGTAGTCTATGGTACTGTTTTGTACCTATGTTACATGATTTATTTGTGTACTGCTTGCAAAAGATAAAACAACAATTGCTTTAGCGTTAGGCAAAAAAGACAATAATGATCATAACAATAACTCATCCATTTGCCTCAGGATGGATAGATAACGTGATAAAAAGAATTAAAGCATTCACTTCCCTGTGATTCACATAATTTTTTATGTCAGATATTCTTGTATACTTGGCCATATCCAACAAAGCTCTATTGAAATACTCTAGAGCATTTTCATTATCTTTTTGCTTTATGGAAAACTCTTGTGCCAATCAACAACTACAGGGAAGTACATGTTTAACTGGGTGTTAATACAAATAATGTTTGCCTGATTATTCTCATCAGTTAAAGGTTTGTCTTCCTCCAGTTGACTATCCTCAATAAAATTTTGCACATTAATTGTGGGAGGAAGACATGTCCTTAAAACTATTTTCCAATCTCTATTTGTGGGTTCATGGGCATTAACCAAATCCCTAATACATTTTTTTTTTACAATTTATAAGATCTTTCCTAGGATCTGGGAATTCAGTAATAATTGACCATAATTCAGATCTACTCCAAGGACAATGCATAGCTACATTTCTAACTGGGATCACACCCTTCTTGTTAGGCTTACCATTAGGAACAGCTATTGTGCGTACAGGGTGTAGTCCTGCAGGTTCACTATTGTTTATGCTAATTGCAGGGACTATTGTTTCAGTAGCATGAATGCTCCTGGGCTTATTAACATCTGAGAGCACCTCATGATCCTCAACAATGGCCAATGGAGCAGAAACTACCCCTCCCCTCCTTTGTGGGCCCTCCTGTAACTGAATGATATGAGAAACAGCAGAGATTAAAGCAGGTTAATTTTCTTCATCAAAATCATCATCTTTTTCTTTTTCCAACACCGGATACAAATGACATTTAACTTTCTTATCAGCGGTACTTAGGACATCATCTGCATGTGGCGGAGGTGGTGCACTTGCAAATTTTGTAACCAACTGCGTCTCTCTTTGTTCATACTAGTATGTGTGATTTTTTCGCACCATATACTGCCCTCATGTAGCCACAAATTCAATCACGTATTATGTTTAAGTCGCAACTTCAGCGATCTTAATGTACAAATCTTATCTTTAACTGAGCTCACTATTTCTGGGTCAAAGCTACCAACATTAGGAAATGGTTTCATACATTTTGCAGTAAGTTTCATCCACTTATCACACTTTTTGTGCATAATATACCTTGCTGACCCTAATGGTCCTAATTTGACCTGCACATTGATCACAATTTGCCCCTGTTGCGTCTGCTTTGCTCCCATAGCGGAAAATATTATTCCTGCTGTATGCAAACAGACCACGGTGTGCGTCTGTGGGCTCATGTTACTTAAGTCACAACTGGGAGCACACCAAGCCACATTCAAGGTGCCTTTCCAGTGTGGTCCTTGACACACCCTGTTAAAGACTGATACAGTCACTCAATTACTATTTCTTGTCTCTGAGCTGGTCAATCACTTGCTTTCGTTGGTACTATTTACCGCAAGATTTGATTATTGTTGTAAACAATTCAAGCCGATTAAAATTCTTGTCTTAACCACTTGCATTTCTGAAATATACTTTTAAGCTAATCTAACCTCACAACACAACAAAAATACTTCTAATCCCTACAGTATCTTGTATATTTAAAAATACTGAATGCCTCTTACCTGGGCATTCAGCTCAATACCTCACATGGGTATCTCACATTTCTAAAGCGACGTGACCTCCACTTTTAACAATATCTCCAACACACTTTTCCTACTTCACATACACACTCTTTTCCTGTACAGAATTTTTCTATTGCTGGTAGCTTATTCCCAGAAACTTCTAACAATTTACTTCAGTATACTATACTATATCAGAACAAATATAAACATTTGAATTTAGTGGCAAACAGTAAATACAGTATATACGTAGCTTAAAGTCTCAAATGCTTAAGCATGAACATATCCACGCAATATAAGTACACAATCTCTTTACATAAAAAAAAATCACAATAGGACTTTTGTAGGAATTGGACTTACCAGCAAAAGATGCACTTTAAGAGAACGATTTGCGTTCTTACCTTAAATATGCTTCCACCCTTGTGCTGAGAAACCGAATTCTGGTGCAGTACCTTTAATTCAGATATCTTTTGTATTCAGAACATATACACACTTAGATAAAAACTAAACTATGAGCCAATTTCAGTCTCTTAAGGTGGGTACACACTAAACAGATATATCTGCAGATCGAGTGATCTGCAGATGATGGTTGTTCGTACACACTGAACAACCATCATCTGTGCATGCCTGCAATTCCAGGCGACCACGGGGTGTGTCCTGGTGGGCAGGGGGTGTGTCCCACCCCCTCCTTGCGGCCGCCGCTGTGTGTGTAAGGGCGGTCTGCTGACCACCCATACACACCTGCCAATGGACAGATATGTATGCAGACATATCTGTCCATCAGCTGTGCAGCACAGCCAATGCAATATGTCGGTGAACGCCGACATTCACTGACATATCGTGGGTACACACTGCCCAACAGGCAGCAGATACATTAGCCGAACAATTGATCAGCCAATATATCTGTCAGTGTGTAACCAGCTTTAGAAGGCCACAGATTCTATTGTCTGTGTCCTGGCTCAATGTTTTCATGTGCTAATTAACTTGCTTAGCAAGTCTTCACGGGAACAATGAATGGTGAAATTTTAAACACTCATTAAAGAGGAGATTGATGATGAAGATGTTAGCTGTGAATATTGCATGTGCTGGATCTATCCATGCTGCTAGCAGCTGATGCTGGACTGCTTGTTATTATTTTCTTACAGGATATTTGAGATTTTCCCAGATAATTTTCATGAACCCACCACAAATGGTATAATGGGGAGGAGGTTCCTAGATGGTTAATGACCCTACCTATACTTACTTTGGCATCACAAATGGTACAGATGCCTTGACAAATGTTGTCAGCATGTGGGTAAAAATTATTCCAAACAAAAGAAGTGGCTTTTTTTTATCTAATTGCCAAGCATGACAATGGCCTTCTTTTGATTATGGACAAGGACTGCTGCCACTGGTGGCTGACTTACTTTAACACAAACAACATACTCCTCCTAGATTTTATCAACTTCGTTTAGTCCAACACAATTATCATAAAAATCCTCCGTAACATCACATATACAAATCTCCCCTTCATCCTGTTGCACTTCCACAGTTTCTATGTCACCATCTTTACTTTTACTGCTATTTATCATCACATTTGCAAAGAGTGCTGAAATGGTGGAGGGAGGCTTCTCTAGAATTACATTGTCAGACTCTCACATAGCACTAGTGACCCTAAGACTCTCCTCAGGGATTTGTAAAGTTTGTGAACCCACAGATTGGTCTTCAGCCTTAGTGTTTTCTTTGTGCACTGATTTGCCTATTTTAAAGGTGAGACCTTTAGATTTGAATGAGAAGCTTCCCATGCAAGGTTATAGAAGATGCCTGACTGTTTTTGGCCCCAACTTCTAGGCATTCTAGTGCATGAAAAAGCAGTAGTAGGTCCATCACTGACAAATCAAGGCCATGGCATGTTGGCAATTTCATGTTTTTTGGCAGTAAATTTTCCCTTTATTATTAGAGTTTATGTTTTCTTTAACATTGTGAAATATTGTTTAGATATCAGGTGCCATTTCTTAAACCTTCTTTCCCCTTGACCACCAGCTTTAGTAGATGTTGAATTACTATCAAGCTTGGCAGCAGCTGCAGCACTAGTACTGGGTTGCTGCTCCTGTACTTCTATCGACTGATCCAGGATGTGTTTTTATTTTTTATGCCAGCCAAGAAATTATTTACACTTGAGAACTGGTTTTGGGGTGTAGATAATGGGGGACACCACAGTACACAGAACAGTAATATACGCTGCATCACTCATCTGAACACAATAAATAATTACACAATATAATATTTCAATTCAATTAGAAAAGACTGCAGTTTTTTGTTGTAGACAACAACAAAAAAAATCATATTTTCTTTAGAAAATGTTATGTCTCTGGAACTTTTTTTTTTGGACAAACAATAAATAATATAGTATAATACAGTGATAGATTTCCTAGTGAAGAAAAAGGTTCACTGTAATTGCACCCTAATGGCGTTTTTTAAACACAGTACCTGAACACAGAACACAGTGCCTCACAGCGCTCCTAGTAATAGCACCCTAATGATGTTTTTTAATACAGTGCCTGAACACACAATACAGTGCCTCACAGCACTCCTAGTAATGGCAGACTAATTGCATTTTTCTTAACACAGTGCCTGAACACACAACACAGTGCCTCAAAGTGCTCCTAGTAATGTGCCCTTTGTCCTGGCAAAATATTGGACACAGTCTGGGAGATATGGCCACACCCCCACCCCCTACAATTTAAAAAAAAAATATACTATGTGTGGCACCGCATGCTGCAAAGGGAGGTCCCCCTCAGCAGCGCTGCAAAGTGGACAGTGCTCCCCTGAGCAACTGACCCGGGCCTCTCCAACATGACCGTGCCTGGGTAAAAAGTACCCTCCCCCCATCTCAGCACTCCTGGCTCTACAGCTGGAGTGCCTGCATACACAACACAGTGTTTTTAACACAGTGCCTGAACACACAACAAAGTCTATTTTGTATTTATTTATTTTTTAACACAGTGCCTGAACAGACAACACAGCATGTGTATTTATTTATTTATTATAACACAGTACCTGAAGAACACACAGTGCTCCTATGGAAGTGGCACACTAAAGGATTTTTAAAAAAAGTAAAAACTTGTGTACTTCTATATGTTCTGCACTGCAGCTGTGATTAAAGTATGGGGGATTCTTAAAGAGGGTTCTCACAGGGACATGTGGCTGCAGGCTGGGTGGCCTGGCCGTTCTGATTGTGTATAATTCACAACCAAAGCGGCCGGGGAGCATATTTTTCAGCCTCTCTCTCAGCCGGCTGCCTTATGCAGCCCAGACCTGCTCAAAGGCCCCAAGAATCATGGTGCCCTGCGCAGCTGCCCAGTGAGCCCATACAGTAAGATGGCTTTGCTTGAAACCAATGTTATTTTTAATTTTATATGATTTACTATGTATATTTCAGCAAAAATCATTACTGTTGCATACTGTATTATTAGCCTTCCAGAAGGAGCAATGAAAAAAGCATTTATTTGATTCCCCTAACCAATATTTTCTTATTTAACTTTGTATGCAGAAGGATCTAGATGCAGAAGGATCTAGATGATATTTTACATTAAATTTAATTTTTAAACAGAATTCTCTTTTTAGAATAGGATCTTTCAAAAGGATATCCCAATTTTTACTCAGTATTTTCTTTTTCTTTTTTCATTACACAATATTCCAAAAAGATAACCACCCCCATATCAGTGCTTTAATTAACAATGGCTGCCAACAGCTTTGCTAGAGGAACCATGCTACTCTCTCAGATACAATAATATCATACCAAAATAGTCACTTAATTTATTCAATTGGGGGAATTCAATTAGTCATGGGCAGGCAAACAGGGGGTACGGGACACATGTACTGCGCCCCAAGCTTCCGAGGGGCCCCAACACCCCCCCCCTACTCCACAGTTAAAAACAAGAAGCAGAGGATTTCAGGGTGCCCCTAAACCAAAGGGTGCACAGATTCGCCATGTGATAGGCCGAGCCGTGCACCGCCTCCCCCTGCAATGCAGTTGAAGAATGTCTGTAGATAATTGCTGCAAACTTTGTTCTATCTGGCCATCCTACGGTATTTACTGTACAGACATAAACATGCATGTATAGTAACTACAAAGTCAGTCTCCACCCAAATACAGACATAGAGACTGCCAATCCAGCAATGCATGCAACAACTAATAATGCAGTAAGTTTAGCACAATAGATGCAGTACACATTGCATTCATACCACATATGGATATTATTATCAGACAACACTACAAACACTATGCTGGACTGGTTACCTGCACATGCACAGACTTCAAATTATAATGATCATAAACCTACAATAACAAAAAAGTTGGTTTTGTTTAGTCCTAATACTAAAGGAGTAGTTAAAATTATGTATTGTGAGTTGGCAAATATGGTGAAAAATAAACAAATATGCAAACTCATTTCCCTAAACTTTATCCTGTAATAAGGCAGACATTTTACGTACAGGGGTTTCTATCCAACATAGTGAATACCTCACTGCTGCTGCACATTACGGGTGCTCCGTTCTTTCTCAGCACTCAGCAAACATTATACAGGGGTGCCGAGGGGGCTACTATGGGCACCGGGGTTGCTGGAGGGGCCAGGTGGGGGCGCAGGTCTGGCACCACCCCCCCTTCCCTCTAACCTTACAGCAGCCCAGCACATGCTGCTGTGTTCTGGGCTGCTTTGGGAGACTGCTAGAGGCAGCTGCGGCAGTCTCCTATGCCTGTGGGGGGGAGCAAATACACTGATTGCCCCCCCCACTCGGCTTTGCGCCAGGCAAAGGGGCTCACAGCGCCCCCGCAAAAATCTTTTTTTTTAACCTAAGGGGCATGGCCACGCCTCCCGCGATTAGGTTATGGCTCCTCCCCTGGGCCCAGCACGGCTCTCAGCACCCCTACATGCCCAGCAGGCACTGCTGCTTCGCTCTGATACATTCCTCCCATAAGGCTGCTGCAGATCTCCATCAGAGCTCAGCACATACTGCTTTGGCCTAAGGGCTTGATTCAGACCTGCTCGCTAGATGCGTTCGCACGCAGCCGTCAGCTGGCAAAGTATGCAAATCCGGCAATCGCACGGCAAGGCATTAGCACACCCACTATGTCTTGGCATGCAATCGCGGTGTGTATTTAGACACCCACCAGCCTGTCTTAAGATGCCAAATTATATATGTCATCTCCAGGAAGTGTATGCAACCATCGGTACCATCGAGTACCATGGTAAATCTATGCAGCACTTGTGGTTGACCATATCCTACCGCAAGCACTGCGAGTGCTTCAGTGTGAAATTAAACCAAGTGACGTGTACTATGATGCTCCGTAATAATTATACATGCCTCTGAAACGGTGTTAAGATGCTCAGACATGCCTGTGTTCGCACCACCACTCTCCCGTTGCCATAGATCAACCCCTGTTACCACCCACAAACGGCTTGTCCTATCACTCAACCTAGCAAGCCTCCTATGCTTAAGGGGTGATCGCTTTGCGATCGCATGGACTGGTTTGCACATGCGCACTGCGATGCAAACAACAGCTAGCTGCGTGCGAATGCATCCTAGTGAGCGGGTCTGAATTGGGCCCTAAGTCCCATGGGGCTTATTCAGCTCCCAGCACTGCACTTGTGCAGTGCAGTCAGTGTCAGTGGCAAACACAGGATTTCTAGAGGGGGGTTTCCAAATGCGTGATTTTAGAGTGAGTGTGGTCAGTCCATGAAGAGGGCATAATTACCACTTATCCAGTTTTAATATGCATCATACAAAGTGTATTGTGTGTCATAATTCCAGCATATACGGACTAGCGATCACAGTAAGCCATTAGATGCGGCAGTAGGGCCATCCTCCTTGAGCTGAATGTTTTTATTTTAGATGTGGGCTCCATTCCAGAGTATGGGAGCAAGTCCGGGAGTCTGGGGGAGCAGCAGAAGAACCTAGCACTGCCCTGGACATATATGTAAATATTGGGCTCTACAGCAGTGCATCCATAACAGTGCATGTTTTCCAAATCCCCTAATTGGTGCAAAGGTGTATATATTACAGGCTAATACATGTTAAAAGATTCACAGGTGGTGCTATTTATTTCATTTATGGTACCAGCAGTAGTTCCCCTTATGCTATGCCCTTGTAGTAGTGCCCCTTATTCAATGCCTCCAGTAGTAGTGCCCATTATGCAATGCCCCCTGTAGTATTTTCCCTTATGCAATGACCCCAGTAGTAGTGCCCATTATGCAATGTCCCCTGTAGTACTGCCCATTATGCAATGCCCACTATAGTACTGCCCCTTATTTAATGCCCCCAGCAGTAGTGCCCATTATGCAATGTCCCCTGTAGTAGTGCCCCTTGTTCAATGACCCCAGTAGTAGTGCCCATTATGCAATGCCCCCTGTAGTACTGCCCTTTATGTAGTGCCCCCTGTAGTACTGCCCATTATGCAATGCCCCTTTAGTAATGCCCCTTATGTAAAGTCCCCTGAAGTAGTGCCCATTATGCAGTACCCCTTGTAGTAGTAGCTCTTGGGCAGTGGCCCCACTAGTAGCCCCCACAACCCTGTGCAGAACTTAGTTGACTGAAGTTCACACTGTGGACTGCTCCTCCTGCTGATCTTTCCCGCTGCAGCTGTGCTGACTGGATCAAGTTGGATCCAGCAGGTGCGCAGGATCCTCACATGTTCCCAGTGATGCATTGCGCATGGCCTTTAGTTGTGCCCCTGCACACTGCATCACTGGGTACACTGAAGTGATCAGAGGCTTATTTAGCTTCTAATAGTTTCAGAGGCCAGCGTTCCAGTTTCTGTAGGAAAGTTGATCGCGATCTTCCAGCAGTAGCTCCGCAAGCTACCAGTAGATCGTGAATGACGTTTTGGCCAGGCCTGCATAAGATGAATAGAAAAAAACAAAAACTGACAGCAGCTTCCCTCCAGCTGTGGCACCCTGGTGACAGCGCCACGGCACACAGTTTGGGAACCACTGGTTTAATTCATTTTGTGCACAGTAATTAACAGAAAACGTAAATTTTTATTCTTCAGTTTTTTTGCAAGGTTTCTTGGCACCCTAGGCATAGCTTCAGCCTTGCGCTCCACCACCCCCCTCGGATAGCTAAACAATCCCTTATACAGTGCCCCCAGTAGTGGTCCCCTCCAGGGCCGTAGCTAGGGTAGTGCGGCCGGTGCCATCGCACAGGGCACCACAGGTCAGGAGACGCTGTTTGGGCCTGTCAAATTTCTTTTTATTATCATTCTTACTTGTAGCTTCCTCTTATTTCATCCCCAGCATCTCCTGGCCTCTGCTATCTCTTCCCTGGCCCTTCCCCATGAAGCCATGGCCCTTTTTTGGGTGCATTATGTCCCTTTGAAAAATGAGGGGGCGCCAATGCTCTTTCTGGCACAGGGCACCAAAAAGTCTACTTATGGATCTGGTCCCCTCAGTAATGCCCCTTATACAGTGTCCCCAGTAGTGGTCCCTCCTATGCAGTGCCCCTGTAGTGGTCCCTCCTATGCAGTGCCCCCAGTAGTGGTCCCCCCTATGCAGTGCCCCCGGTAGTGCCAGCACTAGTGGTCCTCCCTATGCAGTGCGCCCAGTAGTGGTCCCCCCTATGCAGTGCCCCCAGCAGTAATCCTCCCCTATGCAGTGAGTGGTCCCCCCCTATGCAGTGCCCCCAGTAGTAGTCCCCCCCAGGAAGTGGTCCTCCTATGCAGTGTACCTTATATAATGCCCCTAGTAGTAGTCCCACTTACGCAGTGCCTCCAATAGTGCCCCTTATATAGTGCCCCCAGTAGTAATCCCCCTATGCCGTGCCCCCAGTAGTAGTCCACCCTATGCAGTGCCCCGAGTAGTGACCCTTATATAGTGCCCCAGTAGTAATCCCCCCTATGCAGTGACCCCAGAAGTAGTCCCCCTTATGCAGTCCCCCTTATATCCCCCCTATGCCGTGCCCCCAGTAGTAGTCCCCCAGTAGTAATCCCCCCTATGCAGTGCCCCGAGTAGTGCCCCTTATATAGTGCCCCAGTAGTAATCCCCCCTATGCAGTGACCCCAGAAGTAGTTCCCCTTATGCAGTCCCCCTTATATAATGCCCCCAGTAGTAATCCCCCCTATGCCGTGCCCCCAGTAGTAGTCCACCCTATGCAGTGCCTCGAGTAGTGCCCCTTTTATAGTGCCCCAGTAGTAATCCCCCCTATGCAGTGACCCCAGAAGTGGTCCCCCTTATGCAGTCCCCCTTATATAATGCCCCCAGTAGTAATCCCCCCTATGCAGTGCCCCTTATATAGTGCTCCAAGGAGTAATCCCCCCTATGCAGCGCCCCCAGTAGTGTTCCCACCGATGAAGTGCCCCCAGTAGTAGTCCCCCCTATGCAGTGCCCCTTATATAGTGTCCCCAGTAGTAATCCCCCCATATGCAGTGCCCCCAGTAGTGGTCCCTCCGATGCAGTGCCCCCAGTAGTGCCCCCAGTAGTAGTCCCCCCCAGGCAGTGCCAGACAAAGACACACATGGAAGAAAACCAAAAAAACCCCACTTACCTGAATCCCCGTTCCTGTACCCGCCGCCATCCGCTCCTCCATCCTCCCGGGCCGCCCCCCCATCACTAACTGCGGGAGCCAGAAGATGGAGCTCATGAGTGAGCTCCAGCCCGTCTCTGGCAGTAGGCGCAGCAGCCAATAAGAGTGTCTAACTCTCATCGGCTGCTAAAACACACAACCGCCGGCGCCACCGGCTGTGTGTTTGTTACTGTGTAGTGCAGACACTTATGTGCGGTCTTCACTACACTTAATGAAACTAGCGGCCCCCTCCAGTGATTGGCGCCCTAGGCAGTTGCCCAGTGGTAGTGCAGGCCCTGGGGGCAGGGATGTATGAAAAAGTGTTTGGGCAGCCTCTTGCACCACTAGCATTGAGAAAGAGAATAATATTTTTATATTATTTGTAATCAATGGCACAACTACAGTAATGAGTCTAATTCCTATGTTCTACGATGTTTTCAAAATAATGTACAGTGTGTTCATTTTGTTCTTGAAGATGGTACTGGTTGTGCTATACAGGGCAATACTTGGCACTGCTTCTGCATATTTATGTTTTGTTTGTAGACATTTGGCCTCAATATTACCTTAAGCTGTTTGAAGATGGACCATAAATGAGCCGTGAAAATCTACAGGAGCCATGTCAACCTCCTGATTGCACTTGTACTGCACACTGTCATAGGCTCCATCTGTTTAATCATATTTACTTTTAAGTGATTTACTGTAATTTATGTTACAGCAGGTTTTTGGACACATGGAATGTTGGTTTGTTTTGCAGTCAATATTTCTACTACAGTTTTTTAATTGCTTATGTGCTCATGAACATACTGTACAGTACCATTCAATATCAATATAATATCAACAATATAAGCTGTACCTTGTATGCAAGAACATCTGGTTACTACTCTGTTTAATTCCCATAATATCCTACAAATGAATTGAAACAGACTCTTATTAACATACCCCAAAACCTCTCCTATTACGTTTGTAACACACACTTAGGCACACTCTATTTATTAAAGATTAAAGTTTTCTCTGTACAAATTTCACCATAATAAAGCTTATTGTACATAATTTGTGTAAGCATTAACCAAGTGTAATGAGGCTTTGTGTTGTGAACTTTGCTGAATAATCCCATTAAAATGAAATGCTAAGATATACTTCTCATGTTTGGTTCCAATGTGTGATCCTTGTATATATATATATATAGATATAGATATAGATATATATATATATATATATATATATACACCAAGAATGTGTCGGCATAGAGTGGTATAGAGGGAAATAATACCCAGTCAACAAGACCTCAGAGACCAACTTGGAGGGGTAGGAGATATCGTCCCCGTAAAGAGGGATCTACCTCTAATAGTGACAGCGATTTCCATGTGGTGGAATCAGATGACCATTCATCTAGAAGACAAATCCCTTTAGGAGTGGCCACCAGAGCCGGCATCGATAACCCACCTGTAAACCCAGAAGACGCGGGGGCCAAAACAAAAGGAACAACAAAGGCAAACAAAAAGAAAATTTAGTCTATAATCTGTCCTCTACACCACTTTCTGAATCTGAACTAGCTATTCTAAATAAAGGTTTGACATTTATTCCAACAAACAAGTAAAAAGAGTTTGATTGGAAGATAGAAAATTACAAATTTGCCAGACAATTGAGATTAAAAGAATTTTTTCAACATAAGACTATAGCCAGTGTCTCAGATTCTATATCGCTACCTCCCAGGATTGGAACTCCATCAACCTTTGACCATTGACCCCCTCTTCGGTTAAATTGTCCATAAGAACATTCTAACGGCTCATGGATCACTCAGTATATAGATACAACCAGGCACAAACCAAAATATTTCACAACTTGACTCCCAATGAACAGAGGGCACTTAAAAATCTATCTAAACGTTCAGATATAATCATTCGCCCCACCGATAAAGGTGGAGGAGTAGTAGTGCAAGATTTGCTAGACTACAAAGAGGAACTTGACCAACCGTTATCAGATACCTCTACATATGAAAAATTAACGGAGGATCCGACTGGAACATATAAGAATGAATTAGATGATACATTATATACAATGGAATTGAACAAATGCTTGGATGCAAAAACAGCAAAGGCACTTCGTACTGAATACCCTAGAGTTCCTCTTATATTTATAGTACCTAAAGTTCATAAAGACCAACAAAAGCCACCTGGGAGGCTGATCATCTCCGCCAGGGGCTCCTTGTTCCAACCAATTTCCCAGTTTTTAGATTTTTTAATTCAGCCATATGTAATGAAACAAGCTACGTTTCTAAAGGACAATACGTCTTTCTTATTAAAATTAAGAGATCATATTGATATTCCGTCACAGGCTCTTCTTTGTACTTTAGACGTTAAGAGCCTATACACTGTGATCCCTCAACAAGAAGGCCTTCAAGCAATGGAACGCTTCCTTGAAGCCAGTCTTTTTCATGAATGTGACAATTGATTCATCTCATGCTCACTCGTAACTATTTCTATTACAACGGGTCATTCTATAGACAATGGACGGGATGTGCGATGGGCTCAAATATGGCCCCGAGCCTGGCGAACATTTATATGTTTGAACAAGAGGTTAGTTTCTTCTTTTCAGATCCAAACATTAAATGTAACATTCTCCTATATACTCGTTACATAGAAGACATCTTCTTGATATGGACTGGTGGTGAAACCCTTTTCAACTCAACAATTGTGAACATTAACCAGATGAATTCCCCAATTAAGTTAACTTCTAACTATAGTTTGAAGGAAATACATTTCTTGGACGTCAGAGTTATGCTGCTAGAAGGTAAAATCAATACCTCTATGTATTCAAAGGAAACAGACCGAAATACCTTGCTCACTTCTAACAGTTTCCACCCTCCAGCTCTAAAAAAGAGCATGGCAAAATCACAAATGATGAGAGCTGCTCGCATCACAAGTACATTTGAGGACGTAGACAAAGCTCTGGACTCCATTATTATTAAATTCTTACAACGGGGGTACAATAAACAGGCATTGTTACAACAAAAACAAGAGGTACTACGAACTTCAAGGGATCACCTGCTTGCCTCAAAACCTAAGGTGAATATGGATATTAGGATTCCTTTCGTTACTGAATATACGTTGGCGAGCCCGGTAGTATCCAAATCTGGCAAAGCTTTGTGGCCTATTATCCATACCGATAAGGACCTGCCAATATTCCAGGACAAATCCCCCCTTATAAGTTACAAACAAGGTAGGAACTTAAAAAATATACTAATGAAACCGAATATCACCCCTATGTTACAACATCATACAGGAACTTCATACAAAAAAACGGGTTGTTACAGGTGTACAGTACATCCTGTGTGACATGTGGATACCTTGACCCAGGGCCATATTTTTTCCATCCCCACACAGGTAAAAAATTTAACATTAGATACGTTTTAACCTGTACTTCAAGATATGTGATATACCTGTTGACTTTGCCCGTGTGGCTTAAGTTATATAGGACAGACCACGAGGATGTTTAAGGAGCGTATGGCTGTCCATCGCTCCTCCATAAAATTAGCGCTCCAAGAAAGAGAATCCGACCAACCTGTGGCCAGGCACTTTAAAGATGCAAATCACCAACTTGCCAGCCTCAGATACAAAATTATTGACCATGTACCTCCACTGATGTTGGGAGGAGATCGTGCCAACAAACTTCTGTGCATGGAATCAAAATGGATCTCAATTTTAGAGACAATTCATCCGAAAGGTCTCAATGACAAGATCATGTGGTCTGCTTTCCTATGACTGGCTTATACCATTTGTGACATTATCTGTACAGTTTGTACTTTTCTTCTAAGTGATCATCACTTGATGCCTCCTCTATATCTGAGGGATTATTGAGTTATATAGTAACTATTTATAATTGCTTAGTTTATTGTCTGTTACTAGTGGTTTATGTAGAAAAACATAGATGTAGAATTTGATTATGCACTGGTACTATGTGGGACCTTGATCTATGTTTATCTAGTCTATGCTTTTACAGTATATTCATAATTGTCTTTATCTGTTTAGGATGTATCCATGTGAGTCCAGTAATTTTATTTGTGTGCATAGCAATTTGTCACAGTCACATCTTCATTTGTTTTTCTTCTCACTTCCGCAGCCATGGCATCGGCCATTGTTGCTAGGCAGCAGTGTGAGCATCGGGACCCGACAGCGTCCCTGGTTACCATCCCACAGTGCCTTGAGCCAGGACCCAGGTTGATGACGTCGGAGTCCCGCGTCGCCCGGCTAGAAGGAACATGAGAACCACTGCGTATTACCTTCGGTAATGCTCTATATAAGGTAAGCACCTCTCACTGGTCTTTGTCACATTTCATACACTGATGACAAAGCCATTCCGGCTTTGAAACGTCGGCTGAATAAAACAAGCACTTTATTTTTTCTATAAGTCCAGTTGAGTGCCGCCTCCTTCTGTTTTCTGTTCCTGGAAGACTGGTTTGTTGCATACTTTATTTAGAAAGGCACCTCTGCATTTAATTGCGTATCTGGAGTGCCCACCTACATGTAATTTTATATATATATATATATTTATAAATATATATATATAATCCCACAATGGACCGGCACTCCACATAAGATACTTAGCGTTGCCGGGTGCCCCCACAAATCATCTGGAAACACTGCATAAGGTGCGGCACTCGTGGTCGGAGACGAAGTAATCAATGGTGAACACACATAATAACGTTTCAGTTGTTTATCCAACTGTCTTCAGAAAGTACAAACACATATCAAACACATACCTTAAATACCCCATTACCAATCACCACGTGAGACCACGATCTCCAGCAGTATCCATCGTTCCCACCCGCCGGTTCCGGCTGCAATTGATGACGTAAGACTCCCGGCGCACACCACGTGACCCACCACCCACTTTGCTAGGTAACAATATAACAATAAATAACATTAGCAGTGGCTATCATCTAAAATCACTGGATCGATATCTTCCCAGTGACCACAACATACATCAGACCATAGCGTACATTAAACAACTAAAGAGTTATTACAACCTGGATAACATAATGACATTACTAAACCCCCGATTATAGTAGGGCCAATATTAAACGTAAGGTAGAAATGTGTGTTTTATCGTTCTGTTTATAAGTGTTTTATTCAATCCTAGCCACTTTCCAAAATGTGCTGACCTAATACAACCCACATATTAGATCCTCAGTATAGAGAGTTAAAAGCCCATAATCACTAATTTGAAGCGCCCAAGCACCCAAGCTAGTAAGCGACTCAGAAGAAATATTAGATGTAACATGTGTTGCAAATGTGTCACAACCCCAAAACAGAAATAAATAACAATAATCAGGACCTAGAGATCAGCAATTAACAACATTCCCCAAATGTTCAGCCAACCTAAACAACAGTGTAAATCAAGACACCCAAAAGGAACTCTAGTCTGACCTGATTAATCCACTCATTTAGTCCTAGTTGGCACCAAATCGATCTCAACAAAGACCAGCCAAAGGCAGATAGTCATTTAAACCCCTCGGATGAAGTACATCAAGCCTCGGGATCCATTCGGCCTCTCTCCTTACTAACATTGACCCCCGATCACCACCTCGCATTAGTGGGGGGATGTGGTCTATCATACAATATTTTAGAGACACTAGGGGATGTTTTTGTTCTTGGAATGCCTAGCTACGGGTCGTTTACTAGATCCACTAGCCAGTGCAGCTTTAATAGCAGATCGGTGAGCAGCCATTCTTTCTTTAAATTTACGTTGCATTTTTCCAACATAGGAAAGTCCACAAGGGCACAAAATCTGATATATCACAAACATGCTGTTGCATGTGAGGTGATGCTGTATTGTAAATTTCTTACCCGTGTGTGGATGGTAAAAGACATTGCCAGGAATTAAAAACTTACATGTAACACATGTGCACCTGAAACAGCCACGTTGTTTGGTGGCCAAAAAATGTGAGGTACCACTTATGTCCTGTGAACAATAATTGGTTCTCACCAAAAGATCTTTTAAGTTTTTCCCCCTAGAGTAACAGGGCATCAAGCTCACATCATCCAAACCCAGCTCAGGGTCCCTTGAGACTAATGGCCAATGTTTTTTTTAAATCTTATTAATAATTGCTGAACGTGTGTTATACCGGGTTACCCAAGGTAATCTATTACCACCTTCAATGACAGATTTTTTACACAAGAGGTCCTCTCTATCCAAAGTTAAAACCTTATTCTTAGTAATTAGTAGTTGATGCTTATCATATCCTCGCCGAGCAAATTTCTCTACCATTTCATCCAGTTGGCGTATCGCTATCTCTTTATCGCTATTACTTCTGTAAACCCGTAACATTTGGGAATACGGTAGCCCAATTTTTAATTTATATGGATGGCAAGTTTGAAATTGCAACAACGTATTGCGATCCGTTGGCTTAGAGAATAATGTAGTTCTTAATTTATTACCTTCTTTAATTAATCTAATGTCCAAAAAGTCAATCTATCCCTGGCTCATTTTAAACGTGAACTTCACAGGGCTAACAGTTGCATTATGAACCTCCATTAGATTGATAAACTTCTCCTCAGACCTCTTCCAAAATATAAGTAAGTCGTCAATGAAACGTGTATAGAAAACAATGGGCCTGATTCCGAGCCGGACGCTCTGAACGAGAACCCGCTCTGAATGAGGGCGTGTTTTTTTTTCCAAAGCGGCCTTTTGGATGCTCGCATAGCTGTGGGTTACCATTGGGCTTGCGACGAGACCTTGCGGTAGGGTCTCGGTGACCGCAAGGAAAAATCACTCCCACTGACATCACTAGTGATGTCAGTGGGGCCAGACCCAGATGGTAGGCATTCCCATGGGAATGTCTCCGTCTGGCAGCCATGCCCCTGGCACGCCCACCAAAGGGGGTGTGCTGTCACTCACCATCGACAGCATGCCCCCTTTGGTGTTAGACACATAACGACGGCTACCCCATCGTTATTCAGGTCTCGCGCATGTGCACAACGAAGCTCCCTCCATCGTGTGCATGCACACTAGGGCACCATCGACCCGCTTGCGAGCTCTCAGCGCTCGCGAGCGGGTCTGAATCAGGCCCAATGTCACTACTAATATTCTTATCCTGAAAGAATAAGTTTTCCTCAATTGTAAACATGTAGCAATTGGCATATGCCGGGGCCACAAAAGACCCCATGGCACAGCCAGTTAACTGTTGATAATACACCCGGTGAAACATGAAAAAATTATTTCTGAGAATAAATTCCAATAGGGTCAGGTAAACATCAATCTGATCCAGATCAATCTGATCCAACCCCACTGTGTGGGGGATGACAGTGTACAGGCTTGACACATTTGCTGTAATAAACCATAAATTCTCACTAAGTGTATCAAATATTTTAAGCTTATTAAGAAGCGAAGTGCTGTCAAGTAGAAAATTGGGGTGGTTTTGCACTAAAGGTTGTAGTATTGAGTCCAAATATATTGCAGAGGGCTGAAAGAGCGACCCTCTGGCTGATATAATGGGTCGGCCAGGAGGTGGAAATATTCCCTTATGCACCTTCGGCAATGTATAAATCACTGGTGTGATAGGATATTGTGGAATTAGGATCTTAAACAATTCATCATCAATAACCGACCTATCTTTAGCCAACAATAAAAGTTCAGTAAGTTCCCTTTTAAATTGTGGAGTCGGATCACCCCTTAATTTACAATATGTATTAGCATAATTAAGCTGTTTCAAAATTTCTTGAACATAATCAGGAGTATCTTGTAATACAATTGATCCACCCTTGTCTGCAGGGCGGATCGTTAGATTTGAGTTCTTAGATAGGGATCTCAATGCTTCTATTTCCAATTTGGATAAGTTAGGATGAACAGGTGGCTTATCTCTAATTTGAAATGTCACTTCTTGATCCACCATTCGCATAAATGTTTTAATAGATGGATTATATGAAATCGGATCGAAGATCGATTTCTCACTCAGTTTTTTAACTTCACCGGGATCTCCATATTAGAGGGGGAGTCAGCTGGCTGTTTCGGATTTTTATAGAAGTATTCCTTCAATCTTAGCTTACGCTGCAGTTGATATTTTTTAATGTGCCAATTCACATCCTCGAGTTGATTAGATGGAATAAAAGAGAGGCCCTTTCTCAGTCAGCTAGTCTCGCTGTTGGTTAGTACATGAGAAGAAAGGTTAAATATTACTTCCTCCGTGGGAGTGGCAGTTTGTTGCCACGTCTACCCTCGTTTATTCTGCCCCCCATGTCGGGCATGGCCTTGGGTCCTGGAGGCATTCTGGTACGGGTAGTAACCCCTAAAGGGCCAGATGGTTGTCGGCGGGAGGCACCCTTAGCTCTCTCTGTGTCGTTGGCTGTGCTGTACATTTTTTGAGATGATTCACTGTCCACCATTGGATTTGGAAATCTCCGTCTCCTAAAAAACGGCTTTCTCCTCTCAATGTCCTGTTGCCCCCCTGCCAACCAGCAATATTCCTGATGTCTTTCGTAATCAAGTTCAACCTTGCAAAGTTTTTCTTTTTTAAAGTTGATCAACTCCCTTTTGTAAATGTTTAGTTGATTTGACATTTTCTCCATCCAATCTAGCTCCTTATCAGCCTGTAAAATAGGTAAATGGAGGGTCTCAAAGCTGCCTATTTTATCAATGATAGTTGTTAACTCCTTTTTAGACTGTTCAATTACCAATAAAATTAAGTCATATGAACACTTATTTAATATTGCGACCCATTTTCTGCAAAACACAGGATCAATGCGACCAATAGTCGGACAATTTATGATGCGAAAGCCACGTGGGATTTTTTTAGTTTTGTAGTAGTCGCTAAGTGAAATTCCATGTAGTTTAAAGTCAATCTCCTTTTTCTTTAGTCTCAGTAAATCACGGTAGATTATATCGGGTGTGGTAGCTTCAAATTCATCATCTAGGATTTCCTTATAAAGGATGTCCTCCACTTCTGACTCAGAGTACGTAAATGCATCACCCACCGGATAATTAGCAGGGTTAAAAAAGGTTTCAGCTATATCAATTTGTGACTCTGCCATTTGATTTATACATTGCTGAAGGTGCATAAGGGAATATTTCCACCTCCTGCAACCCTCTGCAATATATTTGGACTCAATACTGCAACCTTTAGTGCAAAACCACCCGAATTTTCTACTTGACATCACTTCGCTTCTTAATAAGCTTAAAATATTTGATACACTTAGTGAGAATTTATGGTTTATTACAGCTGATGTGTCAAGCCTGTACACTGTCATTCCCCACACAGTGGGGTTGGATGCGGTATGGCAGTTGTTGATGGGCAGTGGCGTTTACAGTCTGGATCAGATTGATGTTTACCTGACCCTATTGGAATTTATTCTCAGAAATAATTTTTTCATGTTTCACCGGGTGTATTATCAACAGTTAACTGGCTGTGCCATGGGGTTCCTCTGTGGCCCCGGCATGTCACAGCCAGGGTATTTCAGCATGGCGCTAGGCGAGTGTTACCTGTGAGGTCATTGTGGCACGGGCTGTCTGGCGGCAGAGCTGGTGTCTGGCGGGGGGCTTTGGCTGCACGCGTTGTTGTGCGGGCCTGTTGTCACTCTGCGCTGGTAAGGCCTGGCGGCATCTCCATTCCGTTTGGAATGGGCGCTGCCATCTTGCCTTCTGGCCATGTGATGCGGCTGGCCAATCCTGGTGAGTCACATGTTCCCTCCGGCCAGTAACAGCACGGCATGGGGTATTTAGGAAGGGTCAGTGCCTTCCTTCTTTGCCAGTGCAACGTGTATCTCAGCCTAGCTGAGAGGGAGTTCTCTGTGCTTTCCTGTTCCTGTGAATCCGCTGTCTGCCAGTCTGCCTGTCAGCTCCTAGTTCCCACTGGACTACCCTGCTACCTCCATCACCCTTGCCCATACCTGAGTGCCTGAGCCTGCTGACATCCTGCACTTCAGTTCACTGTCTGCAAACCTGGCTTGTTTATTTTCAGTTTCACTACCTGCACACCTGGACTGCTCTAATTGTTTCTACCTGGACATTAACCCTTTTGCTTCCACCACAGAACTCTTGTGCACATTTATATTTTCCTGGACTTTTATTTACTGCCACATTATATGTCCACTCGAGCACTTATTAAAAATCCTAGTTTTATTTACAAATCTTCTGTGATCGCTCCTGCTACCACCCCGGGTCCACAAATAACCCAGAACGTAACAGTTTGCACTGGCCCCATGGAGCCGGCCACGGATCAGGAGTCAGGAGTGGATTTGTTCAGGTGCATTTCTGGTCGATTAGAAAATCTGGAAAACATGCAGCATCAGATGGCTAAATTTCTGCAAGAGATGTCCAAGCGACAGGATAGTTTGCAAACTTCCTTTTCTACCCCTGAAGTACCAGCAACTACATCCGCATCAGTGTCTGGGAATACAGGAGGCAGATCATCTCCCCGCTTACGTCTTCCTTTACCAAATAAATTTGACGGCAATCCTAAACTCTGCCGAGGATTCCTAAATCAGTGTGACATACATTTTACCCTGCAGCCTGACAACTTTCCAACTGCAAGAACTAAAGTGGCTTATATAGTCTCTCTGTTATCCGGCCTTGGAATGGGCTTCCCCACTCTGGGAGCGCTCAGATCCACTGCTGGATAATTACGCAGGCTTTGTGTCATCCTTCAGGAGGATTTTCGATGAACCTGGGCGTACTGTATCAGCATCATCAAACATCATGACACTGAGGCAAGGGGTCCGTCCTGTCTGTCAATATGCCGTGCAATTTAAAATTTTAGCATCAGAGCTCAAATGGAATGAGGAAGTCCTCACCTCGGCCTTCTGGCATGGGTTGTCAGACCGACTAAAGGATGATCTAGTCACTCGAGAGCTTCCTACTAATCTGAACGACATGATTTCATTGTGTATCAAAGTTGACCTACGCTTCAGGGAATGTCAGGCTGAAAAAAACAGAACTGACCGGCAAAGGTCATTTACCCCCTCCTTTTCTACCCGTCCCATTCCTTCTCCCACTGAAGAGGAGCCTATGCAGGTGAATCATACACACCTCTCCAAAGAAGAACATCAGAGAAGAATGCAAAAGAACCTCTGTCTGTACTGCGGAGAGTCTGGTCACCTGCTGATCTCCTGTCCCCGTAAACCAGGAAATGCCAAATCCTAACTGACCCTGGAGACATCAAGTTAGGAGTTGTGAACCCGTCTCCAAAAATTAAAGATTTCATGATTACCCTAGCCTTGGATCTTAAACCCAAACCTGTCTTTGCTACTGTTCTAATCGACTCAGGAGCAGCTGGAAATTTCATAACGTCTAGTTTCATTGACAAATTTCAGATACCTTGTTTGACTCTCAACCATGCTATCTCTCTGACCTCGATAGACGGATGCCCTCTGACTAACGGGATAGTCACCAAAGAGACTCAACCTGTATTGGTCCGAATTGGGGCACTTCATTCTGAGTCCTTAAAATTCCTGGTGATATCAGAGGTCTCTCAAGAAATTGTTCTTGGTCTACCCTGGTTACGTAAACATAATCCCAGGATTGATTGGAGTTCTATGCAGATTCTGTCATGGGGTATGGACTGTCAGAAATCCTGTCTTCCAAAAATTCGACCTGTGAGAAAGACAGTTTCATTAGTTTCTTCTGCCATTCCCAAGGAATATCAGATGTTTGCCGACGTTTTTTCTGAACAACAAGCAAATATCTTACCCCCTCATAGGGAATGGGACAGTCCAATTGAATTGATACCTGATAAGATGCCACCTCGTGGTCGTACCTATCCACTGTCCTTGCCTGAGACTCAAGCCATGACCGAGTACATCCGGGACAACCTGGCAAAGGGGTTCATCCGGAGCTGGGTTTTTCTTCGTTGGCAAGAAGGACGGTGGTCTAAGACCATGTATCGATTATCGAGGCCTTAATGACATTACTGTAAAAAATCGATACCCTCTTCCCCTGATTACTGAGTTGTTTGATAGGGTCAAGGGCTCTGTCATTTTTTCTAAATTAGATCTAAGAGGGGCTTACAACCTCATTCGTATCCGAGCTGGCGATGAATGGAAGACCGCTTTTAATACCAGAGATGGACATTTCGAGTATTTGGTAATGCCTTTTGGATTATGTAATGCCCCTGCTGTCTTTCAAAGTTTCGTTAATGAGATTTTCCGGGATCTGTTATATGTTTCGGTTGTTGTCTATCTGGATGACATACTGATTTTTTCACCCTCTGTGGCTAAACATCAAGAACATGTTAAGGAGGTCCTGACCCGTTTGAGAGAAAACCACCTTTACTGCAAACTGGAGAAGTGCGTCTTTGGAGTACCCAGTGTACCTTTTCTCGGCTATGTAATATCTGGCTCCAGTTTAGAAATGGACCCCAAGAAGGTACAAGCAATTCTGGATTGGACCCGACCTCAGACACTGAAGGCCATCCAGAGATTGTTGGGCTTCGCCAATTATTATAGACGCTTCATTAAGGGATTTTCTACACTGCTGGCTCCCATTACAGCCTTGACCCGCAAAGGTGCTAATCCTGCCCAATGGTCACCTGAGGCAGAGTCTGCCTTTCATCTTCTAAAACAGGCCTTCATCTCAGCACCAGTCCTTCAACAACCAGATCTGGACAGGCCTTTTTTGTTGGAAGTAGATGCATCATCTGAAGCTGTGGGAGCAGTCTTGTCTCAACGTTATGAGGACAACCGAGTCCATCCGTGTGGGTTCTTTTCTAAAAAATTCTCTCCTGCCGAAAGGAACTACGCCATAGGTGAGCAAGAACTACTAGCTGTAAAGTTGGCGTTGAAAGAATGGAGATATTTGCTAGAAGGCGCCAAGTTTCCATTTACTGTATTTACGGACCATAGAAATCTCCTATTTCTCAAAAACCTCCAATGTGTGAGTCCTCGTTTGGCCCGCTGGGCAATATTCTTTGCCAGGTTTCAGTTCACCCTGACCTTTCGGTCTGGAGCACTTAATCAGAAGGCTGATGCCCTATCGAGATCTCTCCTCTGTGATGATCAATCTGAAAATCAAAGCAATACCCCTGTCTTGGAATCAAGAGTTTTCGCCACATTACAACTTCAGCCTCCTACGGGAAAATCATTTGTGGCCCCGGAATTAAGGAAGCAGCTTCTCACTTGGGCACATTCCTCTCGCTTCGCAGGGCACTCAGGCACTCGGAAAACCTTGGAGTTCCTGAAAAGACACTATTGGTGGCCTTCTATGAAGGCAGACATAATGGAGTTTATCTCTTCCTGCTCCTCCTGTGCCCAGCATAAATCATCACGACAAGCTCCAGCTGGGGAATTGCTTCCATTACCTACTCCATCACGTCCATGGATGCATCTCTCCATGGATTTCGTCACAGACCTGCCAGTCTCTCAAGGTTTCAACACTATCTGGGTTGTAATAGACCGATTTTCTAAGATGGTCCACTATATACTGTTGAAGAAGTTACCTTCTGCCCCTGACCTGGCACAGTTGTTTGTCCAACACATATTTCGTCTACACGGCCTTCCTGCTGAAATTGTCTCTGACCGTGGTGTGCAGTTTACTGCAAAATTCTGGAGGGCTTTGTGTTCTGTTCTTCAAGTGAAGTTAAACTTTTCCACGGCCTACCATCCGCAAAGCAACGGCTCCACCGAGAGAGTTAATCAAGTTCTAGAGACTTTCTTAAGAATTTTTATGTCATCTTCCCAGGACAATTGGGCTGCCTTGCTGCCGTGGGCTGAGTTTGCACATAATGCTTCCTACCACTCCTCAACTAACCAAACGCCATTTCAGGTTGTATATGGCCTTCATCCTCATGTTCCCGAAGTCCGAAGCCTGCCTGTTTTCGATGTTCCGGCCGTGGAGGACACGGTGCGGAATTTTGCTTCCATCTGGACTCAAGTACGGTCTGATTTGTTGAAGGCATCCTCTCGCTATAAGACCCAGGCTGATAAGAAGCGTAGAATAGTTCCACGCATGCAAGTTGGAAGCCAGGTCTGGTTATCCACCCGGAATCTTCATCTGAGGGTTCCTTCTATGAAATTTGCACCACGCTTCATCGGTCCCTTCTCCATAACAGAAGTCATTAATCCAGTGGCCTATCGTCTACAGTTACCCCCATACCTAAAAATCCCTAATTCCTTCCATATTTCCTTATTGAAGCCCCTGGTCCTGAATAAATTCCATAGTGCTCTACCTGCTTCTCCTCGAGTCCAGACGGAGAGAGGAGTTGAGTTTGAGGTCGCCAAGATCTTGGACTCTCGTCTACGCAGAGGTCATCTACAGTATTTGCTGGACTGGAAAGGTTACGGTCCAGAGGAACATTGCTGGACCAATGCTCGTGATGTCCACGCTCCCACACTCATCAGGAGATTCCATTCTGCCCATCCGGAGAAGCCTGGTGAGTGTCCTGAGGCCACCCCAAAAGGGGGGGTACTGTCACGGCCAGGGTATTTCAGCATGGCGCTAGGCGAGCGTTACCTGTGAGGTCATTGTGGCACGGGCTGTCTGGTGGCGGAGCTGGTGTCTGGTGGGGGGCTTTGGCTGCACGCGTTGTTGTGCGGGCCTGTTGTCACTCTGCGCTGGTAAGGCCTGGCGGCATCTCCATTCCATTTGGCATGGGCGCTGCCATCTTGCCTTCTGGCCATGTGATGTGGCTGGCCAATCCTGGTGAGTCACATGTTCCCTCCGGCCAGTAACAGCACGGCATGGGGTATTTAGGAAGGGTCAGTGCCTTCCTTCTTTGCCAGTGCAATGTGTATCTCAGCCTAGCTGAGAGGAAGTTCTCTGTGCTTTCCTGTTCCTGTGAATCCGCTGTCTGCCAGTCTGCCTGTCAGCTCCTAGTTCCCACTGGACTACCCCGCTACCTCCATCACCCTTGCCCATACCTGAGTGCCTGAGCCTGCTGACATCCTGCACTTCAGTTCACTATCTGCAAACCTGGCTTGTTTATTTTCAGTTTCACTACCTGCACACCTGGACTGCTCTAATTGTTTCTACCTGGACATTAACCCTTTTGCTTCCACCACAGAACTCTTGTGCACATTTATATTTTCCTAGACTTTTATTTACTGCCACATTATATGTCCACTCGAGCACATATTAAAAATCCTAGTTTTATTTACAAATCTGCTTCTGTGATCGCTCCTGCTACCACCCCGGGTGCACAAATAACCCAGAACGTAACACGGCATATGCCAATTGCTACATGTTTACAATTGAGGAAAACTTATTCTTTCAGGATAAGAATATTAGCAGTGACATTGTTTTCTATACATGTTTCGTTGACGACTTACTTATATTTTGGAAGGGGTCTGAGGAGAAGTTTATCAATCTAATGGAGGCTCATAATGCAACTGCTAGCCCTGTGAAGTTCACGTTTAAAATGAGCCAGGGACAGATTGACTTTTTGGACATTAGATTAATTAAAGAAGGTAATAAATTAAGAACTACATTATTCTCTAAGCCAACGGATCGCAATACGTTGTTGCAATTTCAAACTTGCCATCCGTATAAATTAAAAATTGGGCTACCGTATTCCCAAATGTTACGGGTTTATAGAAGTAATACCGATAAAGAGATAGCGATACACCAACTGGATGAAATGGTAGAGAAATTTGCTCGGCGAGGATATGATAAGCATCAACTACTAATTACTAAGAATAAGGTTTTAACTTTGGATAGAGAGGACCTCTTGTGTAAAAAATCTGTCATTGAAGGTGGTAATAGATTACCTTGGGTAACCCGGTATAACACACGTTCAGCAATTGTTAATAAGATTTAAAAAAAACTTTGGCCATTGGTCTCAAGGGACCCTGAGCTGGGTTTGGGTGATGTGAGCTTGATGCCCTGTTACTCTAGGGGGAAAAACTTAAAAGATCTTTTGGTGAGAACCAATTATTGTTCACAGGACATAAGTGGTCCCTCACATTTTTTGGCCACCAAACAACGTGGCTGTTTCAGGTGCGCATGTGTTACATGTAAGTTTTTAATTCCTGGCAATGTCTTTTACCATCCACACACGGGTAAGAAATTTACAATACAGCATCACCTCACATGCAACAGCATGTTTGTGATATATCAGATTTTGTGTCCTTGCGGACTTTCCTATGTTGGAAAAATGCAACGTAAATATAAAGAAAGAATGGCTGCTCACCGATCTGCTATTAAAGCTGCACTGGCTAGTGGATCTAGTAAACAACCCGTAGCTAGGCATTTCCAGGAACTAAAACATCCCCTAGTGTCTCTAAAATATCGTATGATAGGCCACATCCCCCCACTAATGCGAGGTGGTGATCGGGGGTCAATGTTAGTAAGGAGAGAGGCCGAATGGATCCTGTGGCTTGATGTACTTCATCCTAGGGGTTCAAATGACAATCTGCCTTTGGCTGGTCTTTGTTGAGATCGATTTGGTGCCAACTAGGACTAAATGAGTGGATTAATCAGGTCAGACTAGAGTTCCTTTTGGGTGTCTTGATTTACACTGTTGTTTAGGTTGGCTGAACATTTGGGGAATGTTGTTAATTGCTGATCTCTAGGTCCTGATTATTGTTATTTATTTCTGTTTTGGGGTTGTGACACATTTGCAACACATGTTACATCTAATATTTCTTCTGAATCGCTTACTAGCTTGGGTGCTTGGGTGCTTCAAATTAGTGATTATGGGCTTTTAACTCTTTATACTGAGGATCTAGTATGTGGGTTGTATTAGGTCAGTACATTTTGGAAAGTGGCTAGGATTGAATAAAACACTTATAAACAGAACGATAAAACACACATTTCTACCTTACATTTAATATTGGCCCTAGTATAATCGGGGGTTTAGTAATGTCATTACGTTATCCAGGTTGTAATAACTCTTTAGTTGTTTAATGTACGCTATGGTCTGATGTATGTTGTGGTCACTGGGAAGATATCGATCCAGTGATTTTAGATGATAGCCGCTCCTAATGTTATTTATTGTTATATTATTACCTAGCAACGTGGGTGGTGGGTCACGTGGTGTGCGCCGGGAGTCTGACATCATCAACTGCAGCCGAAACCGGCGGGTGGGAACGATGGATGCTGCTGGAGATCGTGGTCTCACGTGGTGATTGGTAATGGGGTATTTAAGGTATGTGTTTGATATGTGTTTGTACTTTCTGAAGACAGTTGGATAAACAACTGAAACGTTATTACGTGTGTTCAACATTGATTGCTTCATCTCCGACTGCGAGTGCCGCACCTTATGCAATGTATACATATATATATATATATATATATATATATATATAGTGTCCCCAGTAGTAATCCCCCCTATGCAGTGCCCCTTATATAGCGCTCCAAGGAGTAATCCCCCTATGCAGTGCCCCCAGTAGTGTTCCCACCGATGCAGTGCCCCCCAGTAGTAGTCCCCCCTATGCAGTGCCCCTTATATAGTGCCCCCAGTGGTAATCCCCCCCTATGCAATAGTAGTAATCCCCCTATTTCAAGGATCACACATTGAAACCAAACATGAGAAGTATATCTTAGCATTTGATTTTAATGGGATTATTCAGCAAAATTCACAAAACAAAGCCACATTACACTTGGTTGATGCTTACACAAACAGAATTATCCTCTATTTTATGTTTCAGTCTGTTGAATATGGGTCTTTATTCGCCTAAAAATTTAAAGATGGGAAGGGTAAGCCAGTCCAAGGAGATAGATAGCCATGTCAGCAGTGGGGTCACTATGGGGGTGCGGGACGCACCTGGATGTAACCCTTGGAGGGGGTGACATCAAAATGTTGGCTCCTCCTCAGTGACGGAGCCGGGTACTGCAGTCTGACATTATCCTGCAGCACTCGGCTCCTGTCACAGAGGAGGAACCGACAGTACAGCAAGTACCAGTCTCCGGGGGCAGTCTAGCATCTCAGTTGCTGATCCTATGATGAATCAACAGCGAAATGTACGTTAGGGGACACCGCACATGTGGGATAGCGTGTCCGGTGATTTTACTTATTGTGGTCCACTCTCTGGCCTCCATATACAGATACTAACCATGTGACATGGATGCCTATGATAGTGAACAATCACACTGCCGATAAGGAGCTCACACTGAGAATCAATGCATTATGTGAAAGAGCTCTGAGACTGAATGTTATTGCTACAGTGATTCCAATATGTGCCCAAGTAATAATAACCACAATGTTTCTAATATATGTCTAGTGAAAAACAATATGCAAACCTCTAGTACCCTTACAATGAATGAGGGTCCTAAACTATAATCAGCCTGATGTCTATGAATAATAAATAATTAATAAGGTTAACCACAGATTGTGGAGGATAACCAATAACCCGTAAACCCAAGTCTGGGTTATATTACCTCATTTACCGGATTACCTAATTGCATATCAGTGGACAACTTAATTTGAAGGGGTGAATAAACCAGATTATGATTAATGGAGTCCATATGTTAGATCTGAATGGCAAAAGTGATTAGATATATTGTGTATGAATGAGAAACATCTTATGATAAATGGTGAATAGATCTATATAGTTTGGGACACATTTGGAATAGGATACATTAAGATATTACTGGTGACAAATATTAAGTAGAATAATCAACTTTGTATGTGAGATAGGACGTGTTCCCATTATATATACTATATATACTATGAAACACACGGATTAACATACCATGATAAATGGGACCAATGTGTTTAATATAACATACAGATGTGGAGTGGTTGGATTAAGGATTATTAATCCTCACTGGTGAAATTTGTAGTGGTACCCTATAAACAGTCCCATTAGAATTGAGAGAGGATTTTAATACTACCGAGGAGAATTTGTCCAGACAGTAAATGCCAACAATGAATGCAGTTGTTGTATCTTAAGGTACATTAAGACATAAGTGCCACAAATCTGGATGAATTTAAGACAATCATCACCTGAACATATAGGAGTAATGATATTACTAATACATGAATTTAAATATCAGCATCCTGTCATAATTAATATCTAACTGGAAGGCGGCAGTGAATACTGAACTTAATAGCAACAATACAGGATTGAGAATGGACACAATATTTTAGTTAATTGTTAGTATTGTCTCACATAATAGCACTTTAACACAATTTGCACTTTATATTTCGCTGTCTTTAGTATTTTAAAAGATGAATTAAAGGTTATTTTTTATTGTTTTTCATATCTTCTTGGGTTACCACAATGGAGAGTCATTAATGAGATGATCTTATATGCTAAAAGTCTGTGAGTGCCCCCTGCTGGAATACTTTTCTCTTTTGTTTTGTGTGTAATCACCATATTCACCATCAGCCAGGACATTCAGAGGAACTTTTGGGGAACATCCTTCCGGAGTACCTCTTTATCATACTGACACATATTTTAAACATCTACAGTATCACATGCGAACCATCTTGAACTACATGACTCTACTGCGATTCCTTCATGATATATTTATAGAATCTTGTTTTATGTGAGTGCATTACTGTATGTCATTTACAATAAATTGGATGTATTTCACTATTTTTTCTATCTTTTTGTTCACATATTGATTTGGATATTTGAATTGTAAGCACATGCCATATTTGATATGGTGGTCCACCTGATGTTGAAAGACCTCTTGAAACTGGCCAATATACAGTACAACTACCTCTAATAAGGGAAAACCAATAGGAGAAGGGATTTCTTTTCCCCTGTATCTTAATTCTCTTGAATGGCTCGTGGGTTCTAAAAAATACCTTTTTATTTCTTCAGCGCAAGAGTGTTTAGAATTTGAATTGCCAGATATACTACACTATAT
Organism: Taudactylus pleione; assembly: GCA_031769625.1. NCBI lineage: Eukaryota > Metazoa > Chordata > Amphibia > Anura > Myobatrachidae > Taudactylus > Taudactylus pleione. The sequence continues at coordinate 10,428,336 of JAUIMM010000045.1, read as the reverse complement.
GATTCTTTCGTTGTGTTTTTTATACTGTATGTCATATAAATTGTGTATATGTTATTGGGGTGAGCGCCCAAAAGTGGATGCTATGAGATGGACAGTGAAGAGGCTGGGGGGGCTGTAATGTAGACAGTGAAGAACAGGGGAGTGCTGTGAGGTGGACATTGAAGAGGGGGGTGCTGTGAGGTGGACAGTGAAAGGTGAGAGTGCTATTAGATGGATAGTCAAGAGGCTGGGGGGCCATGAAGTGGACAGTGAATGGAAGTAAAGTGTTGTGAGGTGGACATTGAAGAAGGGGGTTCTGTGAGGTGGATAGTGAAGGGTGAGAGTGCTGTGAGGTGGACAATGAAAATGGCAGAGAGTGCTTTGAGGGGGTCAGTGAGAGCTCTGAAGTGTTGGGAACTGTGAGGGGGTCACTGAGTGAGCTGTGAGGTCAGAGTGTGCTGTAAGTGCCTCAGTGTCATATATAGAAGGTATTGGCAGTAAGAGAGAGCTATGGAGGGTGCAATGAAGGATATATGCAGGGAGAACTTTATGAGACAGCTATGGAGGGGTAAATATGGAAATATGCAGGGTAGGATGATAGAAAAGTCGGGGCCACTTGATTGCATCTGCCCCCATGCTAAAAGTTGAAAACCAGCCCCTGACAGCTACCCACATACAACACGGCTGGGGATCTGTCTGCTCCACTCTCTCCAGGATACTGTGTGTATATAACTGTGAGTACGGCTGTACACAATAAACCAAACTCCTGGTTAATTCCTGAGCTGTCTAGTACATCTGGTGAATCCACTGGTGTATACTATTTACTTTGCATTCCACTACCAAATAGTACACATATATCAACAATGTTCCAATGCTCATCGTAGAAATTGTAGCACATCTCCATAAGTTAGCTGTTGACATTGGTTTGTGTCCTTCAATATGAGCTGTCAACTTGATATTACTTTGTACATTGACCACTTCAACCATCGCTTAAACGTTAATTTGAGATATGCATTTTTGTTAGGGAGGCATAACTTGGACAAAAATGTCTCTCCTGGGCCAATCTTCTTAAGGTCTATTCCACAGAGTTCACTCTATTATAACTTTTCTAAGCATAAGACTTTATAAGATTGTGTAAAGCATGTTGCTTTTATCCATCTTACAGTATTACCACCTCTTAATGGATTGAATTCTATATGTTCTTAGTGCACAAAGTTTTAATGCTTTTAACATATTTGGTGGTCACATGACATACAGTGTAAGGCCAGTTTAAGAGTTATACAGCTTATATCACTGTTAACCTTGGACCTACCGCACTTGGAGAGGTCCTTTCCTGGTTTGATTACACTGCTTAACAAAGATTTTGTCCCCAGCAAAAATATTCCTGATTGTGATTACTTTTTCATGCTGAATTCAAATATGGTTTCAGAATTTTTCTTTCACCCATAGTTTTTTGTTCCAGAAAAAGCTCTGTAGATCATTTGGAAACAAAAATATGAGCAAACATAGCTATTTATACTGTTACTATACAGTCAGGTTCATAAATATTGGGACATTGACAGAATTTTCAGATTTTGGCCTCTATTCACCACCACAATGGCTTTGAAATGAAACAAACAAGATGTGCTTTAACTGCAGACTTTCAGATTTAATTTAAGGGTAATTACATCCAAATTGGGTGAACGGTGTAGGAATTACAACAGTTTCAATATGTGCCTCCCACTTTTTAAAGGGCCAAAAGTAATGGGACTATCAACTCAAAAGCTATTTCATGGACAGGTGTGGGCTATTCCCTCATTATTTCATTATCAATTAAGCAGGTAAAGGGTCTGGAGTTGATTCTAGGTGTGACATTTGCATTTGGAATCAGTTGCTGTCAACTCTCAATATGAGATCGAAAGAGCTGTCACTATCAGTGAAGCAAGCCATCATTAGGCTGAAAAATCAAAACAAACCCATCACAGAGATAGCAAAAACATTAGGTGTGGCCAAATCAACTGTTTGGAACATTCTTAAAAAGAAAGAACGCACCGGAGAGCTCAGCAACACCAAAAGACCCGGAAGACAACGGAAAACAACTGTGGTGGATGACAGAAGAATTATTTCCCTGGTGAAGAAAAACCCCTTCACAACAGTTGGCCAAATCAAGAACACTCTCCAGGAGGTAGGTGTATATGTATCAAAGTCAACAATCAAGAGAAGACTTCACAAGGGTGAATATAGAGGGTTCACCACAAGATGTAAACCATTGGTGAGCCTCAAAAACAGGAAGACCAGATTAGAGTTTGCTAAACAACATCTAAAAAAGCCATTACAGTTCTGGAACAACATCCTATGGACAGATGAGACAAAGATCAACTTGTACCAGAGTGATGGGAAGAGAAGAGAAGGAAAGGAATTGCTCATGATCCAAAACATACCACCTCATCAGTGAAGCATGGTGGTGGTAGTGTCATGGCGTGGGCATGTATGGCTGCCAATGGAACTGGTTCCTTTGTATTTATTGATGATGTGACTGCTGACAAAAGCAGCAGAATGAATTCTGAAGTGTTTCGGGCAATATTATATGCTCATATTCAGTCAAATGCTTCAGAACTCATTGGACGGCGCTTCACAGTGCAGATGGACAATGACCCGAAGCATACTGCAAAATCAACCAAAGAGTTTTTTAAGGCTAAAAAGTGGAATGTAATACAATGGCCAAGTCAATCCCCTGACCTGAATCCGATGGAGCATGCATTTCACTTGATGAAGACAAAACTGAAGGGAAAATGCCGCAAGAACAAGCAGGAACTGAAGACATTTGCAGTAGAGGCCTGGCAGAGCATCACCAGGGATGAAACCCAGAGTTTGGTGATGTCTATGCGTTCCAGACTTCAGGCTGTAATTGCCTGCAAAGGATTTGCAACAAAGTATTAAAAAGTGAAAGTTAGATTTAGGATTGTTTAGTTTGTCCCATTACTTTTGGCCCCTTAAAAAGTGGGAGGCACATATAGAAACCGTTGTAATTCCTACACCGGTCACCTGATTTGGATGTAATTACCCTCAAATTAAATCTGAAAGTCTGCAGTTAAAGCACATCTTGTTTGTTTCATTTCAAAGCCATTGTGGTGGTGAATAGAGGCCAAAATATGAAAATTCTGTCAATGTCCCAATATTTATGGACCTGACTGTATTTATATAATAGAATATTTATGCTATAATACTTCTCTTGTTAATCAGGATAAAATGTATCTGCCTTCGGTGGGCTGATGAAGAATTTTGTCAAAACTATGGATAAAACTGGTTGTGAACTCACCTACTGTATGTGAGGAATAAATTCTCCAAAATCAGTGAGGTAAAAATAAAGGAGGGTATTTTTGTAGGGTGATAGGATGAAAAATTTGATGCAGAGCTTAATGAACAAGAAAAATCTCCATTGGTGTCATTTAACAGAATTTGCAAAGAATTTTTGGGAAATCACAAATCAGAAAACTACCGTGACTTTGTTAACAATCTTCTGACCTTGCTTAGAGCTCTTGGGTGCAATATGAGTCTAAAAATTCTTTTGACTTTTGCTGAGGCTGTTGTGTTAACTGCCCCCTAAAGGCCCCCATATATCAGCAATTGATTGCAGCAATCGTGCAATTTGCAATCGATTGTGTATAAAAATGTTTCCCTTTTTCAATTGATAGCAGATTGCAGAGATACCACAATCGATTGAAAAAGGGGAAGATTTTTATACACAATCGATTGCAAATTGCACGATTGCTGCAATCAATTGCTGATGTATGGGGGCCTTTAATTCATGAAAGAGGTCCCTATTAAGTGCTGAGCTGCATTAAGTGTGAGTTTGGGCAGTGGATTTTGTTTAATGAAATGTGGGGCTACTTTTCAATATACCTATTCATCTATGTTACTAAGGGACCAAGGGCCTGATTCAGACCCACTCGCGAGCGGCTGTCCGCTCGCAAGTGGGTCGATGTTCTGCACTGAGCATGCGCACGACGGAGGGAGCTTTCCTTCGCTCGTTGTGTCTGATCAAAGGGGGCGTGCTGTCGATGTTGATTGACAGCACGCCCCCTTTGGTGGGCGTGCCGGGGGCGTGCCTCCCTGACGGGGGCGTTCCCAAGGGAACGCCTACCGTCAGAAGCCGGCCCACTGACATCACTAGTGATGTCAGTGGGAGTGATTTTGGCTCTGATAGAGCCAAAATCACTCCGGGCCTTGCGGTTGAAAACCTCAACCGCAGGCTCCGGCTCGCAGTTTCGATGGTCGCGATGGTCAAGACCATCGCGGCCATCAAACTGCACGCTCGTATAGGCTGTGGGTGGTGACCCACAGCTATACGAGCGTCCAGGAGGACGCTTCATAGTTATGGAGGACGGCCCTCATTCAGAGCGTGCGCTCTGCTCAGAGCGTACGGCTCTGAATGAGGGCCCAAGACAGAATAATTCTGAAGAAAAACTTTTACAAAAATAATACTATATCTTCTCCACTATCGCTTCTCTCATGATTTGTCTATAATGTAAGTAGCACAATTGAGTGTTCCTCTATTAAAACTCTACCTAATGTTTTACTCCTTTTATTGACATATTCAAACTATATTTGTTTATGTAGCGAGTATGATCTGCTGTTTGATGTGGTAGTGTTAAAATTTCTCTTAATAAGCTCAGTTGTCTTATATATTTATCTATGTTAGTCTAATTTAGTACTGCATTAGTAATCCTCTCAGAATACAGTAAAAGTTTTGCTGTTAACTTGAAGGGAGGTGCAATGGCAGAATAATGGCAGAATAAAGGCCCTCATTCAGAGCCGTACACTCTGAGCAGAGCGCACGCTCTGCATGAGGGCCGGGCTCCATTTTCATGGAGCGTCCTCCTGGACGCTCGTATAGCTGTGGGTCACCACCCACAGGCTATACGAGCGTGCATTTTGATGGCCGCGATGGTCGTGACCATCGCGACCATCGAAATTGCGAGCCGGAGCCTGCGGTTGAGGTTTTCAACAGCAAGCTCCGGAGTGATTTTGGCTCTATCAGAGCCAAAATCACTCCCACTGACATCACTAGTGATGTCAGTGGGCCGGCTTCTGACGGGAGGCGTTCCCATGGGAAAGCCCCCGTCAGGGAGGCACGCCCCCGGCACGCCCACCAAAGGGGGCGTGCTGTCAATCAACATTGACAGCACGCCCCCTTTGATCGGACACAACGAGCGAAGGAAAGTCCTTCGCTCATCGTGTCTGGCGCATGCCCACGACGGAGCTCCCTCCGTCATGCGCATGCTCAGTGCAGACCATCGACCCACTTGCGAGCGGACAGCCGCTCGCGAGTGGGTCTGAATCAGGCCCAAAGTCAGTAATTGCTTTAACAATGCCAGCTTGCAGTCTGAATCTGAATCCATGTTTAGGTACCTTTTGTTATATGCAGAGACATATGGTACAGCATGCCCAGGTGATACTGAGGGGGCCACTCCACCTCTGAACAAATTAATGAAAAATACTATACGCGCCGTATCAAAGAGGAGCTTTTGTCCTCTCAACAGCTGGCCTGGGCCAAATCTGGATGTCATTATGTCTGTATGAACTGAAAAAGCGAGGAAGAAACAGTTCTCTTCTTGCTTTCTTCCAGAGTGAACGGATTTTGGCCCTCATTCAGAGCCACTCGCTATTTGCGGTCGTTCGTTCTAAAGCAAGGGGTGGCTATTCAAATGAACCGTTCACTGTTTGCGGTCTGTTCACGCCTCTATGTCTGAACGAGCGAGCAAAACTTGCGTTCGTTTTTTGGAAAAATACGCCCCCTGGCCGCTCGCATCCTACGTCATGTCCGCTATTTAATAGATTAATCGAGTACATCGACAAGGGTATGAACTGCTCGCTATTCTTGTGGTTGGTGTTTGCTACCACAATTTTGCGAGCAGTTCTGACTCTAAAATAACCCATTGACGTGGTCAATGACGTTGCTGTTTTAAATATGCACACCCATAAAACGCCCGTTTTGACCTTTAAGCACGCCTGCGTTCTGATTTCCACTCCCCATTTGCAAGCACCTTCCCCTGTTACCACCCACATACGCCTCTTTCTGTCACTCAAAATAGCAGGTATTCGCTATTTTGCGAGCACATGAATTTGGCCGCACTGACTGGTTAGCGCATGCGTATAACGATCCGTACGCATGCGCAGTTGGGCTAACATCGCTCGGAACGAACCAGCGGCCGCTTACGAGCGGCTCTGAATCAGGCCCTTTGAGGGTCCCATGGACTATTTCCAAGCATGTGCATTGGATAATTAAAGATGTCTTTCGCATTTGTAAAAGACGTTACTGACTGCAATGATCTATTCACCAGTACAGTCCTTTAATGCATGGCTTGTCCCGGCATGAGGTTTCATATAGGGGTTAGCGGGTTCGGATTTCTGAAATCCTAACCCCCCCGATCGGAGTCGTATCCAAGTCAGGCTTGACTTTTCCAGCCTGACTCGGATCTGAAATCGAGGCAAAACTTCATCATCCCGCCTTCCGGGTCTCGTGGGTTTTTGATTCTATATAAGGTAACCTCGTCAGCGCCATTTTCTCACTCGGCTGTGGACAGTGAAGAGGGAGGGTGAGAGTTAGGGCTGGCTGGGCTGTGTAGTGTAGTGCTGTGCTGCGCTGTGCTGCTGTTGTCTATAGGGGCTGCGTCCACTCCTCCAAAGTCCATAGGGGCTGGCTGTGTTGTGCTGTGCTGCTGTTGTCCATAGGGGCTGTGTCCACTCCTCCAAAGTCCATAGGGGCTGGCTGTGTTGTGCTGTGCTGCTGTTGTCCATAGGGGCTGTGTCCACTCCTCCAAAGTCCATAGGGGCTGGCTGTGTTGTGCTGTGCTGCTGTTGTCCATAGGGGCTGTGTCCACTCCTCCAAAGTCCATAGGGGCTGGCTGGACTGTGTTGTGCAGTCAGTTGTCCATAGGGGCTGTGTCCACTCCAAAGTCCTGTGCAGTGTCCCAGTCCTAAAGGGGTGCTGTAGTGTTGTCCAGGGGGTGCTCTGTCCATCAGGGGTGCTCCCCCCAAGTGCAAAAAAAATAAATATTTTTTCTGTGTTTGGGAATTGTGTGCACTGTGGCTACACGTGCATCAACAAAGGAGCAGCGCCAAGCATGCACCTGTGTCCCATAAGTAAAAGGCCGGCTGGCTTGTCCATTAAAGGGTGCTGTAACCCCCAAAGTGTACTCCAAAAAAAATACAAATATATATTTTTTTGTGTTTGTGAATTGTGTGCGCAGTAGCCGCACGTGCATCAACAAAGTAGCGCCAAGCGTGCGCCTGGGTCATAAGTAAAGTGCCGGCTGGCTTGACCGTTAAAGGGTGCTGTAACCCCCAAAGGGCACTCTAAACAAAATAAAAAAATATATTTTTTTGTGTTTGTGAATTGTGTGCGCAGTAGCCGCACGTGCATCAACAGAGTAGCGCCAAGCGTGCACCTGTGTCATAGGTAAAGGGCCGGCTGGCTTGACCGTTAAAGGGTGCTGTAACCCCCAAAGTGCACTCCAAACAAAATAAAAAAATATTTTCTGTGTTTGTGAATTGTGTGCACTGTGGCTGCACGTGCATCAACAAAGGAGCAGCGCCAAGCATGCGCCTGTGTCCGATAAGTAAAGGGCCGGCTGGCTTGTCCGTTAAAGGGTGCTGTAACCCCCAAAGTGCACTCCAAACAAAATAAAAAAATATTTTCTGTGTTTGTGAATTGTGTGCTCTGTGGCTGAACGTGCATAAACAAAGGAGCAGCGCCAAGCATGCATCTGTCTGTTAAAGAGTGGTGTAACCCCCAAAGTGCACTCCAACAAAAAAAATAAAATTTTCTTCTGTGTTTGTGAATTGTCTACACTGTACGTGCATCCTCAAAACAGCAGCGCCAAGCGTGCGTCTGTCTGTTAAAAGGTGGAGTAACCCCCAAAGTGCGCTCCACAAAGAATAAAAAATTCTTTTTTTTTCTGTCTTTGTGAATTGTGTGGGCTGTAGCTGCACATGCATCAACAAAGGAGCAGCGCCAAGCGTGCGCCTGTGTCCCATAAGTAAAGAGCTGGCTGGCTCATTTCTTAAAGTGTGGTGTAACCCACAAAGTGCACTAGTCTCCAACAAAAATAAAAAATAATTTTCTGTGTTTGTGTGCGCCTTAGCCGCACGGTTATATCAATATAACATAAATGGAGGACCAAACTTTCTCTCATAAAAATAAAATAGGGAAAGATCAAGAACCACTTCCTCCTAGTGCTGAAGCTGCTGCCACTAGTCATGACATAGACGATAACATGCCATCAATGTCATCTGCCAAGGTCGATGCCCAATGTCATAGTAGAGGGCACATACAATCCCAAATGACAAAGTTCAGGAAAATGACCTTGAAAAAAACTTTTAAATCATCTGAGGAGAAACGTAAACTTGCCAATATACCATTTACGACACGGAGTGGCAAGGAACGGCTAAGGTCTTTCCCTATGTTCATGACTAGTGGTTCAGCTTCACATGACGATGGAAGCCCTCCTCCCGCTAAAAAAATCAAACGAGTTAAGCTGGCAAAAACACAGCGAAGAACTGTGCATTCTAAGAAGATATCACAAATCCCCAAGGAGAGTCCAAGTGTGGTGGCGGTTGCGATGCCTGACCTTCCCAGCACTGGACAGGAAGAGGTGGCTCTTTCCACCATTTGCACACCCCCTGCAAGTGCTGAAAGGAGCACCCACAGTCCACTTGCTGATATGCAAATTGAAGATGTCACTGTTGAAGTACAACAGGATGAGGATACTGGTGTAGCTGGCGCTGAGGAGGAAGTTGGCGAGGAGGATTCTGATGGTGATGTGGTTTGTTTAAATCAGGCTCTGGGGGAGACAGTTGTTGTCCGTGGGATGAAAAAGCCCATCACGGTCATGCCTGGGCAGAAGACCAAACATTCCACCTCTTTGGTCTAGCAATATTTCTATCCAAATCAATAAGTATGGGTAGGGATGTTAACCACCTAGGAACATCCTCCCTTATACGGCACCTGCAGCGCGTTCATAAAAAGTTACTGTCAAGTTCAGAAACTTTGGCTAAGACCGTAAGCAGTCCAGGGACACCTAAATTCCATTGTCCTGTTGTATCCAAGCGCCTGCAAACCACACCGTCAACTCCCTCCTCATCAATTTCCTCCTTAGTCAGGATCGGAAGTAGTCCTGCAGGCCATGTCACTGGCATGACTGACTCTCCTATCCCGGATTCCTCCGGAGGATCCTGCATTGCTACGCCTTCTGCTGCCGCTGCTGCTGTTGCTGCTGCTGGGAGTCATTCATCATCCCAGAGAGGAAGTAGGAACACCACTACTTTTACTAAACAATTGACCCTCCATCAGTCCTTAGCGAGGAGGATGAAGTACGACAGCAGTCATCCTGAAGCAAAACGTATAACTGAGGCCTTGACTGCTATGTTGGTGTTAGACGTGCTTCCGGTATCTGCCATTAGTGCAGTGGGATTTAGACAATTGATGGAGGTAGTGTGTCCCCGGTTCTAAACCTCGTCTAGATTCCACTTCACTAGGCAGGCGATACTGAGACAGTACAGAAACGTCAGAAAAAGTGTCCTCAGTGTCCTGAAAAATGTGGTTGTACCCAATGTCCTCTTAACCACGGACATGTGGACAAGTGGAACAGGGCAGACTAAGGACAATATGACTGTGACAGCCCACTGGGTAGATGTATCACCTTACGCAGCAACAACAGCAGCGTCACCAGTAGCAGCATCTCAGAAACACCAGCTCGTTCCAAGGCAGGCTACGCTGTGTATCACCGGTTTCAGTAAGAGGCACACCACCGACAACCTCTTAGAGAAACTGAGGGAAATCATCGCCCAGTGGCTTACCCCACTTAGACTCTCCTGGGGATTTGTGATATCTGACAACGCCACCAATATTGTGCAGGCATTACATCTGAGCAAATTCCAGCACATCCCATGTTTTGCTCACACAATAAACTTGGTGGTACAGAATCTTCTGAAAAGCGACAGGGGTGTGTAGGAGACGCTCTGGGTGGCCCGAAAAATTTCAGCCCACTTTCGCCATTCAGCGACTGCGTGCCGAAGACTGGAGTGCCAGCAAACACTCTTGAACCTGCCCCGCCATCACCTGAAGCAAGAGGTTGTGACGCGGTGGAACTCAACCCTCTATATGCTTCAGAGGATGGAGGAGCAGCAAAAGGCCATTCAAGCCTATACATCCACCTATGACATAGGCAAAGGAGGGAGTATGCACCTGACTCAAGCGCAGTGGAGAATGATTTTTGTGTTGTGCAAGGTTCTCCAGCCCTTCGAACTTGCCACACGTGAAGTCAGTTCAGACACTGCCAGCTTGAGTCAGGTCATTCCCCTCATCAGGCTTTTGCAGAAGCAGCTGGAGAAAGTGAAGGAGGAGCTAAGATGGAGCGATTCCGCTTGGCATGTGGGACTTGTGGATGAAGCCCTTCATTCACTTTGCCAGGAATCCAGGGTGGTCAATCTGTTGAAATCAGACCACTACATTTTGGCCACCGTGCTTGATCCTAGGTTTAAAACCTATGTGGTGTCTCTCTTTCCTGCCAACACAAGGCTGCAGAGGTGCAAAGACCTGCTGGTGAGAACACTGTCAGCTGAAGCGGAACATGACACGTCAACAACTCCTGCTTCATTTTCTCCCGTAACTGGGGCTGCCAGGAAAAAACGTAGGTATCCTAAGCAATCCACTGGTGGTGATGCAGGGCAGGCAGGACCAAGTTTGGATATCTGGTCCGGACTGAAGGACCTGGCAACAATTTCTGACATGTCTACTGTCACTGCATATGATACTGTCACCATTGACAGAATGGTGGAGGATTACATCGGTGACAGCATCCAAGTAGGCATGTCAGACATGTACCTGTACTGGCAGGAAAAAGAGGCAATTTGGAGGCCCCTGTACAAACTGGCTCTATTTTACCTGAGTTGCCCCCCCTCCAGTGTGTTCTTCCGAAAGAGTGTTCAGTGCAGCCGGGAACCTTGTCAGCGAAATGTGGAGAAGATGATGTTCATAAAAATTAATTGTCAACTCTTCCAGGGAGACCAGCCTCCAGAATGTACAGAGGGACTTGTGGTGGTGGATTCCAGCGGGGACGAGTTAATAGTCTATGAGGATGTACACCTCACTGAAGAGGGTGAGGAATCGGTGGATGAGGAGGATGAGGACGACATCTTGCCTCCGTAGAGCCAGTTTGTGCAGGTACAGATTAATTGCCAGCTTGTTTTGTGGGGGCCCAAACGAACCAATCATTTCAGCCACAGTCGTGTGGCAGACCCTGGCGCTGAAATGATTGGTTTGTTAAAGTGTGCATGTCCTGTTTATACAACATAAACAAGACATGTACCTCTTTTTTTTCTTTGCATTATGTACTGTTTGGAGCCTAGTTTTTCAAACTGCCATCCTGTCTGCCACTGCAGTGCCACTCCTAGATGGGCCACGTGTTTGTGCCGCCACTCGTGTCGCTTAGCATAGCCTTTTGGACATAAAAACACTATTGTGAGATGTGAGGTGTTCAGAATAGACTGAAAATGAGTGGAAATTAAGGTTATTGAGGTTAATAATAGCATAGGATCAGAAAAACCAACACCTTCTGTGATTTTAGCTGTTTTTATTCTTTTTTGTTAAAAAAAACAGATCCAAAACACAAAACCCAGAACCCAAAACACGGAAGGGTGGTGTTGGCAAAACCAATCCAGATCCAAAACACGAAGAAAGATCCAGATCCAAAACCAAAACACAAAACACGAAAAGTGGCCGGTGCACCCCCCTAGTTTCATATAAATATGGCGAGATACAGATTTTGAAAAGCATGGATAATTTATACTAGTCATTTCTGCACTTTTTACTAAATAGACTTCAATGTTTGGAATTTGGACATGAGATATAAAACAAATAGTCTTCCCTGCTTTAAGTTTAATCTGTTATTGAATAGAAGGCACATTCTACAACAGTAGGTTACAGCCCCTGGGGAGCACCGATTAATTGGTCCACCCTTATTGCCTGGGATAATCATGGGGAACTTCTGGTGCTGTCTTTTATTGGGGCCAGAGAAAGTTTGAAACTTGCACTATAGATCAATACAACTTCTTTAAATGGCAAATGTATGTTAGCTAAAATGTAACAGTCAGGTGGATATATAATATAAAGTGGGTTTTCTGAAGGAAGGCCACATGAGTTTTACTCTTTATATATTACTAGAGGATAGTTAATCTTCTCTCTGTAAGATTAAATCCCATCATATTTTACAAGACTTCACTTAGAATTAGACACAAATAATGTGCATTTTCATATTGTGGGCTTGATTCAGCATGGATCACTACTGCGTTCGTAGCTGCAAAAATATGCTAATGAATGCAATCGCAAAGCCATCACACAGTCAGCATAGAGACACCCACTACCACTATCTCACATACGTAATACCTTGCAGTCCTGCGTATACATTGGGAACATTGAGTAACATCAGCCCCTCATGCAGAACTACAGCAGGTCTGACCTGCCTCAGAAACTGCAAGTCCTGTTAAACACAGTGAGTACTCATGCTGCGTATGCAGTCTCAGCGGCTGATTTATGCACGCCCATGCAACGGCGTTCAAACGGACAGACACGCCAGCATTTCTCTGACCACTTCCCTGTTACCACCCTCAAACGCTCACAGCCTGTCACTCACTCTGCGATGGCTTTCATTCTGCTTGAGTGATCACAAAGCGATTGCAATGCCAACTAACGATACTGCCTTTGAACCTCTATATACCCCTGCCTATACCTTCTAATATCCTGCCTATAAACCTCTAAGGATGATGCTAATTTGCGTACGCAGTCATACAGTAAATAAAGACTCCAGACCTAGAACCTGTGGTTCCAAACCACAAAGTATTATTCAAGTAAAAGTACAGCAGTTACACGCTATGATCCTCATATAATCTTAAAGCAAAGAGATTATACAGACCCAAGTACAATTATACATACAGAGCGCTCTCTGGTCCAGATGTCAGGCATCAGCAAGAAACCCCTTGTCAATCAGCATTCAGCACGAAGACCAGGAACCCAGGGTCAGAGCACACATATTTATACCCCCCAGGAATAAACAACACAATAGAGAAGTTTGTTGCTAATACCATTGGTCCTAAAGGAGAGGGCATATGTTACAAGGAATTTAACAGGTTGGTTCAAGTAGACACAGTCCAGCCTCTAACAACTGGAGGTCTCTGGTTTCCCGCCTCATGCAAATCCTAACAGTTGTTCATATAATGTACATTTTGTTGCTTGAAATCTCTGCGGTCCATAAGTTGAGAATGCATGTTGCGATCTCTCCATCGATATTACCAGAATACTGTTGAGAGAGTACGCATCAGTACAATACCAAACATGGCTTACTTATCATGTATAAAACCTTAGTTACGAAATAATCTTTATTTCATAGCAATTATAGTAAATGTGCATACTTGTATCTTATACCTTAGAGCTCATGGAACCTTGTATGTGAATATTTAATGTGTGAGTATGTGGGGTTTGATGTAAAGATGCTAGTTAACTTGGGGCAGATGCGTGTGCATGGAGCTAATATTCAGCATTTTAGTGAACACCTAGCAGTGTGGAATGCTGAGCATTATAGTTCCATGACTTGCTCATGCCCCAGCAGCCCCCACCCTTTTCAGGCTCCAAAATACTGGTCTTTGTTCTCCCAGGGCCTTTGTAGATGCAAATTAGCACAGCTACAAGACCCAAACCTCGGATAACACTCTTGGCTTTGAAGGTATTTTATTGTAGGAAGCCTGCTAATGTAAGGTGCTACAAACGACCCTCTTGCTGTATTCGAGCAGGGTCACCTGGAGTGAGAGCAGACATTATGTCCATGAAGCTTGTCTTCACAGGCTAGTTGTCACGTGGCCATTTGCTCTGTTTAGCTAATGCAATCCAATTTTGACATACTGTACAGCCATTTCTGAAATATATCCTTTAGGGGAATTATAATTATATACACACTTTATCCAGAGCACCCAAACTACGTAAAGTCATGAAATGGGCTTTTGATGAATCGCCGTAACTCATGGCGATGGTCACAGATGCAATCACATGATGCTAATAGTAATATCGCCACATGTACTAAAGTGTTAGTTTATCTAAAATGGCGCTTAGGCGGCCATTCGCAAAATGGCGTCTTGCGATTTCATTTCCAAGATGGCGTCTTGGGGCCAGTCGCAAGATGGCATCACTGCGATCCAATTTTAAACTGATCTAGTGTCAGCCAATTATCCAGCTTCGACAGTCCACCCTTTGATAGCGAACAACATGCTATCACAATCTGATTTAAAAATATAATTTAGGCTTAAATTTATATACTATTTAGTGTTATTATGGGATGGCACAAGGTGGTTCTTAATCCATCAATAATGTGTCTCTGAGTGGGGACATAAAACTACTATTATACGCACATCGCGGATTTTGGAAGATCATGTGAAAGGTGTGGGGATACACCAGTCCTACAAAAGGCAGTCTTGAAAGGGAAATTTGAGACTTTACATTATCTGAGGTGTTTTAAAATAACATTTCAATAATACATTCTATGCATGTCTAAATATAATACATTAAATGATGGTATTTCCTAGTTCAGGGTTGTAATGCAGTTCTGTATTTACCTCGGTATTCATACTGACCACCATTATAATGTCGTTCTTTCGTTTTACTCTATTTTTACATTTTCCACACTTCAACACAATAGGAACACACTGGACACATATGCCAATTATTATGATGAGAATAAGGATTAAGAATTTGCCGATGCTGGCGATCACTTCCTGGACCCATTCCCCTAGACCTGAAAACCATTTCACTGGGTTCAGCCATGAAACCCATCCGTCTATCTTCTCCCCTACTTCAGCCACTGAAGCATTATGGTTCTTACAAAATTCCCATTTTAGCTGCAGAATTTCATCCATCTTCTGGTCTATCACTTCCTTAGGGTCGCTGGTATCATTGGTGACATAGGTGCAACATTTTACTCCAAATTGGGTGGCCAACATTACGCAATACCCTCCAGTAACAGCAGTTAAATAATTTAACACTAGCCTGTGTTGCACCAGTTCTTTCTTGTACGCTTGCAATTTTCTCCCTGTATACCTGAATGTGTCATCGTACATCTCGGTGATATCATCTATCAATTTAGCAAGTTCCTGAATATATCTAAAGTTTAATGTACCCCGAGCGATCCTGGTGGGATCCAATGCGACTAAAACTTGAAAGCCAGTTGTCTCACTAATTAACTGAGTGGCTTTATGCATGTCACCAGGTATCATATTTCATTTGCCTCTGTGTTCATATTGTGTGTGAAGATATGGTGACGGTGTGTTTTTATGTATACCAAGCATTTCAACATGTGTGAGGGTCATAACTTCTGGGACTACTCTTCCCAGGTAACACAAACCTTCGGAACTCGGGGAGAGTCACTTATACGCTTTTCTTCCACATATAAAATATACATTATCAGGGAGAACATAAGGAATGGTATGCATCATTATCATCAAGCACATTTCCCTTGCAAACAATCCTATTTCTCGGTCTTCCATCTGGTACATGCAAGTTTCTGGCTGTATTATTTTAGCACAATAACCATCTGGCACCTTACCAATAATTTCTTTGGTGGAACTCAATGCATACCGGTACCTAAAATGTCTCCCACTAGATTTAATTGAGCGTACCAGATCATGGTTTATGGACTCATTATCAGCTCTTTGTGAGAAGGTCATCGTTTGATTATTCCCTGTCACTTCCCAACTCCTGGGTTTATTGGGGTTGGTTATGTTTAAACACAAAAGTGATCTATCTACTTGGGATTGATAGAGTTTGAAATGAGGTGGTTTGGATGAGAGGAATTTTCCATCCAATGTTTTCCCTTTCTGTAATTCTAAAATTTCCATGATATTCAGCGGAAATGGCACCAACCCTACATTATGCTGTCCCTGTGGCACATGTGATCACACCCAGCAATCAGTTTGATTTAACACTTTGCCTACCATGCTCTGATAATCGTCTAGAGGATACCCACCCCAGTACGGGTTATATTTAGGCTGGCACCGCTTGATACAATTCTCATCAACTAGGGACCAACAAAGCTCACACATTCAGGAATCTTCAGACGATAAACCTCCACACCATCCCCGAGTATCCGGAATAACAGCTCTCTTAACAATAACAGTACTAAGATTGGTCAGACACTCCCCTGATTAGCATTGCACTCCTTCTGACTCCACTCCATCAGTGCTGCCATCAGCTCCCATCTCCTCTATCGTTCCTCCATCACAGAAACTGGGTATCCCCAAACAGATCATCATGACAAAAACTCTGGAAGAAAGAACTAGGATGACCACAGAAGACCACTCCATTGCTGGGAGCACTGATCTACACATTTCTTTAGCTCAGGTATCTCACCATCACCTTTTTAATCCTTCCGACACAAGCTCGCAATTGACAGGTCCACGTTATCGGCCTCGTCTCCGCCTTGTATCTCCACCGGTTGGTTAACCTCCCTATAGTGAGTGGAATGGACCCACGTATCTTCTCCGGCCACCCTTTGAGGATGTGGTACTTTGTCAACAATCATCAGATATGGACCTTTCCACCAATCAGTCAAATGACCTGAGCTAAAAAAATTTGGATCATAACAAATTCCCCAGGTTTGACAATATGACAGTTTGCATTAGACATCTTAGTTAATAACACTTTCAATTTCTGTTATTCTTATTCATCTTCGTATCTCGAAGGGAGGACAGATAAATGAAGTGACAATCTGAAACAATCTTGGTTTTATTACCCATCACCCTACACATGTTCTGGGAAACGTCACCTGTAAAATGAGGCCCCTATCACTTTGAATAATTCTAGGGATATAGTATCTGCATACAGGTTCCTGCAATTAAATCTTGTTATTAATAGCTACTGCTCTAAATAATGCCTGGTCCCCTGAGTTGGATAGTATTCCGAGTATTTGACCTTAGCCTGGCAGGGCTGCCGTTTATCCTTAGCAACATTGTGTCCTGTATGTGAGAGATAAAGCACAACAGTTAAATATAATTTAAACATGACCTAAATACAACAATAAATCGTCCACATTTTACATTAGAACAGATCCATTGGCAGGTTGAAACGATTGTAAACAGTAATATAAGGCCTGGGAAACCCGTGTTCATGTGTGGTGTTCTTCACTTTGCAGTACTTACTTATGTGTCCCACTTGGTGACAGTTAAAACATCTTTTTTGAACGGGGTGGATGAAAGGATTGGTGTGGGAGTTGAGAAAGAGGGAAAGATGATGGGTATGGGTAGGAATATGGAGGATAAGGGTATGGTGGGAGGTATGAAATTTGTGGGTAGCATGGGACCTGTGGTTGTGTATGATATGTGGGGTAAGGATGTGTTTGCTGTGGTGTGGGATTAGTGAGGACGTGTAACTGTTCAGGTGCAAGTGTGTGTATAGTGCAGGGTGTCTACTGGCTGTGATGTTACAGTCATTCCTTCCAGAGCTTGGATAATGACAGACATTAGTTTTTCGCTCTGGATCTCTCTCTTCTTTGAGATGTTTTTATCATGTTCTCTGGCAGATTCTATGAGGGTATCTATTGTGACTCCCCTCCAGCCAGGCTGTGAGGTCTGAACCCGGGTAATATTATCTTGGTTTACTTGGTCTGTTAAGGGAACGTCACCATCCAATACACAATCCGTGACAAATTTTGTCACATCGGTATTGCATGGTAGACAGGCCCTTAACACCACACGCCAATCTTTATTAGTTGGCTCATGAGAACTACCCAAATTCCTCAAAAATCTCTGACATTTGGCTAGTTCCTTTTTGGGATCGGGGAAATCATTTATGATGGAATTTAGTTCTACTCTTGTCCAAGGACAATGCATTACCACTTCCCACGTGGGCGCTACACCGTTCGCATCTGCATTTCCATTCTGAACAGTTATTGTCTGAATGGGATGCAGACTGGTAGCACTGCTACCTTTGACCTTGTTACCTGGCTGGGGGTTTAATCTGTTGCTGCTACATATGGTATTAACAACTTTCTCTACGGGTGCAGAGGGTGTTAGCACTTCCCTTACTGTTACTGATGGAGATGACAGCACCACTCATGATTGTTGTGATGCAGTATCTATCATCTGTACAGCATGGGAAATGGCAGACATTACAATAGGCTCATCATCCACATCATGAACATTTTCTTTATAGTTGCTTAAGACAGGGTACAAATTGCTTGTTACATTTTTATGGGTATTTTTGATAACTGTACTTGCACCTCCATCCACATAAGGTGGGGGTGGTGTACGTGAACTGCTGGCAATACCTTCCACAATGCTACTTTGTGTGTGCGCCATTTTGCGGCTCGCCCGCATTGCAATTCAGCGTCGCGGATGTATTTTCTGGCAATGCGCTCGCAACGCTGGTTTGCGTTGGTTGCGCATTTTTAAGCCACGCATCCCCTTCATGCTGCACAACTTTAAACATTCATAATATTTGACCTTTTTCTCTCGGGAGCGCATCAGACTGATGTGATCCCGGACATTATCTAATACATCTTTATCAAAACTACCAATTCTGGGAAATGGTCTAACACTCTTCATCGTCATTTAAAACCAAACATCACAATACCTTATTGCATAAGTACCGTACTTAGTATGCATAATAAGACGGGCCGATCCAAACGGCACTTCCATTATCAGCACATCATTGTCTAACATCTCTATTGTTTGCATAGCCCCCATTCTGAGACAACTCCTATGTTTTTCAATAAAGATTTTAACTGGTGAAGGATAGTCAAGATACTTTCACTTACCTGTGGACGATTTAACGGCAGCGCCCACACACCTTTGAAGATTTGAAGAAGGCTACTCCACCCTCTCGGATAAGATTTAAGAAGGCAACTTCCACACCTATGGAAGTTTAAGTCGGCTACTTCCACGCACCTCTCTACAACAAAGACAACATGTACACCTGCTACTGTGTATAGAACGGTAAGCTGCTTACCGAGTGGCTAGCACTTAGCCCTTAAAGGTAATACGGTACCTCTAACTTTAGGGAACAAGTTACTCTTACCAACAAATACTCACTGTTACACACTTTTTCCTGCGCAGAAAAATACACGTTAACCCAGATATTGACAACAATTTAAAAGAATGTAAACCTCAACAGCTTTGTTTAAACACATGGCAGCACGACCGGAAGTATGTATACGCTATTGTGCGACCAGTTGCATACACAATAATTTGACTACCACACAACCGTATGACAACCTTTAGCTGCATACACAAAAGTGCGTCTTTACTGTGCGCAAAACTGCGACTCAGCCGCATGTGCAATACTGCGGCACCCTTTAAATGTTAGGTTCTATCAGCAAAGGAAAACAAACTTTTTCCTCTCTTGTCCCTGGATTCTAGTCAGCGTCCCTGGCTCACACGAAAATGGGTAGCGATCTCTCAGCACTGAGCAGTTGCAGGTAAACCCTGCATGTGGCCACTCCACCCTTTGGTGAGAAATCGATAACCGTATGTGCCGTGTGAGCATGTAAGTGACTTCACGATGAGGCCCCAACTAACGATACTGCCTTTGAATCTCTATATACCCCTGCCTATACCTTCTAATATCCTGCCTATAAACCTCTAAGGATGACGCTAATTTGCGTACGCAGTCATACAGTAAATAAAGACTCCAGACCTAGAACCTGTGGTTCCAAAGCACAAAGTATTATTCAAGTAAAAGTACAGCAGTTACACGCTATGATCCTCACATAATCTTAGCGCAAAGAGATTATACAGACCCAAGTACAATTATACATACGCAGTGCTCTCAGGTCCAGATGTTAGGCATCAGCAAGAAACCTCTCGTCAATTAGCTTTCAGCATGAAGACTAGGAACCCAGGGTCAGAGCACACATATTTATACCCCCCAGGAATAAACAACACAATAGAGAAGTTTGTTGCTAATACCATTGGTCCTCAGGGCATATGTTACAAGGAATTTAACAGGTTGGTTCAAATAGACACAGTCCAGCCTCTAACAACCGGTGGTCTCTAGTTTCCCGCCTCATGCAAATCCTAACAGTTGTTCATATAATGTACATTTTGTTGCTTGAAGTCTCTGCGGTCCATAAGTTGAGAATGCATGTTGCAATAACTCCATCGATATTACCGGAATACTGTTGAGAGAGTACGCATCAGTACAATACCAAACATGGCTTACTTATCACGTATAAAATCTTAGTTACGAAATAATCTTTATTTCATAGCAATTATAGTAAATGTGCATACTTGAATCTTATACCTTAAAGATTATGGAACCTTGTATGTGAATATGTAATGTGTGAGTATGTGGGGTTTGATGTAAAGATGCTAGTTAACTTGGGGCAGATGCATGTGCATGGAGCTAATATTCAGCGTTTTAGTGAACACCTAGCAGTGTGGAATGCTGAGCATTATAGTTCCATGACTTGCTCATGCCCCAGCAGCCCCCACCCTTTTCAGGCTCCAAAATACTGGTCTTTGTTCTCCCAGGGCCTGAGTAGATGCAAATTAGCACAGCTACAAGACCCAAACCTCGGATAACACTCTTGGCTTTGAAGGTATTTTATTGTAGGAAGCCTGCTAATGTAAGGTGCTACAAACGACCCTCTTGCTGTATTCGAGCAGGGCCACCTGGAGTGAGAGCAGATGTTATGTCCATGAAGCTTGTCTTCACAGGCTAGTTGTCACATGGCTATTTGCTCTGTTTAGCTAATGCAATGCAATTTTGACATCTTGTACAGCCATTTCTGAAATATATCCTTTAGGGGAATTATAATAATATACACACTTTATCCAGAGCACCCAAACTACATAAAGTCATGAAATGGTCTTTTGATGATTCGCTGTAACTTATGGCGATGGTCACAGATGCAATCACATGATGCTAATAGTAATGTTGCCACATGCACTAAAGTGTTAGTTTATCTAAAATGGCGCTTAGGCGGCCATTCGCAAAATGGCGTCTTGTGATCTCATTTCCAAGATGGCGTCTTGGGGCCAGTCGCAAGATGGCGTCGCTGCTTTCCAATTTTAAACTGATCTTGTCTCAGCCAATTATCCAGCTTCAACACAACTCATGCACGCGCACTGTGGATCTGCTTATGCTGTTGCAATAGCGATCCATGCTGAATCAGCCCCTGTGTACCAAAAATTCTTCTGCATACAATGGTATTAAGATTTTGGTATATCCTTGACTTATGTCTCCTCATCTTGTTTTTGCTAATTAAATAAAAAATTGGATGGATATACAGTGTTATAAATGTAACATTTATTAAAAGTATTAATACATATAAAAGTATATATCTCATATAAATCTCACATAAAATTATGGTATTAAATTCCGGACACATATATACAGTAGACAATCAACAGGATCCCGGACTGTTCACGTGAAAATAAGTCTCCAGAGCAGAAGCATTATAAGTCACATGATATTACCCAGAGTTTGTGGATATGGGTCCCAATACAAATCCATGTAACAGCATGGTATACAAGTGGTGGGAGTAGTAATCCAGTAGGTATCCATATGTGGCAGCAAATGTTAAAGCTCAGGGGAGGGAAATGAAAATCTAATAAAGTGAAAATATCCAGTCCTTATATAGATCCAGTTAGCAGATGCAATTTTAAATGGTCCGGAAGTACAACTGATATTCTGCTTTCAACAAGGCAGACTATCAGCTTTACTTCCAGACCATTTAAAATTAACATTTGCTGCCACACATGGATACCTATTTGATTATATAAGATATATACTTTTATATGTTTTAATACTTTTATTAAATGTTACATTTATAACACTGTATATCCGTCCAACTTTTTATTTAATTAGCAAAACCAACATAATATTGGTTTCTTTCCTTTTCTTGCTTAATGCTAATTTGGGTCTGACAACCCCTATTAGCTGCTTATTGACAGCACATTGGATATATCTTTTTAATTCTTATGTCTCCTCATGCCTGGTGAGGAGTAATAGGGGAGAGAAGTAGCATTCAAGAGTGTGTAATAATGGACTCATAGCCACAACTATGCCTGGAGGTGTATCTATTGTACAAGCTCAACCCCTGCAGTAAAGATCTATGCTGATGATGATGACAATTATCACAATCAACCAATCCAGTGTTAAAATGATAGCAATAAATAAATAATAAAGTGTTGGATTCCAAGCAAACACTGCATCCACTTTGAGTTCATGCATATCCTTAGCTGTACCAGCATAATGGAAATTCCAGAACTACATGCAGCAGTGGAAATGACAGGTTTAGAGCATGTCCACAATTTATCAATCCACAGGGCGTTAAGAGCTAGAGAATGAGAAAGATGGTATGATTGGCTAGCTGTTTCTAGACCCCACAGGGGTTCTCAAGTAACTACATTGTATCAATGAGGTAGACTGATCCATTTAAACAATGAAACTCATAGATACACTGCAATCAATTGACACCCCACATGGGGGTCTTATTTTTTTTTACTAAATCTACTTCAATTTTCTTTTTTTATGTATCTCCTTGTACTTGATTACCCTATATTCCCTAATGTCTTTACCAGTATCTTTTACCCACAATATCTATCTACAATAGCTTCTATCAATACAGTACTCCACAACTGAACTGATCCTTGATAACAAAGCTGCAACACCACTCCAGATATCTATTTAGACTTTATCAAGTAATTCCACTCAGTGTTCCATGGTGATAATATATACATAAGTATTACTATTTCTAGGTTCACTAACTGTAGGATATTAGTGATCATGTAACCCTTGATAGCCCTAGCTTTAATTAGGAACCAGAGGTACAAAATATTTTTAACAAATAAGATGGCTTTAGCCTCCACACAAACCATCTGTAGATTATGCTCTTATGCTTTTAATCCACCAAGGGTTGGTTTAGGAAAGCCTTTATCTATTACTATTAGGTTAGTGAATTACCTTTTAAATGCATTTTAAAATGTATAAGAGCAACATCTACAGATGGCTTGGGTGGAGGTACTAGCCAGCTACATTATTGAAAACAAGATTTCGTACCTCTGCTTCCTCATTTAGAGCCAGGTGAGCATGGTTACAATTGGAGGCACCGCTGAGATTGAGCAGCACTGAAACTGTTTAGTTTGAGGAAGGCACTTCCCTCCAAGATGACCCTTGTCCTGTTGTGATGGGCCCTTGCCAGGTCCTCTGTGTAACACTAAACACCCACTCTGCAAAAGCCTGTGATGCAGGCATTGCAACTTGCAAGTAAATCTAGGGTCAGAGCAGTGTTAATTTTGACAAGTATTGTAATTTAGTTTTAGTTTTAGGGCCTGATTCATTAGCTATCACAACTGCAAATACACATGCAATCGGCCAATATTTGCAAATTGTGTATGCATCGCAGTGCACGAAGACTCCACTGTGATCGGGACTGCGATTACAGTGACTACGCAGACCATAGCAGATTGATTGGCAGGAAGTGACCGTTTGGGGGTGGTGACAGGGGGTGGTCGGCGAAATACAGGCGAACCAGTGCATTTGAATGCCATTACAGGGACATGCATAAATTAGCCACTGCAATGCTATACATGTGATGCGATCAGGTTAGCAAATCCTAAGTAAGGTCAGACCTTGTGCAAGTGTGCATGGGGCTGCAATTGTACTCAATGTTACAGATGGTTTTGCAGTCTTGCTAAGTATTATGGATGTGTGTAAGGTAAAGGGGGCATCCTTATGTTAGGCTGCAACAGCATTGCTTTTTCAAGCAGTAGAATATTTTCGCAGTGAGACTGCATGTGTAATATCTGATGCATTCGCAATAGTGATCCGTACCGAATCAGGCCCTTAGTCACTTATTTAAAATTGAAAACAGATTTTTTTTAAAACATTTATAATATTGTTATCGTTACAATTTAGTACTCAAAAAAATTGTCATTGACAATTACTGTTAATCAAAATCTTTGTCAACAAAATGAACACTGCTTTTCTATATTTCTCCTTATGAATGTTTTTGAATTTTACCTTTTAAATTAACATAATAAAAGTTATATTTCTCCTTATGAATGTTTTTGAATTTTTCCTTTTAAATTAACATAATAAAAGTTATATTTTAGATAACCTTATATTCTCAAAGAGTGCCCCCCAAAAGTTTCCATTTATTGTTTTTGCTTCCTTGCAGAATCCCCCTGATTGACCAGTTTCTATTTAAACTTGGGGAGAACCACCAACACACCATATTACCTGTAAGCAGAAATCATGGCATGGGGCTTGATATACCCATTTTATTAGGAGCCCCCCAGACCCAGGTCCCTGGTGGGTACAGGCCAGTCGCTTTTGAGTCTGCCTTACCTATATGTAGTTTCTCTGCAATGGGAAACATTTGAAGAAATTGTTCCTCCCTGGGCAGATGATTACTTCAGTTGGTATGCACTATTCACGTAGATCACATGGTCCAGAAAATGCCAGTTTGCATAGGGATGTAACCAATGTCATCATCCTATAGCAGAGGTTCTGCCAGATAATACATAAAAACTGAAATTTTGATGCAGGGCAAAATGTGAACTTCCCTGATCAAACAATTTTATATATTAAACTGCACAGTATTTACCAGGTGAGTGCCATATTTGGGATGTGAGAGAGACATAGAAGTCATGAGGGGTGGGGTGCATTACTGTTTGGCATAATGTGTAAGGGGCATGACTGTGTGGAATAATGTGTAAGGGTCATTACTGTGGCACATGTAAGGGGCACTACTGTGTGGCATGTGTGTAAGGGGCACTACTGTGTGGCATAATGTGCGTAAGGATATTGTTGTGTGTCATAATGTGTGTAAGGGCTACTACTGTGTGGCATAATGTCTGTAAGGGGCACTTTGTGGTACAGTATAACGTGAATAAGGGGCATTTACTGTGCGGTGTAATGTAAATAAGGTTGCAGTACTATGTGGTATAATTTGAATTGGGGGTACTATTGTGTGGCCATGCCACATCCCTGTGAGACCTTGCCCCTTTTTTTGTAAGGGGCACTACTGTGTGGTATAAGGGGCTCTACTGTGTTGTGTAATGTGAATAAGGGACTCTACTGTGTGGTGTAATGTGAATTAGGGGCATTACACAGTGGTGTAACATAAATCAGGGACAGTACTATGTGAAGAAACATGAATAAGTGACACTACTGTGTGATGTAACATGAATAAGGTAAACTACTGTGCAGTGTAATGTGAATAAGGTTGCACTACTGGGTGGTATCATTTGAATTGGGGGTACTATTGTGTGGCCACTTCCCTTACCTGTGAGACCATGCCCCTTTCTTTGGACATGCACACCACCAGAGTCCCTATTTAGAATATGAAGAGGGGGGAGACAAAGCTCTTTCTGGCTGTCATGTTTGGACTATGGAGATCCCCTACCAAGGTATTGGAAGTCAGGGTCCCAGGTTGGGAAAGGAACTGGAGGCGAGGAGCCTGGATGTATGTCTTCCTCATCCACAAGTACCAGGAGGTGTTCACCAGTGACCCATCCAATTGGGATTTGGGTTTAAGCTGTACACAGCTTACACAGTGTACCCTACACAGTAAGCAGGTCGCTGTCCTTTGGTCAGGTATCTGGCACAAGTGGGAAACGGTAGAACACAATCACAGAGAAAGCACAGGAGAATGTTACTAGGACTTTGCACTTAGATGACGTACTGAGTTCATACACTGTGAATCCAGATGCAGAACTGGCACAGGAGGATGACAGTAGGAGATTGTACTTGGATGATGTACTATGTCTTAGCGAGCTACGGCACTGAGCGCTTGCTAGTGTAAAGACACCCCCCTTCCCCTCGCAACACACGTCATCTTCCTGGAATTGTTGGATTAATCTGTAACATTGAGAGCCATTGGAGCTGCTTGCAGCCCTTGAGGTAGCCCTAACCCGCCGCAAGCACTGTGATCAGTTCTGGATGAAATACATGCAGGTGACGTGTACCTTGACGCCACTTTGCTAATTATGCATGTCCTTAAAACGGCATTTTGTTGGCCTGACATGCCTGCATCTGCAACACCAATCCCCCATTTACAAGCACCTTCCCCTGTAACCACCCACAAACAGCACTATCTGTCACTCAAAGTAGCACTCTGGTTTTGTGCTCTGAGCACGATTCCCCATCACAGTGACTGGCTTACGCATGCACACTGCGACTTATACGCATATGCACTGAGCAACAATCGCCCGGCAGCGAGCAATCGCGCCTTAGCGAATGGGTCTGAATCAGAGAATTTGTTGTACAGACAGATGTCGGATGTATCAGAACAAACATTGTGGAGAGAAATTATGCCACTGTAGAAAAAGAAGCTTTGGAAATTAAGTTGATATTAGAAAAACTCAGGTACTACTTTTGGGAAGAAAATTTAGGTTAATCACTGTACACTTTCCTTTGAAATGGATTTTTGAGAATAAAGAGAGCAATGGGAGAATATCAAGATGGTCCTTGGCATTGCAAAATTTGAAACTCTCAGTGGAACATAGGACAGGAAGCCATCTGGCCAATTTAGATGCATTGTCCTGTGTCTTTGTTTAGAGACAACAGTTGTCAATCCCACAGGTTGAAACAGTAGGGGGGGGATATGTGAAATAGCACTGGGAAAGTTGCTGATATAAGGTACATACTTATTTCCAAAGTTCTTCATTTCTGTATGGTAATTATCCATGAGCAACCTTGATTGCCAGACCACCTGTGAGAGGCTGATAAAAGGTGTGTCAGTTTCTCTGGGCAGTCTCTCACTACCTGGGCATCAGGCTGACAGGCCTGTTGAGAGACAGTGCTATGGCTTTATGTAAGCGCTGTATTTAAAATGTGTTTTGCGTGAGTTGTACATTAGGTCCTCCCACCTTTAGAGAGGGAGACTTTTGTTTAGTTAAAGCCAGACAGGTTACGATTTTTTTTTTATGATTTTGTTTATTTTACTACACAAAAAAAACCTGCTGTGGATACTTGTACCAAGGCCCTTGACTGGTTTGACACTGTTCGACTGCTTCATGCAGAGTGCAGCCATTTTCCCCAGGAAACACCACTCCTTAACCTGATCTTGTGACACTGTTAAAATGCAAGTCTTATGGCAGTAAGTGCACCTAGACTGGGAGAAAAAAATACTTTTGAAATTCTGACTATAGTCTTTAATATTGACCTGATACAATGTAATACAATTGTAGTCATTTTCTATTAATTGTTTCTAAAGAATGTGTTGCAAGATATTATATACTTAGGAGCTTCTTTGTAAGTATCATATCATTAATAGTGTTTTAGTACATATATATTCCATGAAGTTCTGTTTGATAGGATCTCTCACTAGTTTTATTGGTGCACATATGGTCACTGTGATACAATAGATAATATATTATACTCTATGCTTCACTGCTAATCTAACTGCATAGTGGGTTATCCATTAGGAATATACGTACAATAGCTGCCAGTCTGTTTACATGTGATCGGTTAGAAAAACATTATTAATGATTTATCCGTAAATATATCACACTGCTGAATTCAAAGTACTATAAATGTTCACCTAAACACAGAGACAAAATATTATGACAATGTTTCATATTAACTAGAAAATAAATCACATCTCTGATAAAGAAAAGATATATGAATGAAAATATTGGGGCTCATATAGAAAATATATATATGCTAAATTGTTTATTGCTTAAGAGCCGAACTGAACAAAGTAGTCTTGTATAAGTAAAAGATAAACAAATATTGCTGAAATTGCTGTTTTATATGTTACAAAATATTGCAGCATTTAAACAACCTCTTTGTGTTGCAAAAATAATTCTACAAGTGACTGGAACATCAGATTGCAGCCGCTTACTCCACACATTGAATCTGTCAGAATCTAGACAGCTGGCATGTTGGAGGTGAGTATTCTTAACCCTAAACCTAACTCTAACCCAAAGTCGAACCACAGCCTAACCCTAACCCTTTTAGCAGCCTAACCCTAACCATATAACAGAAATTGTTAACTAAAATTGTCTGATGGCATTCTATTGTTGACGATATTGGGAATGTTGACATTCTGTCATTATCAACATTCAGACCACATTTGGTTAAACCCTGGAAGTTTATTTTGGTGGGAGAAATGACTGTGGACGGGCTTATCCCTCAAGTTGGGTGCTCTTCTCCAACTCATCTTGACTTTAGTGCTTACTGAAGTGTATAGGTCTTTATCCAATACAGAACATGCCAGATTCTCTTAATAATATGTTACATGGATCTCCATTGTTTTCAACAAACCCCCATAATCTGATGGTTTCTGTTTGATTTTGAGTTTTATTAATGGTTACCCCATTAGTGTTGATCAATTGTTCATCCTTGCCTCATATCTTCTTTGCTTAATGGTTTGTTCACTAAACCCTCTATCTATAAATCTATCTGTTAGAGATATTGATTTTTGTTCATAGTGGTGAAACTACATCTGAGACAAAAGAATTCCAATTTTGGAATTACTCCGAGTATAGGTGGGAAATGTGAGCTGTATTTATTGGTGGCTGTGGGGCATTTATATAAAGTGTGGTAATTCTGTGGTCCTGATTTTAGAGGCCTATGTATCAAAGCTTGATGAGAGATAAAATTGTGAGAGAAAAAGTATTAACCAATCAGCTCCTGTCATTTTTCAAACACAGCTTGTAAAATGTAAGTTAGAAGTTGATTGGTTGGTGATTTAAAGCTCACAATTTTCTCTCTCATCAAACTTTGATACATAGGCCCCCTAAGGCAGATGGAAAGTTCCAGAAAATTAATTTCTTTGTTACTGATCTCGTAAGTCAGCTTGATGTTCAGGTTGTTTTGATTGAGGATCACAATGAATTCCTCAAGAGAATACTTTTTAACCCTATATAATAAATACATTGATTAAGTATCAAAGCCACATAGAGGTCTATTTACTAAGCAGTGTTAGGAAACAAAGTGAAATGAGATAAGGTGCCAGCCAATCAGCTCCTAACTGCTATGTCATAGGCTGTGTTTGAAAAATGACAATTGGGAGCTGATTGGCTGGTACCTTATCTCCTTTCATTTTGTCTTCTAACACTGCTTAGTAAATAGACCCCATAGACTTGTACTTTGTGTATTTGTCACTTTTTCACAGAACATGACCATCCTAAATAGATATTTGAATATGTTGGGACATATCTGTGTCCTGTACTTGCACAAAGAACTGATCGTTGAAGACAAAATAGTTATGTGCAAGAACAAATTCCAAACATTCCAAAAAGAATTCCCCAAATTGCCATATTCAGAAAATATTTTAATGCATGAATTCCTGCTTCATGCTGTATGGTATGCTCATGTATAGTGATTCAATATCACATGTGGTTAAAAAAGTATTCCCACCTTTCCTCAAAACGTCAGGCATATACTATAAGTATCAGTGGCTTATCTAGGATGGTGCAAGCGGAGCACTTGTCCTGGACGCCAGGGCCGTAACTAGGGTAGTGCAACCAGTGCCATGGCACAGGGCACCGCAGGGCAAGGGGTGCTGTTTGGGCCTGTCAGTTTTCCTGTTTATTATCATTCTGACTTGTAGCTTCCTCTTCTTTTATCCCCAGCATCTCCTGGCTGCCCCAGGAGTACCCCTATCTATTCCCTGGCCCGTCCTCATGAGGCCATGGCCCTTTTTCAGGTGCACTTTCTTATGTCCTATTTAAAAAGTGTGGGGGGGGACCAATGCATTCTCTGGCACAGGGCACCAAAAAGTCTAGTTACAGCTCTGCTGGGCGCCATTGCAGGCACAGCAGAGGGGGGAATTGCCAGCCAGGGCCGGTACCCACAGCAATGTTCGCTGGAGTTATGTTGCAGTTCTGGACATCCCGCCGACGCTCCCTCAAGTGACTCCCTGTGCATCGAGTCCCGTCCAACTGGCTCCGCACCTGCCCTGGGCCGGATTAATGACATGACAGTTAGTGTGTGTGTTTGTGTGTGCGTGCGCTAGAGGGAGAGCAGCGATCTATTGTAGGGAGATATCTGTGTGAAGGGGACTTCTATGCTGGGGGAGATCTGTGTGAGGAGGGGACTTCTGTGCTGGGGAAGATCTGTGTGAGGGCTGAGGGGGGACTTCTATGCTGGGGGAGATCTGTGTAAGTGGAGGACTTTTATGCTGGGGGAAGATCTGTGTAAGTGGCGGACTTTTATGCTGCGGGAGATCTGTGTAAGCTTTGTGTGATGGAGGGAGAGCTGAATATGAATTTATATATACATTAGTACAGGGCCCCAAACTTGTATCTTGCCTAGGGCTCTGTGAGGTCTAAATCTGACTCTGTCTCTGTCCCACTGTCCAGCCTCCTGCCACCTCTGAGGTGTGGGGACTGGAAGACGTCACTGGGTATGTGGGGTGTAGAAGGAGATATCATATGTTTGCACAGAGATTCCAATTAATAGAGTCCCGACGCCCTGATGTCCCGACTCAGCGTCACTGTGTAGTCAGTGGGGCTGGTTCCAGAGTGGGGCTGATGGCTCGATAAAGCGTACCAAACTAAGTGTCTGACGTCATCCACTGCAAGCAGATTGAGGGAGGATTCTGCAGAGTAAGGACAAACCAGAGCTCTCAGCTTCAGCTCAGCTGCTCTCTTCCTGCAATTTTATTGTGCTTGTGTGCACTGCGCTATTTTGATTAAGAGAAGACGACTGTCTGTCTACTGTGAGGAGCCTGTTCCTGGAGGGTTAGTAGTTGTGACCACAGCTCAGCTTTAAGTAAACTCTGCACTGGAGTGACACATATATGAACATCCGTGCTGATGCTTATGTCCACACTGGGCATCATATACACACTGTGAAACTACCTCCGATCAGCTGACTGGCAGAGGCTTCTATTTATCACCTTGGTTACCACCCGGGACTGAAGTTACGCTAAGAAGTCCCAGCCACAGCAACACAAAGGAGAGTGGATGTCTTTGTTACTTACCTGGAAGTTGTCTCGCGATGACGCTTGAACCGGCCCGGTGTGACAGAGGATCATGGGACTTGTAGTTGATCTCTGTCTAGGGATCCTGGTGATTGGACATGTGGGGCTTTTTAAAGGACTTGGGCAAGAGGGGAAGTCACTCACTCGCTGATCTTACTTTGAAAAAGACCCCAGAATGGGGGTCAAAACGCGTTGGTATGGGGGATACCAGGCAGCTTCTAAAGGTCTGAATACCCGGTGAATGGAGCAGAAAGACCCGTGCAAGCATCCAGAGACTATACGGTGATTCAACACCACTTGCTCACTAGAAATGTCCGTTGTCAGTTCTTACCTTCACCTGGTCATTGTTTCTATTACAGCTACTTAAGGATATCCCCATGATCTGCTTCATTCATTCTGTTGATGTTTTTATTTGATTCAATTGTACTTCACTATATAGCTCCTCTCTCTTTTTTTGTTTTTGGATACTGCTATTGTGTCCTATGAGGGAGGCACCTCAGGATATTGGATTATTCACCTCATATGGATTGTAATGTATACCTCAGTGCAAGTAGATGAAAATGTCTGAACTTTCATTTCTATCAATATTTCTTTGGGAGGATTGGGAGCACCTTCTCTAGCTGATTTCTACACTTGCTGCTATTGTTTGCATTTAGTTTATTTCTATTCCCCTTTTTTAAGATTTTTTTGTTGTACCTGATTCTTGGAAGCACCTTCCGGATCTATTTGGTAATTTCTAAAAATATATATATATTTGCAATGCAGTACAACATTGTACAGAACTGGTAGAATTGCTGAGTCCTTTCTTGCATCCACAATGCCAGCTTCAATATTTTGATGACCTACTCCTACATACAGAGACCAAGGAGAAGCAGTTATCCCTCTTACAGGAATATTTAGGCCTTCTTGCACATGCAGGATTCAAACTGAGTCATCATAGTGCAAACCTGGAGAGGTTAGACATAACATTCCTAGGAGTTAAGTTACAGCTCATGAAACGGGATGTAGTCAGGAAGCCGACAGTTTAAATGCCGACCGTCGACTTCCCAACTGTATAATCCCGGCAAAGTACTAATGACAGGTGTCAAAATCCCGACACCTGTCATTAGACCTACGCCGGGAGACAGACGCCCGGTATACCGAACGAAGGTCAGTTGGGTGCTGGGCGTGGACAGCTGCGGGGGGAAGGTTAGGTTTTAGGGCTCCCAAGGGGACTTAGGGTTCAGTACCCCCCCTGGAGGGTTGGGTTTAGGCTAGGGGAAGGGGGGATAGGGTTAGGCACCCCCGGGGGAGGTTAGGGTTAGGCACTCCCCAGGAGACTTAGGTTTAGGCAGTGGGGATGGGGGGGTTAGGTTTAGGCACTTAGAGGTGGGTTAGGGTTAGGCACTTGGGGGGGAAGTTAGGGTTAGACACCCCAAAGGGAGGGCTAGGGCTAAGGGGGAAAATAGGGTTAGTATACTTACCTTATTAGCGATCGGGATCTTCACCTCTGCCGGGCTTCC
This sequence comes from Taudactylus pleione, assembly GCA_031769625.1. Taxonomy (NCBI): domain Eukaryota; kingdom Metazoa; phylum Chordata; class Amphibia; order Anura; family Myobatrachidae; genus Taudactylus; species Taudactylus pleione. Next base: position 10,395,893 of record JAUIMM010000045.1, on the reverse strand, counting down.
GCTGTCGGGATTTGAACCGCTGGCCATGCGGCCGGTTGTATTACCTGCTACATCGTACAGAACAACGGGTATAAATACTGCCTGTATGGAAACTATCAACCCAGGCCAGGAACCATGTAGGACTTGCATACATTTTTAGGGACTCTAAACTTCATGAGATAATTCATAGAAGACTTCACTAACAAAGCAAAGCCCCTCTATGAATTGATCAGAAGTGAAAAGCCCTCATTGAAAGGTTGTGTGGAAGCACAAAAGAGAGCTTTTTGCTATGCTAAAAAGATACAGCATCTCTACTCTGCATCTATTCTACCCCCCCCCTTATTCAACTGGAAGATTGGCCATCCAAGCACACAATGGTACAGTGTCCATATCAGTGGTCCTCCTGCAAGAGGTGAGAACAATAAGACAGCTAGCTATATCTCAGGACTTCTTTTACCAATGAAAGAGGATTTGATGACTCTGTAAGGTGCTGAGAATTTTGGCCACACTCCATTTACCCTACAACTCTGAGATACACTTCTTGAAGTCTCTCAGCAGAGGTTTGTGAGATTGATAATGGGCCTCAGTGGACAGAATATCAAAATCTGTCACAAGGCTAAGTATGTCCTCTTCCAGTTGCTAAACCCAACTGGAGTAGGGCATGATTATGGTGAAATAACACATTCCCTCACAACACCATTCATAAGACAAGTAGAGTACCTTGAGTTATTGTTGATGATGGTCTCTTTTCCATGTGTATAAGACATATGTGACAGGTTATTAGGTCTAGGATTAATGGAGGGTCAAAATAAACCTCTGGCACATATTTTCACATTGCATATGTATTTCACTACATGTTTAATATTCCTCTTCATAGAGGATAAGCAGTGATGTAGCCAGGGGATGGGGTGCAAGGGGAGCGCCACTCCCCCAGCTGAAAACGTAATCTCCACCTATGCAGGCCCAGCGATACCAGGACTCTGATTACACGTCAATGTAATGGGCATTATGTAATGATGTCACCATGCTAACAGTAAGACAGGAAGAGCCACAAATGTAGTCACTACAGAGGACTGGAACGGGCCATGGAACGTAAGCAGACAAGACCGGAGGATGGCATGAATTAAACAAGTTAACATGTGTGTGTGTGTGTGTGTGGGGGGGTGTCGTTGAGGGCACAGTACAAAACAGAGACTGGATTGGGAGAGAGTGGATAATGCAAAACATGCAGATGGGGGGACAACTCAGTACAGGACATACAGATGAGGGTGCAGGAGCACAATACAAAAACATAGTAATGGAGTGTGTATACTACAGGACATATAGATGAGGGGAGGGGAGAGGCATGGGCACAATGCAGGACACACAGTTATATTTTTGGGCTATAGCTATAGAACATACATGCAGATTCAGAGATGGACACTTTTTCAATTTGGTAGCAATTGATTCATGTTTTTATGTGCGATGCTCTGTAGCTGCAGTGCGCATGTGCTGCGATGGTGTTGCGGCTCCAGTCGCACTATGATCTTTCTCACTGTGTGATCGACCCACTGGAGCCATTTGGGGGCGGGGATCGTTAGCGTTTTAGTAAACAGGGATGTGTTGGCGCTATTTTTGAGGCATGTTGAAGCCAGTTACTACGTCTTCCAATGCAGATTCACTGGTCCCAGCAGCTTAGTTACAGTGGACATTCTGATGTTGCCAATGTTGATTCGATGCTGCATCGTGGGATGCATGCTGCAGTTCTGAGAAGCCGGATGTGTGCGTCTCATTACACAAGATGTCACCTGCAGCATATGCATAACTACTTAGCTACGCTGTGGCTGAAGACACAGCACCCGACTGCGTCCACCTCTGAATCAGATGCATAATGCAGGTCAAACAGATTAGGTGGGAACAGGACAATACAGTATATACAGATTAGGGGGAGCATAATAGTGGGCACAATATACAAATTAGGGGGCAGGCAAAATACAGGATATATAAGTGGGAGTATGTGGTGGTTTGATGCGCCTTGCAAGGGTCATATGAAAAACACCTGGACTGTTGGAGTCCCTTTTTCCATGCTCCCTCCCCTCGTGTCATAAACTGGCTACGTCACTGTGGTGAAGGACCTTTCCATCACTTACTTCTAGGACCACCTGTTGCTAGAGTGCGCAGCCTCTGATTTTTTAAATAATCTCTTACTTAGAATGAAATAACCCTAAATTGCTAAACAACTGAGACTTAGGGGTAAATTTACTAAGGCTCGATTTGCAGGTTGATTTGAGGAGTGATTTAGCTCTTCTGAATTGACTCAAATCGAATGCAGTGAAAACTGTTTTTTCACTGCATTTACTATTATTCGATTTGTTTTGCGATTTGCAAAACAAATTCGATTTGAGTCGATTTTGAACAGTGATTTGCTGTTCGATTTGGCATGTTCATGTCCAAATCGTAGGCAAATCACCCTTCAAAACGAACTGCAAATCCCCGACACGTTAGAACTGCTTCATGCTTTCACTTTCAGAATGAGCAGTTAGTTCTCACACAGATACATGCAGACATCAATGAGATATACACAAAGAAAAAATACAGGTGCTCAACTCCAAATTAACTGATTGTATATAAATAAATACATTTTGCAGTAAATACAATAGAGGTTTTTGGCATAATCTTGGCCAAGCTTATGGGCCTGCCCACCATATCCGGGTAACCTCTTGTCGGGCAGGTCCCTAACATACTAAGGCTCAAATGCAGAGCGCAGGAAACCCCCAAACTAGCCCAGCCAATCCACCCCAAAGCACCGCTCTAATTAGAAAAGTGAAGTGTTAAGAGCAGCCGCTGGTCGCATATAAAGCATAAAAATAAAAAAGTGAAATACATATATATATAAAGGAAACAGACAGTGAAGTATTAAAATGTGTTAAAAGAAAATGTGTTATACTGCGGTGCCCTGAAGCAGATCAGCAAAGCAATCTAGGGGGACCCACACCCCAAAAATGAACCAAAGCTGCACTACACAGTCTAAATATTAGCAGGACTTACTTATTATTGTGCCTCTGACTGGTGTGCATATTACATTGCCAGACTCCATGCTGTAACCAATGTAGTAGAAGTGCTAGTCTGAGTGGGAAGTGGCTCAGGTTTCCCAGGTGTGCAAATCAATGCACTAATTAATTTACAAAGAAAATAGATCTCAGACTGCACATTCTGGACATATATATATATAATTGGAGGTGCTACCTGTGGAGACCATTGATATATACACAAAGAAAAAATACAGGTGCTCAACTCCAAATTAACTGATTATATATAAATAAATACATTTTGCAGTAAATACAATAGAGGTTTTTGGCATAATCTTGGCCAAGCTTATGGGCCTGCCCACCATATCCGGGTAACCTCTTGTCGGGCAGGTCCCTAACATACTAAGGCTCAAATCCAGAGCGCAGGAAACCCCCAAACTAGCCCAGCCAATCCACCCCAAAGCACCGCTCTAATAAGAAAAGTGAAGTGTTAAGAGCAGCCGCTGGCCGCATATAAAGCATAAAAATAAAAAAGTGAAATACATATATATAAAGCAAACAGACAGTGAAGTATTAAAATGTGTTAAAAGAAAATGTGTTATACTGCGATGCCCTGAAGCAGATCAGCAAAGCAATCTATGGGGACCCACACCCCAAAAATGAACCAAAGCTGCACTACACAGTCTAAATATTAGCAGGACTTACTTATTATTGTGCCTCTGACTGGTGTGCATATTACATTGCCAGACTCCATGCTGTAACCAATGTAGTAGAAGTGCTAGTCTGAGTGGGAAGTGGCTCAGGCTTCCCAGGTGTGCAAATCAATGCACTAATTAATTTACAAAGAAAATAGATCTCAGACTGCACATTCTGGACATATATATATATAATTGGAGGTGCTACCTGTGGAGACCATTGATATATACACAAAGAAAAAATACAGGTGCTCAACTCCAAATTAACTGATTATATATAAATAAATACATTTTGCAGTAAATACAATAGAGGTTTTTGGCATAATCTTGGCCAAGCTTATGGGCCTGCCCACCATATCCGGGTAACCTCTTGTCGGGCAGGTCCCTAACATACTAAGGCTCAAATCCAGAGCGCAGGAAACCCCCAAACTAGCCCAGCCAATCCACCCCAAAGCACCTTTGTGTATATATCAATGGTCTCCACAGGTAGCACCTCCAATTATATATATGTCCAGAATGTGCAGTCTGAGATCTATTTTCTTTGTAGACATCAGTGAGATGCCTGCATGTATCTGCCTTGAAAAAGTTTTTAAAGAGTTAAAATTAAAAAAAACAAAAAAAAAACGTGAGGTCACCCCCCAAAACAGAACCAGCCCCAGACTGCTGAAACCCAGGTCTGGTTGACTAAGGTCCTGATACAGACCCAGTCACAAGCACTGAGCGCTCGCAAGCGGATCGATGGTGGCCCAGAGCGCATGCGCACGACTGAGCCGGCTCCGTCGTGCGCATGCGCGAAACCCGGATAGCGACGGGCACTCCGGTGCTCCGGGTCTCGCACCAAAGGGGACAAGCTGTGGATGTTGAGTGAGGGCGGGTCGGGGGGGTGGCTGCCCAGACGGAGGCATTCCCATGAGAACGCCTGTCGTTTGGGGGCTGCCCCACTGACATCACGAGTGATGTCAGTGGAGAGATTCCGGCTCTGTTAGAGCCGAAATCCCTCTAGGGCTTGCGGCCACGAGACCCTACCACAAGGCTCTCGTCGCAAGCCCTATGGTCGCGATGGTCTTGACCATCGCGACCATCATCATGGCCGCTCGCTGTAGCTGGTCACCCACAGCTATGCGAGTGGCCAGGAGGCCGTTCTAAAAAAAAAAAAAGACCCAGCCCTGATTCAGAGCGAGCGCTCTGTCAGAGCATCCGGCTCTGAATCAGGGCCTAAGTACAGGGAAAAAATGACGTAGAGTCTCCCTGTACTCAGTACAACCAGCAATGGGCTATGGGAAGCAGGGCTGGTGGCTGGTTGATTGTGTGAGTGTTGTGTAAAAATAGAAGTAATTAAACATTTTCTTTCCAGTAGAATTGCAGGTCCCAGCAAGTCTCCCCCGCATGCTGGTACTTGGAGAACCACAAATACCAGCATGGGGGCATTAAGGGCCCCAATGGGACTTGTAGTTCACCGGTAAAGAAATGTTGAAAGAAACAATGCACACCTTACACAGTATAAGTTTAATACATACATACATACACACTCACACATACTCACCTATATTACCTCCAGTGGTCCCCTTCTCAGGTTGACATCCATGGGTTAAAATAAGAAAACGAAAAACCCGACCATCGCATTAAGGAATAATCACTCTAACCAGAATGATTACTCCATCCCAAATGAAGCGCACAGACGCGGCTTCCTCCTTTGAAGCTCCGTGTCTTTGCGTTCATTGGCTGAGAGAGGTCAGGCCCAGCCTCTCAGCCAATGAACGGCTCCTCCATTGTACTCAACGGTGGGAGCCGCAGGGTAACTAAAGTTTATCATGCGGCTATGTTGGGCTATGTAAAAGTACCAATGTTTTTCCGATGGTCGATTTGAGGCCGATTTGACTCAAAATTCCATTTGAAGTCTGATTTTACATTCTATTTGGCCTTTAGTGAATACCCAAAAGCAAAATCGAATCCAAATCGAAAGGAAATCGCACCTCTAAACACTCAAAATGGCAAATCGACCTTTAATAAATTTACCCCTTAGGGCTGATGTATCCTATCAACTCAGTTTTGCAGAAAATCCTCAGAAAACTTAATTTTTTTAGAGGGTTTCCGCATCAATGAAGTTTCCCTAGTATGGATGAAGATATTGGAGATGTCTGCTGCGGTTCTTTTATTTTATCTCAGCAGAGCAGTCACAGTTTCTACGGAGTCTGCAATAACCTTAGCTTAGGTCCCGATAGGTAACGCTAACTTTTGATCATCTCAGCCATTGTAGTCTATCAGTTACCATATCACAAACACTTTTTTCAGAACTCTCTCTTGGAATGGCTGCTTGCACATCTGACACCCAATGGCCATGCATGCACATTCCTGCACCTTTGCTGGGTCCGAAACCTGGAAATAAAGACTTTGCCAGGACAGCAGGTTACAGGAGGAGCTGTCCCAGCAATATCATTTTAATAAATAGGTAAAGTATGGGATAGCGGTGCTCGGGATCACGGCAGTCAGAATCCCGGAGTCGGCATCTCGACAGGGTTAAGATACCAATAGCTGTCAGTAAGTATCTTAACCCTTCTCCTACCCCTAAACCTAACCTCCCCCCTAGTGCCTAAACCTAACCCTCCCTGCCTAGTGCCTAACCCTAACACTCCCCCTCTAGTGCCTAACCCTCCCCCTAGTGCCTAACCCTATACCCTAACCCTCCCCCTAACCCCACTACTAATGTCGGGATGCCGGAGTCGGGATTCTGACCCATGTCAGGACTCCAGCGCCAGCATTCTAAACGCCTGCATCTCGCATGCTGGGATATAATCTACATCCCTAATAAATACCTGTAGATGCTGAGGTCGTGATTGGCCATGATGATCAGAAAAACTAATTGCATTTGGTTTGTAATCATTGATACATCTCCTTGTTAGTTTGACAACATCTGCTTCTGTCAAATATGCTTGGCAACACTTTGCCCATAGGTGTAACTACCATAGGTGCAAGGGGCCCAGAGCTGAGGGGGGCCCATCTTGGTTTTCAAAGTTACATGTGTTGTATACATTTTGGGTAGTACATTGGGGCCCTTACAAAGTTTTGCTATGGGGCCTTCAAATACCTAGTTATGCCACTGACTTTGCCTCTAGTCTTTCGCCAGGACATATATACGTAAGCTCTGTGTTTGACTCACCAACTTTGTTAAATGCAAGCAGTAACTTACAATACTGCATTGCGAGTTGAGGGCTATTTTCACATCACAGCCACATTTTGAAAGCAGTTCGTGGTAAATATGCCTCTTTATGTAGAAATCGTTGTTTTGCTGTAAAGTGTAAACTGCATGTGGGTTGCTACACACTGCACACACTTTGGGGCTTCAGCATCCAAACCACAGGATAGCAAATTGGCAGTTTGGCTCTAAAGACAGGATGCAATGTGTGGCCGTTTACAAATCTCATAGAAAACCACTTCTTCGAAAATCTCCAAAGACTAATTTTTGGGAAAATCTATATTTTAATGGACTTTGGCTTCAACAAAATTGCCACGGCTATTGTTTTTACTTATGTTTTGGCTGTAGTACATAAATGTGTTTTTCTGTGAAAAAGATAATGCAATAAGTTATCTGTGCTGCTATGCAATTTCTTGGCTTCGGATAATGATGTAAAGCACTTAGTGAGTAGCTTTAGCACTGATTATAATTGTATTTATTTTATTTAGAGAGGCAATTAGTATTAATTTGCAGGGTTGTATTCATTTACAAGGTATTATATTTATTTGAAGATAGTCAATTTGGATTTATCTAAAGCAGAATAATAGAGGGTTTTTTTGCAATAATTTACAGCTTACCATTCTGTCCTCTGTCCTTTGCATATTTTACATTTATAAACATTGTACTGTATATTATTATTGTGTCAAATAGTTTTTGGCCCAAAACCAAGCATTTGGAACCCCCCCCCACTCATCCTCTTTTCATTTGCAGTATTGTGAGCACGTGCAGTGTTCCTTACTGCATTTGTTCTTTATTATTTTGTGTTATCGTATACAGTTGATCGTTGCTGTGTTTATAGGTTTTTCCACTCTGCAGAATGATCTCTGCATGCTGTTTAGATCATTAGATCGCACTGCTTATTTGTATATTCTCTCTCTCTCTCTCTCTCTCTCTCTACTTAGGGGTAGATTTAATAAAGTGCAGGTTTTTAGAAGTGGAGATTTTGCCCACAGCAACCAATCAGATTCTAGCTATTGTCTTTTAGAAGGTGCTAGATAAATGACAAGTAGAATCTGATTGGTTGCTATGGGCAACATCTCCATTTCTAAAAGCCCGCACTTTAGTAAATATACCCCTTTGAAAAGTTTAGCTGGATGTTAAGCAGTATAGATTAGGTAGTAATATGTTAGACTAGGTTAGCTTCTGTTAGGCAGTTTAGACTAGGTAGTATATGTCTCAGGTAGTTTAGATTCCACTAGGCAGTTTAGTTGGGGTTTTGTGTTTGTACTGTGTACACTTTTAATCATTGCAATTACCATCTTGCACTGTTATGTTTATCTTCCTCATCTTCTATAGGATCAGGCGACCTTGTCAAAAGCAGTCAAGTTCATCCCGACTTGCAGCGGGCTCTGGTTACCACCTTTGCTGTTATAGATTCTCTCACTATAGAAGATAGGGACAATATTGACAGGAGTCTGCTCATCCTTATTTATTGCAAATAAACATCATTTAGCATATAATGTGTTTGTGATAAATTATACAGCATTCCTAGATAGACAGGGTTACGATAGCATTCAACACACAAATAGTTTGTATTCTGGTGCTTTATACATGTCACCTCTTCCTGACACTTGAGAAGCCCCCATACACTAGTGGAGAGCTCTGTGTCAGACCATCAGCTGCCCCTCCATCTATCTATAGCCTGTCCCTACTCATTGGTGTCTCTGCTACTCAGCAGATTATTATGTCACTGTGACACATACGGTGCTTCCCCTCACCCACAACTCTCTGTCGCACTCCTCCCTGGCGGCAGCCCTAGCCTCAGACCTGTGCAGAAGTCCTGGCGCACCCCCTGTCCCACTCCATACATCTATGCTCCGGGCGCTACAAGCTGTGTTACACATAACATGTGAGCGCAGAGTGGCTCAGTAGCGCCGAGCATCTTTTCTTGCAAATATTTCCCTTCAAATGCGTCTTCTTTGCACAAAATGAGAATAGGACACACAAGCAGCTTCTGATGATTAAAATTATATGCAACATGCCTATATTCTGTGTGCCACTGCAGGTGTATCTGCATACAAAATGCTATGTTACAATGCCAGTGGCTGTGACGGTGGGGCACCAAATTATACCTTGCCTCCGGGGTGCCTGGGATGAATTTACGTCACTGCTGACAGGCGCCTGTAGCCTGTGTAATGCCATCTCTACAGCATAGTCTGGAGACTCTCAGGGACATATCCTTCCAGCATGGAGGAAGGATTTGAAGGTGCGCGGACACACAGAGCATGCGCAGTAGCGCACAAGGGTCTTAGGTTGCGCCTCCAGCAGTTCGGGAGACATAGTGCCAGGACGGATAGACAGGGTGCCCTCTCCTAACACAGAAATGGGTTGATGTTAACCACACTATTAGGACCAAAAGGTAACGTTTAGTGAAAGAAAGTATTTCAAATGTAAAAAGTACATTAACTTCTACACCTGTGTGTGGAGCATACAGTATCTTGGTGCAGGGCCGTAACTAGGGGTGTACTAACGGTGCGGCCACACAGAGTGCAGAGCCCTGTGGTTAGCACCGCCACTCACCCACAGCTCCTACATCTGGCTAGCAGGGTACCTCGAATGGCACCCTTCAGCCAGAATCTCTGCAGCAGTGCCGCCTGGAGCGTCCTTAGGCCACTTCAGATGTGCACACCACTGCCCTTACAGCTCCCCGGAGCATCCTGAGGATGCTCCAGGCATTATTGTATTTCTCTGTGTTTGTAGGGGGGCATGGCCTGCATCGGGCGCCGCGAGCCATAGTTACTGCTCTGTCCTTGTGCTTTGCATTGTGCATGCTTTGGAACCATGCATTCGCATGTATGGGTGATGTGGAGTCATACGCATTTCATTTGAATCTCCACTTGTAACTGGGGGCACACTCATGTAGGCAAAGTTCAGTGAGGATATGTCGGCACTCCTGTGGGCTATGCAGATTTGGGCAAAAGTGTAAATTTGTCTGTTTCAAGGCGTATCATTTGCCTCAAGTTTTCTCTGGTACAGGTGCGACCTGATAAAGATGATGAGTAACTAGTCATGGGTACGGCATGCTTGCCTACTTTTGAAAAAGCATTTCAGGGAGATTGTGAAAGCAGCACCTATGAGCGCATCGGTAAAGTGGGCGTGTCCTGCTACATCTGGGAGGCGTGTCATAAAATTGTCTTACATCCAAATGTAAACGAGGTCCAAAGCAGTTAGTAAGATCTATTTGTTGATAAAAACACACTGATACTTTTGAGAAAATGCCTGTAGCCATAGGGATCATTGTGCCTTATAACCAATACAGGGAGCTGATACTAATGATCCCATTTGACTGTATATATCTCAGGTTTTTTTTATATATATAACAGCTTTAAAATGGGGGTAAGGCGCAATCAGGGAGATTGCCAGACTCTTCAGGGAGACAGGGAGATTGCTACTATTTCAGGGAGTCTCCCTGACAATGAGGGAGAGTTGGAAAGTATGGGGTAAGGATAGGGGGCAGGAGTATAGCACAGATGCTGCAACTTTGCAATTGGAGACATATGTGTATATATTTATACAGGGGCGTCTACGGGTGATACTCTCATCTCAGCATCAAGCCCATTACCTTTTCAGAAAATAAAAATAGAAAGCATGATTAATTCAATTACATATCAACATAGCCAACAAGCTAGAACAAGTACTTAATATTAGTGATTTTCATGAAGGAATAAGACTATACATTGCAATTTTAATGATAAGATTTTACAGTAACAATTTATGGAAACTGTGCGCATAAGGTATAAAAGTACTTGCTGATAATTGTGCTATGAATTCCTGGAAATAGTCATCTGAATGAGATTTGTCATTTCTGGACATTGCTCTCATTTTACCCCTTCGTGGAAATAACCACACATTTTCTTGGCAAGGTTATTAAGCTGAGCTATTATCATATTCCGCATTACTTCTTCCTTTATCCTGCTGCTGTAATTATAGCCAAAGTACAACATCAGAAATGTAAGGTCTGTGAACAAAAAGAATCCATCAGAAAATACAATAGTGTTAGTAACAAGTAATGCAGTGACATGTCATTTTCAATGCCAACAACAAAACGACCTGCTGATATTTAATCCTGTTTTTCCAATAGCACAAATTGCATGTTGATCACCTTTCAAACATCTTTGATAACAGCTGGAGGGTATAAATTAACCTTTGTCTCCAAGCTATTTTCTGGACACACAGTACTTTATGCATGTAATTAGGGTAATTAAGTTAATAGGGACAAAATAACAGTGCATGAACTGAACTTTATTTAAGCTGGGTATACACGTCCAGATAAAATGTCTATCAGACCGACAGACATTTTATCTGGCAGCCTGCCAGCTACAGATGTCCGTGGCATACACTGGGAGATTACTCGCAGTGTATGTGCCTGAAATCTGCGATCCGCCTACGGGGGAGGAGACATTTCCCTGCTCCTTCCATGGGAAGGAACACAGGAAATGTCGGTCTGTCTGCCGCAGCTGGGCATACACTGCCCGATGCGGCCGACAGTTTACCTGTAAATATCGCATCGTACAGGCATGCTGGACAATCCGGCATGCCCAACCGAGCAATATTTAACCCTCGGTCGCCCGCACACACGCTACAATTATCAGGACGATCCACGGATATCAGGCGGATCGCCCCGATAATTGTAGCGTGTATGGCCAGCTTTACTGAAGTTCTTCCCAATGATATAAAAGCTGTACTACTACTTATTGTATACAATTTACTAATGTAATTCTATTTGCTCCCACCTTGGGGTGTTTAACTGTATGACAATATGTGAATGACATTTGTAAAGAGAGCTGGACAGGTCCACCTCACGTCATAAATAGATGAAAATGAAATGTGCAATATTCAATTCAAACAAGTTGTTTTAATGAATTAGTCCTAAACATATTAAAAGCCACTTCTTATAAAGATATCAATTGTCTCGGTAAAACATGTAAATTCTGTTATATATTATTTATATGTTTTACTGAGACATTTGATATATTTATAAGAAGTGGCTTTTAATATTTTTAGGACTAATTCATTAAAACAACTTGTTTGAATTGATATTGCACATTTCATTTTCATCTATTTATGTGTTTATATAATAGTAATTTTTTTCAGTTAACCAGCGCAGTTGAGTCATTGTTTCTCTTGTCTATGTAGGTTTGCAATTTTACCTTGATTACAACTACAGCAGGATTTCTGCTCTCAGGTGCGATTCAGGCGCTGAAGAATTTTTTGGAGGTCTGCCTCACGTCATTATGTCTTACGACATTGGTTCCCAAACTTGCCCCTCAAGGCACCCTAACAGTCCAGGTTTAAAGGTTATCAATACTTGACCACAGGTGACTAATACCCCTTTTCCACCTAAATTCCGGATCAGACCCGGAATTTTGCCGGCGCCGACTCAAGATATTCCCTAGTCAGCGCCGCTCACACCGCAGTCGGGTCTGCATAGACCCGGCTTTTGCGGAGTGAAAGTCGCCGCTTGGAGATGACGTCATCTCCAAGCACCACTGAAGCCAGACCAAACGGCCGGCTAGCAGCGCACTCCAGGTCATCGTGACCCGGAGTGCGCTGTTCTTACAGCAGGGTTTCATGGGCTGTGCCCGTGTTAAACCCTGCTAGTTACCAGGGTTGGATTGCCAGGTCACTCGACCCGGCGATCTAACCCTCTCCCCTTTTACACCAGGGAGCTGCCCAGGTTAACCCTTCAAAAACCCGGGTTTTAGCTTTGGTGTAAAAGGGGTATTAATTAGTGCCTCAGTCAATTTGAATTACCCAGGACCGGATTTTCCACTAGGCAACAAAGGCACCCGCCTAGGGCCCGCCGGCTCCTAGGGGGCCCGTTGCCAGGGTTGGACGGAGGCTATTACCGGGAGATCAGGCGCTCCGCTGAAAGTGTCAGGTGGTTCACAGCACACTGTGCTGGTTAGCTGAAAACTCTGGCAGGCGGAAGCAGCCTGATGGGTGCCGGCTACAGGACCAGGGGACAATGCTGTTTTGAGCATGTGACTAAAGGGGGTCACGTGATGTCATAGATCACGCTGCGTACCGTCCTGGGCCCAGAGGTACAGAGGGGCCCCAAGGAGCCGCGGCAGCTACAGTACATGCACATTTTATCAAACAAGGAAGCCACCAGGTTAATCACCCCGGAGACTCCTTCCCCGGCTACCCCCATCACGTGGTGTCTTTAAGTGTGATGATCCGCCTGCACTGGACTTTCTGTCCCTGCCTCCCTCCCTGCCACCGCTGCCTCATATGAAGAGCATTAGGAGGAGGCAAGACAAGATGAGAGCGGAAGCTGAAAGCTGCAGTAGCAGAACCATGGTGCTGTCTGCTCCAATGACTGCAGCCACCTTCCCCAGCTTAGAGGCAGCCGCAGCAGAACTGAGTTCTACTCACTGTACTCACTGACTCCCTGCCAGCATCATCAATGACAGGGAGTTCTGAGATACTGTAAGTGGATTTTTTCTTTATATATACATACTCATTGTGTGTGTGTGTATATATATATATATATATATATATATATATATATATATATATAGAAGTAGTATCCTCGAAATTCTCGGATGAAGGCACTCACTTTAAAATTAACATTTTTATTGAAGTATATTATTCAAACAACTTTTTTATACAATTCTTCATGCCATACACTATTTAATATGTGTCGTCGTTTCGGTCTACAATTAGACCTTTCTCAAGACAAGTGTCTGTCCGATATAAATCACAAAAATAGACATCTACAAAAGAAAACCAGAATTCAAATCAGTGTCATGTAACAATGTCTATTTGGCCCCATTCTATTATATAGAAAAATAACTGACATACCATAATTCACATGAAGGTGAGTATATTACAGCTCACCAAAGATAAAACGAATCGCTGGGAGATGGTATCTATGGAAGAGTAATGATACATGCAAAACTGTATTGGTATAGTACAAAAAAACACAAAATACCCATATGTATTATCTCAGACATATATACAAATGAAAATATGCCTAAAAACCAACTGATATGTATACATAAGACAAGAAACATAAGTTAACAGATACAAATAGTAATGATGCAACACAATCAGGATGCCCATATATCACATGCTGAACCTGTTTATATCGGACAGACACTTGTCTTGAGAAAGGTCTAATTGTAGACCGAAACGTCGACACATATTAAATAGTGTCTGGCATGAAGAATTGTATAAAAAAGTTGTTTGAATAATATACTTCAATAAAAACGTTAATTTTAAAGTGAGTGCCTTCATCCGAGAATTTCGAGGATACTACTTCTATACAATGGACTTATGTCTTGAAGTGCACCCTGATTGAACATTATTTTAAGGTGTGAGTGCAGGACCATAGGATACTATATTTGTCACACACTTGATTGTTTGTGATTTTCTGACACCCACCGCAGTATTGACATTTGAAGTAGGTGTCTTTTGTGACAATTTTTAAAGTGAGCCGTATCAACCTATGTCCACCATGGCCCAAGGGGGTATTGCATTGCTGGATGAGGATCTTTTATCCCAGGCAGAATCTGGGGCAATTTCATTTACAGATGAAGAAATTGACAAAGTCTTGTTTGAAAAGTTGGATTTTGATACCCTGCCAGCAGAGTCATCAGTGGATCTATTCTATCGATTATTAAAATTACAAAGAAGGGAAATAGATCTCCAATTACATGGCCAATTTTTATCTGAATTTCATAGGCGTAAACATATTCCACATGGATTTTGTATCCAGAATATCCCGACATTAGGGAGGAATAACCCGTTTTTTTGTTCACGGTGGTGTGCAATATTGAACAAGTGTTCGTTGGATTTAATTATATTGGTCATTGAAGAAGTTAATGGAGAACTACAGAAGGTTAAGGGTGAGATTGCACAAGCTAGTATCACGATTTTGCCAACCCTTAAGGACAACAAGAGTACCAACTGGTTGGATAGATTAAAAAATCAAGTTGAAACCTATAGAAAGAATCTTATATCATTCAAACGTAAAAAATTGGTCACTGTGGCCTCTGACTATCAAAATCATCATGTCTATAGATGGCTGTTGGGTGATCAAGTGAGAACACGAGGTGGTATACCACGTAGATACATGTATAGAAGACAAGTATCTTCCTTTCCATATGAGTCAGGTTCATCATATTCGACATCGGATACTGATCTCAATGATGGTACATATCCACCCAATAGGAGTAGTGATTTTTTAGAACATGGTTCAGGCCAGGAACCAACAGCCATAGAAAGAAGGGATTTAAGAACCAGAGACCCCATCCGCGGAGGGGTGGACACAAGGAGGCGTGTCTGCAGGCGACGGATATAAATGTGGTATTTAATCTATCAAAAACACCCCTTGATAGGGATGAGGTAAATCTATTAGCAAAAGGTCTTTCATTTGTACCTACATGGTGCATTTAATCACTCCGTGGATCTATATCGATTTGGTAGGAATTTAAGACTTAAAGAATATTATGATGAAACAACACCTGTATCTAAGCAAACAGTGTTTAAGAAGAAATCACATTTTGATCCCCAGTCCAAAAATGCCAGTCTTAAGACTTACCTACGATTGATACAAAACCAGCTTGTAACAGACAAACCATCTAAATCATATAAAAATTTACCACCAAAAGAATTATCGGCATTAAAGCGATTAAAGGAAAACCTCAGTATTGAAATTAGATCTGCGGACAAAGGAGGTGCAATTGTGGTACAAGACTGGGTCGATTATGACAAAGAAATCTGTCGGCAGCTTTCAGATCAAGATGTTTATCATAAATTAGATATTAATCCTATCAGTAATATAAAACGTAAAATCGATATATTCCTTGGAGAAGCTCTAAGTCACAGATGGATCAATGAAGATGAATGGAATTTTCTTACAGTGGATCATCCAAGATGTCCTATATTATACACACTTCCAAAGATCCATAAGTCAATTACAAATCCACCTGGAAGACCGATTGTGTCTGCAATTGGCTCTGTCCTACAATCTTTAGCTATTTTTGTCGACAGTAAATTACAACCACTTGTTTTAAAAAGTACCAGTTATATTCGAGATACTGGTGATTTTTTGCAGAGAATAAGGAGAATTGTCAATATAAAAGGAGATACCGTTTTGGCTACCATGGACGTTAATTCTTTGTATACGGTCATTCCACATGGGGAAGGCCTGGATGTCCTGAAGGAAGCTTTGATCAAGGGCCCAGTCGAGGACATTCCCTCAGAGTGTATTGTTGAATTGGCTTCTTTGGTTTTGAAGTGCAATCATTTCAAATATAAGGATGCATACTATATGCAGCGGACAGGAACAGCGATGGGCTCAAGTTTGGCGCCCGCTTATGTCAATCTTTGTATGACGCACTATGAGGAACATTATATTTACCCTAATTACGGTAATCAGATTTAATTTTACTGTCGCTACATCGACGATATTTTTCTTTTATGGCATGGAACGATTGAATCTTTTGGGGAAATGGTCTCTGCTCTGAATCTACTGACCACTCCCATTCGTTTTACATCCCAAGTCGATCCTGTTTCAATCAATTTCTTAGATGTCTCCATTTGTATCAAAGATGGTGGTTTATCTACAACGCTATATAGAAAACCAACAGACAGGAGTTTAATGTTGTTTCCTACAAGCCACCATCCGCCTGCCCTAAAGGAGAATTTGCCGATCTCTCAATTTTTGAGACTTCTGAGAATTAATTCAAATGTGGATGAAAGGGAAATACAATTGGCTGAAATGTCTATAAAATTCAAGGACCGGGGATATACACAAGGGACTTTGTCTAGATGTCTCACAAAAGCACATCAAATCTATACAAAAGAAGACCCTTCTTCTAAACCTAAGAGACCAAATAGGATGATCTTTACCAGCAAATATGATGGAAATTCATATAAGATCAACAAATCCCTTAAGAAATATTGGCCAATTTTGAAATCGGATCCTCTTCTACCATTTAAAAACATGGATCCACCTATGATGGCCTTTCAGAAAGGCCCTAACTTGAAACAACTATTAATGAGACCAACTCTTTTTCCAAAAGATGGAGTCAGCACCTTGGAGTTAATGACCAAAAAACCTGGTTCGTTCTCATGTGGTAACTGTATATCCTGTAGTGCAATGGTCACGGGTCCAACTTTTCCCCACCCGCATACGGGTCGCAAAATAAAGATCAGATATCGACTACATTGTAATCTAGATCACCTCATATATATCCTTATTTGTCTTTGTGGTCTCTATTATGTTGGATTGACGTCAAGGAGATTCCGCGACCGTATGGCCAACCACCGTGCCTCAATACGGGCAGCTTTCCAGATGAAATCAACCGATAAACCAGTGGCCAGACATTTTTTGGAGAAATCACATCCTTTGGCAAGTCTAAAGTGCAAGTTAATTGATTGGATTCCCCCACCACAATTGGGTGGCAACAGACTTGCACTCCTAAAGAAGAAAGAGTGTTACTGGATATATACATTGGACACAGTGACTCCGCGTGGACTTAATGAGCACAACCCTCTGGGTGTATTTGTCTGATATGCCTTTATTGTCTCCGGTTTGTCTAGTTGGTGTCTCACAATACTTTCTTGGTGCCTTGTATGATCTTCTATGTGCATACTATTTCTTGATCCACTTGGATATATATTCTTTTGGGGAATCTTTATGTATCTTATTAGCAATATACATCCTAGGGAGTCTCTCTCTCTTTTCTATATTTAAGTATATATTTGGTTTGTCTCCTGTTGGTATTTCTGCTTCACGGTGTATACCTATGGTGTTTTATGTTTAATCTTTTATTGTATATTTTTGGTCTATGTTTCTTTATATGTTTCTATGTTTATTCTTTATTTTTATATATATTTTTTATTTTTCTATTTTTTATAATTTATTGTCTATTATTTCTCATTATTATCATTTATTACTGTTTTTGTTTTTCACTTATTAGGTCTTCGTTTATTTTATGCTTTTTTTCATTCATGTTATGTAGATAAGATGTAATTCCCTTTTTTGTGGAGCTTCTATTTTGGGTTTACATATGGATATCAAGAGACTAATTAGTTTGTCTAGGCATATGGGTTGCCCGGTTCACTTTATGTCTGGTCCCATTCTATTTTGAGTTACTATTAATATATTGTTTAATGTGCTGGTCTATTTTGAAGTATGGGCGTCATTTGCCCTTAACTTGTATACACTTTCGGCTTCCAAGATGGCCGCCGTGTCCCTTCAGTTATGACTTAGTCAATGTACAGGTCGCGTGTAGATGACGGCGCCCTGCAGAGCGCGCGATTAGGTTGTATGTAGGGGAAACACGGACAGTTGTATGACACTTCCGGTCTGGTGCAGCGTTAGCTTGTGGCAGCGCTACACGTACGGGCAGCTTGGATGGCCTTGATCACGTTGGTGTAGGTATAGTAATGCTCTGAAGTATGGGCATTATTTGCCCTTAACTCGTATACACTTTTGGCTTCCAAGATGGCCACCGCGTCCCTTCAGTAATGACTCAGTCAATGTACAGGTCGCGTGTAGATGACGGCGCCCTGCAGAGCGCGCGAGTAGGATGTATTTAAGGGAAGCACGGACAGCTATATGACACTTCCAGTCTGGTGCAGCGTTAGCTTGTGGCAGCGCTACACATGCGGGCGGCTTGGATGGCTTGGATCACGCTGGTGCAGGTATAGTAATGTTGGGCTGTAGTTTTATATGCCTTCGATTATCTGATTATATATGCTCCATTTTGAATTGCTACTATTATTTGGTTATATGTAATCATTTGTCTTTTATCTATATTGATATACACAGGTTCAGGATGTGATATATGGGCATCCTGATTGTGTTGCATCATTACTATTTGTATCTGTTAACATATGTTTCTTGTCTTATGTATACATATCAGTTGGTTTTTAGGCATATTTTCATTTGTATATATGTCTGAGATAATACATATGGGTATTTTGTGTTTTTTTGTACTATACCAATACAGTTTTGCATGTATCATTACTCTTCCATAGATACCATCTCCCAGCGATTCGTTTTATCTTTGGTGAGCTGTAATATACTCACCTTCATGTGAATTATGGTATGTCAGTTATTTTTCTATATAATAGAATGGGGCCAGATAGACATTGTTACATGACACTGATTTGAATTCTGGTTTTCTTTTGTAGATGTCTATTTTTGTGATTTATATCGGACAGACACTTGTCTTGAGAAAGGTCTAATTGTAGACCGAAACGTCGACGCATATTAAATAGTGTCTGGCATGAAGAATTGTATAAAAAAGTTGTTTGAATAATATACTTCAATAAAAACGTTAATTTCAAAGTGAGCGCCTTCATCCGAGAATTTCGAGGATACTACTTCTATACAATGGACTTATGTCTTGAAGTGCACCCTGATTGAACATTATTTTAAGGTGTGAGTGCAGGACCATAGGATACTATATATGTATATATATATATATATATATATATATATATATGTGTATATATAGTTATATACACACGCACACACACATATATATATATATATTAGGGATGAGCGGGTTCGGTTCCCTGAGAACCGAACCCACCCGAACTTCGGGGATCCGGGGCGATCCGAGCCCAAGCTCGGATCTCCCTGTCTGCCCCGGATCCCTCTCCCGAGGCAAAACCTCGAGATCTGCTGTCGGATCTCGAGGTTTTGCCTCGAGCGGCCATTTAAAAAAAAATGCCTTTGCCTTTAATGGGCAAAGTGCTGATTGGCTGACAGAGCCGTCTGTCACGGCTCTCAGCCAATCAGCATTATGGTGCTCATTTGCATGTAGCACGGACTCGTGAGATCCGTGCTACATGCATCTGTGTGATTGACAGTGACACAGAGCACAGATGGGTCAGTGAGACCCGTCTGTGCTGCTGTGTATTTCAATGACACAGATGCACGCACGGACCAGGAGATCCGTGCTACTTGCATCTGTGTCATTGACACAGAGCACTAACGGGTCCGTGAGACCCGTCTGTGCTGCTGTGGTAAATAAAAAAAAAAAAACCTGTGTAAAAAGAGAAAAAAATGGCGTCCTCCCCCCCAAAAAAAGAGCAACCAGCCCCGGGCATTAGTGACCCAGTGCTGGGTGTGCTTAAATACAGGGGACAAACGACATAGGGGTCCCCTGTACTTAAACACAACCAGCACCGGGCTAGTCAGAACCAGAGCTGGTTGCCAAAATACGGGGGACAAACGACGTAGGGGTCCCCCGTATTCTGCGCAACCAGCTCTGGGCTCTGATCCGGTCCTGGTTCTGGAAATACAGGGGAAAAAAATGAGTAGGGTTCCCCTGTATGTTCCAGAACCAGCACTGGACTTTTTCTAGCGGGGGGCTGATGCCACAGCCAGGGGAGCCCTTTCACCGGGCCCCCCAGCCGCAGCATCAGCCCTGACCGCTAGTCAGCCCAGGCCGGGGATCCCTGGAGAGCTGGGGACCCCCCCAATAAAGGGGTCACCCTCTCCAGGGCACCCCAGGCCCAGGCTGATAGCCCGGGGCTATCCCCGCCACCCCTGGTGGCGGTGGGTGGCGGGTTGATTGTGTGGTGTGGTGTAAATAAAGAATATCAAACATTGTCTTTACAAGTAGAACTGCAAGTCCCAGCAAGCCTGCCCCGCATGCTGGTACTTGGAGAACCACAAGTACCAGCATGCAGGGCATTAAGGGCCCACTAGTACCTGTAGTTCACCTGTAAAAAAATGTTTAAAAAAAACACAGGACACACACACCGTGACAGTATAAGTTTATTAAACATACATACACACACACACACACACACACATGTACACATACTCACCTATGTAACCCTGTAGCATCGGTCCACTTGTCCGGTAAAGTATCCATAGGGGACCTGTGAAAAAAAACATACTCACCATCTCCTATGCGAGGTTCTGTCCTCTTCGTTCCAAAGTAGGCATCCCCGGACTTGGCAAAAAAAAAAAACGAAAACGCGATCCACGAACTTAGTACCGTTCTATAGAACGGTACTTCCCGAATGAGAGCTTAGCGGCGGGGTATCACCATGGAAACCCCGCTGCTAAGCGTTCATTGGCTGAGAGAGGCCATCTCCCGTCTCTCTCAGCCAATGAACGGCTCCCTCCATTGTAGTCAATGCTGGGAGCCGCAAGGTTATTAAAGTTTACCCTGCGGTTCCCACCATTGACTACAATGGAGGGAGCCGTTCATTGGCTGAGAGACGGGAGATGACCTCTCTCAGCCAATGAACGCTTAGCAGCGGGGTTTCCATGGTGATACCCCGCCGCTAAGCTCTCATTCGGGAAGTACCGTTCTATAGAACGGTACTAAGTTCGTGGATCGCGTTTTCGTTTTTTTTTTTTTGCCAAGTCCGGGGATGCCTACTTTGGAACGAAGAGGACAGAACCTCGCATAGGAGATGGTGAGTATGTTTTTTTTCACAGGTCCCCTAGGGATACTTTACCGGACAAGTGGACCGATGCTACAGGTTACATAGGTGAGTATGTGTACATGTGTGTGTGTGTATGTATGTTTAATAAACTTATACTGTCACGGTGTGTGTGTCCTGTGTTTTTTTAAACATTTTTTTTACAGGTGAACTACAGGTACTAGTGGGCCCTTAATGCCCTGCATGCTGGTACTTGTGGTTCTCCAAGTACCAGCATGCGGGGCAGGCTAGCTGGGACTTGCAGTTCTACTTGTAAAGACAATGTTTGATATTCTTTATTTACACCACACCACACAATCAACCCGCCACCCACCGCCACCAGGGGTGGCGGGGATAGCCCCGGGCTATCAGCCTGGGCCTGGGGTGCCCTGGAGAGGGTGACCCCTTTATTGGGGGGGTCCCCAGCTCTCCAGGGATCCCCGGCCTGGGCTGACTAGCGGTCAGGGTTGATGCTGCGGCTGGGGGGCCCGGTGAAAGGGCTCCCCTGGCTGTGGCATCAGCCCCCCGCTAGAAAAAGTCCAGTGCTGGTTCTGGAACATACAGGGGAACCCTACTCATTTTTTGTCCCCTATATTTCCAGAACCAGGACCGGATCAGAGCCCAGAGCTGGTTGCGCAGAATACAGGGGACCCCTACGTCGTTTGTCCCCCGTATTTTGGCAACCAGCGCTGGTTCTGACTAGCCCGGTGCTGGTTGTGCTTAAGTACAGGGGACCCCTACGTCGTTTGTCCCCTGTATTTAAGCACACCCAGCACTGGGTTACTAATGCCCGGGGCTGGTTGCTCTTTTTTGGGGGGGTGCACGCCATTTTTTTCTTTTTTTACACAGGTTTTTTTTTTTTTTTTTACCACAGCAGCACAGACGGGTCTCACGGACCTGTCATTGCTCTGTGCCAATCACACAGATGCATGTAGCACGGATCTCCCGGGTTCGTGCTACATGCAAATGGGCACCATAACGCTGATTGGCTTCCTGTCTGCCACTGCAGTGCCACTCCTAGATGGGCCACGTGTTTGTGCCGCCCCCTTGTGTCGCTTAGCATAGTCATCCAGCTTCCTCGGTACAACCTTTTGGCCTAAAAACAATATTGTGAGGTGTGAGGTGTTCAGAATAGAGTGGAAATGAGTGGAAATTAATGTTATTGGGGTTATTAATAGCGTAGGAACAAAAAAAGGCCCATTTATGTGATTTTAGCGGTTTTTTTTTATTTTTTAAGAAAAAATCCAGATCCAAAACACAAAACCCAGAACCCAAAACACGGAAGGGTGGTTTTGGCAAAACCAATCCAGATCCAAAACACGAAGAAAGATCCAGATCCAAAACCAAAACACAAAACACGAAAAGTGTCCGGTGCACACCCCTATATATATATATATATATATATATATATATATATATATATATATATATGTGTGTATATGTATACTGTATATTTATAAACAGTATAAACAATATATCTGTATATTTGTCTGTGTGTGTATATATATATATATATATATATATATATATATATACATATGATCCTTCTGGCAAGGATGTACTCCTAGCACAATGACAAAGGAAGGCGCACTCCAACGAATAGATCAAATCAATGTGTATTAATAATGCGTCAACATAATAATATCCATTTGTCAACGTTTCAAGGCAATAAGCCTTTTCATCAGGACGTGTATAGGACATATACATGTCCTGATGAAAGGCTTATTGCCTTGAAACGTTGACAAATGAATATTATTATGTTGACGCATTATTAATACACATTGATTTGATCTATTCGTTGGAGTGCCGCCTTCCTTTGTCATTGTGCTAGGAGTACATCCTTGCCAGAAGGATCATATGTATACATTTTCTTAGGATGGCACCCGCTCCTTTATGTTCATCGTCCTGAGTGCCAGGCTTATTCTACTATATATATTTATATATATATATATATATATATATGTGTGTGTAATACTTGATCAATTTGTGAGATGTGGGTGTAGACTTTTGTATAGGGCCTAGGCCAGTTATCTATTAGGCGGAGCAGGCTACTTCCTAAAATACAGTGATACAGATCAAAGGGATATGTAAATGTGGGGGCACATTCAATTAGCCATGGGACGTGCTGCATGTGCATCTCTGCCATGAGGTATTCAATCACTGGAGCTAAACTGTGCGATAAGCTTTAGAAGTTGCACTTAGGGCCGTATTCAATTTGGAGCGAAAAGTCAGTTGCCGGACTTTTCGCCGTCATCACTGGTGTCAGGAACGAAAAAGCATCGCGTTTGTCCCCGCATATCCCCGTGTTCAATTCCAAATCGTCGAAAACGGGACCCTGCAAAAACGAAATCAGCAAAAAGTCCTATTAATTTATGGGGAAATCAGCCTGACACCACCCAAAAGATGTTCCGACATGGGGGATCACTATGGGTACTCCCGAATAGGCCTGCTAAAGGTATTTGGGGTCTTTAAATGGTCTCAATAGCTGCTTTTGTTTGCTTCATTGAAAAAGTGGTGAAGAATAGCATTTAGCAACTTTTTTATGGAAAAATAACTAGTCCTATCAAATTTGGGGTACATGAAAATGGGTGCTAGAATATTTTAAAGTTGCTAATGTGAAAAATCCACCTGCCGCAAGCACCTGCAATCCAAAAACACCTGGGGCATACTTGGGGAACCCTCCTCAGTCTATTTTGCTAGTTTTAAAGTTTGTCCCCTACCTTTTTTTTCACCCCCAAAACAAAAGTACTGTTTTTGGGGTGTCCTGTGGAATTTTTAATTTTTTTTTACACAGATTACCTGTGGAGGACTGTCCAAGGGGTGCAGGGTGGTTTTTGGAAGTTTGTACCCCAAAACCCCAATTGTGCACTATTCGCCACCTATTCATATTCATGGGTCTGAAGCATTGACTTTTCGAGCTGGCGGAAAGTCGTAAAAATTGAATAGGGGGATAAGTGAAACCTGTGAAAATTACGTCATCGGCGATAAAGTATCACTGATAACGGCTTTTCACAGCCTAATTGAATACGTCCCTTTAAGTCCCTCTGGACTTTGCCACATGGGATAATTCCATAACTGTGGGCACTATGTGTTCACACTCATTATTAACGGGATAACCATGCATGAAAATTAGCAAGTGATTGAATAACGTCTGTCATTAAATGTGGGGGTTCAAAGATTTTAGGTTGAGGGTGCTGGCAGGGGGAGTTTCAAGCGGGGGCCCCCAGAGACATCAGTGTGTCAGGCACCAAGATTTCTTTTGCCGGCCCTGGGCCCACCCATGCACACATTGCAAACACAGCCAGTGTAGCCACTGACTAGTAATAACTGAGGTTACTGCTGCTGCTGCATACCGGTGCTACAACAAGCTAAAGGCAAGTGAGGGACTGGATCACTGGTCCTATGGGTCATTATCGAGGTCCTCCTGAAACTTTCCCTGCAGCTGTGTGAGGTGAGGACACGTAGTGTGTATATTTTTTTCCTGTGACGGACATAGTGTGTATATTTTTTTCCTGTGTCGGTCATAGGGCCTGATTCAGACCCGCTCGTGAGCGCTGAGCACTCACAAGCGGGTCGATGTTGGCCCAGTGCGCATGTGCACGATGGAGCCGGCTCCATCGTGCACATGCGCGAAACCCGGATAGCAACGGGCAAGCCGTCGCTCTGGGTCTCATACCAAAGGGGGCGTGCTGTCGTTGGTGACTGACAGCACGCCCCCTTTGGTGGGCAGCCAGGGGCGTGGCTGCCCAGACAGAGGCGTTCCCATGGGAACGCCTACCGTCTGGGGCCAGCCCCACTGACATCACAAGTGATGTCAGTGGGAGTGCTCTCGGCTCTGATAGAGCCGGAAGCACTCCAGGGCTTGTGGCAACGAGACCCTACCACAGGGGTCTCGTCGCAAGCCCGATGGTCACGATGGTCTTGACCATCGCGACCATCTTCCTGGCCGCTCGCTATAGCTGTGGGTGTCAGTGGGGCTGGCCCCAGACGGTAGGCGTTCCCATGGGAACGCCTCCATCTGGGCAGCCACGCCCCCGGCACGCCCACCAAAAGGGGAGTGCTGTCACTCACCATCAACAGCACACCCCCTTTGGCACAAGACCTGGAGCAACGGCTTACCCGTCGCTATCCGGGTCTCGCGCATGCGCACGACGGAGCTGGCTCCATTGTGCGTATGCGCACTGGGCCAACATCGACCCGCTTGCGAGCGCTCAGCGCTCACGAGCGGGTCTGAATCAGGCCCACAGTCTGTATTTTTTTTCTGTAGCAGATATTGTGCACATTTTTTTTCTGTAGCGGACATTGGGCCTGATTCAGACCCGCTCGCAAGCGCATAGCGCTCACAAGCGGGTCGATGGCAGGGCAGTCTGCCCATGCGCGAGCCCCGGAACGAGCAAGAATTCACTCACTCCAGGGCTCGCAACAAAACAGGGTAAGCTATTGATCGACAGCTTGCACCATTTTGTAGGCGGGTGGGGGGGGTTGCTGGCCAAACAGAGGCGTTCCCGAAGGAACGCCTGCTGTTTGAGGGCAGCCCTACTGACATCACCAGTGATGTCAGTAGTGAGTTCCCCGGCTCTATTAGAGCCGGAAGCTCATTGGGGCTTGCGGCAGATGAGACCCTACCACAAGGGTCTCGTCGCAAGCCCGATGGTTGCGACCATCACCTGGCCACTCGCAAAAGCTGTGGGTGGTCACCACAGCTTAGCGAGCGGCCAGGAGGCCGGTTTTAAAAAAAAAAGCAGTCGCCCTGATTCAGAGCGAGCGCTCGCTTTTTGCCAGCGGCTCTGAATCAGGGCCATTGTGTATATATATTTTTTTCATGTAGAGGACAATGGGCCTGATTCAGAGCCGTACGCAAGTGGCTGATCGCTCGTTCGACAAACGAGCGAGAAAATGTAAATTCAAGCGCTCGCTCATAAGTTCGCTCGTAGCTAATCTTCCGCCCCAAAGTCTCCGAACCCCTCCTCTAGCTAACGAACGGGCAAAATTGCGACCGTCCATCTCCAAATTTGGTTGCAGAGAACGCTCGCACAAGTCCAAACCGGAAGTGGGCCTGTCAGATTTCGATTACCTGCTCGTTCATTCTGCATACATACTTTAATCGTTTCATGCCAATCAATATATTAATTAGCTTAATTGCTCTTCACATGTTTGCAATCCATTTTTTTTTTCATTTTCAATAAACTTTATTCTTGTCCGTGTGTCTTTTTTCCCACAGAATACGTACGGTTTCAACAATGTTTAACTTTATAAAAAATACATGTTTGAACCAATGATCCTATTGTTTTCATGTGTTTGTGATAGGCATATTTTAGTTTTTTCATTTCTTTATTTAAATTACCTTACGAATGTCACTGCATCAAGCCTATCATAACTCACATTATATTTTTTAGGCTGGAGGACACATGACTCATACAATAACCAATAGAATGGTTCTTGTTAATTTATCAACTACATTAGCCAATCAAATTTTTTCTCTGGCCTTTATTAAAACTGTTTGTTGTAAAAAAAACCATTGCCATCATGAGAGCCTCCGCGTTTACCAGGCGGGAGCTTTTGGTCCTAACGGAGGTGATGGACCGGCGGATCACCAGCCAGCCTCCCCCCATCAGCAACCACCAGAAGCGATCCGCCTATGCGGAGGTTCGCCGCCTGCGCTCCTTCGCCTCACGCCAACAGATCGGGCAGCTAGAGCGCAAGTGGTCGGATCTGCCTGTTTTCGGCAGCGGATAGCTGAATGTAAGTATTTGTTTGTTTATTTTCCTTTCTTTTTTTGTGGCCCTATCTGCGTGTGCATGTTTTCACTATAGCCCTGTTGGTATTTTTTGGCCCTATCTGCGTGTGCATGTTTTCACTATAGCCCTGTTGGTAGTTTTTGGACAGGCCTGCGTGTGCATGTTTTCAGTACAGCCCTGTTGGTATTTTTTGGACAGGCCTGCGTGTGCATGTTTTCAGTATAGCCCTGTTGGTAGTTTTTGGACAGGCCTGCATGTGCATGTTTTCAATATTTTAAATGTTAGAACATTTGTGTAGTTGTTAATTTGGGGCCAAACCCCCCCACCCCAAAAAAGACTAAACATTTTTCTCAACTCATTTAGGGGCTGAACGCAGAATCCGCCCACGCCGCAGGCACAGACGCCGGGCTCGGCCCCTCAGTCCGATGCAAAGCCCAGCAGCAACTCCCCAACTTTCCCCCAATTCTCCCTCCACCCCTGACCGGCCACTACCTGAGGCCCCTCCCTCTGGAAATTTGAGCTCACAACAAATTTCACCCTCCACTACCCCCCCTCTCTTTTCTTCACCCTCCACTCCACCCTCCCTTCTCCTTTCTTCACCCTCCCCTCCCCCCCCGGCGCTTTTCATCGCCATCAAGCAGCTCCCAGATCTCCCCTCCGTGGAGCCTACAGCACTGTACCACCTCCGAGGAAGAGGAGGATGGAGGGACTACAAACCCCAAAATCCCTATGACCGGTAGGTTTCCCTTTTATAGATTTGAAAATTTGTATTGTTGACATTTTTATTTTGATAGACAGTGTATTGGATTTTTACCAATGATACATATCACACATGTCCAAACACTCATACTTGGGTAGTTATTGTTTACCCTAACAAGGGTACTTCTTATTTTTTGTGGGCGCCTTTTTGTGTGTTCATTTGTAATTTAGTATTTCTGCCGTCTTTGCATTTGCCAGTACTTTGTTTTTTTCATCACAACTGGATCTTTGTTTACACTATTTTTTTTTTAGGAATTGGTTTTTTAAACTTATAATGTAAGATTTTTGTTTTTTTCTCTTTTTTTTTTCCAACAGAGGACCAGAGGCGGATGCATTGTATGCAGGAAGGTTTGGCCGCCTTGCGTGGCCACATGATTTCGATGTTAGTGGTCCTTGACCACATGGCGGCGGCCCTTCGGCGATGATTTTTTATTTTCCTGGTTTGTTTTTTTCAAATTATTGTTTGGCAATTAAAATTTCTTTGTATTTTAACGAGTCTCATTCATTGTCTGAAACAATTACATTGTTTAACCTTCCATAAGTCCACTATTTGATCATGTTCTTTAAAGTAAGGTAAATTATATTGTACAAAGCGCTAGTAAGTATTTAAGCTGCCACATTAAACACCTCACCATACCAATAGGTTATTACAAATTCGAACATTTTCTTGTTTTTCATTGGGTGGGAAATGTACATTTTTTTTAAAAAGCAGCTTAGGCCTAGTTTGGCAAACCTACTGAATCAACATAATACCTTTGATGTTTTTGTTAAGCCACAAAGCATGCTCAAAGACTTAAACATTTCACACATTACAGGATTAGGCATTACGAAAGTTGGCCTTTTTTGTGCCAGGTTACACGTGATTCGAATTTAGAAAAAAACAGTCTTTTCAACGTCAAACAAAAATTTAATACACACCAAACACATACAGAAAGTGAATTGTGACAAGCAATTCACACAGTGAAAAAACACTCCAAAAAACAACCAACACCAAAAGCAAACAAAAGAAACAATCCAGAACTGATGAAATAAGTAGCAGGCCAACATAAAGCCACAAATGAGGCGATAAAATAATTGATTCCAAAGTTAGATCCAATGTGGCCACATGTACACAATTTAGTGGAGCAGGTAGTAGGCATCGTTTTGTCGAGGTGTGTAAAGGAAGACAAGAAAAGTTAAAAAAAAAATTAATAATTTCAAAAAGGAACATTACAATGGTACATGTCGACATTGTGTCAATTAAGTACATTTTTGACAATAATTACCTGAAAAATCTGGCCGCCACATCATCGCGTATGGCCCCCCCACATACTGACCTCCGACCAACATCGGGGGGCCATCCTCAGGCAAGGCATCCTCTGGCTGCATTGGGACACCACGCGATGTTGTGAAATATCCCACACAGGACCACAATTTTCGAAAAACCGTAGCCAGCAAATACATGAGTTCGCCACCAGAGCGGTGGAGGCATCTGAATCGGCCTTTTAAAAGGCCGATACAGCGCTCCACCACCTGCCTGGTGGCTGTAAGTGCAGAATTATACTCACTTTGTGGCCCTGGTGTGGGAGCCAAATAAGGAGTGAGCAGCCAGGGCGTGCAAGGGTAGCCACTGTCTCCTGTGAAAAAACAAATACAACAGTCAGGATCACTGTGTATCAAGCTTTGCATTGGTTTCAACTAAAGGTCTCCACTTACCCAGAAGCCACGCATCACCAGCTTGTAGGTTGTCTAATTTATGCCAAATCCCTGATTGCTGGATGACGAATGAGTCATGTGCACTCCCGGGTAATTTGGCATTCAGGGACAGGATCTGGAGGGAGGCATCACATACCACCATTACATTCAGTGAGTGATAGTGCTTGCGGTTCCTAAAAATTGCCTCCAGCCATGTTGGAGGCTGAAGTGGTATGTGAGTACCATCCACAACCCCTATGATGTGTGGGAAGCCAGCTATTTGGTAAAAATTGGCCTTCACCACACTAAGGGAACCCATATCCAATGGCATTTTAATAAAATGATGGAGGTGCTTGAAAAGGGCCTCCATCACTGCCCTCAGGATCCTTGAAAAGGAGGATTGGGAGATTCCGGCCACTATTCCCACCGTGGTTTGAAAGGATCCTGAGGCACAGAAATGTAACACCGCCATTAATTGCGTAAGTGGTGGTATTGCTGTAGGACTGACAATTTGCCGCTCCAGATCACTCTCTATTAATGAGAGAGTGTCTATGATGATTTGTGGAGGAAGACGGTATCGTCTTAAAACCTCATCATCGGGCATTCCAAAAAGGGTGACATGTGTTCTATATATCTGGGGCCTTGCACGCCTACGATGCCTACACCTGGGACGAGGTTGAGGTTGGTCGGGTTCCGGAAGCATGGCCAAAATAATACGACCAACATCAACCTGAAATGGTAAGCCAGGTAGTTAATGTTTGATGAAAATGTAAAATCAAAAATATACTTATATTTGCCGCAAAATCCAAAGATGCTTACATGCCGGGATATTGTCATGAGTGCAACAACCTACATTTCCAAATTAGAAATTCATGTTAGAATTTTTGGGGGACAGATTGGAATCTTAAAAATTTGGCAAATGCGTTAAAAGATAGGGGGGAGCACACATTATTTGGAAAATGCACCCTACATTGAGTGGACAAACAAGAATGCCCAAATTTAAACTCAAAAACACATTAGTGCGCTAAATAGTTTGCATTTTTACATGGGGAATAAGGAAACATTAGTGCGCTAAATAGTTTGCATTTTTACATGGGGAATAAGGAAACATTAGTGCGCTAAATAGTTTGCATTTTTACATGGGGAATAAGGAAACATTAGTGCGCTAAATAGTTTGCATTTTTACATGGGGAATAAGGAAACATTAGTGCGCTAAAGAGTTCGCATTTTTACATGGGGAATAAGGAAACATTAGTGCGCTAAATAGTTCGCTTTTTTGTGAAAAACAAAGGAAATATATTTCGCGAAACAGTATGCTATATTTAGTGTTAATACATGATTGAAAAAATTTAAAATAAACATTACTGGCCAAAACATATGCAAAGACCAACACATCAAAATTGGAAAATCATGAAAAAATAAAAACTTACCTAAAATCGACAAATAAGTCACAGTCCAAAAACTTCAATGGGGCCCAGCCAAAATAACTGTAAAAAAAATAAAAAAAAATAAGAACATTTGGTTTGTAGATCCCTTTTTTAGTCAAGGAGTTGTAAAAAATACTTACTCAAAAAATAACCAACAAAGAAAATAACCGCCCAAAAAAAAAGCGAATGGAAAATCCAAAAAAACAAACAAGAACCAACTCCAACCAACTCCAACAATCCGCCTTAATCCACTAATCCCGCCAACAATCCACTCCTACAAACGAAACCTCCAACAATCATCACCCGCCACCTCGACTCGAGTAGCCAAAAGCCATAGTGTTTATTTTCCCGCTCAAATTAAGGACGGATCATAGGAGCGCACAATCAATGATGCAGACGAATAATAAGGACGCATGTATAAATACGTCACGGAAATTCACAAACGGTCTGCTGTAGTTCAAGTTGTTGTGCTCAAAATGGCTACAGACCAGCAAAACAATGGCCAAGAGGCGCCCGGTAAGTATTTGTCTCTTTTGGATTAAAGGATTATTTAGAACCCGAATTTAGAGAAAGTTTGACATCTAAATTTAAACAATGTTTTTGAAAAAAGGTGCTGAGGATGCCATGGAAGAGGCTGCTGGGTCGAGTAGGCCAACAAAAGAAACCAAAAAAAAAGGCAGCCACAATTCACAAGAAAGGAGATGGAGGTTTTGGTACAAATGTGTGTAGACACCCTGCCACAGGCAGATTGGAATATGGGTGCAAGCCAGAAGTGGAAAATGTGGGAGGAGATAGCCAGTGCTGTCAATAGGGTGGGTGAGTTTGAACGTCTACCCCGGGATGTCAAACGCCGGTACGTAAAAACTACATTTTAATAAAAAGTGGTTACAGGGCCAAATACTGCAGGAATAATGCCAACTTTTTCACCCACAGATGGACCGATTTTAAATATCGGCTGAAACAAAAACTGGCAGAGAGGGCTAGGCATGCAAGGGCTTAATGTCATTGTCATTGGAGCTTAATGACTTGGAAGAGCTGGCACAGGGGTGTGTGCAGTATGAGGAGGTGTTTGGCATGTCCAACATGGATACGGACATGCCAGACTTTGCGGCTCCTCATGTTGTCCCAGGTAAATGTTGTTATGTTACTGAAATGTGGCCGCAGAATTTCTGCTGGCTCTGCAGGGGAGGAAGCAGTAGATCCGGCTGGGGACCCTGCAGAAGCCAGTCCAGGGCAATCCCCCTTGCAGGCAGTGGCCCTTCTCACGGATCTCAATTTTAAATCGGATCACCACACGGAGATTCTCCTGAGGATGGACGCCAGTCTGCTATGGGTGGCGGAGGCCATGGAGCGAAATGCTGCAGCCAACATGACCATTGGTCAGGCCCTGGCCGAAAATACCAGGGCCAACATCCGAATTGCCAATGCCCTGGAGCAGCTCGTTCGCCAGCACATGGTGGAGCCGCCCTCCCTTCCTGCCGGAACATCAGGATCCTCCACCTCTGGCACAACAACAGCCATTCCTCCAAATGTGCCTAGCCCTCTGCCTAGTCCAGAGGCCCCAACATCTGCCTCTGGATAGGCCAGCCAAAGGACATCCCGGACCCGGTCAGGCTCCGACCCTACCCCAGCCAAACGGGGCAAAAAGCGATGACAGCACTGGCTAATTTTCCCACAATCCTTCTGTGCTTGCCCCATATTCCTTAAGGGCCAAAACTTCCCTCTCCTTTCTTGTGAATTGTTTTTAATGTGTGTTATTTTCTTTTGGGCAAATGCCACTATTGTTGTGTTTGTATTTTTTCTTTCATAATTTTTGACGTTAGCCAGAACTGAAAAATGGCAAATGCACATGAAAAACTAAAAATGTGTGTAAAAAATAAAAACATTTCAAAATCTGCTCCATTGTATTGTGACATTATTCTAAAAATGGTTTTTAGGTAATCCCGGCCCCCCCAAAAAAACAAAAAAACATTAATTTTAATTCAGATTCCAAAGGGTTAAAAACCATTTAGGAGTTTAAAGGAACACTTTGCCAAAACAAAATGGATGCGAATTTTCCGGGACCATTAAAAATGTTGCTAAAACACAAACATGATGACAATATTGTTGCAATAACACAAAACCAAAATTAAAAATCCCCCCCCAAAAAAAGAAAATAAAAATTGGTACGCTAATTGATTGTCTAATCCAGAAATTAGCAGCTGAGTATTTCACCTGCGTACGGTTTTGTGTTACAAAAAAAAAACTAGTTGCTAAACACATTACAAGCTTATTTTCAATTCTAAGTTGATTGTTTTTCTGGCAAGAAATGATAAATCGATGAAACATCGAAGAGGCACGGGAAGGAGGACATTGTGGTAGAGTATACCAGACCACAAGCTGTGCGAGCAGTTTGAATGGAAAGTGGATCAGACAGTGACGTATGACTTGTTCCGATCACATTTGCCGTTCGCATGAGATAATTTATGTACGCCCAAAAAATGCCTCGACACGCCTGCGTTTTCCCATCTCCACCCCCGTCACCGCCCAAAAACGGCCTGTTCTGTCAATCACATTTGACATGTCACTTCCTGTTCGTTATTCGACGAACGACTAAAAATAAGATCGCAATCAGCCGTACGCACATGCGCAGTGTAACACCGGCGCATGCGTGGTTTCACAACATCGGAATGCTACGAGTGTACTGCCGCTTACGAGCGGCTCTGAATGAGGGCCAATGTGTGTATTTTTTTTTCCTGAGGTGGACAATATATATTGATTACTTGGTATTTCTCTACTTGTCTTCTGTGGAATAACTTGTTATATTAAAAAAAATGGATTGTTTGGGGGAGGGGGCCCCAAACTGGTATCTTGCCTAGGGCCCCATGAGGTCTAAATCCGGCTCTGGTTTTACCCACCTGTACTCAAACATGGATATCTCTAACACCTGAGCTATTGGGATGACTTGAGGATGGCGTTTGGGAAACTCTGCCTTACGACCATTAACTGCTGTGTTAGGTGCATAGATTTAGTCTGAAAAGCTGATGAAGGCCCCCATACATCAGCGATTGATTGCAGTAATTGTGCAATTTGCAATCGATTGTGTATAAAATTCTTTCCCTTTTTCAATCGATTCTGGCAATTCTGCAATCTGCAATCGAATGAAAAAGGGATAGATTTTTATACACAATCGACTGCAAATTGCACGATTGCTGCAATCAATCTCTGATGTATGGGGGCCTTTAGAGATGAAGAATCCATATGAAAAAAATGCAGATGTATTTCCTGATCAGTTCTGCATTGCCTTAGAACTGTGGGCCTGAATCAGAGCCGCTCGTAAGCGGCCGCTCGTTCGCTCCGAGCGATGTTCGCACAACTGCGCATGCGTATGGGTTGTAATACGCATGCGCGAACCAGTCATTGCGGTCGGAAATTGTGTGCTCGCAAAATAGCGAATGCCTGCTAATTTGAGTGACAGAATGAGGCGTTGGTGGGTGGTAACAGGGGAAGGTGCTTGAAAACGGGGAGTGGTGATCCGAACACAGACGTGCCAAACGGTCAAAACGGGCTTTTTAAGGGTGTGCATAATTAACAAAGCAGCGTCATCGGCCACGTCACTTGGTTGTCTTTTAGCCTGAACTGTTCGCATGATTGCGGTAGGAAAATCCTACCACAAGCACTGCGAGCAGTTCATATGCCTTTCGATGTACTCGATTAATCTAATAAATAGCGGAGATGACGTAGGATGCGAGTGGCCAGGGGGCGTTTTTTACAAAATAGCGAGCGCATGTTTCGTTCGCTCGTTCAGACATAGAGGTGTCAACAGACCGCAAAGAGCGAACGCTCTATTTAAATATCCGGCCCCTTTTTCTGAACGAGCGAGCGCAAATAGCGTCCGGCTCTGAATCAGGCCCTGTCTTCATGCTGCATGATATTATCCCTTTAAACAAGCATTTCTGGATGAGAATCGCTACAATATGAATATGTATGTAATTGCATATGTTTTAAATAAAATACCTTTCCTTTTGTACTTCAAATATTTTTGTGGACATTTCATTTATAATTGGATCAAATGCTATTCCATATTATTTTACTTAAACATATTCCACATTCCTCTTCATCCCACTCTACATATTATATTCACATGCCTGCACACCATGCCCCTACAAAATCTTCCTACAACACACATCCTAAAGCTGGCCATACACGCTACAATTATCGGGGCGATGTGCCCGATATCCGCAGCTCGCCCCGATAATTGTAGCGTGTGGGGGGAGGCGACCGAGGGTTAAATATTGCCAGCATGCCCGTCCGATGCGATATTTACCAGTAAACTGTCGGCCGCATCGGGCAGTGTATGCCCAGCCGCGGCCGATAGACAGACATTTCCTGTGTTCCTTCCCATGGAATGTCTCCTACCTCGGGGTCAGAGCGCAAATGTCGGGCTCATACACTGTTAGTAATCTCACAGTGTATGCCGCAGACATCTGCAGCTGGCAGGCTGCCAGATAAAATGTCTGTTGGTCTGGCCGTTTATGCCCAGCTTAATTCTATACCCCCATCTCTTCTCTATTTATGGCCCTTCCCCTTCTCCACCTCATTATCAATCTTCACCCCTGCCCCTTATTTGATTATCTTAAACATGCAGTGGTATATCTTGTCTCTTCTGCTTCTCTTGTCCATTTTCCTCCTAGTCCCTAGCTAGGTCAAGGAGTATTGGTGATACATGTATTCAGTCTGTCTCTCGCCTTCTAACTTCTGACAGTGCCTCCACCTGAATCTTGAAAGTTACAACCCAACCTTATTCATAACTGCTGACTTTGGTTAACTCCTCTCTGGGAGAAGCCCAGAAAAGAGATGCAGTTGACAGCTTTGGGGGCTCCATCCCTGTCATGGCAAAATGCCACGATTTGCCGATCTGCGATGAGGGAGCAATGCTAAATGGCACAGTTCACATCATTTTAGCCCTGCCCCTCCATACGGACCAGCTGATTCCCACAAGAAGTGGGCAGGATGCAGGAAATCCACCTACTCTTCTTGGGGTGCTACTCAAAAAATCGTGAGCCTCCTGCAACTTTCGGGAGAGTAGAAAAGTGTGACCTTATTTAATATGAAACACACAAATTTTGTTGTTGAAACCATCATGGCACATTTATTCAGCAAAGGAGGATAAGTAATGGTTGGAAGCTTTTCTATTATTTTTATGTAAAAATATAAATACCAGAAGACTATGTAAATGGTATCCAAATCTGAATTTCACAGATAATTACACTGGAATGAATCACAAAAGAGATTAATCTCAACAGTACTGGTACATTCACAAACACTGTTAACTATTATAGGAAATAATTATGTGGTAAATATGCCTGTGGCTTGGTATAGCTAAACTCTAGCAACTTCTTTTCTAAACAGCAATAACTACAGTACTATTGCATTGGGAACTGTAATGGCCCGTAAACACGGGACAATCAGAAAACGATCAGATATCATTATCGAACATCCAGCAACATGCACCAACCTGCAAACGACTTAACGACCCGCGATCAACGATCGTGAGTCCCTATAGTAAACAGGCTAACCTGGTCGATAATGACCAGGTTGGCCTGCATGCACGGGCGATGGTCGATATCGACCATCCGTGCTCGCGCATCGATGGTCGTTTGGTCGTTGGAGGGTGCTAAATAAAGGACGATATAAATTATTAAACAATGTCGTTATCGTTTATATCATCCTTTTTATCTGACCGTGTGTATGCACCAAAATACTCAGATAGACAAATACACAGTGTTAACCTTGCTAAACACTTTTCTGCACTATCACACTTTCCCTATATTTCCCAATAATCACAATGTTGTCACAGCGAGGTACACGCAGGTTATCAATACACTTTAACTAATAACACACTTACTTTCGAAGAGCAAGCTTTCACTTTTCTTTTGTACCTTTGGCATAGGCGTGCATGTGAATAAGCTTAGATTAATTGTAGAATATCTGCCATTTGTGTCTTTAATCACAGCAGAAATGAAGGTGTAATGTCAGGCTCTATGAAGGTTACACAGTATTCTCTTGCAATATATGCCATTATGTTGTAAAATGCAGTTTTCAATATGCTGTTGTATATACTCTGTACTCCTCAGGAGTGCAATCATTTAGGATGCAAATCCCAATAACATGTTGGGCATGATATGTCAGAAAGTCAACATTCAGCATGTCTACTGTTACAAAATGTCAATAGAAGACATATCGACATTGGAATTATATCAACATTTCAGTAATGTTGACATTGTGAATGCCGATGTACTATTTTATCTTAAAATGAACCATAGCCCTAATTGCAGCCTAACCCTAATTGCAGCCTTACTCTAAACCATAATTGCCACCTAACCCTACCTAAACCACATTGCAGCCTAACCCTACTTGCAGCCGACCATTAACCGTAATTGCAGCCTAACCCTACTTGCAGAATAACCCTAACCCTACTTGCAGCCTAACCCTAACCATAATTGCAGCCTTACCCTACTTGCTGCCTAGCTGTAATTGCAGCCTAACCCTAACCGTAATTGCAGCCTAATCCTAACCGTAATTGCAGCCTAACCTTACTTGCAGCCTAACTGTAATTGCAGCCTAACCCTAAATAGGCTCTTGTTTCTTGTTTTTTGCTTAGGTATTATATGTATATTTTTTTATATTTTGTATGGTTTGTTCACATATGAATTTTTATGGTGTTTTTTAATTTGCAGCACCTTTTAATACTATGTAGGACTAGCATTGGCTATTGGTCTGTGATACTCAATGTGAGGTTAATTCAACATTTATTGCTGCAGGGGGATTAAATTACCGGCATCCAGAATGCTGGCCACCAGAATCCTGACGTGGAAAGCCAGATTTGGGATTAAAGATAGGCGTTGAAATACCAATGCCTATCTTTAGCCCAACGCTGAGATACCGACAGCCAGCATCCCGAACGAAGTTAAGCGGGGACTGGATAGCGTTAGCCATGGGGTGGGAGAGGGTTAGGTTTAGGGACCCCCGGGGGAGATTAGGGTAAGGCAACCCCCGGGGAGGGTTAGGGTTAGGCTAGGGGAAGGGGGGGTTAGGGTTAGGCACCACCGGGGGAGGTTAGGGTTAGGCACCACTAAGGGAGGGTTAGGGGGGGACAGGGATGGGTTAGGGTACTTACCAGCTCCATTCAGGATGATGAGCAGTGGCGGCTCCAAGGGTGGGGCTGCAGCACAGTCCAAAATTCAAATAGGGGAGCCACACCAACTGTCAGTGAGTCCCAAATGTTTGGCAGCATTTGAAATGGCAGTTGGTCTGTTTACCCTATTTGAATTTTGGATTGCACTGCAGCCCCACCTCTGGAACCACCACTGATGTAGAGCCTTCAGTCTTCTGGCGTCTGCATTTCATCGGGCGGCATTACATACCGATTCCGCTGCAGGTGATAGGCATTGGGGCTGAAGGTATTTTAATGTTTTGTATTCACTTATGCTTTGGGGTATATTTACTAAAGTGCAGGTGTTTTAGAATTGGAGATGTTGCTTATAGCAACCAATCAGATTGTAGCTATTACCTTCTAGAAGGTGCTAGATAAATTGTAAGTAGAAGCTGATTGGTTGCTATGGGCAACATCTCTACTTCTAAAAACCCACACTTTAGTAAATATACCCCCAGGAGAGACAAGTGATGACATGCAAGAGCAGCAACTTGAACACTCAGCATCCCTCTGCTCAATATATCAGTTTTGGTTTTAGAAGTCAGTACGAAACTCAGAAAAATTAAATAATCAAATGTCTCCCCCTTCTGGCAATTACAGTAATTTAGAACTATGAAAAACTGTGGACTTACAGCACAAATTACATCCAATATTGGTGACCGATTTTTAAAGCTTAGGGATTTTCAACATCATAATGGTAGCATTTGCCTTTAGTCATCTTCTTCACTGGCCTGTTGTACAGCTTAATTCTTTCATTACTATATTAAGGTATATAGGGCAGATGCAGAGTTGCTGAAAACTGATGTAATCTTGCACTCAGAATAAGTGTGTACAACTCATACAGATGTGTCTTCATACACCTAGATTCTACAGTGCAGAACGGCCAGCACAACTCCAATTTTGTAATAGGATAATAGAACAGAATAAATTAGGTCTGCCCTAATGAAGCATGCCCCCTCATAAGTTACTTCCATATTTTTGTATTATTGAAGGGAGAAGTTCACAGAAAACAGGGTTTTATTTTAGGTATCTGCAACAAGATGAAGTAATACAACCTTCCATATTAAAGACAAATATGGATATATAACCAAATGCCTAATTAATGGTGGTGCAGCTGTGAGTAAATATAGCTCATGAATATAAAAAAAGCAAAAGTACTCGCTAAGTAGGGCACTCTGGTTGGTAAAGAAATGAAAGAAACATAAAATATAACTTTTAATTGTTATGCTAATAAAATACTATAGATTAAATCATACCTGTAGGGACTCAACCAAACCACACAGGGTATTTAAAATAAAGCTACTCTAACAAGGTAGAGTAGAAAATTGCTCGTGTGGCAATAGTCCACTAAAGAAATATGTAAAGAAACATTGAGTAAATATTAAGGCCACACAGATTAATAGTGAACTCCTCACATGGAAAAAAGGGTTATATTTATATAACATAGACTTTTGAGCCCAAAAGCAATTATTATTATAGGGTTGTGCCTATAATAAATTCAACATGATCCACAGAATAGGGGTAGTTGCAAAAATAAATTGGTAACAATTCCAAATCTGAAATGCAGATATAGGTACTGTATTTTTAAAAATGAAAGAGAGAAATAGGAAATGACAGGTAAATATTTAGTGAATGGTCTGTATCTGCTGACAGATGTGTACACAAGTGCAGTGAACATCCGATGAGAGTACATCATACATTTGGGACGTATTGAAGGAATAATAGAAAGGTTTCTACTGTTGCTTTTTTTCTGTTGATTTTCTCTCTCTCAGGCTAACCCTGTTGCTAGGCAGAGCAGGGATCTGCCAAGAGATTTCTAAACAATGAGTGTGCCTATAAAAACAAAGTGAAATGAAGTACCTGAGTTCAGAAAATGTCAGTTCATCATCAGTGTGAGAAAGTGGGTCTCTGTTTATGCACAAACTAAGTGTCCCTAAGCGTATTGATGCATGTTTCACCAAGGGTTTGGTCACAATCTAGGCAAACTTTTAAGACAATTGAAGATATCCTGTTGAAATTAAGGTGATGTATTCAGGTGGGTGTGGATGGAGGTGCCGGACTATCGACTTTATGTGTAGTCCATCCAGTCACGGTAAAATATTATCTGCCCAATCAGAATAGAGACTATGTTGATGGATATGCTATTATTCCAATAGTATGACAGGCTCTGAAAGTATGTCTCTTTTGAAATCAGTTCCAGTAAACACCTAGAGATGCAAGCAACATGGTGTATTTGGCTTTGTTTGTAAGTCTGTATTATAGAAAGCATTGGAATGAAGCTCCATTGGGAATTAGAGCACCATATAATGACATTGAGCTCTTAAGTCTCCTAAAAATCTACCCTGATGTAAAAATTGGTAAGAAAGCTTACATTGCTTTTACCAGACAGCTCTGGTTTCTTTCTGAACACTTGGTAGCTTTCGCATTTTTTGACAATGGAGTGTCTCCGAAAACCAAAGAAAAAATGGTAAAAAATCTGAAACGTCTACAGTTACCCAATTTTCTGCAACGTATTCAACTATCTGAGGACACAGATCTAAGTCTAGAAAAATCTAATATAGGGCAACCCCAAAATATATTGCTTGTTTGGAAAATGTTTTGGTGTACTACCCATTTATGCACTAAGGCAGGGGTGGCCAACCCACGGCTCTCGAGCCGCATGAGGCTCTTTCGAGCTTCTAATGCAGCTCCCAGGCTCACGGCTCAGCAGACCCCCATTATTACTGAGAATACTGGTCTCTGAAGCCATCAGAGACTATAGAAGCCTCTGATCACTTCAGAGGCCAGCGTTCCCAGTAATGCAGTGGATGGGAGATCTCATGACATCACCCATGATGTGAGGAGCCTGCTTGTCTGCTGGATCCAGTTAGATCCAGCAGGTGACAGAAGCAGCAGTAGCGATGGTGGGACTCGGGAACCCTGACAGCATGGAGCGGTACCAGCATGAAGGTAAGTTTCTTCATAGTGGTGTGGGTGGGGAGGCACTAGTGGGGAGGAGCTAGTACTGGGGGCGCTTCCTTAGGGGGCACAGCTACAAGGGACAATGCAGAAGGAGCACAACTGCTGGAGGCATTGCTTAATGGGCACAGCTACAGGGGGAATTGCAGAAGGGGCACAACTACTGGGGGGTATTTCATAATGGGCACAGCTCCATGGGGGCATTGCTTAATGGGCACAGCTACAGGGGTCATTGCAGAAGGGGCACAACTACAGAGGGCATTGAATAATGGGCACAGCTACAGGGGCATTGCTTAAGGGCCACAACTAGTGGGGCAAATGCATAATGGGCATAGCTACAGCGGGCATTGCATAAGGGCCACAACTAATGGGGGCATTGCTTAATGGGCACAGCTACAGGGGGTGATTGCAGAAGGGGCACAACTACAAAGGGCATTGCATAATGGGCACAGCTACAGGGGAATTGCTTAAGGGCCACAACTACTGGGGCAATTGCTTAATGGGCACAGCTACAGGGGGAATTACATAAGGGCCACATCTAATGGGGCATTGCTTAATGGGCACAGCTACAGGGGCATTGCATAATGGCCACAACTATTGGGGGCAACTACAGGAGGGCACTGCATATGGGGCACAACTACAGGGGGCACAGCATAATGGGCACTGGCATTCTCAATGTATTTTATGTGGTTCTGGATTTCAATATGTATTTTATGTGGATGTGTATTTTAAATGTATTTTATGTGGATCTGGCTTGTTTCTGTGTATTTTATGTGAACGTGGCTATTTCAATGTTTTCTATTTTGGTCTGGCTTTCACTTCAACAGTGAAAAATGTATATTGGGAAGATTACGTAAAATGTGTATTTTCAATGTCCTGGGCTCGCCCCCAGCATGACTAAAAACGGGGGTTTGACACATGCTTTCGCTTGACTACATATATTTTTTGGCTCTTTGCCATATATTAATGACCAATCATAAATAGCTATTGAAATATTAATTTGGTGAATTGTTCCTTTAAACAAGTAAGAGTTGATATTAATTGGCATGACAATCATCAAAAGAAAAATCTGTTCTAGAGAATTTAGAATCTGAATCAGGAATTCCATTCAGGATAACTGGAAAAAGACCCATATGTAGGAAGAAATCCAACTTTTTCCACAGGATAATATCTGCCCGGAAGTCCTGGTATTCATGAACCTGGTTTCCAGAGACTTGGACAAACTGTACATGAAAAAATGCAGGAGAACCCATGATAATGTAAATCTGACTTTACGGGAGAAAAAGGCACTAGAAGAGATTAACAGTTGGGATGATGTGGTCCTGAGACCCTCTGACAAGGGAGGGAACATTGTTATCTGGCCAAAGGACTTATATATCAAAGAGGTGCATAAACAGCTGGAAAGCAGCAATTGCTACACGAGAATTATATTTAACCCCACAGATAACTTTGTGATCTACTACACCAGGATTATCGACAAAGGACTCAGAGATGGCATCATCAACAAAGCTGAATATGACTTCCTTAAAAGTTAATAAAACCAAAATGCCAACTTTCAATCTTCTTCCTAAGATTCATAAGAATCTGCAGGAACCACTGGGGAGACCCATTGTGTCCGGGATAGGGGGACTTTTAGAGACTGCAAACAATTTCCTGGACATCCATTTGAGGCAACATGTACTTGAGTTACCATCTTACATTCAGGACATGGCTGACATTCTAAGGAAATTACATGATGTCGAACTAGAGGACAACCAATTTCTTGTGAGTCTGGATGTAGAAGCACTATATACCAGCATCGACCCTAAACAAGGTATCAATGCCATAAAATATATTCTGGCCATGGAGTAATTCAATGAATTCCATGAGTTCCTTCTGAAACTTCTACATTGTGTCTTAATCTTTAATTATTTTATGTTTGATGACAAGTACTACATACAATGCCAGGGAACAGCTATGGGAGCTACCTGTGCCTCTACTTATGCTAACCTTTTCTTTAGGTTGGTGGGAGAGGGAAT
Source organism: Taudactylus pleione (assembly GCA_031769625.1). Classification (NCBI taxonomy): domain Eukaryota; kingdom Metazoa; phylum Chordata; class Amphibia; order Anura; family Myobatrachidae; genus Taudactylus; species Taudactylus pleione. The sequence goes on along the minus strand of JAUIMM010000045.1, from coordinate 10,352,801 downwards.
ATGGCCCTCATTCAGACCCGGTTGTTAGATGCAAGCAGTCACTCTGAATGAGGGCGGCTGCTTGCATCTTGAAGTGCAGCCTCCTGGTCGCTAGCTAAGCTGTGGGTTACCACCCACAGCTTAGCGACTGACCAGGGTGACGGTCGCAATGGTCAAGACCATCGCAACCATCGGGGCTTGTGATGAGACCCTAAATTTGGGTCTCGGCAAGTGCAAGCCCGAGAGAGCTCCCTGCTCTGATCGAGCAGGAAGCTTCCCATTGACATCATTGCTAATGTCAGTGGGGCCACCCCCAAATGGCAAGCGTTCCATCGGGAACGCCTCCGTTTGGCCGGCCACCCCCCCTGCCTGCCTCCCAAATGCGGTGAGCTGTCATTCAACAATGACAGCTTGCCCCCTTTGGTGGGAGACCCATAGCGACGGAGCGCCCGTCGCTAGCCAGGTCTCACGCATGCGCACGTCAGAGCCAGCTCCGACGTGCGCATGCCCAGTGGGTCAACATTGACCCGGTTGCGAGCGCTCATCGACCCTATATTTTTTGTGATGAACATTACACGAAAAACATTATAACATTTCTGAGGTACATAGACAACGTGTTTTAAATCTGGGAGGGTGATGCTGACTCCGTCACTGATTTTGTAAAATTTTGAAAACCAATTATGTCAATCTAAGCTGTCCTTTGATATCAACAAGGAGAAGTTATCATATCTTGATCTCCTTATATACAGAGGCAATACCAACTCAATCGAGATATCTCTGTATAAAAAGGACACTGCCACCAACAGTCTTCTACACTTCTCTAGCTCACATTTCCCTCCCACTATGCGAAACATCCCTAAAGGAGAATTTCTCCATCTGAAGAGGAACTGTTTGGATGAAGAAATCTATGAAATCAAGAGTCAGGCACTTACCCCTAATCTTAGGGAAATTTCATTGACCACATGGACAGAAAATCTCTGATCTTCAAAAAGAAGGAATACCTTTCGGATTAAAATCCCACCATCAGGTTTATAGGAGATCTTTGTAAGGAGTGGAAGATTATACAAGATATACAAACTCATTGGCACATACTACTTACCAACACTGATCTAGAGAAAAACCTGAATGATAAAGTGGCCATGACTTGGAGGAGATCTCTCAATATAAGGGATGAACTAATTCAGTCACTACACCAAGAACCCTCCCAAGAAATCACTCAAAACAGGTACTTTCCCCTGTAGGTCTTGTAAAGTCTGCAAACACATACTAAAGCAGAACAGTTTATGAACTGCCGTGCAATGAATGTAGTATATTGCATTACCTGTGATTGTGAAAATATGTATGTAGGAATGACAACACGCATGTTCAAGGAATGGCATTAGAGCACATTTGATCCATCAGGAACGCTGCCTCAGACCTTTTAAAGAACAAACAAATCACTACTGTGGCAAGACACTTTTATTTTGAGCACAAGAATACTTTTAACGATTTGAAGATCTTCAATCTTGAGAGAATCCACTTTGGAATAAGAGGCGTCAATATCACCACTGAATTATTGAAGAAAGAGTTCTGGGACTTGTAAGATTGGAGCTTTGCCCCCTAATGGTCTTAATGAATATATTAGTTTTGGAGTTTTTCTTCCGACATGATCATTATTTCGATGCTAGGAGTTTATTGTTTTCTAGCCTGTCTTTTTCTAGCCTGTCTTTTTCTAGCTTGTTTTTGTTCTAGCCTGTTTTTTTCTAGCCTATTTTGGTTGCCTCCTAGCCTTTTATCTCTTTCTGAATTATCTTTTTATTCTGTATCACCTTCTAATTATATGATGCCTTTATGATATATTTTTAAAAGTTTTTTCCAGGCTATATGTTATTCTATATATCCTTGGGGGTCCATGCTTCTATATTCTGATTTGTTTAGTTTTTTGTGTATCTATCCACCATATACACCTCTTCACACTTTCATGGGTATACTCATACCCTCTCATTCATTATGGCGGCCCCCCCTTTGAAGTCTGCTTGTTCCCACGCGCAGACAGTAGCGAAGTGTAACACCATGCAGAAGCATGCTGTTACACTGTATCAGCGGCCCGACTTGGATTTCTACGGAGAACATTGTGGGACAGAGAGGTGAGTATTGGATCTTTTTTAACAGGTACTTCCCTTTGGATACTTTACGTTGACAAGTGGACGTGAACATCTGGAACCAGGTGAGTATGTATGTGTGTGTATGTATGTATGTAATAAAGCTTTATTTTACAGGTGTGTTGTGTGTTTATTTAACCATTTCTTTACAGGTGAACTACAGGTACCAGTGGGCCCTTACTGCCCCGCATGATGGTACTTGTGGTTCTCCAAGTGCCAGTATGCAGGGGAGGCTTGCTGGGACCTGTAGTTCCGCTGTAAAGACAATGGTGATAAATCTTAATTTTACACTTCACTTAACACAATCAACCCGCCACCCACCACCAAGGGGCGGTGGGGATAGCCCCGGGCTATCAGCCTAGGCCAGGGGTGCCCTGGAGAGGGTGACCGCTTTATTGGGTTGGTCACCAACCCCCCAGGGTTCCCTGGCCTGGGCTGACTAATGGTCAGGGCTGATGCTGCGGCTGGGGGGCCAGGTGAAAGGTGAAAAAATTAATAAATCACCCGAGATGGTCTTCTTGACCTATCTCGAATCTTAGTAAATTTACCCCTTAGTGCGATGTATTTATTGTTTAGATTCTTCTTTATATATATGCACCAACCCCCAGAATTTATTGGTTCAGAATTTAGACGTTTCTATCTGGCTATTTGGATCTGCATCAATATATCAGATATCTCTCTTTGCGACAGCACTTTAGCATCTAAGCATTTTATTTTATTTCACACACAGTTCATTTCATATATTATTTTATATATCTTAAATTTGTTATATTGTTTATAATAGTCTTTTATCACATGAATTCTGAATGCCATAACCGCTAATTGTTTTTTTTTACCATTAGCATGGTTTGCATAATTTGCAATTTCCTGTAATAGTGGCTCCAGCCCACTGAATTTATAGGCTCAGATTTCATCATTTTTCTATCGGTCAGGGGACATGCCCACCTCCAGGGATGTCCATTAATTGGCCCCTTGATTGCATATCAGTTCAGACATCTGCAGCAGCTGATTAGGCTGATACTGGTAAACAAGCCCACACTTGGAGGGTGAAATGCGCGTCCAGTAACTCCTGTTGGCACTGATGGGAACCTCACTTATGGCAACAGGGAACTCTGCTGATAGTCCCTCATATACACACAGGTACCTTTTCCCTCTCTAGTCACCCTCTCATCAGGTCTGTTAGTGATACCCTGCAATGCCATGCATCATGGATCACTCCAGTTAACTATCTATATGGACTGCAGAGGTGACTTTTTCTTTCTTCTATCTGTAGTCACCGCTCACCTGACCCTCTGGCTGACTGTTCACTGCCTTAGGGCACACAGCTGGTCCTGGGGGTTGCAATAGTGGTATTTACGTACTGTATCTCTTTTGTCTATCATCACAGACCATTTGGTTTCGGAGCCAAAAAGACGTCTGTACCTCTGCTGTATTGTTATAATCCTGCAAGGCAGAAATGTCACTTATTATTTATGCTTTATTGATAGAATAATATGCTTTGACCAAATTTTATTACTGCCTTGTGGGAATTATTTTCATGCTTGTCTACTATAGCAACAACAAATGGTTTTACCTATGTGTGTATAGGAATAAAATGTTACACTATTTTGCTCTCATGACAATTGCTGAATATAGAACGTATTATTTTTTTTATATATATATATATATATATATATATATATATATATATATATGTCTGATTACCCTATCTTTTTTTGAGGATTGCAGATACATGTGTATAAATACATGCTGCAGCAAATAACATGGTTTCACCTGCCTCTTTTTTCTCTTCTCTCTTTCGATTATAAGACCCTGATGGTTTTTGAGAAAAGTAATTAAGCATATGTATGTATAATTAAGATTATTCTATGTATTAATATAATTTCACCCAGCCAGAAATTGACCTGACCTGTAGTGGTCTATCTGGACGATATTTAGATTTTTTTTCAAGGGACATCCAGTCTCAGCATCTTCATGTAAAAGAGGTCCTCTCCAGTCTTCGAGCCCTCACCTTTTTGGAAAAATTTCTAAATGCATTTTTTTTAAAAACCTTCAGCGCCATTTCTTGGTTGTATAATTTCAGGGGAATCCTTACAGATGGATCCAGAAAAGCTAATTCTTTGAAAGCTGTTCAAAGGTTTCTCGGTTTTTCAAACTACTACCTGATGTTTATCCACAACTTCTCTGCCACAGTGGCCCCCATTACAGCACTCATTAAGAAAGAGGCTATTCCTTCTCATTGGTCGCCATCTGCTGTAGCCACCTTCCAGACTCTCAAACAGGCTTTCTCTTCTGCTCCTATCCTGTGTCAACTGGATATGAATAAACCGTTTACAGTCAAAGTGGATGCCTCCTCAGTTGGTGTGGGAGCCATGTTATCTCAAATAGCCGAGAATGAAGGGAATCATCCATGTGGATATTTCTCCCACAAATTTTCTCCAGCAGAAAGAAAGTACGCTATTGGTGACCAGGATTTATTGGCCATGAAACTTGCACTCGAGGAATGGAGATATCTTTTGGAAGGAGCCAAGTTCCCAGTAACTATTTTTACAGATCACAAGAATCTGCTATATTTAAAGATGGCTCAATGTCTTAATCCCAGACAGGCCCACTGGGCTCTATTCTTCTCCAGGTTTAATTTCAAGGTCCTATTTCATCTGGGAATACAGAATCAGAAAGCTGACGTGCTCTCTAGATCCTTTTTGCCTCTGGAAGAAGATGAAAATCAACAGAAAAATCATTCTATTCTCAGCCCTCTAGTGTTTGTACACACTCAAGTTAGTTCTGTTAATCCTCCTGGCAAAGTTTTAGTGGCTCCCCATCATCGTAAAAAAATTACTTACTTGGGTCCAATCCTCTCTATTTGCAGGTCATTCTGAAATCATAAAACCTTTAAAGTCCTTCAACGTTCCTACTGGTGGCCATCCATGAAAGAGGATGTCAGTAATTTTATTGCCTTCTCTGCTAAGTGCGCTCAGCATAAACCTGTTCAAAGAAACCAGTAGGTCCTCTATGACCTTTACCGATTCTGTTGAGTTCATGGACTCATTTATCCATGGACTTCATTTCTGAGTTACCTTCCTCCAAGGTTCACAACACAATTTGGCTAGTGGTGAATAGATTTTCTAAAAAAGCTCACTTCATACCTCTGGTTGGTCTCCCTTCATCACCAAAATTAGCCAAAGTCTTTCTTCAAGAGATATTTTATCTGCATGGCCTACCTAAAGAAAACATGTCTGACTGTGGTGTACAATTTGTGGCTAGATTCTTGCAAGCCATGTATTCTTCCTGTAAGATAAAATTTAAGTTTTCCTCTGTCTATCAACCACAGACTAATGGACAGACAGAAAGAATTGATTAAGATTTGGAGACATTCATCAGCCTATTTGTATCTTCTTCTCAAAATGACTAGTGTAATCTGCTGCCTTGGGCAGAATTTGCTCATAATTATCGTTACCACACATCCAAGAATTCTACTCCTTTCTTCGCTGTTTTTGGAAAGCATCCTCGTGTCCCAGAGTTTCAAGCTTTACCACCAGTAGAAGTACCTGCTGTCTCCGGCCTTGAATCTTTCTCCGATATCTGGAAGAAAATACCATCTTCATTAAAGAAAGCATCTAGCAACTACAAGAAATTTGCTGATCGCAAACATTTAGCTGTTCCTCTTCTACGACCTGGAGATAGGGTCTGGCTTTCCACCAAGAATTTGAGAATGAGAGTTCCAATTATGAAACTATCTCCGAGTTTCATTGGTCCTTATTGTATCTCAAAGGTAGTGAACCTAGTGGCATACAAATTGGAATTACCTTCCCAGCTGAGGGTATCTAATACGTTTCATATTTCCTTGCTTCAACCTTTCATTCTCAATCAATTCCATCAACATCCACCTAAAACTCCACAGGTTCGTACTCAAAGTGGGATTGAATTTGAGGTGGAACAGATTCTTGATTCCAGACATCATTTGGGTCATCTTCAGTATTTAATTGACTGGAAGGGCTATGACCCAGAAGAATGAGCATGGATAATAGCCTCTGATGTTCATGCTCCGCAGCTAATTCGTGCTTTTCACAAAAAGTTTCCTGCTAAACTTTCAAGGTGTTCAGAGTCCACCCTAAGAGGAGGGGGTACTGTCAGGATTCAGTCTGGAATCGGCCATTACTCATCGTGGTGCCACTTCCCCTGACTAGCCATGCTGTCAGAAGCCAGGTGGTCATCATCCAATAAAGGGACATGCCAATGTTTCCATTTAGTCTCTCTGTGAGATCTTGACTTCGCTCTTAAAAAAATTGATTACCCAAACAATTCCCTTTAAGGTGAAGAAATTATCCTCTAGGAAAGGTTGTTTGTAGGAAATTGGAGCTTGTTTTATGAAGTAGGCTGTTCGTAGCTTTTGTTTTTTTATATAAATCAATTGTAAGTTGTCCATCCTCCTTAACCTGTATTTGTGTATTAGTGGATTCAGGAAAGTGACCTGATCTTTACTGATATCACTTGTCAAGGTAAGGTTCAGTTGGTTGGAGTTAAGGATTTTATTAAACTCCAAACATTATTTCTCCTGTCCAGCCCAGATGACAAATTGGTTGTCAATATACCTCAGCCAAATAAAAACTAGGGTGTATAGACTTCAATAGTATTATTAAAGACAACTTCTCAGCTCTCAGCATCCTAAGAACATATTGGTCTAAGTGGGGGCACAAGTTGCTCCCATCACTGTTCCTTATGGTCTATAAAGAAAACTTATTGTAAAATGTAAAGTAATTCTTATAAAGGATAAAGTCGAGCAGTTCCAGTGGAAATTCACGAAACTTGTCTTTGCCTTCCCATCTCAAGAAAGTACAGTACTTGGAAGCTGCTAGCTGCATAATGTCTGATGCTCATAAATAGACCATCTACTGTATGTCTAATTTTATCAGTAGATTATTGTTGTCCAGTTTGATATAATTTATTCTATAAAGAATGTCAGAAATATCTTTGAGATAGGATGGTAGAAATGTTACATGTCTTTTCAAGTGGGTGTTGAGAAATATACTTGCTTGTTCAGAAAGCCCTTTTATTCCTGAGGCACTTGGTCTTCTGGGGCATTCAAAGGAATTCTTGTGAACCTTGGACAGTAAGTAACAGTTTGGCATTTTAGAATGCTCCACTGTAAGGAAATCATGCCCTTGTTGGGTTAAAGTTTCCTTAGATTTGTTATTGTTGATGATCCTCATATATTGTATAGTATAATTCACCATAATGGTTAAGGTGAGTTGTTGGTAACATTTAGTATCATCTAATAGTCTATGTGCTTCTTTCATATATTTTTCTACTGGCTAAATCACAATATCCCACCCTTAACCGAGGGTTTTCTAGTAACATTCTGTGATTTTGTTTTCTTTTTATTTGATCTAGGACACCTCTTGTGAGGTTATCAAATGAAAAATCCCTGTGTTGATTGTTCTGCTGTAATTCATCCAAATCCCGTGTCACAATAGATCCAAGAAAATTTTAATCACTGGACATATTTTCTTATGAGAAGGTTAACCTTCTTTGGCATATTGGACTCTTGTGTGATATGAGGTCATGATCTGTAGTGTTTGAGGATAATGATCATAAGTCCTCTATTGTCCTAAAATCTTCTACCTCATCTTCTGGGAGAGAGCTTAATATGTTGTCCAAGCTATTGGATGATGAGGTAGTTGTATTGGAAGAAACAACTATGTTTAAAGACTGGAAAGTTTGTGTAGCAAAAAACTTTGTTAGTAATAATTTGGCCCAAAGAGATGTTGGTCTTGTTTCCATCCAAATCTGTTAAAAGACCACTTCAGGGAAAAAGAACCATATAGAGTATTTTCATTTCATCTTGGGTCAATATAATATTAATTAACAATCTTTAGTTTCTGTGAAGTTGTTTCCTTATGTGCTGTCCTGGTCAATTATCTCTGAGATAATGATGTCTCTCAGATTCTTGATTATTTTCCCTTTCTTCTTACTTCTTCCTGTCCTCCCCTTGCATAACAATTTAATCCTCTTTGGTCTCTGAACTTGTTTACAAAAGACAATAATAAGGGGAGAGGGAGGAGTTACAGTGTCTACTTGGGAAATGGGAATTCTTATCGGAGAAGGATTCTGTGGTATTTTCCATTTTATATAACTTTGCCACGGAGGTGGTGTAGGAAGTTGTATCTGGGGATTTCCATATTATGTTATGCAGTTTGATTGCACTTGAAGATCCTCCCCATTGCAAACTCACATTTATATCCGGCAAACTTTGGGTATCTTTTTCCACCGTTCAAGTTTCTTGACAAGATTGTCAACCCCTTTATCAACCTCATCCAAAAATAAGTTATTGTGTTTAAGAATTATGGACACAAGTTCCTGGGAGCACATAATAAGGTAGTTCTCCAATTCCAAAATGCAGATAAATGCGCTCTATACCCCTAATTAATTAGTAAGCGTTAGTGGATGCAGAGAGAAACCATGCATATGAATGTGAATAAAGATGTGAAAGATTTCCCAACTAAGATGAAAAAAATCGTATTTACTTAATTAAAAATCACACATATGTAAATATAATCACAAACAAATGTAATAGAGGCAGTAAAGCTTGAGGTGAGTAATCCAACAGGTGATTACCTGTATATATCAGAATAACAAACTGGGAGGTACACATGCAGTATATATACAAAGGATCATATATCAGACGCACTTTATTAAAATGAATTACAAACAGCTGATTCAGCAGCTCTCAAGAAGGAGTGTTTGGGGACACTCCACAAACAGAAATAACAAGCAATATCACAATAAAGTAATATGAATGAGAGCGCTACAGTATAATCAATAATTATTAAAGCATTTATTATTCTAAACAGCAATTAGCAATAATAAAAACAATAAAGTGCATAAAGCCTATAAGGATCAATCATATAAAAATATCAAGAGATATATGATCTATACCAGCTATACAAAAAAGAAAAAAAAAGTGTTTTTAAAGGAAAAAATCATCCATAATCAGTTCAATGAACAATTATTTTCCCAGTTAAATGGCACAGTGATAATTTATTTGTAAATCCAGGTATCCAGCGATTTAATTAGGAATCCTGAAAATTAAGTTCTGCTGACTGCCGCCCGCTCGCCGACTAGGCAGAGAAACAGGCTAAATGCAACTCACGATGACAGTGCCTCCAGGGCATGTATTGCAGGAGATTCCTCTTATCAGTACTCACTTGCCGGCGTACTCACAGTCTCTGTCCAGTTTTAGTGTATAGGATCACCCGTCTCAAGCTCCCAGGTTCAGCTGTGAGATGCAGTGCCACTTGTGCCGCAGTCTCAATATTTGATGTCGATGCAAATGGAGTCAGCCTTAAACTTCATCAACTGATGCACAGGGAAAATAATAGCTAGTATATCCAAGTCCTTAATGCGTTTCTCCGTTCTTGTAATTATAACGGTTTCATCAGAAGGTAGATCTCACTGTGTCAAGGATGGGTATTTAAACCCTAATTCAACCAATCGCTAGTTTAGTAGAACACTTAATAGCACTTAATAATCAGCATAATTAAATATAAATCAGCTGTATAATCATTAATCAATACAAATAAACATAAGATATATATAGTTTAACATTAAAAAATACATATATATAGTAATGATGGCATCGACGATGTATATAGGTGATATCATATGTATCTCCAAACAAACTCAATGTGATCCAAATAATCTTTGTCTGGCTGAGATATAATTAATTGGTTAATCAGCAGTCTCCCAAGACTGAATCAATTTTAAATGTTAGAAGCAAGTAAATACCTCTGGTTTTAACAACAGACTAAATGGTCTAGTGGTCTAATGCACAAGTCAGTCCCCACAGAGACCCAAGTTTCAATCCAACTCCAGACACATTAACCATTCAAATACAAAAGAACAATTAATTAAACATAAAAAGGAGTTTCATTTAAAATTATCTTTTGTATAAATATTTGTATAAACATCCCATTGTTTCTAAATTAGGGTGCCACTTGCTTCCAACAATTAAGGTACCAACACTGAACTATTATCAATACAGTTTATCAAAATGTCAGCCCAAGGTTGACATGATGAATAGTGCTTAAAAAAAACAAACATCAATAAGGATTGGTGGCCTATCCAGATACATAAGATCATAGAAAGAACACCTCAACCATATTGAACCTAAACCAATAACTGTTATATAAGTATAGTGAAAATAACATTAACAAATTACAAATATTATTGAAATAAAAAACAATCAAAACCATGCTGTCTCAAATGAAACAAAATAAATGATATATTTTATCAAATATTAACTAATAATCATTATGGCTAGAATACTTCAGAGACTACAATTGCCAGGTAGGAACCCAAGCCTAATCACCTATATTATTAAGCTCAATATTGTCATTAAGACCATCTGGATATAAGGTGCCCAAGGAAAAGATCCAGAATGCTTCTCTCTTACAAAGATGATTAAAACGATCACCTCCCCTGTCCGTCAATTGAACATGTTCAACACCCTAAATCTTGAGGACTTTGACATCTCCTGCATGTTTGTACTTAACATGAGATGACAAACTATGAGTTTTCATACCTCTTAGGACATTTCTTCTATGTTCCACGAATCTTGTGTGGAGCAAACGAGTGGTTCTTCCCACATATTGAACTCCACAAATACATGATAACATAAATGACATAGGAAGTCCTACAATTAATACTGCCAAGAACATCAAAGGTTTGACTATTAGAAAATTATGTAATAGATCTACTTTTGTCACACATAAAACTGCAGGTGATACAGCCTAACTTTCTGCATCTATAGTTACCCTTTATCGGCGGATGGTTATCCAACCAGGTCATCCTGCTTTCTTTTATCATTTTTAAATTTGTTACAAAATGACTCAGAGCCAAGTGTCTCTGAAGATTCCTAGCCTTTTTAAAAATAACACGAGGCTTAGCCCCAATGCATGTTGATAGTATCCCATCCGTTCTCAATATTGGGAAATTTTTGTTATTCACTCTTTTTATCTCACCAGAGAGACTATTAAACTTAGAGATGAACTTAAGATCACATGTATCACTCAAATCATTTTCCCTATTTTTTGACACTTTCAATTTAAGAAGTGTGTCTCTATCTTTATCAGAAGCCAATTCAAAGGCTTCCTTTAGGATCCCCTTGGGATATCCCTGTTCTATAAAGGAGGTAGTAAGATGTGCTGCCTGAGTGTAAAACTGTCCTAACTCCGATCATTTACGCCTCAATCTCAGGTGACTTTTGGGAATATTAGGCAACCAAGGACGAAAATGACAACTCCGAAAATTCAAATAGCTTTTACAATCCACCTCCTTTTGGAAAGTGGATGTAGTAATAGAAAAACTGTTGAGTGGAAGGATGATTACATCTTTATCACTTGTGATGTGGAATCTTTATATTCAAATATCCCACATGAGAAAGGTCTTAGTGTATTGGAATATTATTTGAAGGGTGATGACTCTCTGAGTGATGTAAGATGGCAATTTATTTTGGATTCAGTTAAGTTTATTTTAACACATAATTATTTCACATTTGATGGTAAATATTATTTACAGGTGCTAGGTACTGCGATGGGCACCAGGTTTGCACCGAGTTTCACCAATCTGTATGTGGGACACCTGGAACAACATCTTATCTGGGATGGTCCATTCGGTGCAGACCTGGTGCTCTACGGGCGGTACATAGATGATCTAATTTTAGTTTTTAATGGTGATTCACGTTCTGCACATGCATTTGTTGAGCACTTGAACACTAATGATTATGAATTCAATTTCACTGGATCTATTAATAAAACTTCACTTACTTTCTTGGATATCGCCCTTGAGTTTAAGGATTTTTCTATTACTACATCCACTTTCCAAAAGGAGGTGGATTGTAAAAGCTATTTGAATTTTTGGAGTTGTCATTTTCGTCCTTGGTTGCCTAATATTCCCAAAAGTCAATACCTGAGATTGAGGCATAATTGTTTGGAGTTAGGACAGTTTTACACTCAGGCAGCACATCTTACTACCTCCTTTATAGAACAGGGATATCCCAAGGGGATCCTAAAGGAAGCCTTTGAATTGGCTTCTGATAAAGATAGAGACACACTTCTTAAATTGATAGTGTCAAAAAATAGGGAAAATGATTTGAGTGATACATGTGATCTTAAGTTCATCTCTAAGTTTAATAGTCTCTCTGGTGAGATAAAAAGAGTGATTAACAAAAATTTCCCAATATTGAGAACGGATGGGATACTATCCACATGCATTGGGGCTAAGCCTTGTGCTATTTTTAAAAAGGCTAGGAATCTTCAGAGACACTTGGCTCCGAGTCATTTTGTAACAAATTTAAAAATGATAAAAGGAAAGCAGGATGACCTGGTTGGATAACCATCTGCCGATAAAGGGTAACTATAGATGCAGAAAGTTAGGCTGTATCACCTGCAGTTTTATGTGTGATGAAAGTAGATCTATTACATCATTTTCTAATAGTCAAACCTTTGATGTTCTTGGCAGTATTAATTGTAGGATTTCCTATGTCATTTATGTTATCTCATGTATTTGTGGAGTTCAATATGTGGGAAGAACCACTCGTTTGCTCCACACAAGATTCATGGAACATAGAAGAAATGTCCTAAGAGGTATGAAAACTCATAGTTTGTCATCTCATGTTAAGCACAAACATGCAGGAGATGTCAAAGTCCTCAAGATTCAGGGTGTTGAACATGTTCAATTGACGGACAGGGGAGGTGATCTTTTTAATCATCTTTGTAAGAGAGAAGCATTCTGGATCTTTTCCTTGGGCACCTTATATCCAGATGGTCTTAATGACAATATTGAGCTTAATAATATAGGTGATTAGGCTTGGGTTCCTACCTGGCAATTGTAGTCTCTGAAGTATTCTAGCCATAATGATTATTGGTTAATATTTGATAAAATATATCATTTATTTTGTTTCATTTGAGACAGCATGGTTTTGATTTTTTTTTATTTCAATAATATTTGTAATTTGTTAATGTTATTTTCACTATACTTATATAACAGTTATTGGTTTAGGTTCATTATGGTTGAGGTGTTCTTTCTATGATCTTATGTATCTGGATAGGCCACCAATCCTTATTGATGTTTTTTTTTTTAAGCACTATTCATCATGTCAACCTTGGGCAGATATTTTGGTAAACTATATGGATAATAGTTCAGTGTTGGTTCCTTAATTGTTGGAAGCAAGTTTCACCCTAATTTAGAAACAATGGGATGTTTATACAAATATTCATACAAAAGAATAATTTTAAATGAAACTCCTTTTTATATTTAATTAATTGTTTTTTTGTATTTGAATGGTTAATGTGTCTGGAGTTGGATTGAAACTTGGGTCTCTGTGGGGACTGACTTGTGCATTAGACCACTAGACCATTTAGTCTGTTGTTAAAACCAGAGGTATTTACTTGCTTCTAACATTTATAATTGATTCAGTCTTGGGAGACTGCTGATTAACCAATTAATTATATCTCAGCCAGACAAAGATTATTTGGATCGAATTGAGTTTGTTTGGAGATACATATGATATCACCTATATACATCGGCGATGCCATCATTACTATATATATATGTATTTTTTAATGTTAAACTATATATATCTTATGTTTATATGTATTGATTAATGATTATACAGCTGATTTATATTTAATTATGCTGATTATTAAGTGCTATTAAGTGTTCTACTAAACTAGCGATTGGTTGAATTAGGGTTTAAATACCCATCCTTGACACAGTGAGATCTACCTTCTGATGAAACCGTTATAATTACAAGAACGGAGAAACGCATTAAGGACTTGGATATACTAGCTATTATTTTCCCTGTGCATCAGTTGATGAAGTTTAAGGCTGACTCCATTTGCATCGACATCAAATATTGAGACTGCGGCACAAGTGGCACTGCATCTCACAGCTGAACCTGGGAGCTTGAGACGGGTGATCCTATACACTAAAACTGGACAGAGACTGTGAGTACGCCGGCAAGTGAGTGCTGATAAGCGGAATCTCCTGCAATACATGCCCTGGAGGCACTGTCATCATGAGTTGCATTTAGCCTGTTTCTCTGCCTAGTCGGCGAGCGGGCGGCAGTCAGCAGAACTTAATTTTCAGGATTCTTAATTAAATCACTGGATTCCTGGATTTACAAATAAATCATCACTGTGCCATTTAACTGGGAATATAATTGTTCATTGAACTGATTATGGATGATTTTTTCCTTTAAAAAGACTCTTTTTTTCTTTTTTGTATAGCTGGTATAGATCATATATCTCTTGATATTTTTATATGATTGAGCCTTATAGGCTTTATGCACTTTATTGTTTTTATTATTGCTAATTGCTGTTTAGAGTAATAAATGCTTTAATAAATATTGATTATACTGTAGCGCTCTCATTCATATTACTTTATTGTGATATTGCTTAGTATATATACAAGGCTTGAATGCCAGATGTTAGAGGTGTGTACCTCTAAAGTACAAATACAATCCTACAATGTAGATAATTGGGAATGGTTGTCAGGGGATACGGGTGTAAGGCGAGGGTCTGGAGATATTTAGGCCGGATAAGAATATTCTCTAAGGGTAACTTGAAAGTATGCTGGTGCGGCATCCCGCACTGCAAAAGTCAGTTACAGCAGCCGTGTGAAGGATGATAGGATGCCCGGGGTGATGTTCTGGGGTAAGTAGTATGGATGTTACCTGGAATGCAGTGGGAGGCGTTGAACACTGACACCAGGTCCAACCCGCGGAATCGCCAGAGGGCACCGGGCCACCTCGTGACCACCGGCGTGTCTCGTCGGGTGGGACTGTATGGTCCATGCAGAGAGGGATCACCGGGGACGGCTCTGGTGGGAACGGTCCCCGCTCTCCCCCTGCTGCCTAGGAACTCACCTCCTCTTGCTTCAACTGAACTCCGCTCTTACCCCTGCTGGCTCGGTGTTCTCTGGAATCCTCTTCTCTTGTCTTGTGTATTTTATCTCTGTGTCTTCACGGCTCGTGTAAGCTGACACTGTATGGGGGGTGATGATCTCCAGTCCTCGCTAAGGAATACTTTGAAAGATGGATATAGTCTTGTGCCAAAGCGTTTCGACCCCTGTGGGGTCTTCTTCCAGGCAATGCTGTGAGGGTACTGTGTACAGAATGTGGTTTAAACCATATGGTCCCGGTGAAAAAGTGCCGTTGATTGGTGTTTACACTGTGTAGTGTGGTAAATCAATTAGTAGTTGGATCTGTTGTCACAGGTGCATGGACACGTCAATCAAATGGCTTGACTGCATGACAGAGTCAATGCATATCTGTATGGGATTCTTTCACATGGTGATCACATGTCTATTAATGCCATCTTTGATCAAAATGATTGAAATGGCCTAATGTATATACCAGTAAGATCATGAGGAAATTTAGAATGTAATGAAGATATACAAAAATTAGAACATAATTGTGATGTTGATCTAAAATAAAATAAAATATGAAAATATAGAAATATGAAAATATAAAACAATAGCAAAATAAAGAAAATGAAAAAATTGAGAAAAAAGAAAAAAATGAATGAATGAACAAGTAAATAAATATAAGATTTAAATAATAAATAGATAAAAAATGGTTGAATACATAAGTACGTGAGTGAATGATGTATCCCCTACATCATAGGGGGATGGTCATGGTTATAGGGATCAAGTATCACATACAATGGCTCTGATCTCATTATCTAAGTTTAATCCCCTAGGGTAAAGAGTACCCATGTTAATCATGGTTCTAAGTTCTTCCTTATTGATTTTCTTGAGGTAATCGCCCCCCCGCAAGTTATGTTTGACTAACTTAAGCACAGTGAAGATCAGGTGTGTGGGATCTGATTCATGAAATCTCTTAAAATGTAACAAAAGGGGATGGTCCTCGCATCCTTTCTTGATGTTGTAAAGATGTTCACTCATCCTTGTTTTAAATGTGCAAATGGTTCTCCCGATATATTGCTTATGGCACGGTTATTGTAACAAATAAATGACCCCTTTACTATTACATGTCATGTTATCCTTAATTTGCCAGACCATATTGTTGCTAGTGGAATTTATAACTCTTTTAGGTTGGGTACTTCTTTGTTTGGCAGCAGGTTTGGTCATAATTCTCCAATTCAGTTTTCAGATTTCATGTAAAAAGTTTGAATGCTGGAAACACCGTCAGTCTAAGACCTCTGGGTGTGTTTTTATGTTTCAATTAATTCTCGTATTCGATAGATTCCAGCTAGTCCTTATCTGTCTTTGTAATACATTTTTGAGCTTTTTAAAATCTTCCTCCAAATTAATATTGAGTTTGTAGAAATAGGATACCAGCACTAAAATGGACGGTTTTAAAAATAAACCAATACACATTTATTAAAATTCTAAATTTAAACACATTCAGAAAAATGTATGATTGGTCACCACAGATTTAAAAGTCACACAATAAAAATATATTATATCTAACAAATTTGCTCCTGTGTCATCAATATCGGAATTAGGACGCTCTCCTCTGTATCCAAAAGGAATATGTTAAACATCAAGGTGTTACCATTACATGACACTGTGTATCCAAAGCAGTGTTGTAACTATGGCCTGTGGAGCCCAGGGCAAGTTGAAAAATGGCACACCACCCCCCACACACACACGCTCACACACAAGTAGACAGCAAAGTATATGTGCGCGCCGTAGGTGTGCAGCAAAAAATGGGCATGGCCACTGAAAATGGGATGTGCCAACATGACACACCACCTATTTCTCATCACTCTGGAAACATTCCTTTCCATTCTATATGCACCTTACCTATATGGTAGTTTCTCACAACATGGAAACTCTGAAGAAATGTATCCTCCCTGGGAAGACGGCATTTTCAGTTGGTATTCACTATTCGTGTAGGTCACATTGTCCAGAAGATGCCTGTCTGTGTAAGAATATTAAAACAGTCATCATCATACAACATCGGTTCACCAGACTCGTTCCCCCTGTGTAACTTCCTGCCCCCTGCATCTCTCAGCCTCACAATCTCCCCCTATGTCATCTCTCAGCACACCATCACCTCCCCCTCTGCATCGTCTCTCAGCCACACTATCGCCTCCCCCTGCATTGACTCTCAGCTACATCATCGCTTCCCCCCATGTTGTCTCTCAGCATACCATCGCCTCTTCCCCTGCGTCATCTCAGCAACACCATCGCCTCCCCCCTGCATCATCTATCAGACACACCATTGCCTCCCCCTGCGTCATCTCTCAGCCACACCATTGCCTCACCCCTGCATTGCCTCTCAGCACACCATTGCCTCCCCACCGCGTCATCTCTCAGCCACACCATTGCCTCTCCCTTTTGTCATCTCTCAGCCACACCATCACTTCCCCCCATGTCGTTTCTCAACCACACCATCGCCTCCCCCCATGTTGTCTCTCAGACACACCATCACCTCCTCCTGTGTCATCTCTCAGTCACACCATCACCTCCCCCCTGTGTTGTCTCTCAGCATACCATCACAGATACACACACTGACAAAGTTGCACACACTGACACATCCACATACACACTGACAAGGTTACACACACAATGACACAGATTCACAGACTGACACACACACTGACACAGACACTGACAAAGATACACACACACTGACACACACACACACACAGATACTGATACAGATACACACTGAGAAAGATACAAAAACCACTTTCAAATGCACACAAATGCCCCCCTCCACCCACCTGCAGCAGTCCGCTGTCCCTACCCCACCAGCAACAGTCCTCCGCCCCCTCCCCCCAACCCGCGGCAGTCCAAACCTACTCCTCGCAAAAAAACTGAAGACAAACCTGGCGCTCTGGAGCTGAGAGATTGCAGGGGAAGTAAGTCCCCTGGCAGCTCTCAGGATGGGAATGACTAACGGGGAGGTGCTGCTTGCTTCTGCTGCAGCTCCCCCTACAGTCATCCCCAGCAGGCACAGTTGCTTGATCATAACATGAAAAGTTATCTTCTTCGGTCCGGGTGCAATGGCAGGGGTGGGGAGGGAGGGCAGGTACAATGCCCTTACCAGTGGCGCCCCCCTCTGCTGGGCTTGTCACAGTCCCCAGGGCATGTGCCCTGCTCGCCCTGCCCTAGATACACCACTGATCCAAAGCAGTCCCTTTGGCATCCAAAGCTGCTGCATTAAAGTCCACCTGGTGTCCTAACCACTTGCCTGGCATGGTCACATCAGATGCAACCAGTGAGAAACATCCAGTGGGTGGCTGTGGTAAGCTAATCTTCCTGCAGCCGCCCATCTTATAGGGACCTCCAGGTCCCTCTAGTCTTTACCTGCTCTGGCTGGTGCCAATTACTGCTGAGCCCAGAGACAACCCTCACCCGGTGGCTGCAGAGAGAAGCTGCAAGCAGAAACAGCCACTGGGGAGACAGACTGCCAGCAGCACCTCCCCATCACTAAACCTGATGGCTGCAGGAAGAAGCAGCTGCTTGGGAAACAGGCTGCCAGCGTCGCCTCCGAAATCACTAAACCCAGCAGCTGCAGGTAAGCGCAACCACCAGGGAAACAGCCTACCATCGGCGCCTCCTCCCTCACTGAGCACGGTGGCTTCAGGGCATCGCAACTGCCGGGGAAAGAGGCTGCCATCAGCACTTCCTCCCTCACAGCACGGCAGCTGCAGGGAGAAGCAGCCGCCACTGAAACAGGCAGCCAGCAGTGCTTCCCCCACTCACTAAGCAGTAATCATGACACCCTATGTCTTGGGTAGCCAGAAATGATAGTTCCATATCTTTCTGCAGCTGCCCATCTTACAGGGACCTCCAGGTCCCTCTAATCTGCATCTGCTCTGGCTGGTGTCGATCACTGCTGAGGGAAAATTCTGTCAGTGGTGCCTCCCCTCACCGAGGCCGGCAGCTGCAAGCAGAAGCAGTTGCTGGAGAAACAGACTGCCAGTGGCGCCCCCTCCCTCACAACCTGGCGGCTGCAAGGAGAAACAGCCACCGAGGAAACAGGCTGTCAGCGGCACCTGCCCCACTTTCTAAACCCAGCAGCTGCAGAGAGAGGCAACCACCAGGGAAACAGCCTACCAACGGTGCCTCCCCCCTCACTGAGCATGGTGGGTGCAGGGAATCGCAGCCACCAGGGAAACAGGCTGCCATCGGCACCTCCTTCCTCACAACCTGGCGGTTGCAGGGGGAAACAGCCACCGCAGAAACAGGCTGCCAGTAGCGCCTCCCTGATTCACTAAACAGTAATTATGCCACCCTATGTCTTTGGAAGCCAGAAATGGTAGTTCCATATCTTCCTGCAGCCACCCATTCTACAGGGACTTCCAGACCTCTCTAGTCTGCACCTGCTTTGGTTGGTGCCAATCACTGCTGATCGGCAGCCCAGAGACACTTCTCACCTGGTGGCTTCAGAGAGAAGCAGCCGCCAGGGGAAAATTCTGTCAACAGTGCCTCCTCCTCACTGAGCATGGCAGCTGCAAGCAGAAGCATCTGCTGGGGAAACAGGCTGCCAGTGGAGCCTCCTCCCTCACAACCTGGTGGCTGCAGAGAAACACAACTGCCAGGGAAACAGCCTACCATCGGCACCTTCCCCCCTCACTGAGCATGGCATCTGCAGGGAGTCGCAGCCACAGGTGAAACAGGCTGCCATCGGCACCTCCTCCCTCACAACCCGGCTACTGCAGGGAGAAGCAGCCACCATGGAAACAGGCTGCCAGTGGTGCTTCCTTTATTCACTAAACAGTAATCATGCCACCCTATGTCTTAGGTAGCCAGAAATGGTAGTTCCATATCTTCCTGCAGCTGCCCATCTTACAGGGACCACCAGATCCCTCTAGTCTGCACCTGCTCTGGCTGGTGCTGATCACTGCTTATTGGTATCCCAGAGACACCCCTCACTCGGCGGCTGCAGAGAGAAGCAGCCGCTGGGGCAAAATTCTGTCAGCGGTCCCTCCTCCCTCACAACCTGGTGGCTGCTGGGAGAAGCAGCCACCGGGGAAACAGGCTGCCAGCAGTGCCTCCCCCACTCACTAAACCTGGCGGCTGCAGAGAAATGCAACTCGCTGAGCAAGGCAGCCACCGGGGAATTGCAGCCACCGGGGAAACAAGCTGCCATCGGTACCTCCTCCCTCACAACCCAGCAGCTGCAGGGAGAAGCAGCCACCGCAGAAACAGGCTGCCAGCGGTGCTTCCCCCACTCACTAAACCAGGGGTGGGGAACCTTTTTTCTGCTGAAGGCCATTTTGATATATACAACATTATTCACGGGCCGGGTGCAGGCCCGTGACATCATACAGGGGTGGGGTCACAATTGGCAGTGACTACAGCAATGCCCGGAGCATCCTGAGGATGCTCCGGGAGCTGTAAGGGCAGCGGAGTGACCGTCTGAAGTGTCCTAAGGACGCTCCAGGTGGCACTGCTACATAGATTCTGGCTGCAGGGTGCCATTATAGGCACCTTGCTAGCCAGATAAGGCTAGCAGAAAAAAGCTCCATGGGCCAGACCAAATGATTCCGGGGGCCTTATATGGCCCCCGGGCCTTTTTGTATTGCACATGCCTGATGATGGTTTAATTAATAAACCGAAACTTTGCAAAGTATATATACTGTATATGCAAGGGGAAAACAGTACACAGTACATGCAGGAGAATTGCAGCACTCACCGGACTTTGTTATTCAATAATGTGAAGCAGCCAGGCTAATAGCCAGAAAAATGGGATTGTGTGTTCCAATTGGTTTGATTGAACTCCCGTGGCAAATGGTTGTGGGCAAGTGCCTGGTTTATGCAAAAGTTGTTATATCAATTCTCTAATGTGCGCCTACCATACAATTAATTTACCCAGAGGGAAAGAATGAATCAATCAGACCAATTGGAACTTATCCACCAGCCTCATTATCTGTCTATCACACAGAGATACGTATTCTGAGATACAGTTTCCTGTAGGGTGCAGAGCGATTCACGGTTCTTTGGCTCCCAGCTTATGGCTGTACTTAAATGCTGCACAAGTTCAAGTACAGAAACAGTGACTGTAACAACTGCAGCAATAACCATTCTATGCTGACTACTACCATTGTAACATCTGTGGGCTAACAGTTATCTAACATTCCAGAAGAAACGGGGTGTAACATTAACTTGGTGGGCATAACAAGCTGCCTATTGTATCCAAACTGGATTGTGTCTGTTGACTTGGCGAGATACGTTTTGTATATATGAAACATTTATAGTTTAAGCCAGGGGTGGGGAACCTTTGTTCTGCCGAGGGCCATTTTGATATATATATAACATTATTCGCGGGCCTGGTGCAGACCACGCCCCCTCCATGTGAGATCACAGCAATGCCTGGAGCTGTAGGGGCAGTGGCGTGACCGTCTGAAGCATCCTAAGCACGCTCCAGACGGCACTGCTGCATAGATTCTGGCTGCAGGGTGCCATTCTAGGCACCCTGCTAGCCAGACGAGGCTAGCAAAAAAAAAGCTCATAGGGCCAGACCAAATGATTCTGCGGGCTTTATATGGCCCCCGGGCCTGAGGTTCCCCATCCCTGGTTTAAACCTTGTGGATGGATTACATCGTAGATCTATACTAGAGACTTAACAATATCCACAGCAGATTGTCTGAGAGTGGCTGCTCCTGCTTATTTACAGGATCCATTCTTTATAGTTATATTGGCAAGGGGATTGATATGTACTGTAGTATACCATACCAACTTTCAGACTTTATTGGAAAATACCATAGAGAGACCTAAATTGTCAGTTGTTGATGGTTGTGGCTGTTGTTCATTATAGTACAGTTTTTTTTAGCCATATTATATGGTTGTATTATTGAATACATTGTTTATAAACAGTGCTTTTACACACTTTGTTTTTGAATGAAGGCATGTCATCCCCATCTAGGAGGTGGTCCGAGATGGAATTTGAGGGGTGCACACATATGCATCTTTCCAAAAAATATAAAGAAAATAATGTAAAAAGTATATTCTGATAAATATGATTCATATTTTGGGTGAAATATCTACATTGTGCTCTGCACGATGCAATAAAATTTACTTTGTTGATGCATAATCATCCTACTGTATGCTGCATGAACTTTCTACATCACTATTAATATCACATAAAACATTAGAGCAACGAACAGCCTGCAGCAATATCACCATTTCCTAATATTGATGCAAGATTTTACTTGAATGGTTGTACTGCTAGTACTTCATATAAACATAAGTTCAATAAAAATTATAAAAAATTAAATATTTGGACAGGAACAAAAGAGATCTAGGGGTAAATTTACCAAATGTCAAGTTGATTAATTTAGATTTTTAAATAATTTTAATCTATTAGATTAAAAATATTTAAAAATCTAAATTAATCAACATCAATGTGTTTTAGGGGCTAAATCACACATTTACTAACAGACTTTTTTTTTTAAATCGATTTTTTAAGTGTTAGTAAATGTGCGATTTAGCCCCTGAAACATGACATCAATGTTGATCGATCTAGAATGATTTTTAGTCAATTAAAATAGACCCTAGAATCAATAAGTGGCAAATCAATGCAAGTAGTCTTACCATGTATAACAATATTATATAGGGATCCAGTACATCAAATGCACCTAGGTCTCTGCATGTAAATCTGCCACCCCAACACTATTCTATATTTCCTGTTCCCAAAGTTCCTAAAAGATCTTGCAAAGACCCAGGGCCTGATTCAGAGCTGCTCGTAAGCGGCCGCTCGTTCGCTCCGAGCGATGTTCGCACAACTGCACATGCGTATGGGTTGTAATACGCATGCGCGAACCAGTCATTGCGGTCGGAAATTGTGTGCTCGCAAAATAGCGAATGCCTGCTAATTTGAGTAACAGAATGAGGCGTTTGTGGGTGGTAGGGGAAGGTGCTTGAAAACGGGGAGTGGTGATCCGAACGCAGGCGTACCAAACGGTCAAAACGGGCATTTTAAGGGTGTGTATAATTAACAAAGTAGCGTCATCGACCACGTCACTTGGTTGTCTTTTAGCCTGAACTGCTCGCATGATTGCGGTAGGAAAATGCTACCACAAGCACTGCGAGCAGTTCATATGCCTTTCGATGTACTCGATTAATCTAATAAATAGCGGAGATGACGTAGGATGCGAGCGGCCAGGGGGCGTTTTTTTAAAAATAGCGAGCGCATGTTTCGTTCGCTCGTTCAGACATAGAGGCGTCAACAGACCGCAAAGAGCGAGCCCTCTATTTAAATATCCGGCCCCTTTTTCTGAACGAGCGAGCGCAAATAGCGTCCGGCTCTGAATCAGGCCCCCTGTTCTATATTTTCCATAGCTTATTTATTAATCTCAAGGTTCTTACTCTTCAGATTTTACATTAACAAATAAAGCCATACCACCATGCATTCTGACTGCAAGCAGTCACAATCCCCGCTGCTTTCCAGGACCTAATGCATCTCAAGTCATAATAGCCCTAACAGTTCAGTCGGGAAGCAATCGGGAAGCCGACTGCCTAAACTAAATACCGGCAGCCGGCTTTCCGACTGTCTTATCCCGGCATGGGTGAAATGCCGGGCATCTAGATGTAGACGCCCGCATTTCCCCGACGCCGGGAGACCGGCGCCCGGCATCATGATCGTAGTGATGCCGGGTGCCGCGAGCAGACAGCCGCAGGGGGAGGGTTAGGTTTAGGGCTCCCGGGGGGGACTTAGGGTTAGGCACCCCCCCGGGAGGGTTAGGGTTAGGCTAGGGGGAGGGAGGGTTAGGGTTAGGCACCCCGGGGGGGACTTAGGGTTAAGCACACCCCCGGGGCACTTAGGTTTAGGCAGAGGGGAAGGGTGTGGTTAGGGTTAGGCACTTAGAGGGGGGATTAGGGTTAGGCACTTGGGGGGGAAGTTAGGGTTAGGCACCCCTAAGGAGGGTTAGAGTTAGGGGGGTTAGGTTAGGTTAGCAGATACTTACCTAGCCACGATCGGGATTTCCAGCGCTGTCGGGCTTCCGTTGCTTCGCACTCTGCTCCTGTCGGACTGCCGCTGACAGGAATCGAACCGCCGGCCGTATCTAATACCCATTCCGTTCAGTCCCTCCCCAATGTGTCATACTGAACAACTTATTTTGCATTTTTCTCCAGCTGCCAATCCAAACTTGCACATCACTTCATCCTGACATTATGCTACAGAATTAGCCTCAAAATGCAGCCACCATTGGGTATGGTATGTTAGGTCGACATGTCGAAATTCATCACGTCTGCACGGATGACATGTCAACATGATAGAATGTTGACCCAACATCCCTGGTGGCCCAGCTGTCACTTACCTGGTCCCAGCAGCTGCAACTGCTCCAGCGTCTTTTTCTGGGTCCTGGCGGCCATGTGATGTGCAGTTCTGCTGCAGGTGTCTGAGGAGAGGCATTCTGGGAAGATATCAGCCTCTACTCATAACCCTAATCCCTACTCCAAACCCCAACACTCCCCCTAGTGCCTAAGCATACTCCATTACAACCCAGCTCTAACCCTTCCGGTAGCACCTAACCCCCAACTCAGCATTCTAATAATGTAGACACTTTGCATTGAAACATTTCAGTTGTCAACAAAATAAACATGCTGACATTCTGTGGTGTGTGTCAACATGTTGAACCATGTCGTCATTCTAATGTCAACATTTTGGTAAACGGATCTCCCACCAATAATACAGGTTAAAAAAAAGGATACATCCTTCCAAGTAAAAAATGAATAGGCTGCTCTGTAGGTAATCCTAAATTGCAACTACTCAAAAGTAACTGCTAATGGCTGCACATACAGGGCCGGTTTTAGACTTTTTGGAGCTCAGGGCGAAAGTATTCTTTTTTGCGCTGGGCTTAGGGTGCATGGCTGCCAACAAAAAAGACAAAGAAAATAGGGGCGCCTTTTGCTGGGGGGGGAAGGTGTGCCAGCAATGTCAGCTTCCCATTTGTAGCTTGTTTTGTGGGGGCCCAAACAAACCACTTACAGTAGCCACAAGTAGCAGTCCCTGTCGCTGAAGTAATTGGTTTGTTAAACTGTGCATGTCCTGTTTAATATATACAACATAAGGGTGGGTGGGAGGGCCCAAGGACAATTCCGTCTTGCACATATTTGCTTTGCATTATGCGCTGCTTGGGGCATTGCTGTCTTTTTGCGTAGACGACAAACATTTTTTTAAACTGCCATCCTGCCCTCCTGTCGGCCAATGCAGTGCCACTCTGTTTCCACGTGCCATGTTGGAAGTTGAACGGATATGTGTTTGTGCTGCCCACTCCTGTCGATTAGGTTAGTCAGCTAGCTAGCTCAGGGCAACCTTTTGGCCTAAACTGAATGAAAACAATATTGTGAGGTGGTCAAAATTGACTGGAAATGACTGGAAATTAATGTTATTGAAGTTAATAATACAGTAGGAACAAAAACAGGCCCAAATTACGTTATTTTAGCAGTTTTTATAAAAATACAGATCCAAAACCAAAACACAAAGTTAATACAAACTGAAAACCAAAACCAAAACACAGGGATCGGCGCACATTTCTAATTTAGAGCAAGAAGGTGCTGAATGCAGGCAGGCCGTAGGTCTGTAGGGGCCCCTAAGCAACAAACATGTGGGAACCCCTATTAAATATGGACGAAATGGGGGTATACACAATCGGCTGAGCTTAGCGCTGTTTGTTAAATAATGAAAGGAGGACATTTAGCGAGCAACATAACCCCAGACTTCAAGCACACATAAGAAAAAAATACAAAATATACACCAATAGGAAACAAAACACACATATAGGCACCCATGTGAGCGGGGGCATTAGTACAGGGCCCGATCTGGCCCGAAATCCAGTGTATACTGGACCGGCGGGCGTCGGCGGATCGGGAATCGCGGTGCGGCGGCAGGAGACAGGGCTGGACGAGCTTGCATCTGAAAATTTGGCGCCGCTTGCGGGCCAGTAATGGCTCGCGGGCGGACAGCCAATCCAGTTCTGACGCGGCGAGCCAATCATGGCTCGCTGCGTCATGGCTCGCCGCGTCATGGCTCCGCCCCCTCGCGGCTCCATATATTAGGTGCTGCTGAGCGGGGCGAGTCAGTCCGTTGGCGGAGAGCAAGCCAGGAAGACTGTCTGCGGAGAGGAAGAGTTCCAGAGGCGCCGGAAAACGCCGGAAGACGCCGTGCTCAACCCCAGAAGACGGAAGACGGCGGCGGGCAGCGGAGCCGAAGCTGAGGACCGGAGAGCTCTGCAGTGGAGGGAAGTTAAAGAGCTTATCGAAGTTCCCCACTGCAGGCTCTCCCAACGAACAGGGTAGGCGGCCGTGGGCCACCTTTACTTATATTTAAAATCAACTCAGGTCATCTGTTGTCAGGCATAAGGCCCGTGGATATAATCAGGCACTAGGCCTGTGGTCACATAGGAGGGGCACAAGGCCCCGGGGACAGCAGGGGGCATTTGGCCCTATAGGGTATTCTTCGCCCTCCATTGTCAGCAACCTGGGCACTAGGCCCAGGTTGTTTAGGCCCAGATCACTAAACGACCTCCAGAGGCAGCCCTGCATATAAAGTGGTCTGGGCATTAGGCCCAGATCACTAAATGACCTTCAGAGGCAGCCCTGCATATAAAGTGGTCTGGGCATTAGGCCCAGATCACTAAACGACCCTCAGAGGCAGCACTGCATATACTGCATTAGGCCCAGTTCACTAAAAGACTCACCAGAGGCAGCCCTTATTAAAGTTGTTTGGGCATTAGGCCTAGACCACTAGACTCACCAGAGGTGACCCAGCATCAAAGCGGTCTGGGCGTTAGGCTTAGATCCCTAGGGATTGGCTGCAGGAAGGTGGGCCTGAATTGAAAGGTGTTCTGGCAACCGGCCAGAACAGAAGCGATCATCCACAGGTCGGTGGGCCTGCGCAGCAGAGTGATCGGCGCTTGAAGTCTGGACCACTGAGTACCGAGTGCTGGTAGGTGGTTTGCGGAATAAAGTAATCCAAGTATTAGACTCGGATCACCTGCTTTGGCCCCAGCTGGGTGGGGTTGAGTACTGGGCATAGGATATTGAGTAAGTCCCCTTCGGGAGTCAGTGCAAGGGGCTGTGCAGCTCCGGTGCTGGACCCTGGTGGAGGGAACTCTGAAGATTCAGCCTAGTGGATCAAGGCAGCAGTGTTTTCATAGAAGGGCACAGATAGGGCCGGCCGGGAAGAGAAAGAGAGGGACAGCCGTAACCGGAGTGTTTCCGCTAGATGTGTATTGTTCCCAAGCCTAGTTCATATAGTGTGTAAGAAAATGTTTATTTGTTGGTTGCCTTGAATCTTCTCGTTATTATAGCGGAGAGTTTACGGAGGAAGTTTCTGGAAGTGAAGTTCATGCTTCCGGGCATACGATCAGGTAACCCAGTTGGTACAACATTGTATGCGTGATTTGTCCGTGGAGGAAGGGGGATTGTTTTGTTTGATTTTCAGGGGCGGCGGATGACTCGTCAAGGTGACAAGAGGTCTAGTGTGAGTATCTCTCAGTGTCTGTCTGCCTTTCATTTGAGCGTCAGATAGGGGATCTCTTACAACGGTGAGAGATCCAAACATTCTATACTTTCTCTTCCTCTGTCTGTTCTTCCCTTGAGCACTGGTTAGGGGATCTCGCACAATGGTGGGGATCCAAATTACACCTGAGTGTGTGAGCACTGTATAGGTGAAAACTGGGTAGCTGAGGCCCCGTGCCGATGATGACCATTCACCCAACCGGTGAAGGTCGCGATCATCCCTAGCGGTTATATTGTCGTCAAGCATAGGAGGATTGTTATTGAATATCCCATTCTCTTACAGCTTCAGGCTGGTTTGAACCTCATACTTAATCGGTGAAGAGGATCCGGATCATAGACCAGCTGGCAATTTGGGAACGAAGGCTCTAGGACCCTGCCGTGGGAAAGTGGTGAGTGTTGGCTAACGAGTTTTCGCTACCTATCACACCCACATGAAATATTACTCATCAGTTGCACAATCTTATCCACATTACACCGCACATAGTGCCCAATTCACATTACACCACATAGTACTAGTGCCCCTTATTCATGTTATGACACACAGTAGTGCCCCTTTTACACAATGCCCACTGTAGTGGTGCCCCTAATACACATAATGCCCACAGTAGTAGTGCCTCTTACACAATGCCCACAGCAGTAGTGCCCCTTATGCAATGCCCCCAGTAGTGGTGCCCCTTATGCAATGCCCCAGTAGTGGTAGAGCCCCTTATGCAGTGCCCCCAGTAGTGGTAGTGCCCCTTATGCAGTACTCCCAGTATTGACAGTGCCCGCAGTGGTAGTTCCCCTTTCGCAGAGTCCACAATAGTGTTCCCCTTATTGCAGTGCCCCCAGTAGTAGTGCCCCAGGAATGGTGCCACTAATGCAGTGCCCCCTATGCAATGCCCCCATTAGTAGTGCCCCCATTAGTAATGCCCCAGTAGTAATGCCCCCTGTGGTAGTAGGCCCAGTAGTAATGCCCCAGTAGTAATGCCCCCAGTAGTAGTGCCACCTGTATAAATGCCCCCAATAGTAATGCCACTAGTAGTAGAGTCCCCTGAGTAATGCCCCCAGTAGTAGTGCCCCCTAAGTAATGCTTCCAGTAGTAGAGCCCCCAATTGTAATGCCCCCCTGAGTATTGCCCCCAGTAGTAGTACCCCCTATAATGAAGCTGCTTGCACGCAAAAAAACCCCTAATATTTACATACGCTGCCGTCCGGTCCGCTGGTTGCTCCCCTGTACTATGGGAGAGATGTCATGATGTATCTCCCATAGCACTGCGGGACCCAGAATCCAGAGCTCAGGAGTGAGCTCCAGCCTCCGATTCCAGCTGCTGCTGTGGGGAGTGAGCCAGGCACCTGCTGGTAACAAAATCTCAGCGGGCGCACGGCAAATAGAGCCTCCCAGCTGTGCCTGGGTTAGGTGGGCCGGCAGAGGCGGAACTGGTTCCGTCTCCCATTCCGGACCACTTTAACTCTGGTGAGTGTGGGGGCCCGTAATGTGTGGAGCCCAGCGCATATCCAGGGGGGTGCGATCAGGATGATTGCTCCCCCCCACAGGCAGAGGTGACTGCAGCCCAGCACACAGTAGCGTTTGCTGGGCTGCTCAGCTGACAGGGAGAAGGGTGGCGGCGGTTACTATGCCACATTGTAGTGCCCCCAGTTCATAATATGCCACATTGTTGTGCCCCCAGTTCATATTATGCAACACTGTGGTTCTCACAGTTCATACTGTGCAACATTACAGTGCATCCAGTTCATATTATGTAACATTACAGTGTCCAGTACATATTATGCCACTACACGTCACTCACTGAAAATGGAATGTCATCCCATTCAAGACAGGCAATGGGCCAGACCCAATTGCTTAGCAGGCACTTCTGGGAACTTTTTAGACAACTATATGCCCTGAACCAGGGACCTCTAAACCTTTGGGCCCCATAGCAATGGCACCCTCTGCACCCACTATAGCTACGCCCATGTCTTCATGGCTTTACTGCACTCTGGGCTCGATTCAGACCCGCTCACTAGATGCGTTCGCATGCAGTGAAAGTATGCAAATCCGCAATCGCACGGCAAGGCAATAGCACGCCCACTATGTCTTGGCGCGCGATCGCTCTGTGTATGCAGACGCCCACCAGCCTGTCTTAAGATGCCCACTTTCCCAAGTCATGTCCAGGAAGTGTATGCAACCATTGGTATCATTGAGTACCATTGGAAGCGATCGCAGAACTTGTGGCAGACCATACCCTACTGCAAGCACTCCGATTGATTCAGTGTAATATTCAACCAAGTGACGTGTACTATGACGTGTTTTAATTATGCACACCTCTGAAACGGCGTTATGACGCTTGGGCACGCCAGCATTCGCACCACTACTCCCCTGTTTTCACCGACCAACCCCTGTCACCACCCACAAATGGCTTGTCCTGTCACTCATTCAGCCGGGCTGTCTATGCGCAGCGAACGAATGATTCCTGATCACACGGACTGGTTTGCTCACGCGCAATGCGATGCGTACGCATGCGCAAATTGCAAAAATCGTCTGGCTGCGTACGAACGCAGCCTAGCGACCGGGTCTGAATCGGGCCCTCTATTTGAAAGCCACTTATATGCCTTTCCAAGCACAAGGGGCCACAAGTTTTAGATATGTGCAACTCAAAATACAGGAACAAGTTGAAAGCATCAACTTCTGTCCAACTTTTGCACATAATGTAACATTGATCTCATGATTACAACACAAGTAATGATTATTGGGCCTACTATATTTGTTACACTGCAGAACACATAGTATGACACAGTTGCAGTGTGCTGAAATGTCATCTGATCGCACGCAATTAATCACACCCATTCATATGAATGTAAACAGTATTAAATCATCCTTAGTCAGAAAACACAAACATAATTTAAAATACAAAACAGAAATAAATAATAATGTAATAAATAAAATTATATGCAACTAAATATCACTCATGTAGCCTTATACTCTTGAATAATTGACCCTACCAAGAAGATTCTCAGTATTTAATATTCAATACATTTAATATTCAATAATATTCAATACATGCCACCTGCTGTACTGTTTACAATCTACCTGAATATGATAAATCAGGTGATCACAAACAAAACAAACACTCTCTCATGTTCAAAACATTTGTAAGTGATGCGCTTTTCTTAATAATAGCTGGCTTTCAGCATACAGATAAACACGATAGTCTGATAAAAGTAAGGTCCTAGCAGTTTGTACACACTGCTCATGTGACATGACATGCTGCATACCTTTGTATGAGTCATACAAAAAGAGCTTCTAAAAGCAAACTGATTTTCTATTTGCAATTATACAGTCATATGGGGGAAATGTATAAAGTCTCTTAAAGATTGTAGCAGTACACAAGTGGAGACATTGCCCATATCAACCAATTAGCTCTGAGCTTGCATTTATTAAGTACATTCTTTAAAATGATAGGTAGAAGCTGATTTGTTGCTATGGGCAACTTCTCCACAAGATCCCTTCTCTTCTCTTAAGAAGGCTTGATACTGCACATTTCCCATTTTATGTGAACAGTGTCGGACTGGGGCATGCAAGTCCCAACAGGGAAATGCAGCGGCAGGGGCCCACTGAAGAGGCGTGGCCAGTCAAAGGGTGGGTGTGGCCATCCACTTGGGACTATGGCCATCCCACAAAGGATACATAATAATCTTATGCATTCTTGGATACACAGACACAGCACTGTCTAAAATGCTGTTGTCTGTGGGCGTGATTCATCATGGATATCAACTGCAACAGTGTACGCAGATCGGTCAATGGTGCGTACTGCGCATGTGTATGCATCGCAGCGCGCGTGCGTGAGTTAGAATTGCGATCACTCTGTGATCGCCCAGGCAGAAAGAACGCCATCGCAGAGTGAGAGACCGGAGGTGGCAAAACATTTTCATGAGAAACATCGGGGAAACCCAGTAATTTAAGAGTATTTGGTGTGGATCAATTCAGGATGGGCATTAGAGGAGGTAATGCCACACAGGAACTTCTGAAGATGGAGAGCCATTTGGACATTCTTGATGGGAGGTCTTCAACCCATGGGTCTCAATGAACAGATTAATTATGGGGCCTTTTTATAAATACTATTTATAACAATAATGATAGATTTAATATGTTTTTTTGACACAAATTGTTTCACAGTGTGATTTAGTCTGCGGAGGGGGTATGATATGCATTGCACTTTTTCTTCTTTTTATCTTCTTTTTTCACGTAATAAAGGTATAATTATCCTACCTTACACCAACTTATATACTATGGGTTATTTAATTATAGATGGGGAGATGCAATACTTTATTATCAGGATTACTAGTTGTAGGGATACCCATTATCACGATGATAGTTTACGATATTGATCATGTTTATACAGGTTGAGTCTCCCATAACCAAATATTCCGAAATATGGAATATTCCAATATGCGGAATATTTTTAGCATGACTGAGATAGAGAAACCTTTGCATTTTGATGATTCGATGTACACAAACTTTGTTTAAAGTAGGGATGTGCAGGCTCGGTTCTACTCGGTTCCGTTCGTTTTTTTTTACCGAATCTTATTGGCTATCCAAAACTCGTGATAGCTGATACCCAATAAGATTCGGTAAAAAAAAACGAACGGAACCGAGTAGAACCGAGCCTGCACATCCCTAGTTTAAAGCACAAAATTATTAAAATATTGTATAAAATTACCTTCAGGTTTTGTGTATAAGGTGTATATGAAACATAAATGAATTTCATGTATGTACACTAACTTTGTTTCATCCACAAAATTATTGAAAATATTGTACATAATTACCTGCAGGCTGTGTGTATAAGGTGTATATAACACATAGATGCATTCTGTGTTTAGATTTGGGTCCCATTCCCAAGATACCTAATTATGGTATGCAAATATTCCAAAATACGGAATATTCCGATGTCCAAAATAAGCATTTTGGATATGGGAGACTCAACCTGTGTACTGCCCCGCACTAAGTGTTTGACAAATTTGGAGCAGCCAGCATAACCAATACTCTATCTTCCAATAATCCAGTCAGATGTGATCTGAATAACTGAGTTTATTATTCGATAGAGGAACTTGCGTGGAAATGATAAGTGATGTGATGAGATGAGTGATGGCAAGTGATGTGAAGTAATGGCAAGTAATGTGGTAAAACTGTAAACAAACAATAAAAAGCGATTACTATATGTACATGGGAATGCAAGGCAAACATATACATAACATGAGATATGCAAACAACATGAAACATACAGTATACAAATTATAGGCTGTAGTGTCACATAGTACAGCTAAAATGCATAACATAACTGGCTAAACAGATCTACAATATGATGGCAAGGTTGAAGTTTAGAACTCACCATCGGATGCTATACCAGGTTGAGCATATGTAATGATGACTGTCTTGGACCATGTGAAAAGGAAAATGGCTGCTTACAGCTCCTTTAGCCCAGAATGCATTGCTAGACTGCTATGGAATTCTAAGAAGGTCAAAATGGATCAGATTTAAACTGCTGCTGTCCTGACCACTAGGTGGGGCTGCTAATGTGAATTAGTGTAACATAACAAACCCTATGCTGAAGGCATGACAACCTGTATACACACTTTATCACTCAACATCAGAGTGAATATATATTTTAACTTCACATTGTCACATTATAACACTTTCTCACATCACAATTACATAATTATTAACATAAGAGAATTTGATATGTTGTCACTGATTATGGGACACAGTAAATATAGGGATTAATTAATATATATTATATATTTAACACTTAAAAACAATAATTATAATAATAGAGTGAATATATATATGGGACATAAATAATGTTATTATAATATAATAGTAATTGATTTACACTGCACAGTATAATCTCACATGCAATATTAATGTAGGTTAATTTGGATTTAGAGGTTATGAACATGATGAGTTATGTAATAGATAACAGATAACAATACTAAAGATCGGATAGGAGAGTAACCACTGGAGTATTATAAATGGTATTTATTCATTCATGGCTTGTTATATCTATATCATATATCGGTCAATAGGTACTATTGACCGCTATATGATATAGTTATAACAGGCCATGTTTTACCTACAGTAGGACATGGTAAACTGTCAGAAATAAATGTTCATACTGGACACCTGGGATGCTGTAATAATGTGAATGAGACATTGACCAATAGGAGAACTGCTGTAAGTTAACGTCAGATCAGGAAGGAGAAGGAACAGCCCTATACAATAATACACTGTGGATGTTACCATTGCCCGTGATTCAGCCTATGAGAAACTGACAGGCAAATCTGATGGGACCATGGAAAGGTCAGTCAGGAGGGTGAATCCAGATTGGCTGTGAGTAATGCCAATCACTCAGGAGGCCCTTTGATTGATGGGACATTGCTATTTTACATGTGTCAACCCGATGAGTAAGATGACCAAGTGAAGCGCGCGCCAGGGAGACACGCGGCACACACTGTTACCGTGTATATTATGAGTGCTCAGACTTTCTCAGTTTAAAATGTTTTAACGTTTACACATGAAACATGTATGGGTGGTAAGTGAATAGGGAATACAGGACCAATATGCATATGATGATTAATACCAAATAACAGTATGGAATATGAGTGAGTGCCTACCTCTATTAATCCACTCGGTTCCACTAACTCTGCATGATAACTGCACCCTTAGCATAGTGTGAATGAACTTCAGCACACTTGTAAACACTGAGGGAAGCCAAGATATTGAAACCAGATAGATACATTGGCCCTCATTCAGAGGCACTCGCAAGAAGCGAGCGCTCGTTCTGAATGAGGGTGGCTGCTTCAATTTTTTAGTGCGGCCTCCTGCTCGCTAGCTATGGTGTGGGTTACCACCCACAGCTTAGCGACAGACCAGGTTGATGGTCGCAATGGTCAAGACCATTGCGACGAGACCCTAAGGCTGGCTTGCGACGAGACCCTAAGGTTGGGTCTCGGCAGCCGCAAGCCCCAGGGAGCTTCCTGACATCACTGCTGAGACTCTGGAGGTCAGTAGACTGGCATCCAGAGCAGCCTCACCAATATTTGCAGCCGCATCCCGAATATGGCCAGCCAATGACACCTGATTCTGAAGAGCTTCTGAGGGGAAGGAATCCTCCAGTACATCGGCCCAGCTAGCCTTGGACGGGTGGGCAACAGTTCCTGAAAGAAAGTATATAGATATCAGGCAATTTTCCACTTTTCCTATCTGTAGGATCTTTTGAAGAAGAAATGGAAGGCATAGGTAATGTAGCACTTTTAATTAAACATGTAACATGGGAATCCACTGCAGGGGGTGATTCACATTTTTTGCAATGAGCATCAGGA
Organism: Taudactylus pleione; assembly: GCA_031769625.1. NCBI lineage: Eukaryota > Metazoa > Chordata > Amphibia > Anura > Myobatrachidae > Taudactylus > Taudactylus pleione. Next base: position 10,317,817 of record JAUIMM010000045.1, on the reverse strand, counting down.
AATGGGTAATGTGAGGCCAAACGCCTTTGAGGTTGATACCTCTTACCAGGCGATTGCCAGGCAGCAGCCATGTGTTCTGCTAGCTGATCTGATAGCGGGAATACTGCCAGTCACCTTTTTCCGTTTAAACAGAGGGTGTTTGGATTGAGGGGCTGGCTCGTCATCCTCTATTACCAATATGGATCTGACAGCACACACCAAGGCAGGAATATTAATATTTGACTTAGTCTCCGCCTCTTGCAGAGGGGAGTTGGGGTTAGAGGCATCAGCAACCTCTCCATCGTCAGATGACATCTCAGACTCTGAGAGCTGTGTGGACTGAGATGACAACACAGGATGCTTAGCTGGCTTTAGGGGTTTCTCACCCTGCAACATGGTCTGTAGGGCAGTAGAGGAAGCTGCCAGGCTCTGCACTGAAGTAGAGAAAACATCCACCCATGGTGGAGGCATAACCTGTGGTAGTCCCTGTGAGAGAATGACAGTCTGCTGTGGCACAGGAGGAGTCTGCATTATCTGTGGTAGTCCCTGTGAGGGAATGATGGTCTGCCGAGGTAACTCCATAAGGGGAAAAACAACTGGGACTGCTAGGTGTCCCACAATGGAGGCCAGGACCTGAGAAAAACCAGCCCAAGGGGGCTCCTTTATCGGTGTTGGGGGTTTTGAGGTGTATGGAGGATTATAACACCTCACACATAACCCATCCCGAACCAAATCATCCTCACTTAAACCTGTAGCACATAATCTGCAAGATAGCAGAATGGGTGCAGAAGTGTGCTCGTTACCCTTGTCAGACATATCTGCAAAATAATATGACACACAATATGGCACTTGGTACAATACAACCACAAGTATATAGGATACTAGTAGGAGAGTGATACACTGGTCCTGTCTGATGCTTGGGTAAGCTGCAGGAGCCCACTGCCTAAATATGGCAAAGTGCAGCACACAACAGTATGTGACATACCTCACAATTATTTTTTTATATATGGGAGGTATAGGAACCACCCTAACTACACCTGTATTAGGCCAGAAATAGATATATGCTGACAATTAGGAAAAAAAGACACAGACAGGCAGCGTTGGCATAAGTTACATACAATGCAGAAATCACACTGCAAATTGGCACTACAATCAACTATACAGACTCAGTGTCTGGTAGACTATAGCGCTACATACGCTGACCCCAGGGAGAGGTATGTAGGGAGATCGGAACACGCGCTGTCCTGAGAGAGTTGCGACTAAACCACTGAAGAAAATAGCAGCCGGAGACCTCAGAGGGGGTGTGGCCGGAGGAGAACAACTCAGAGAAGCCAGACCTCAGAGGAAAGGCGCCATGAGCTGAGTAGAGGAGCAGCTTTAATGGGGAAGCTGTCTCCCCTTGCTGATTATTTAACCCCCGGGACACTGGTTCCCTCACCAATTGTCCCTGGGAGTCTAGTGAAGTGCGGTGATACTATGATTTCCGGCTTTTCTAATACATTTACTATGATTTCCGGCTTTTGTAATACATTTACTATGGATTTTTCGGCTTTTTCAATACATTTACTATGATTTCCGGCTTTTCTAACACACTTACTATGGATTTTTAGATTTTTTAATACATGTGCTATCATTTTCAGCTTTTTCAATACATTTACTATGGATTTCCGTTTTTTCTAATACATTTACTATGGATTTCCAGCTTTTTCAATACATGTAATATGATTTCCGGCTTTTCTAATACACTTACTATGGATTTTTAAATTTTTTAATACATGTGCTATCATTTCTGGCTTTTTCAATACATTAGCTATAGATTTCCGGCTTTTCTAATACATTTACTGTGATTTCCGGTGTTTCTAATACATGTAATATGATTTCCGGCTTTTCTAATACATTTACTATGGATTTCCGGCTTTTTCAATACATGTAATATGATTTCTGGCTTTTCTAATACATCTACTATAGATTTCCGGCTTTTCTAATACATTTACTATGATTTTCGGCTTTTCTAAACATTTACAATAGATTTCCAGCTTTTTCAATACATGTAATATGATTTCCGGCTTTTCTAATACATTTAATATGGATTTCCGGCTTTTCTAATAGATTTACTATGGATTTCCGGCTTTTCTAATAGATTTGCTATGATTAAATGAAAACAGAGAAAAAAGAAACTCCTTTTAGAGATATATATATAGGTATGATATAAATTAAAATATAAATCTTTATTGATTATCATTTAAAATAATGCTGCCAAGGAGCCTATAATCATGAACAATAAGTGCAAGATAGACTGACAAACAAATAAAGATAAGTGATCACAAGTGATCCTGTATGTGCTGGCTGCACCCATGAGATCGAAAGATAAATATCAACACAAGGAGAATATTAAATATATTCTCAGGAACAAGTCCAATTGGACCGTATAACAACTATAATAGGTGAAAAACAATTAAGCAATCAGCAATCCTGATCATAGATCTGACGCCTCCAATAAATTACTCATTGGGAATTTCATTGTTTATTATATCCGTGGTTTTCAGCTTTTTTAATATTTGTCATTTGTTACTTTTTATGATACGTAAACTTTCACTTATTTTCGCCACACCTATATGTGCACATAATACTGTTACCCCATATGTGATACTCAGGAGCATAACATCAGATCTATGATCAGGATTGCTGATTGCTTAATTGTTTTTCACCTATTATAGTTGTTATACGGTCCAATTGGACTTGTTCCTGAGAATATATTTAATATTCGCAGTGGCGATTAATATGTATAGCCATATTTCTCATAATAAGGCGATTACCATGGTGACCAATATACAATGTTTGGGGAGGATATGACGGATCTACAGCTATGAATATCCAGTTCCTGCCATGTACGCAACGATGTGGAAGACTGGTAACTATGACCATAGAGATGATGACTGTCCGGCTATGATGGGACGTCACTCCCGGGTCCGGAGTCAACATCCGCTTCTTGCCGCCGCATGTGTGGAACGGCAGGGGCACTAAGGAGGTGGATAGAGAGAAATCTTGGACTGACCCCTCTTGCAGTGAATGCCGTATATTCCCCATAGGACATTAGCTAATTAGATATTCCATGTCAGGCAATAGGTCTCCGTCTTTGTTTATGAGAAGGAGTATATATATATCTCCTCCCACTTTATTACCATTATGCCTTGAAAAAGATTAAACTGAAAATCGAAACGTGTTGGTGGTATCAGGATCCAGTCTATTGAGATAATACTCTCTGTTGGGACTCTTTGGCTATGGGCTACGGGGACGCCTGAGATATCCATATTCCATGCCCACTTGTCTACCTTGATGGACACTATCATCTGGTGAGAGACTTATCCATAACTTATATGCAGTGTGTAGATGTTTTATCTTTACTACATGTTTTCCTTGACATTTACTATATTACACTTTATAGTTTTATTTCTTTTGAATTATATGCAAAATCGGTAATACATTATGGAACTGTGAAGGACGGAGAGAAGTGTGATTTAGCGATTACAGTCTACCTAATCGGTTGACCACAACAGCTGGTAGGAGTACCTTGTTAATTTTGAGAGTACTACTCCAATTTGGATATACTTCACTATTTGGTTGTTTGTGTTTTTCTTTTCTTCTTTGAGTGACTTGGAGGACATCCCAAAGATTCCCGATTTTTGATACAAAATTGGCTCATGTTTCAAGCACCTGCAGAATCTATATGATGATAATTTTTCTTTTTGCAACGCGATTACGCATGCAGTTGGCTGATTGTTGCATTTTGTGCATGCATATGCAAAGCAATGCATGTACGCGAAGGTCTCACTATGTTCAGGACTGTGATCGCAGTGATTACGCAGATCCATCACAGAGTGATTGACAGGAAGTGCCTGTTTGGGGGTGGTGATGGGGGTTGGTCGACAAAGTGCAGGTATGTCAGTGCATTTGAACGCCTTTACAGCTAATGAATGCTCCCACCATTGTAGTCAATGGTCGGAGCCATTCATTGGCTGAGAGAGGCGGTGGCTGACCTCTCTCAGCCAAAGAACACTCAGACAGGGCACTACAAAGGGAATCTTCATTCGGGACGTATCAACCATCATGGTTGGTACCTAGGTTATGGGTAATTTTTTTCAATTTTTTTGTTTTACCAAGACCAAGAATACCTACAGGGAGAAGAGGACCAGTCCAGGTAATGTAGGTGAGTATGTGTGAATGTGTATATATGTATTTATTAAAACTTTACTGTCATGGTGTGTGTGTATTGTGTTGGTACCTAGGTTATGGGTTGGTACCTAGGTTATGGTTGGTACCTAGGTTATGGTTGGTACCTAGGTTATGGGTCATTTTTTTCAATTTTTTTGTTTTACCAAGACCAAGAATACCTAGAGGGAGAAGAGGACCAGTCCAGGTAATGTAGGTGAGTATGTGTGAAAGTGTATATATGTATTTATTAAAACTTTACTGTCATGGTGTGTGTGTATTGTGTTTATTTAAACATTTCTTTACAGGTGAACTACAGGTACCAGTGGGCCCTTAATGCCCCGCATGCTGGTACTTGTGGTTCTCCAAGTACCAGCATGCGGGTGAGGCTTGCTGGGATCTGCAGTTCTATTGTAAAGACAATGCTTTCACTTCTTTTTTACACTACACTTATACACTATCAACCCAGCACCAACTGCCCCAGGGGTGACGGGGATAGCCCTGGGCTATCAGCCTGGGCCTGGGGTGCCCTGTAGGGGGGACCCCTTTATTGGTGGGGTCCCCAGCTCCCCAGGGATCCCCAGCCTGGACTGACTAGTGGTTAGGGTTGATGCTTTGGCTTGGGGACCTGGCATCAGCCCCCCACTACAAAAAGTGCTGGTTGTATAAAATACAGCAGGAACCTACGCAATTTCCCCCCTGTATTTCCGGAACCAGGACTGGATCAGAGCCCAGTGCTGGTAGCGCAGAATACAGGGGATCCCTACCTCATTTGTCCCCCGTATTTTGGCACAAATCAATATAAATAGTAGGACCATATGATTGCATTCCACTGGTGGGTCCTTCCTGCCCAAGTCCAACACTGCTTATGCTGAATGACGAAGAAAGAAACCAGAAAGTAATACTGTAGATGTTGGTCTCCTGTGGTCCCACACACTAAGGATGAGTTATTTTGGTCTGGTCACTGAATGTCTGTATGTTTTCAAATTTGTGAACACATCAAGTCAAATTGGGTAGATCTCACGAAAACCTGTGTCCTGTGCCCAATCTTTTAATCTTAATGTCAATTTGAATAAACTGAAGCACAAAAAAATGTAAATAAAACATACAAAAAAATAAAAACAAAACATACAGCTGCTCAAGCTTCCAAGCCTAAATTTCCCATTTTTCTAGAGCCAAATTAGAAACTTCTTAGCTATGTGCCTGATTCAGAGTTGCACTCAAACCTGATAGTGCACAACTCCGATGTCTAAAGATTTGCACATGTGCAGATCTCCTTCTGCATACTCTCGTGGGAAAATGTGTGGGTGAAAAGGAGTTAAAAGGGGAGAGAAGGTAGTGGTATATTGACAAGAGGAAAAAAACTGTAAACCTACTAGGGTACCAAAAGCCAGTCAGGTCCCCACGGTACTGTAGGTAAAAACTGGTAAAATTCCTCAAGGGCTCCAACCAATAAAGATAGCAAACAGCCAAAGCCTCAAGTGACCTCAAATGTGGAGCCAAAAAATGTGTTTCCAATCTTGATATTATGCCTGTAGCAATATAAGCTCCTATGTTCTAAAACCTTAATACTGTGCATAGAAAAAATGTTTGATTAGCAATGCCATTCCACGAATCAGCTCCAGTTTTCCATGCCACCACTGCCAACAATTAATGATGCAATGGAACCCTATCAGAAGGCAAAACTTCAGGCAATACTGAAACAATTTATTTTATCAATTAAGGACACAGAAACTTTGGGGTGTGGATAGTGCTGACCAGGAGACTTCTTTACACTTCTGGTTGGCTGGGAGCACCACCTGATTTTTGGGAGCTTCTCGGCCATATCGGGGGAGTTTACAAGTAAAAAGTTACATCAGCAAGAGAGTCGCTGTATTAACCATATGGATATAGTGAATTAAAGCCTTGGAACTTGTCTACATTCTGGTGAGTGCCCTTATTCTACATTGTATGTAGATTTAACACCCCTGGCTCTGACAGGAGCCATTGGACATTGCAATATAGGAGGCTACCGCCAGGTGGAGTAGATTTGCACCAAACCTGAGACAAGTCAGCAATAGGAGAGTATTTGTGGTTGCATGTGCACAGTTGATACTGGGAGATGCTGGGGAGTGGAATGCTGGGCAAGATGAACAGAACACTGATGGTTGATGGTATGCTGAGTGACCACTGCAGAAGCTCCAGCTAAGAATGAGACTGAGAACCAGAGGCAGTGTATCAGCACTGGGAACCACTTCCGAGATCCTTGGAGGCTGAGAGTGAGTAAAAAACCTGTAAAAGGGATATGCACTTACTGTTTTAAGAGCTACTTAGATCTGTTATAGAGCTATTATGAGAATATATTAGAGATAATGGGAATTGCTGTTAAAGAGCATTTTGAAACTGTTATTGCCACTGTGTGGTGCAAATGGGATTTATACAGCAAGTGTAACTGTGCTTATTGTGCCTTGTCATTGAAAACCAATGCTATTGTTCTCTGGAATCAGGAAAGAACAGCATCAGATGCTAAGCTTATTGCTATTACCAATTGTGGCTTACAACTACATGCATGTTATAACTTAGTGATCATCCAGCAACATCCATGCTCATTCCTCACTATCTAGCCCATCTGTGTCATGCCTGTCTGTCTGCCCCTTCCCTTTAGAATGTAAACTCTCACGAGCAAGGCCCTCCTCCCTCACGTGCTTCTCCTTCCCCTAATTATACTATCAATTACTCCTAACTCCCCACAACGGCACCTAACACTTGGTTGCTGATGTCCTGCTGCTTATTTAAGTGTTATGCAGCAATGTTTATAAACAATGTCTTGTCCTGTGTTGTTTTGTACTGTTAATAACTGTTTCTTCATCATCCACAGGGGACACTGGAGTAAAGGCTGTGGAGTATAGACGCGTGTAGAGTGGAGCCGGCACTTTAAAAAATTGTGACTGGCTCTTCCCCCTCTATGCCCCCCCATCCCTGTGCCTTGAGGGAGCCGGTTCCCCGGGCAACTTCTTTATTTTCTTTATTTTTTTCTACAACAAGCAGACAATCAGATTATCCCTATCTGCCTGTATTGCTGGAACTGCCAGGAAGTACTCGCTGCCACTTCTTGAGATGCGCATTCCAGGTCCCTGACCACTGCACATACAGGAGGGCAGGAAGGAGTTGTGCGCACTGGGGACCCACCACAGCTGCTTGTGACTGGGTCCCTATGGTTCATCACATACTGGTGGCAAGGCGGGGGTAAGTACACCAACCTTCCCCACTAGTTGGGGAAAAGCTGGTTAGCGATGAGGTGCGAAGGAAGAGGAAGGCAGGTACAGGCAACAGCCATAGAAACTGGCTGGATGCCAGTCATCAGCGGGTGGTGGAGCTTCTCCCCCGATCGGGGAGCTGGGCACTGCTGAGAATGCAGATTCCCATGCTCTGTTCCCACTCCACTGGTCGCTCTACACAGGTCGCGCTCAGCATGCAGACGTCCTGACCTTGACATAGACACAGCACAGCATAGTCAGCACTTGCCTCCAGTACCATCCTCCAGAGTCTGTTCTATCAACAGTCTCCAGAATCATGTCCATCCTATCAGGGACAGTAAATTATTGGTGGGGGGGTTGTTTAGGGGAGCCTTCTTGAGGGGATTGGTGTGACAATCCTTCCTCTTTATTGCTGTGTCTCTCTTTCTCTCTCCCGTTGTCACTGTGTGCCTGTGTGTGAGTGGAAAGATTGCTGGGTTTTTTTTTACTGTCTCCTCTGTGACGGTATAACAGGCAAGGGTGCTGCTTCTCAAGAAGCTTTATGCCTGTAAAAAGTGGGACACTAAGGGCCTGATTCTGAGCCACTCGCTAGATGCGATTGCTTGCACGATGTGTATGCAAATTGCGTAGGCAGTGCTACCGCACACCAATGCATTAGCATGCCCAATATATCTTAGAGAGTGATCACATTGTGTATGCAGACACCCACCAGCCTGTTTTAAGATGCCCACTTGTGCACATCATGTCCAAGAAGTGTATGAAACCATCGGTACATTGGGTAACATCGGATGCTATCGCAGAGCTTGAAGTTGACCATGCCATGCCGCAAGCACCGCGAGCACGTCAGTGTAAAAACAAGCCAAGTGACATGTACTATGATGCTGTCTTTTAATTATGCACACCTCTAAAACACCATTGAGATGCTCAGGCACGCCTGCATTTGCACCTCCACTCCCGTTTTTAATGGCCAGCCCCTGTCACCACCTACAAACGGCTTCCCCTGTCACACACTCTGCTGGTCTGTCTATGCACAGTGAACGAATGCATTGTGTACTTTTGCTAAGGTATGCACATGCACGCACGCATGCGCACAATGCATACACACTGCATACCATCGGCATCAGCGAGAGTATGCATCTTAGCGAGTGGGTCTGAATGAGCTCCTAAGGCTCACTCAGAGGGGCCTCTATTATGAGACTCTTGTGACTCTATGGAGTTTGCTCCTGTGGGGGCTATCCCAGTCCAGAACCCCTCTCCTCCTTGGATCTCCACACTAACAGGTGTCATGTCAGATCTTTCTGCAGTATTAACAGAGTCTCACTGAGAGGAAAGCTTCTAGGGAGACAGCTGAGCCAACCTCAGCTCAAGCCTTAGTCTGATCTATGGAAAGTTTTGTTCAGGTGGTGGGTTCTACCTCGCAGGTTCAAGTGGCACCACCACAACTGCCACCCAGAAAAAATAACTCTGCTGGATATTTTGCAGTCAGATGAGTTGGAGGAGGACCGGTTGTCTCTTTTGGAGTTTCTTCAGGACTCGGAGGAGGAGCTGCTTCCAGAGGAGGATCCTCAGGAGGCAGATGTGGGCCCTCAAGGATTGGAGCCCCTCATTCTCGCAGTACATCAGGTACTTAAAGTAACGGATGCGGAATCTCTGGCTATTATGTCCCTTTTTGCTAAGCAACAGGGCAGATGGCGGTTGCTTGGAAACATCCTGATAAGAAATTCCAGATATCTAAGCGTCGTCTCTCCACCTATCCCTTTTCTCTGAAGAATAGGGCTTGATGGGTTTCTCCTCCACTGGTGGACTCATCGGTTTCCTGTGTCTCTAAGAAAACTACCCGTCCAGTTCCGGGGGTAATTTCCCTGAAGGAAACTTCTGACTGTAAGTTCTATACTATGTTAAAATCCATCTATACCAAACCCAGGTTGCTTCTCCACTCTGTGCTGGTAGGATCTTGGGTCAATAAGGCTACAGAATGGTGGGCCAAAGAGTTAGCTATTGGCTTGCAATCTGGGACACCAAGGTCAGAACTCCTCATCTTAGAGGAGCACATCAGAGAATCAGTCATCTACCTTAGGGAGGCACCCAGGGATGTAGGTTTGCTTAGCTCCCGAATTTTGGCTTCGGTGGTTGCTGCTTGCAGAGCCCTCTGGCTCCACCCCTGGCAAGCTGACGCTGAGTCCAAGAAGGTGGTGGAGGCATTACCATTCTCTGGGGATATTCTCTTTGGTCCTGAATTGGACAAGTGGATCTTGCAGGCCACGGGAGGCAAGTCCACTTTTCTGCCTTCTTCCTCATCTTATTCAGGGACTTCCTTATGTGTCCCCACTAGATTTTGAGGTTGTGCAAGAGGCTCCTCCTCTGTTTCTAGAGGAGCAAGGAGTAGAGGTAGTGCTGCCGCTCCCTCTCACTGCCAAGATGCTAAGCCTGTCAACAAACCAGTGGCATGATGGGCTCCCTGCCCACCTGGGGGCCCCCACGGTGGGAGCTTGTCTTTCTCTTTTCAAGGATGTATGGCTTAGTTTAGACTTGTTCCGATGTCTGGGTCCAAAGTCTGGTCTCTCAGGGTTACTGGATAGATTTTGCAGTTCACCCTCCTCTTCTTTCTTTATGACCGGCCTCCCATCCTCGGCTGTGAAGAGTAAGGTGTTACAGCAGGCTCCTTGCTTCAGAGGCTCTGGTGCCGGTTCCACATAACCTAAGCAAAGAAGAATTCTATTCAAATCTTTTTGTGGTTCCAAAGCCGGACAGCTCTGTCCGGCCAATTCTGAATCTGAAGTTGTTGAATCTTCACTTAGCATTTTTCAGATTCAAGATGGAATTCAATCGGTGATAGCACTTTTGGAACCGAGGGAATTTCTGGTGTCCTTAGAGATCATGAACATTTACTTACACATTCCCATCTGGGAACCACATCAAGCTTTTCTGAAGTCTGCAATCCAGGAATCACTTTGGTCTCTCCTGTTCGGACCCCAGAGTCTTCACATAGGTCATGGCTACAATGGTTGCTCTTCTTCGACTTCAAGGAGTAACCATAATACCATATCTGGGCGATTTCCTCCTCAAAGCTCCTTCATCAGAAAGACTCCTACAGGATGTATCTGTCATGTACTGTACCTCCTTCTGCTGCAACAGGGTTGGATTATAAATTTTCCATAGTTTCAGTTGGTTCCATCATAGCACCTCCAGTTTCTGGGGATGATTTTGGACACCAATCTACAGAACATGTTTCTGCCAGAAGACAAAGCCACGGCAATCCAGTAGCTAGTACGACTCGTCCTCCAGCCTTAGTGGGTGCTGGTGCATCTCTGCATCCACCTGCTAGGGAAGATGACAGCAGCTTTCAAGGCTTTAGTGTTTGGTCGCTTTCACTCTTGGACCTTCCAACTGGATCTTTTGAACCAGTGGTCAGGGTCTTACCTCCACATGCACTGCCTGGTGTGTCTGTCTCCCAACATGCACATTTCCCTTCTTTGGTGGTTACAGTCCAGCCATCTGCTGGCGGGTCTGCACTTTGGACTTTGGGATTGAGTCCTCCTAATGATGGATGCCAGTCTCAGAGACTGGGGGGTGGTGGTTCTGGGTCATCACTACCAGAGTCACTGGTCAGGAGGCCCTTCTCCCAATAAATATTCTGGAACTCAGGGCGGTTTACCACACCCTGCGGGAGTCATTTCCTCTGCTGCGGGGGCTGGCCATTCGAGTACAGTCAGACAATGCCACCATGGTGGCGTACATCAATTGGTGTCATGCATAGGTCATGGCGCCATGCAAGAAGTCACTCATATTCCATTGGGTGGAAAGCCACACCGTGATGCTGTCAGCTATGTTCATTCCAGGTGTAGACAACTGGGAGGTGGATTATCTAAGTCGCCAGGATCTTCATGCTGAGGTTTTCCAGCAGCTGGTTTAGCTACGGGGCAGCCCCCAGATAGATCTTATGGCATCCAGACACAACCATCACCTTCCTCATTATTGCTCCCGCACCCGGAATCCAGCAGCAGTGGCAGTGGATGCACTGACAGCTCCATGGTTCTCCCTTGGGTGCTGAAGCACATCCATGTGCAGTTATTCCTACCACATTCTGGGCTAGGAAACCGGCGACTTCAGCCAGCTATCATCGAATTTGGAAGGCTTATGTGGCATGGTGTGAAAGGCGGGGTTTTCATACCTCGTCTTTTTGTCTGTGCCATCTTTTGAGTTTTCTTCAGTCAGGTTTGGATACCGCCCTTCACTTGGGATCTTTAAAGGGCCAGATCTCAGCCCTGTCTATTTTCTTCCAACACAAGTTGGCCTTGCTTCCTGATGTACAGACATTTTTGCAGGGAGTTCTCCGTCTTCAACCTCCTTTTGTTCCCCCGAAAGCTCCTTGGGATCTCAACCTGGTACTCTCTTTCTCCAGTCATCTGTTTTTGAACCAATTACCGAAGGTGGTTTCATCTTTTCATATCAACCATCCTACTGTAGTTTCCATTTTGGCGGGAGACCAGCCATCCTCACATTCCTTGGATGTGGTTTGCACCCTGAGAATCTATGTGGATCAGACTGATCGATTGCGCAAGTCCAGTTCCTTGTTCGTCCTCCACGATGTGGTGAAGCATGGGTAGCCTGTTTCAAACGGATTCTGGTACATTGGATCTGATTATTCATCAGGCCTATTTGGCTGCATCTTAGCCTCTGCCGGTATTCATTTCTGCGCATTCTATGCATTCTGTCTGCCCATCCTGGGCGGCTGCCAGGGGGGCTTCTGTTTCCCAGCTTTGCCGCACGGTCACTTGGTCATGAACTCACACCTTTGTTCATTTCTACAGGTTTGACACCTTTGCGGCTCTGATTCTCAGTTTGGCCACTCGATTTTACAGGTGCTCTCCCTCTTGTGGTGATAGCTTTGGGACATCCCAACAGTCTTGACTCCAGTGTCCCCTGTTGATGAAGGAGAAAACAGAACACACTTGTAAATCTTGTGTAGTCATTGCCAAAAGAAGACAAAGATAGTGGGTTCATCTGTGCCCACTACAACACCTGGGATACCATATATAAAAAAAGTCCAAACCATGGAGGCCCCATCTCTCAACTTACAGGACTTAAAAGATCTGCTGCTAATGTCTTGGTGCTAGGCACCACAGGACACCTTCACAAGTTTTGATGGGTCAGAGCTGTTCTGGTGACATGAGGGGGACCTATACAATATTAGGCAGGTGGTTTTAATGTTATAGCCGATTGGTGTGTGTGTGTGTGATATATATATATATATATATATATAGTAACAAAGAACAGCGGCACTTGAAGACTTTGAGAAGTTTTAATGTGACATTTCACATAGACAACCAATGTTTCGGGGAGCACATGACCCTTTGTACTTATTTTGAAAAAGTGGCATGTGTGCCCCGAAATGTTGGTTGTCTATGTGAAATGTCACATTAATACTTCCTGCAAGTCTTCAAGTACCACTGTTCTGTATTACCCTGTGGAATCATTTCTCAGAGGGCCCTGGACCACAGACTTACCTATTTAAGTGGAGTGCCAGTCTTTTGGGATATCTCTCTCACTCTCTCTCTCTCTCTCTCTCTCTAAATATATATATAAATTATATACAGTCAGGTGCATAAATATTGGGACATTGACAAAATTTTCATATTTTGGCCTCTATTCACCACCACAATGCTTTGAAATGAAACAAACAAGATGTGCTTTAACTGCAGACTTTGAGGGTAATTACATCCAAATCAGGTGAACGGTGTAGAAATTACAATGGTTTCTATATGTGACTCCCACTTTTTAAGGGGCCAAATGTAATGGGAATATCAACTCAAAAGCTATTTCATGGACAGGTGTGGGCTATTCCCTCATTATTTCATTATCAATTAAGCAGGTAAAACGTCTGGAGTTGATTCTAGGTGTGACATTTGCATTTGGAATCAGTTGCTGTCGACTCTCAATATGAGATCCAAAGAGCTGTCACTATCAGTGAAGCAAACCATCATTAGGCTGAAAAATCAAAACAAACCCATCAGAGAGATAGCAAAAACATTAGGTGTGGCCAAATCAACCGTTTGGAACATTCTTAAAAAGAAAGAACACACCGGAGAGCTCAGCAACACCTAAAGACCCGGAAGACCACGGAAAAACAACTGTGGCGTATGACAGAACAATTATTTCCCTGGTGAAGAAAACCCCCTTCACAGCAGTTGGCTGAATCAAGAACACTCTCCAGGAGGTAGGTGTATATGTGTCAAAGTCAACAATCAAGAGAAGACTTCACAAGAGTGAATATAGAGGGTTCACCACAACATGTAAACCATTGGTGAGCCACAAAAACAGGAAGACCAGATTAGAGTTTGCCAAACAACATCTAAAAAAGACATTACAGTTCTGGAACAACATCCTATGACAGATGAGACAAAGATCAACTTGTACCAGAGTGATGGGAAGAGAAGAGTATGAAGAAGGAAAGGAACTGCTCATGATCCAAAACATACCACCTCATCAGTGAAGCATGGTGGTGGTAGTGTCATGGCATGGGCATGTATGGCTGCCAATGGAACTGGTTCCCTTGTATTTATTGATGATGTGACTGCTGACAAAAGCAGCAGAATGAATTCTGAAGAGTTTTGGGTAATATTATATGCTCATTTTCAGTCAAATGCTTCAGAACTCATTGGACGGCGCTTCACAGTGCAGATGGACAATGACCCGAAGCATACTGCAAAAGCAACCAAAGAGTTTTTTAAGGCTAAAAAGTGGAATGTTATGCAATGGCCAAGTCAATCCCCTGACCTGATTCTGATTGAGCATGCATTTCACTTGATGAAGACAAAACTGAAGGGAAAATGCCCCAAGAACAAGCAGGAACTGAAGACATTTGCAGTAGAGGCCTGGCAGAGCACCACCAGGGATGAAACCCAGTGTCTGGTGATGTCTATGCGTTCCAGACTTCAGGCTGTAATTGCTTGCAAAGGATTTGCAACAAAGTATTAAAAAGTGAAAGTTAGTGGGAGGCACATATAGAAAACCATTGTAATTCCTACACCGTTCACCTGATTTGGATGTAATTACCCTCAAATTAAATCTGAAAGTCTGCAGTTAAATCACGACTTGTTTGTTTCATTTCAAAGCCATTGTGGTGGTGAATAGAGGCCAAAATATGAAAATTCTGTCAATGTCCCAATATTTATGCACCTGACTGTGTATATATATATATATATATATATATATATATATATATATAAATCATACAGGCTCTGCACTCACCTAATTTTCACTCCAAATTGTATTTCATTTAAATTCAGGGAATGTTAGTTCCAAAATATTGCAATCATTTGTCAAGCTGGCCAACTGTATAAAAGTCTTCCCTTCTGGCCAGTCCCTACACTGATTACTCTCAAAACACATGACTATTGCTCTGTATCAATTTGCCACCAGGTATCTCTCAGATTTTATACACAAACTATGTTTTTTTCATGGGTTTACTTAAGGTATGCTAGCTCATTGGCTTAAAGAGCCATAACCTCACCCAAGCATATCAATTAACGAGCACCTGACAAGAATTGGTTTACATACAGGATGGAAAAATGGGGTGCAATATATATTGTATATAGATATACATATATTTATACTGTATACACACACACTTGCATACATACACAGAGACACAGTAGAGCAAAAGCAGTTATGGACAGGTTTTGTTGTAATAATATGGAACAGTTAATAAAACATTGTTTTTTTCATGCTCACCTGTCACTGCGATGAAAATCATATTCTTTGCTAGGAGACATACAGTAGTGTGTAGGAGTAGGAGGTATGGCAACACAGGGCAGGCACATAATCAGGCAGATTCTCCCCACATCACAGCTAAAATTACAATTGTTAAGAAATATTTCCATCATAATTGAAATACTCAACTAATTAGTTCACAGGTTGCTACTAAATTGCCATTACAATTTGCGTGCCTTATTTGTTGATGTAATTCTAAAAAATTTGAGGGTCTGGGGAACTGTGAGAACAGATTGCATGAAAATGGAAAGCAGGTAATAGCTATGTATTCAGCATTGGCAGAATTCACATCACAGATGAATATTCTATGGAAACAAATATTTATGCAGCATTTGATTTGATAATGATTTGCTTTGACTGAATGGTATTTTTTATACGATCAATATAAGATTTTAAGTACTGCTTCCAATCACAGTCATATAGTAATTATTTGGCTGTTCACTGACTTTGAAAATCACAATTTGTTTGCCCTTAAGGCTGAAACTCTAAAATGTTCATGTAAATTCATGACAATACAGTATCATATGTCTTGGAAGAAGCAAGAGAGGCTTAAGTGAAAGTGCGACTGCACACAGACACCAGTCAATAACTATCCAATGATGCAAACCAGAACTCCTCACCCTTTCAAAAGTATGAAGCAATTATCTTCATGGC
Source organism: Taudactylus pleione (assembly GCA_031769625.1). Lineage (NCBI taxonomy): Eukaryota > Metazoa > Chordata > Amphibia > Anura > Myobatrachidae > Taudactylus > Taudactylus pleione. The sequence continues at coordinate 10,301,966 of JAUIMM010000045.1, read as the reverse complement.
AAATATTACAAACGTGTTAATTGCACTTCACAGAGCGAAAACTGTAGCTGTTACTTTATTCCCCTTATGGTGTTTAATCTGAAGATCTCTGTGCCATGCTGCAAACAATGTGTATGCATTCATTACACAAAGCCTGTGTTTCTGCTGGAAAAGTTTTAACTCATTATGACAGATCTCCTTTATACCCCTTTTACACCGGAGCTAAAACCCGGGTTATTGCAGGGTAAACCTGGGCAGCTCCCTAGTGTAAAAGGGGAGAGGGTTGGATCGCCGTTTCGAGTGACCCGGCAATCCACCCCAGGTAACTAGCAGGGTTTAACAAGGGCCTAGCCCGTGAAATCCTGCTGTGAGAACAGCGCACTCCGGGTCACGATGACCTGCAGTGCGCTGCTAGCCGGCCGATTGGTCTGGCTTCAGTGGCGCTTGGAGATGATGTCATCTCCAAGCGACCACTTTCACCCCGGAAAAGTCGGGTCTATGCAGACCCGACTCCGGTGTGAGTGGCGCCAACTCGGGAATATCCCGAGTCGGCGCTGGCAAAATTCCGGTTATGATCCAGATGGGAACCGTGTTCCAACTCCGGGTCAGACCCGGAATTTTGGTGGAAAAGGGGTATTAATCAGATCTTAACAAACATGAATGGGTGGGTTGCTACAATTATCTGCTAGAAGGGAACTGTGGTTGTTTTTGTCTTTCTGAGCATTAGCAAGTTGCTTACTGTGGATATTTCAAAAAACAAATAGAATAGTCTACGTGACACCCACGTATGGCAAGGGTCACCCACCATCCTTAGAAAATAATTGCTCAGACTCAGCCTGCTTCCTACACCATGCTGACATGCTAATTTGTGACCCCATCAAGACAGGTGTAATTCTGAAATATTATGCTCAAGATGTCACAAGATATGAAGCACACAACCTTTTCATTTAAATTGAAACTAAGCTAAAACTAAATATGAAACTATTTGAGATACATAAAATAAAAAATATTGCTTACAACAGTTTTAATTAATGATTATTTATATATTCAAATAACTTGCCAATTTGTTAATTACAGTATATATTGCAATTGCTTATAGTGGTGCAGCAAGTCTAAATACCTACAAAATTAATCTGGCTATCATACAGCAGATGACAGGGATATAATGATACGTCTCACATCAACACATCCCATCCTACCCACAACACTGGGGAAGTGGACGAGATCTGGAAGGATAGGTTACTCTCCTGGGGTGAACTTGCTCAAATTTGGGAGTTTCATGGACATTCCTGAGAGAATAGGCAAGTATGATGTTTGAGAGGTGGAGACTGGTGTGGTGCAGTGTACTTACCTGCCAACTTTGCTCCTCCAGACCTCTGAAGTGTTGCCGGTGGTCTGGAAGCACAAGTCAGATGACTCCCTCTAGGTAGGTTGAGGTGTCATCATCCTTGTCGCTAACACCTCAGATGCCCACCTATGTGCATTTGCAAGCTGAGGTGCTGATTACCTGTAACAACCACCTGACAACCCGACTGACCTAATGGGAAAACACTCATTCTGTCTTAGCACCCACATGTGTCAGAAACACAGGGCCCACAATGACAAAACACACGACAAAGAGACTACTCAACATGCTCACACTGGTCACCTTGACTGATGTCCACTACACCTCGAACAAAGCACAGGTATCCCTCCCCAACCAACTAGAATACCATAGCTACCAAGATATGGTGTGCTACCCACCTAGCCTAACTACACTGCACAGTACTCAGCCCTACAGCGGCAACAGAGGAACCGGCGGCGGTGCAGGCATTGGCATCGGGCATGGATCCGAGAGGATCCAGTCCCTGCCAGCCATTCTGCTGAGTACGGTAGCAGTGCCCATTGGCACCCGCCAGGCGAAGACGCCGAAGCCCTGGCGGGTTGGTGTCCACCAGGCGAAGATGCCAAAGCCCTGGCGGGTTGGTGCCCACCAGGCGAAGATGCCGAAGCCCTGGTGGATTGGCACCCACCAGGCGAAGACATGAGAAATCCTAGTGGGCGGTGGCCATGCAAAAGAGTTGACACAGGCTGCCGCCCACCAGGCAAAAATGTCAAAGCCCTGGCAGGTTGGCACCTGCCAGATGAATACCCCGGAAGTCCAAGTGGGCGGCAGCTACGGAAAAGAACTGACACAGGCTGCTGCCCACTAGGTGAAAATGCCAAAGCCCTGGTGGGTTGGCGCCCAACAGACGAAAGCGCCAAAGCCCTGGTTGGTTGGCGCCCGCCAGTCAAAGACGCCAGTAGTCCTAGTGGGTGGCAGTCACGAAAAAGAGCTGACACAGGCTGCTGCCCACTAGTTGAAAACACCAAAGCCCTGCCACCAAATGCCGAAGCCCTGCTGGGTTGGCACCCACCAGGTGAAGTGGTCCAAAGCCCTAGTGCGTGGCAGCCACGAAAAAGAGCTGACAGGCTGCCACTCACTAGGTGAAGACACTGAAGCCATGGTGGGTTGGTGCCCACCAGGCGAATACACCGAAGCCCTGCTGGGTTGGCGCCCACCAGGCGAAGACGCCGGAAGTGCTAGTGGGCGGCGGCCATGCAAAAAGAGCTGACACAGGCTGATGCCCACTAGGTGTAGAGGACAACAGGAGCCCTGGGCAGGTGGCAGCCATGCAAAAGAGCTAATTGGCTGCCACCCCTCAGGCGAAGACGCCAAAAGCCCTGGTGGGCTGGTGCCTGCCAGGCGAAGACACTGAAGCCCTGGTGGGTTGGCATCCACCAGCAAAGACGCCAAAGCCCAGGTGGGTTGGCGCCCACCAGGCGAAGACACCGGAAATTTTACTGGGTGGCAGCCACGAAAAAGAGTTGACACAGGCTGCCGCCCACTAGGTGAGGATGCTGAAGCACTGGCGGGTTGGCACCTGCCAGGCAAAAACACCAAAGCCTTGTCAGGTTGGTGCCTGCCTGGCAAAGACACCAAAGTCCTGGGGTGGTGGCGGCCATGAAAAAGAGCTTAAAGGCCGCCGCCCCTCAGGTGAAGGTGCAGATAAAATAAATTTTATTTAAAAATAACAGTATCTGTTCATTTTAATATTTCTTTTACAGGTGCACTACAGATACCAGTGGGTCGAAATTCCCCGCTTGCTGGTACTTGTGATTTTCCAAGTACAAGCATGCAGAGGAGGCTTGCTGGGACCTATGTTTTATCTGCAAAAGAAAACAGTCTTTAAAATGCACAACCCACCACCCAGGGCTGCCGGGGATAGCCTCGGGCTATCAGCCTGGACCTGGGGTACCCTGGAGAGTTGGACCCCTTTATTGGGGGGGTCCCCAGCTCCCCAGGGATCCCTGGCCTGGACTGACTAGTGGTCAGGGTAGATGCTGCAGCTGGGGGGCTGGTGAAAGGGTTCCCCTGGCTGTGGCATCAGCCCGCTCATTAGAAAAAGTCCGGTGCTGGTTCTGGTAAATACAGGGGAACTCTACTTATTTTTTTCCCCTGTATTTCCAGAACCAGGACCGGATCAGCCTGGGCCTTAGGTGTCAGGGGGTATCCCCGGCACCCCTGGGCTGTGGGTGCCAGGTTGAATATTAAAAAGACACACAACACACACTGTAGAAAAGTGAAATTGTATTAGAACATACATGCACACACATGTACTCACACATGCACACACTATCTCACATACTGCCTCCTAGCCAATGAGCTGTTCTCACCATTGACTTCAATGGTGAGAACAGAGGGCGCCATTTTCAAAAATGGAGCCTCAGCACCATTTTTTAAATTTCAAGATGGCCACAGCAAGCCAATCACGGCTCGCGACGTCATCACCCCGCCGACGTCGGCTGGCTTAAATACAGCCAGCGCGAGGTGCCGTCCACTCAATCATCGGCTGGGGAGCTGGAGAGAAGACAAGCTGAAGGAAGAAGATGCCTCGGAAGCCCTGGATTGGCGGCGGCCAGGAAAGAGAGCTTAATGGCCACCGCCTTCCAGGTGAAGATGTCGGAGAAGCCCTGGATGGGTGGCATCTGCCGCCCTCCAGGTGAAGACACTGTAGAAGTCATGAGGGAGCGGCAGCAATGAAAAAGAGCTTAAAGGCTGCCGCCCCCCCAGGTGAAGGTCCGGCAAAATAAAATATTTAAAAAAAACTGTGTCTTTGTTTTTTAATTTTAATATTGCCCCGCCTGCTGGAACTTGTTGTTCTCCAAGTACCAGTTTGTGGGGATACTTGCTGGGACCTGTAGTACTACTGCAAAAGCCAATATTTAGATTTTCTCATGCACCACACTTTACATAATCAACCCAGCACCCACCGCCCAGGGGTGCTGGGGATAGCCTCGGGCTATCAGCCTGGGCCTGGGGTTCCCTGGAGAGGGGGACCCCTTTATTGGGGGGGTCTCCAGCTCCCCAGGGATCCCTAGCCTGGGCTTACTAGCGGTCAGTGGTGATGCTTTGGCGGTGGGGCCCGGTGAAAGGGCTCCCCTGGCTGTGGCATCACCCCCCTGCTAGAAAGGGTCCGGTGCTGGTTCTGGTAAATACAGGGGGGCCCTACGCATTTTTCCACCTGTATTTCCAGAACCAGAACCAGCTCAGAGCCTAGTGCTGGTTGCGCTGAAACCGGGGACCTCTACATCATTTGTCCCCCATATTTTGGCAACCAGGACTGGTTCTGAAAAGCCTGGTGCTGGTTGTGCTTAATACGAGGGACCCCTATATCATATGTCCCCTGTATTTAGCACAACCAGTACTGTGTCTCCAAAGCCCAGTGCTGGTTGTTGGCTTTGGGGTGTGGGGCATTTTTTGTTTTTCTTTCTTTCCATATTTACAGGTGCTCCATTGGACAGATTGGCTACAGGGATACATACAGTAGGTGAGTATGTGAGATAGTGTCTGCATGTGTGAGTACAGGTGTGTGTGCATGTATGTTTTCATAAAATTTTACTTTTTTGCGGTGTGTGTGTTGTGTGGTTTTTTAATATTGCTTTTCCTGTGGAACTAAAGGTACCAGCAGGCCCGTAATGCCCCGCATGCGGATAGTTGTGGTTCTCCAAGTACCAGCATGTGGGGAAGGCTTGCTGGGAATTGTAGTTACACAGCAAAAAGCCAATATTCAAACTTTACTTGCACCACTTGCAAACTTTACTTGCTGGGGGGGCACCTTTTATTATTTTACACATTACATTTTTAACATAGACGCATAGATGGATCTCACTGCTGAGTTCGTGCATCTGTGACTTATTGATTTTATTTTCTCAAGTGCATACACACTACCAATGAGCCCTCTGTCACCCACTGATGACCCCATTGCATTGCACCGCTGCCACTGCTCTGCACCATCGCTGCTGCCACTACCCCGCATGCCTACAGCAATCTCGCACTCTGCACCTCCCAAACCACCTCCTGTGTGCTGTCCCCTCTTCCACCTGCGCTAGTGTACCTATTTGTTGTCTTTCTGCCCTGCAGGTGGCCCAGGTTGCTCGTCAAAACCCTGATAGTTAATACATTTAAAAAAAGCTATGAAATTCCATAGACAAAAAACCTTACGGTTCACATGTCCCATTAAGGCTGCTTAGACATCTGAAAATTCACAAAACCTACTGAATTTCTCCCACTCAAACTCCAAAAAGCAATGAAATTATGATCATTATGTCTGATGCCTTAATGGAAGTGTTCCTTGCGTAATACAGATATGGTATGCCATGACACCATGTGGTTAACTGCAGATTCAGCACTCTCACAGTGTGAGATTGCTGTCACCAGGCCCGCCAAGAGCCGCGGCGGATCCGGGTAACGGGGCGTGGCCTAATTACGGTAGGTGTGGCCATGCCCACTTTGGGAGAAAAAAGATTTTCAGCGCCGCTGCGCGCTGGTGAGGGGGGCACTCTGAGCCCCCTCAGCCCGGTGCAAAGCCAAGGGGGTGCATTCAGTGTGATCGCTCCCCCCCACAGGCATAGGAGACTGCTGTGGCAGTCTCCCACTGCAGCTCAGCACACGTTGTGTGTTGGGCTGCTGTCAGGGAGGGGGGGCGGCAGTGGACCCGGGCCCCCGCCGGGCCCCTCAGGAAGACCGAGCAAGGGTAATTTGTGCCCGCTCCCCCCTCTCTTGGTGCCCCTGGCTATCACTCACAAAATGGTGGAGCTGCTAATTCACAGAATTGTGTGCTCATTGGAATACACACATGCACTCCATGCAACTGAGGTCTGAACAGTTATGTGGCACACATCCCACTCAGTGCCCACAATCTTCCCATTCATTCACCACAACAATCCCACTGGATTCCAACATCCTTGTCACTCCAAACATCCATCTCATTCATTATACACATTCAGCTCCCTAATTGCTAAAACTATCGTACTCTGTCTATGCATGTACACTATCTTCGACCTCCATGCTGCTATAACTTCCCCAATCTCTACAGCTGTGTGTTCTCCCAACTGTGCTAGTTTGCATGCCCTCATCCACACCAATATGTCTTTTCCCTTGTGCAACCTTCCTGTCTTCCTGATTCTGTGCCACTGTGTTCCCTTTTTCATTTGGTACCCCCCCTAAAAAAAGGGAAAATATATATTGTGCATATCTATCTATCTATCTATCTATCCAGCTATCTATCTATCTATCTATCTATTACATATGCACAAAAACACTAAAATAGCCTTAAGCGGGGTGAATAGATTGTGTGCAATGTAGGAGGTGCCTCTTCAGTGCTGGCACCCGACGGCAGGCGCCTTCATTGCTCCCTTAGTTCTGCCCCTGTTCCCCCATCCACCATACTCTTATCAGATCTGCATAGCTGTATGAACTGCTCAGACCTCAGTTGCATAGACTGCATGTGTGTATTCCAATGAGCACACAATTCTGTGAATTAGCAGCTACACCATTTTGTGAGTGACAGCAATCTCACTCTGTGAGAGTGCTGAATCTGCAGTTAACCACATGGTGTCATGGCATACCATATCTGTATTACACAAAGAACATGTCCATTAAGGCGTCATTGCTTTTTGGAGTTTGAGTGGCAGAAATTCAGTAGGTTTTGTGAATTTTCAGATCATGTCTAAGCAGCCTTAATGGGACATGTGAAACCGTAAGGTTTTTTGTCTATGGAATATATATTTATTTATATATAAATATCTCTCTAAATAGCTCAAATAATGTGTTAAAAGATGTGGGACATGTATGTAGAGGTGTTGTATTGATGGGGAGGGGTTTTAGTACTTGCAGATGGGAGCTAAAAAGCATTTTTTCCAACTTTTTACAAACTTGTATTCAAACACTGTAAAATCACTTTACATTTTTCTGTACCCCAAAATGCTGGAAAGACAATAAGACAATTTCCACAGTGCTGCTGCTTGAAACGAAGGGTAATTTATTAAGCTAGTAATTCCTCCAAAAATCTTTGGTCACTTTATTTCATGCCCACATATAAGTTTCAGGGTAAAATTCAAAGAATTTAGATTGTGGTTGGATTTGAATGAATAGGTATATTATTCCCCTTAAAGAGAGGACTCTTATACCTCTCTCTGGGTTTTCAGACATGGTTCCAACCCAGGTCAGACACCATTTATACCCCTTTTACACCGGAGCTAAAACCCGGGTTTTTGAAGGGTTAACCCGGGCAGCTCACTGGTGTAAAAGGGGAGAGGGTTGGATCGCCGGGTCGAGTGACCCGGCAATCCAACCCAGGTAGCTAGCAGGGTCTAACATGGCGTAGCCCGTGAAACCCTGCTATTAGAACAGCGCACTCCGGGTCACTATGACCTGGAGTGCGCTGCTAGCCGGCCGATTGGTCCAGCTTCAGTGGCACGTGGAGATGACGGCATCTCCAAGCGACCACTTTCACTCTGGAAAAGCCGTGTCTATGCAGACCCGACTGCGGTGTGAGCGGCGCTGACTCGGGAATATCCCGGGTCGGCGCCAGCAAAATTCCGGGTCTGATCCGGATAGGAACTTTGTTCCAACTCCAGGTCAGACCCGGAATTTAGGTGGAAAAGGGGTATTACACAGCACCGTCGATCTGGGTTATTCTAAGGTCAGCCCCATTCACACTGAACCTGGGTCTGCCCTGTTAAACTTGTGAGGTCATAAAAAGTGGGAGGTGACTGCTCCACAACCACCAATCAGCTCATTTTAGGCATGACCCAGGTCAGATAACCCGGGTTGCGCTGTTTACACTGCACCATTAACTACGTCCATCCCGCATCTGACCCTGGTAGCTACCTGGGTTGGATTGCTGGGTCACTTGACCCGGGTTATTTTTCAGGGACCCTTTTACACTGATCTGCAACCCGGGTACACCCAGCAATAACCTGGGTTATCGCAGCAGTATAAAAGGGGTATAAGTGACAATCTATAGTGTTAGAAATAGGTTTAGAGAGAGTTGAATGAAAACCATCTCCTTTTGCTCTGGGTTGTACTCACCCTTAGTGAACATATATTGTATATACATATAGATGAGCTTCGGGTGGTAACACATTTACTTGATTTAACAAGGGCTGAAAACAAGAAAGTCTCTAAAGGGAGCTAAATAGGAATTTGTTTTTCCTTATTTTATTAAGTCCCAGATGTCTGCAGTAATATCTACTTAAGAAATGTCTGTTTCTTATTTCAGGCTATGTTGTCTTATAGGGTAAAAGTCATTCTAGATTGTCTCCACTGCTCTAATCTGTGGGGGTAATAATGGACTGGATGGGCTGCAAGTAAATTGAGGGATTTCTGTACCTCTCCTGCCATTCAGCACTTGGACAGCTCCCTTCCACTGGCCAGCCCTGCACAAGCTGCCAGCAGTAGTTCTCCTTACTTATGCTGGCCATACACCTGCACGACCAGCATTTACACATGACTCACTGGGCCTGATTCAGACCCGCTAGTGAGTGCCATGCGAGCCGGCTCTGTCGTGCGCATGTGCGAGTCCCGAATAGCGACGGGCAAACCGTCGCTCCGGGTCTCTTACAAACGGGGGCGTGCTGTTGATGTTGAGTGACAGCACGCCCCCTTTGGTGGGCGGGCCGGGGGAGTGGCTGCCCAAACAGAGGCGTTCCCGGTGAACGCCTCCGTTTGGGGGCGGCCCCACTGACATCACGAGTGATGTCAGTGGGAGAGATTTTGGCTCTGTGGGAGCACGCATCGGATCGTATCTTACTAAAAAAAAATACACGATTTTCACAAGATCCATCTTATGACTCGTCGAAAATCGGACAATCAGCCCAAAATCGTGCAGGTGTATGGCCAGCATTACCGCTTCCCTGGCTGTAAATCGCCACCTCTGTGTCACACAGATGCCCAGTATCCCTCCCACCAGCACCAGCATCTACCTGGCTCTCCTTAGTAGGGATGAGCATCGGAAACCCACCATCAAATGATGGCTGAGCTTCCGCTATCGAAACATCAAATGTGATGGTAACTAACCATCGCATCAAAAGAATTCAATAGAAAAAACTATTCATATGATATGTGCATGCACAAAAACCTCAGTTTGCGCATGCGCAATAAACCTTCAGTGTGGCTGGCAGTGGACGGGACAGGGGGTGGGATCGAGGGTGGTGCATGGAACAGATACTACAGCGCTTCAGCTTCAGTTCTGCACCTGTCACTAACCTACAGCAGCACTGCTCACTGCTGCAGTGCTCTCAGTAACACAAATGGCCCACACACACAGCAGCCAGGAAGGAGTCAGGGGTGGTGCAACTCTAAGGAATTAAAGAAGGACAACCATCGGAACCCCATTGAATCATTACCATTCGTGGGGACAAACATCAGAATGCCAGCATCGAATAGTAAAGATACTAACATCGAAATAAAAACATTGATGGTTAGCATTTAGCAAACATTGGGCCTGTTTCAGCAAGGATCACAGGACCTAATTCAGACCTGCTCGGGAGCGCTGAGCACTCGCAAGTGGGTCGATGTTGCCCAAGTGTGCATGCGCACGACGGAGGTGGCTCCGTTGTGCGCATGCGCGAGACCCGAATAACGACGGCCAAGCTGTCATTAAGGGTCTCGCACCAAAGGGGGCGTGCTGTCAATGGTGATTGACAGCACGCCCCCTTTGGTGGGCGTGCCGGGGGCGTTGCTGCCCAGACGGCGGCGTTCCCATGGGAACGCCTACTGCCTGGGGCCGGCCCCACTGACTTCACTAGTGATGTCAGTGAGAGTGCTTTTGGCTCTGATAAAGCCAAAAGCACTCCAGGGCTTGCGGCAGCGAGACCCTACCACAAGGGTCTCGTCGCAAGCCCGATGGTCGCGATGGTCTTGACCATAGCGTCCATCATTTTGGCCGCTCGCTATAGCTGTGGGTAGTCACCCTCAGCTTGGCGTGCGGCCAGGAGGCCGCTCCAAAATGAAGGAGGGACGGCCCTGATTCAGAGCGAGCGCTCTGTCAGAGTGTCCGGCTCTGAATCAGGGCCACTGTTGCTTATATGCACGCAGTCCGCCTATTGTTGCATTCTGCTCATGCGCACGCATCGCAGTGTGTGATCTAGCTACTGCGATTGGGACTGCTATGCAGACTCATCACAGAGTGATTGACAGAAGGTGTCGTTTGTGGGTGGTGACGGGTGGGTGGTCAGGCGAACGCAGGCATGCCAGTGCATAATACCAGATGCAACCTGAGGCCTCATAGCGTGCGCTGAAGTAGCAATTCCTGAGTGATGTCTGACCTGCCTTAACTGTACGTATGGGTCCAATTTTACTTGATTTACTGATTATTTTGTTATGTTACCAAAGTATACGGATGTGAGTAAGGGGAAGTGATCGTCCTTATGATAGGCTGCATTTGCAATGCGAGTGCAAACATTTGCATATCACTGCTGATATTAGCAACTGCATTTTGTACATATAAGCAGAATAGCGATCCTTGCTAAATCAGGCCCATTGACCATTGATGTCCATCTCTACTCCTTAGCTCTGCGAGTGAGGCCGGCAGCTTCACTTCTAGGAGATCACCTCAACCTTTTTCCCCCTCAGCTTCCAGTCTGCCCCCTCCTTCCCGATAATGTGCAATAGGGCAGACACTTCATTCAAAGCTTGCTCTTTGTCCTTCTCCAGCCTGGGCTTCCCTTTAAGACTCAGACCTCAGCTGTGACACAGCCCACCTCTTCCTCTGAGCACAAGTCCCCTTTACTGTAGCCAGGTCCTCGCTCTCCACTCTTGATCTCTGCTGCTTCATTCAGCTACTAGTGATCTGCCCTGGCTTTGCACGGTAGCAATTGGGGGTATATAGGCCTGATTCAGACCCGGTCGCAAGTTCTGAGCGCTCGCAACCGGGTCGATGCTGGCCCAGAATGCATGCACACGACAGAGCCGGCTCTGTCGTGCGCATGCGCGAGGCCCGGATAGCGATGGGCAATCCGTCGCTCCAGGTCTCGCACCATCGACAGCACATCCCCTTTGGTGGGCGGGTCGGGGGGGTGGCTGCCCAGACGGAGGCATTCCCATGGGAATGCCTACTGTTTGGGGGCAGCCCTAGTGACATCACAAGTGTTGTCAGTGTGAGAGCTTTCAGCTCTATTTGAGCCGAAAGCTCTCTGGGGCTTGTGGCCACGAGACCCTACCACAGGGGTCTCATCGCAAGCCCGATGGTCGCGATGGTCTTGACCATCGTGACCATCATTCTGGCCGCTCGCATTAGCTGTGGATGGCAACCCACAGCAATGCGAGCGGCAAGGAGGCCGCTCCATAAAAAAAAAAAGATGCCATGATTCAGAGCGAGAGCTCTGTCAGAGCGTCCAGCTCTGAATCAGGGCCTATGTCTATACTAGGCATATATATATATATATATATATATATATATATATAATATACAGGTTATTTATATATATATATATATATATATATATATATATAATTTTTTTTTTATATGGGGTGACTGACGGACCTGCCAAGGATCTCTGTATTTACCACGGCAGGAGTGGTCAACAATGTGTGAACCCCAAAACACATCCTAACATGGTAACACATTATATACATAAAAAAATCTGACTCTGCCATGCAGTCCAACACACAGGAGTTTGCAGTCCCTACTAGAGAGCAGTGGCGTATTTATAATGGGTGCAGGGCCCCTGGGTCCAGGGGGGCCCACACCGCACACACTCTGCACCCATATTTTTTAATACTTACCTCTCCAAGGTCCTGCATTGGGTGTCTCAACCCCTCACAAAGAGCCATAAAATGGCCGCCGCTGCCATTTTCTCTTTGTTTTGCACATGCACAGTGAGGAAATCACCAGTAAAACGGTGCCTGGCCATTTTCCCGTCGATCTGGGCACAGACTAGTGCCCATAGTCTATTGCTCCTGTGGTCAGCCGTCAATCTGCTGCTGGTCGCAAGGGAGGAGGGGGAACGTGTGCATTTGCCCCTGGTGTTTAGTATGTGCAGTTCTTACCTGAGGAGCAGGAGATGGGTAAAATGGCAAAGGCAAGCTTAGTGGTGGCTCTCATGTCTCCTGGCTAGAGATAGTTCTGCACAGTATAGAAGAAACAATAATGAGAGTGAGGGTGGTGGGGGAGTTTTCAGCATGTGCACCAGGTCAGAGGGCAGGGTGAGAAGCAGGAGCAGGTGGAAGAGAGGGGCTCCCATGTCCTGGAGGAGGTGAAGAGTACAGTGAATATAGAGTAGGGATGAGGCATAGCTCACACGATGAGGGATCAGGTCAGCGGGTGCCACTCGGCCTATCCTCCCAGTCACTCACCCTGGGGGAGTGAGCTCAGTGTCTACACCATGTCTCTGGCCTACAGGGCGCTTCCTTTCATTGCGTCCGCTCATCATTGTCCATGTTTTTGTTTTCTCACCTCATCCTCCGCAACTACATGCAGGTCAGGGCAAGGTGGCACAGCACTAGAGGTGACAGACAGGAGCAGCAGCCAATTGGGAGTAAGCTGGGTTTAAGTAAGTGAAGAGCTTGGGATGGAAGTGAGCAGGAAGCGGGTTTACTGGAAGGGGAATGTAGTGACGTGATATAATGACTTGTTATCTCTAATAGGAAGGAGAGATAGAGCATCAATGTTTGTGAAGGAGATAGACATACAAACTGTACATCTATATATATATATATATATATATATATATATAAAATACGTTTGTTTGATTGTTTCTTTGTTTGTTGGCGAATATCTTCAACAGCTGAAGGTGAAGCTGCCAATTGGTACATAGTTTTTAGTATTGATAAAGTAAGCTATTAGATCACATAACAACAAGGCGACAAAGCAACAGAGTGACAAATCTTATATATAAAATTAATTGTTTTTTGTTTGTTTATCTGTCCGGTTATGCATTCGGACACCCCTGCACCAATTGGGATGAAACCAGTGTGAGGTAATCCAGTTGGATTCTGGCCAGGTTTTAGGGGGATTAGGGTCCTTGTCGGACCTCCCGTTGGTGTAAATCCATCAACTGGATGGATTTGGATGAAAACTTCAGAGTGGTAATATTAGATCCCAGAAGACATATTAGGAAGTTGAGGTCCCGATCAGTCCTCCCATTGGTGTACTCTGGGCAAAACTTTGACCCGAGGAGTCTGCTCTGGGCATTCAACTGGATGGATTTGGATGAAAACTTCACAGGGGTGTGGCAATTGGTCTGGGATGCCTGGTGTCTGTGGTGTCCATGTTGACAACTGGCCAGAGTCTTTTGACAGTTGAATTGATGAAGTTACTTGAAGTGTTATACTGAGTGATGAACATAGTAGGCATTCTGATGATTGAGAGCCCTAGTTTTGGCTGTCAAAAGTTCTGTTGCATTATATCCTCGATTTAGGAATTTAGTCATCATGCGGTTCAATTTATCCTCTGCGGTCCTGATATCACTAGGGATTTTCTTGATGCGGTATTGGATGATGGCTTTCGGCGGGCAGAAGGGTGCTACAATCAGTCAGTTTAGCATAAAGTTTCGTAATGAAGGTAGTGACAGACCAACTGATGTCCACATCCAGGTAGTGGACATTCTGTGGGCTGCATTTATATGTAAACTTAATTTGTTCAGGCATATGGTTGATGTTGAACATTGCTGCAGAGAATTGTTGAAGTGTCCCAGACCATAAAACAAAGATGTCATCTATATATCTAATGAAATACACAAGATGTTCTTAGAATTCAGAATTAAGTAGAAACAGAGATTTTTCTACATTGAACATGTACATATTTGCAAAAGTGGGTGCTACCCCATAGCACATCCCTTCCTCTGTAAAAAAAATGAATTATCAAAGAAAAAATAGTTTCTGGTGAGTGTTTTTTCTAAAAGCAAATTTAAGAGTTCAATCTCAAGCCCCTTGTATTCCTGTTTGGACTGTAAAAAAGATTTCATGTACTCCAGCCCCTGTGTGTGAGGGATGCTGGTGTACAGAGAAACCACGTCAATAGTACATAACAGAAGATTTCTTGGTAGTTGGTTTAGCTGTCGTAGTTTCTCAAGGAAGGTGTTAGTATCCTTAAGGTACATGGGTTCACTGATAATCAGGGGTTGCACATAAAAATCCCAAAATTTAGATACAGTACTAAATAAGGATCCTCTGGCAGATATGATTGGTCGTCCAGGTGGTGATTGTAGGAATTTATGGGCAGGGTGTATATAAGAGGCACAATGGGTTTAGTGGTTTTAAGGTTATTGCCTGTGTTGGTATCAATCCACTTTTTAGTTACTGCATCGTCAAGTATACTGTCCAGTTCCTGTTTATAGATATTAGTAGTGTCACTTTCTAATTTTACATAGATGGACTGGTCATTGAGTTGTCTGTAGATTTCATTCTTATAGGAGATAGTGGACCTCATTGAGAGTCGGTCGTAGCGGCCGCACGGTCGTATGGGCTACGACCGCAAAATCCAATAGTCCGGCTGGTCGATCGTAAACAAAGTGACGCCCATTCATTAGCGCTGCACCTCCTCTAGCTACCGACTGATCTGATCGAACGAATGAGACAGTCGTAGTCAGGCGCTGTCAGCCGCTGTATGCTAATTATGTTCTGATGTTTGCGGCCGTATGTGTTGTATTGATGGTCACGTCATGTTTACATGGACTATCGATCAGCTTGTTATTAGCTTGTTGTCAATTATCTAATTAAGAGTGTTTAACTCTTGCTGTTCTTTTTATTCATTTTTTTTCATGTGTCAATAAACTTTATTGTTTTTTTTAGTTTGTGTTTTTCCCTTTCTCGTTTTTTTAAACAATTGCCAAAACAAAGTAATGTTTATTATCTGTGAATGTGCTGTTGCTAATTGTGTTTACTTTAATAATGCATGTGCATTTTGTGTTAGGATCATTTGCACTCTTATGTTTGCAATTGCACACTGCGTGTTTTATCCAATCAAATCTGTCCTTATTTTTCGGGTCACATGATTAAAGGATTGGCCAATAGTGTTTTTTTTAAGCAAACTGAGTAAATATTTTAGCCAATCATCTTTATTTTACCCCTTGTATATTTCATGTTTTCTGAAAAATCGGCCATTGCCATCATGAGAGCCGCGGACTTTACCCATCGGGAATTGATGATTCTCGTTAATATTATGGACAGGCGGATTACGAACGCCCAGCCTCCAATTTCCAACCGCATAAAGCTGGCGGCCTATGCGGAGGTGAGGCGAGCCCTTCGCAGTGCGGGATATAGGCGCAATATAGCGCAACTAGAGAGGCGGTGGTCAGATTTGCGCCGCCGGTCACCAGTACTTTTGCGAAATTTGCGGGCGTGATTACGCAGACGTAAGTATGCGTTTGTATAAATGTTATAATTAGTGGACTGTTAAAAATGTATGTTCCTTTTCCAATTCTTTTATTAAATGTAAACAAACCCTCCTGTATGTTGTCCCTATTGTCCTGAATGTGTAAAGTGTACTTGTATTGTGTAGCCGAAAGTGAAAACTAAACTTATTTTTTTTTAATATCTTTACATTTTAGAAACACAGCAGAGATTTGGATGCAAATGCAGGTCCCAACCTGCAGCCCTCCCCCTCACCTTCCCCATCCGCTCAACCCAGCCCTCCCTCCCCACCACCATACTCCCCCAGTAACCCTCCCTCCATATTCCAAAACTCCCATAGTATTCCTCCCTCCCCTGCCCACTCATCCCAAATCTCCACTTCTGTGCCCGAGTCCTCATCCCAAATTTCCCCTCCCTTTGATTTTTGCCACTCCATTTCCCCTCCCACCATTCCCCCAACTCCAACTTACTCCCCATCTGTATCTTCTGCACCATCTCCCGCACCATCTCCATCGGGTGCTTTGTTGCAACACTCTGATGGTATGTGTTTTTTAATCTTATTTTTTTTTTTTGGAGTGTTGTTGTTATCTATGTTTTTTTTTACATTTTTGGGCTGTGTGTTTCTTTTCTTTTTTACAGTATGGGTGTCATAATCATTGCACAGTAATGCTGTTATTCAATATTTTGTGCTTATGTTTTGTTCCTGGGCCCTTTTTTGGGGGGGGAGCACAAAAATGTATGCATTTTGGGGTTTCCAAAATACTTTTTATTTGGTGTAAAAAATGATTACATTTGGATTAGTATTTTAGATTTAAATAAAACATGTCACAGAACTTGGGAAGGTGATAGGAACCAGACTGACCTTGTTAATGTTGTGTACACTGTGTTTAAAATGTACTAAGATGTAACTTCATTAGGAAAAGTGATGTTTGCCATAGCAAACAAAAACATTGTATTTTTGGATTATCAAGAACATTCTAGAAGTGAATACATGCAGTGTGTTTTAAGGATATGGCCATCATGACTTAAGAATACACCTCCCAGTTGTTTTTTAAACATCCTAGGGGTTTTTTGGTTATGCCACATAGTTAGGGTTTCCAATTGTTTTTACACCATAAAAGTTTATACATATTCATTATGTTGTGTGGAGAAATCTTTCGAACACACCCTAACATCATTGTGTTTTCCCACTTTTTGGGACATTGAATAATGTTTAATGTTCAAATGTTGGTAATTTTTTAGATGTTTTTAACCTACAAATAAATTTTTCTGTCCACAGATCTAACTAACATCATGGTGGAAATTCGTGAGGAGCTCACGGGAACAAGTGGACATTTGTTGGAGGCCTACTGCTGCCTACAGCGGATTGTGGGGAGGCTTGAGCATTTTTAGTTTTTTTTTCCTCTTTGTACATTTTAAAATTGTGCTTATTCTAGTAAAGTTTTTGTTTGAAAAACATTTGTCCTCTTTTTTATAAAAAATTAAATTGTCTAATTCTGCATTTCAAATAGTTTGTGAACAAAGCTGGGTGCCTTTCCATAGTGTAACTAATTTAAAAATGTTTATTTAAACCTTAAGAACATTTGCAGTAATGTTTTTTTTTTTTTTTTGGTTTGGGGTTGCCCTACATTATCCACCTCAAAATGGCTTTGCAAAAACATTTACACCAAACCTTTTTTTTGGGAAAAACATTTATTAAATAACAAACATGTTGCCAACATGCTTTTAATCGTAAAAAGCATTTCATCACAGAATCAAACATAAAAAATTCCTCAGGGTTTTCAAAATTAAAATATCTTGCTTAGTCAGACATAAACAACAATAGGCAAAAACAAACATAAAATTTCTTTTTTAACAGACAAATTAATCAAATAAAAGGCAAATTAACTAAACATGTTGTGGTATATCCGGGCAAATTTTGTTTGTTGTCCAAAAACAGTACAGGGTATTGCCAATGGGTTCCATTAGTTTTGCAGTTTTGGAAAGTGTTGTGATTTTTGTGGAAGAAAAAATAAAACAAAAATTAGGTACACCTTAAAATACATTGCTCTAAGTGTAAAATTCAAAATAAATGTAAAAATTATTACCTACAAAATCTTGAAACAACAGAATCGCGTCTGGCCCCCCCGACAGCATCACAACACCTTCCTCCAGGGGGCCATCCTCTGGCAAGGCATCCTATGGCTGCATGGGTACTGGACTCCAATGTTGTGTAAAATCCCACATAGGACCACAATGCAAGAAACCATATCTGGCGAGTACATGAGTGCACCACCAGAGAGATGGAGACACCGGAACTGGCCCTTTAAAAGGCCAATACAGTGCTCCACCACCTGCCTGGTGGCAGTAAATGTGGCATTATATTGAGTTTGTGGCCCTGGTGTGGGAGTCAAATAAAGAGTCAGCAGCCAGGGTGTGCAAGGATATCCACTGTCACCTGATGGAAATGGGACACCAACAGATACATAAATTGACCATGAAAACATGTTTACACTATTACTATAGCTACATCCTGGATTTATACTTACCAAGAAGCCACACGTCACCAGCTTGCAGTGTGCTTAATTTTGGCCAAATCCCTGAATGCTGGATCACGTACGTATCATGGCTGCAGCCTGGAAATTTGGCATTCAGGGAGAGGATCTGGAGGGAGGCATCACATAGCGCCATTACATTTAGCAAATGGAAATGTTTATGGTTCCTATATATTTGTTCTCTGCATGCAGGGGGCTGAAGTGCTATGTGAGTGCCATCCACTACCCCTATGACATGTGGAAAGTCTGCAATCTCAAAAAACTTCTGCTTTACCACATCAAGGGCTTCCGTATCCAAAGGCATACTAATAAAATGTGCTATATGATTGAAGAATGCATCTAGCACACACCTCAGGATCCATGAAAATGAGGGCTGGGAGAGGCCACCCACCAGCCCCACAGTGGTTTGGAAGGACCCTGAGGTGCAGAAATGTAACACCGCCAACAACTGTGTAAGTGGTGTGATTTCTGTAGGAATGTGAATCTGACTATCTAGATCATTCTTTATTATTGAAAGAGTGTATAGGATAATATTTGGAGGCAGGCGATAAGTGGTTACAACCACATCATCAGGCATTCCAAAAAGGGTGACACGTGTTCTACATATCTTGGCTCTTGCACGCCTCCTATGCCTACGCCCAGGAGAAGGCTGAGGAAGGTTGGTGGGGGGCAACATGGCCACTATTAGCTGGCCCACATCGCTCTGTAAAGTTACAATAAACAAAAAAAAGTGTTGTTGATAAAGAATTTTCTAAATTTTCCCAAAAATACTTAGCTTAGTAATAATGGTGCATATTCTTACAGGGTCGGGCTGTGCCATCTTCGGGAACCCCTACAGGTGTTGTTTGTGTATGGGTTTTTATTTTCTGGAAGAAAAAGAAAATTAAATTTTTATAAAAAAACACCACTATTACTACTATTATTGTGAAAACAATCCTTAACTTTGAAATTGGGAAATATTAAAATTTGAAAGCATAATTATTGTTTTATCATTAAAAACCACAAATGCATTATTAAATGTAAACAAAACAGCAAAACACCCTTCATTATTAAAGACAACAAACTTTTATTTTTGTAAAAATAGACACTTACCTGAATCAAGTACAAACTGGACTGTTAAACACCTAAAACAAAACAATAGAACATGACAATAATTGTGTGAATAATGTCCTTTTTTTTTTTAAATACCAAAAAAAAAAAAAAGCTTGCAGTAGGCTGGCACACTTACTTGAGTCTGCAAAGCACGTTGTTATTTGGATCCTCAAAAAACACGGCCACCCAAACACACAAAGTAACCGAGTTTTGGAAATGTATGGGCAAACAAAAATTTAAAAAAAAACACCACCCAAAATAAATTTAAAAAAAACCTAACACCCCAAAAAAAAACACAACACCCAAAAACAAAAACAAAAAAACACCAAAAAAAAACCCAACACCCAAAAACAAAAAATAAAAATGCACCCAAAAAAACCCAACACCCATAAAAAAACCACAGACAACACACACAAGCACCACTCAAACGACACACACAAGCACCACTCAAACAACGCACACAAGCACCACTC
Organism: Taudactylus pleione; assembly: GCA_031769625.1. NCBI lineage: Eukaryota > Metazoa > Chordata > Amphibia > Anura > Myobatrachidae > Taudactylus > Taudactylus pleione. The sequence goes on along the minus strand of JAUIMM010000045.1, from coordinate 10,282,230 downwards.
CAAAAACACACACAAGCAACACTCCAAAAACACACACAAGCACCACTCCAAAAACACACACATGCAACACTCCAAAAACACACGCAAGCAACGCTCCAAAAACACACACAAGCAACACTCCAAAAACACACACAAGCAACACTCAAACAACTCCAAACACTATAGCAATCCCTTCCTGCAGCACAAATCACTCCAACTACAACCCACAAGTAAGGGAACATTTGGCTTTGCCTTAAATAAGGCCCAAAAAAACACAATGATTGAATAATGCAGGCAAGGTGTGCATTGTACGTAGGCAATTAGGGATGCACGGGTAACCAATCCAGGGATGCGCTCACATCTAGCCCAACCCACGCAGTGATTACGGAATGCAGGAAAGGTGTGCATTGTATGTAGGCAAATATGGATGCATGGGTAACCAATCCAGGGATGCGCTCACATCTAGCCCAACCCACGCAGTGATTATGGAATGCAGGAAAGGTGTGCATTGTACGTAGGCAAATAGGGATGCATGGGTAACTAATCCAGGGATGCGCTCACACCTAGCCCAACCCACGCAGTGATTACAGAATGCAGGAAAGGTGTGCATTGTACGTAGGCAAATAGGGATGCACGGGTAACCAATCCAGGGATGCGCTCACATCTATAAAAAAGTCTTCACAATCACTATTCTTCATGCTCTCTCACATGTTTGGAAAATGTCAAGCGAGGAACATGGTGGGCAGAGGCCAACTGAGGCAGGTAAGTGTGAAACATATTTTGATAAAAACACAAGAACAGTTCATATTTCCAAAAAAAACATTTTCAATTTTATCTACTTTTACAAATATTGTAGGTGCTGGGAATCCAATCCCACCAATAGAGGAGGTGGCGGGGCCAAGCAGGTCAAGGGCAAGAAACCCTCCATTTTCAAGGATAGAGCTTGAGACATTGGTGAGCATGACAATGGATAACCTTGTCCATGCCCCAAGAAATATGGGGGCTGGAGCCAAAGACAGGATTTGGGAGGAGATATCCAGGGCTGTTAATGCTGTGGGGACAACCCATAGAACCATGAATGTCGTGAAAAAACGGTAAGAAAATTATATTGTGAGTGTACTGAAGTCAAAAGCGAGATCTTATTTTAAAAAACTAACCCTTGAAAAATGCAAAATCACATTGTCAGATGGACCGATTTCAAGTACCAGTTGAAGAGGAAGCTACGGAGTAGGGTGGACCATGCTGCGGGGACAGGTGGTGGTCCCATCCCTGAGGAGCTGACCTTGATGAGGTTGGAGACGTTGGCTCAGGGATGTGTGACGGAAGAGGAGATAGTCGGCGTGTCCACTATGGACACTGACATGGCCGACTTCAACGCTCCACATGTACAAGAATGTAAATATTTTTAGGACTCAAAAAAGTATAAAGCTAAAACATGTATGCGTTTTTTTGTTTCAAAAAATACAAATTATTTTTTTCTTTTTTTTTCCAGACTCAGAGGAGGTAGTGCCTGCTCCTGAGGTCAGGTCTGGGTCCAGCACAGATGGAGACTCTGCAGGGGAGGATCCAAGTACTCCATCTGGGGACCCTGTGGAGTCTACTCCAGGGCAACCATCGGACCGAGCAGTGCCTCTCCTCACCAGGTTGGTCTCCCAAACTCAGGAGAACAGATGTGCTCTTCTGAGGATGGAGACCACTCTGGTGAGGGTGGTGGTGGCCCTGGAGACCATTGCTGGGGCCATAGACCGTTGGGCCAATACCCAGGAGCAGGCAAACCCACCTGCCATGATGGAGCGAGACTCCCTTCCTCCCAGGACCACCACCTCTGGCAGCCCAACAGCCACCCCAGCAAGTATGGAGAGCCCTATACCTAGGCCTGAGAAAATCCCATCTACCTCTGGCCAGGCCAGTCAGCATGTTACATGCCAGCCAGCTGTCCGTAGCTTACCTCTTGCTCCGAGCCGGCCCAAACGATGAAAGTAGCCCTGGATATCTCCTCCCTCACCTCTTGTCCAGTCCCCATATTTCTTGTCACCAATGTCTCAAGCTCTTTTTTTGTTTCTATTAATTTATTTTTAGAATTGTGGTTTTTTTTGTTATTTTTATTTATATGCAAATGTTGCCCTAACAGTTGTAAGTTAAATTGTGATGAAAGGCTAATTTCCGAAACATAAAATTTTTTTAAAAAGAAAATGTCTATATTTAACTATATCAATGTATACATGGTTTAAAAGGTATGGTATCTGAAAAGGCTGCTACGCAAAAAACAATGCTAGGTGTTTTAAAAAATGTCCAAACAAAATAAGTTTAAAAAGCACAAATAAACATTTGTGTTACAAATTCCCTAATGCACACGCAAGTGAAATCAGTTACAAGGTAATTAGCAGTGTTAATAGTTACAATGCACCAATCTTAGCTGCTTGGTTTGTGTGGTTCCAATTAGAAACATCACAAGTAACATCGGATTAACGATTGTACTGTTGTGGCTTACGGACGCTTCTTGCCTACCTTAGCCTGGACGATCATCCTGTTCGTAGAGTGACATTGTCATGCATCCGCAATTCATGGTCGTACGAAGCAGATAATTTATGCACTCCCCTAAAACGCCTGTAAACGCTGAAGAACGCCTCAGTTTGCAGACCACCACCCCCGTATACACCCACAAACGGACTTTCCTGTCAATCAACTTTAGCAATCCACTTCTGTTTCGGAAGCCCTACGACCGACAGTATTTTGCATCGGTAGAGCTCGTACACACATGCGCACAGCTAGCCATGCGCAGGCGCAGAAATAAAAACATCGGATGCATACGACCGTGCGGCCGCTATGACCGACTCTGAATGAGGTCCAGTGTCCTGGAGGACCACTGCACCTCCCTTATCCGCTGATTGTCTTTACTTAAGGACTGTAAAGCTCGGTATTCTTCTTTGGTTAGATTATGGTATGTTTTGGGTCTGTCTTTAGTTTCTACTGAAACATGATGGTCCAGTAGTCTAAAAGCTTTTAATAGAGGCATTCAAAGATTGGGGTTCAAAAGTGGACTGTTTGTCCACTGGACCTTTGGAATAAGTGGCAATGTCAGACTCTTTTTCTGTGTAAAATTCTTTTAGCTTAAGGTTACGGTGAAATTTCCACAAAGTTGCATGTTTGCACAAAAGATAACCCCTTGTTAAGGAGTCTCATTTCAATGTCAGTGATCGGTCTGCTAGATAAATTAACAATTACAGTATGTTCTCTTTTTGTAGGGTCTTTTCCCTCTCCCTTTCTCTCTGCCCACCATGTCGTGTGCAGGCCCTCCTCCTCTTTGAGCACGCGTGGACACCCCTAAAGGAGGTTTCTGGGACACTGGTATGGGGAAGCTGTCAGTATTACTTTGTGAGGAATTAGCTGCACTAGATTGGTCTATGTCTATGTTAGGTCTATATTTATTGTACCTGGTTCTTTGTGACCGGTTGGGTGGGGCTCTACCTGACGCCCAGGTGTAAACCCACTGTTCCTGATAATCTGTGTTTACTTTAAATAATTTTTCTTTTTTATATTTTATGAGGTCTTTTTTGTACTCGTTAATTTGAATTTTCAGTTTCGTTAACCAATCTGTGGAACCGTCACTTGACAAGGACAACTTATGTGTAGTTTCAAAAGTTTTGATTCTGTCTTTAATGCAATTAAGCTCCCTACCTGATTCCTCAATGACTATTAGAATCAGGTCTAAGCATTTATTTAAGATTGCCACCCATCCCTTGCAGAAAACCACATTATTTCTCCCTATAGTTGGGACATTTTTGATCCGAAAACCTCTCGGTATCTTCCTTTCTTTGTGATAATCGGATAAGGTGACACCGTGTAGGTAGCAGTCAACCTCTTTCTTTTTTAGTTTTAATAGGGAGTGATATAAATCATTCTCAGAGTCTAGTCCTGCTGTATCCAAAAGTGTATCTTTAAAGTAAAGATTTTCAGCTTCAGATTCACTGAAACTGAGCACTTCACCAATGGGATGTTGAAGATTTAAAAAACCACTTCCATGAGCGGGAGTGTTGATGTTACTACTGTTGGTTTGTGACATGTTACAGTTCTGATACACACTTATTTTGTGTCAAATGCTACATACAAAGTATAGATAACTGTCCACAGGTGCATATATCAACAGCCAGAATAGTCTCACCACTAACCTCTTTATAATACGTATCAAAGATATGGGAAAAAATAGCAAAAAAATGGCAAAACAAATTGATTGATCAAAATCATCCACCTTTAATAGGGGTATCCAATAGAGGTGGTCACATTTCACTAGAACAGTCAAGATAAAGAAAGAGTTAAATAGAATGAGGTGCCTTTCAAGCCAATTATACGCACATATAGTGGAACAACAATTGTAAAATCAAAAGTCAATTTAAGCCGGCATCCACATTGTAAGTAGATACTCGCCTGGGATCCCTCTGAGGTGTTTGTAACCTTACGTGCAGGGAGAAAAGAGACAGCGGCACTCACAGGACCTCCAAATGAGACTCATAACACAGCAGTGTGAAAGATTCGACGTTTCAGTCGGTGAAGACTTTTATCAAGAACACAGAGATAATCAAGTGTACATAACTTGTATCAAAAACTTCTTTTTATAATCTCACTCCATGGAATACTCTCTAAGGCTACTACATCCTTTACTCTTCCTGCAGCTCACCCTTCTGTACATATTGCTGCCTCTTTAATCTACTCTCCACTTATGAACACACATGAGCTTTTAAATTATCTACATACACTGAAAATAACATTTACAACCTGTCGCCATAAAAATCTTTCGGACAAATCCAACAATTATATTTATATCTCTCTCCTGCTGCTTCTATTAGCTGGTGACATATCACCAAATCCAGGCCCAACCCACATGCCACACCCACAATGAACTATAAATCCAGCTAACCTCATAAAAATTGCGTGCCTCCCTTCACCCTCCAAGTCACTAAAATGTGCCTTATGGAATGCACGCTCTGCCTGCAATAAGCTAACATCCATCCACGACCTCTTTATTTCAACCAACCTCAACCTTCTGGCAATAACAGAAACATGGCTTACACAATCAGACACTGTCTCCCCTGCTGCACTTTCACATGGTAACCTACACTTCTCACACACCTCCAGGCCTGGTAATTGTAAAGGAGGTGGGGTAGGAATGTTACTCTCCCAATCTTTCACATACACAGTACTCCCACAGGTACCTTCACTCACATTTACATCATTTGAAGTGCATTCTATCAGGACTTTCACCCCTTTCTCTCTGCGAGTTGCTGTTATCTACCGCCCACCTGGGCCACCCCAACAATTTCTGGAACACTTTTCTGCCTGGCTCCCTCACTTTCTATCCTCAGACATCTCCACCATCATTATGGGTGATTTCAATATCCCCATTGACAGTACACAATCGCCTCATTCCTCCAAACTACTCTCTTTAACATCCTCTCTTGGCCTCTCCCAATGGACTGACTCCTCTACTCATCAGGAGGGCCACTGTCTTGATCTTGTATTCACCAGACTATGCTCAGTTTCTGATTTCACTAATGCTCCTTTCCCTCTCTCAGATCATAACCTTATCACCTGCACACTCTCCTCCATTACATCAACATAATTGAAATCAACCAAACCTAAACCCAAAACCCATAGAAATATTAATGCCATTAACCTTCAACAACTATCTACCTCTCTAAAACAACAACTTTCGCCAATTTCTACATTCACTCCTCCTGAGACTGCTGCATCACACCTAAACCAGATTCTAGAAAAAGCCCTCGATGAAGTAGCTCCAGCTACCCATCACACACCACGTAGAGTTAGACATCAACCGTGGCATTCTAGCTTAACATGGCATCTACAAAAACTCTCACGTAAAGTTGAATGTCAGTGGCGAAAGTCTCATACTCCAAGTGACTTCCTCACATATAAGACTATCTACAACTCTTATCGTACTGCTCTGGACACTGCCAAACAAACATATTTCTAATCTCTAATCTCTGCTCAAGCTTCTAATCCAAAGCGACTTTTTAATACATTTAGGCCCTCATTCAGAGCCGTACGCTCTGAGCAGAGCGCACGCTCTGAATGAGGGCCGCCCTCCATAAAAATGGAGCGTCCTCCTGGACGCTCGTATAGCTGTGGGTCACCACCCACAGCCTATACGAGCGTGCAGTTTGATGGCCGCGATGGTCGTGACCATCGCGACCATCGAAACTGCGAGCCAGAGCCTGCGGTTGAGGTTTTCAACCGCAAGGCCCGGAGTGATTTTGGCTCTATCAGAGCCAAAATCACTCCCACTGACATCACTAGTGATGTCAGTGGGCCGGCTTCTGATGGTAGCCGTTCCCTTGGGAACGCCCCCGTCAGGGAGGCACGCCCCCGGCATGCCCACCAAAGGGGGCGTGCTGTCAATCAACATCGACAGCACGCCCCCTTTGATCAGACACAATGAGCGAAGGACTTTCCTTCGCTCGTCGCGTCTGGCGCATGCGCACGACGGAGCTCCCGCCGTCATGCGCATGCGCAGTTTACAACATCGACCCTCTTGCGAGCGGACAGCCGCTTGCGAGTGGGTCTGAATCAGGGCCTTAAACTGCTTCTTACCCCTCCATCACCCAAACCACCTGCTACTATCTGTGCACAAGATCTTGCTTCCTATTTTAGGGACAAGATTGATAAGATCCGAAATGAAATAGTAGGCTCTTCCTCAGCTAGTGACCTGCTCAATTCCCTACCTGAACCCTCTGGCACATTCTCCTCATTTGATCTCACAAACGAAGATGAAGTATCTACACTCTTCTCATCCTCCTACTCTATTACCTCTCCTCTAGATCCTATACCCTCACAAATCAGTAAAGCTTTGTCTCCTGTGCTTATCCCAACCCTAACTAAAATCTGTAATCTCTCTCTCTCTACTGGCAACTTTCCATCACTGTTCAAGCACGCAGTGATTACTCCCATTCTGAAAAAACAAAATTCTGACCCTAGTACTCTCTCAAATTACCGTCCTATCTCCTAGCTCCTATGCCTCTCCAAGCTACTTGAGAGACTTGTCTACACCCACCTCACACACTTTATTAACTCACACAACTTATTGGACCCACTTCAATCCGGCTTTCGTTCCCAACACTCCACAGAGACAGCACTGACTAAGGTAGTAAATGATCTTGTCACTGGCAAGGCTAAAGGCCATTACTCACTCCTAATTCTTCTAGATCTCTCTGCTGCTTTTGACACTGTTGACCACTCTCTTCTCATACAAACACTACAATCCATAGGTCTTAAGGGCACAGCTCTTTCTTGGTTTTCTTCCTACCTATCTGATCGCTCTTTTACTGTTCATTTTTCTGATTCTGCCTCGTCTTCGCTATCTCTATCAGTTGGAGTACCGCAAGGCTCTGTCTTAGGTCCTCTGCTATTCTCAATCTATACCACCTCTCTTGGCAAACTAATCAGCTCTTTTGGATTTCAGTACCATCTGTATGCAGATGATACTCAAATCTACCTATCCTCTCCAGATTTATCTCCATCTGTACTGGTCTGTGTCACTGAATGTCTTTCTGCCATTTCATCTCGGATGTCATCTCGCCACCTGAAACTTAATATTTCTAAAACAGAATTAATTATATTTCCACTGGCCAATAACAGTTACCAACCTGATCTCTCTATCACTGTTGATACCTCGACCATCCACCCCGCCCCACAAGCTCGCTGCCTTGGTGTCATCCTTGACTCTGAACTGTCCTTTGTTCCCCACATTCAATCTGTCTCAAAATCATGTTACATACACTTAAAAAACATATTCAAAATTCGACCATATCGCACACAAGACACTGCAAAAACTCTAATCCATGCACTTATTATTTCCCGCATTGACTATTGCAATAGCCTCCTTACTGGTCTTCCCAAAAACAGGCTATCACCATTACAATTCATTATGAATGCAGCTGCAAGGCTCATCTTCCTTGCAAAACGTTCTTCTTCTGCTGCCCCGCTCTGTCAGTCACTCCATTGGTTGCCGGTTTTCTACCGTATTCAATACAAAATACTTTCACTTACACATAAGGCTACACTTTCACTTACACATAAGGCTACACTTTCACTTACACATAAGGCTATTAACCAAACCACACCAACATACTCATCTCAAAATATCTCCCAAACCCACCTCTCCGCTCAGCACAAGATCTGCATCTCTCATCCCCATGCATTACTTGCTCCCATTCACGGTTACAGGACTTTCTTCGCGCTGCACCCACTCTATGGAATGAACTACCTTGCACAATAAGACTTTCATCTAGTCTCCAATCCTTCAAGTGATCCCTGAAAACTCACCTCTTCAGGCAAGCTTATCAAATTCCAGAACCTCCCACATAACCTTCATAGCTTCCATATCTAATTACATCCCTTTTTTACAGTCCACACACAATCTCACACATTGTCTTTCTCTCACATCCTCATGACATTTGGTCGACATTCCTGTGTGACTGGATCATGCAGCCAACCAAGAAACTGTGCATTCTGGCTGGACCAAATGCAATATATAGCTCCTTTCCTTGTGTATCAATGCCTATTTCCCTATAGATTGTAAGCTTTGCGAGCAGGGCCTTCCTACCTATATATCTGTCTGTTATTACCCAGTTTTGTTCTATTAATGTTTACAATTGTAAAGCGCAATGGAACATGCTGCGCTATATAAGAAACTGTTAATAAATAATAAATAAATAACTTTATAGGACTACATTCGTATAGTGATGTGCTGTGTCCGCCCCTCCTGCCTGTCTCTGGGTGGATGACATCATCAGCATGCGGCTGGAGTGTCACTGTGCATGTCATGACGCCCGGCGTGTGCCGCTGTCTCAATGATGCACGCTTCCCAGTGTTAGCCGCAGGGTAGTGGGGGGTAGTGTGTGGTGGGTAACCTATGTAACGGTGCATGACATAAGTTACATATATATTTATATATATTTATTTATTACCAGTTATTTATATAGCGCACACATATTCCGCAGCGTTTTACAGAGAATATTTGGCCATTCACATCAGTCCCTGCTTACAATCTATATTCCCTATCACATGAGCACACACATACACACTAGGGTTAATTTGTGTTGGGAGCCAATTAACCTACCAGTATATTTTTGGAGTGTGGGAGGAAACCGGAGTACCCAGAGGAAACCCACGCAAGCACAGGGAGAATATACAAACTCCACACAGGTTGGGCTGTGGTGGGAATCGAACCCATGACCTCAGTGCTGTGAGGCAGTAATGCTAACTATTACACCGTCTGTGCATGCATATATATATATATATATATATATATATTCAGATCCACCAAAAACGGGATGGCACTCAGAAATTTAGTATGCAAAACATATATTGTAGAAAAGCATCCAAAGCAGCAGCGACATTTCGAGGTGTAACCCTCTTTCTCAAGCCTTAGGACAACAGACAAACAACACATAGACAAACTTACCCAGTTTGAAAAGCCCCGTTCGTTCATCGCTCCACGTGCGTTGCTCCCAGGAGGGCCGCCCACCGGAAACTGCATCAGACGCACTTCCGGAGCCTGCATTTCACCGTTGCCAGGCAACCACCGCATCACCTTCCAGTACACTTCCTGGTTGTGAGCGCAGCCCCCGGTTCCTACAGTGATACCACCAAGCTGTTAGTGTATTGTCAGCGCTCATCACGGGGGGTATACACGCCCAAGTCAGGAGGTAACTAAGGGAACAATAAGCGGACAGGGTCATCCCATTAACCCCTACATATCAATCTAGTGCATATAAAATCACAGAAATCTACAGTTACATTCAACCAACTAATCCACATCTCATGTGAACTACAGTACATACAAACATATCCCCACAACCAGTAGAGCAGTAACCACCAGTATACATACAATTCTAGAGTTACATCCATCTAATGCATAGGACCATTAAATCTGATCAGTATAGTCCCCCAACTACAGTCAGCTCACAAAATATTCCAGTTAATTTTATCATTTAAGCCTTTAGGACGTGTCGTCTCCAATCTAAATATCCACTATGCTTCTCTGTTTAGTAGAATTTTCAAGCGGTCACCTCCTCTCTGGGATTCCTTTATGTGATCGATAATGATGTATCTCAACGATGTCAGAGGATGACCCATTTCTTTAAAATGACGAGCTACCGGCTGTTCATTTTCTCTACCAGCCAAAGCCAATTTTATCGAAGATCGATGTAGAGCCATCCGTTCACAGAATTTTCGAGTAGTTTCCCTCACATAATACAGGCCACATGGGCAGATTATAATATACACTACAAACATCGATGTACATGTCAATACGTGATTGATCTTATAGCTCTTCTCCCTGTGCGGATGTTGAAATTGATTACTGTTAATTAAACTTTTACAGGTTATACAATTAGTACATCTGTAGCATCCAGGAGCTTTCACATAAACGTTCGGTTCACATGGTATATTTCGTCCCGTAATGTCCGTATGGACAAGCATATCTCGGAGATTCCGGCCTCGTCTAAAGGCTGCCACCAGTCTACTGGTTTTAAAGGTAGATAAGTCCTTATCCGTGGTTATTAATGGCCATAACGCCCGAGTGGCTCGCTTGGTAATGGGGCTGGCTGTGGTGTAATCGCTGGTTCATGGTATCAACTGGTGCTCAGGTCTAATTTTGGGCCGTAGTAACTCCTCTCTTTTCATATTTAGCACTTTTTGTTTCTGTTGAAACAAGAGTGTCTTGTCATATCCTCTGGCAACAAATTTTTTTATTTGATCATCCAACCTGTGTGGTAACTCAGTTGTATCGCTCGTAATTCTCGCCACACGCATCATTTGCGAGAGTGGAAGACCCTTCTTCAAGGCTTCTGGATGGTCGCTGGTCGATATTAGGAAGGTATTCCTGTCTGTGTTCTTTTGAAAGACTTCTGTATATATTTTACCTTCTTTGATTCTCACAGTAACGTCCAGGAAGTGGGCAGATTCATGACTATATGTGTAGGTGAATTTAATCGGGGAACAAGAACTGTTGATGAATTGCATTATCTGTTCCAATTTTTGTTCTCCACCCAACCACAGCATAAATATGTCATCTATATAACGAATAAATAACTGTATATGCTCTTGTGCCTCACGATTGTTGGTCAATAATAATTTTTCTTGAGTGAACATATACACATTTGCATAAGATGGTGAGACCGGGGATCCCATCGCGCATCCATGATTTTGTACATAGAATTTTCCGTCAAACAAGAAGTAGTTTTTGCGCAATGTCATTTCTAAGAGAGACAGGAACAAACCATGATCAAACATTGACGGGGGTACATATTGCATAAGAAAATCCTGCATTGCTTGTAGACCATCTCCATGCGGTATAGACGTGTACAGATTGCACACGTCTAAACAGCATAGGAGTGTATTGGGCGAAATGGTATCCACTTCCATAAGAATTTTCAAAAAATTAGTCGTATCTTTCAAGAAAGTCTTCTCCAGTGGTAATAATGGTTGGAGTACACAATCCAGCAATTGCGCTACAGGATATAACAAAGAATCTTGAGCCGAACTTATCGGTCTACCTGGTGGTCTAGCGGCATCCTTATGCACTTTCGGTAACGTGTATATTATTGGCACCTTCGGGTGCTCAGGACATAATATATTAGCCACCTTCAATGTAATGTCCCCTTTATCCACTGCAGCAAATAACAGGTTCTTTAAATCTTGTTTATACCTTGCAGTAGGATCTGATGGCAATCTACTATACACGTTGGGTTCCAACAATTGTCGTTCAATTTCATACCTGTAGTCTTCGATGTTTTGTACTACAATAGCACCCCCCATGTCCGCTGGCCGTATTATCATATCTTGATATGATCCCAGAGCTTTCAGGGCCTGTTGTTCAAGTTTTGATAGATTAGGGCAAATGTGATATGGTGTATTAGTATATTTAATTACGGAATCATCTAGCATCCTTGTAAAGGTTTTTATGGATGAATTAGTAGATATTGGATCAAATGATGATTTAGAGACTGTTTTCAAGAATTGTTCCACAGGCGGAGCGTCCTTGGTTGATGTCTTATGTTGGAAAAATTCTTTTAACCGCAGCTTGCAGGAGAATTGATGCAGATCTTTCTTCCAATTAAATTCATTATATACATTAGTTGATAGAAATGATAAACCTCCGCAAGTTGCCTATTTGATAAATTGAATATTATGTTATGATCTTCTTTGGACACTTTTTGCCCACTCCTCTTGTTCTGTTTGCCCCTGCGGGTGGCCTTTCTTTTAAAGGCTCCTTGTCTCTTTGTGTATCTCGCTCCAAAGGGGCAGCCTCCGTTCGTGTAGCCTCATCCGAATCCGTCACTACAAAATCACTGTCACTATAATTATAGGCCTGTCGATGTTCCGGACCCTTAGTCTTTTTCGCTTGCCATGGTCTCCGGCGATAGGTTGATGATTTTTCCACCCCCCTACTGGTGTCGCCCACCAACCATCCGTATACTCTGTTCTTTTCATAATCGGCATCCACCTGCTGTTTTTTATTATTTTTAAATCGCCATAACTCCTTTTTATATTGATCACACTGTCTCTCCAATTTATTAATCCAATGCATGTTGGTATCCTCCTCTAAAGTTGTTTTGTGTAATTTCTCCAGGTTAATGATTTTAGTTTTAGTGTTCTGCAGCTCTTTCCCCGCTTCCTCTATCACGAGGACCATCAGATCGAATGCACAACGGTTTAAAATAGCAACCCATTTCCTGACAAACTCAGATTTCTGAGTAGATTTCTGTGATTTTATATGCACTAGATTGATATGTAGGGGTTAATGGGATGAACCTGTCCGCTTATTGTTCCCTTAGTTACCTCCTGATGAGTGTAGGAACCGGGGGCTGCACTAATACCAGGAAGTGTACTGGAGGGTGATGCGGTGGTTGCCTGGCAACGGTGAAATGCAGGCTCCGGAAGTGCGTCAGATGCAGTTTCCGGTGGGCGGCCCTCGTGGGAGGTAGAATTGAATGTTTTAAAAAAGGGTTATCATTTCTACCAACTAATGTATATAATGAATTTAATTGGAAGAAACATCTGCATCAATTCTCCCGCAAGCTGCGGTTAAAAGAATTTTTCCAACATATGACATCAACCAAGGACGCTCCGCCTGTGGAACAATTCTTGAAAACAGTCTTTAAATCATCATTCGATCCAATATCTACTAATTGATCCATAAAAACCTTTACAAGGATGCTAGATGATTCCGTCATTAAATATACTAATAAACCATATTGCATTCGCCCTAATCTATCAAAACTTGAACAACAGGCCCTGAAAGCTCTGGGATCATATCAAGATATAATAATACGGCCAGTGGACATGGGGGGTGCTATTGTAGTACAAAACATCGAAGACTACAGGTATGAAATTGAACGACAATTGTTGGAACCCAACGTGTATAGTAGATTGCCATCAGATCCTACTGCAAGGTATAAACAAGATTTAAAGAACCTGTTATTTGCTGCAGTGGATAAAGGGGACATTACATTGAAGGTGGCTAATATATTATGTCCTGAGCACCCGAAGGTGCCAATAATATACACGTTACCGAAAGTGCATAAGGATGCCGCTAGACCACCAGGTAGACCGCTAAGTTCGGCTCAAGATTCTTTGTTATATCCTGTAGCGCAATTGCTGGATTGTGTACTCCAACCATTATTACCACTGGAGAAGACTTTCTTGAAAGATACGACTAATTTTTTGAAAATTCTTATGGAAGTGGATACCATTTCGCCCAATACACTCCTATGCTGTTTAGACGTGTGCAATCTGTACACGTCTATACCGCATGGAGATGGTCTACAAGCAATGCAGGATTTTCTTATGCAATATGTACCCCCGTCAATGTTTGATCATGGTTTGTTCCTGTCTCTCTTAGAAATGACATTGCGCAAAAACTACTTCTTCTTTGACGGAAAATTCTATGTACAAAATCGTGGATGCGCGATGGGATCCCTGGTCTCACCATCTTATGCAAATGTGTATATGTTCACTCAAGAAAAATTATTATTAACCAACAATTGTGAGGCACAAGAGCATATACAGTTATTTATTCGTTATATAGACGACATATTTATGCTGTGGTCGAGTGGAGAACAAAAATTGGAACAAATAATGCAATTCATCAACAGTTCTTGTTCCCTGATTAAATTCACCTACACATATAGTCATGAATCTGCCCACTTCCTGGACGTTACTGTGAGAATCAAAGAAGGTAAAATATATACAGAAGTCTTTCAAAAGAACACAGACAGGAATACCTTCCTATTATCGACCAGCCACCATCCAGAAGCCTTGAAGAAGGGTCTTCCACTCTCGCAAATGATGCGTGTGGCAAGAATTACGAGCGATACAACTGAGTTACCACACAGGTTGGATGATCAAATAAAAAAATTTGTTGCCAGAGGATATGACAAGACACTCTTGTTTCAACAGAAAAAAAAAGTGCTAAATATGAAAAGAGAGGAGTTACTGCGGCCCAAAATTAGACCTGAGCACCAGTTGATACCATGGACCAGCAATTACACCACAGCCAGCCCCATTATCAAGCGAGCCACTCGGGCGTTATGGCCGTTAATAACCACAGATAAGGACTTATCTACCTTTAAAACCAGTAGACCGGTGGCAGCCTTTAGACGAGGCCGGAATCTCCGAGATATGCTTGTCCATACGGACATTACGGGACGAAATATACCACGTGAACCGAACGTTTATGTGAAAGCTCCTGGATGCTACAGATGTACTAATTGTATAACCTGTAAAAGTTTAATTGACAGTAATCAGTTTCAACATCCGCACAGGGAGAAGAGCTATAAGATCAATCACGTATTGACATGTACATCGATGTTTGTCGTGTATATTATAATCTGCCCATGTGGCCTGTATTATGTGGGGCAAACTACTTGAAAATTCTGGGAACAGATGGCTCTACATCGATCTTCGATAAAATTGGCTTTGGCTGGTAGAGAAAATGAACAGCCGGTAGCTCGTCATTTTAAAGAAATGGGTCATCCTCTGACATCGTTGAGATACATCATTATCGATCATGTAAAGAAATCCCTGAGAGGAGGTGACCGCTCGAAAATTCTACTAAACAGAGAAGCACAGTGGATATTTAGATTGGAGACGACACGTCCTAAAGGCTTAAACGATAAAATTAACTGGAATATTTTGTGAGCTGACTGTAGTTGGGGGACTATACTGATCAGATTTAATGGTCCTATGCATTAGATGGATGTAACTCTAGAATTGTATGTATACTGGTGGTTACTGCTCTACTGGTTGTGGGGATATGTTTGTATGTACCTTAGTTCACATGAGATGTGGATTAGTTGGTTGAATGTAACTGTAGATTTCTGTGATTTTATATGCACTAGATTGATATGTAGGGGTTAATGGGATGACCCTGTCCGCTTATTGTTCCCTTAGTTACCTCCTGACTTGGGCGTGTATACCCCCCGTGATGAGCGCTGACAATACACTAACAGCTTGGTGGTATCACTGTAGGAACCGGGGGCTGCGCTCACAACCAGGAAGTGTACTGGAAGGTGATGCGGTGGTTGCCTGGCAACGGTGAAACACAGGCTCCGGAAGTGCGTCTGATGCAGTTTCCGGTGGGCGGCCCTCGTGGGAGCAACGCAGGTGGAGCGATGAACGAACGGGGCTTTTTAAACTGGGTAAGTTTGTCTATGTGTTGTTTGTCTGTTGTCCTAAGGCTTGAGAAAGAGGGTTACACCTCGAAACATCGCTGCTGCTTTGGATGCTTTTCTACAATATATGTTTTGCATACTAAATCTCTGAGTGCCGTCCCGTTTTTGGTGGATCTACATGAGATATTTGGACAGGCACCGAAGGAACTTTGCTGTTTGTGTGACAGAGTGCCAGCATAGAGGGGACGTATATATATATATACATATAGAGAGAGAGAGAGCATCAAATCTAAACGTTAATCCCCAGTGTGTGTTTGATGCGTGTTTCACCATTATGGCTTTGTCAAAATGTGATCAAAAGAAACATCATAATGTATTATTTGGCAATGTATAAATGACAGCAACTAAGTTCTTCATAAGTACTGTAGGACGGCATAACAAAAAATTTAACTAGCTCTTTTATTGACAGAGATAAAATCATTATTTACTATGTTCAGTCCATTGATTTTTACACCGAAGTGAAACCATATTAAATAATGCTCTCAACATTCATATATTCATGAGCAAAATGATAATATTTGTGCAGACAATTAGAAATATAGATGGAGTAGCTGTTTAGAATAATACCTAGGAAAGTAACATACCTGAGAAAATCTTTCTGATCTAATGTCTAAAGTCCATTTAAATTGCCCCCTAGCACACAAACAGAGTGATGCAGAGAGAACTCTTTCAAACCACAGATACTCTGTGTTGCTAGGTGACAGAGATCATGAGAGGAGAACACTGAACTTTGTGACTTCAGTTCTCGATATTAAAGGTCTTGGTGATGCTGATGCATTTCAGATTCTACTTTAGATCTACTTTGTAAAATTCTTACAAACTACAGACCAATACCTGAACAAACATCATAAATAAAAAATAGCTTATATCGTATTAAAGTCTTCAAATCTTAACTCTATACATATGTGCATGTATTTAGGCATCTTTGGGAAATGTATAAATATTTGTGAAAGTTAATATACTATGGGGTCTATTCACTTTTTATATTTTTGGATGCTTTTTTTTTTTCTCAGCCATTTCCCGACTATAATCTTCTCAGGGACAATGGTTGCGTTAACACACTGTCCCTGCGAAGTCCCCGCAGGCAGTCTTTTCGGTTGTCCGATAAGACCGTTCGGCAATGCGCATGCCCCGTCTATGCACAGCATATGTATATAGTGTATATATTTAAATGTACACTATATATATAGCCTTCCTGGTGCTTGTCTATCTTTAATTCATATTGCTCTCTCACCCACACATTACTCCATCCCCCAAGTAGAGTTTCCACAGAGGAACGTGTGGGGGAGAGAGCAGTATGAACAGAAAGTTGACAAGCTCTGAGAAGAGCTACAGTATATATATATATACACCTACCATTATCTGTGCAAAACGCTAGACATTCCTAACAGTCAGGCCAATTTCATTATGAGTTGCATAGAGTTCATATTAGAACATAATTTCTTTTGGTATGAAGGCCATCATTACAAACAGCTGACGGGGACCGCAATGGGTAGTCGTTTCACGCCGAGTTATGCGAACTTGATCGTCTCCAAGTGGGAAGACGACAAGATTTGGAATAACAACCCCTATAGAGCCAATTTACATCTATGGACGAGATTCATAGATGATGTACTATTGATCTGGGATGGCACTGAGGACACCCTAAAAGATTTTCTGCAATACATCAACTCCAATGATTTAAATCTAGAATTCACATCATCATTTAGCAAAAACACCATAAATTTTTTGGATCTGGAAATATTTATAGAAAATAATAAGATCGAAACCAAGACTTTCATTAAACAAGTAGACTGTAATAATTACATACTGGCATCCAGCAATCATCATCCCCAATGGATAAGAAACATCTCTGGAGGACAATTCCAACGCCTACGGAGAAACTGTTCGAAGGATGGAGACTTCAATATACAAAGTGAAAAACTGAAGTTAAGGTTTAAAGAAAGAAATTATGATAACACATTACTGGAAAACAGCCTTAAAGCCATAAAAAAGAAAAATAGGAGTGACCTAATCACATACAATAACTCCAAAAAAGAGAAGGAACCACAATTATCTTTCATCACAAAATATAATAGCAATACAAAGTCATTGGAGGACATTCTGTCTAAACATTGGCACATTCTTAAAACGGACCCTATTCTAAATGAGATAATTCCAAGAAAACCTATTATGATATATAGAAGAGCAAAGAGTTTGAAAACAACATTGACTTCCAGTTATTTACCACTAGAAGGACAGAGAGGCATTGAAAGAAATATAGACTTTTATCATTGTAACAATTGTAAAAGCTGCACCTCTGTAGATACAGCGTCTATCAAAGGAAAAAAGTAGTATAAATCAGAAGTAACTAATAAGGAATATACTGTGAAACAGCATCTCACATGTAACACAGAAGGAGTGATCTACTTATTGGAGTGCGAGTGCGGACTCCAATATGTGGGACGCACAAAAAGAAAACTGAAGACAAGAATAAGTGAACATATTATTAATATCAGGAAGAGCTTACGAACACATAGTGTTTCAGATCACTTCCACACCCATCACAACAGTAACCCTAAGGGACTCAAGTTCATGGCAATTCAGAAAATCGATCCTGATTGGAGAGGGGGTGACTATATACAGCAGATGTCAAAGAAAGAAACTCAGTGGATTTATGAGTTAAAAACCCTACATCCTGGAGGTCTAAATGTAGACTTTGAACTCAGCTCTTTTTTGAAGAATACATGAATCAACCCTTTAATAAATAATAAACACACTTATGAAGTACATTTTCGACTTTCAGCAACCAAATTTATTAGTACCATTTTTTAGTGACCACTTTAATATGAAATCATTTTTGTTTTGTTTTTTTTGTGCAAGATTACAATATCATTTTATTTAATTTTATTTTCATTATTTTATTTTTATTTTCATTATAATTTCATTTTTATTTATTATTAGTCATATTTCTTTATTCATATATATATATATATATATATATATATATATATATTTTTTTTTTTTTTTCCCACATATATCTTTCCCATATTATTGATTTTATTTTGCACATATTATTCTGCATCTAAAACGTTGGTGACCTTATTCGGTCCACAAACAGTCATTTTAAAGTCTAACAATAAAGATAATTAACGAGTTAAGCAACAGAAGTGCAGGAGACCCCTGCAGCCAATTACAAAGGACCTAATGGTATAAATAAGAATGACAACGGGCACTCTGACTTCCTTGATAAAGTCTGGAAATGGATGAAATGCATTGGAGCTTTTCTACACACCACTGCTGACGGCTCTGTACATTCAGAAGCCAAAAGCCGGGAAGGACGCAAACCCTGAAGAGGTCTAAGTCGGACGTCCACGCCGCACAAGAAGACTGGGCTAAGTGTTCTCCTGCAACCTCCACGAACGCCGGCAAAGACATCAGCGGCACGGGGGAGAGGAATAGAAACTCCACGTCTGGTCAAGCTTTAGGGTAAGGTAGGGACAGCAGCCGCTGCATTGCACTTCAGCAGCAGGTACCCACCTGTACAAAAGAGCTTATACATCACTAATAGCACACCAGTGTCTATTAGTTTTTACTTATCCAAGCATTCACATTTCATTTTAATTTCATTATTTATTTTATATTTATTTTTATTATTTATATTTTCCATTTATTTTGATTTCATTATTTGGTAGTCATCTAATATTATTTTCACTTATAACAAATTCAGTATTACATTGAATTACATTTGTTGCTAATTTTTATCCAAAACTTATGTTGCAAATTGTGTCCAGGAATTGGCCACACGTATATGTCACATTGGATCACCTAAGCGCTTCCTTTTTGCTTGATATATATATATATATAGTGTTGAAGCCGGATGGTTGGCTGTGACCCAAATTGTAAAATTAAAATCTGCATGACGCCATTTTATGTTGCCCCTGATGAAGCCATCTTGCGTCGTCAGCATGAAACCTTTGTGTGCAATGCTAATATGCTATTATTAGCATCGTGCGACTGCATTGCTACCGCATATTGTTAAAAGTCCTACCATACCCCATACGCACATTAAATCATACATATAATATACAAGACGCACTGTGCACAGTTGCACTGTTTATCAAAGCACTCTGCACATAAAACACACCATGCATATTAGCGACTATACGCAATATCCCCACACTGACACATTGCATACTTACACAAAAAGGTTCCCTAGCATTAAAGTTAATATTAAAGGTTTTCTACGTTATCAAATCTATTGTGAAATACAGGTATTTGATAACTAGGGTTTAGTACATGATAAGCAGACCGTGTTTGGTGCTATTCTAAACCACTGTTTATTTACAGAACTCCGGCTCCATCGGCAAGGAGATCACAACATGCGTCTGCGAATTATGGATCATAGAGAGATAGGCATTGAAATGTACTCTGTAATGTAATGTTTATTAACCAGTTTAGACTTGTTCTTTGGCGGGAAAATGCACACAAGGGTGGAGGCAGGAAAGAACGCTTGCCTTCGAAAACCTGCTACCACTTGATGCTGAGAGACCGCTATCCGTTATTGTGTGAGTTCAAGGGGCGCTGATTAGAATCCAGGGACAAGGAAGGAAAAAGTTTGTTTTCCTTCATTTATAAAGTTTTTTGTTAAAAGGGGAAGCCGCACAATAGCGTATGCATATTTCCTGTATTGCTGCTACGTGTTCAAACGGTCATTGTATGCATAGCGTGATTGCTTGTTAAACCTCTGTATTAGGGGTGAGTGGGTTCGGATTTCTGAAATCCGAACCCCCCCGAGCCCCCCCGATCCGAGGCCGATCCGAGTCAGGCTCGACTTTTCCCGCCTGACTCGGATCTGAAATCAAGGCAAAACGTCATCATCCCGCCTTCCGGGTCTCGCGGGTTTTGGATCCTATATAAGGTACCCGCTTTGGCGCCATTTTCTCACTCGGCTGTGGACAGTGAAGAGGGAGGGTGGGAGTTAGGACTGGCTGGGCTGTGTAGTGTAGTGTAGTGCAGTGTAGTGTTGTGCTGTGCTGTGCTGCGCTGTGCTGCTGTTGTCCATAGGGGCTGTGTCCACTACTTCAAAGTCCATAGGGGCTGGCTGGACTGTGTTGTGCAGTCAGTTGTCCACTCCAAAGTCCTGTGCAGTGTCCCAGTCCTAAAGGGGTGCTGTAGTGTTGTCCAGGGGGTGCTCTGTCCGTCAGGGGTGCTCCCCCCAAGTGCAAAAAATATATATATTTTTTCTGTGTTTGTGAATTGTGTGCACTGTGGCTGCACGTGCATCAACAAAGGAGCAGCACCAAGCGTGCGCCTGTGTCCCATATGTAAAAGGCCGGCTGGCTTGTCCGTTAAAGGGTGCTGTAACCCCCAAAGGGCACTCCAAACAAAATAAAAAAATATATTTTTTTGTGTTTGTGAATTGTGTGCGCAGTAGCCGCACGTGCATCAACAAAGTAGTGCCAAGCGTGCGCCTGTGTCCCATAAATAAAGGGCCGGCTGGATTGACCACTAAAGGGTGCTGTAACCCCCAAAGGGCACTCCAAACAAAATAAAAAAATATATTTTTTTGTGTTTGTGAATTGTGTGCGCAGTAGCCGCACGTGCATCAACAAAGTAGTGCCAAGCGTTCGCCTGTGTCCCATAAATAAAGGGCCGGCTGGATTGACCACTAAAGTGTGCTGTAACCCCCAAAGGGCACTCCAAACAAAATAAAAAAATATATTTTTTTGTGTTTGTGAATTGTGTGCGCAGTAGCCGCACGTGCATCAAAAAAGTAGTGCCAAGCGTGCGCCTGTGTCCCATAAATAAAGGGCCAGCTGGATTGCCGCTAAAGGGTGCTGTAACCCCCAAAGGGCACTCCAAACAAAATAAAAATAAAAATTCTGTGTTTGTGAATTGTGTGCACTGTGGCTGCACGTGCATCAACAAAGGAACAGCGCCAAGCATGCGCCTGTGTCCCATAAGTAAAGGGCCGGCTGGCTCATTTCTTAAAGGGTGGTGTAACCCACAAAGTGCACTACTCTCCAGCAAAAATAAAAATATATTTTCTGTGTTTGTGTGCACCTTAGCCGCACGTATATATCAATATAACATAAATGGAGGACCAAACTTTCTCCGATAAAAATAAAATAGGGAAAGATCAAGAACCACTTTCTCCTAGTGCTGTTGCTGCTGCTGGGAGTTGTTCATCATCCCAGAGAGGAAGTAGGAACACCACTACTTTTACTAAACAATTGACCCTCCAACAGTCCCTAGCGAGGAGGATGAAGTACGACAGCAGTCATCCTGAAGCAAAACGTATAACTGAGGCCTTGACTGCTATGTTGGTGTTAGACGTGCGTCCGGTATCCGCCATTAGTGCAGTGGGATTTAGACAATTGATGGAGGTAGTGTGTCCCCGGTTCCAAATCCCGTCTAGATTCCACCTGCATCCTCAAAGCAGCAGCGACAAGCGTGCATCTGTCTGTTAGAGGGTGGTGTAACCCTCAAAGTGCGCTCCACAAACAATAAAAAAATTCTTTTTTTTTCTGTCTTTGTGAAATGTGTGGGCTGTAGCCGCACCTGCATCCTTAAAGCAGCAGCGACAAGCGTGCGGTTGTCTGTTAAAGGGTGGTGTAACCCTCAAAGTGCGCTCCACAAACAATAAAAAAATTATTCTTTTTTTTTCTGTCTTTGTGAAATGTGTGGGCTGTAGCCGCACCTGTATCCTTAAAGCAGCAGCGACAAGCGTGCGTCTGTCTGTTAAAGGGTGGTGTAACCCTCAAAGTGCGCTCCACAAACAATAAAAAAATTCTTCTTTTTTTCTGTCTTTGTGAAATGTGTGGGCTGTAGCCGCACCTGTATCCTTAAAGCAGCAGCGACAAGCGTGCGTCTGTCTGTTAAATGGTGGTGTAACCCTCAAAGTGCACTCCACAAACAATAAAAAAATTCTTCTTTTTTTTCTGTCTTTGTGAATTGTGTGGGCTGTAGCCGCACCTGCATCCTCAAAGCAGCAGCGACAAGCATGCATCTGTCTGTTAAAGGATTACATCGGTGACAGCATCCAAGTAGGCATGTCAGACAGTCTGTACATGTACTGGCAGGAAAAAGAGGCAATTTGGAGGCCCCTGTACAAATTGGCTTTATTTTACCTGAGTTGCCCCCCCCTCCAGTGTGCACTCCGAAAGAGTGTTTAGTGCAGCCGGGAACCTTGTCAGCAAAAGGCGTAGGAGGTTGCTTCCACAAAATGTGGAGAAGATGATGTTCATAAAAATGAATTATCAACTCTTCCAGGGAGACCAGCCTCCAGAACGTACAGAGGGACCTGTGGTGGTGGATTCCAGCAGGGACGAGTTAATACTCTGCGAGGATGAGGATGTACACAACACTGAAGAGGGTGAGGAATCGGTGGATGAGGAGGATGAGGACGACATCTTGCCTCCGTAGACCCAGTTTGTGCGGGGACAGATTAATTGCCAGCTTGTTTTGTGGGGGCCCAAACGAAACAATCATTTTAGCCACAGTCTTGTGGCAGACCCTGGCGCTGAAATGATTGCTTTGTTAAAGTGCGCATGTCCTATTTATACAACATAAGGGTGGGTGCACCTCTTTTTTTTCTTTGCATTATGTAGCCTAGTTCTTTGCATTTGGGGCCTAGTTTTTCAAACTGCCATCCTGTCTGCCACTGCAGTGTCACTCCTAGATGGGCCACGTGTTTGTGCCGCCCACTCGTATCTCTTAGCATAGTCATCCAGCTACCTCGGTGCAACCTTTTGGACATAAAAACACTATTGTGAGGTGTGAGGTGTTCAGAATAGACTAGAAATTAGTGGAAAGTAAGGTTATTGAGGTTAATAATAGCATAGGAGCAGAAAAACCCACAAATTCTGTGATTTTAGCTGTTTTTATGCTTTTTTTTAAAAAAATACAGATCCAAAACACAAAACCCAGAACCCAAAACACGGAAGGGTGGTTTTGGCAAAACCAATCCAGATCCAAAACACGAAGAAAGATCCAGATCCAAAACCAAAACACAAAACACGAAAAGTGGCCGGTGCACACCCCTACTCTGTATTATACTGCTATATTAAGGGAAAAGGTTCTATTTTCTGTGCAGAAAAGGTGTATGTAAATTGAAACGTGTGATTGTGAAGGCTACTGTCTGTTAAGCCTAAATAGTGGAGGTTACTGTCTGTTAAACCTCAGTGAAAACTCGGTAGGTGCCTGACGGGGCAGTACAAACTACTGGGCCAGTGTACAAAGCAGGTACATTGTGGTTATCTAGGAACTAAGGGGTTTCTTGGTATGGCACCCATTAATCGCAAAGTCCATTAATCAGTTAGGTTCTTTGGGCAATGCGATTGAACCGCATGGTTATATAAACCGTGATTGTGAAGTGGGTTGTCGTGGGAGTGAAACTGCTGGCAAGGATAGGAGTTATTGGAACTTCTAGATGCTACCAGCGGGAGTAAACTCAAAGTAGGAAGCGAGCGACGGAAGCTTGAGTTAATATCATCGCAAGTAGAATAATTTTCAATAGGTGTATATTCTGCTCCTCATAATACAAGCCGAATGTAACGCCAGGTGGGTCTGCTGTGTATGATGGGAGGGAGTGCATGAACGTAGCTCACTGAAAATCATTCATCAATTGAAATTCTCTAGAAATTGCTAAGCGTTTACTCAGATGGGTGCAAGGCAATCTCTAGTAATGGTCGATGATGTGCTGCTGGTGGAAGGGCCGGTATGTTATGTTTAAAAAGTATGGTGCGTACACTACAGCATACTGTGACATATGGGTCAAAATGACCAAGAAATGTAGAACACCTTTTCCTAAGATTGGTAGCTTTGATTCAGAGGTTCTGAACAATCTCAGAGACAGTATATGTTTAGTGAAGTCTCTGAAGAAAAGGGTAAAGTTTAATGATTGCTTGAAGTTGTGGCAGCATGAGGCGAACATGTGGCTTAGTGGTGTGCACGCGACACAAACTAGCGTTGCATATACGACACAAGGGAGCGTGCACGCAAATAGCGTTGTATGCAAGCCGCAAAGTAGCACGCACGCAAATAGCATTGCGCACGCACCGCAAAGTAGTATGCATGCACAGCAAGGTAGCGTTGCAGAAGGTAATGTTAGTAGCGCACGCACACCACCACCGCCCTATGCGGATGGGGGTGAAGGTACAGTCGATCTCAAAATCATAAAAATGTAACAAGTAACTTGTACCCTCTAAGTAACTATAAGGAACATGTTTATGATGCAGATGATGAACCTGTTGTGATGTCCGCTCTTTCCCATGTTGCACAGGTAGCTGCCCCGTTAGTACCAGAAATGGAGGTAGCCCCACCAGTGCAGGAAGTATTAACACCCACTGTAACAGTAGCGGACATTACTAATACCATATGTAGTAGCAATAGGCTGAACCCTTAAACAGTTAGTAAGGTCAAAGGTAGCAGTGTGCCAGGCATCCATCCCATCCAGACAATAACTGTTCCCAATGGGAATCCGGATGCACATGGTGTGGTGGCCACAAGAGATGTAGCGATGCATTGTACATGAACAAGAGCAGAACTACGTTCCATAATGACAGATTTCCTCAACCCTAGGAAAGAACTAGCAAAGTGCCAGAGATTTGTAAAGGATTTAGGTAATGCTCATGAGCCAACCAATAAAGATTGGCGAGTGGTATTACGGGCATGTTTTCCACACAATACCGACGTGAAAAAGTTTATCACATCCTGTGTATTGGATGGAGATAGTCCCATAACTGATGCAGGTAATCAGGACAATATAACTCACATTGTCATCCAATTGGCTGTATTTTTCCCATTAATTGTTAACTGGAGTAAAATCTTCACGATTAAGCAGAAAGAGAGTGAGTCTGCAGCAGATTATTTTACCAGAGCGCTGCAGACTATTACCCAATACACAGGCTTAGAGGATATAAAAGCCAACACCCATTACAGGGAAATGACAATCACAGTGCTTTTGGATGGTCTTAAAGACACTCTAAAGGCCAGGGTTCAGACCTCACTTCCTGGGTGGAGGGGAATTACAGTAGACACACTCAAGGAATCTGCAATTGAACATGAAAAAACTTCCTTAGGAAGAGAGAAAAGCAGAGCGAGAAGCTAATGGCTGTTAGTATTCAAGCTCTGGAAGGAATGCAAATAACACTGCAGCACTCTTATCACACTCTGGGGCCTATTCATCAACACTAAAATAACGTTTTTAAGGACATTTTCCTTAAATAACGTTATTTTGGTATTCATGAACAGACTTAGCACAGGAGATATCACAGATATCTCCTTGCTAAGTTCCCCTGCGTTAATTTCCACACTCCCCATACATTAGTATGGGGATGTGGAAATTGTGGTATTCATCAAATTCCGAAAATTATGAATTTTCGGAATTTGATGCAGTTACTATGAGGTGGCGAATAGCAGAATCAACTTACCTGTATCCATGTGTGCAGGTCCCCCAATGAGTCCCTCCGGTGCTCTGCTCCATCCTCAGGCTCCGGAGGCTGGTCGGACATGTGTGCTCCCCAGCAGAGCACAAGAAAGTTTTGAGAAAAAAAATAATTATTATTTTTTCTAATCTGTCATGTGGTCTGCTGGGAAACCACATGACAGACCAGCAGGACGGAGCCGGAGGCTGCTGCGCGGACAGGTAAGTCGGGGTGGGAGGTGAGCGGAGGGGGGGGTCAGGGGGATACGCAAACTTAACGCATCTGTAGGCAGTGCTGCGCATGCGCTGGTTTTACAGATGTAACAGCGCATGCGCAGCACTGTTTCCAGATGCAATAAGGTAGTGTAGGCAGGGAAAAGTATCTATTTCCCGAAAAGCTGTCATCGCAAAAATGACAGCTTTTCGGAATAGATACTTATGGAGAGGTGGAATGATGAATTCCACCTATAATTAGGTAGAACTCCATGCGAGTTCTAACCCTAATTATCTCTAGAGAATTTGTAGGTTTAATGAATAGGCCCCTCTGCCACAATACACTCATCCCATACAACCTCCAATCCCTTATCCCTATACCCAACCACAATCTTTCCTCATTCCCCAACCCACACAACAACCACCTTTCATAACATGTCAACCACAAAGGTGTTATAGATGTAACAAGGAAGGCCACATAAGTAAGTTCTGTAAGGCTAAGAAATGGGAAACACCAAACCAGGGAACACCGAGATACCCACAGAAGGGGCACCCACAGCAGTCAGGACAATTCCAGCCTTCACCTGCTCACGTTGCAGCAGTGAATGCTTTGCTGGAAGAAGATAGTCAGCTCTAGAGGTCAGGTCACACCTGTAGTCTACGGTCAGTCAGGTGAACTGGGGGTACTAGGGAAGAACCTGTAATGACGGTTGATGTAGCTGGTACTAAACATTCTTTTCTTGTAGACACAGGGGCGACCAGATCAGTGATAAAATCTCCATCTAATTTACAGGTGACCAGCAAAACAGAGGCCCTCATTCAGAGCCGTTCGCTATTTGCGGTCGTTCGTTCAAAAACAAGGGGTGGCTATTCAAATGATCAGTTCGCAAATTGCAGTCTGTTCACACCTCTAAGTCTGAATGAGCGAACAAAACATACGCTCGTTTATTTGTTAAAAACGCCCCCTGGCCGCACGCACCATACGTCATGTCCGCTATTTATTAGATTAATCGAGTACATCGACCAGCGTATGAACTGCTCGCTATTCTTGTGGTTGGTTTTTGCTACCACAAACTTGCGAGCAGTTCTGGCTATAAAATAACCCAGTGACGTGGTCAATGACGCTGCTGTATTAATTATGCACACCCATAAAACGCCCGTTTTGACCTTTAAGCACGCCTGCGTTCGGATCTCCACTCCCCATTTTCAAGCACCGTCCCCTGTTACCACCCACATACGCCTCATTCTGTCACTCAAAATAGCAGGCATTCGCTATATTGCGAGCACATGAAATTCGGCCGCACTGACTGGTTCGCGCATGCGTATAACGATCCGTACGCATGCGCAGATGTGCGAACATCGCTCGGAACGAGCGTACTGCCGCTAGCGAGTGGCTCTGAATGAGGGCCAGTACCAGCAATGGGTGTAATGGGTAAAGTGCAACATTATCCTTTAACCAAATCTGCAGAGGTTACTATTGGTCCATTGCATACCAGGCATTCCTTTCTCCTGGCAGCAGCGGCCCCTACTAACCTACTGGGAAGGGATTTGTTATGTAAAATGGGATGTGTCATTTATTGTACCCCTAATGGTATATTTTTAGATATTCCAGAGAGAGTTGCGCACGAGGTGAGGGATATATTGGACACCCCCCAAAGGTTAATGTTTCACTCTACTGTTTCAGATAAGAATTCATCTCAGGTAGAGCAGATGTTATCTCAAATACCACTTCACTTTGGACCAAAGATGGACAGGACACTGGATTGATGGCAAATGTAGCTCCTGTAATGGTAAATCTAAAAAGTGGTAGGCAAGCTCCAAAAATTCCCCAATACCCATTAAAACAAGAGGTAGAGATAGGAGTTTATCCCATAATTGAGCGGTTATTATTGAGAGATTGCTCCAGAAGGGAAATTTAGTCCATACAGCGAGTGTAGCCAACAGTCCCATCTTTCCTGTGAATAAGAGTGGTGGGAGGGGTTATAGGCTGGTACAGGACCATAGAGGGGTTAATAAGGTAGTAGAGAGCCAATTCCCTGTAGTGCCGAATCCAGCTGTCATTCTAATGCAGATCCCACCAAATGCAACCCATTTTACTGTCATTGACCTCTGTTCTGCCTTCTTCTCTGTCCCTCTTCATCCTGACTGTCAGTACCTATTTGCATTTACATACAGAGGAGTACAATACACATGTACATGATTTCCCCAGGGCTTCATAGACAGCCCCAGTATCTTCTCCCAGGCCTTACACGACTGTTTACAATCTTTTCAACCTGCCAATGGATCTGTTCTAATACAATATGTGGATGATTTATTGTTGTGTTCTGATTTGTTTATGTCATGTTTAAATGATACTAAACCTTTATTGCTTCATCTCTCACAAACAGGACACAAGGTTACTAAGGACAAACTACAGCCATGCCAGTCCAGGGTTAAATACCTAGGACACTGTCTAATGCAGGGATTACAACCTCTGATTACTGACAGAATCCAGGCCATATGGACCATGACACTGCTGCAGAACCAACAGCAAATCCGTACCTTCTTGGGAATGTGTGGATAATGCAGAATGTGGATCCCAGGTTTTTCTATTTTGGCTTTGCCATTACAGGACTTAATCTCTTCCTCAAAGCCCGATCATGTCATACACACAGAGTAAACAGAGCAGGCTTTCCTTAATCTTAAGGATAGTCTGACAAGAGCACCTGCATTGGGAATACCTGATTATGAAAAACCTTTTGATTTGTATTGTACGGAAGCTGACGGTTGCGCAGCAGGTGTCCTCATACAAAAACATGGTGATGCCAGTAGGCCCATAGCATACTACAGTGCACAATTGGACCCTGTGGCAAGATCACTCCCAACGTATTTGAGAAGTGTAGCAGCAACTGCTCTATTGATCAGTATGAGTGAGGATGTAGTATTAGGCCATGATATGATTGTTTATACACCCCATGCTGTATCTGTTTTGCTGAATTCTGCCCAAACCAGACATGTTTCCTCAGCTAGGTTCACAAAATGGGAACTAGTTCTAATAGCACCTGCAAATATCACCATTAAACAGTGCAGTACGTTAAACCCAGCAACGTATTTACCATATGTGCCTCAGGATGCACAAAGGGTGGAGAGAGATGAGTTGCTGGCAGAAGGTGAGTTTTGCAGGTACAGTATACTGATGCACATGATTGTATGGAATATATAAATCAGACCTTTACTGCAAGACCTGACATGCGTGATACACCTTTAGAAAATGTAGATGTGACATTTTACATGGATGGGAATTGTCATGGACAAACTGACACTGGAGAGTTATGTACAGGTTATGCTGTTGTAAGATGAAGACATCATAGAAGCCAAACCCCTTGGTCCACCGCACTCGGCCCAAGTGGCGGAGCTGGTGGCACTAAGGAGAGCATGTGAATTTGCAAAAGGCAAATCTGCTAATATCTACACTGACTCTAGGTACGCCTTTGGGGTAGTACATGATTGTGGTGCTCTAGGGCGTTTAAGAAATTTTATGACAGCAGCAGGCACACCAGTCGCACACTCAAAACATATAAAAGGACTATTGACAGCTATCCAAATGCCTAAGGCAGTAGCCATCGTTAAGTGTAAAGCCCATACATGGGAAGATGACCCGGTGTCACTGGGCAATAACAGGGCAGACAAAGCTACCAAATGGGTAGCAGGTTTAAGAGTAAACATGCCAATTAATCAAATGATGATGGTTTTCTAAACGATTGATATGCAGAAATTAATTGAAATGCAAAAGTTGTGTTCCATTCAGGAAAAGGCAGTCTGGAGATCTAAGGGATGTGGGCAAGAGTTCTCTGGACTCTGGAGAGATAGACAAGGTAAGCTGGTGGCACCCAAGGCATATTGCCCAAGCTTGTCTGAGGCAGCGCACGGTCTGACTCACCTGGGAAAGCAGGGTATGTGCAAGTTGGTCAGGGCATATTGGTGTGCACCAGGTTTCTCTTCACAAGCTGAAAAGAGGGCAATGTCCTGTTTGACATGCTTGAGGAAGAATGTTGGAAAAACAATACCAATTGAGCCATCCCATGTTCCTCTGATAGACGGACCTTTCAGGTAATACAAATTGATTTCATCCAATTACCACCCTGCAGGAATCTCAAGTAGGTATTAGTTTGTACAGATCTATTTTCTAACTGGGTAGAGGCATACTCAGCTGCCACTAATACTGCTGCGTTCACTGATAAAAAGATTGTTCAGGAGTTTGTATGCAGATACGGTATCCCTAGAATTATTGAAAATGAGAGGGGTACTCATTTCACAGGTGATGTCTTCCAGAACATGTGTAAGTTGATGAGTATTAATAGTAGACTTCACACCCCTTATCGACCGCAAGCCAGCGCCAAGGTGGCGAGGATGAAAGGTACTATTAAAAATAAACTGAGTAAGATAATGGCAGAAACTGGACTGTGATGGCCAGAAGCCTTACCACTAGTCCTTCATAGTATCAGGACAACTCCTAGACCCCCCTCAATCTGTCCCCCTTTGAAATACTGTTTGGTAGACAACCTCATTTCATTATAAGTCCACAGGAAGATTTGAAAAGTAACAACGATGTAACTGTAAGGTATCTTATAACAATGAGTAAACATTTGAAGCAGCAACAGCAGAAACTCAAATTGTTGTCACATGATATGCCAGAAACAAACTGTCATGATGTTGAACCTGGAGAATTTGTTATGATCAGGAATTTCTTGCATTCAGGTTGTTTGACTGATTGGTGGGAGGTCTGTATCAAGTGTTGCTGAAAAGTACAACTTCCTTGAAAGTGGCAGAGAGAGATACTTGGGTCCATTCCACTCACTGTAAGAAGGTCAACCAACCGGTGGAGAGACAAGGCGGAGTCGAGGCAGATAATGTAGACCTGTCAATTGCGAGTCTGTTCCAGGAGGGTTAAAAGTTGCAGTGAGACACCTGAGCTAAAGAAATTTGTAGATCACTGATCCAGCAATGGAGTGGTATGCTGGGGTTATGTTTGTGTCTTCTTCCAGAGTTTTCATCATCCTAGTTTGTTTCGGGATTTCTGGTTTATGTGAAGGAGGACAGATGACGGAGAGGGGAGCTGATGGTGATATCGATGGAGTGAAGTTGAGAGAAGGAGTGCTAAACCAATCAGGGGAGTATCTGACCAGACCCAGTAATTGTTAAGAGATCTGTTATTTTGGAAACTTGGAGACAGTGTGAAGGTCTATTGTCTGAGGATTATTGTATGTGTGAGTTTTGTGGGTCCCTAGTCAATGAGAGATGCATCCAACAGTGCCAGCCTAAGTATAACCCATATTGGGGTGGGTATCCTTTAGAGGATTATCATACCATGGTAGGCAAAGTTTTAAACCAAACTGACTGTTGGGTATGCTCTCATGTGCCTCAAGGACAACATAATGTAGGGTTAGTGCCATTCCCATTGAATGTCTCTGAGGTTTTAGAATTGCAAAAAGGGGATGCACTGGATGGAAAATTTCTTATGTCCAAACCACCTCATTTTAAACTCCACCAGTACCAAGTAGATAGATCACTTTTGTGTTTGAACATCACCAACCCCAACAAACCAGGAATTAGGGAGGTGACTGGGAATAACCAGACGATGACCTTCTCACTAAGAGCTGATAGTGAAATGTTGAACTTTTACTCACAATTAGAACAGGCAGAAGACACTTCTGGTATAAATATACACTAAGGACCTGATTCAGAGTCGGTCGTTGCAGCCACTCAGTTGTAAGGTAAAAGGGGCCGGATATGCAAATGAAGCGCTCTCAAGTTGCGTCGTTAACATGGGATCATTAGCTGGACAAGCGAGGGGAGGATGCGGCCGTAAGACTAAAAATACGCCCCCTTCTCGTTCGCATGACACGTCATCTCCGGGCATATAAGGATTAATCGAGACCATCGGGAACCATCAGAGCTGTTCGTCGAGCTTAAGGTTGACCCTCTCTTAAGCATAAAAGGATAGAGGAAATATATTCCGCACAGGTCAATCGTAGATAGAAATTATTCCTATGAACCCCTAGTGTTACATATAGACTATTCTCATTTATTCTTAGTAGGGGGTGCTATCATTGACAACAGTTATAGCAAAGTCCAAACAGATAAAGAAAGAGTTCTCTTTTTAGATGCACAGTTAATATTAAAATGTAACTTTTATTAGTATTTTAAAATATACATATTTTTACAGTCTGTGAAATATTAAAAGAAAAAAGAGTGTGATCAAAGAATTAGAAATAGTGCATTAAAAATAATTATTATGGCTAATACAAGTCTGTATATCTATTTTCCATGAAAAATTATATATATATATATATATATAATAGTGTTTATATTGTTATTTATATATGTATATATATCAATTATTAATTAAATCCACTTATTTCTTCCTATCAGAGTTGTTATTTATTCCACAGTCAGATTGTATCAGTGTGTAATCAAAATTACATAGACAGTTGGTAAACCTTGGATTTCTAGTTATACTGGATACATTTGTAATTCTTGTGCTTTTGACATAAAGAGGCAGATTGAACACAAACTCTGTTACAAATAGGACTATACTCCAGGGAGTCAGACAACTCTCCTCTTTTCCATCACTATGTGTACTACATTGGTTATTCAATCACATCCACTCATATGTTCCATTTATAAGTGCACAGAATCCATATATTGGTTGTATAAAATCAATATCTCAGGTATAGTAAATATATTTAAATTTAAATGAATGGTTTTGTTGTTCTCTATGTATTGGGCTTATCGGTTATATTATTCTGACGTGAAAAGACTACTAATAGTGGCAGATGCAGCAATTTTATATAGAGTCCATATTATTCAACCATATTAAACTGAAGGATATGGCTTTTATTTAGTCAGTATACATGCTATACTGCCTCTTCAGTGTTGCTATTATAATCAGCTTTTGTTAATCTGGAATCCATCAGCACTATTTACTTATAATAATAAGTGAGTGATAAACTTGAAAGAGCGTGTCAGTGTTTGGTACAAGCACAGCACCGCATGGTATAATAACAGTGTGGTATAAACTCAATGTATGAGGCATTTATTTCTCACAATCACTTAACAAGTTCCCACTGGTCGTATAACGATTGGTCTGTAAGATTTTGTCTATACAATTCTGACTGTGTAACAGTGGGAAATACAACAGGAGAGATAGATTATAAGCTTTATATTATGTACAAACTAACATATGGTTAACACAATTGTAGCACTAAATAACAATGAATTAATAGTATCACTGTCCAGATTAACAAAAGCTGATTATAATAGCAACACTGAAGAGGCAGTATAGCATGTATACTGACTAAATAAAAGCCATATCCTTCAGTTTAATATGGTTGAATAATATGGACTCTATATAAAATTGCTGCATCTGCCACTATTAGTAGTCTTTTCACGTCAGAATAATATAACCGATAAGCCCAATACATAGAGAACAACAAAACCATTCATTTAAATTTAAATATATTTACTATACCTGAGATATTGATTTTATACAACCAATATATGGATTCTGTGCACTTATAAATGGAACATATGAGTGGATGTGATTGAATAACCAATGTAGTACACATAGTGATGGAAAAGAGGAGAGGTGTCTGACTCCCTGGAGTATAGTCCTATTTGTAACAGAGTTTGTGTTCAATCTGCCTCTTTATGTCAAAAGCACAAGAATTACAAATGTATCCAGTATAACTAGAAATCCAAGGTTTACCAACTGTCTATGTAATTTTGATTACACACTGATACAATCTGACTGTGGAATAAATAACAACTCTGATAGGAAGAAATAAGTGGATTTAATTAATAATTGATATATATACATATATAAATAACAATATAAACCACTAATATATATATATATATATATATATATATATATATAATTTTTCATGGAAAATAGATATACAGACTTGTATTAGCCATAATAATTATTTTTAATGCACTATTTCTAATTCTTTGATCACACTCTTTTTTCTTTTAATATTTCACAGACTGTAAAAATATGTATATTTTAAAATACTAATAAAAGTTACATTTTAATATTAACTGTGCATCTAAAAAGACAACTCTTTCTTTATCTGTTTGGACTTGACCCTCTCTTAAGCACTACAATCAAGTCAGTGTAAAAACCTCCCATGTCACATGTGCCATGACACTAATTAGTTAATTATGCACTCCCATAAAATGCCGTTTGCATAGTCAGGCACGCCTGCGTTCAGATCTCCACTCCCCCGTTCACAAGCACCTTCCCCTGTTACCACCCACAAACGCCTCATCCTGTCACTCAAACTAACGACCTGGCTGTGTTCAAGGGGAGAGCAATTTATGAACGTAATAGCTAGTCTGCGCACGCGCATTACAAATTTTATGCATCTGCAGTTTAGCGAACATCGGTGGTGTACGACCGAGCGGCCGCAACGACCGACTCTGAATGAGGTCCTAAGTGCCACCAATGAAATGGCTAGTAGGGTACCAGAAGGGTACTGTGCCAAGGTAATACAACCAGAAACTTGTATGAGTCAAATGGGAGAACCTGAAATAGGATCACTGGCTAGGGAAATGTGTTTGACGATAATGATGTTTACTATCCTTATGTACTCCCTGATGATGTGTATTTTATATGTGGAAGGAAAGCATATAAATGGCTCTCTCCGAGTTCAGAAGGTTTATGCTATCTAGGAAGAGTAGTTCCAGAAGTAATGACCCTTACACATGGTGAAATGCTTGGTACTCATAAAAACACACCATCACTATACCTTCACACACAGCGCCTGATTCACAGCCGCATGTTAGGAAAGAGGGCTCGCTCTGAATCAGGGCTTTTTTTTTTTGTGCGGCCTCCTGGCCGCTCACTTAGCTGTGGGTGAACGGCTCTGGCATGCGCATGTGCAGTGGCCAAACATCGACCCGCTCACGAGCGCATAGCACTTGTGAGTGGGTCTGAATCAGGCCCACAGTATGAACACCATGACAAGAGAAACATGATACCTGGTGATGTACATAAAGCCACACAGTTGATTATTGAAACAACTGGCTTTCAAGTTTTAGTAACATTGGATCCCACCAGGATCGCTCGGGGTACTCTAAATTTCAGATATATTCAAGATCTTGCTAAATTAATAGATAATATCACCGAGATGTATGATAACACGTTTAGGTATACAGGTAGGGAGTTACAAGCTTATAAGAACTTGTGCAACATAGGCTAGTTTTAAATTATTTAACAGCTATCACTGGAGGGTATTGTGTAACTTTAAAAAATAAAGAATCGTGGTAGGTTACACTGTAAATGCGCAACAGCAGCCTAAAATAATCTCCCAAGTTAAATGGAAATCACCAAATCCACAAATACAAATACAGTAAGAAAGGTAAACATAGGGGATACCAATAGGCGCTAGAAATTAAAAAAATACTTAAATATGTATGATTAACTGGAACAATCCTTATATTGCTTGAAGTTCTTTGCATACAATTCTTCCTCAAGGGACACCACCGTAAGATAACTCCAGTGTATATGCAAGGAGAAATAAATCGGGGGACATTGAGGGGTGTTTTCAAAAAAACATTAATTTATTCTTTATAGAAAAACCATTTGTGTGTGCTTCAAATAGTGCGTACCCAACTCACATAGGGTATATATGAGTATCTCCCAAAAAGGTATCTTTAAGTGTTCACAACCATAATGTGTGTGATGAAAAGGAAAGTGCCGCGTACATTCATAACATCAAAAGAGTTGGGGGAAATCACATAGAGGTTTCTTTTATAATAACTCGGTGTGTACCGAACTCACAATTCTCATGTAGTTTATACTGCACATCAAGGTATTTTTCTTTTTCCCATTTGTTTTCAAAACATCATCCAGATCAAATAGTGCTTTCCAAAAATACCAAGTACCAGCAAAAAAGGTTTATTCATACAAATATTCCAGACAGTACAATAAAAAATCCAATAGTGGCAATATAAAAAAACATGAAATGACCAAAATACAAAAGGTAAAAAATAGATATAAAGCTGACCAGAGGTAGTCTAAATAGCTGACTGGAGAAGATGGTAAATCCCAGCAGACAGAAGATGGAAAAATGACATACCTCTGGATTCCAAAAAAAAACCATACACCTTCTCAATCTGTCAACGCGTTTCAGCTCTCCTTGGGAGCCTTTGTCAAGACATAAGGAAAGGTGTATGATTCTAATATATTTATACAAATGGTAGCCAATCTGTTTTCATGAGGGGAGGAGTTCCCGCTCAATATCAGGCAATTGATAGGTCCAAAAAAACTTAAATCATCTCCGGTGGAATGGGTAACTAAAAAGCCGATCTGGACAGTATCTTCACATCCGGCTCTATGTCAATGGACGGGAATCACATACTCACATAGTGCACGAGTATAGTATCCCCCGTATTGGATCTTCCATTGACATAACTTATATATCCCTTCTACTTCCGGTAACGTGGTGTGGTGGAACGCACTGACATCATCATCGTGCACATCCACCACACCAGCGCGTAATATCTCCTATCAGCATGACTCACGCATCGAGCCTACTTCCGGTCGCGTGATGTGGTGGAACGCAATAACATCATCGTCATGCGCATCCACCCCACCGCTTGTTGGATCAGTTTCACCGCCGGAAATGACATGCATATGTCATCCGTCGGTGATCGATGCGGTAACCATAGTACCCAATGTAAACATTCACCATATTAAAATAATACAATAAAACATCAGTTATATAATATCTACAGCCATATAAAAATATATAACCATCAATTATGCACATTTAGAAGGGACAAAAAATTGTAAATAATAATAAACAATAATATTAAAATCTATATATAACTATCGATTATGCACATTTAGAAAGGACAGAGAATTGTTAGAAATAATTAACAATAATAATTTTCCACACTTAATTCTTCCTTGCATAGTATAGGAAAAGGTGTTGAAATCTACTTACATTTTCTTTAGGTCTATAAATGAATTGTCCATTCCTTAGGGTGACTTCTTCTCAGATAGTTCATATATAACATATAATGAGATGTCCAAAATCCAATGATCATAGAAAATCTAGGGCTAAGAAAACAAGTTTTAAGGACCGGCCTAGATCAAAGAAACCATTTCAACTCGAAGTCCTTATTAAGCCCCCTTGGAGTTAGAGTCTTGTATGTATATATAAAATTCATTTCTGTTCTAGCTAACAGAGAAGTAATATCAGTACATCTCCTATTAGGTTTGATGATTTTAAGCCCATTAGAAGCCCACTATTTCAGTATATGAACAATTGTGTACTTCCTTGAAGTGTGATGCCAAAGAATGGGTGTCAAAACCTTTTTTGATATTTCGGAGGTGTTCCCCAATATGTACTTTTAAAGGTCTTGTTGTTCGTCCTATATAGACCTTATTGCAAGTACATTTTACAGCATAAACAACATTGTTACTGTTACAGGTGATAAAATCTTTGATTGGGACATTCACTCCATTTATCTCTATATTTTCAATTTTACTTTTCCCTTCACTTTTGATTCGTTTACACGCTTGGCAACCTCCACATCTGAAGAAACCTTTTGATACAACAGTGGAAATATTTTTGTTCTTGCCAACCTACATGCTACTGACTAACTTCGATTTCAAACTGGGTGCCTTCCTATAAATATAAAGTGGTTTTTCTGGTACCAATGATCCTATTACCAGTTATGTTATGTGTTACATTAAACAGATCATTACGTTCCAGTTTTTTTATTGTTTCTACAGTTCCACTCACTTTATCCCTATCATACCCACAAGCTACAAACCTCTCCTCCATTTTTTTTTGCTTGATCAATGAAAACCTCTTGTTCTGTACAATTTCTTTTGAGTCTTTTTAATTGTCCTATAGGAATGGAATTGAGCCAGTTTTCATGATGACAACTTTTGGTCCCTATATAGGAACCGGAGTCAGTCGGCTTACTATAAGTCTTGGTATGTATGATACCATCTTTTATATAAACTGTTATATCTAAAAAGTTGATAGTAGATTCACTTATATCGAATGTTAGAACTATGGGCCTGATTCAGACCCACTCGCGAGCGGCTGTCCGCTCGCAAGTGGGTCGATGTTCTGGACTGAGCATGCGCACGACGGAGGGAGCTCCGTCATGTGCATGCGCCAGACGCAACGAGCGAAGGAAAGTCCTTCGCTCGTTGTGTCCGATCAAAGGGGGCGTGCTGTCAATGTTGATTGACAGCACGCCCCCTTTGGTAGGCATGCCGGGGGCGTGCCTCCCTGACGGGGGCATTCCCACGGGAACGCCTCCCGTCAAAAGCCGGCCCACTGACATCACTAGTGATCTCAGTGGGAGTGATTTTGGCTCTGATAGAGCCCAAATCACTCCGGAGCTTGCGGTTGAAAACCTCAACCGCAGGCTCTGGCTCGCAATTTCGATGGTCGCGATGGTCACGACCATCGCGGCCATCAAAATGCACGCTCGTATAGCCTGTGGGTGGTGACCCACAGCTATATGAGCGTCCAGAAGGACGCTCCATTTTCATGGAGGCCGGCCCTCATTCAGAGCGTGCGCTCTGCTCAGAGCGTACGGCTCTGAATGAGGGCCTATATTTTTTTCATTGTCATTCAACATGTTACAGAAGGCATCTAAACTTGTTCTTCCACCTCTCCAAACAAAAAAAATGTCATCAATATACCTATGATAGGACACTAGGCTCGCTCCGAGATCTCCACAGCTCCACACAACCTCCTCCTCCTATTGACCCATGAAGAGGTCGGCATAACTCGGAGCGAACCTAGTGCCCATCGTGGTACCTATCTTCTGTAAAAAGAAATCCTCTTTGAAAAGGAAAAAATTGTTGGAGAGAATAAATTCAACACCTTCTAATATAAAGTCTTGTAGATCTTTTACTAAACTGGATCTATCCAATGAAATTTTAATGGCTTCCAGGCCTATGGAA
Organism: Taudactylus pleione; assembly: GCA_031769625.1. NCBI lineage: Eukaryota > Metazoa > Chordata > Amphibia > Anura > Myobatrachidae > Taudactylus > Taudactylus pleione. The sequence goes on along the minus strand of JAUIMM010000045.1, from coordinate 10,242,896 downwards.
TGATCGATGATCATATACAATGAATTAACATCGCACGTGACCAACAGGTCACCCTCTTCTCAAGAGATAGTGTTTAATGTAAAAAGAAAATCACGAGTATCTTTTAAATGTGATTTATTGAGCAAATCTAACGGGTGCAAAAAAAAGTCAATAAATTCTGAAAGTCTTGATGTCATTGAGTCTACCCCAGAAATAATTGGTCTTCCGGGGGGATATGTAAGGCTTTTATGCACCTTGGGCAAAACATATAGCACTGGGGTCACTGGCTGTTCGATCATCAGAAACTGTGATTCTTTTAAAGTAATAGTTCCCTTTTTTTTATATTTATCTATTAAATTATTAAATTTATTTAGTGTACTTTTAGTTGGGTCCCCTCTTAGTTTTTTATATGTCTTTGTGTCTCAATTGGCGATAAACTTCATTTTCATAGTTTTCATAGTTTTCAAGGACAATGCCCCCCCCTTTTTCTGTGGGCTTAATTATCAATTCTTTATTTTCTTTCAAACCTTTGAGTGCACTTCTCTCTTTATACGTCAAATTCAAACTTCTTTTTTTATTTTTGTTAGAAGTTAAATTCTCTACATCTTCCAAGACCAAAGAACTGAAGGTGTCTAAAAAGGACCCTTTTAAATGTTGAGGAAAGAAAACTGATTTTGGATGAAAAGGGGTGACCAACATCTCCTCCTCTTGGTCCAAAACCTGCTTCTCCTTATTTAGAAAAAACTTTTTAATAGTTAATTTCCTAATAAATTTTTGTACATCTACAAATACCTCAAAGGGATATACAAAATTACTAGGGGCATATTTTAAACCCTTCTCTAACAAAGAGATCTCTTCTTTTTGTAGGTTATGTGAGCTGAGGTTAAAATTTTTTACTTTCGATAAGGAATCATCCTTTTTTGTACCTATATCTGTGTTGGAGAAATTATTAATTACATCCTTCTTGGTAAATTTCCTTTTTCTATTATTTTTCTTCCTTCTATGAGGCCTTTTGGGTTTTGATCTCTTTTGTCCACCCCTTTTTCCCCTAGTCTTTATTGGACCGGTTATCTGTAGTGGCAATTCTTTGAGGGCTCCTCTAAAAAATGGGGCTCATCATCTTCATATATTGCCGAATATCTATTCCTCACTGGAATGTTGAACTCCTGATCTCTATAGGAATCGGAACAATTAGTTTGTCTAAATTTCAAGGGGTTAGGATCTCTCCTTTTATATGAAAACAGTCTCTCTATCTTATGGGATTGGCGACTAATTGGAGTTTTCCATCCCCTATCCCATCTTTTAGGGGGAGTTCTAAATACCTCTGTTTTAAATTGATATTCCCCTTCCCTGTCATCAAAAGTTCTAGAAGATGGAATATATTTCCTCTGGTTTCTTATATTCCCTAAATATTTGGTTTTGTTATTTCTCTTTATCGGGTCTGAGTCTAAACTTATAGAGTCATCTTGCTGAACACCAGCTTTGTCTCTATTGAATTTATTAACTTTTTTAGCAATGATATTCTTCTCAGCCCTTTTTACTCTATACTCAATAGTGTTTTTTAATTCTTTGAAATCTTCTGACTCTGAGTAGGGAGTTGCCAAGGACTTATAGATGTTAATTTCATCCTCTAAAATATTGAGTTCTTTTCTATGTTCTTTAACAATAAGATCCTTCAATGAAAAGGAACATTTTTGTCCATTCTTTTGTGAACTCATCACTCGCTGTACCAAAAGATGGTTTTTTATCAATCTTGAGTCCCTTAGGGATTAATTGGTGGGCCAAATATTTTTCTAAAATCACTGCCTCCCACCAAATCTTATTCTCTTTGAGGAGCACAGATTCTAATCTCTTCATAATCCCCTCCAAATCATCATCAAGCAATTCTACATATTCTGTGTTTTCATTAAAAACTTGTTTCAAGGTGTCTAATCTTTCTTCTCTAAAAGAAAACATTCTAATGTATTACTATGCAGCAAAAAATAGGAACCCACCACCACTGGTGAAGTAGTACAAAATAAAAAATAAAGAATCGTGGTAGGTTACACTGTAAATGCGCAACAGCAGCCTAAAATAATCTCCCAAGTTAAATGGAAATCACCAAATCCACAAATACAAATACAGTAAGAAAGGTAAACATAGGGGATACCAATAGGCGCTAGAAATTAAAAAAATACTTAAATATGTATGATGAACTGGAACAATCCTTATATTGCTTGAAGTTCTTTGCATACAATTCTTCCTCAAGGGACACCACCGTAAGATAATTCCAGTGTATATGCAAGGAGAAATAAATCGGGGGTCATTGAGGGGTGTTTTCAAAAAAACATGAATTTATTCTTTATAGAAAAACCATTTGTGTGTGCTTCAACTCACATAGGGTATATATGAGTATCTCCCAAAAAGGTATCTTTAAGTGTTCACAACCATAATGTGTGTGATGAAAAGGAAAGTGCCACGTACCATTCACTCACATCAAAAGAGTTGGGGGAAATCACATAGAGGTTTCTTTTATAATAACTCGGTGTGTACCGAAACTCACAATTCTCATGTAGTTTATACTGCACATCAAGGTATCTTTCTTTTTCCAATTTGTTCTCAAAACATCATCCAGATCAAATAGTGCTTTCCAAAAATACCAAGTACCAGCGAAAAAGGTTTATTCATACAAATATTCCAGACAGTACAATAAAAAATCCAATAGTGGCAATATAAAAAAACATGAAATGACCAAAATACAAATGGTAAAAAATAGATATAAAGCTGACCAGAGGTAGTCTAAATAGCTGACTGGAGAAGATGGTAAATCCCAGCAGACAGAAGATGGAAAAATGACATACCTCTGGATTCCAAAAAAAAAACATACACCTTCTCAATCTGTCAACGCGTTTCAGCTCTCCTTGGGAGCCTTTGTCAAGACATAAGGAAAGGTGTATGATTCTAATATATTTATACAAATGGTAGCCAATCAGTTTTCATGAGGGGAGGAGTTCCCGCTCAATATCAGGCAATTGATAGGTCCAAAAAAACTTCAATCATCTCTGGTGGAATGGGTAACTAAAAAGCCAATCTGGAGAGTATCTTCACATCCGGCTCTATGTCAATGGACGGGAATCACATACTCACATAGTGCGCGAGTATAGTATCCCCCGTATTGGATCTTCCATTGACATAACTTATATAACCCTTCTACTTCCGGTAACGTGGTGTGGTGGAACGCACTGACGTCATCATCGTGCGCATCCACCACACCAGCGCATTATATCTCCTATCAGCATGACTCGCGCATCGAGCCTACTTCCGGTCGCGTGATGTGGTGGACCGCAATAACATCATCATCATGCGCATCCACCCCACCACTTGTTGGATCAGTTTCACCGCCGGAAATGACATGCATATGTCATCCGTCGGTGATCGATGCGGTAACCATAGTACCCAATGTAAACATTCACCATATTAAAATAATACAATAAAACATCAGTTATATAATATCTACAGTCATATAAAAATATATAACCATCACTTATGCACATTTAGAAGGGACAAAAAATTGTAAATAATAATAAACAATAATATTAAAATCTATATATAACTATCGATTATGCACATTTAGAAAGGATAAAGAACTGTTAGAAATAATTAACAATAATAATTTTCCACACTTAATTCTTCCTTGCATAGTATAGGAAAAGGTGTTGAAATCTCCTTCCATTTTGTTTAGGTCTATAAATGAATTGTCCATTCCTTAGGGTGACTTCTTCTCAGATAGTTCATATATAACATATAATGAGATGTCCAAAATCCAATGATCATAGAAAATCTAGGGCTAAGAAAACAAGTATTAAGGACCGGCCTAGATCAAAGAAACCATTTCAACTCGAAGTCCTTATTAAGCCCCCTTGGAGTTAGAGTCTTGTATGTATATATAAAATTCATTTCTGTTCTAGCTAACAGAGAAGTAATATCAGTACATCTCCTATTAGGTTTGATGATTTTAAGCCCATAGAAGCCCACTATTTCAGTATATGAACAATTGTGTACTTCCTTGAAGTGTGATGCCAAAGAATGGGTGTCAAAACCTTTTTTTGATATTTCGGAGGTGTTCCCCAATATGTACTTTTAAAGGTCTAGTTGTTCGTCCTATATAGACCTTATTGCAAGTACATTTTACAGCATAAACAACATTGTTACTGTTACAGGTGATAAAATCTTTGATTGCGACATTCACTCCATTTATCTCTATATTTTCAATTTTACTTTTCCCTTCACTTTTGATTAGTTTACATGCTTGGCAACCTCCACATCTGAAGAAACCTTTTGATACAACAGTGGAAATATTTTTGTTCTTGCCAACCAACATGCTACTGACTAACTTCGACTTCAAACTGGGTGCCTTCCTATAAATATAAAGTGGTTTTTCTGGTACCAATATAGTTATATATAGATTTTAATATTATTGTTTATTATTATTTACAATTTTTTGTCCCTTCTAAATGTGCATAATTGATGGTTGTATATTTTTATATGGCTGTAGATATTATATAACTGATGTTTTATTGTATTATTTTAATATGGTGAATGTTTACATTGGGTACTATGGTTACCGCATCGATCACCGACGGATGACATATGCATGTCATTTCCGGCGGTGAAACTGATCCAACAAGCGGTGGGGTGGATGCGCATGACGATGATGTTATTGCGTTCCACCACATCACGCGACCGGAAGTAGGCTCGATGCGCGAGTCATGCTGATAGGAAATATAATGCGCTGGTGTGGTGGATGCGCACGATGATGACGTCAGTGCGTTCCACCACACCACGTTACTGGAAGTAAAAGGGATATATAAGTTATGTCAATGGAAGATCCAATACGGGGGATACTATACTCGCGCACTATGTGAGTATGTGATTCCCGTCCATTGACATAGAGCCGGATGTGAAGATACTCTCCAGATTGGCTTTTTAGTTACCCATTCCACCAGAGATGATTGAAGTTTTTTTGGACCTATCAATTGCCTGATATTGAGCGGGAACTCCTCCCCTCATGAAAACTGATTGGCTACCATTTGTATAAATATATTAGAATCATACACCTTTCCTTATGTCTTGACAAAGGCTCCCAAGGAGAGCTGAAACGCATTGACAGATTGAGAAGGTGTATGGGTTTTTTTTGGAATCAAGAGGTATGTCATTTTTCCATCTTCTGTCTGCTGGGATTTACCATCTTCTCCAGTCAGCTATTTAGACTACCTCTGGTCAGCTTTATATCTATTTTTTACCTTTTGTATTTTGGTCATTTCATGTTTTTTTATATTGCCACTATTGGATTTTTTATTGTACTGTCTGGAATATTTGTATGAATAAACCTTTTTCGCTGGTACTTGGTATTTTTGGAAAGCACTATTTGATCTGGATGATGTTTTGAGAACAAATGGGAAAAAGAAAGATACCTTGATGTGCAGTATAAACTACATGAGAATTGTGAGTTCGGTACGCACCGAGTTATTATAAAAGAAACCTCTATGTGATTTCCCCCAACTCTTTTGATGTGAGTGAATGGTACGTGGCACTTTCCTTTTCATCACACACATTATGGTTGTGAACACTTAAAGATACCTTTTTGGGAGATACTCATGTATACCCTATGTGAGTTGGGTACGCACTATTTGAAGCACACACAAATGGTTTTTATATAAAGAATAAATTCATGTTTTTTTTTAAAACACCCCTCAATGACCTCCGATTTATTTCTCCTTGCATATACACTGGAGTTATCTTATGGTGGTGTCCCTTGAGGAAGAATTGTATGCAAAGAACTTCAAGCAATATAAGGATTGTTCCAGTTCATCATACATATTTAAGTATTTTTTTAATTTCTAGCGCCTATTGGTATCCCCTATGTTTACCTTTCTTACTGTATTGTGTAACTTTGGCCACCCAATTTGGTTTCAAGTGCTGCACGTATATTACAAATAGCACTAGTGACCCCAAGGAGGTGATAGATTGGAAGATGGACAAAATTCTGCAGCTGAAATGGGAATTTCGGAAGAACCATAATGCTTCACTGATTGAAGTAGAGGAGAAGGTAGAAGAATGGGTTTCTTGGTTGAACCCAGTGAAATGGTTATCCAGTCTAGGAGAGTGGGTCCAGGAAATGGTTGCTAGTATAGGTAAACTCCTGATCCTTATATTGGTTGTCATCTTAGTAATTGGCTTATGTGTCAGGTTTGCTCCTGCTGTGTTGAAATGTGGAAAATGTAATGCTAAAGTAAACCGTGAGAATGAAATCATGATGGTGGTAAGCAATGATAGTATGAATACCAAGGTAGATTTAGCACTGCATTACAACCCTGAACTAGAATGTACCATCAGATGATGTATAGATTTAGCCATGCATGAAATGTATTATGAAATGTTATTTTAAACATCTAAAATAATGTAAGTCCCTATCCCTTTCAAAACTTCCTTTATAGGTTAGGTGCATCCCTACATCTTTCCCATGATCTTCCAAGATCTGCGGTGTGCGTATAAGGGTAGTTTTATGTCCCTCCCAGAGACACATTATTGATGGTTTAAGAACCACCTTGCGCCATCCCATAATATAACATTAAATAATATGTCATAGTGTAAGACTAAAAATAAATTTAAGACCAGAGTGTGATAGCATGTGGTTTGCTATCAAAGGGTGGACTGTTGAAGCTGGATGGTTGGCTGAGACCTAAATTGTAAAATTAAAATCTGCACAATGCCATTTTATGTTGCCCCTGACTACGCCATCTTGCATCATCAGCATGAAACCATTGTGTGTGATGCTAATATGATATTATTAGCATCGTGCGACTGCATTGCTACCGCATATTGTTAAAAGTCCTACCATACCCCATGCACACATTAAATCATACATATAATATACAAGTATATATAGTTGTGCTGTTTCTCTACACATAAAACGCACCACGCATATTAGTGACTATATGCAATATCCCCACACTGACACATTGCATACTTACACAAAAAGGTTCCCTAGCATTAAGGTTAATATTAAAGGTTTTATACGTTATCAAATCTATTATGAAATGCAGGTATTTGATATCTAGGGTTTAGTACATGATAAGCAGACCGTGTTTGGTGCTATTGTAAACCACTGTTTATTTACATATCTCCGATTTCATCGGCAAGGAGATCGCAACATGCATCTGCGAATTATGGATCATAGAGAGATAGGCATTGAAATGTACTCTGTAATGTAATGTTTATTAACCAGTTTTGACTTGTTCTTCGGTGGGAAAATGCACACAAAGAGCTGTTGGCGGGCTGAACTATTACAATACAAACTGATCTATGAACTGTATCGTAACAGAAGAACCAAGAGGAAGAACCAATGGGATTATGCCAACTTGTTCTATTGTATTGCCTATCTCTGCAAGGGTACATATGCAAGCACTTTAGATCTCGTAGTTAGTCATCTTTTCTTTCTGCTGGCGGAGGTTTCATAGTTGATGCCGGGAAATCCAGAGCGCATGCGTATGTTTCGACTGTACCTTGTATTTTGTATAACCTTTGCGCTAATTGTATTATAGATCAAGGCATGTAACTTTATGCTTTTTATGTGAATAATAACTTTTGTGCTTTGGAATCACACTCAAAGTCTGGAAAGCAATTATTTCATATGCGTATGCAACGCTAAATAGCGACTTTAGGGTATAAAGGTTTTACAGGAATTCATAGTAGTGTACATATAAATATATACACTATCTATCTATATATATATATATATATATATATATATGTATATATGTATTGAAAGTCCTGAGAGTGCCACCATTTCACCGATATCTATCTTGGAGGATTTACAAATTCCCCCGGGGGGCACTAAGGCAAGGTTTGTGTTTTGTACACGTGGAGTGCCGTTTTTTTGGAACTATATATATATTTATATATATACATACAATGTATGCCGGCACTCTTGTAAAACAAACAGCTTTCTCCGATACCCAATGTATACAAAAACCCCTGGGGTTCTGTAGGTGTAACAATTGTGTGACATGTACTCATCTTATAGCGTGTAAATCATTCAAGCAATTCATGTCATTAAGCCCTGTCCCCTACTCAGAGACCCCCGATTGCCATGAAAATTCTCCACATTCTGCCCACTTCACTAGGAAGTGGGCACGAAAGTAAGAGAAGTGCCTACTTTATCAGGGGTGTGGGGGGTTACCCAAAAAATTGTGAGCCTCCCGCGGCTTTTGGGAGAGTAGGCATCAATGCTGTAAAACTGATAGTAGCCTTAGCCTTAGCAAAACACTTTTTTAAAAGCTACAATACTTTGTTCTACAGTCATTTATTAGGTTTTTTCAGTTTACTATTTTGAGCAAAGCAGTATGATTATGTGATCAATTCCAAGCTTAATGTACAGCTATGATGATAATCTAACTTTGTATGTTTTTGTGCTTCATAAGTCTCCGTAGTTTTTTAAATCACATTAATGGTGATGGTCAGTTACACACTTTGATGACGTCAATTAGCCGCTTCTGTGACGGGCTTCTAGGCATTCACCTGCACGAGGTGTTGTAGAATAAAGGTAAGCCTGTTTTCATTTCATTGTTATCCTGATGAAAGAACAATTAAAGTTCTGAAACGTTGATTTCTATTTCGGGACCTCATTGTCTTTAATCAAGTCGGTCTGAGTGCTGCCAGCTATACTGGATGTTTATTCCTTGTTCCTTTACTGGACAAGGTAATTGGAGGGCACCAACTGCAAGTACAACGAGAGAGAGAGAGATTGAGAGAGAGAGAGAGAGAGAGTGATATTAGGATATATATTTGTAATTAAATATTTACTATTGTTCAAACTTCATTTGAAATTAGTAAAGTGGTATTGCTGCAAACTTTTTTCGGTCTTATTTTATCATACATACAGGGGTAAATTTGCTAACATTCGATTTTGTATTTTGAGTGATTTGGCATTTGATTTGCATTCGATTTTGCATTTGGGTATTTAATAAAGGCCAAATCAAATATAAAAAATTTTACTCAAATCGCACTCAAATTGAACATCGGAAAAACATCAGTACTTTTAAATAGACCAACACGCAAATCCCTTATTTACTATCATTCGATTTGAAATCGAACACAAAATCGAACTTCAAATCGAACTTCAAATCCCCAAATGAATAGACCTGCTTCATGCTTTCGATTTGAGCGTGAGCAGGTCGGATTGACACAGATACATGCATACATCAGTGATATTCCTGCATGTATCTTACTGTATAAAGCTAAGAAAAAGTTAAATTTAGAAAAAAAATTAAGTGGGATCCCCCCCTAAATACACAACCAGCCCCAGACTTTTCATAGCCAGTCCTGGATGTCTAAGTACAGGGGAAAAATATGTATGGTTCCACTATACTCAGTACAACCAGCACTGGGCTCTGGAAACCAGTCCTGGTTCTGGAATTACAGGGGAAAAAACTGCGGAATTTTTTTCCCTGTACTTAGACAATCAGGACTGATTATGAAAAGTCCGGGGCTGGTTCTGTTTTGGGGGGGGACCCCACATCATTTTTTTACTAAATGTAACTATTTATAAGCTTGTTACAATAAGATACATGCAGGCATCTCACTGATGTATGCATGTATCTGTGTGGAAACAAACTGTTCATGCTGAAAGTGAAAGCATGAAGCAGTTCTATTCAGTCGGGGATTTGCAGTTCGGTTTGAAGTGGGATTTGCTGCTCGATTTGTACATGAACATGCCAATTTGAACAGCAAATCACTGTTCCAAACCGAACCAAATTGAATTCGATTTGGGAAGTGCTTCTCAAATCGAAAGTTAGTAAATGAGGGATTTGAAGAGGGATTTGAACTTTCGGTTTGAGGTGAGCTAAATCGAACTACAAAACGAAAGTTAAATTGAACCTTAGTAAATTTTCCCCGCAGTCTCTATATAGATACGTGGGTTTTTCTATAAAAAAAGTTGTTGGTAATATTACATGTAAATGATTTCTCTTTGTGCTGCATTTTGCTAATATTCACTAATGATAGTTGCTAACATTTATTAACGGCATGCTAACCAAATGCTTATGATGTTGTGTGTGCACTTTTATAATGTGTCATAGTTCACATTCATGCTGTGCATTAGATCGCACAATTCCCATGGTGCACTGGGTTCTAAACAGCAACATACTTTTATTGTTAACATAGCTCCCAGATGCTGAGGGGAAGCTAGTGATGGCGGGAGCCAGACACACAGTGTGTGAGGTCATTCCTGTGAGCTGGCGTTCTCTGGCTTTCACACCCGTCCACCATAAATGTGTGTGGTGTCTGCTTTCATTCTGACCTACGGAGGCTTCTACCAAGATGCTTCACACCTGTAGTCAATATCTAACAGAGCTGTCACCTTGGGTTCGATTCCCATTAAGGCCAGGGGCTTTCAGCAATGTGATTTTTTTTAATCAATATTATTTTATCTACAGTGTACTGCATATTTTTTTCATATAACCTTTGCTACCATGCTGTATCTACACATCGTTCTGCAAGTCACTTGCGCCAATTTCAAGAGTGTACAGTATCTGCATATTGTTCTGCAAGCGCATTATGGCAATTTCGGCAGTGATGTGCAACACTCACATACTGTAGTGCTGACATTCCTTACAAATGAGTGGTGGGGTTGAGGGGCGCTCTATGAAATTAACACTCAACTACAAGTGTCAGCACAAGAAAGGGATGTTTAGATTAAACACTACTTGTGCGACTTGTGCAGCAGCAGAAATAACGAGTAATTGATGCAGAATAGTACTATAAATACAGGGTGTGGAAACACACCAAAATAAAAAAAAATCAATACAATCAGTGACATTACTATGTCACTGCAGTTGCGCTGCACCAGACTATGTGGCTACCTTGGGCTAGTGGAATGATCATTGCTTAACAAATTATCCAATTGGGGGCAGATGCAGGATATATTTTTTAACATTTACAAGTTAAAGCAAAATAACACCTCATTTTGTTGAACACATTATTATTAGTTTTTTCATTCTTTTTATTTTACTCCAGAATTAACATCCAGGTGGAACTACAGGTCCCAGCAGGAAAAGCCCATCACTGGATGACACACTGTAGGTGCGACTGCAGTATAGCAGTAGTGACTACAGTATAGCTGTAGCAGATGCAACTGTAGTATAGTGGTAGCGGGTGTAACTACAGTATAGCTGTAGCGGGTGCGACTGCAATATAGCAGTAGTGACTACAGTATAGCTGTAGCAGATGCAACTATAGTATAGTGGTAGCGGGTGTGACTACAGTATAGCTGTAGCGGGTGCGACTGCAGTATAGCCATAGCAGTGCGACTACAGAATAGCCGTAGTGGTGCGACTACAGTATAGTGGTAACCGGTGTAACTACAGTATAGCAGTAGCAGGTGCGACTACACTATAGCCATAGTGGGTGCAACTACAGTATAGCCATTGCAGGAGCGACTACAGTATAGCTGTAGCAGGTGCGACTATAGTATAGCCATAGCGGGTGCAACTACAGTATGGTGGTAGCAGGTGCGACTACAGTATAGCCATAGCAGGTGCGACTACAGTATAGCCATAGCGGGTGCGACTACAGTATAGCGGTAGCAGGTAGCGGTAGCAGGTGCGACTACAGTATAGCCATAGCGGGTGCGACTACAGTATAGTGTTAGCTGGTGCGACTACAGTATACCGGTTGCGACTATAGTATGATCAATGTGTGCATGTGTGCCTTGCTCTACTACTGAATACAGTATCATACGGTGAATATGTGTCTAAGGAAACAGTAAGAGGGTTTATGTGTTTTTCTTTTGCTCCAGCATTGACAACCATGTGGAACTACAAATCCCAGCATGAAAAGTCCATCATTGCATGACTCACTGAGGGTGTGACTACAGTAAAGCAGTACAGTATAGTGGGTGCAATTATAGTGTCAGTGATCAGTGTGTGTGCGTGCGGATTGCTCTACTACTGAATACAGTATCATATGGTAAATATGGGTATACGGAAAAAAAAACTTTTGGAAAGTATGTGTTTCTCTTTTGCTCCAGCATTGACAACCAAGTGGAGCTACAAGTCCCAGCACGTAAAGCCCATCATTGTATGACACAATAAAGGTGCGACTATAGCGGATGATTCTAAGTGCACACATACAATACAGTACTGCTGGAGGGGTTATTTTTTTCTTTTGTTCTTAAATTGACAACCGGGTGGAACTACAAATCCTAGCATGAAAAGCACATCATTGTATGACATTATGATGTTGTATAATAGTATGATATTTTGGAGATGGAGACAATAAGTGGATATATACTTACAGTACTGTACTGTATTTCTATCCCAAGCACAATGACATACAGTAACTATAGTTCTTGCAAGGAGTACCATTGTTATGGGGCCCAGAGGCTTAATGGGACCAGGACCCAGGATATAAAGCTGCAGTGGCATCACAAGGGTGGGGGCGTGGGGCGCACCAGGATGTGACCCACCAAGGGGTCACACCAAGATGCTGGATCCCCCTCAGTGACAGGAGCCGGGTGCTGCACTGTAGCTCGTGTCACAGTGAGGGAGCCGGCATTCCGCACCTTCGGCACCCCCCACCACCCCAGTGATAACCTGGGCTGGGGTTCGGCAGAGAGGCCACGCCCCCTGCCCACGAGACCATGCTGTGCGCATGGCATCCCTCCCCACACTAGGTGTCACCCCAGGGAGGGACACCACTGCAAAGCTGTATACTGTACCAATTTCCCATATTTGCCAGCTTAGCAAATGGGTCTGATCCATTGCCCAGCCTGAATTGTGTGACATTATATTTTCATAGTTTGAACTTGGTACTCTGTATAGTATGTCATAATGTGAATTGGGGATACTGTTTAAAATAGAAAAATATGACACCACACCAGGTTTATTTTAGGATAATCTATTTATTACCATTCGTGATAAATCAGAAATGAAAAATATACTCTTTAAACAGTATAGTGAATTTAGTTGTAAGATTGCTTAACCACTTTTTTTTATGCAATAAGACTGTAAACATACTGTACTATATTATATGTATGTACTGTATAGTACTGTATGTTTGGCTTACTTATGTTTTTACATTACAATATACAGTAATGTACAGTATAGCCTCCTATTACAGTATATTACTGAATATAGCTCCTGGCACATACTGTGTTAATACTAAATTTATAATTTTAAAATGTTAGCTATTTATTGGTGTCTTTTGTTTAGCTTAACTAATACAAGCAATTACTGTATACTGTATGTTTTGTGTACTCTACTTTGCAGACCAGTGCACCAATTCACTATCTTTGTCATATGTGCACGCAGGGGGGGTTTCCGAGTACATAGAAACCCCCCCTGCCCATTGCTCTATCTACCCGTTTCCCCCCTCCAGCTGCCACAGGGAGGCTCCATTTGCCAGGCACCTGCTGAGATTTTGTTACCAGCGGACACCCGATTCCTTCCCCACAGCAGAAGCCGGAGGCTGGAGCTCACTCCTGAGTGGCTCCCGCAGTGAGCACTGTGGGAGAGACGTCATGACATCTCTCCCATAGATCCAAGGAGCAGTCGGACCGGACGGCAGCGGATGCAGAAGTGGGGCTTAAGGAAAGGATTATGTTTGTATTTTTAATTGTATTTTTTTTAGAGGCACTACCCCTGGGGGCACTACTATAGGGGGCATTACTACTGGGGGCACTACTAATGGGGAATTACTAATGGGGGCATTACTACTGGGGGCACTACTATAGGTGGCATTACCCATGGGGCATTACCACTGAGGGCATTACTAGTGGGGACAATACTAATGGGGACACTGCATAAGGGGCACCACTACTGTGGGTACTGCATAAGGGGCACCACTACTGGGGACACTACATAGCGGGCACCACAACTGGGGGCATTGTGTAAGGGGAACCACTGCTGTGGGCATTGCATAAAGGGTACTACTACTGTGGGCTTTGTGTAAGGGGCACTACTACTGTGGGCATTGTGTATATGGGGCACTAATGTGGGCATTGTGGAAAAGGGGCACTACTGTGTGTCATAACATGAATAAGGGACTACTGAGTGGCGTAAATTGCACTGGTAGTTGACATTTTTTTCCCCAGATACCTTGTTATTTATATTATTTATTGTTATTTATATTAAAACACTTGAAGTACATAATAAAGTGAATGTTGCAGGCTTATTCTGGTTTGACTTTTTTGTCATTGGTTCTGTAATTCATTATTTGGAAACCCCCCTTTCAAACTCCTGCATTTGCCACTGTTTCTTTTGAGTGCTGGGCCATACTGTATACAGTACTGTATGTTTTGTTAGTTGGTAGCACCTCTACTCAATTATATTGCATATGACAGTATAAGTATTATTGGAGAGAATATCAATTAAAACCAGTGCAATAGCCCTCTTCTAGAGAAGAAATGTGTTGCAACATAACATGCAATCACTGTAGTTTTACATTAATCTGTACAGTAGCTTTCTGACTTTATTTACAGTCAAAGTCCCCTTAGAATTAAGCAAATTACTAGTCACAATTAACAGTAGATTAAAATATTGTACATGTAATTATTTTACAAAATGGCTAAAAAGTAACACGCTTCAATGAACACAGAGCTGATGGTTTAAAAAATGTGCACTCTTGGGAACTGGACAATGCTCAGTGCAGAATGGTGACTGAAAACAAAATAAAAAAATAATTACTGCAGGTCAGACAACAGTACTACTGTATATTTGTTTTACATGTTTAGTTACTGCATATTCCAGCATTACCTCTGCCACTGACATGATATTGTATCTACTGTATGGGCTGGCATCAATACATTAAAAGTGAAAATAATGATGATGGTTTAGACATAAACATTAAGGATGCTACTTTGGAAGTGCAACAGGATGAGGAGGATAATTTGACACTAACGAGGCTGTGGATAATGAATGTGTTGGACAAGAAAAAGTTGATAAAATTCAGGAAGATAATGTTGTTTGTATCAAAGTAAGTCAGCTACCAATAGCAACAGTTCTTGTCTGGGCAAAAGACAAAAAAAATGTCCCTCTTCTGTGTTAAATTATTTTTACGCAAATCCTGACAACATTTGTAAAGGCAATGTAAGTATTCATTGTTGTATGGAATTACTGGTCTTCTTCTTAGTCCCCTTCTGTGGTGAAGATTCACTCCCAGCAGCAGCAGCCTTAGCATACAAGGATTCTTCTTGGGAATCCTGGAAAGGGAAGAGTCAGTTTGCCTTTTTTAAATTGGATGCAGGACTACTGCCGATCGCTTATGAGGAGGTTGATGATGAAGGTGTTGGCGGTGGAGATTGCATGTGCTGATAACTATCCATGTTGCTGGTAGCTGATGCTGGACTGCTTGTTGCTATTATATGATATGATTTTCCAGGTTTTGATAAATTATTTGAATTAACTCATTGCAAATGACTTAACGGTTCAGGTGCCTAGATGGTTAACGTCCCTACCTCTACTTACATTGCCTTTACAAATGTTGTCAGGATATGCAGTTGTGTGAGCCAGTGAGAAGCTGCTACTTGGCAGCTTCTCATTGGCTGGTGGCCGCGAGCCCTGTGATTGGCTGGCGGCCACGAGCCCAATGATTGGCTGGTGGCCGCGAGCCCCGTGATTGGCTGGCAGCCACGAGCCCCCTGATTGGCTTGCGAGCCTTGCGATTGGCATGTGGCCAGTGTGTGCTGACGGTAGCCGGGACCGGATGCTTTGTCCCGGCTACATGCCAGCATCTCCGCTGCTGCCGATCGAGATGTGTCCCCTGCGAGATACATCTTTACACATTTCTGCTGCTGTTCCAATGCTGGGATGCCATACTGCATCCCTGCGCTGGTGCATTCTCTTTTGCAGCTAAAATAAAGTGGGGCCGTTAAGTGGCGGTATGTCATACCGCTGTATACCGCCCCACTTCGACCACTGGTCATGTGTCCATTCTACCAATTCCATCTCAAATCTATTTTGCCAGAACAGCTATTCCTCACCTCTTCCAGGACGATAAACAAAAGATATTATTTGCCCATAAAAATGACATTGTACTAACTATCCTTTTCACTATTGATATGTGGACAAGCGGTACTGGTCAAACTAAAGATTACATGACTGTGACAGCCCACTGAGAGGGGGAGGTATATCCTTTATGAGAAGTAGTACCTAACACACAACACCAGCTAATTCACAGGCAGGCTTCACTAAGAGGCATACCAGTGTCATTCTGTTGGAAACACTCAAGGATATGACAGCAAAATGGCTTACCCTGCTAATTTTCTACTCAGGATTTGTAATTTCTGATAATGCAACTAACACTGTATGAGCATTACAACTGGGTGAATCTGAACAATTAACATGTTTTGTGCACACACTAAACTTGATGGTTCAGTCCTGTGCAGGATATCCTGGCTGTGGCCCGTAAATTACTGTCCATTTTTGGCATTCGGCAACCTTATGTTGAACATTGCAGCAGCTGCAAGGACAGTTACATTTGCCCTGCCAATAACTTAAGCAAGAGATAGTAACCAGGTGATTCCACCCTTTATATGCTTCAGTAACTGGAAGAACAGCAACAAGCCATCAAGGCACACACATGAAGTCATGAAATAGGGAGAGGGGTGATATGTTACCTTACTGCAGCACACTGGAGAATACTCTTGGTTTTATTCAAATTACTGAAACTGTAACCAATAAAGTGAGCTCAGACACTGCCAGCTTCAGTTAGGTCATACCCTTAATTAAACTACAGGAAAAGTAGCTAGAGTTGTTGAAGGAGGAAATTAAACTAAGTGATTCCACTAACTATGTTGGACTTGTATATCAAGTTCTTTATTTGATTTGCCAGGACCAAAGGGTTTGCAACATCTTGCAATTGAATCACTACATTTTGGCAACCATGCTTGATCCTAGGTTTAAGTCCTATGCAATGTCTTTCTTTTTAACTGAAACAGATCTTAAGAGATGCAGAAAGTTGCGAGCACATTGTCAGCACAAGTGGCACATGACTCAATGTTTTCTACTTCAGTTGCTCCTGCAAATGCTGCTACCAGGGACAACTGACCTTTTCCAAGTGACCCACTGGTGTTGATGATGAGTCAACTCAGAGTATCAGAGTGAAACAATATGACATCTAGTTAAGCTTAAAAGAATTGCCCACCTATATTGACACCTCTACCGTGACTCTATCTGATACAGTAAGCATCAATAGAATGGTGGTTGAGGATTACTTTAACTTTAATGTGCAAATTAGCATATATTTTATTGAACTGCCATTCTGTCTCCCACTACTGTGCAACTACAGTATGTTTCATAGATGTGCTATATTCTTTTAATCTGCCATGTGTTTGTTCTGCTACTCTGTTGCTTAGTTTAGCCAGCCAGCTATCTGTAGCCTTTGGCCAATATTGGAGATATTGTGAGCTGTGAGGTGGTCAAAACTGGCTGGAAATGAATGTTATTGATGTTAATACTGTAGGAACAAAAACATGTCCAAATAAAGTTTTTGAACAAAAACATGTCCAAATAACATTTTAGCTGTTTTATAAATTTTTAAAGAAAACCAAAACATGTGATGGTGGTTTTGCCAGA
The DNA here is from genome assembly GCA_031769625.1 of Taudactylus pleione. Lineage (NCBI taxonomy): Eukaryota > Metazoa > Chordata > Amphibia > Anura > Myobatrachidae > Taudactylus > Taudactylus pleione. The sequence goes on along the minus strand of JAUIMM010000045.1, from coordinate 10,225,305 downwards.
AACATAACACAATGGAAATTTTGAATGAAAACCAAAATGGGGGTTTGCACACATCTCAAGCTGCAAAGCTGTGCAAAGTGCACCTTTATAAAGTTGCATTTTATACTAATGTTTTCCAAAAATTTGCCCAACTTTATATCTGCCCATGGATTCAGTGTGATTTACCACCGGCTGCTTGGCCAGCGGTTCTAATCCTGACAGCAGCATCCCGGCAGAGGAGGAAATCCTGATCGTCCTCAGGTACGTATAAACTAACCTAATTCACCCGCCTAACCCTCCTTTAGGGGTGCCTAACCCTAATCCCCCTCTAAGTGCCTAAACCTAACTCCCCCTTCCCCGCCGCCTATACCTAAGTGCCCCAGGGGGGTGCCTAACCCTAACCCCCCTTCCCCTAGCCTAAACCTAACCTCGCGGGGGGTGCCTGACCCTAAGCCCTCCCCGGGAACCCTAAACTTAACCCTCCCCCGCCCCGTGGCTGTCCACGCCCGTTGCCTGGTTTACCTTCGATCGGTAAGCCGGGTGTCAGGCTTCCGGCCTAGGGAAAATGGCAAGCGTCTGGATTTCGACGCCTGTCATTTAACCCTTGCAGGATTATACAGTCGGGAAGCCGGCGGTCAGGATTCCATCCATTTGCTTCTCGACTGTTTCCCCTGCCCATATTTGTCAACGCTACTCTCTCCTGAATTTTTGGGTATTCTCCCACACTCCTGGAAGAGTAGAACAGCCTCCCTGGTCACACCCACTTCCCTAGTGAGATGAGTAGTCCGGGGTTTAATGGTGCATGTTCCCACCAATATGGGCCATTGCACAATGTTACAAATTGTGGCATGGCATAGTGTGGGATGGGGGCTCAAAGATGTAATTCATGGAGCCACACCCCCAATATGTTCCACCAGGACCACCCTTTCAGGGTCCCCCTGAGGACCAATACAACTTGTTAGCAAAACTGCATAAAACCCTAGGGGCCATATTCAATTAGCCGCGGGAGTTCCCCACGACTAATTGCCGGCCCAAAGTCCCACGGCGCGGGGATTAGCTATTCGATTAAATAGCTTTTTCCCTGCGTCATAAAATTGGGACTCGTGCGCGTAAACACACTGAAACAGCAGAATCAGTGTGTTGTTCCCACGCGCGCGAGGCTGACTAGGCCGTTTTTCCGCGGATTTACCTCTACCTCAATGAGGTGCATGGTAAAGTCCGACTGCGGGGACTCTCACGTGGGATCTCGGGGACTCCCGCGCGAGGAGTCCCCCCTAATTGAATTGGATCAGCGCGACAATTAGTCGCGGGTGAACCCCGCGCGGGTAATTGAATATGGCCCTATGTGTGCACCAAGCCACACAAAACTATATCAAAATAATAATACAAATAAACTAAAAACATGTATATATAACCTCACCTTAGGCAGCAAGGGACATTTATGACAGTTAAAAAAAAGTGAAGTAGAAAATGAAGTTAATCTATTCAATGATGCCATGGACTTATCAAATACCCAATACTTTTTGTGCATCAGTTTTTACACTCTGCCTTCTTAAATATCTTTCAGTATGTAATACTGACAAAACTGTGTCCCTTCTGCTTCTGTGTGTATAAATATTATCAGTGAGTGATAATTAGGAGTCACGTGCTTGGATTCCAACAAAGCTCCATAACAATTTATTTTCCAGGCTCATGAATGCTCTGTTTAGGTATCACTTGTCTCATAACAATATGTTGATACTTATCTCTGAAAAGAGCCTGTCATGTCTGTGTTGGGATGGAGCTACTTTATTATCAGATATGTCTGCAAGTGATGCCTTTTCATAACAGACTTGGAAAAAGCTGCAAACAGAGACATGGTATAAACGCCTAGGTGCTAGCACTACTAGGTAACACCAGCAGCAAGTTATGCTAATTGCAGTCACAGAGGCATACCAAGCCTTGTTTTTAAATAATTTCCATACATTAACATACAGCTCTTGAAGGATATTTAAAACTGTGTGAATGTGATTATTATTATGATAATATGCAATCTAGTCGTATCATATGGAATTTAAATACATCTGCTATCTACTATAATTGTATCATCAGAAGAACCTATTTTCTGCAGTACTTTTGTTTTCTGTATGATTGAAAAGGGTTAAATAAAACACAGGCTTTGTAATTGTTTGCACAAAGAGCTATGTTAGACAATGTAGTTTCAGAATTAAAACCTACCCAAGGTGTCAGTGACCGACTTGAGGAATGAGACCAGAAATCAATATTGTCATTATGAAAGGATTGCATTATATATTAACTGGAGATAGCATAAAAATTCCTCCCATAGAAATGCCCAGTTTAGTCCCTCCACTTAATTTCAATTCAAATTACAATACTGTACGCAGAACTAGCAAACTGTTCAATATAATTTAGTGGATAGCAGTGTCAAGATACATGTGTATACCCACTTAACCACTTAATTTTCTTTTCTATCTGAAAACATTTAAGTTAATGCTGTCTTTGCAGAACAATATTTGTTCACAGCAGTAGTTTAAAAATAAGTTCTCTTAATAAAATAGGGGATGGAATCATTTAAAGTTTTTTTAATGGACAACTATGAACTGTTATAATGCACCATTGTTTTAGTTCTCTGTTCAATTTGCTAATAAAAGTGTGCAGCCTTCAACATCTATTCTTGGAAAAAGTGAATTTATATTTAATCTTTGTATCTTATACACAAACTCATAAAATATGTTATAAATACCTAACATTACCTGCTCTCTTTGAATTTTCACTTAGCACCTACAATACAATTAAAGTTAGTCTATGTAAGTCCACACAGGGCGCCGAGGAAGGGGGATGTGCGTACTATTTACCCGGGACTGGCTTTTTTTAGAGAGGCGTGGCCTGGGTCAGTTGCTAAGGGGGACATTGTCCTCCTTTGTGGCCCTGGTGCCCTCTGTACAGCGGCGAGGATGAGGGAATGTGAGGGTGGGGGTATTTGAACTCAGGAGGAAGTCTCTCCCCATAGGTGCTGGCTGCTGTGGGCGGGGCTATGTGATCTGCAGGAGGCAAAGCGCCAATGCGCTGTATGCACATACTGTTTTGGCACATTTATTAAACGGACCTGTCAACCTAATATTTTATCATAGTAGCATACAAAGTGTAGCTGGATGCAGGATGAACACTTTATCTCAGTTTTACTTTGTTCATTTTGTGGTGAGCTAAGTGATTGTTTCTAATTCTGGGCTAGCCCTCACTTTACTATCACTAGTATCTCTAAATGTCAGTTATTTAAAACCAATTACCAACTTTCCAGTTAGATTTGATGCAAAAATGTAACATTGGCTTGGGCTTAAAGCAAACAGTAACTTAATTTAATTTCTTGCCTTGCATGATAGATGAGAAGCTCTCTATGATTAGTACTACATACACTTGCAAATATCATTTAGATAAACATTTTGGCTTGCTTAGCGTGACTTGTAGACTGCAGATTACTGACTGGTTGCTATCCCCCATGTCTCATGTCCAACACAGAACTTAATTAAGCATATGTTTAATATGGCTAATTGTCAAATTGCCTTATACTGGAAATTGACCTTTCCTTTCTGATATCTGGTTCACATACTGGATGGAGTGCATCACCTCTTTTTTGCACGACACCACAGAGTACTGTGTGAAGTTTTGGCCCCCTAGGACCACATATTTTTGTGGCCAAACCCCCCTTAGCTACGATCTAACAACTACACTCCTACTATCTTATCGCTTACAGTCTGCTCCTATTGGCCCCCTTTCTCCAATTATCCCTCTTTCCCCTCTCACCTCCCTCTTTCCTTCTTTAATATTTTCGGTCATTTAAGCTACCAACAATTTTGTTGTATTGCGTCCTTACCATGTTATTGTTTGGAATTTCCTGCACATGCTCTCTTTTTATTTCTGTATACAGTATATATTGACATGCTCTCCCGTTCATACCACAAAACTTTCAATAAAGAGATTTTTCAAAAGAAGAATGGAAAAATGCATTTTCAAAGAAGTATGTTTTATTTTCATATGATTTACTTACATGTAGGTAAGTGTGGTATTGACCAGTTATTATTTTCTTTACAGTATACCTTAGTTTGCAATTGTTTTAACCCTTTTTAGTCCTTTAGACTGTATGTATTTCAAAAGAGAAAAAATACAACCCAAAGATTTACTTGTACCATCAAAGGATCTAAATTCTCACGTTAGCTGCTCGATTTAGAACTTTGCTAACTGTAAGAGGATTGAAATTGCTTTGTTGGTAGAACTATTACCCTATACATCACCCTTTATTACCATAAAACTTTAAAGAGATTTGCTTTACTGTATATAAAATAGGGTGAATGTCACAAAACTCCTACCAATTTTAGATACGTTTGTAATTGACTTACTACCACTATGACTGATCTTCATATTGATAATTTTGTCTGGTTCTAACATAGTTTATTAATGTTATTCTTTCCCATTTATGCTTTTTCACTATTCCATGTTACCCCAATATAGTTTACTTCACAGTTTATTTTTGTTATAACAGATTTAGGATGTTTTCCTTCTGAGTGTATTCTTAAAAATAAAGCAATAAATATAAAGAGTGGATATTAACAAATTAAAGCAATAAAAATAAAGAGTGGATATTAACAAATTAACAAATTTGTTAATATCCACTCAATAGAGTTTACCATTACCTAAACTATAAGTAGTCATCAGACCCCTATTGGGGTTCCACTAGGGTTGTGACCTGTGGAAACCTGGCAGTGGAGACCTGTGGGGTCTTTTGGTGAAGATCAAGTAGTTCTTTAGACTCAATTCCATCATGCTAAGGAGTCAAAACCTAGAACAGGAAAGTGCTAGTTCTTATTTTTACTCTTATAGAGTTGAGTGTTCAAGGATCATTTTAATTTGCCTGTGCAATTTTTTCTTCTGATAGCCAGAGATACACCGAGGGAATGTAGGGTTCATTCAGCCCTATGAGAAAAAGTATAACTCATGCATATGGGCAATTTCACAGAAGCCAAGCAAAACAGGCACACATCACAAAGAATATGTCATTTTCTGTTAATGCCTATATAAGTAAAAAAAAAAATCCCATTGACTGAATAGTTTCTTATAGACATCACTGATTATGAATGTGCCAGTATCACCTCTATTTACCATAAATAAAGCATGACAAATAACTGGCATATGAAGGGCAGCTTGTGACCTAAGCCTGCTGGAATAAAGTATTTAATAATCCAAAATTTGCATTCTGCACCTTTATTACAAAACACTATATATATATATATATATATATATATATATATATATATATATATATATATATACTGTATATTATATCATAGTTTTTTGTCACAAATCTTATTTTTTGCATATATTTGCAATTGTGGTGCCAAAACAAAATACACATATGATGGGTACAACTATATTATAAAATTATTATATAGGATCTACCTTCTATATCCAAGAAAGGTCAGCTAGCACCATGGCAAATCATCTCCCATTTGTCATAACCAAACCCCAAGAACAGAGCAACCTATTGTAAACCACTGTGTGCACTGTGCCTTATAGCTGTATGTGCCCAATTAGGTCAAGATTTATCTTTGAAAGAACATCAGTACTGAAGTCTTCTGGCAAAGAGAGAGGGCTATTAGGACCTGGAGTCTGGCTGTAGTGTGGGCGTTAATGGTATTCTGCTCAGGTATCCATGCAGATCAGTGCTCAGTTTCAAATTGAAAGCATATTTTACTGCAAGAGCACTGGCGTAAATATCATTCTAAGGAATAACTACAACAAGCCATAGCAGAATCTCTAAGGTCTGCTAAAACTGCTAAACCTCCAGGCAATGTGATGCACAGTAAAATTGTATGGCACATCTGTGCATTATAACAAGTACTAGTTGGTAAAATTACTAATGAAAAGTAATTGTATGTACATTATTTCTCATAGAAAAATATGTTTATGTAATTTTTATATCTTTAGGCAGTAAAAGACTAAGGGGGAGATTTAATAAAGTTTGAAAGTAGATAAAATTGTGATAGATAAAGCACCAACCAACCAGCTCCTGTCACTTTTTAAACAAGCCTCTGAAGTGACAGTTAGGAGCTGATTGGTTGGTGCTTTATTTCTCACAATTTTATCTCTCTCCAAGCTTTATTAAATCTCCCCCATAAGCCATCATATACTCTTAAGAAACCTCAAGAATCTATACATTACCCGTGCTATTGATTATTGATGTGATTTATTTACAACACATTTCTCAGTTCAGTAAAAGCACTACAGGCAAACAACCCAACTGGAATAAAAGCCCAACACGTAATTAACTACAATTCAACGATTTTTATTTCGTTGCATACAAAAGGTATCAACATTGGTCGCAAAATATATTCTCACATAAAACATTTTTGCAACACTGTTTTGGCAGTACAGCAGCTCAATATAAAGTGCGATATTGAAGCATTTTGGAGATGTATTCACTTCTTCACATGTGTCATACACGATTGGTAGTACACATCCACATTGTTCAGATACACAACAGCACCGCATACTCAGGATGGACCATTCCCAGAGATATACTGTACATGTATATAAAGTGCTATGTTTCAAAGTCTCTTACCAACAATTACATGACACATATCTAGTTGTCCATCACAGGCACTATTAATTCACTAAATTGCCACTTGTTAGTGCTTTTGTAAAGTAGTTTTGTAAAGTCTCTTTTTAAACATCACTCGGTGATCTGGAGCGAAAGGACACTTTGGATTGAAAGCAGCCACAGAAGAGAACCCACATGGATCTCTGTATTTCTTGATTTCTGTAGGCATAAATTATAGGATTGATCATTGAGTTGTAAGTGGCAGGCAGAAGGGTAGCATAAGTGTACACTGAAGGATAGTCATGGTCTCCCACCACACAGTAAATAGCAAAAGGCAACCAACTGGCCCCAAAAGTCCCAAGAATGATGGCCAAAGTAGAGACTCCTTTTTTTGTAGCTACATAGTGGGATGCTGTCAAAAAATGTTGTTGTAGAGCTATCTGGTGAGCATGTCTGCAAACTATTTTGCAGATTTTTATGTAGAGATGCAGCATCAAAACAAAGATAAAAAAGAAAGAGGCTGATAACAGAGTCACATTACTTTTTGTCAGTGGTCTGACAATGCTACATGAAGATATATCATCTATACAGTTCCACCCCAGCACTGGAAGGAGTCCTAGACATATTGACACCCCCCAGGTAACAACCAGCATGAGATGAATCCAGAGGATGGTCTTCTCTGAAGAATAAGTAAGTGCATTGTACAATGAGAGGTATCGGTCCACTGTGATTGCTAATAAACTGCTCACAGAAGCAGTAAATGACGCTACCAGGAAACCCACGGTAATAAGACTGATAGTCTCTGACTGAATTACGTATTGAAAAACAAAATTTAGGATTAAGCCAAACCCAGCTAGGAGGTCTGCTGTAGCCAGGCTTCCGATCAACACGAACATAGGGGTTCTCAGTGTTGGCGTGTAGAAGATAATGGCCACTACTATTGCATTCTCACATGCGATGATTGTTCCTGAGATACACAGCATAATATCCCATGGGTTGATAGTGAACACTGAGAAAAAAGCAGACAATTCCAGGGAAGCGTTGACATCGCTTGTCTGGATCCAGGGAAGAGAGAAACTGGTGTCGTTGTCATTAAGGCTTTCATTCATCTCTCCAATGTACGAGTGCCTGAAAAAATAACAAATACTATGTTAAAATAATGTAATATACGTTGGATACATTAATTACAAAAATAAATGAACATTTTTCCTGACGCTTCTCATCCACTGCATCCGCCGCTGTCCATGGTGCTGAAGCCGCAGTTAGGACTTAGCAGGGCGCCGGAGACCTGGGACACGCGTGTTATTTACAGAACAGTGCAGTCAGGATAGGGCTATATTTAATAATGTAGTTAAGGTTACAGGAAGGCTGTGTTTTATCCTATATATTCGCAAAATCTTTTACAAAATGACTGCTGCTGTTTGGTAAAATAAAAATAAGATACATTTAAATGATTCATTTGTAGGCATTTCTTCGCTTACCTTTAGCAAGGCTTAGCAGCGTATTTCATGGGTGAGCTGTGGTCAGCATATAGAATGGCATGAGCAGGTCACATGGATGTGAATACAGCTGTGAAAGAGGATGTAGAGCTCAGTCCTCTGACCCGTCGATTGAGGGACTGGTGCTGTTGCAAGCCGGCAGAGAATAATGTAGGAGCAAGCACAGTACTGTACTCGCTGACAGGGCGGGTTGTATACAGGAGGGGGAGACAGGAGAGGACAGTGCTAGGACTGGCTCGCAGGGTTATGCTGCTCAGGGGGGTATCATAGACTACGTCAGCTGGGTAGCACTGCATGGGACCAGGGGATGTCTTAAGCTTCTGACGTCCATGGAAAGCAAACTGATCAGAAGCAGAGGCTCACTAATGCAGCAAACACCTTTCTGTGGCGTCTTTCACAGGGCAGAGACCATAACATCACCAAAACGAGCATACTCAGCGGAGTTATGAGTTATGATATAGCATAAGGTAAATGAGTTACTTATGTGATCATTTTAGGAAGAAATTTAATGTTATTTTCACTTCCACAAACAGAATATAATTGTCTCTGACGAGGCTGAAGTTAGCTTCTTATTCACTTCTTATTCGAGCTACAGCTTCTTATTCATTTTCCAGCTTCTTATTCAGAACATGTTATATTAAAACATTTTTATCAAATAGAATCACTAAGCTTACATTGAATAAACAAAATATGGTATCTATTACACAAATTTCAATTGAATTTTCCTTGGCCCACAAAGCTTTTGGGCATGAAATAGGGTATTAAAGTGGGAATAGGAACAAGATTTTATACATTTGAATAAGTAGCTGTAGGTGTGCAAAGGCTAAATAGCCTTAGGCAACAAATTTGACACTTGGAATCCATAGGGGGGGTCACTTACATATGACCCATTTGCAATTGGCCTTGCCCAACAAGCTTTTGGGCATGAATTGGGTGGTAAAGTGGGCACAGGGACCAGATTTTCTATATTTGAATAAGTAGCTGTAGTTGTGCAAGGGTTAACTAGCCTTGGGCAACAAATTTGACACTTGGAATCCACATAGGGGGGTCAATTACATATGACCCACTTGCAATTGGCCTTGCCCAACAAGGTTTTGGGCATGAAATAGGGTATTAAAGTGGGCACAGGCACCAATTAATACATTTGAATAAAATCTGGTGCCCATTCCCATTTTACCACCCTATTTCATGCCCAAAACCTTGTTGGGCAAGGCCAATTGCAAGTAGTCATATGTAAGTGACCCCCCTCTGTAGAATCCAAGTGTCAAATTTGTTGCCCAAGGCTAGTTAACCCTTGCACAACGACAGCTACTTATTCAAATACACTAAATCTGGTCCCTGTGCCCACTTTACCACCCAATTTCAGGCCCAAAAGCTTGTTGGGCAAGGCCAATTGGAAGAGGGTCATATGTAAGAGATGCCCTTCTGTGGATTCCAAGTGTCAAATTTGTTACCCAAGGCTCTTTAACCCTTGCACAACTACAGCTACTTATTCAAATGTATTAATTGGTGCTTATACCCACTTTAATGCCCTATTTCATGCCCAAAACATTGTTGGGCAAGGCCAATTGCAAGTGGGTCATATGTAAGTGAACCCCCTCTGTGGATTTCAAGTATCAAATTTGTTGCCCAAGGCTCTTTAACCCTTGCACAACTACGGCTACTTAATCAACTATAGAAAATCTGATCCCTATGCCCACCTTACCACCCAATTTCATGCCCAAAAGCTTGTTGGGCAAGGCCAATTGCAAGTGTGTCATATGTAAGTGACCCCCTGTGAATTCCAAGTGCAAAATTTGTTGCCTAAGGCTCTTTAACCCTTGCACAACTATAGCTACTTATTCAAATGTATTAATTGGTGTCTGTGCCCACCTTAATGCCCTATTTCATACCCAAAACCTTGCTGGGCAAGGCCAATTGTAAGTGGGTCATATGTAAGTGACCCCCATCTGTGGATTCCAAGTGTCAAATTTGTTGCCTAGGTAAGTTAACCCTTGCACAACTGCAGCTACTTATTCAAATATATAAAATCTGGTCCATGTGCCCACTTTACCACCCAATTTCATGCCCAAAAGCTTGTTGGGAAAGGCCAATTGCAAGTGGGTCTTATGTATGTGACCCACCTCTGTGAATTCCAAGTGTCAAATTTGTTGCCCAAGGCTCTTTAACCCTTGCACAACTACAGCTACTTATTCAAATGTATGAAATATGGTGTTTGTGCCCATTTTACCACCCTATTTCATGCCCAAAATTTTCTTGGGCAAGGCCAATTGCAAGTGGGTCATATGTAAGTGACCCCCCTTTGTGGATTCCAAGTGTCAAATTTGTTACCCAAGGCTCTTTAACCCTTGCACAACTACAACCACTTATTCAAATATAGAAATTCTGGTCCCTGTCCCCTCTTTACTACCCAATTTCATGCTCGAAACCTTGTTGGGCAAGGCCATTTGCAAGTGGGTCATATGTAAGTGACCCCCCCTGTGAATTCCAAGTGTCAAATTTGTTGCCCAAGGCTCTTTAACCCTTGCACAACTATAGCTACTTATTCGAATATATTAATTGGTGTCTGTACCCACCTTAATGCCCTATTTCATATCCAAAACCTTGTTGGGCAAGGCCAATTGTAAGTGGGTCATATGTAAGTGACCCCCCTGTGTGGATTCCAAGTGTCAAATGTGTTGCCCAAGGCTAGTTAACCCTTGCACAACTGCAGCTACTTATTCAAATATAGAAAATCTGGTCCCTGTCCTCACTTTACAACCCAATTTCATGCCCAAAAGCTTGTTGGGCAAGGCCAATTGTGAATTAGTCATATGTATGTGACTCCTCTCTGTGAATTCCAAGTGTCAAATTTGTTGCCCAAGGCTCTTTAACCCTTTCACAACTACAGCTACTTATTCAAATGTAATAATTGGTGTCTGTGCCCACCTTAATGCCCTATTTCATGCCCAAAACCTTGTTGGGCAAGGTCAATTGCAAGTGGGTCATATGTAAGTGACCCTTCTGTGTGGATTCCAAGTGTCAAATTTGTTGCCCAAGGATATTTAATCCTTGCACAACTACAGCTATTTATTCAAATGTATAAAATATGGTGTTTGTGCCCACTTTACCACCCTATTTCATGCCCAAAACTTTGTTGAGCAAGGCCAATTGCAAGTGGGTCATATGTAAGTGACCCTTCTGTGTGGATTCAAAGTTTTAAATTTGTTGCCTAAGGCTCTTTAACCCTTGCACAACTACAGCTACTTATTCAAATGTATTAATTGGTGTCTGTGCCCACCTTAATGCCCTATTTCATGCCCAAAACCTTGTTGGACAAGGCCACTTGCAAGTGGGTCATATGTAAGTGACCCCTCTGTGTGGATTCCAAGTGTCAAATGTGTTGCCCAATTTAGTTAACCCTTGCACAACTACAGCTACTTATTCAAATATATAAAATCTGGTCCCTGTGCCCACTTTACCACCCTATTTCATGTCCAAAAGCTTTGTGGATCAAGCAAAATACAATTGAAATTTGTGTAATAGATACCATATTTTGTTTATTCAATGTAAGCTTAGTGATTCTACTTGATAAAAATGTTTTAATATAATATGTTCTGAATAAGAAGCTGGATAATGAATAAGAAGTAGTAGCTCAAATAAGAATTGAATAGGAAGCTAACTTCAGCCTCGTTTGTCTCTGATTCTAACTGAAACTTGCTGCATTATTGCTAACTAAAGAAATATGAAGTCCGGAGTGTGAAATATAAATGAACAATTATGATGATCCAATTCGCGCAGTGGATCTTAGATAAATACTTCTAATTGTGTGAACTTAGTAGCACAGCAGAGACTGATGGAAGAGAAAACCACAGAATCCATCTGCTCTAGTCTTTTCCCATCTGCTGCTGTCTCAGTCGCTTTACGCAGAAAATAGTTCATATTTAAACAGATAAAAGCATAGGATTGGTTGCTATGATAATGAATGGTATACTCAGCCTGCATTTTTGTATGTATTGTGTAAATATATGTTTAAATATTAGCTCTTTGGAGAACATTATTTTGCTGAAACCTTTTTGAAATTTCTCACATTATGATGACTGGCGGTCTATTATTACCTTGGATACAGTTTGCTCACAAAATTAAATCCATTCTTCAAGAACAATACAATTGCTCTGTGTGTAAGCTCAACATCCAACATTTTTCCAGATTTCTCTGCTTTTTTCTTGCAGTTATTAACTGGATTCATTTTCAGCAATTTGATGACCCTTCAGTCTTCCCAGTAAGCTTATGCCGGGTATACATTATGTAACTATCAGTCCAATCTGCAGATTATTGGTGGATCAGGCCAGTGCTGGAAGTGAGCCGGTATACGGCGGTATGCCATACCGCCACTTCAGTCTGTGCCCCGATTTAAAGTTGGTGCTGGGACCAGGGCCGGCGCAAACTGCTCAGCGGATCCTGCACTGCAGGGAGGCGCCAGGCTGGAGAGGCGCTCTCCCTGCAGACGCTGCTGAATCCGCTGTTCTTGCTGCCAGCTGCCGCTGCGCCTGTCATACTGTATGACAGACAGCAGCAGCTTGCTGCGGAGACAAGCAGGAGGACCTGGGCAGTTCCAAGTCCCACCCCCGGCTGTTCCCCCTCCTGCCAAGTCCTCCCCTTCCCCACCTCCCTGCTGCGCTGCAATTGACTTGCTGTGCTGCCTGTCAAACTTAATGACAGACAGCAATCTGAGCCTGCCCTAAGTAGCCCTTCACCACCAGAACCGCTACACTTCTCCCCCCTGGACGCCCCTCCTTCCTCTGTTCTCTCCTGCTGGCTCCTTAGATGTGAAGAGGAGAGGAGCCGGGCTGGCCGACATGAAGAGGAGTGGGACCCACCTAGTGACATGTAGATGCAGGCTGCAGCAGCAAAGGCTCAGGTAAGTGCTGCCTCTCCTGCAGAAAAAACAGGGGGAGGCATGTATTAACAACGGGTGAAGGGTGCACCCAAGATGGGGGGGCATGTATTAATAATGGGGGTGTTCACTTTCAGTCCCAGCTCAGTGGTGTAACACATTACAGGAGCCGCTGGGGTGGATGACAGATGAGCAGCTGCCTGTCTCCCTGCAGTATAATCCGATCTCTCCTTTTCTGTGAGAGCTCAAGCTGAGAACAAGGGAGTGTCTGCTAACTATTTGCCATTTTACAAGTGTATTCAAACACTATTGAATACACTTGTATAGTGGCAAGCAGCTTGTAGACACTCCCTTTATCCCAGCATGAGGGAGATGTACAGACAGGGAGAATGCAGCCAGTGAGGTAAGTATTATGGGTGTAATGGAGGAGGGGGGGCTAGACTCTGACACAGGAGGTAGCAGGAGTGTTATATATGGGGGGGCTAGACTGTGACACAGGTGGGAACAGGAGTGCTATATGGGGGCTAAACTCTGACAGGTGGGAGCAGGAGTGTTATATGGGGTCTAAACTCTGACAGGTGGGAGCAGGAGTGTTAATTGGGGGCTAAACTGACAGGTGGGAGCAGGAGTGTTTTATGGGGGCTAAACTGACAGGTGGGAGCAGGAGTGTTATATGGGGGCTAAACTCTGACAGGTGGGAACAGGAGTGTTATATGGGGTCTAAACTCTGACAGGTGGGAGCAGGAGTGTTAATTGGGGGCTAAACTGACAGGTGGGAACAGGAGTGTTATATGGGGGCTAAACTGACAGGTGGGAGCAGGAGTGTTATATGGGGGCTAAACTCTGACAGGTGGGAGCAGGAGTGTTATATGGGGGCTAAACTGACAGGTGGGAGCAGGAGTGTTATATGGGGGCTAAACTCTGACAGGTGGGAGCAGGAGTGTTATATGGGGCTAAACTGACAGGTGGGAACAGGAGTGTTATATGGGGATAAACTCTGACAGGTGGGAGCAGGAGTGTTATATGGGGGCTAAACTCTGACAGGTGGGAACAGGAGTGTTATATGGGGTCTAAACTCTGACAGGTGGGAGCAGGAGTGTTAATTGGGGGCTAAACTGACAGGTGGGAACAGGAGTGTTATATGGGGGCTAAACTGACAGGTGGGAGCAGGAGTGTTATATGGGGGCTAAACTCTGACAGGTGGGAGCAGGAGTGTTATATGGGGGCTAAACTGACAGGTGGGAGCAGGAGTGTTATATGGGGGCTAAACTCTGACAGGTGGGAGCAGGAGTGTTATATGGGGCTAAACTGACAGGTGGGAACAGGAGTGTTATATGGGGATAAACTCTGACAGGTGGGAGCAGGAGTGTTATATGGGGGCTAAACTCTGACAGGTGGGAACAGGAGTGTTATATGGGGCTAAACTCTGACAGGTGGGTGCAGGAGTGTTATATGGGGGCTAAACTCTGACAGGTGGGAACAGTAGTGTTAATTGGGGGCTAAACTCTGACAGGTGGGAGCAGGAGTGTTATATGGGGGCTAAACTGACGGTGGGAGCAGGTGTGGTATATGGGGGGTAGAATCTGACACAGGTGGTGATGGAGTGATATATGGGGGGCTGTACTGTCATTGTGGAACTAAAGTGACACATGGGTGAGCTAACATGGCATAGGGGAGCTAGAGTAACATGTGCGGAGCTGAAGCCAGAGAGACACAGGGGTCTAGTTACTAAGTGGTCTATTTACTAAGCAGTGTTAGGAGACAGAGTGAAAAGTGATAAGAAAGTGATAAGGTGTCAGCCAATCAGCTCCCAACTGTCATTTTTCAAACACAGCCTGTGAGATGACAGTTGGGAGCTGATTGGCTGGCTCCTTATCACTTTCTTATCACTTTTCACTCTGTCTCCTAACACTGCTTAGTGAATAGACCCCTCAACCTTGAATGGAGATAGAGATAAAGTGCCAACCAACCAGCTCCTAACTGTCATTTTTCAAACACAGCCTGTGACATGGCAGTTAGGAGCTGATTGGCTGGTACCTTATCTCCGATCACTTTATCTCCATCCAAGGGTTAATAAACAGACCCCATATGGAGGGGGATGCCTGCTGTAGAAATTCAGGGTTAGTGGGGGGTGGAATGAGTTTGCTGGATAGTCACAATAGGGATGAGGCCACTGTTGTTACATAGAAGAAGTTAGGAGGCAGCTGGGGAGAGACAGGGATGAGGCAGATGGAGAGACACTGGTGGAGGATGTGGATGAAAATACACCGGAAGCAGGAGCCTAGTGTCATATGGGGCATGTGGCTGAGATTACACACAGGGCAGGAGGTAACACAAGAAGCACGAGGCCAGAATTAACACAGTGAGCATGAGGCTGGAGAGACACGAACATGAGGCTGAAGGGTAATACGTTGGGTTGTATGATAATGACATTGGTTATATTCTTACATAAACGGGCGTCTTCCAGACTATGGGATTTCCTACATGAATAGTGAATACTGACAGAAGACCTCATCTGCCATGGGAGGATCAATTTCTTCAGAGGTTCCCCATCGCAGAGAAACCACCATATAGGTAAGGTGTATTTTTATTTAGTACACACAAAAAACTGTATATTTATTTTTTAAAGGGGGCTTCAAAGAGACTTTCGCTCAGGACTTACTTGGTCTAGAACCGGCCCTGTATGTAGGGCACTGATGGTAGCTGCATTATATGGTGGTCACTGCGATGCTTTTTGTATTATATAGTGATCACTGGTGGTCTCTGCTCCGGGTCTCGCACCAAAGGGGGCGTGCTGTCGATGTTGAGTGACAGCACGCCCTCTTTGGTGGGCGTGCCGGGGGTGTGGCTGCCCAGACGGAGGCATTCCCATGAGAACGCCTACCATCTGGGGGCGGTCCCACCGACCATCAAGTGATGTCAGTGGGAGAGCTTTCGGCTCTGTTTGAGCCGAAAGCTCTCTGGGGCTTGCAGCAATGAGACCCTACCACAAGGGTCTCGTCGCAAGCCCGATGGTCGCGATGGTGTTGACCATCGTGACCATCTTCCTGGCCGCTCGCTATAGCTGTGCGTGGTCACCCACAGCTATGCAAGCAGCCAAGAGGTCGTTCTAAAACAAAAAATGCCCGGCCCTGATTCAGACCGAGCGCTCTGTCAGAGCGACCAGCTCTGAATCATGGCCTATATGCGGTCCCTGCTATGTGCTCTACATTATGTGGTGGTCACTGCAATGCTCTTTGCATTATATGGAGGTCATTGCTATGCTCTCTGTATTACATTAACAGCACTAATGGTCTCTTCATTATACAGTATGACAATCACTGCAATGCTCTCTGTATTATCTGTCGGTCACTGCATTGCTCTCTGTATTTCAGTATATGTCAGTCATTGAGATGCTCTCTGCATTATATAGCTGGCAATGTGATGCTCCTAGTGAGACCATGTTCCTTTTTTGCAGTGCATGCCAAAGGTGCACACTGTCCCTTTATAAAGAATGGGAAGGCACAAATTGAAAGTTTGCAGAGGGGCGCCGAACACCCTAGCACCGGCCCTGGCTGGGACCAAATATGGGATCCCAGCAGCAAAAGAGCAGCGGCAGGATTATTTGGAGATGTGTCCCACTGGGGGACTGGCGACCAATCAAAGAGAAGCATTGGCTGTGGCCATTTAAATTTGGAACTGGCTGCTAGCCAATCATGGCTTGCGGACCAGCAGCCAATCAGAAGTAGCCACGTGGCTGCTTGTGATTGGCTTCAGGTCCGCCCCATGATTGGTTCACGGCCGGCACAATGCTTAACATGACGGTGCATCTCCACTCATGCCCTGGCCAAAGCTGTGCCCCTGCTTGGTCCCAGGCGGCTGAGGAGCGCCCACTGTCACTGGGAAGGGGAGGCAGAGAAGCAGCTGTCTCATCAAATGCCGATCAAAGATGTGACCCTGATTGTGCAGTGCCACCCACAGAGAGCCCACTGTCAGCCGGGGGATTGGGAAGCATCTCTGTCAGCGCAGACAACAGACTTGGACTGAGAGGTACTGTGGGGAGGGTGGGCACTGTGAGGACCAGGAGGTGAGAGGGAATAAGGTAGTGCTAGGTGCAGGGGATGAGAGAGGGAAGCAGGTAGTGTGTGGTGCAGGGGGTGAGAGAGGGAAGCAGAGGCTACTTTTTATTATCAATATCCCTAAAACTCAGGAGGGGGGGTTTCAACAAAAATTTCCATACCCCCACTTCAAAATTCTCACTTTGAGCACTGGATCAGGCTGATAATTGCATAGTGTTTGGCTGCTACCGACCAGCGATGATCGGATAGTCGGAAAAGTGGCCAACTTTCCCGATTGATCCAATCAGAGGCGGCCGCATCTGGCAGTGTATGTACCGCCGCGGCCGACCGCCTGGCATTTCCCCTGTTCCTTCACAGGGGATTACTTACCTCCTTCTTACCAGTGTGGCCTGTGTATAGTGATCAGTATGTATCGTGTGTGATATCTTTTTGGCTTTTGTATAGCGCTAAGTGTATATCAGATGTGTGGTGTCCGTGTGACCTGTAGAGTCGCCATCAGGAGGGGACTGCCGGGACTAGAGTCCCGGGCCCGGACAGAATGGGAGCCCAGCCGGCAGCGGAGTAGATAAGCTCCGGGGGCATTTTGAAAGCAGCGCTGGCCATGAGCCAATCGTAGCTCACGGACCAGCAGCCAATTGGGAGCAGCCACAGTGGCGGCTCCTGATTGGCTGCCGGTCCACGAACTCCGACTAACTCACGGGCAGCACCAAATTCAAAATGCCAATGCCTCTCAGTCCCTGGGCCCTGTGTCTGTGCAGGTAAGACCATGAGCGACAGCCAGTCCAGCAACAGCCAGCGGGAAGAGGCTGGGCCAGGAGGAAAGCAGCCAGAAGAGCAGCAGCAGCGGGGGAGTGAGCAGCAGTGGCGAGGGGAGAACCTACTTCCTACAGCCACTGTAAATAGGGGGAGGAGAGGTTGCAGGGGATCCCACTTCCCATCCAGGTACAGAGACTCCTGCTTTCCTACCCTCCCCCTGTTCTCCCACTTTTACCCTCTCTCCCACTTTTACCCTGCTCTCCCTCTTTTACACTGCACTCCCACCCTAACCCTGCTCTCCCACTTTTATCCTCTCTCCCACTTTTACACTGCTCTCCCACCCAGCCTGTTCTCCCATTTTTACCCTCTCTCCCACTCTCCCCCTGCTTTCCCACTTTTACACTCTCTCCCACCCTCCTTCTGCTCTCCCTCTTTTATCCTGCTCTCCCACTTTTACCCTGCCTTCCACTTTTACCCTGCTCTCTCACCCTCAACTTGCTCTCCCACCCTCACCTTGCTCTCCCACTTTTATCTTGCTTTGACACCTTAACCCCACACTCTCACCTCTATATTATAGATTAACATGCTATAACACCCACCCCCACAGCCCAAATGATATTTTACTTAAACTGGTTTATGCACCAATGCCACACCTCTGCTAGAGCTCCACCCACATCTACAGCAACGTCCATATCTGACATACTGCCCCCCCATCCCAAGAACCCCCCCCATCCCAAGAAGGGGCCCTATCTATTTTGACAGTCTCAGGCTCCACAATCTCTGATGGCAACCCTGGTGACCTGTATATAGAGATCAGTGTGTACAGTACCAGGTGTGTGATATTGGTGTGACCAGTGTGTGGTGATCAGTGAGCACCAGGTGTGGATATGAATGTGACATGTGTTTAGTGATCAGTAAGTATCAAGAGTACGATGTCAGAGGCAGTGAGTATCAAGTGTGTGTAATCAGCACTGTGAAGGCTGTAAGAAGCACACTTTCATTGCTGTAGCTTTAACTTGTTTAGGCTCTATATTCTCTATCTGTATGGTTCTGTTGAATATTTGATTCTGCTTGTTTTGACCACCTTTGTCTATCACCAGTCCTTACTATGGTTTGTACAGTGTATCTTGTATGTGACAGCAAACCTGTGTGATATCAGCATGATCTATGAACAGTGTATCAGGTGTTCGATATCAGTGCAAGTATGGGCAATATATATTTGGCGAGAGGCTATTATACTGCTCATATGTGCCATTTTGAAGGTTTGCCAAACATGTTTGGTGACCAGAGTCAGGGTTGAGAGACTTGGAATTCTACAGGAAGCTGCTGTCTCACTGTAGAGCTGAAAACTCCCCTGATGACTTTACGCTGACTTTTTAGGTACATCTACAGATATGCCCAATTACATCCTTGCCTGTAGCACAGCGAATCGCGCCATGCGTGGCGCGAGATGGTTTCCCGTGATCGGAGATGCGCATTAACATCTCCATAGGATTAAATGGAGAAGCACTTCCGCGATCGGTGACGCGCCATAGCGTATCGTGGTGCATAGCACTATGTGCATGTACGTTTGTGTCGTGATCAGCCACAATGAACTTGGGCGCATTTGTAGAATGGGAAGAATAAGGGATAAGGGGAATTTGGAGCTTGGTAAGATCATAATAGCCATAATGCATAAAGTCAGGTTTCTGATCTGATGGAACTGGTACAGTTCCACCAGATGTGTGGAAAGGACTTTTTCTGACCTCATTTTTTCCAAGATCAGATGCAATTTTCATCTACTTCAGCTGAAGATTTTTATTTCTTAAAACTCACAACTATTTTTATATCTGTTTAATATAGATCCATGATGATGATGTTTGTCAAATATTAAGCTCTTCTAATTTGGTTACTAGCCACTTGATTAATATTGATATGCAAAAAGTCATGGGATAGATGACTAGTATCGTGTAAGATCCCCTCTAGCCCGGCGAAGTGCAGCAACTCAATGTGGCATTGATTCCACAAGGGGACAGAAGACCTCTGGTAAGATGTTGACCCATGCCATCTGAATAGCTTCTCAAAGCTCCCTGATACCTGTAGATGCAGAATCATGGGTGCGAATGGACCTATCCATCACATCCCATAAATGCCCGATTGGGTTCATGTGGGAATGTGGTGGCCACCCCATTTGTCGGAACTCTCCAGAATGCTCTTCTAACCTAAGGCAGACCAGCGGACCCAACCCATGCCATGTGAACACACCCTACACCATTAAAGAGCCACCACCAGCCTGCACGGTACCTTGTTGACAACTGGCCTCATGGGGTCAGCAACACACCTGAACCTTACCATCAACCCAAAACAACTGGAACAGTGACTCATCAGAACACACCACATGTTACCAGTCCTCCAGTGTCCAATTAGCGATGCCACAAGCCCAGGTGAGGTGCTGTGTCCAGTGTCGTAGTGCTAACAGGCACTCTGGTGCGTCTTCAGCTCCCATAACCCATGGAAGCTAAAGAATGCTACACTGACCTGCTGGATATACGTCTGGTACCTCCTGCTTTGAATGTAAATGTGATTTGAGCCAGTGTTGCTTGTCTGTTACCATGGACAATTCTGGCCAGATGCCACTGGTTACGATCATTAAGCAACCATGGTCGGCCACTGTGCTGTTCACGGTGGGTGGTAATGCTTTCCATGAGGTATTCCTGGTACACACATTTTTTTTGCTGCATAACTAGAAAACATTAAATTCATGTTTTTAGTATTTATCAAAACACATCCAGGATTTATAGATCTTGGATTTACTACCAATTAGTTTACACTCCATCATGGTAGAATGCGTCCTATATGAGGGCATTTATGTAGAGCCTTATGCAGAGTTGGATATACGATTATTTTATTAGACTAAAATATGCTAAATGAACATGTACAATATGTGCTCAAACCTTGGCCGAGCACAGTAAAAGTCTGCCAGGAGGCATATCTATTGCAGGTGTTGCAGGGAGCAGTGTGATCAAATGTTGATGGTGCAAATTAGCAGCAATAGCTAGGTGTTTCTGAGTGGATGCTTGAGGATTCACTTGTTACTTGATAGTACTTAGGACCTGATTCACTAGGGATCGCCACCGCCCCTGTGTACGCACATATTGCGATCGCAAGCAGCACTGCGATGGGAAAATGATACACACCATTCGCAGTGGTTGCGATTTCATAAGCAAGTGCAATTACAATAGAATAGCAATCGCAATTGCTACCTTGGTTCATCGCGATATATCACAGGTCCTGTTTTGCTAAGTATATCTGAGGGTTATTTTAATGCTTTCAATGTTATGTTCGTATTGATTGATTGTTGTGCACACACAAATAGTGCTACAGTAATTATACCTTTGATCCGGCTACTTTACCAATTCATAGCCTAATGACCTACATGGAAGATAACAAAGATTCTATTATTTTTCCATTAATCTGTTGTGTTTGCCAAAACAAATATGTGTAATATTTACATTTATATATATATATATATATATATATATATATATATTAGGGGTGAGCGGGTTCGGATTTCTGAAATCCGAACCCCCCCGAGCCCCCCCGATCCGAGGCAGATCCGAGTCAGGCTCGACTTTTCCCGCCTGACTCGGATCTGAAATCGAGGCAAAACGTCATCATCCCGCCTTCCGGGTCTCGCGGGTTTTTGGACCCTATATAAGGTACCCGCGTCGGCGCCATTTTCTCACTCGGCTGTGGACAGTGAAGAGGGAGGGTGGGAGTTAGGGCTGGCTGGGCTGTGTAGTGTAGTGTAGTGTAGTGCAGAGTAGTGTTGTGCTGCGCTGTGCTGCTGTTGTCCATAGGGGCTGTGTCCACTACTTCAAAGTCCATAGGGGCTGGCTGTGTTGTGCTGTGCTGCTGTTGTTAATAGGGGCTGTGTCCACTACTTCAAAGTCCATAGGGGCTGGCTGGACTGTGTTGTGCAGTCAGTTCTCCATAGGGGCTGTGTCCACTCCAAAGTCCTGTGCAGTGTCCCAGTCCTAAAGGGGTGCTGTAGTGTTGTCCAGGGGGTGCTCTGTCCATCAGGGGTGCTCCCCCCAAGTGCTAAAAAAATTATATTTTTACCTTGTTTGTGAATTGTGTGCGCAGTAGCCGCACGTGCATCAAGAAAGTAGTGCCAAGCGTGAGCCTGTGTCATAAGTAAAGGGCCGGCTGGCTTGACCGTTAAAGGGTGCTGTAACCCCCAAAGTACACTCCAGTCCAAACCAAAAAAAAAATATTTTCTGTGTTTGTGAATTGTGTGCGCAGTAGCCGCACGTGCATCAACAAAGTAGTGCCAAGCGTGCGCCTGTGTAATAAGTAAAGGGCCGGCTGGCTTGACCGTTAAAGGGTGCTGTAACCCCCAAAGTACACTCCAAACCAAATAACAAAATATTTTTTCTGTGTTTGTGAATTGTGTGCGCAGTAGCCGCACGTGCATCAACAAAGTAGTGCCAAGCGTGCGCCTGTGTCATAAGTAAAGGGCCGGCTGGCTTGACCGTTAAAGGGTGCTGTAACCCCCAAAGTACACTCCAAACCAAAAAAATATATATTTTCTGTGTTTGTGAATTGTGTGCGCAGTAGTCGCACGTGCATCAACAAAGTAGTGCCAAGCGTGCGCCTGTGTCATAAGTAAAGGGCCAGCTGGCTTGACCGTTAAAGGGTGCTGTAACCCCCAAAGTACACTCCAGTCCAAATAACAAAATATTTTCTGTGTTTGTGAATTGTGTGCGCAGTAGCCGCACTTGCATCAACAAAGTAGTGCCAAGCGTGCGCCTGTGTCATAAGTAAAGGGCCGGCTGGCTTGACCGTTAAAGGGTGCTGTAACCCCCAAAGTACACTCCAGTCCAAACCCCCAAAAAAAAATATTTTCTGTGTTTGTGAATTGTGTGCACTGTGGCTGCACGTGCATCAACAAAGGAGCAGCGCCAAGCGTGCGGCTGTGTCCCATAAGTAAAGAGCCGGCTGGCTCATTTCTTAAAGGGTGGTGTAACCCACAAAGTGCACTACTCTCCAGCAAAAATAAAAAAATATTTTCTGTGTTTGTGTGCGCTTTAGCCGCATGTATATATCAATATAACATAAATGGAGGACCAAACTTTCTCTGATAAAAATAAAATAGGGAAAGATCAAGAACCACTTCCTCCTAGTGCTGTTGCTGCTGCTGGGAGTTGTTCATCATCCCAGAGAGGAAGTAGGAACACCACCACTTTTACTAAACAATTGACCCTCCAACAGTCCCTAGCGATGAGGATGAAGTACGACAGCAGTCATCCTGAAGCAAAATGTATAACTGAGGCCTTGACTGCTATGTTGGTGTTAGACGTGGGTCCGGTATCCGCCATTAGTGCAGTGGGATTTAGACAATTGATACAGGTAGTGTGTCCCCGGTTCCAAATCCCGTCTAGATTCCACCTGCATCCTCAAAGCAGCAGCGACAAGCGTGCATCTGTCTGTTAAAGGGTGGTGTAACCCTCAAAGTGTGCTCCACAAACAATAAAAATATTCTTCTTTTTTTTTCTGTCTTTGTGAAATGTGTGGGCTGTAGCCGCACCTGCATCCTTAAAGCAGCAGCAACAAGCGTGCGTCTGTCTGTTAAAGGATTACATCGGTGACAGCATCCAAGTAGGCATGTCAGACAGTCCGTACCTGTACTGGCAGGAAAAAGAAGCAATTTGGAGGTCCCTGTACAAACTGGCTCTATTTTACCTGAGTTGCCCCCCCTCCAGTGTGTACTCCGAAAGAGTGTTTAGTGCAGCCGGGAACCTTGTCAGCAAAAGGCGTAGGGGGTTGCTTCCACAAAATGTGGAGAAGATGATGTTCATAAAATGAATTATCAACTCTTCCAGGGAGACCAGCCTCCAGAACGTACAGAGGGACCTGTGGTTGTGGATTCCAGCGGAGACGAATTAATACTCTGTGAGGATGAGGATGTACACAACACTGAAGAGGGTGAGGAATCGGAGGATGAGGACGACATCTTGCCTCCGTAGAGCCAGTTTGTGCAGGGACAGATTAATTGCCAGCTTGTTTTGTGGGGGCCCAAACGAACCAATCATTTCAGCCACAGTCGTATGGCAGACCCTGGCGCTGAAATGTTTGGTTTGTTAAAGTGTGCATGTCCTGTTTATACAACATAAGGGTGGGTGGGAGGACAATTCCATCTTGCACCTCTTTTTTTTCTTTGAATTATGTACTGTTTGGGGCCTAGTTTTTCAAACTGCCATCCTGTCTGCCACTGCAGTGTCACTCCTAGATGGACCACGTGTTTGTGCCGCCCACTCGTATCTCTTAGCATAGTCATCCAGCTACCTCGGTGCAACCTTTTGGATATAAAAACACTATTGTGAGGTGTTCAGAATAGGCTGGAAATGAGTGGAAATTAAGGTTATTGAGGTTAATAATAGCATAGGAGCAGAAAAACACACAAATTCTGTGATTTTAGCTGTTTTTATGCTTTTTTTAAAAAAAATACAGATCCAAAACACAAAACCCAGAACCCAAAACACGGAAGGGTGGTTTTGGCAAAACCAATCCAGATCCAAAACACCAAAACACGAAAAGTGGCCGGTGCACACCCCTAATATATATATGTATGTGCATATATATATACATACATATATATATATATATAGTTATACACACAAACACACACTAAATATATATATATATATATAAAATAGATATTTACATACATATATACTAGGGGTGTGCACCGGCCACTTTTCGTGTTTTGTGTTTTGGTTTTGGATCTGGATTGGTTTTGCCAAAACCACCCTTGCGTGTTTTGGGTTCTGGGTTTTGTGTTTTGGATCTGTATTTTTTTGAAAAAAAGCATAAAAACAGCTAAAATCACAGAATGTGTAGGTTTTTCTGCTCCTATGCTATTATTAACCTCAATAACCTTAATTTCCACTCATTTCCAGTCTATTCTGAATACCTCACACCTCACAATAGTGTTTTTATGTCCAAAAGGTTGCACCGAGGTAGCTGGATGACTATGCTAAGCGACACAAGTGGGCGGCACAAACACGTGACCCATCTAGGCGTGAAACTGCAGTGGCAGACAGGATGGCATTGAAAAACTAGGCCCCAAACTGTACATAATGCAAAGAAAAAAAAGAGGTGCAAGATGGAATTGTCCTTGGGCCCTCCCACCCACCCTTATGTTGTATAAACAGGACATGCACACTTTAACAAACCAATCATTTCAGCGCCAGGGTCTGCCACACAACTGTGGCTGAAATGATTGGTTCGTTTGGGCCCCCACAAAACAAGCTGGCAATTTATCTGTCCCTGCACAAACTGGCTCTACGGAGGCAAGATGTCATCCTCATCCTCCTCATCCACCGATTCCTCACCCTCTTCAGTGTGTACATCCTCATCCTCACAGAGTATTAATTCGTCCCTGCTGGAACCACAGGTCCCTCTGTACGTTCTGGAGGCTGGTCTCCCTGGAAGAGTTGATAATTCATTTTATGAACATCATCTTCTCCACATTTTGTGGAAGCAACCTCCTACGCCTTTCGCTGACAAGGTTCCCGGCTGCACTAAACACTCTTTCGGAGTACACACTGGAGGGGGGGCAACTCAGGTAAAATAGAGCCAGTTTGTACAGGGACCTCCAAATTGCTTCTTTTTCCTGCCAGTACAGGTACGGACTGTCTGACATGCCTACTTGGATGCTGTCACCGATGTAATCCTTTAACAGACAGACGCACGCTTGTCGCTGCTGCTTTGAGGATTCAAGTGCGGCTACAGCCCACACAATTCACAAAGACAGAAAAAAAAAAGAATATTTTTATTGTTTGTGGAGCACACTTTGAGGGTTACACCACCCTTTAACAGACAGACGCACGCTTGTCGCTGCTGCTTTGAGGATGCAAGTGCGGCTACAGCCCACACAATTCACAAAGACAGAAAAAAGAAGAAGAATATTTTAATTGTTTGTGTAGAACACTTTGAGGTGTCACCACCCTTTAACAGACAGATGCACGCTTGTCGCTGCTGCTTTGAGGATGCAAGTGTGGCTACATCGCACACAAGTCACAAACACATTAAAAAAATAGTTTTTTATTTTTTGGAACACTTTGAGAGTTACACCACCCTTTAACAGACAGACGCACGCTTGTCGCTGCTGCTTTAAGGATGCAGGTGCGGCTACAGCCCACACATTTCACAAAGACCGAAAAAAAAAGAACAATATTTTAATTGTTTGTGTAGAACACTTTGAGGGTGTCACCACCCTTTAACAGACAGACGCACGCTTGTCGCTGCTGCTTTAAGGATGCAGGTGCGGCTACAGCCCACACATTTCACAAAGACCGAAAAAAAAAGAACAATATTTTAATTGTTTGTGTAGAACACTTTGAGGGTGTCACCACCCTTTAACAGACAGACGCACGCTTGTCGCTGCTGCTTTAAGGATGCAGGTGCGGCTACAGCCCACACATTTCACAAAGACCAAAAAAAAAAGAACAATATTTTAATTGTTTGTGTAGCACACTTTGAGGGTGTCACCACCCTTTAACAGACAGACGCACGCTTGTCGCTGCTGCTTTAAGGATGCAGGTGCGGCTACAGCCCACACAATTCACAAAGACAGAAAAAAAAAGAACAATATTTTAATTGTTTGTGTAGCACACTTTCAGGGTGTCACCACCCTTTAACAGACAGATGCACGCTTGTCGCTGCTGCTTTAAGGATGCAGGTGCGGCTACAGCCCACACATTTCACAAAGACCAAAAAAAAAAGAACAATATTTTAATTGTTTGTGTAGCACACTTTGAGGGTGTCACCACCCTTTAACAGACAGACGCACACTTGTCGCTGCTGCTTTAAGGATGCAGGTGCGGCTACAGCCCACACAATTCACAAAGACAGAAAAAAAAAGAACAATATTTTAATTGTTTGTGTAGCACACTTTGAGGGTGTCACCACCCTTTAACAGACAGACGCACGCTTGTCGCTGCTGCTTTGAGGATGCAGGTGGAATCTAGACGGGATTTGGAACCGAGGACACACTACCTCCATCAATTGTCTAAATCCCACTGCACTAATGTCGGATACCGGACGCACGTCTAACACCAACATAGCAGTCAAGGCCTCAGTTATACGTTTTGCTTCAGGATGACTGCTGTCGTACTTCATCCTCATCGCTAGGGACTGTTGGAGGGTCAATTGTTTAGTAAAAGTAGTGATGTTCCTACTTCCTCTCTGGGATGATGAACAACTCCCAGCAGCAGCAACAGCACTAGGAGGAAGTGGTTCTTGATCTTTCCCTATTTTATTTTTATCGGAGAAAGTTTGGTCCTCCATTTATGTTATATTGATATATATACGTGCGGCTAAAGCGCACACAAACACAGAAAATATTATTTTATTTTTGCTGGAGAGTAGTGCACTTTGTGGGTTACACCACCCTTTAAGAAATGAGCCAGCCGGCTCTTTACTTATGGGACACAGGCGCACGCTTGGCGCTGCTCCTTTGTTGATGCACGTGCAGCCACAGTGCACACAATTCACAAACACAGAAAATAATTTTTTTTTTGGTTTGGACTGGAGTGTACTTTCGGGGGTTACAGCACCCTTAACGGTCAAGCCAGCCGGCCCTTTACTTATGACACAGGCGCACGCTTGGCACTACTTTGTTGATGCACGTGCGGCTACTGCGCACACAATTCACAAACACAGAAAATAATTTTTTTTTTGGTTTGGACTGGAGTGTACTTTCGGGGGTTACAGCACCCTTAACGGTCAAGCCAGCCGGCCCTTTACTTATGACACAGGCGCACGCTTGGCACTACTTTGTTGATGCACGTGCGGCTACTGCGCACACAATTCACAAACACAGAAAATAATTTTTTTTTTGGTTTGGACTGGAGTGTACTTTCGGGGGTTACAGCACCCTTAACGGTCAAGCCAGCCGGCCCTTTACTTATGACACAGGCGCACGCTTGGCACTACTTTGTTGATGCACGTGCGGCTACTGCGCACACAATTCACAAACACAGAAAATAATTTTTTTTTTGGTTTGGACTGGAGTGTACTTTCGGGGGTTACAGCACCCTTAACGGTCAAGCCAGCTGGCCCTTTACTTATGACACAGGCGCACGCTTGGCACTACTTTGTTGATGCACGTGCGGCTACTGCGCACACAATTCACAAACACAGAAAATAATTTTTTTTTTGGTTTGGACTGGAGTGTACTTTCGGGGGTTACAGCACCTTTAACGGTCAAGCCAGCCGGCCCTTTACTTATGACACAGGCGCACGCTTGGCACTACTTTGTTGATGCACGTGCGGCTACTGCGCACACAATTCACAAACACAGAAAATAATTTTTTTTTTGGTTTGGACTGGAGTGTACTTTCGGGGGTTACAGCACCCTTAACGGTCAAGCCAGCCGGCCCTTTACTTATGACACAGGCGCACGCTTGGCACTACTTTGTTGATGCACGTGCGGCTACTGCGCACACAATTCACAAACACAGAAAATAATTTTTTTTTGGTTTGGACTGGAGTGTACTTTCGGGGGTTACAGCACCCTTAACGGTCAAGCCAGCCGGCCCTTTACTTATGACACAGGCGCACGCTTGGCACTACTTTGTTGATGCACGTGCGGCTACTGCGCACACAATTCACAAACACAGAAAATAATTTTTTTTTGGTTTGGACTGGAGTGTACTTTCGGGGGTTACAGCACCCTTAACGGTCAAGCCAGCCGGCCATTTACTTATGACACAGGCGCACGCTTGGCACTACTTTGTTGATGCACGTGCGGCTACCGCGCACACAATTCACAAACACAGAAAATAATTTTTTTTTGGTTTGGACTGGAGTGTACTTTCGGGGGTTACAGCACCCTTTAACGGTCAAGCCAGCCGGCCCTTTACTTATGACACAGGCGCACGCTTGGCACTACTTTGTTGATGCACGTGCGGCTACTGCGCACACAATTCACAAACACAGAAAATATATTATTTTTTTAGCACTTGGGGGGAGCACCCCTGATGGACAGAGCACCCCCTGGACAACACTGCAGCACTCCTTTAGGACTGGGACACTGCACAGGACTTTGGAGTGGACACAGCCCCTATGGAGAACTGACTGCACAACACAGTCCAGCCAGCCCCTATGGACTTTGAAGTAGTGGACACAGCCCCTATTAACAACAGCAGCACAGCACAACACAGCCAGCCCCTATGGACTTTGAAGTAGTGGACAACAGCAGCACTACACTACACTACACTACACAGCCCTAACTCCCACCCTCCCTCTTCACTGTCCACAGCCGAGTGAGAAAATGGCGCCGACGTGGGTACCTTATATAGGATCCAAAACCCGCGAGACTCGGAAGGCGGGATGATGACGTTTTGCCTCGATTTCAGATCCGAGTCAGGCGGGAAAAGTCGAGCCTGATTCGGATCGGACTCGGATCGGGGGGGCTCGGGGGGGTTCGGATTTCAGAAATCCGAACCCGCTCACCCCTAATATATACACAGGGGCCAGACATTGCACTGACCTGTGTAAAGTTAATCTGGACATGCTGGGCTGAGATGCCTTCCTCCCTCAGCTAAGCGACTAGTTGAACTTGACACCGCTTTGGAGCAGGATGTTACAGGAGGCAGAGCCATGGTATCATGTGGCGGAGCTTCGGTGGGCAGAATGTGGGCAGGGCTTTTGCGGGCCTGAGAGTTTTGGCGGTTCAGGGTGGGAGGGGCTTCAGCCCCCGGTCGATCCTCCAAGAGGAGGAGGTAGGGTGGGGGTCAGAATGGGCTAAACTGTTTCTGGTGGCCGTTAGGTGAGTGAGTTGGGCTGCTCAGTGGTGGTGACAGAAAAAAAACAACATTTTTTTTCTGCCTGCAATGCAGTCTGTGTGGGCCTATTTTCAATGGGAGGCCTGGAGCTGCAGCTCCACCCGCCCCATTGTTAATCCAGCCCTGCACTTCCCTGGTTGATTAAGATGCCCACTCTGAGTAAATTGAGGCTTACTCAGCTGGCTGGTGGCCAGGCACCATTCACCATCCAAACCAAAGTTCACCATAGTAATCCCAGCCTATGACCTTTGGCCTAGCAAATGCAGCAAGGGCTGTTAGACACCTCCTGTAGCATTTGCAGATTTACAATTTTTTAAATATAACTGCCTGTGTACCTTTTTATAAATTAATGTGTATTGTTTTTACATTATGTATTAAATGTTATGTTAAATATCATATTTTGTTTACTGTGTGTATTGTTAATATTTATTCACTTTCAATCTATATTACAGTAATATAAAAGAAAAAAAACATTTCTGACACTTTATGTACAAATGCAAACAATTACATACATTTTTAAAAAATAGGCACAAGGTTAGATTTAAATATGAAATAAAAAAACAGCACAATCGAATGCTGAAAACAACACCTGATGATATATTTGACAGTCTAGCTGATTGAACAACATATTCCCAGTGTGTACCAGCTATGTGGCTGATGATAAGCACTCCTGCACGTTGTCATCACCATTGCCCGTTGGATCTGCATTCCCCCTGCATGCACGAAACTTGTTGCATATGCTAAATGGTGCAGAAGCACACAGATGACACTTGGGGTAAATTTACTAAAGTGCAGGTTTTCAATGGAGGTAGAATCCTTGCCTCTTGCGTGACTAGGTGCCACCCAGGCTGGTGCAAACATTTCCTAAAGCAGCGTGGACAAATGGAAATTAATACCCATAGATATTTGCAATTGTTCCAATGGTGATCCCAGGCTGCAACCTTGATTGCAGTGATGGGACGATGCAGATGCAGCAAGCAGGTGTCTGACACCTCCTTCTGCACTTGACCTACACAGTACATCACTTTCCAAACATACAAAATGGGTAAAAAAAAAATGGAAGCACCAAACTGTTAGACAAGTCTAACAGCACACATGCACAAATGGTAGCATATAACAGTCCGCCCGTGAGGTGCGGGCGTATATATGCAGAAATGCATACACATTTACCACTGTCATACATACACCTAATTATGCATACTTACTGCGTGTGTTGATGGCCCGCAAGCAGGCTAGAAAAACTGGGGAGCGGCACCTCTGGTCAGACCACCGCCACTCCAGCTGCACAATGGTGCGGCTGGATCCGATACCCCAAAGGTGCCTATGCAACCGCGTAAGCCCTCAGCTTGGTGCGGTTGCTGATAGGCGGTGCTACAACCCCCAACTGGCGATCCATTACCTCCGTCAGGATGCGGAGCTCCCGCCGGCTGAAGGATGCAGCTCCTCATGATGGCAATGGCGATTATAACAGAATGCGTACTTTATTAAGACTCTGGTGGTTTCTGATTGGCTGTCTTCATAAAAATGGCTGCTTAGAAAATATCACTGGCTATGTTTTAACCGAGTTACAGCACCCTCTATATGGAATTATAAACAAAACTCTATAGGTGTCTTACCAGATGCCTTGGCAGTCATGCGCATGGACGGCATTTTGAAGATCTCTTTGGCTAATGATTCTTCTGCCTAGGAAGAGTGGTTTTATAGTCGTTTTGCTGATTGCGTATTGGATGCATACGTAATCAATTGCTCCTCCCCGCGTACGCATGTGCGTATAAAAATCCTCAGATGGAATTAGAACTTTGGTTAACTGTTAAAAAGTTTAAAGTTAACTGTGTGGGGTCCTGAGGACTGAGTTTGAGAACCACTGTTTTAAACCATAGTGTTTGAGGTGATAGTATTTAGCTGACCTGTGTACTGTCTAATATGTGTGTTGCTTTTCTTGTAGCCAATAGATGTGTTATAATTCTTATAATGTGCTTATCGGAATTTAAAAAAAAATATTAAAATTTAGACTTGTCATATATTTTATTTAGATGGAGTGACCTTCACAGCCGACTCCCGGATCAAGCACGCAGACGGGCCAGGAAGGCCCCTCCCTGAGATCTTGGAATTGACCTCACAAGATTTAAAAATTGTGGGGACCCTAGAACGGAGGTTGTTGGCAGATGGCCACTTAGAGCATGCATCTGGTGTTGCCTGCCAGTGATGCCCCACATGCTGAGTCTGGTACTTGGGTATTTTTATGTCTGTCTGTCAATCTATTTCTCTATATATATATTATGTATCTATCTATCTATCTATCTATCTCTCTTTAACTTAAAAATTGTCTCCTAAAAATAAACAAAAACAGGTTTACAAACACCCTCAATGGTTGCAGTCGGATGGGGGGGGGACACAACCTTCATCATCCGTGTCACCCCCATCCACCACTGCCACCCTTGTTGAAGTTATCAATGGGATTAGGGTGGCAGTGGAAAGACAGACTGCAGCCATTGAGTTAATGAGCGACTCAATCCAAACCAGCATGCGGGAGCGAACCTCCGTTCTAAAGGAAATTCGCCAAGATCTCAGGGAGATAAAAGATAGACTTCCTGGCCCAAATGCACGTTCCAAGGAAGTGGGCAGTGCCCTGCCCAGCCAGAAAACAGCTCGGGGCAGGGTGTAAGAATGTCCACCCGGATCCGGGTATAATCAGGTCCTGAGTCTGCTGCAAAGCGTCATTGCACAGAATGAACTTTTTTGCCAATTTAAATCCAGAGCATTCCACGATCTTTATGAACTTTGGCTACTATGAAATCTGGACATTAATGCCTCTTGGATGCATCTCCTTCTTACTAATAAATACCTGGTTCTGGTATCTTGCCATCATATGTTGGGTCTGCTGAAGTTCTGGCAGACACATTTAGAGGTGAATATTTTTTGGGTGGAAGTGGAGGAGGGATTATTGGTGCAGCCACAGTAGCAGAATCAGCACCATTACACATCTGAAGTATGTACTTCCAAATGGCCAAATTTGTTTTACTTTATTTAATTTAATAAAACTATTATTTGTTGTAAAATTATATTTTAAACTAGGAAAAAAACTTGTTTGTACTATTATATATGCATGACATTTAATATAGACACATTCACAAGGTTTTTTTCAAGGTTTTTATGTATACATGCCTTGCACACTACATTATAACAACAGACTACATTATAACCAATTAAATAAAAACAATTGTAAACAATCATACTTCGACCAAGACAATGAAGGTATTCATCTATAGTTAAAAAATGTAAAAAAGTAAAAAAATATATATATATTACTACTGACGTACTTAAAGTTTCATAAAAATATCAGTGTATAAAGAAAACAAAATGCTTTATTTAAACTATTATTACAAAGTATGCAATACAAGAGTGCCTTTGCTTTCATGCCCTTGTTGCATAACTTGCTTATTGGTAACCTCTGCATACAGTCACTGTGATGGATAGCAGCTGCTATCATTCTCATGGCATGTTTTGTCTCTAAAGGCCCTTATAGCTGTGCATTTTCATCGGTACAATCAAGTACCATCGCAGCCTCATGCACACCTGCACAAGCTCTGACCTTACTCAGGAATTGCTTACTTCAGCGCACGTTATGAGGCCTCAGGCTGCGTATGGCTTCGCAGTGACTAATGCACGCCCATGCAATGGCGACCAGCAATTCCTGTTTTTATCTCCCCATTCACAAGGAATTAGGTGGGATGCGGGAGATCTGGCCTCTGTTCCTGGGGGTGCAGGGGGTTACCCCAAAAATTAGAAGCCTCCCGCAACCTTCGGATGGATAGGCAAGTATGCTTTACTTACCTCACACACCTGATTTAGTCCAGGAGGAAACCTCTTTCATACTTGTGAGGTATTGGTTATCAACCTCCTTTTGGATTATTTCACATTTTGATATTTTACCCTTCAACAGGAGATTTATCTCTTTATAAACACATGAAGAATGCACACAAACATGCTAATATTTGGGATAAACTTAATAGTTGAGTGGTAAAACCATTGTGTGTGTGTGTGTGTGTGTGTGTGTGTGTGTGTGTGTGTGTGTGTGTGTGTGTGTGTGTGTGTGTGTGTGTTATATTTTGTGAGACATTCTTAATGTTATCCAGTATTTGTTTATGAACATGGTGGGAGAATTCCTATGTAAGGAAATGTATGCCTATTATTCATATAATTACTTGTTACATTTCTATAATTTATACCTTATCCTGAATACCTACAGCAGGAGCGTGTGTTGCAGAAGAGGTGGTTCTAATGATGTCATTTTTCCCTTTAGGGGTAGATGTACTAAGGTTTGGAGAGAGATAAAGTGGTGAGAGATACCGGGTACCAACCAATCAGCTCCTAACTATCAATTTACTGGTTGTGTTTGAGATGAGATGATTGGTTGGTGCTTTGGGGCCCATTTATCAATGCGTTTTATCATTAACTACGAGTTTTAAAACTTGTTGCTTATGATAATAGATATAAATACAAAACCAGCGCTATGAAAGATTGACGGTGTGATATAAACACAGTCATTTATTAAAAACAACAAATATATCTCAAGAGTATCAAAATAAAAATTCCATATTATGAACCAAAGTGAAAGTTTGTTTCTGTAAATAAACAGCTGGACCTAGGACAAACTCCAATCCATCCCAAATGAAATGAATGGGGTGTTAATAGGCAGGCACTTATTTACCATGAGGTGGTGTAACAATCACCAGCACAGTCCTTTTAGCATCCAAGACGCAAATTAGTCGGCTGTAGAAGGAATCCACATGGAAAGTTCCAATATTGCCAGAAAGTCCAAGGAGGAGTATAGCAGGGTCCAAATAATGGTCCAGTAGTAATGCAGGAAAACAGAGGGGTCTCAACGCATTTCACTGGATAAGACTGACCAGCTTCTTCAGGAGTATAAGAGTATGTCCATTGTTAGCCCTCTTTATACTTAGAGGTAATTAGACAATCAGTTAAACAAAACGCACCGTCCATCATCAAAAAACTTTAAAACAGACACGATCTTGTGTCAATAAGAATGAAGGCAATCCAACTTAGCACCATATATTCAAATATAAACCTCTAAAGATGTTTACCAACCTCAGGTTTAGATACAGGCATATACACCTGTCTGATCATGTGACCGGATCACGTCACTCGATCACAAGACTCAATGTAACAACAATAATCAGCATAAGCCGCCTGAACAAGTAGCGGCAGCGAGCATGCAGTCATGTGATAAAGATCACAAGGCTGTACGGTAACGGGGATACGAATGATCATTACACTGAAGAAAGCCCCAGACCGGCGCTTGTAAATATAAATGGCCAGTGTTGACTGATTTTCATACAGGAATAGTCACGTGTTACTGATCACATGACCAGGTGAATTGAACGGCCAAGGCTAGTTACGATTCCATACTAGGAATGGTCACGTGACACTAGTCACATGACCAAATAAGGTAAATATATAAAAATAAACTGTACATAGTTGCCAAAATCAAGATATCCATATATATATGTACCTGATTTACAGACTTTCACTTTGGTTCATAATATGGACTTTTTATTTTGATACTCTTGAGATACTGTATATTTGTTGTTTTTAAAAAATTACTGTGTTTTTATCACACCGTCCATCTTTTATAGCGCTGGTTTTGCATTTATATTTGTTTCTTTCCATTTAGGGACTGACTATCCCTTTTTACCAGCTGCATTGTGACAGCGCGTTCACACCCTTTGTTATTGCGTATGATAATAGTGCTCTTGCCAATCAGCTCCTGTCATCTGTTTGAAATATTACAGTTAGATTATACAGGTATATAGTGTCATGTTTTTGAAACATATGTAATATAATATCATATATGCCTACATGTATAAGTTTCTCTCCAGGAGCCCAGAGAGGAGATGTAGGTGGGTAGTGATGGGCGCGGTGCCAGACTATTTGCGTCATTAGTCCCTGCCCCTTCACTGCAAAATGCAGAGAATCATGCTGGGGTCAAATGGCGTGATTATCATACAATTGCATCATTATACCCTGCACCCTCCTCACGTATTGGCAGATTCCAGATAAGAGTCTACCTATTCTGCGAAGGGAGTGCCTACTCTTCTGGGTTTGCAGAGGGCTACCCAAAAAATCTGTAGCCTCCCGCAGGTTCAGGAGAATAGGCAAGTGTGTATAATATCTTGGACAACTGCGACATCATCTACTGGTAGCAATTCTATATTTAAGATCCTGTGACAATTATCAATTTGCTCTGATCTTATGCAAATATTTATGGGATTCATTTCTGTATGATCTGCTATTTATTCATCTGAAATTGTTTCTGTCTGCTTTAGTATATAATATTATAACCGGATATGTTTGAAATAGCCATATACTGTTTCTGAACCAATTATCTTGAAGTCTGTTTAGATGTGACCACATACAGAGAATCTGTAATTATTTGTGTACTAAATCAATATTACACTCATTTACATTGTTACAATGTTAGCAGTTTTTTCATTTGATTTTCTCATCACTCTCTGCTTTTTATTTCGCTGATGTTGAGCTTGAAGTACAGTAATTGCAATATTTTATAGATAATTATAATAAAAGTTATGTATCAATTATATCCCAGACAAATGCAATACGACTCCCTTTCCTCTCCTATTATCTTAATAGTCTATTTTGAGCTATAGGTGGTAGTTCCTCTTACATATATTTGTAAATCTACAAACAACAAATATAGGAAGAAATTTTTTATAAGAAGAGTAGTATGGGTATCATCATGTCGACATTGTGCATGTTGACAGTCGGCATGTCGACATAGCATTTTTACAGTATTTAAGTCTAACCGCAACCTATCATGTTGACATTGACATTATATCCATGACAACATTGTGAGTGTCAACATTTTCAATATCAACAATTTGACCATATTCTCATTCTGAATGTCGATTTTTGGTCGATTTTCCATCTATTTTACAAATCAGAGATTTACTACAGTAAAACTCAATGTCAAATCGATCTAAAAATAGACTTTTCAACAAGTTAGAATATTGGCGCAACTATCAATACTTTTACATAGACAACTATAGAATCTACATCAAAATAGACCACAAAATAGACTTTCAACTGACAGGTGTGTTTGACTACTAAAATAGCTTCTATTGGGCCAAACTTCATTATGATTCCTATAAAAAAAAGACGTAAGCATGTGGTACACTGTGGCTGTAGGAAAACTGGAATTAGAAGGCTATGATCTGCTCTGCACTTTCCTGTGGTATGCAGGCCTAGGTTCTGCCATGCACAGTTAAATCTCAATGCATTGTCTGCTGGTGAGGTCAAATAGATATTCTGCTTCAATCACTAGAACATAATACTGGTGTACATTAAGACCTCATCAAGACTCAAATTGAGCCAGACACTGCATGGTCATATGCTGTATCAGGCCTGCACAAGCTGTGGTGTGCTGTGCAGTTTTTGCTACTGTCTCCTTTCAATCAGTTTCTGTGAAAGTGTTTGGAATATTGCAGGCTACTTTTAGTAGGCACTGCACACTTGTTATGGAAGCCCTCATCCCCCTTTGTAAAAGCTAAATCTGTCTTCCAGCCAGAAGTCACAGTGGCATGAACTAAAGGCAGCCTTCTATAGTCTTGCAGGCATGCCTAATGTCCTGGGAGCTATAGACTGCACACACATAGGGCTGAGACCACCTAAGAAAAGGGCATTTATTTACATCTGTAAGCACCACACCTACTCTATGAATGTTCAGGTGGTGTGTGATGCAGACCAAATTATTATGAGTGTGCTATCTGGCTATCCTGGTTCTTGTCACGATGCCTACATCCTCAGTACATCATCCCTCCATGCAAAGTTTGAGGCAGACCAAATGGCAGAGAGATGGCTGCTGGATAAGTGATGTATATTTGATATAAATACTCATGTATTGAAATGTTATATGTTACTGGTATGTTTGTATGTGTTTTATGTCTACACAGGGGATTCAGGCTATGGCTATATCTCCTGGTTTCTGACTCCTTGGTCCTTGCATCTGGCTAACATAGTGCCTGGAATAACATCCTGCAGCCAGAATTGCTGCAGACATTGACATCTTGAGGATGCTGCGGCACTGCTGTTATTCCTGGTGCTGGCATGACATCATGATTGCAATCTTACTCCAGACTCACAAATTTTTGTATGCAGCCCTATGGGGCTGCAAACAAAAATCCATATGTGTGCAGAGGTACCATAAGGCACTTACTTACACAGTGAGAGAACTCTCTGCTAATAGGTATGAGCCATTAAATTCACTGACAATTATTATTGGACCTCCATGGATTTTTTAGATTTGTCATTGATTCCACTATTACCACTTCCATATATAGAAATCCAATAGATGTTAAATATAAGCCCTATGGCATGTGCAGTGTCTCCATCTACTATGGCATCCTGTGCCTATTGCTGTGCATCTGTGAACACAGCTACTTGCATTGACATGACCGTGACACTCCCATAAAACTCTCACTGAAAGTACCATTCTTTGCGGGAATTTCTAACTACCTCCCAGTCACTGCCCAGAAACACCAATCACTTTTCAGCCACACCTGATAGCATCTGTCCAAGAGCAACAACACCTTTGTGCGTGCATGTAATGCATATGCTGTAGGAAAGTTCCAAAATGTTCAACCTTGCACAGTTGAAAATAATCGCTCAACTCCTTGAAAATGTGACTGTAAATATGTAGTGAAAATAAAACCCAACACCATCATAATATATACAGCATTGATCCGCTAAAAAACTGTAATAATTTTATGACAAATAAACCAGGGAACTATTGTTACATTAGATGTACAACTACCAGTTAACTCGAAGTTGGAAATTTGTTTGTACACCCTCATTCAGGGAAGAAAGATTAACTGTCTTCTAACATATTTCAGCAAGTTTGTTGTATATTATATACAGTAAGTTACCTATGTGTTCTCCTATATATAGGAAAGACAACCAGACAGTTTAAGGAAGGTATAGCGCTGCACCAGTTTGCAATCAAGCAGGGCTTAAATGGTAAAATAGTGGTGTGATTGGATTAAATATTTTGTTATTATGTGAGTAAAAATAGGGGATTAGGGAATGTAGGCCAAATCTCAGAATAATAAAAAATTTTGGGGAAGTTACTCACTGGGATTCTTAGGTAACAGTAAATGGGGGCTAATTAATGCAGGGAAGAGGAGTATATACAAATGTAGGAAAATGGTCTCTGGTGCAGCCAGGGTACTTGAAAAAAATACTATATATATATTGTTATTGTAACCAGTAAGCATACAGTATATTGCTGTATATGTATGTTAACATTGGCTAACATCTATTTAAGTTGAAGTTTAGTGACGTCCTCAGTACCGATTTGCTGAATAATAAAATTTGCATCCTCTCAACCCTTAGGAAATGTACAAATCATCATATCTAAGGTATAGGGGTCACCCCAAGCCAACCCATGGTGGATTTACCATCATCAAGGCTTTGGTGGAGGCAATGTCAAGACTGATGTAGAGAGAAGAATGCATCAACCAAGTGGATAGCCTAGCCTATCATATCATGTGAATAGAGGGGCTATATAGTATTTTGGATCACTCACTCCCCAGGTCACGAACATGGAAAATGTAGGAAAAATGTGAACTACATGGGTAGCTGTAATCAAAACTACAGAAGAGTTTACTGAAGTCAAATTAAGCGTCCTCCCAGGTAAGTTAGTAGAGAAGGTGGGTAAGTGGCCTGGTCAAGCTGGCCCAGGGCAGTGGTATAAGTATGGATATAAATTCCCATTTTGTGAGATATAATGGGTTTTCAGAGCAATCACTTTTGAGTCAGTTGCTATGTAGACCACAGAGTTTCACAAAATATTTCTGAAAAATGCCTCCTGGATGTATCCCATCTTATCACTGTCTTTGTAGATTGGTGCTAATGAAAGGATGCATACAAATCTGGAGTAGATATCAAAAAACAACTTTACCAAGTTACAGCTACATTACAGTTACTGACAGTTGGTTTGAAACCTGACACCTCTCACCAGTGTCAGTTATGTCAGTACCTGAAAGTTGTAGCATCTCCTGAGCATGTCAGGACAGACGTCATACAGAATTATATGAAAGACTGGTATATTGACAGATCAAGAGGACCCTCCCCAATCTCTCTTCCCTACACTTAATCCAGCTTCACTTTAGCATGGTTCCTTCTCCACCTTCCCAAACTATGGAAGCCATTACTGGACAGATTTATGGATGCAAGTCTGTCCGGAGTCAGACTTGCTCCCACTGTGTGTGGAATTATTATATAGATATATTATTATTATTATGCTTTATTTATATGGCTTCACAAGGGGTCCGCAGCATCTTACTGAGTACATGAACAAAAACAGTATCAACAAAACAATAAAGAAGTGACTTACAGCACAAAACATTGCAGAACATGGACAAGATTTATATGCATTGCTACAGCCTTAGTCATAATAACGAAATGAGCAGCTGGGTGGCCAAACCCAAAGGTTTGGTGCTGTTAGCAGTGATGCTGGAGTCTGGCAGTGTACTACCGCCCGCCCAGCCACCGGCACCCGCCCCCTGCTGGAAGGTCTCTGCCACATCTACTCTGCAGAGTCCAGCATTGTGCCTCCGTCACCACCCGCCTTCTTGACTGTCCACCAGCGTGTGCACATACCCCCACCTGATTCAGTGACAGGAGTCTCAGAACAACCCCTCATACTGCACAGGTGACTGTTTTGGCTTGCTGAGCTCTGGAGCTTGTTTTTACTGCTGAGGCCTCTTAATTGCTGGGGCTTTCCCCCTCCCTAGTACAGCGCTTGCTGCACTTCTATCAATCCTCTGGATGGAACCCTCCCCACTCCACATTTACTCCACCAGTTGGAGTCAGCAGCTACTGTTGAGTAATACTAGATTTCAGTAATTATTCCTCTATAGTATGTTCCTCTCCACACCTTGTGTACCACACCTCCTCTGTGTACCCCACCTTCTCTGTGTGTCTCATTACCTTTGTGTGTTTCACTACCCCTGTGTACCACACAACATTTTCCTGTCGGTGCCAATATGTTTGTGTTTTTTTTTTTTGCAAAGCCAGTGTGTATGATTTTTTCTGTGGCATGTATATTTATTTTAATATCGGTGCCATTCAGAGCAATTCAACTTAGCACGATGTTCAATATTGCCGGGAAGGGGTTCCCGGAGCTATTCAATTGACCAGACTGTTAGTCCGACTAAAGTATCTATGCTCGCACCATCCTGAGGGTGCGAGCAGAAATCTGACTAAAAGCCGGCTGCGATGCTGCTTTTCAGTTTAGCAAGGCTTTTATTTGGAAAATGCCGTTTAGCACACCTAAACATATGGCTTTGTAAGTTAGTAAGCCAATCTTGAAAACAATTCGCCATCTGACAGGCAGCCAGTGAAGGGAGTAGAGAATGGGTGTTATGTGGCTGGAATGGGGCTGGTTGGTTAATAGCCTGGCAGCTGCGTTTTGTGCCATCTGCAAGCGGTGCAATTCTTTTGCTGGGAGACTGAGGTAGAGGGCATTGCAGTAGTCTAGGTGTGATGATATAAATGCATGTACGACTTTAGACAGATCTTCTGAGGGAATTAAGTGCTTGATTTTGGCTATGTTCCTCAGGTGAAAGATTGAGGATTTGATTGTGGCTGATACCTGATGTTTAAGTGTCAAGCCACTATCCAGGACAACACTAAGATTCCGCACATGTTTAGTGTTTTGTAATTCTGAAAGGTGAGTGTATTCCTTATTGGAATTTTTTCTTCAATAGGTTACACAGTGTATGCTGTTTTTTAACTTTTCTATATATGAACGTTTGAGTATAGCACTAGACAACTACTATAAACAGAACAGAGGAGGTGCTGGAACCATTTTTTCATTCCAATGGGAGAAAGGGAGCAGAGGAGGTGAGAGATAATAAGGTCAAGGGGGAAGGTGGAAGGGGCAAGGACTGGATTAGGGCCATGAATTTATCTCCAGATACTGGGGAGAAGGAAGTAAGAGTTGGTCA
The DNA here is from genome assembly GCA_031769625.1 of Taudactylus pleione. NCBI lineage: Eukaryota > Metazoa > Chordata > Amphibia > Anura > Myobatrachidae > Taudactylus > Taudactylus pleione. Next base: position 10,183,664 of record JAUIMM010000045.1, on the reverse strand, counting down.
AATGGATGGAGTATACGGGGAGGGGTAGGCTGGGGAAGAAGAGGATGGAATGATGTGGGTCTGGTGAGATGTGATGTCTTGACAGATAGATTCAATTGTAGATGTGAAGTGGGTGTGAAGTCAACATTTACATGTAGAATACATTTTATTGAATTGCATTGCAATAGAATTTCACTAAAGAGCCTATTGTTTTTCTCTAAGCTTTTATGTACCAAGTATTCAGTATAAAGAGGAGAAATGGACCAGTGTAGAAGTTGCCCATTGCAACTAATCAGATTCGATGTATTATCTATTAAGTACTTCTATAAAATGATAGGTAAAAGTTTATTGTTTACATTGGGCAACTTATACACTGGTCCACATCCCCACCATTTACCTGCTTAATACATCTCCCCCTTGGTTTTTTATTTTGCCTATTGAGTTGCAGTCTCATTATCAGCTGCTGAGATTTGCTGCATACTCAGCGCTTTGGGGGGTACATTTCTGGGTTTTGTGTAAAATATGAATGTTCTATGTTGCTCAATTGAAATACTTAAATATGTTTAAGTGATACAAGTTCATTTTGTGAGTGTAGTGATTAATATTTTCCTGGGTCACAAAACATCAACAATGAAAATATTGAGCTGAGTGCTGTCACAAATAGAGCATAGACTGTATGTGAATTATCACTACTGTACAATTGTTATTGCGCTACCATAAACATCAAGTGTTCCTCACACCTCGTGTAAGCTTATTTCTGCAGGGCCTCTTGTACCATCTGATTTGTATCATTGGGTCAATCCTATTCCTTGCAATGTTCTCTCGGGTCTTAGTCATTGCAAGAATGGCCACGCTTGACGGCAGCCCAGAATCGCTTGAAAGTGCTCGCAGTCCTATAGGAAAATTCGGTCTCGGAGAGGGCCATGAAGGGTGCGAGGTGCCGGCGTTTTAACGCCATTGCAACAGCTACTCGCATCCTTTGCATGGAATAGGATTGACCCCATTGTATGTGATTTGTATCATGATACTGTCAGTGTACAGTATTATGTAATTTGTTAGCACTTTATAAATAACAATAATAATAGTAATAATAATAACAATAAAACAGTGATTGTTAAGGAATAACATTCATTTATATCAGTTATCAGAGAAATGTCATTATTTGTGCTGTTAATTCATCTACTAATAAGGATGGTTGGAAGTTGGTGGGATGTAACAATATAAGTTATATAATACAGTAGGCTCATTACAATGTTCAGCTACAGCCTATGTCCTTTAATGAAGCTGTGAGAGTAATTAGTACACCAAAGACAATCTGACATTCTGAGACTTCTTCTGTAGCATTTAATAGCCTTTGCTTATGCAAATGTCACTTAAGTAAAAGTCAATTAACACATAGTAATGATGTTAACACATTTTATAATTATCTAATGGATTCTGATTAATTTTGCTGATGCTTTGACCAGTAATTTATGAAGAGGATTCCAACAAGCAATATCAGCTGTAACTGACAATGCCCATGTAATGTAATCTTACTTAGTGCTAGTGCATATTCGCACTTAATACTGTATGCTTGTATATTAAAGAGTGACAGTTACTAAAACAATCATTTATAAAAAAAACAATTCTGTTAATGATTTATAGAGCAGTTTGTTGGACCTTACTAAACATTCAGGAAAGAGTATTATTTTTTTTTTAAACAAATCGTTACCCAGCCGTGGGTCTTTTCCCTGGAAACACCACTGTTAATGATCTACAGGCTACCAAATTTGGCAAATGCATTCACATTGTGTGATCAAATAGTATATAGAAAATTATTATTCAATGGTCTCCTTATTGGTAGAGACTTTCTGTGAGCAGATTCAGCAATTAGTTTGAAAAGGGATAAGGCATTTTTGCAGGAAATTTAAGAAACAAATATAAAAGGGTGTACAACTGTTTTTAACATATTCAGCTTCTCAAATAAAAAGATGGTATAACTTAATATAATGATATATTGCTGGATGGAATTCCTGCGGTCAGAAGACCGACAACGGTATGCCGATCTTCAATATCCCGACAGGTCTGGGGTCTTGATCCCTCCTGGATCACGGTGACGGCTATCTGACGGGCATCAGGATTTCGGCGTAGATATACTGACGTCCGGCATCCCGTCCGCCGGCATCTTAACAGCATCCCCTTAAAATTAGAGATGAGTGGCTCGGTTCTACTCTGTTATGATCGGATCTCAAAAACGACATCTTATTGGCTATCTATTTCTCATGTATTTTGGATAGCCAATAAATCCAAATTTGCGCAAATTTGGTGAAAAGCACCGAGTCAAAACTGAACTGCTCATCTCTAATTAAAATGCCTCTGTGACATGTGGTGCTTTATATGTATGACTCAAAGGGGGAGATGTACTAAGCTCTGTAAAGTGATAAAATGGAGAGTGATAAACTACCAGCCACTCAGTTCCTACCTGTCATGTTACAGGTTGTGTTTAAAAAATGACAGGAGTTGATTGGCTGGTAGTTTATCACTCTCCAATTTATTATTTCCAGAGCTTAGTACATCTGCCCCATAGTCTTATAGTATTTGTAAAATAACTGAACTGATATGTCTATCATGCTATCATGCTATGTATCACCAATTTATTGCAAAATCCATGATAGGAGTAGATGTTTCACTGTCTGAGCATGTAGAATCTGACTGACAGACCTGCCATGTACACATAAATAATGCAGATTGGTATATTCAGGGACCCAAGTGGGCCAGTCAGCAACAGGAGTGTACTGGCACATAATACAGTATAAGCAAAATGCCACATATAGTTTTCTCGCCATAAGTATTCACCGATTAGATCTTCACTAAAACCAGCAGTGAACTCACACATTAAACAAGAAGTTTGACACCACACAATTTACGACATAGTGCCCAATATAGTTACAGCTAGAGCATGATAAAATTAGACAAATGATATGATGTGGTGCCTGCCAATGTGAGTAGGAAACATTGGGCTGTGCCAAACTAGCCCTGCCCACGTCATAGTGTCTCTATGAAAGTATTGTCATCTTGGTCACACTGTTTTCGGAGAATCATACTACTAGTATTAGCACAATGACCCTGTACAAAATCTAATCAGCTAGTTAGTGATCAATACAAAATCAATTCTTCTATAGCTAGTATACACGAACAAGCTCAGTATCTGGTGGCTAGAATACAAAGCCTTTTACCCCCTGCATACTGTCTCATCTGAGTTGGCAGAGATCAGGGGCCAAATGTAATAGGGTGAGAGCTTAGAAATGTGAGAGTTTATCAGTAAACTCTCACATTGGTCGAGATTTATCTTTAAAATGGAAAAACATCTGGATGAGCTTTTAAACCGTGAGAGTTTTTTGAGTCTAAAAACATGCAAGTTTGCCTGTTCTAGGACACTATTACATTGGGAGAGTTTAAAAAGTGTGAGGTTTACTGCTAAACTCTCACATTATCTAAACTCTCACCCTATTGCTTTTGACCCCAGGTCTCAGTATATCTATTTAGTGGTCTGCCTTAAACACCATCCAGGTGCAATTTTTATAAGAAAGTGTATTAAACACACTTCTTCCAATGTAAATAGAATATTACCATGTACAAGAGTGACGCCTTATATAACAATAATCTCAACTTCTTATTACATATTTTACATGATTCTTAGCAGTATTTTAATGAAGGGGGCAGGCTCAGACTAGGTCGCTGGGAAATTAGAGAAATCCCCAGTGAGCCCCATTGATTTATAGCTATGCCCTCTATCATGGGATGGTGGGGCCTACTGCAGTGGCACCGTTTTCTATAGCAGGGCACAGTGTGCTGCTCAGCTGCTTGCCGGGCAGTCATCAACTGTTTTAACTTACCTGGCAGCGGCTACAGGCAGCGAGTGGGTTAATGGGGCCCAACAGCTACTGGGGCACTGCACTACTGGGTAATTCCCATGAGATTCTGCAAAGAGGTCAGAGGAGCATGTGCTGAGCTCTGATTAGAGGAACACATCACATGCTCCACTGACCCAAAGAGATTAGCAGTAGCACAGCCTCATTGGAATGACTCATCTTCACATCTAAAATCTCTCTCTTTAGTAAATATACCCCCTGTTGTACAAAATAAAGTCAATCATGGGTCAGTCAATGTAAGAGCAGGAGCAACTCCATACTAGTGCTGCAAGTCATGGTACTTCTTCAACATCTACTAAAGGATTTTCAAGGGGAAGGGAAAGACAGTGTAAAAGGCACTTCAAATCTAAACAGTAACAGCATCTTTAACTATAAAGGGATAATTTACTACCGAAAAACAAAAAATTGCCTACTTGCCATACACCACATGCAGTGCAAAGGAAGTCTCAGGGAATGGCCTTTATTTGCAAGTGGTGGTCTTGATACTGCTCTTTCTTGCACTTAAGGCCAATTGTGAAAGCCAGGGCCAAACACAGTCAGTCAACTTCTGTAACCTCGCATGCAACACCTTCTTGCCCTGAGGGTCTGATGCATTATGGATCGCAGTGGCGTATCTATAATGGGTGCAGTGTGTGCGGGGGACCCGCACCGCACACACTGCACCCATTTGTTTTTAAACTTACCTGTTCGTGGTTGCACGTCGGGTGTCAGCGCTGCACAGAACAACGGAAAATGGCCGTCGCGGCCATTGTCCCGGTGTTCTGCGCATGCGCAGTAGACTCTGGACACTAGAGTGTGCCCAGAGTCTACTGCGCATGCGCAGAATACTGGGAAAATGGCCACCACGGTCTTTTCCAGCATTCTGTGCATGCGTAGTAGACTCCGGGCACTAGAGTGTGCCCAGAGTCTACTACGCATGTGCAGAACGCCGGAAAAGACCGCCGCGGCCATTGTCCCGGTGTTGTGCGCATGCGCAGTAGACTCCGGACACTAGAGTGTGCCCGGAGTCTACTGCGCATGCGCAGAACACCGGGAAAATGGCCGCCGTGGTCTTTTCTAGCATTCTGCGCATGCGTAGTAGACTCCGGGCACACTCTAGTGCCCGGAGTCTACTAAGGCTCCGGTGGCTGGCCAGCCACGTCAGTCGGCTGCCAGCCACCAGAGAGAGAGGAGGGGGCCCTGCACGGTGAGTGCACATGGGCCGCCTCCTCTATTAAGACGCCCCTGATGGATTGCTATTGGTAAAGCATACGCAATGGCTGATTGTTGCATACTGTGCATGTGTATGCATGGCAGTGCATATGTGCAAAGCACCACTGCAATCATGAAGACCACAGAGAGCCATCGCAGAGTGATTGACAGGCAGTGAGCATTTGGGGGTGGTCGGAGACACACAGGCGTGTCTGTCCATTTGAATGCCATTGCATGGGTGTACATAAATTAGTCATTGCGATTGCATACGCAGCTTGAGTGCTTACTGCATGCAACAAGGTTAGCAATTTCTAAGTAAGGTCAGGGCTGCTGTAATTCTGTTTGAGGGGCCGATGGCACACAATGTTATTGATGTTTATGGAGGTGTGCAAGGTATTAGGGATGTGAGATAGTGGTAGTGGGAGGCAGTGGGCATCTCTATGCTGGCAGTGCGACGGCGTTGCGATAGCATTCATTAGCATATTTTCACAGCAGACCTGAGTGTGATTACGGAGCTGCAATCACAATAGTGATCCTTAATTAATCCCTGAGTCTAGGCAAATCAGTGCACAAAAAGAACACTAAGGCTGGAGAACAAGCTGTGTGTTCACAAACTTCACAAATCCCTGAGAGTCTAATGGTGTTCACGAGTACTATGTGTGAGTCTGACACTTCTGATATTGACACTGTAATCATAGAGAAGCCTCTTTCCACCATTTCTGAACCCCCAGAAAATGTGAGGCTGAGTGGTAGTAAAAGTAGTGATTATGACATAGAAATTAGAGTGCAACAGGATGAGGGGGATATTTGTGTATCTGACATTAATGAGGATGATGATGATGAATTTGTTGGACAAGAAGAAGCTGATAAAATTCAAGAGGATGATGTTGTGTGTGTCAAAGTAAGTCAGCCACCAGTTGAAGCCGTTTTTGCCAGTGATAAGAAGAAGAACATTGTCATGCCTGGGCATAAAATCAAAAAAGCCACCTCTTCAGTGTGGACATATTTTAACCTAAATCCTGACAACATTTGTCAAGGCATCTGTGGCATTCATGATGCCAAAGTAAGTAAAGGTAGAGATGTTTAGCCATCTAGGCACCTCCTCCCTGTTACATCATTTGCAGCAAGTTTATGCAAATAATTAGCAAAATCTGTAAAATCATGTAAAATAAATACAAGCCAGCAACATAGACAGGTTCCAGTACATGCAATCTCCACAGCCATCCCCTTCATCATCAACCTATTCATTAATAAACTGAGGTAGTCCTACAACAAAATAGCAAAGCGAAACTGACTCCAGGATTCCCAAAAATAATCATTGCAAGTTAGGGCTGCTGCTGCTGGGGGTGAATCTTCATCACAGGAGGGGGCCATCAAAACTAGTAGTTTTAAGCAATTGACTGTGTACTGACTATTCACTTAACTACAGATAAGATTACATGTGACAGCCAGGACCGTAGTGAATACTGGTGGGCCCCCGGTTATTTTTTTTGGGGGGGGGGGGGGCGGTGGCTATTTGAGTCAACTTGGCGCACCAGTGAGAAACATTTGACATCTGGTCAGGCTTAAAATAATTGCTCACATATATTGACACATCCACAGTGACTCAATCTGATACAGTAAGCATCAATTGAATTATGGAATTTAACTTTAATAATAATGTAAAAATTAACATCTCACACAGTCCTTTTGAATACTGGGAGAAAAAATGTAATTTGGAGTCCCTTGTACAAACTAGCTTTGCTTTACAGTACTTCAGCTACCCACCATCCAGTGTGTATTCATATAGAGTGTTTAGCTGGGAACCTTATGAGCAATCAGCATAGGTGGCTACTTCCAAAAAATGTTGAAAAATATAAAAATGAACTACACATTCTATGAAGAAGACCTTTGCCGACAATTACAACAGAGACTTCTGCATTGGTTGAGGGTGCTGCTGAGGATACTAATGATACCTTTCCACTGTTAGGATGATTAACAACACTGATAGCCACCCTAAGCCCATTGGTAGCTTGATTTAACCAAACCACCAAGATGTTTTCCTTTGCGGGGCCCAAACAAACCAAACACTTCAATCACAAAAGTGTGCCACTCATTGTTGCTGAAGTGCTTGGTTTCTGAAATTGTGCAAGTCCTTTTTAATATATAACATAAGGGTGGGTGGCAGGGTCCAAGGTCAATTCCATTGTGCACCAGGTTACATTATGGGCTTCACCCACCTTGTTGCATTTGTGTAAAGACTACTAGCATGTTACTCCATCTCCATTTACCTATACTGGCCTAAGTGGTGTGATTTGCTGTTTGGAGAAGTGTGTTGGTAATATATTATATTTTTTCCACTAGGTTTTTACTTCCAATCTTTTAGTTCTTGATCAATGAAAACATTATATAAGGTTGCATAGTTTGTTAAACCGCCATTCTGTCTGCCACGGCTGTGCCACTATGTTACATAGATGTGCTATGTGTTTGTGCTGCTTTGTCACTTAGTTTAGCCAGCCAGCTCACTGCAGCCTTTGTGAAAACAATATTCAAAAAATGAACTGAAAATGAATGTTATTGGTGTTAATAATACTGTAGGAATAAAACAGGACCAAATTACATTATTTTAGATGTTTTTTATAGATTTTTAAAGAAATCCAAAACCAAAACATTTGAGAGTGGTTTTACCAAAAACCAAAACACAAAGATTTAGAACCAAAACCAAAACACAAGGGTCCATGTACATCTCTATAAAAAAACATGTAGAAACTATCATTTCCGCATGTGTAATGGGCCCATAAGAGATAATGAATAGGCTCCATAGTCTCCACAGTCCCCACATAAAACAAAACTTACTGATACAGTAGTTTGTCTTGATGGCTATGACGGTCATGTATGAAAATTAGTTTGCGTGCTTATCATATCTTAGTGTCTAATTTTGTTTTGAAACTTAGCTTATGTGCATGAATACTGTATAGTAATCAAGGTGGGTGCAAAAGTAAGCTGACATTGCCATACAGATATTAAAATGCATAATTTATTTTTTAGCTTTTGGTCAAGTATATTGTTAATAAATACTGTCACTGTTCATTTATTTATTTGTAACAAATAAAACTAATTCTGATTTTGAGAGCTATTGTCTTCCTTGGAATTTAATACTGGTCAATAGAACCTTGGGTATACTGGAGATATGAGTAAATCAATATTAAACAAGATATATAATAAACATTCCATAGTTTGAACTACACCTTTCAAGTCTCATATTACTTTTGGTTGCTATGATACTGTAAAAGTTTGTACGTTTATGTTTGAAATAAGTGCTTCTAATTTTAGTTTAATTACAGTCTACTATTAAATTTAAGGTCATAATGTTGTGCCAGAAGTTTGATTAACATGATTTAGGGTGGCCCCACATCAGTATTTTCATTGCCCACATTTCCCAAATAACAGGGCATTCTGAGGCTATCGGAAATTAATTCAAATGACACATAAAATCCAATGAAAACTCCACACAACATATGTAATATTAGATGAGAAAGTCTTTAAAAAGCAGATGTCTTTTTTTATTTAATAGATCAATGTAATAAATGCATTTTTATTTTATTTTAACAACAATTCTTATTTATCTAATCATGTTAGATACAATCTCCACTAGAGTGTATCTAACATGAGCAGGAAACAAAAAATAAATCTGCAGCCAGCTCTGCTCACACATGCCCACCCACACAGCCCCATATCACTGTGCAAACATAGTGTGGGTTTGAAATGTAAAGAAAAGCTATTCACTCTATACATCTCAAACATGCTGATGTCAGCCAGGGCCGGATTGATGGCCACATGGGCCTGGAGCTGAAAATGGCCAAGGGCCTATTATGAGAAGCAGAGGAGGCATGACCAGTGCTGTGTGGGTGTGTCCAGTGCCATGTGGGCGTGTACCCCCTATACTCTCTGCTCCAATGTCTCCCTAAATATGTAAAGGAAAAAAAATCCTTCATTTTGTGAGGTAAAAAGAAATACAATTTTACTACTTATGATTTAGGGCTGACCGTGTGGAGAGCAGATGGCCAGTCAACATCATGTTGTCAGGACAATGGGCCTATTTTTATGTGGAGGTGTGGAGCTGTAGCTCCATCCGCCCCATTGTTAATCTGGCCCTGATGTCAGCACAATGCTTGCAACTTCTATCATCCAGTACATGCCTATACTCCTGAAAGTCGCGGGAGGCACCCGTTTTTTCGGGTAACCCCCCACACTCCCGGCAGGGTAGGCACTTCTCCCACATCCTGCCCACTTCCTAGTGAAGTGGGCAGAATGGGGAGAAACTTACTTAAAATCCGCAGTCCGTTGTTAGGGGCGGGGCTTAATGACGCGACTCTAGTATAATTGCGTCATTTGGCCCTGCCCCTATTAAAATATGCACGATTTCTGGGAGTTTCACTGCGAGGAGGTGGGGCCTAATGACACAAATGGTCTTGTCCCTCCCCCATCACTGCCCGATTGCTGCCCCGCCCCAGGCTTCTTCCGGGGAGAGCAGATTTAGGGGTAAATTGACTATTGGTCAATTTGAGGAGTGACTTAGCACTTCTCAAATTGACTCAAACCGAATGTTTGAAAACCAGTGATTTTTCCAAATTTACTAATATTTGATTTGAAAGTCGATTTGGCAAAATAAATTTGATTTGAGTCGGTTTTGAAGAGTGATTTGCAGTTCAATTTGGCATGTTCACGTCCAAATCAAACGGCAAATCTGTCACAATTGGTGCTCGAGGGTAACCTGTATCAGGTGATGAACTGGAAACACTGGAGGCCGGCTGGACTGAAACCATGGGGGACATGAATAGCTCTTTTAATAAAAGAATTGGGTAGCAGTGAGAACTGCCTTGGGTGATGAGTGACTGGAACTGGAAACTTGAGAGGTTGGAATGAGACCAGAAGGAACTTGGAGGGACCGGACTGGGGCCGGCAGGTAGGCAGACTGAGGTGGTCGGGGTGCCAGTAGATGAGCTTGCAGACGGATGGTAGCATGGAAGCTACTTGTTGTGGCTTGGGAAACCGTGGGTAGACGTGGTAGCGTGGAAGCTACTTGGAGCGGCCTGGGAGCCGTGGGCGAGAGGTGGTAGCGTGGAAGCTACTTGGTGTGGCCTGGGAGCCGTGTGGAGAAGCTGGTAGCTGGGTAGCCACTTGGAGAAGCTGGTAGCGTGGAAGCTACTTGGAGCGGCCTGGGAGCCGTAGGCGAGAAGTGGTAGCGTGGTAGCTACTTGGTGCGGCCTGGGAGTCGTGTGGAGAAGCTGGTAGCTGGGTAGCCACTTGGAGAAGCTGGTAGCATGGAAGCTACTTGGAGCGGCCTGGGAGCCGTAGGCGAGAAGTGGTAGCATGGAAGCTACTTGGTGCGGCCTGGGAGCCGTGTGGAGAAGCTGGTAGCTGGGTAGCCCCTTGGAGAAGCTGGTAGCATGGAAGCTACTTGGAGCGGCCTGGGAGCCGTAGGCGAGAAGTGGTAGCGTGGAAGCTATTTGGTGCGGCCTGGGAGCCGTGTGGAGAAGCGGGTAGCGTGGATAGTCACTTGGAGAAGCTGTTAGCGTGGAAGCTACTTGGAGCGGCCTGGGAGCCGTAGGCGAGAAGTGGTAGCGTGGAAGCTACCTTGTGCGGTCTGGGAGCCGTGTGGAGAAGTGGGTAGCGTGGATAGTCACTTGGAGCGGCCTGGGAGCCATGTGGATAACTGAACGTAGCAGGCTTTACAGATAGCACTGGTCTAGGAACCAGCAGGAGCCTGGGACACACTGGAACTCAGGTACAGCTACAGCACAAGTTGTACACCACGGAACGTAACGAGATGTTCAAGCCCAGAGTGCTATTAGAGGAGGATCTATATACCAAGAGTCTGGCAGCGATTGGTGGATGCAGACAGGTGGTCTGGCAGTGGCATTCAGAGTGGAGCAAGACACAGCATGCAAAAGGAGTATTCATCTCTGCAGCTCTGAGAATCAGGACCACACCTGTGATTCCAATTAAGACTAGCAATGCTCACAGACAGAGCAGGGTCCAGGTGATTAATCAGTTTGGCTAGGAGAGCAGTCTGCACACACAGAGATATCACAGCCAGCATGATTCAGCCAGAGCAGATGTCCCAGGAGAATTGCAAACACAGGGCCTGATTCAGACCCACTCGCGAGCGGCTGTCCGCTCGCAAGTGGGTCGATGTTCTGCACTGAGCATGCACACGATGGAGGGAGCTCCATCGTGCGCATGCGCCAGACGCGACGAGCGAAGGACTTTCCTTCGCTCATTGTGTCTGATCAAAGGGGGCGTGCTGTTGATGTTGATTGACAGCATGCCCCCTTTGGTGGGTGTGCCGGGGGCGTGCCTCCCTGACGGGAGCATTCCTAAGGGAACGCCTACCGTCAGAAGCCGGCCCACTGACATCACTAGTGATGTCAGTGGGAGTGATTTTGGCTCTGATAGAGCCAAAATCACTCCGGATCTTGCGGTTGAAAACCTCAACCGCCGGCTCCGGCTCGCAGTTTCGATGGTCGCGATGGTCAAGACCATCGCGGCCATCAAACTGCACGCTCGTATAGGCTGTGGGTGGTGACCCACAGCTATACGAGCATCCAGGAGGACGCTCCATAGTTATGGAGGACGGCCCTCATTCAGAGCGTGCGCTCTGCTCAGAGCGTACGGCTCTGAATGAGGGCCACAGATCCATGGAGCAGCTGACAGAGGTAAGTCTCAAGGCAAAAAGGTGACAACTAGACAGGATCGTGACAAAATCACCCTTCAAAACGAACTGCAAATCCCCGACACACAAACTGCTTCCTGCTTTTACTTTCAGCATGAGCAGTTCGTTGTCACACAGATACATGCAGACATCAGTGAGATGCCTGCATGTATCTGGCTGTAAAAAGTGTGTAAAAAGTTAAATTTAAACAAAAAAAAATGTGAGGTCACCCCCTAAATCAGAACCAGCCCCGGACTACTGAAACCCAGTTCTGGTTGACTAAGTACAGAGAAAAAATGACGTAGGGTCTCCCTGTACTTAGTACAACCAGCACTGGGCTATGGGAAGCAGGGCTGGTCCTGGATTTATAGGGAAAAAATTGTGTAGGGTTCCCCTGTAAGATCCAGAACCAGCCCTGGACCCTTTCTAACAGGGGACTGATGTCACAGCCAGGGGAGCCCTATCACCGGGCCCCCCAGCCGCAGCATCAGCCCTGACCATTAGTCAGCACAGGCCAGGGATCCCTAGGGAGTTGGAGACCCCTTCAAAAAAGGGGTCTCGCTCTCCAGGGCACCCCTAGCCTAGACTGATAGCCCGAGGCTATCCCCGCCACCCCTGGGCGGTGGGTGGCGGGTTGATTGTGTAGCTGTTGTGTAAAAATAGATAAAAATAAACATTGTCTTTCCAGTAGAACTGCAGGTCCCAGCAAGCCTCCCCCGCATGCTGGTACTTGGAGAACCACAAGTACCAGCATGCGGGGCATTAAGGGCCATCTTTGAATTTCAAAAATGGTGCTGATGCAACATTTTTGAAATGGGCAGCACTGCCGAACTCTGCAATGATGTCACGAGTCGTGATTTGCTCACGGCAACTATCTTCAAATTTAAAAAATGTCGCTAAGGCACCATTTTTGATATGGGCTCTGTGCCCGAACTTTGTAGAATGACTGGCAGGGACTGGATCCTCTCGGATCCAGTTCTGCCTCCTCCAGTACCTGCCCCCACCACTGATTCCTGCACCGCCGCCACCACAGATGGCCGCACCACCGCAGGGTCCTCATCTGGGTAACTCAAACACTGTTGCTGGGTCCCCATCGCTGCTACTGCCCGTTACCATTGCCGGGTCCCTGCCGCTAATTCCCACAAAGGACAGCCATCTTGGTGCACCCAGGTGAAGCCAAGGTGCTGGAGGCACCTACTGAGGCTACGCAACAGGTTGAAGCTTCATATCTATATAAAGGGGCATTTGTGAGGTAATAGTAACTTTCTCAATTACCTGGACCCCAAAAGGCTCTACCCTGAAACAAGAGCTACCCAATAAAACAAACCCCAAGTCTAAATTTGTCCTGTACCCTGACTTATGCCTTCCCAAATATCCCCCATAGTGAACAGCAGAAAAGTGGTCTTAATTGAGTTTGCCAGAAAAAACTGACAGTTGGAAATTTAATTTTTTTATTTTTTGCCCTGAAATTCTGCATGCAACACCTAGCTACAGTTCTACCCACCCTTGCCAAATTTCAGTTTCGTACCTCCAATAGCGCTTGAGGAGTAGCCTTTAAATATCATGCCCATCCCTCAGGAATTCTCTATTGGAGAATTCTTTTTTTTTTTTCGATTCAGACTTAATATAAGGGCACGACTGTGCCCTTATAATATAGGACTATTTTGCTGGAAAAAATTGGAACATGTTTGGTCAGATGCAACTCAAGCACCAAATGAAGCGGCTATTTTGTGGTGGTATCTGGAGATGTTCTCCGTCTTCCCCTCCCAGTCTTCCCATACATATCCCAGAAGCACAATGGTAAGAGATGTTTAGTACTAGACTTTAAATACCTCTGCCCCCTTCCTGTTCAAAGCTTCCATTTTGTGTGCTGCCACATTAATAGTTCATCCACCCATTCAAAAATCGAAATGGGCAGGTGCGACATCGACTTTACTCCCATCCTTGGGAGGGCCCAAGGACAATTCCATCTTGCACCTCTTTTCTTGCATTATGCGCTGTTTGGGGCATTGCTGACTGTCTTTTGTGTAGATGACAAACATTATTGTTATAGTTTATTAAGCTGCCATCCTGTCTGCCACTGCAGTGCCATTCTCTTTCCTATATGTGCCATGTTGGTAATTGAACTGCCACAGCCGCTGAAGTCTTGAACATGCGGTTGCTGAATGCCAAAAATGTCCAGAATTTTTTTTGGCCACAGGCAGCATCTCCTGCATGTCCCTTTCAATTTTTTCCAAAACTGCGGAACCACCAAAGAGCTCAACTGGGGCAAGGACTGATGTGAATGATTAAAAAAATTTTTTGTAAATGCCTACCCTTCCTTTCCTGGCCTTCAACTACACACATACTCCATCTCCCTCAGGCCTTTTGATTAATGAAAACATATGTTTCCTGATGTGCCATGTTGGAGGTTGAACTGCCACGTGATTGTGCCGCCCACTGCTGTCGCTTTGCTTATACCGCTATCACACAGAAAACTAGTGGAAATTAATGTTATTGAGGTTAATAATACTATAGGAACAAAAAAAAGCCCAAATTATGTGATTTTAGCAGTTTATAAAAAAAAAATACAGATCCAAAAAAAAAACACGTGAGAATATAGTTTGCAAAACCAAAACACGAAAGTTAATTCAGATCCAAAACACAGGGACAGCGCACATCCCTAATATACATATATATATATATATATATATATATATATATATAGTATTTACAAAAGAAGGCACTTAAAAGAGCCTTTAAAATAAAACGTATCTTGTGGAAAATACATTTTGGCCCAGGACAGTTAATGAGAGGTTCACGTAGCCTGCCCATGTTTGCAGTGTGCGCATGCATATAAAAAGCAGTACTCATGCGTGAAATAGTCCATGCGATCGGCAAACGTTCGCACCATGTACATAGACGCTCCACAAGAATGAGTGACAGGACCAGCCACTTGTGGGTGGTGACAGGGGTTGGTCGATGGCAACGGGGGTGTGGTGGTGTGAACGCAGTTGCGTCTGAGCATCTTAACGTAATTTCAGAGGCGTGAATAATTAAGACGCAGTGTCACAATACGCGTCACATGGCTGAATTACACACTGAAGCACTCACAGTACTTGCAGTAGGGTATGGTCAGCCACAAGTGCTGCGTATGGGTCTGATGTTACTCGATATTACCAATTGTTGAATACACTTCCTGGAGATGACATGTATCACTAAGGGAAAGTGGGCATCTTAAGCCAGGCTGGTGGGTGTCTAAATACACACTGCGATCACACGCCAAGACATAGTGGGCGTGCTAATGTCTTGCTGTGCGATTGCGGGATATGCATACTTTGGCAGCTGATGGCTGCATGCGAACGCATCGGGCGAGCAGGTCTGAATCGGGCCCTGAGTTTCTGCTTGTTCCTGCTTAAAGCCACACAATTGTCATTTCCCACTTATCAAACCCAGATTTGCATATCCACTTATGTAAACTAATGAGATAAACAAAGCTCTGTAATAAGTTACTTGTGTTAATTGTGATTAGTCATTGCAATATGCTGTATATGTATGAGTGTATATACTTTGTTGTAATGATTAGCATAAGTATAAGCATAAGTATGATTTTAATGTGCCTGTTATATTTATAATAATCTATAGCTGAGATTTAGGGGATAGAGGGAAGGCTAACAGAGGGAGTTAGTATCTTGTTTACACTATTAAAGGGGATGTATTTTACTGACTATGTTACTCGTACATGGCTTTGGAGAAGTCTGCTGAAATATCACCTCAAAGTAGGATAAATAAAGTGAATTTAGCTCTATTGCTTGTGACAATTATTGTATTGGGATTAGGACCACTTGCCTCTCTGCTGTGTGGTGAAAAATATAAAGCAGCATAATGAATCAGCCCACTCTGAGTCCAGCAGGTGAAGAAATTTGTCCACCCTCCATCACTCCTAACCATGGGTGTCGGAACGGGGGAGACAAGAGGGCGGCCCGCCCCCATAAACATTTCGTCGTAATAGGCTGCACAACCCCTGCACCGCTTGGAGGAGGAGGTGTAATGTTCGTTCTTTAAGTTGAAACACCTCACATTCCACTTGCAGCCTATTACTATAAAGCACAGCCCTTGACAGTCCGAGGCCACCGCTTAGATGGATGGGAGGGTAAGAGAGGGGAGAAGGGGAAAGCCACCCCCCCAACATAAAATTGTTCCAACGCCCCTGCTCCCAACAGAAGAACATCTGAGCAGAGCGCACGCTCTGAATGAGGGCCGTCCTCCATAACTATGGAGCGTCCTCCTGGACGCTCGTATAGCTGTGGGTCACCACCCACAGCCTATACGAGCGTGCAGTTTGATGGCCGCGATGGTCTTGACCATCGCGACCATCGAAACTGCGAGCCGGAGCCTGCGGTTGAGGTTTTCAACCGCAAGGCCCGGAGTGATTTTGGCTCTATCAGAGCCAAAATCACTCCCACTGACATCACTAGTGATGTCAGTGGGCCAGCTTCTGACGGTAGGCGTTCCCTTAGGAACGCCCCCGTTAGGGAGGCACGCCCCCAGCACGCCCACCAAAGGGGGCGTGCTGTCAATCAACATCGACAGCACGCCCCCTTTGATCAGACACAACGAGCGAAGGAAAGTCCTTCGCTCGTCGGGTCTGGCGCATGCGCACGACGGAGCTCCCTCCGTCGTGCGCATGCTCAGTGCAGAACATCGACCCACTTGCGAGCGGACAGCCGCTCGCGAGTGGGTCTGAATCAGGCCCATTGTGAGCAGCCATAGCAATTACATTAGGGCTGTTACAGGTGCAGGGTGTGCAGTGTACACAGGCCCATGAGTTAATGGGGGCTAAACACAGCACAACCTGTATCCAGAACAGACTCTTCTAGGTTATCAGGCTGATATCTTTGGAAATATGGCACTAGCACAGAATATAGTAAAGACTCAGGAACTGTGCCATAATCTTTGCTATCTTCTAAGCTGGTGCCATATTTGAGACAGTGAGAAGGGGGGGGCAGTGGTGGGAAAGCATAGAATTAGGATTACTACAGTAAGGGCATATATTAATGTAATAGATACATATATAGAGCTTCAAGCAGATGCAAATATGCCATTCAAGAGGCAATTGTTGTGGGTGCTCAGCCATGGGTACATCGATCCATGCTTATGGTTATGATCATCAGCACAAGTCTTTGCAATGTAAAAATAGTTTAAAAATAGGTTAATCAATGTGTCCCCTCATGAGTGATCTAAGCATCAGTGATTATAGTCTGGACTGGTTTCTGTGCTAATGGTGGGGATGGGACTGAGTAGTTATCATTAATATAATGCACAGATTAAGGCATATACAGTAATCATACTAGGAAATATTAACATTTCTTATGCAATTTTGGCTCTTAGAGCTCAAATTTCCTTTTTAAATTATTCATATTTTGTTCAATTTCTGTAGAAGTACAGTACAGTATCAGGTGAAGGAGTACAGCAGCTCTGACCTTATAAAGGCATGCCTGCCTCCCTGTGTAATAACAAATCTATTGGCTCTAACCTCTTCAATTAACTTACTGAAAGCTGAAAAGGTCTTGGTAACAACTTTATGTATAATATTTGACATGTCATTTACACAATTCCTAGCTAGGAATACTCCACATGGGAGTAATGATATCCCAAAAGATCCTTATGTTTGCCTATATATTCTTATTATAAAATTCCTAATCATTCTTTGAGGCAGAGATGTGGGATGTCCCATTGTTGGTAACAGTTTTGATAGCAACCTCCAAAACAATTCTAAGGGAGCCAACTTGACAGCATTTTTTCCACATGCATAAAAGTATGGTAATAAGTATCCTACTCTCTTACACATCTTATCCATGGGGGCCTTAAGAGAGTAGAATACATACATTAAAGCCAACAGTGGAATACTCCTGGTTGTGGGGTTCATTTGTTAACCTAAAGTTGTTATCCAAGAATTACTAAAGGTCTAGCATAACAAAAGAGATACTCTAAGTTGATCCATTATAGTGAACGCACTGAACATTCTTAACTTTGTACATTGAGGTTATAGTTGCTGTTTCCAGTATGCATGGATCCTATTCTCTGGAAGCAAAGGTGTGCTGCCTTGGACGATTGATCCCAAGTGTCTTTCTACAATTTGCAAGAGCTTTCTTCAATTCTGAAGGCTCCATGCTGGTTTTCAATTGACACACATGTACAGTGTAGGAATCAGTGGCATATCTATAATGGGTGCAGTGTGTGCGGGGCCCTACAACGCACACCCTGCACCCATATTATTTTAAACTTACCTGTCCGTGGTCCCACGGCGGTTGTCAGCGCTGCTCAGAACACTGAAAAATGGCCACCGCAGCCATTTTCCCGGCGTTCTGCGCATGCGCAGTATACTCCGGGCACACTCTAGTGCCCGGAGTCTACTAATGCTCCTGTGGCTGGCAAGCCACATCAGTCGGCTGCCGGCCACCAGGAAGAGAGGAGGGGGCCACGCACGGGGAGTGCACACGGGCCCCCTCCACTCTTAAGATGCCCCTGGTAGGAATATACATAAGGAATGGTTATTAGAGTAAATGGACCTTGGAATAAACTAGGGATGTGCAGGCTCGGTTCTACTCGGTTCCGTTCGTTTTTTTTTACTGAATCTTATTGGCTATCCAAAACTCGTGACAGCTGAAACCCAATAAGATTCGGGAAAAAAAACCGAACGGAACCGAGTAGAACCGAGCCTGCACATCCCTAGAATAAACTAGGGACTTCATTATCCGTGTACTACATGTGCATAGTGCATGTCCTTTAAGTTGAGAATAAGTAAGAAAAGGGAATGAAATGAAGAAAAGTGTAATACATCTTTAAACTTCTTGGCTGCTATCAGCGGTGTAACCAGGTATTTGAAGGTCTCATAGCAAAAGCTTGTAAGGGCCCCTATGTACCACCCAATGGTGAAAAATGTATATAGCACATGTAAGTTTGACAAGGCAGCTGCACCTCTTGCACCTATAGTAGCTGCACCTCTTGCACCTATAGTAGTTACGCCCATGGCTGCTAGATCTGTAGATATATCTAGGTAGGCATAAGAGAAAATATTAATTCTTGTGTGTACAATAAGAACTCCCATACCTACTATATGCAGGGTCAGATTAATAAAGGGGCAGATGAGAAAAACAGCCTTAGGCCTCCACATATAAATAGGCCCGACATTATGACAGCATGATGATAACAAGCCGCCCAGCTGGCCACATGGTTGGACATAAATCATAAGTATTTAAATAGTATTTCTATTTTCATCTCAAAATGATGCTATTTTTCAACTTTCTGAATTTAGAGAAACATTGGGGCTGATAGTGTAGGGGGTGTACACACCCCAATGGCACTGCCCACACCCACACAGCACTGGTCATAGCTATTCCACTTATCACAATAGATCCTTTATAATTTTCAGCCTAGGCCCATGACCTGACTATATGGAGGTACAGGACTCTTGATTCATGAAGCAGCATATTTTACAAGGTAAAGCCTCTTAGAAGGAGCTAAACCCAAACTGGTAGTTTAAATAATGGGCTCATAGGTCAATGACGCTAATGGAGCTGGTAGGTTCTACTTCCCTGTGGCAGGAGTTTTGTCTGAGTGCAGAGCAGTAGTCCTTCACGTTGACAGCTGTATTTCACCTTTTTTCACTTTTCACCTTTTGGGGCCTATTCATCATTACTTTATTTTACAAAAGTAGGTCAAAACTAACATTTTCACCTGCAATTGTAAAAATTAAGTTTTCAGGCCCTTCATTAGGAAGGTAAAGCAGCAGATATCACAGATATCTCCTGGTCACCTTCCTCTGGCGGAATGGCCCGCTGTCCACATACACTAGTATGAGGACAGAATTCATCAAACTTCGAAAATCAATATTTTCAGAGCTTGAGTGCAGTAGAAAATGCTATTTTCAGATGGCAAATGTTCTCACTCTGGGCTCACAACCTGCTCCTTCCCTATGGATCCCTCCACCCCTGTCCGGCTCCTTACGCCAGACGTCGGGACTCTTGTGCACATGCGTGACCCCCCCACAGGCATAGGAGACTGCTGTGGCTGCTGCTCAACAGCCACGAGTAGTCTGCTGTGAGGGAGGGAGAAGGGAGAGGGGGCGGCACCGGGCCCCTCAGAAATCCTGGGCCCGGGTAAATAGTACCCACTCCTCCCCTCTCAGCGCCACTGCCAGAGAGCTGCCGCCTGCACCGGGTGAAGAGTGATTATTCCTTCCCCGTCGCTCTCTCCGCTCACCGCAGGTGTGTATTTGAGGTGGCAGGGGGTTAAACTGCCGAGGGGGGGACCTCCGCTCACTGCCTACCGCAAGTGTGTTTTAGTTTTTTCATGTGAGGTGTGTGTGTCCCTGTAGGCTTTCTCAGTGTGTATATGTATATGTGTCAGTGTATGCATCTGTGTCAGTGTGTATCTGTGTCAGTGTGTGTATTTCTGTGTTAGTGTATGTCTGTGTCAGTGTGTCAGTGTGTATCTGTGTCAGTGTGTGTTTATCTGTGTCAGTGTATGTCTGTGTCACTGTGTGTTTGTATCTGTGCCAGTGTGTGTACCTGTGGCAGTGTGTGTCTGTGTGTATGTCTGTCATCAAATACACAAACATGCAATATGTGTGACAGATATGAAGCAGGGGGCGATGGTGTGCTGAGAGATGATGCAGGGGAGGAGGTAATGGTGTGACTGATAGATGACGCGGTGGGAAGATGATGGTGTGCTGAGACATGATGCAGGGGGGTGATGGTGTGTTGAGAGATGACGCAGGGGGGAGGTGATGGTGTGCTGAGAGATGACACGGTGGGAAGATGATGGTGTGCTGAGAGACTATGCAGGGGGGAGGTGATGGTGTGCTGAAAGACGAGGCAGGGGGTGATGGTGTGCTGAGAGATGATGCGGTGGGAAGATGATGGTGTGCTGAGAGACGACGCAGGGGAGGTGATGGTGTGCTAAGAGACGACACGGTGGGAATATGATGGTGTGCTGAGAGACAATGCAGGGGGTGATGGTGGAGCTCACTCATGAGCTCCACCTTCCAGCTCCCACACTGGGTGAAGGGAGAGATGTCATGACTTCTCTCCAATAGTGCACTGTCGAGCGGGAAGACGGAGGAGCGGATAGAAGTGGGGATTCAGGTAAATGTAACTTTGTCTGTCTGTGTGTCTGCATGTTTTATGTGTAAAAGGCACTACTACTGGGGGTACTGTATATTGGGCACTGCATAGGGGCACTATATAAGGAGCACTACTGGGGGCACCTCATAGGAGTCACTACATAAGGGGCACTGTATTTTGGACACTGCATAGGGGGCACTATATAAGGGGCACTACTAGAGGCACTGCATAAGGGGCACTACTGGGGGCACTACTGGCGGCACTGTATAAGGGGCACTATATGTTGGGCACTGCATAAGGGGCACTAGTGAGGGCACTATATATTGGGCGCTGCCTAAGGTGCACTGTATAAGGGGCACTATATAATGGGCACTACAAGGGGCACTACATAATGGGCACTGTGTAAGGAGCACTACTGGGGTTACTATATATTGGGCACTGCATAAGGGGCACTGCATAATGTGCACTACAACAGGGGGCATTGCCTAAGGGGCACTACTACTGGGGACATTGCATAAGTGGCACTAGTACAGTGGCCATTGCATGAGGGGCACTACTACTAGGGGTATTGCAAAATGGGCACTACAATAGAGGAAACTTTATAAGGGGCAATACTACTGGGGGCATTAAGGTGCATATGGAATGGAAAGGAATGCTCCCAGAGTGACGAGAAACAGTCGTGATGTTTCATGTTGACATGCCCCCATTTTTCAGTGGCTACGTCCCTTGTGGCATGTGGCCACGTCCACTTTGGCATGCGCACATAGGAGGGGGTGGCTCCATTTTTCATCTTGCCCTGGGCCCCATATACCCTAATTACCCCACTGATCGAATTTACATACATATCTGAATTAGGCCCTACGCTGTTATTAATATACAAATGATACAAATGTTATTAATATACAAATGATGTATATATTACATATATTTGGTGAATCGAATAAAAATGATTTAAGTGAGGCAGCTGTTTGTTCTGAGAGCAAAATAAAATGTAAACTTATTTGACCCTGACCTAACATAACAGGTATTCGGGAAATTAGATTAAAATTTTAATGTATACTGTTGTGTTATCGCCTTCTTAACTAACAAATGTAGAAAAATTCTGCAGCAGTTAATGAATGTAATGTATGAGTTCCAATCACTATTTGGTGACAATTTAATTACAGAAGTCTGTGTTCTTTGAGGCCAACATCATAAATAGAACTTCTAGTTGCATGCAAGCTACCGCCATGTGTCTGGAAGTCTTTTAAGGTCAGTGTAAACAAAGGCAGAGTTAGACAGCAATTATGTACATTATCATCATTAGTAAAATCATTCATTTTACTCATACCACTTTCTTCAAGCATCTATTTTAACTTTCTAGTTTAATCTACATTTACCACAACATCACAAAAAGTCCATTCTTAATGGTCAGGTTAAGAACATAAATGTAGACTCAAATGTTAGGAAACAAAGTAATTAGAAGGTAATAAAATGCAATAAAAACAGATATCAATGCTGCTAAATACAAACATCAATAAACTGAACTGAGATAGGGTTCATTCAATGCAAACTGCTGTAAGGAATATACCACATTTCAGGAAAAAATTAAACCTGGATCAGGAAAATATCTGTTTTAAATAATTAACAAGTATAATTTATTTTATTTAAATAATTGAAATCTATGTAAAGAAGCAGACAAAAACATTCATAGCGTAAATCTAAAACTGGAATTTACCTGAACGACACGCACATTAATAATCACATTATTAAGCTCTGTGGTGTCTATTTAATAATAGCCCCACAAAGCATTTTAGCCCTGATAATTATACTGATAATTTTAAGCTTTCATAGAGATGTGCGGGTTCGGATTCCTGGAATCCGAACACACCCGAACTTAAGGGTTACGGGTTGAACCAAGCCCCGGCTCGGATCTTTCCAGCAAGCTTGAATCCTAAATTAAGCAAAACATAATCTACCCGGCATCGAATCTCTCGTGTCTTGGATTGCATACAAAGTCTGTCCCTCATGATCAGGCACCATTAGACACTGGAGACAGGAGGGAGAGGGAGAGGATGTGGGTAGTATAGTGGCACTGTACTAAATAAAAAAACAATTAGGAGCACTGAAGGCAGAGGCACTGTGGCCCTCATTCAGAGGCGGTCGGAGGATGCAAGCGGTCGCTCAGAAACTGGGCAGCTGCTTGCATCCTGACCGGCCGCCTCTGTTTCGGTCGTTAGGCTGTGGGTTAACACCCACAGCTCTAACAACTGCTAGGGTGATGGTCGCGATGGTCATTGACCATCGCGACCATCGGGGCTTACGACGAGACCCTAGGGTAGGGTCTCACTTGTCATAAGCCCCGGAGAGCTTCTGGCTCTGTCAGAGCCGGAAGCTCTTCACTGACATCACTAGTGATGTCAGCGGGGCCTCCCTCAAATGGCAGGCTGCCACCCCCCCGGCCCGTCTTCCAAACGGGGCGAGCTGTCAATCAACATCGACAGCTCGTCCCCTTTGGTAAGAGACCCGCTACGACCGGCGCTGTCGGTCGTAGCGGGTCTCACGCATGCGCACGAAGGAGCCGGCTCCCTCGTGCGCATGCGCACTAGACAAACATCGAGGCGGCCGTGCGGTCGTAGACCGTACGGCCGCCTCTGAATAAAGCCCTGTGTACTGTGGACTGGCTGTAGCATTCTGTGAGGCGCAAAAAAGTGTCATAGGAGTGGACTGCAGCACTGTTTGACTGTTTGTTATTTAAAGAAAAGCCTACTGGAGCACTTAAAAAAAAAGATTGGGGGCAATGTTAAGGCAGGGACACTGGGCTGGCTGCAGCACTCTGTGAGGCACAAAAAAAAACACCATAGGAGTGGTCTGCAGCACTGTATGTGTAAAATAAAAAAGCACACAATTATAACATCATTAGGGTGCCACCCTTATACTAGGAGTGCTGTGAGGCAGTTTGCTGTGTATTCAGGCACTGTTAAAGAAATGTACTAATATAAAGCTTGTGTGTTAAAAAAGATAACATTATTATTAGGGTGCAATCCAGCTTATACTAGGGGTGCTATAAGGCAGTTTGTTGTGTGTTCAAGGCCTTCAGGCTCTGTAAAAAAAAATTAATAATATAAAACTTATGTGTTAAAAAATATAATGTCATTATTAGGGCACCACCCAACTTATACTAGGGGCAATGTGAGGCCGGTTTGTTGTGTGTTGTAGCAATGTTACAAAATTGTAATGATAGATAACTTGTGTGTTAAAAATATAACATCAGAATTAGGGCATCACCCGGCTTTTACTAGTGGCGCTATGATATATGGAAACCAAGTAGGTGAAGATGCAGGCGCTGGAATGGTCTGTTTTTACTAAGCAGCTGCTAAAACAGGGGTAGTCAAACCCGAACAAGCAAGTATACAAAACAATGGGTAGCGAGCTGTGATGCATATATAATATTAATGAGTATACATAGATGGATGTAAAATATTGACACTTTAATAAAAATATAAATATTTAGCATATATCACACAATAACATATGAGCAATAAGCCTCATCCAAATGACTGTTCATATTAAACATTTCCTGTTCCTATAAATGCTTCCGGATAATAGATAGCAAGTTGCATTAATCTCAATTTGAGAAGACAATATTGTCCAGCAGGTATATAATTTCCAAGTCCTTACACCGGTAGAGGGATGGTCCTATTGGCATAAAGTTCCATATGCTGCACTCGGAGCCCTCAGATGTCCACAAAAGGTGGTTTGATCCAAATAGAGTTAGACAGATGTTTTCAAAAAATGATTCTGGTTCCTTTATTACTGGTAAGCTGGTCCAGGCTTGTTATAGCATCCAGTTAGAGTCACAAAGTCACTTGATTGGATAGAGGCAAGGCACTGATGCATTTTGCTGTGTGGATATGACATCTTTTTCAAGGGGCGCTGTGAGGCAGTTTGTTGTGTGTTGAGGCACTATTACAAAATTGTAATGATACAAAACTTGTGTGTTAAAAAATATAATGTAATTATAATGGCACCACCCAGCTTATACTAGGGACGCTGTGAGGCAGTTTGTTGTGTGTTGAGGCACTGTTACAAAATTGTAATGATATAAAACTTGTGTGTTAAAAAATATAACATCATTATTAGGGTGCCATCCGGCTTGTACTAGGGGCCTTATGAAATAATTTGTTATGTGTTCTGGGCCTTTAGGCACTGTTAAAAAATTGGTCTTTTTGCAGTGTGCTGGAGGAACATTTTTCCTTTTTTTCTTGTCTAGATAAAACCCCTCACTTTTCATGTACCTGTGAAAGACCATTAAGTTGATCTGAGAAGCCACCATTTTATATTACTGTTCTGAGAGGCATGGATGGGACCAGCATTTGGAGGGTGTGCTGGTTCCTGTAGTGACATTTGGTGTACTTCAGGGTACCTCCAGGTAACTTGGCTTTCAACTTAGATATATTAATGTATGTGCTATTATCATGTGGCATAACAGTATGCAATGATATGACCAAAAGTGGGTACTATTATCATGTAGCCTTAGGGCCTACTGGTACAGAGATGCCTTGATGCAGCCCGGATGGCTTACACATATCTTTGCAAATATATGCAATAAAGATCTCTGGATTTCTATTATCATGTAGTATTCAACTCTTATTGCTGGTATTTTGCAATGTGCTTGGTGAACATTTTTGCTTTTTTACTATTAAAAAACTGTAATAATATAACATTTCTGTTTTAAAAATATATACCCTAGAAGAGGAGGGGGAATGTACCTTAGTCAAGCAAAATGAACAATACTCTGTTTTATTCAAGTTACTGAAACCATTTGAAGTAGTAACTAATAAAGTGAGTTCAGACACTGGCAGCTTGAGTCAGTTGACTCCATTAATAAACATACTGGAAAAGTAGCAAGAGAAACTGAAGGAGGAGATGAAACAAAGTGATTCCTCTAAGTACTGTATGTTGGACTTGTAGATCAAGTTCTTTATTTGCTTCACCAGGACCAAAGGGTTGTCAAGGTCTTGCAACTCAATCACTACATTTTGGCAACCATGCTTAATCCCAGGTTTAAGTCATATATAATGTATTTCTTTCCAGGAAGCTGTTACCAGGGAAACAACTGGCCTTTCCAAGAAACCCACTGTGGGTGTGGATGGTGAGTCAACTCAGCGCACCAAAGTGAAAAACCATTTTGACATCTGGTCAGGCTTAAAAGAATTGCCCATAGTTATTGACACCTCTACCATGATTCAATCTGATACACTAGGCATCAATAGGATGGTGAAGGATTACAGTTTTTTAATGACAATGTACAAATTACCAAGTCATATCTTTTTGATTACTGGGAGGATAAAAAGGATCACCTTGTACAAACTAGCTTTGGCGTACTTAAACTTCCAACCCTCCAGTGTGTACTCGAAAAGAGTGTTTAGCACAGCCCGGAACCTTGTGAGCAATCGGCATAGGAGGCTACTTTCTCAAAATGTGGAAAACTTCATTCATAAAAATGAACTACAAATTCTATGAAGAAGTCCTTTGTCACTAAATGCAACAAAGTACAGAGACTTCTATAACAGTGGATTCCAGTTGGGATGAGCTAATATTGTGTGATGATGATGTTAGCACTGATGATGGTGAGGAAGATGAAGATGATAATGACATCTTACCAGTGTAGAGAAAAATAACAACATAAGAACATACGGCCACTATTGGGAGGAGGTAGGGAATCTTTCAACCCTAGATAGCTATTAGAATATAATCACAAGGAATCTCCCAGCACACAACCTTCAAAGTCAGTGTGTAAATATATTGTAATGGGGTAACAAAAAACTGGATATACGATTTAAAATTTTACATTTATTAGGAATTATGAATAATACAGATATTGTGATGTCTGATCACTATGACTATACATATAAAAACTTAATACCAGTATACAACACGTAAATAGATGTAGATAAAAATAAGATAGAAGGTAAAGACTCAAAAAATACAAATTTAAAATAAAAACAAAAAGTTCAAAAAGACATACAGTATATTGTGTGTGTGGAATAAATAAATCAAAATAATGATTCAAAAATCCCAAAAATATTAATGATAGAAAAATTTAGGATAAAATGTTATGTAATGGTGCATATACATGGTCAGATATGTCAGATGAATGATTGAACGATTTAAACTATTTGAACAATTTGCCAACAATTTGAATGATTTGACCATTATTGTGCAGATCTGAAGGAAAATCTGACCGTGTGTATGCACCATAAAGGTATAATTGAGGGTAAATTCCTCTCCGTTAAAGACGTAATCCAAGGGGAAATATAATCCTGCTCGAGGTAACAATGATTCCAGCTTCAAATCCAAACTTTTCATCTATGGTTAAGTAATCTATGCTTGATAATTCAATTGCTGTGATGTAATCACTGTATTCACAACAGGAGAATATTTAAATGGTTACCCTGAATAACAACCATCTTGGATGGTGTATAAGGTTTGCCGGCAAACAGCACATGTAGGTAATCGGTACACGTGTAGATAGTCCGTAGTACTCGGCCCGCAGTGATCCTACACCTACGTGTTTCACCTCATAAGAGGCTTCATCAGGGTTATGGGATGTGGATGTGCCTATAGACCTACTCACCATAATTACAGATGAGGTACAATTGGTCCGTTCCATCTGGTGGGGACATTATTTCTGATATCCCCTGGTGCTCACTTCTGCTCTGGGCATATCTGCATCATGGCCATATGCATCACTCAGTTCCCAGCGGTAACATCACATCCACCCTTTCAGCATGTAGAAGTATGTCGAGGGTCACTTCCACCCTCACAGCACATTGGGCTAGATTGTATATCACTAGTTACATCGCCTCTGAATATCTCAATGATCTCCGATAGTGACATCACTTTCAGTTTCATCAGATGTTGGCTTCAGCCCTTACAATCACTACACATTATTGGTGACATGCCCTTTCAATTTCACAGAATGCTGACTTCCACCCTTAAGGAGAGCACTCATTACATTGTATGCGAGGGGGTATACTGTTTTATATATAATCCACCATTAATAAGGCTGATTATTCAACTCTCATATGCTTTTAAAAAATGCAGCGGTATGCTGTGGTTTTCCTTTTTATTGGTGATATTACAAAGGTGTTCATTGATCCTGGTATTTAGTTTTCTGATAGTCCATCCAATGTACTGAAAATCGCAGGGGCACTGTAAATAATAAACTAGCCCTTTGGTATGGCATGTAATTTTGTCCCTAATATAGTATTCTTGGGTAGTGGTATGTGAGATAACACTCTTTCTGGATTTTCAGCTTTTTTTGCCTGCCTTCTTAAAGGATGCACACCTACCACAATAAAAGAACCATGAGGTGTTAGTTTTCATCTAAGAATCACCTATATTCCATTTATTTTATATATCCTCTTGGTGGCTTTTAACCAAATTAGTCCTTAGTGTTGGTGCTCTTTTATATACCAATTTAGGTCTTTTTGGGAGTAGCGTCTTCGGTTCCTCATCGGCCATCAATACGTGCCAGTGTTTTTTGATACTTCTTTCTATATACTTGCTCTGGCTCCAATAGTTGGTAATGAAAAGTAATTGTTCTTGCTGTTGCTTATTCCTTTTCTTACATGTCAAGAGGTCTTTTCTTTCCAAAATTGTTATTCTGGTGAATTCCCTTTTGAGTAGATCTGTTGGATAGTTTTCTCCTTGAAGTTGGTCATTAATTTTTCAGACTGTATTTTAAAATCACTGTCTATAGAGCAGTTCCATCTTATTCTCCAGAGTTGTCCGCCCGGTATATTAGAAATTCACTTACCATGGTAGTTACTTGTGGCATGTAGAATACTATTACATTCTATGGGCTTTGTGTAGTTCATTGTGTCTATTTTGTTGTCCTCTATAAATATGGAAAGTCGAGAAAGTTAATGCTGGTCTTGCTTATTTAATTAGCAAATTCCAGACCCAAGTTGTTATCATTTATATATCTGATAAAGTCTTCAAGTGTCTCTTTCTTTATTTCCCTTCTATACCATCAGGACATCATCAATGAATCTCACCCACACAATCAGATCATCCTTGTATTCATTAATCGTCCATATCGTCTCATTCTCCCATGAGAACTGTCGAAACTAGATTATTGGCTGAGACAAGATCAGTTTAAAATTGAATCGCAGCGACACCATCTTGCGACTGGCCGCAAGACGCCATTTTGCGACATGGCCGCCTAAGCACCATTTTAGATAAACTCACACTTTAGTACATGTGGCGATAATACTATTAGCATCATGCGAATGCATCTGTGACCATCGCCATAAGTTACGGCGATTCACCAGAAGCCTATTTCATGACTTTACGTATTATAAAGGATATATTTCAGAAATGGCTTTACAGTATGCCAAAATTGAGTGCATTAGCTGAATAAAGCAAATGGCTACGTGACAACTAGCTTGTGTAGATAAATTTCCTGGACAGTGTCTGCCCTCACTACAGGTGGTCTGGCTAGAATACACACCTACATTAGCAAGCTTCCTGCAATGACATGACTTCAAAGACTAGAGTGTCATCTTAGGTCTGTCTCTTGTAGCTGGGCTATTTGCATTTCACACAGGAGACTGGGAGAATAAAGAGTTTTTCTTTTCAAGATTGGGACAGGCGGGGGGGACTGCTGGCAGAGTGGGCATGTGGAACTATCTGGCTCAGCATGTCACACTGCTAAGATGTTCACTTAGTGACAGTTAAGTGCACCCTTCCTCATACACACATTAATACATCTTTATATCAAACCCCGAATACTCACACATTACATATTCACACATAAGGTTTAATAAGCTTTAAAGTATATGATTTACGTTGGTTCAGTTAGTTTAAATGCTGAGAAATAAATATTTACAATAAACACTTGTGGAACTTTGAAATTGTGACAGTGAGTAATGAATACACCTGTGCACCTGTTGGGTGACCTGGAAAACATAAACCTTGTGGGGTCCTGAAGACAGAGTTTGAAAACCAATGGCCTAGATGATTTAGTCCCTATCAGGACTGATTTATTTAGAATTAATTAATTTAGTCATTTTGTTTTTCCATTTCTACATATACTTTGTCATTTATTTTTTAAAGAGAACTACATTAAAAGTTATGTTTTAATTATTGTCAATTGTACATAAAAAAAGAGTGCCCCACATAGGAATCACTGTATGTTAATTAGCTTCGCTAATTGCAAATTTGGTTTTGGGTATTTCCAGACACCAGAAAATCTTCAGATTATCAAGTAGGAAACAGAGAATACCAGTTTTATTTTATTTATTGTTCCTTCTATCTGCATCACTACATTCCTCCCAGCCACGTCACTCTGTGTTCCCCTCATCTGTGCTAGTCTTTCTTCCTCCATCTGTACCACTCTGTCACCCCAAAACGTGGCACTCTGTCTTCTCCCCATCCGCACCAATCTGTCTTCCCCAATCCCTACTGATGTGTGTTCTCCCATTGTACTAGTCTATATTCCCTCATCCGTACCCACCTGTCTTTACCCATCTGCATCACTTTGTCCCTCCAATCCGCATCAGGTTCCCTTGTAAATTCCAGTACCAGCACCGAAACTTTTTCCAGCGGGGGAGTAATGCCACAGCCAGAGGAGCCCATTCATCGGGTCACCCAGACAAAGCATCACCCTTGACCACTAGCCAGCCCAGGCTGCGGATCCCTGGGGAGTTGGGGACCCCCCATAAAGGGGTCCCCCTCTCCAGGGCACCCCAGGCCTGGACTGATAGCCCGGGGCTATCCCAAGCACCCCTGGCAGGTGGGTGCTGGGTTGATAGTGTAGTGTGGTGTATATGAAAGTTAAAAAATTGTCTTTTGCAGTAAGCCTCCCCTGCATGCTGGTACTTGGAGAACCACAAGTACCAGCAAGTGTGGGATTAAGGGCCTGCTGGTACCTATAGTACCCCTGTAAAAGATATATTAAAATTAAACAAGATCACTGATTGTTTTAATATTTTATTTTCCTGCACTTTCACCTGGGAGGCGGCAGCCTTTAAGCACTTTACATGGCTGCCGCCTCTCCCAGGACTTCTATGCCAGCTTCACCTGGAGGGCGCCGCCTATCCAGGACTTTCCTAGCGTCTTCTTTCTTCAGCAACTCTGCTGCCTTCCCACCATCGGACAGCCATGCCATTGCCTCATGCTGGATTATATAAGCCAGCCGAAGGGGTGGGGTGATGACTTTTCGAGCCGTGATTGGCTCGCAGCGGCCATCTTTAAATTTCAAAAACGGGGCTGAGTTGCTATTGGCACGGAAGTAACCTAAAGTTACTTTGGCGGTTTTCGCCATTGAAGTCAATGGTGAAAACCATTCAGTGGCTGAGAGGCGGAAGGTTCGCCTCTCTCAGTCAATGAGCACTCGGCACCGGGATCTCTGTAGTGAAATCCCTATACGAAGCCATCAGTTTTTGGGTCCGGGTATTTGCAGGGTTTTTTTTTGCCAAGCCCAAAGATACCTACATGGAACAAAGAACAAAGAGGACGTGATCCAGGCATAGGAGGAGGGGAGTATGGATTTTTTATTACAGGTATCCTATGGATTCCTACTGAAGAAGTAGATGTGATTGGCTTCAGGGATACTAGGTGAGTATGTGAGATACTGTGTACATGTGTGTGTACATGTGTGTGTGCATGTATGTTTTAATAAACTTTTACTTTCTACGGTGTGTGTCGTGTTTATTTTAATATTTATTTTGCTGTGGAACTACAGGTACCAGTGGGCCAGTGATGCACCGCATGCTGGTACTTGTGATTCTCCAAGTACCAGCATGTAGGGGAGTCTTGCTGGGTCCTGCAGTTCCACAGTAAAAGACAATATTTTTACTATCAACAAATGCACCACACTACACAATCAACCTGGCACTCACCACCCAAAGATGCTGGGGATAGCATGCGGGGGAGGCTTGTTGGGACCTGCACTTCTACTCGTAAAGACAATGTTTTCACTTATTTTTTTATGCTACACTTATACAGTATCAACCCAGCACTCCTGGGGATATCACGGGGCTATCAGCCTGGGCCGGGGGTGCCCTAGAGAGAGGGAGCCCTTTATTGGGTGGGGGTCCACAGCTCCCCAGGGATCCCCCATGCTAGAAAAAGTCCAGTGCTGGTTCTGGATAATACAGGGGACCCCACAAATCAAATGCAAACAGCAGATCCTTGTAATTATTAGTCACCAGTAGCTGAAAATATTGCACAGTGTCCCAAATCCAAGATGATGTAAGATTGCAAAGTGCTTGTAGATAGTGCCAAAAGGACAGGGTGAGTCCACCTACGCATTTCGCTGCATCCAGGCAGCTTTTTCAATACTACAACTTTTTCTTGGCTGGACATTTACCATCTAAAGACCGGTGCTTTGGTTTAATTCATCCTATATAACAGTGCCTACAGGGTATAATATGTATATGCCTTTTCAGGATTAATTTATTGCTGTTTTAGTATATGTACATCATTTATTTTGTTCAAACTGCACATTTTTATCATTTATTTAATGTGATTTATATTAATACATTTTATATATACATTATAATTCTCGAGCGCTGCATATATTCTTTGTTATAGGTTGAAACCCTGTGTTGATTTGGTGTGAAATAACCCAAGTGTGTAATCAAACATAAAGGAGAGAGATGATACTTAGCCATCCAGATTTTATCCACTCCATCATGGGTGCGTTGGTACTGTATATTGAGACTGTGCTCACCTCTGTGGGTGTGTCCAGCACAGGAACTGGTCAAAACCTAATGTCCAGGTAAGGCACTGTGTGCATGAGTCATGTTTGTTCATATGCTTATGCACTAAACTAACTGGTTTCTGAGCAATGACCAAGCTATATGCAATATAACAAATATGTCTAAAATTATGACTAATGAAATACAGCACACTGTAACATGGTCTATATACCTTTTGTCTGCTTTATCAAAAAACTAGATCAATTATGCAGTCTGGCACAGTCACACTCTAATAAGTGCTGCACCAGCCTGCTTGGCTGGGTACACACTATCTGATATATTGTACCACTCTGATAAATGCTCTGATCCGACAGAAATGATCAGATCGTTGTATACCCATACACACTGGACATTCTAACTCAGTGTTCTTTCTGTAGATCTCCTTAACAGGATAAGGAAGTCAGGATTCAAGATAGCATGTGCAGCACACCAGATCCAAACCTCCCGGTCTGACCGTTGCAGGAGCATTTGAAGCCATTTATCGGCTTACACTACTGCATACACACTATCCAATTATTGGGCCGATCATCTAATTATCAGTTGATCGATCTGATAATTGGATACTTTGTACCCAGGTTAAGACATCAGGTCCTCCAAGTAATGGATCTAGTGACACTGCTTACATTCATGTTTTTTTACCTGTGAATCGAGGTCGGTTATAGATTTGATATGCACATTTGAACTGCATTAATTGAATGGTGGATTATACCTGACATTATTGCTGGTTTGCAAATATGTCCACAGTCAAAGTTTTGTTGTTATTGTGAAAGTCACACAAGAAAATAACAGGAGACATAGTATAGTTTATATTAGATACAGCAGTCAAATACAGCGTTACACTTCTGCCAAAATAGCAGTAGGTGGGCAAAATAAACAGAACACCATCAAAAATAATTATTAATAATAATAATACTTAATTGTCATTGACAGCACGAATAATGTCAACGAAAACCAAACAGAACTATACCACATAATAAAACAGGCAGCAATTACATTACTAGTTAAACAGCATTGATCAATCAGAAATTTAAATCAAACATTTAGCATACGCACTGCAGTTGAAAAGAAACTATTATGCAAACGTTTTGTGCAAGTGCTCAGAGCTCTGAAACGCCTGTTAGATGGAAATTTCTCAAAAAGAACATGGTTAGGATGGCTGGGATCTGCTAGAATAGATCTAGATTTCTTCAGGAGCCTTTTTTCATATATCTCCTGAGTGCAAGGTAGCACAACTCCAATAATTCTACTAGCCATCCCAACCACCTGATCCAACGCTCTACGTTCATCAACAGTACAATCCCCATACCAGGCCACAATCCCATAAGGCAAGATACTTTTCACAATGTTACGATAAAACTTTAGAAGGGTCTCCCGACTCACACACGCTAATCTTAAACAACGCAGAAAAAACAAGCATTGATGTGCCTTCTTAGCCAAGAAGGCTGAGTTCAGGGACCATGTCAACGTATCCAAAATAAAAAAAAACAGCAATATAAAAGAAGACACTACCTCTTTGGTCAAACCACCTTTAAAAATAGGGGCCTTTGTAGGATCACTCCGTCTACTGAAATCAACAATCATGTAACCATTTTTCTTACTGGGTCAATAAAATTTGCCTCCATACAAGCTTATTTATATGAGTGTATAATACCTAGGCTCACTTGGGTAAGCCTGATTAAACTTAAGTGTATGTGGTGCACACAATAATTATCACAATAAATCACCTACTTCTTTCTCCCTTTTGTATCCTGTAGGTAGTAGGTACAGATGAAATGGGACCTTCTTAATGCTCTTCCAGGTAAGTAAACACACGTTAGTATAGACTTTTGTTATTTTATGTTAACAGATGTGAAAGAATAAGAGCAAACGCATTAACAACACATCCTAGTTTTCAGCATACATTTAGGGAACATGCATATATACCAATATACATTACTGTGTTCAAGAATAACAAAGTCCTCTATCAATTGTTTATATAGATATCCTTGTTAATATCCACTGTGTGTTAGTCAGCTTTCAATGTCTTTGAAACATTCATATACGAATTCTTGTATTACCAATAGTTTCTTAAACTAACATAAATATCACAATAAGGGCGGGTGAAACAGGAGTCAATGAAGGAGTTTAATGTATCTCTAGCTATTTATCACTGCTCTGTAAAATAAGTTCTGAAAAGAATTTGTAGCAGTACCCCAATTAAGCCACAATGTCATATATAAGTCCTCCAATAGTGGGGATGTTATTGATTTAATATAATTATTTCACTTTGTACCTAGGCTAGAGCTATAGTATATCCCCAATTATTGATGAGATCAATCAATACTTATACTGTAGATAACTTATATGTCACTGCTTGCCCAAAACCTCAGGATAGATCAGTACTCCAGGTGCTCTTCTCTCCTCAGGATTATCTCACTAGTACTTTTCTTCCTATTTTGCTATATGTTTGATTAGGATTCTGAATAATAATGTTAGTATAAGTCTCAATGGGGTAGAATTACTCCTATCTGTGCTGATTACATTTAAGGTCAATTATTAATGCTGTATGAGAGATCCCGCTGAGTGTGTTACTGGTGTTATAGTACTCACAGCGCTACTGCTGTTCCCACTGACACTAGTTAGCTTCTCTCACTTCTGCTACCAGACTAGCCAGAGCCGGCCTTAGGCATAGGCATTCTAAGCAAATGCCTAAGGGTGACTGGAATGCCTTGGGGAATGAAGCACTGAATGCCTGTGAGCCAGGTCAGAATGAGCTTCTGCATAGAAGCTCATTCTGGATATTGGCTACAGTGGGAGACAAGATGGCCGCAGGAGGGAATGCTGTGCATGCCCAGCCATGGCCAGTCCTCCCATGGGCCTTTGCGGAGCAGAGCCGTGAGGTCAGCTCTGCTTCCAGATAAGCTGTTGGCCCAACGCCTGCCACCCGCCAACTGCAGCGCCCAGGAGTTAAGAGCAGCAGCATTAGCTGCATCGAAAGGTAGGTGTAACCTGCTCAGACAGGTAGGCACTGTGGGCAGAGAGGGGGGCTGAGCAGCTGTATCATGTGTACATATATTTTATAGATATATATACATGGAGAAAAATGGTAGATAAAGCGCCAGAACTTGTAAATAAATAAGTTAAGACAAAAGAGGAATTGTATGTGGTGTATAAATATAGCAACTAAGCCTCCGATTTGTAGGCGTCAGCTCTGAGTCAATAATATAATACTAGTGTGAGTATTTGAGAAACCATGGACAAAGTGTAAATTGACAATAGAGCGACCAGTTTGCTATTAAAAAATAAATAAACGTGACTGCAGTGTGATAAGATACTCATACATAGACATAACTTGTATCCAGTGAATACCACATATTAATGCATCAGCATAATAAAGGAAGACTTTACACAAAAACCAATACTTATTCAGAATAGTGCAATCCTTATTAGGCAAGTGCTGAATATAGGTTGAGACCAAAAAGTGCTAATGCAATAAATAACAGTGTAAAAAATAAATATATATAAAAATAGCAATTTATTGTGAACAATTGTAGGATTTCCTCCTAAATAGGCTGAGAAAATCCCTTAAAATACATAATATGATGAAAAAAACAGTGAAGAAAAATGTTTTAAAAATTGAAATAAATTAAAAAATAGCAGCTTATCTGAATGAGAAAGAGAAGTAGTAGCCCAACGTGCATGAAGTAGCAGCAAACACTCCAAACGCGTTTCGTTTATGACTTCATCAAGGGGATGGTGTGTATGTGTAAAGGTTCGCTTTTTATAGCCCACTGCGGGTTCAAAAGGTCAAGAGTCTGCGTCACATCCTGTGTCATCCAGGATCCCTATACCTAATAAATTTCATATTTATATTAGTTCATCAGTTCCTAATAGGTAAGTTCCAGTCGTATCTTAAAGAATACATTAATAACGAGATATTCTTTAATGTTCTATCATTGTGGCAAATCTTTGCCCTTACTGTCCTTACTTCCGCCCTTACTCTGGCGCGGCACATCAATGGTGAAAGAACCTGTCTATCAAAGGTGCGCGGCGTCTTTGCGTCCACGTCATCTCCGTTGGTATGCACGTGTTCCGTGATGATTCACGTCTCCTCCGCATCGCCTTGCGTTGACGCCTGCTTCCTCCTAAACCTCCGATCATGGCTGCTCACATCTTGGGCTGGGCAACACTTCCGCCCTGACTATGCATGTGACAATGCATGTGACCGCAATATTTTTGGTACATCATTTCCACCCTTCTGTTATACATGGTGGGGATAACTTCCGCCCATCTTTATAACGCAATATAGAATTGGAAAAGTCTCCAGTTTTTTCTAAAATAGAAAATTGACATTAGAGTTGGTATCAAAGGTGTATATTTAAGATTAGAACTATATTAAATGGCTCATTTTAATCGCTTTGACAAAGACATGACGCCTTTGGAAAAAAATAAAGAAAGAATGTGTAAAATTCAAAATAGCCATAGTTCATGATAAAGTCCATAGGTTCAACATGATTTCTTCGATGATACTCCTAATTTTTTTTGGTCTTCCTTAAACATAGGTTCTTCTTTTTCTTGACATGTAGAGCCATACAACACCTGGAATTCCTAAGATGTCACCAATCTAAGTACTAATCAGGCCCAATGATACTAAGCTCCTAAATTGGTATAGTTGTATATGCATCTCCAACCAATGTATGTACATTCAGATTCCCTTTTAGGTCATGCCACCTTATGTTCTTTGCAGGTTCCTCCTATATTTGCAGCACCAGGTATTCCTAAGAGGATGCCCTTCTTAGTACTGACCTGGCCCAATCATGCTTTGCTTCCAAGATCAGACGAGATTGGGCTCATACATGATGGTATGGCAGCAAATATAATCTGCAAAAAAGGGGAGGAAGGGGGAGGTGTAAATACTACCAAATTATTCCTACTATACCTGATATTCCCAATAGGTTCATCCCTAGAGGTACTGGTCAGGCCCATCCCTATAATGGGGAGGTATAATAGTAGGTGGGAATTGAATGGATCATAAAAAGGGAGCAATTTCATAGTACTCGTTGAAGCCTTTTGGTGCCAGTGTGTCCAATTCAGACAGCCAGAACATCTCTCTTCTTGATAATAGATTACCCAGATCTCCTCCTCTCTCTCCTAACGTCACATGCTCAATAGCTTTAAAAGTAATCTCCTCAGCATTAGAATTATGTTCTGTTAGAAAATTTTTGGAGACTGCATGTCCCTCTACTTTTTTTTAATATTCCGGATGTGCTCCTGGATCCTCATTTTTAAGGATCTTTTTGTTTTGCCCACATATTTAAGTCCGCATGTACATTCTAGCAGATAAATTATTGATGTCGAGTTGCAATTCATGAAATTCTTTATAGTATATTCTTTAGATCCATCTGAATTGGTGAAGGTTTTTCTTTTAGGGTGGAGGTATTTGCAAATGTTGCAACGGCCGCACTGATAGCTTCCCTTACATTGCAAAGTGTTCGTGGTTTGTTTATCCTTATCCCTTAGCATACTTGGTGCTAATATGTCTTTCAAATTCCTTGATTTTCTATAGACAATTTAAGGTTTGGGAGGTAAAATGTTATTGAGAATTGGGTCCATCAGAAGGATATTCCAATTTTTATTGAGGGATTTCTTGATTTGTTTCTCGTGACCACTGTATGTAGTTATAAATGGTACTGTTTCATTTCTCTGTGGTTTCTCAGTTCTGTATTGGAGAAGTGTGCTTCTTTCTAGTTGTTGAGTTTTACATCATCAAGGAATCTATTTGCTTCTTTAAGGTAGTATGTACGGTCCATGATAACCAAATCCCCCCTTTATCAGCCGGTTTAAGAACTATTTCCTGATTGTCTCTCAGGTTCTTGAGGGCTTCTTTCTCTCTATTACTGAGATTTAGTTTCTTAATAGTTGTATAGTTTGCCTCATGGCTGCAAAGATCTTTTTTCACCATTTCATAAAAAATATTCAAATGGTTCCCTTTTGATTCTAATGGGTAGTATACAGATTTGCCCTTCAAACCAGATTTCGAAATCGAGGCACTGTAGTTCTTGAGAGGTGCCGATTCCTTCCTTAAAAAATGTCGTTTCAAAGTGAGATTCCTCACAAACTTATTTAAATCAATAAATGTGTCGAATTTGTTCATGTTCCTTGTTGGTGCGAAATTCAATCCTCTACTTAGTAGTGTTATCTCAGAGTTGTTTATAGAAAATTAAGGAATTTGAAAGACATATTAGCACCAAGTATGCTAAGGGATAAGGATAAACGAACCACGAACACTTTGCAATGTAAGGGAAGCTATCAGTGCGGCCGTTGCAACATTTGCAAATACCTCCACCCTAAAAGAAAAACCTTCACCAATTCAGAGGGATCTAAAGAATATACTATAAAGAATTTCATGAATTGCAACTCGACATCAATAATTTATCTGCTAGAATGTACATGCAGACTTAAATATGTGGGCAAAACCAAAAGATCCTTAAAAATGAGGATCCAGGAGCACATCCGGAATATTAAAAACCAAGTAGAGGGACATGCAGTCTCCAAACATTTTCTAACAGAACATAATTCTAATGCTGAGGAGATTACTTTTAAAGCTATTGAGCATGTGACGTTAAGAGAGAGAGGAGGAGATCTGGGTAATCTATTATCAAGAAGAGAGATGTTCTGGCTGTTTGAATTGGACACACTGGCACCAAAAGGCTTCAATGAGTACTACGAAATTGCTCCCTTTTTATGATCCATTCAATTCCCACCTACTATTATACCTCCCCATTATAGGGATG
This sequence comes from Taudactylus pleione, assembly GCA_031769625.1. Lineage (NCBI taxonomy): Eukaryota > Metazoa > Chordata > Amphibia > Anura > Myobatrachidae > Taudactylus > Taudactylus pleione. The sequence goes on along the minus strand of JAUIMM010000045.1, from coordinate 10,144,256 downwards.
GGCCTGACCAGTACCTCTAGGGATGAACCTATTGGGAATATCAGGTATAGTAGGAATAATTTGGTAGTATTTACACCTCCCCCTTCCTCCCCTTTTTTGCAGATTATATTTGCTGCCATACCATCATGTATGAGCCCAATCTCGTCTGATCTTGGAAGCAAAGCATGATTGGGCCAGGTCAGTACTAAGAAGGGCAACCTCTTAGGAATACCTGGTGCTGCAAATATAGGAGGAACCTGCAAAGAACATAAGGTGGCATGACCTAAAAGGGAATCTGAATGTACATACATTGGTTGGAGATGCATATACAACTATACCAATTTACATAAGCTCCAATCCTGGATTCAGGAGCTTAGTATCATTGGGCCTGATTAGTACTTAGATTGGTGACATCTTAGGAATTCCAGGTGTTGTATGGCTCTACATGTCAAGAAAAAGAAGAACCTATGTTTAAGGAAGACAAAAGAAAATTAGGAGTATCATCGAAGAAATCATGTTGAACCTATGGACTTTATCATGAACTATGGCTATTTTGAATCTATGGACTTAATTATTAATTATGAACTATGGCTTTCATCCAGAACATTATATATACAAATTTATCTCTCTTAAAGTTGTAGCAAAGGACCCAATTTTATATATACTTATACATCCTCTCATTTTACATCTTATTTTTGCCCCAATATACATTAGCTAGCTGTTTTTATATACATTTTTTATACACATTCTTTATTTATTTTTTTCCAATGGCATCATCTCTTTGCCAAAGCGATTAAAATGAGCCATTTAATATAGTTCTAATCTTAAATATACACCTTTGATACCAACTCTAATGTCAATTTTCTATTTTAGAAAAAACTGGAGACTTTTCCAATTCTATATTGCGTTATAAAGATGGGCGGAAGTTATCCCCACCATGTATAACAGAAGGGTGGAAATTATGTACCAAAAATATTGCGGTCACATGCATTGTCACATGCATAGTCAGGGCGGAAGTGTTGCCCAGCCCAAGATGTGAGCGGCCATGATCGGAGGTTTAGGAGGAACCAGGCGTCAATGCAAGGCGATGCGGAGGAGACGTGAATCGTCACGGAACACGTGCATACCAACGGAGATGACGTGGATGCAAGGACGCCGCGCACCTTTGATAGACAGGTTCTTTCACCATTGATGTGCCGCGCCAGAGTAAGGGCGGAAGTAAGGTCAGTAAGGGCAAAGATTTGCCGCAACGATAGAACATTAAAGAAAAACTCGTTATTAATGTATTCTCTAAGATACGACTGGAACTTACCTATTAGGAACTGATGAACTAATATAAATATGAAATTTATTAGGTATAGGGATCCTGGATGACACAGGATGTGACGCAGACCCTTGACCTTTTGAACCCGCAGTGGGCTATAAAAAGCGAACAACTTTACACTTACACTCCTCTGGATGTGCATCCGTGTATGTATGTATGAATATATATATATATACATATATATATATATATATATATATATAAAGTGATAAGGTGCGGCACTCGTCTTTTACAAAATTAACTCCACACACGTAGTATGTATTATCGACGTTTCAGTGCTTCTTTAATTGCACTATCTTCAGGATAAAAACAAAACAAAACATACATCTTACCTTTATAGACTTCACCCCTGTGAAGGAACTTGCCAGGCGCGGGACCACACACCCGACCGGCGTCCCTGAACAAATTATGTCATTGCGACGTCCATGTGACTTGCAGACAAACCATCACCATGACAACAGGATTAATGTAACGTTGTAATAAATACACATTATCAAACAAGTGAAATATACAATGCAAATTGAACAACGTACATAACATACTGCTTACATCGATGCTGAAATATATAAGACCATTACCTCAAGATTAACTCTAAATACACTAAGGTATATTACAAAAATGTATTACAAAAATGTAAAATGAGAAACAGTACTGCATTGTTGTTACAAAAATAACCACCCAGAGTCAAAAAATTAGAAACAGGAAAGAGGAAGATTTTCATTTAAACCCCTCCGTACACAAGTCCCCAGGCGATGAATCCATCGAGCCTCACTAGTTAAGGCTGATCTAATATTTGAGCGATGCATCGCCATTCGCTCTTTAAATTTACACTGCGTTTTGCCAATATATGAAAGCCCACAAGGGCAAATAATTTGGTATACATCGAATGTACTGTTGCAATTTAATGAGAACCGTATCAGGAATTTCTTTCCTGACAAAGGGTGATAAAAAGTATCAGCACTTAATAAATACTTACAAGTTACGCAGGAGCATTTGAAACAACCCTTCTTAAGATTGATATTTGTTAAAAAATGTTTAGGGGTCACCTCTCGAGACAAATTGGAGATGTCGGCCTTAAATAATAGATCTTTCAGGTTGCGTCCTCGAGAGAAACTCGGCATTAACTCAGTATTAGTAAGGGGAAGTGATTTATCCGATTTAATCAGATGCCAATGCTTTTTTGCTGCCTTGGTGATATTTGGAGTAAGAACATTAAGAGGGGTATTCAATATGAAAGGTTAACTTCCCTAGCGAAGTTAACGTTTCATATCGGAGTTTTTTTCTGCGTAAAGGTATGGTGCGCGCTCCCACTTATCCCCGTATTCAAAATAAAATTAACGAAAACGGGAAACTCCGAAGTTGGATTTGCATAAAGTTACGAATTTTTCCTTAAAATAATTGTAAGACCCCCCTAAAGTTGTAAAAACATGGGGGAACACTATGGGTACCCCCGTTTTAGCCTTTAATTGAAAGTAGGGGATTTAAATAGCCGCAGCAGGTGCTTTTTTCCCGGCATTGAAGAAGTGATGCAGAAGAGCACAGGTTATTTTTTTCGTTTTTTTAAGTGGTCCCATCAAATTTGGGGAACATGAAAATGGGTACTAGCATATTTTGGTGTCCCTAAAGTAATTCTTTAAAAATTCTGCATTTGTGCACCTGCCGCTATAATTCTATTCTAGAAAACACCTGCCGCATACTTGCAGAATAGCCCTGAACCTATTTCCCTATTGTTTAACAATTTTTTCCCTTTTTTTTTACACCCCAATTTTTTAATTAATTTTTGGGGTGTCCCTATTTTTTTTTAAACTTTTTTTGACACAGTTCTTTTTTAAATGTCGATCTCAGGGGTGCAGGCTATTTTTTTTAAGCCTGCACCCCTAAACCCGAATTCTGCACTTTTTTTCGACACCTATTTAATGGTGAAAAGTTATCACCGTTTTTATCAAAGACTTGTCAAAACTGCAAGAAGTCTTTGAAATTGAATAGGGTGTAAAAGTAAAACAAGTGATATTAACGCAAAAACATTAAAAAGTGCGATATTAACGCAAAAAACAATGTTATCGCACCCATATTGAATACCCCTATATATCTGTTAACCCAAGGAAAAACTTGACTCAGCAATTGCTTATTACTTTTACTGAGAAGATAGCATAGCTGTCATCCTAGAAACCTCAAAATTGGTTTACCATACTCACAGATGGTTAGAATTTTGAGAATTAATAACCAGAAATAAGTAGCGATTTCACAAATTGATGATTTAATTTTGAAGTTTAGGAATAGGGGTTACTCCCCACAAGTTTTACAAGTTGCTAAACAGCGAGCATTGGTTTTGGATCGCAAGGATCTTCTCAGTAAAAGTAATAAGCAAGTGCAGAGTCAAGTTTTTCCTTGGGTTAACAGATATAATGTTCTTACTCCAAATCGGATAAATCACTTCCCCTTACTAATACTGAGTTAATGCCGAGTTTCTCTCGAGGACGCAACCTGAAAGATCTATTAGTTAAGGCCGACATCTCCAATTTGTCTCGAGAGGTGACCCCTAAACATTTTTTAACAAATATCAATCTTAAGAAGGGTTGTTTCAAATGCTCCTGCGTAACTTGTAAGTATTTATTAAGTGCTGATACTTTTTATCACCCTTTGTCAGGAAAGAAATTCCTGATACGGTTCTCATTAAATTGCAACAGTACATTCGTTGTATACCAAATTATTTGCCCTTGTGGGCTTTCATATATTGGCAAAACGCAGTGTAAATTTAAAGAGCGAATGGCGATGCATCGCTCAAATATTAGATCAGCCTTAACTAGTGGTTGTAGTGAGTTCCCTGTAGCTCGTCATTTTCTGGAAAAGGGCCATACGTTAGCAAGTTTATGTTGCCGTATGATCAACCATGTCCCAATCCCCCCAAGAGGTGGTGATAGGGGACGTTTACTTTTGCAAAGTGAGGCTCGATGGATTCATCGCCTGGGGACTTGTGTACGGAGGGGTTTAAATGAAAATCTTCCTCTTTCCTGTTTCTAATTTTTTGACTCTGGGTGGTTATTTTTGTAACAACAATACAGTACTGTTTCTCATTTTACATTTTTGGAATATACCTTAGTGTATTTAGAGTTAATCTTGAGGTAATGGTCTTATATATTTCAGCATCGATGTAAGCAGTATGTTATGTATGCTTTAAAAGTGACGTTGTTCAATTTGCATTGTATATTTCACTTGTTTGATAATGTGTATTTATTACAGCGTTACATTATTCCTGTTGTCATGGTGATGGTTTGTCTGCAAGTCACATGGACGTCGCGATGACATAATTTGTTCAGGGATGCCGGTCGGGTGTGTGGTCCCGCGCCTGGCAAGTTCCTTCACAGGGGTGAAGTCTATAAAGGTAGGATGTATGTTTTGTTTTGTTTTTATCCTGAAGATAGTGCAATTAAAGAAGCACTGAAACGTCGATAATACATACTACGTGTGTGGAGTTAATTTTGTATAAGATGAGTGCCACACCTTATCACTTTGTGGATTTTCTCTGTGAAGGCACCATTGCAAGTTTTACCATGTTGCTGTGGGAGTGCCAGACTGCTGTATTTGTGTATATATATATATATATATATATATATATATTAAGGATACTGGCTATGTACCTTCCTACCTACACCTTCTAAAACCTGCCTATAACCTCTAAGATTTACACTATTTGCGTACGCAGTCATACAGTAAAATAAAGACCTTAGACCTTGAACATGTGTTTCCAAAGCACAAAGTATTATTCAACCAAAGTACAGATAATACACGCTGTGATCTAAGTACAATTTAGCACAAAGAAATTATACAGACCCAAGATACAGTCATACATACGCAAGCGCTCTGGGACCAGATTCCGGCATCAGCAAGAGACCTCCGTCAATCAGCAATCAGCAGAATAGACTAGAAACCCAGGGTCAGAGCACACATATTTATACCCCCCCAGAAATAAGCTGAACAAAAGAGAGGTCTTGTTGCGATTCCATTGGCTCTCCTTCACGGTGCGTTTGTTACAAGGCACTCAACAGGTTGATTCAAATGGCCACAGTCCAGCCTCCAACAGCTGGTTGCCTTCGTTTTCCCACCTCATGCAAATCTAGACTGTTGGTTTTACAAAGTACATTTTGGTTCTTTATGTCTTTACGGTCCATAAGTTGCGAACGCATGTTCCGATCTTCACACCGATGATACCTGAAAGCTGTGGATAAAGTGCAGATCAGTATAATACCAAACACGGTTTATTTATCATGTATTAGACCTTAGATACCAAATAGTCTTTATTTCACAGCATTTGTAATAAATTAATAAATCTTGGATCTTTTACTTTATAGCTATGGAACCTTTTGTGTAAGTGTGCATTATGTAAGTATTAGGGATATGAGAAAAGACGCTAGTTAGGTTTATCTGATTTGGGGCAGATGTGCATGCATGCAGCTAATAAACAGCGTTCGCATGCAGGATATTGTGCATTCCCTAAGGTGCGTCATGTTAGCAGCGCAACTGTGCGTAATGTGCGGTGTTTATGCATGAGATTCTATTTATGATGGATTTAATATATATATATATATATATATATATATACACATATCTCATTCCTTACTAACAGTTTCAAACTGCAATGCCAATGTGTTATGGGCAGTGAGCTTCACTTCTCAAACAAGGTGGAGACCCCCAGCTGTGAAGCTGGGGCCATTCTGTCTGGGAGTGAGACTAAAACCTGTTTAGGATTCAGACAAATTCAATTGTGTAGATCAATGTCTGGGTTATATTACAATTGCCACAACTATACTTGTCTATATACAGGGATTCCCAATTTGTATGTAAAACACTCACAGTATTCTGGTGTATTTTCTATTCTATTTACTTTTCTCAGGAGGCTGTTTTTCTAGTTGTTTTGGTATTTCTCTATGCAAGGTTGTCCCCAGAATGGCCCTCTCATGGCTTCTAAAAAGATTATCAAAAACATTGCCATCTGTGCTTAGCTCGTGAGTTGTAACTTAAAATGGCGCTGGTCGCAAAATGGCGTCTTGCAGATGCTTGTTTCTAAAATGGAGTCTAGCTGCCATTCGCAAGATGGCATTGTGCACGCTAATTTTTACGCTGATTCCATCTCAGCCACTAATCCAGCTTCGACAGTCCACCCTTTGATAGCGAACAACATGCTATCAAATCCTGATGTTAAAATTAATTTTAGGCATACATACATATATTATTTAATGTTATTATGGGATGGCATAAGATGGTTCTTAATCCATCAATAATATGTCTCTAGGAGGAAACATAAAACTACCATTATATGCACACCGCGGACCTTGAGAGATCATGTGAAAGATGTGGGGATGCACCAGCCCTATAAAGGAAGTCTTGAGGGGGATCAGGGACTTACATTATTTGAGATGTTTGAAAATAACATTTTAATAATAATCCATTTCATGCACGTCTAAACATAATACATTATATGATGGTATTCCCAAGTTCAGGGTTGTAATGCAGTTCTATATTTACCTCAGTATTCATATTGTCATTACTGACCACCATCATAATTTCGTTCCTTCGTTTTCCTTTATTCTTACATTTTCCACACTTCAACACAATAGGAGCACACCGGACACATATGCCAATTACTATGATGATGACCAGTATAAGGATCAGGAAGTTACCTACGCTTGCGATCATTTCCTGGGCCCATTTCCCTAGGCCTGAGAACCATTTTACAGGGTTCAACCATGACACCCATTCCTCTACCTTTTCCTTTACTTCAGCCACTGAAGCATTATGGTTCTTCCAAAATTCCCATTTCAGCTGCAGAATTTCATACCTCTTTGGGATTGCTGGTATCATTGGTGACATAGGTGCAATACTTCACTCCAAATTGGATGGCCAAGGTTACACAATATCCTCCAGTGACAGCGGTTAAACAATTTAACACTAGTCTGTGTTGCACCAGTTCTTTCTTGTATGCTTGCAATTCTCTACCTGTATACCTGAAAGTGTCATCATACATCTCGGTGATATTATATATCAATTTAGCAAGATCCTGAATATATCTAAAATTGGGATCCAATGCTACTAAAACTTGAAAGCCAGTTGTCTCACTAATTAACTGAGTGGCTTTATGCAAGTCACCAGGTATCATATTTCTTTTGCCTCTGTGTTCATACTGTGTGTGAAGATATGGTGACGTTGTGTTTCTATGAATACCGAGCATTTCAACATGTGTGAGGGTCATAACCTCTGGGACTACTCTTCCCAGGTAACACAAACCTTCAGAACTCGGGGAGAGCCATTTATATACTTTTCTTCCACATATAAAATATACATTATCGGGGAGAACATAAGGGATAGAATGCATCATTATAATTAAACACATTTCCCTTGCAAACAGTCCTATTTCAGGCTCTTCCATCTGGTACATGCAAGTTTCTGGTTGTATCTTAGCACAATATCCATCTGGTACCTTACCAATAATTTCTTTGGTGGTACTGAATGTATAACGATACCTAAAGCTTCTCCCATTAGATTTAATTGAGCGTAACAGATCATGATTTGTAGATTCATTATCAGCTCTCAGTGAGAAGGTCATCATCTGATTATTCCCCATCACTTCCCAATTCCCTGGTTTATTGGGGTTGGTTATGTTCAAACACAAAAGTGAGCTATCTGCTTGGAATTGATATAATTTGAAATGAGGTGGTTTGGATGAGAGGAATTTTCCATCCAAGGTTTTCCCTTTTTGCAATTCTAAAATTTCCGTGGTATTCAGCGGAAATGGCACCAACCCTACATTATGTTGACACTGTGGCACATGTGAGCACACCCAACAATCAGTTTGATTTAAAACTTTGCCTATCATGCTATAATAATCCTCTAAAGGATACCCACCCCAGTACGGGTTATATTTAGGTTGGCACCTTTGGATACAGTTCTCATCAACTAGGGACCCACAAAACTCACAAATACAGGAATCTTCAGACGATAAACCTCCACACTGTCCCCAAGTATCCAGAATGACAGCTCTCTAAACAATAACAGTCCTAAGATTGGTCAGACACTCCCCTGATTGGCATTGCACTCCTCCTGACTCCACTCCATCAGCGCTGCCATCAGCTCCCATCTCCTCTATCAGTCCCCCGACACAGAAACCGGACATTCCTGAACCAACCAGGATGGAGAACACTCTAAAAGAGAATATGAAAATGAACACAACAGGCCCGTCCATTGTCACAACAAAGACCTGCAAATTTCTTTTAGCTCATGTATCTCACTTCAACCTTTTCAATCCTCCCGGAACAAGCTTGTGATCGACAGGTCCACATTATCAGCCTTGTCTCCGCCTTGTTTCTCCACCGGTTGGTTGACCTTTTTTCAGTGAGTGGAATGGACCCAGGTATCTTTCTCAGCCACCTTCAAAGATGTAGTACTTGTCAACAGCACCTGGTACGGACCTTCCCACCGATCAGTCAAACAACCTGAATGCAAGAAATTTCTGATCATAACATATTCTCCTGGTTCAACATCATGACAGTTAGTTTCAGGCATATCATGGGACAACAATTTCAGTTTCTGCTGTTGCTGTTTTAACTGTTTACTCATTGATATAAGATACTTTACAGTTACCTCGTTGTTACTCTTCAAGTCTTCCTGTGGACTTATAATCAAATGAGGTTGTCTACCAAACAGTGTTTCAAAGGGGGACAGATTTAGAAGGGGTCTAGGAGTGGTCCTTATACTTTGCAGGACCAACGGTAATGCTTCTGGCCATCCTAGTCCAGTCTCTGCCATGATTTTACTTAACTTACTTTTAATAGTCCCGTTCATCCTCTCTACCTTGGCGCTGGCCTGTGGTCGGTAGGGGGTGTGAAGTTGACTATTGATACCCATCAGTTTACACATATTTTGAAAAACATCACCTGTGAAATGGGTACCCCTATCACGCTCAATAATTTTAGGGATACCATATCTGCATACAAATTCCTGTACTATTTTCTTGGCAGTAAATGCAGCAGTATTAGTGGCCGCTGGGTAGGCCTCGACCCAGTTAGAAAATACGTCAGTACACACTACATACTTGAGATTCCTGCAGGGTGGTAATTGGATGAAATCAATTTGTATTACCTGGAAAGGTCCATCAGTCGGTGAATGTGGGATGGTTCGGTAGGGATCGCTTTCCCTATGTTCTTCCTCAAGCAGGTCAGACAGGACATTGCTCTCTTTTCTGCTTGTGAAGAAAAACCCGGTGCGCACCAGTATGCTCTCACCAATTTGCACATACCTTGCTTTCCCAGATGAGTCAGACCGTGTGCTGCCTCAGCCAGGCTGGAGTAATACGCTTTGGGGACTACTGGCTTACCTTGTCCGTCCCTCCAGAGCCCGGAGGACTCTTGCCCACATCCCTTGGACTTCCAGATGGACTTTTCCTGGATTGAACACAAATTTTGCATCTCAATTAGTTTCAACATATCAATTGTTTGGAAAGACATAATTTGTTCTGTTGGTAAAACCATTTTTAACCCTGCTGCCCATTTTGCAGCTTCATCGGCTCTGTTGTTGCCCAGTGACACCAGGTCACTCTCACATGTATGGGCTTTGCACTTAATTACTGCCACCGTTTTGGGAAGTTGGATTGCTTTTAAAAGATGTTTTACATGTCTGGGATGTGCAACTGGTGTGCCTGCTGCTGTCATAAAATTTCTCAGACGCCATAGAGCTCCAAAATCGTGCACAGCATCTGAACGCGTACCTAGAGTCAGTGTAAATGTTAGCAGATTTGCCTGCTGCAAATTCACATGCTCTTCTTCGTGCTACTAACTCTGCCACCTGGGCTGAGTGAGGAGGACCAAGAGGTTCAGCTTCTATGATGTCTGTGTCATTTACAACAGCATAACCTGTACATAACTCACCTGTGTCTGTTTGTCTATGACAATTCCCGTCCATGTAAAATGTCACATCCACATTCTCTAACGGTGTGTCATGTATGTCAGGTCTAGCAGTAAAGGTCTGATTCAGATATTCCATACAATCGTGTGTATCATTATGTCCGCTGAACTCACTTCCCGCCAGCAACCCGTCTCCTTCCACCCTTTGTACATCATGTTGTATATATGGTAAATACGTTGCTGGATTCAGCGTACTGCATTGTTTAACAGTGATGTTTGCAGATGCAATTAGAGCTAGTTCCCATTTGGTAAACCTAGCTGAAGAGACATGTCTGGTTTGGGCAGAGTTCAGCAGAGCAGATACAGCTTGGGGAGTGTAGACAATCATATCATGGCCCAATACTACGTCCTTACCTTTACTCACCAATAGAGCTGACGCTAATACACTTCTTAAACATGTTGGGAGTGATCTTGATACAGTGTCCAATTGGGCACTGTAGTATGCTATGGGCCTACTGGCATCACCATGTTTTTGTGTGAGGACACCTGCAGCACAACCATCGGCTTCCGTACAATACAAATCAAAGGGTTTTTCATAATCAGGTATTCCCAATGCAGGTGCTTTTGTCAGACTATCCTTAAGATTAAGGAAAGCCTGCTCTGATTCCTCTGTGTGTATGACAAGCGGGTCGAAGGTGCCCTAGTGCGCATGCACACGACGGAGGGAGCTCCATCGTATGCAATCGCGAGACCCGAATAGCTACAGCCAAGCCGTCACTATGGGTCTTGCACCAAAGGGGGTGTGCTGTCGATGGTGAGTGACAGAACGCCCCCTTTGGTGGGTGTGCCTGGGGCGTTTCTGCCCAGACGAAGGCATTCCCATGGGAATGCCTACCGTCTGGGGCCGGCCCCACTGACATCACTAGTGATGTTAGTGGGAGTGCTTTTGGCTCTGATAGAGCCAAAAGCACTCCTGGGCTTGCAGCAGCGAGACCCTACCACAGGGTCTCGTCGCAAGCCCGATGGTCGCGATGGTCTTGACCATCGCGACCATCTTTTTGGCCGCTCGCATAAGATGTGGGAAAAGGTACTGACAGTCAGGATGAAGAGGTACAGAGAAGAAAGCAGAACAGAGGTCAATGACAGTGAAATGGGTTGCATTTGGTGGGATCTGCACAAGAATGACAGCTGGATTTGGCACTACAGGAAATTGGCTTTCTACCACCTTATTAACACCTCTAAGGTTTTGTACCAGCCTGTAACCCCTCCCACCACTGTTTTTCCCCCGGGAAGATGGGACTGTTGGCTACACTAGCTGTACGAACTAAAATTCCCTGTTGTAATAATCGTTCAATTATTGGATAAACTCCTAATTCTACCTCCTGTTTTAGTGGGTACTGAGTAATTTCTGGAGCTTGCCTACCGCTTTTTAAGTTTACCATTACAGGGCTTACGTTTGCCATTAATCCAGTGTCCTGTCCGTCCTTGGTCCAAAGTGAATCTGGAATTTGGGATAACATTTGATCTACCTGAGATGGATTTCCATTTACACTGGTAGAGTGATACATTATCCTTTGGGGAGTGTCCAACATATCCCTCACCTCATGCGCAACTCTCTCTGGGATATCTAGAAATACACCATCAGTGGTGCAATATATGACTCATCGCATCTTACATAACAAATCCCTTCCCAGTAGATTAGTAGGAGCTGCTGCTGCCAGAAAGAAAGAATGCCTGGTATGCAATGGCCCGATAGTAACCTCTGTGGATTTTGTTAAAGGATAATGTTGCACTTTACCCGTTACACCCATTGCTGGTACTGTCTTGTTGGTTACCTGTAAATTAACGGGAGATTTTATCACTGACCTGGTCACCCCTGTGTCTACAAGAAAAGGATATTTAGTACCAGCTACATCAACCATCATGACTGGCTCTTCCCTAGTGCCTCCCGTTAACCTGACTATCTGTAGACTACAGGTATGACCTGACCCGTAGCATTGGCTCCCACTCTCCAATAAAGCATTAACGCCCATGATTGGAGCTGGTGCCTATTGGACAGTTGCTGGTCTCTGTGCATATACTTTATGGGGATATCCAGGTTTTCCCTGATTTGGGGGTCCTACCCTTTTTGCCGTACAGTTTCTACTTACATGTCCTGGCTGGTTACAATTAAAACACGTTCGTGGATTGGATGAAGAAAAGGGTTGTTGTGCGAGTTGTGCAGGAGGAAGAGGCGGTGGGTATGGGTAAGGATATTGAGGGAAAGGATATGATTGGGGATATGTAGTTTGTTGATAGTATGGGACTTGTGGTTGTGCAGGGTAAGTGGGATAGGGTTGTGTTTGCAGTGGTGTGGGACTAGTGAGGGCGTGTAACTGTTCAGGTGCAGGTGTGTGTGTGTGTGCAGGTGTATCTGCTGGCTGTGATGTTACAGTCATTCCTTCCAGAGCTTGAATACTGACAGCCATTAGTTTCTCGCTCTGGGTCTCTCTCTTCTTTGAGATGTTTTTATCATGTTCTATGGTGGATTCTATGAGGTTATCTATTGTGTCTCCCCTCCAGCCAGGCTGTGAGGTCTGAACCCGGGTTTTTAGGTTCTCTTTAAGGCCATCCATGAGTATGGTGACAATCATTCCCCTGTGGTGAATGCTATCTTTAATATCCTCTAACCCAGTGTACTGGGTGATAGCCTGCAGAGCCTGGTCGCAATAATCTTCTGCAGATTCACTCTCCTTTTGCTTTATGGTGAAAATTTTGTTCCAGTTTACTACTACTGGAAAATATATACCCAATTGAGTTATAATGCTGGAAATATTACCTTGGTTTACTTGGTCTGTTAAAGGAATGTCACCATCCAATACACAATCCGTGATAAATTTTGTCACGTCGATATTGCGTGGTAGACAGGCCCTTAACACCACCTGCCAATCTTTATTGGTGGGCTCATGAGAACTACCCAAATTTCTCAAAAATCTTTGACATTTGGCTAATTCCTTTTTGGAATCAGGGAAATCATTTATGATGGAATTTAGCTCTGCTCTTGTCCAAGGACAATGCATTACCACATCCCTTGTTAGCTGCTACCACATAGTTTAGACTGAAAAAATGTTTCTGTTCTAGGACCTGCAGAAAGTGGGGTCCCGTGATGTGAGCTGCGGGCTTAAATGCATTGATCAATCCATGAACTAAATCCCCATTATTTACTTATTTATACATCATTGTGAGTGCTTAAACATGGTGAGTGCTGGGTTTTCTGTTTTTATTTATTTAAGCAATGTGGTCACAGGCCACTTGCACCCCAGTCCTGGGAATGGCGAGTGCAGGTCTGCACCCCAAATCTAGGAGTGGCGAGTACAGTGGATTTCTGACTTTATATATATATATATATACATATCTCATTCCTTACTAACAGTTTCAAACTGCAATACAAATATGTTATGGGCAGTGAGCTTCACTTCTCAAACAAGGTGGAGACCCCCATTCTGTCTGGGAGTGAGACTAAAACCTGTTTAGGATTCAGACAAATCCAATTGTGTAGATTAATGTCTGGGTTATATTACAATTGCCACAACTATACTTGTCTATATACAGGGATTCCCAATTTGTATGTAAAACACTCACAGTATTCTGGTGTATTGTCTATTCTATTTACTTTTATCAGGAGGCTGTTTTTCTAGTTGTTTTGGTATTTCTCTATGTCCCCAGAATGGGCCTGTCATGGCTTCTAAAAAGATTATCAAAAACATTGCCATCTGTACGTAGCTCGTGAGTTGTAACTTAAAATGGCGCTGGTCGCAAAATGGCGTCTTGCAGATTCTTGTTTCTAAAATGGAGTCTAGCTGCCATTCGCAAGATGGCGTCGCGCACGCTAATTTTTACGCTGATTCCGTCTCAGCCACTAATCCAGCTTCGACAATATATATACATATATATGTATATGTGTGTGTGTGTATGTATGTATATATATATATATATATATATGTGTGTGTATAATGTATGTGTGTATTTATGTATATAAGTGTATATATGTGTATATGTATATATATATTCTATATATACAACTGTGATATTTTTGGCATCATGTATAAACAGTTTGGCCCCTGTTTATCGACGATGGTAAACACCAGTGCAATTTTTTGTTTAGTATCACTGTGATACAAACTAAAAATTTACTGTTATTTACCAATACTTAACCCTCCAGTGAGGTCCCGTGAAGTCCTCCTCCGCAGGGCTCCTGGCTACCTAACACTGCCAGTGTCAGGGCTCTGGTGTTATGCGCATGCGCAACGGTCCGTCTGCACATGTGCATAACACAGGGACCCGGCAGTGTCCGAAAGGCTTCACCGAAGCCGTAAAGGCACCACTGGGTCTCATTGCAGGCAATGGGGACCACATTACACTCGCCATCTAAAAGATAGCAAGAGCGATGCTTGACAAACAGCGGTAATCTTTGATTACTGCTGTTTGTTAAATCCAGAAAAGAAGGCATAATTCCTTTAATGATCACTAAAGGGGTTATGCTTCATTGATAAAAGGGGGCCTTAGATTGGTGGTGGGATTATCTGCCAGGGGGCACCACTCAAAATTTTGCCTAGGGCACCAAAATGGCTAGGGCCGGCTCTGAGACTGGCTGTCAGCTGCCTGTATAATGCAGGCTCTCCTTGCCTTGGTATCAGTGGCTGGGACTCAGGCACGGCTGTCAGCTGTCTCTTACTGACCTGCCCCGGCTCTGACGCCGCTGTACTCTTTGCTTCCAGCCGCCTTCTACTGAAACAGCTGCTGGGAACTGTGGTCACCTCTGACCAAGTCGCTACCCATCCAGCCACGGCAACCTCACTCTGGCCCTGTGCAAACTCACACTCCCGGATGCTGCTAGGCTCTCCCTTCACACAGCACCGATGGAGTGATGATTGGCAGCCTCTGGTGAGGGGAAATCCAGACTCACTTTTAGCTGCTGCTAACCGCTCTCTAAACAGATCCTCTTATCCTGACAGAAACCAAATAACTCCCACCTATACTACTCCGTCCCTGCTCTGCATGCTTATGTTCCAACATTAACCCCTGCCAGTCCCGCCCTTTTACAATCAAAACATAACATTTTACAAAGATTCATCTCTATATTTAATCTTATAAACATATATTAATATGGCTACAATAATTTCCTTTGTTTTTATTGTGTTAAGGAGTAGGCAGTTTCCACAGCTCCACTCAAACATTCTTGCCACCTCAGCTCTATAGGCAAGTTCATACCCTTTAGTTATTAGACCAATGATAGTGATGTCTGCTGCAAATTTAACGACCATAATAGACTGAAAAGCACAATCATGGGTGAACAATGAATACAGAGATGGGCTCAAGACACACCCCTGCGACACTCCAACATTCAGCACCAACTCCTTGGAATTGGATTTCCCCAACTTGACCACCTGAAGTCTATCAGATAAAAAAATTAGCAGCCATCTACAAGTAAAACCATAATACATACATATAATACATAATAATACATAATAAAAACCATACAAAATACCATTCCATGAAAAAATCCTCAGTAAGGAAGGAAGGGCGATTCTAAGAATATAGAAGGGAAAAGAAGGAGCTGTGGGCCTGATTCATTACCGTATGAAACTGCGTATGCAATAGCGATTACGCACGGAGTTCAACTGTGATAGTATGCTAATACATTGCGATCGCTATTCCTTCAGCACTGCAAGGACGCCAACTTTACTCAGCACACATCCTAATGTTTAGCAAAACCATTGGTACCATCGCAGCCTCACGCACAGTTGAACAAGCCCTGACCTTACTCAGAAATTGCTAACAACCACACATGCTATCAGACCTCAGACTGCGTATGGCATTGCAGTGGCTAATTTATGCACACCCCTGTAATGGAATGCGAAGGCACTGGAACACCTGCGTTTCGCAGACCACCCCCCCCCCCCCGGACCACTTTCAAACAGCACTTCTTGT
The DNA here is from genome assembly GCA_031769625.1 of Taudactylus pleione. Lineage (NCBI taxonomy): Eukaryota > Metazoa > Chordata > Amphibia > Anura > Myobatrachidae > Taudactylus > Taudactylus pleione. The sequence continues at coordinate 10,128,089 of JAUIMM010000045.1, read as the reverse complement.
CAATCACTCTGCGATGGGTCTGCATAGTCACTGCGATTGCAGTCCCATAGCAGCGGCTGGTTCGTGCATGCATGCGCAGTGTGAAACAATCGGCAGATTCTGTGCATAATCGTATACAGTTAGATTTTAATTATAATCTAAACTGTGTTTTAAGAAATCTGGACTAGTGTAAACTGAGGATTATACAACTTCAGTGTCAAAGTTATTAATCCTCAAATTAATATAACTACTGGATGTAGAAATATACAGTGACATTCCATATGGAAAAGAGTCATAAACGACACTAACATCCTAAGGCGTTTATTTACTAAGCTGTGTTAGGAGATAAAGTGAACAGTGATAAGGTTCCAGCCAATCAGCTCCTAACTGCCATGTCATAGGCTGTATTTGAAAAACAGTTGGGAGCTGATTGGCTGGTACCTTATCACACTTCACTTTATCTCTTAGCACAGCTTAGTAAATAGACCCCTAAGAGACCAAAACTAATCCTGAATTGGACTGAGAATAATTCTAACGTCCAAGGGTTTGGAGTGATGTCTTTTATATATGCACAAATAAATAAAACAAAAGTCTGAATGCAAGGTTTACACATTTAGAATCGAGTCTGGGAGAGTTTGCTTTTTTTCAACTCGATTAGCTAAACTCAGGTGATTTGAAGCTCCTGAGACTCGCAAATTTACAAAGACGTGAGTTTAGCTGAGAGTGAGATGGCCGATGGTGAAGCAGAACGAGATTTCTCTTCCGGGTAGCAGGTTTTGCAGGAGATTTCTCCCCCGAGTAGCAGGTTTTGCAGGAGATGGCTCACCTGAGATTGCAGTGTCTTCTCTCTGCAAACTCCCCCGAGCAAGCATCAGTGAGATATGAGTAAGTGGCTTGTGTTGTACATGTAAAAAAACAGGTTAAAAGTGTAAATAAATATTACATAGCCCCCCCTAAAGCTTAACCAGCCCTGGACTTGCCAGCTTGTCCTGGTTTCTAAAATTACGAGGAACAAACTGTGTAGGGTGCCACCGTAATTTAGAAACCAACACCAGGCTGCAGGGCCAGTCCTGGTTTTAAATATAGGGATGAAAAACTTGTGTAGGGTCCCACCTATATTTAAAACCAGCACCAGACCCAAAACGGCTGGGCTGTAATGCCACAGCCCAGAGACCCTTTCACCGGGGCTCCGGGGCCAAAGCATTATCAGCCCAAGATGGTCAGGCCAAGCCGGGGATCTCAGGGGAGGTGGGGACCCCCCAGAGAAGGGGTCCCCCCTGAAACCAAAGCTTGGACTGAAGTCCCCACACCCCTGGATTGTTGGGTATGGGGGTAATAAAGTGGGGAAATAGAAGTAAACTATTGTATTTTACAGTGGAACTACAGGTGCCAGCATGCCTGCCCTTTGGCACTTGTTGAACTACAAGTGGCAGCAGATGGGCAGCACCTGTACCCCCACTGTAAAATAAATAGTTAAATAAAGACAAACTGTGCCAGAACACACCGTGCCAAGTATAACTATTACATACACCTACCCATTCACATATACTTACCTATACCAGATGCTTCTGCCCTCTTCTTCAGTAGAATCCGTAATGACTGGCCCTGCAAAAAATATTGCATACTCACCTATATCCTGGCACTGGTCTCCGCAGGAATCCATGGACTTTGGGAAAAAAAATGAGCTTATCGATCAACGCACACCCGGTATCAGTATGTGTGTTGCCACATATGCTGATACCTCCCGAATGCCAGCTGATGGGACTGCACAGGCTTTGCAGTCCTGCCAGCCAATCAGTGGCTGTGATAACTGTACAGAGGCCGCTGATTGGCTCCGGCTACTGACAGTTCCCATGTGGGAACTGTCAGTAGCCGGAGATAATCAGCAGCCGCTCTACAGTTAGCGGCCACTGATTGGCTGGCGGGATGTGCAAACCCCATGCAGTCCCGTCAGCTGGCATTTGTGAGCTTTCTGTATGTGTGGCAACAAACATACTGATACTGGGTGCACGTGGATTGGTTAGCTCATTTTTTTTTTCTTACCAAAGCCCATGGATTACTGCGGTTACCAGCGCCAGGATGTAGGTGAGTATGCAATCTTTTTTGCAGGGCAGTCAATACAGATTCTACTGGAGAGGAGGACAGAAGCATGTGGTATAGGTAAGTATGTGTGAATGGGTAGGTGTATGTAATAAAGTTATACTTGGCACGGTGTGTGTGTTTTGTCTTTATGTAACTATTTATTTTACAGTGGGGGTACAGGTGCCACCCATCTGCTGCCACTTGTAGTTCCACAAGCCCGGCCATTTACAGCCCAGCCGTTTTGGGTCTGGTGCTGGTTTTAAATATAGGGTGGAGCCTACGCAATTTTTTCACCCCTATATTTAAAACCAGGACTGACCCTGCAGCCTATTGTTGGTTTCTAAATTACGGTGGAACCCTACACATTTTGTTCCCCATAATTTTAGAAACCAGGACTGGCTGGCAAGCCTGGGGCTGGTTAGGTTTTTTGGGGGGACCCTATGTCATTTTTTTTCCGATATTTAAATTTTGTTTCCATATTTACAAGCAGAAACATACATGGATCACAGCAATCTGTGTATGTTTCTGCCAAACTCTCAGATCACAGGCAGGTGTATTTTTTTCACAAGTTTTTACAGGAGAGTTTTCCCATCTCATGAGAGTTTAGAAACTCTCTGCTTGGTAAATTCCAGAATCCTATCTTCACCAGTGAAAAGGTTCTCGAGTTTCGCCGATGGTGACACCTTCCCATAGCAAAGGAAATTTCTCTCCTGAGTTTGACATTAGTAAATTTGATAGTGGAAAAAAATGCCCAAACTCACCCGAGTTTGCAAACTCTCCCAAACTCTCAGCTTAGTAAATTTACCCCTCATTGTTTACAGCTGTGACAGAGTGGGTCTCTTCCACATTCTGAGGAAAGGCTTAACCTCCCTGTAGCTAGGGAGGAACCACACCCTTACCTCAATTAAGACCAGCTAAGGTATAAAAACCTGGTAAGTTTAGTTAGCCAGTGGAAATGTGAGGGAGAGATTGCACCTTTAGCAGCTCTCTCTATGCTGGACAATCTGAACCATGACTGTGCTGGGAATACTCTGCTTGTTTGAACTGCTGTCTCATGTAAGCTGTATTATTGTTCCTGAACTGTATTTGCCTTATGCAAGAAGTCATTACACTGGCTCTGCTTTTTCAAAGGTTGGATTACCTAAAGAAATTCATACCAATCAAGGGACAAACTTTAAGTCTAAGTTAATGCAGGAGGTGTTCAAGTTGTTAAAAATTAAATCTGTCAGAACCTCAGTATATCATCCCCAAATGGATGGCTTAGTTGAAAGATTCAACTGTACACTAAAGTCTATGTTAAAGAAGTTTATAGAGAATGAAAAACGGTGGTTTGAGCTTCTACCCTATTTGTTATTTGCAATCAGAATTGAGCCCCAGGCTTCTACTGGCTTTGCCTCTTTTGAGCTTCTTTATGGGAGGAAGCCACGGGGTGTTCTTGACCTTCTGCGGGAAGCATGGGAAGAACAACCAATAGAGGGCGAAAGCACCCTTCAATATGGGGTCCAGATGCGTAATCGCATAGACCTACTGGGTCAATTGGCCCGGGAAAATTTGGTAAATGTACAGGAGGCTCAAAAACTTCTCTATAACCGTAATGCCCGAACTCAAGTTTTTTCACCTGGGGATAAAGTCTTTTTGTTGTTACCTACTCAGAGAAGTAAATTACTAGCAAAGTGACAAGTAAGTATGGTGGTGGAAGCATCATGGTTTGTGGTTGTTTTGCTGCTTCAAGGCCTAGACCACTTGCTCTCATTGATGGAAAATGTATCTCCAAATTTTAGACAGGAGAATACATGGCTAGATTTCTGCCAATTGAAGCTCCACAAGAGTTCAGTGATGTAACAGGACAACAACCCAAACCACAGAAGTAAATCACCAACTGAATAACATCAGTGGAAGAAAATTTGCCTTCTGGAGTGGCCCAGTCACAGTCATAATCTAAACCTGATTGAGTTGCTGTGGGATGACCTGAAACACTTCACACTAAATATCCCAAAAATATTGCTAACTGATACAGTTTTGTGGGGAGGAACGGTCCAAAATTGCTCTTTACCGTTGTGCAGGTCTGATCCTCAACTACAGGAAATGTTTCGTTGAGATTATTGCTACTAATGGAAGGTGAACCAGTTATTAAATCCAAGGGATTCCCATACTTTTTGCACCTTGCACTGTGAATGTTTACATGGTGCATTTCATAAAGATATAACAATGTATCATTGTTTGTGTGTTAGTTTAAGCAGACTGGGCTTGTCTATTATTGTGACTAAAGATGGGTATATACCTATACAACCGTTCTTTTGATTACAAACCCATCCATCCAATATCATAAGAGTGTGTATGCACTGTTGATAATGTTTTGTTGGAAGAAAACTGGTTGCTTCAAAAGATTAGGTTTGACATGCAGTTTAATTTTCATCATATTCAACGTTACAATATTGGACAAAAAAGTGAAATGTGTGCGCACTGTCCGATGCTTCTGCCCATACTCCTCCAGCAGTAGTGCCACCTTTGTGTCTTTTAGCAGATATTTTAGAGAGATAAGTTTCCTGGATCAAAAGTTAGATTGTAAAGGTGTGTAGGCATGAATCGCCACTTTGAATGGGACTTCCAAACATAAGTAAAATCGAAAATAAAAATGCATCGAAAGCATGATTAAACAAGTGTGTTACCAGCTTTAGATGAAGATAGCATCACATTTTATTATCAATTTATACAGAAATCCAGGTAATTTTTAAGGACTTGCATTGCTACTATGAGGGATATTCTATTAGCTGCGATTAGCCACTTTTTCGCGACTAAATACTTATCTCTCAATCCTACTAGCCTCAGAATTTGCGGGTGTGAATTTTCCGAAGAATTTTCACAAATTCGTTTTCATCTCCTCCTGACCAAGGAAAAGATGGGGAAAATCCCTATTTAAAAGTACTAATGTCAGGACTTGGTTCAGAACCACTGGGACACCTTCCTAATGATTAATTAGGCAAAAAATATATTGTTTAATGAGCTTAATTATTATTTATTATTAACTGCCATTGACTGACATTAATACATGTGATGCTTACCACAAATTGTGGTCAACTACAGCCTGTAGAATAATTGAATGCTAGCCTTTCCTGTTGTTTAAAACACTGGGGGTAACCATGCCATCTAGGTGCTGCCCATGTGAAATAAACATGAAAGACTGGTAAAAGGTTTTTAGCCAATGCTTTGGTAACTTCTCACATTATATTATATACAGTGGCTATCCTAACTCCAAATAAGCAAGACATTGTGTGGTATTATTAACTAGGGTTTGCAAACCAACGGAGCACAATGATTAGTCTCCTACTTGATACAATGGGGTTTTCATTAGTTTGTCATTAGTTTTAATAGAAATAGAGTGATGAATTTAACCAAACAGTCAAATGTTGCCCGAGGCACGTGAAAGAGTGTGTCATCCTCTGAGTGTCATCAAAACCTCCTACAGTAGACAGAAAAGCTTACACATGATTCATGACACTGGTCATTGTGAACCAAAGAAAGGCTCCATCATACATAAGTATTGGTGGCTAATCTCAGCCACAAATTCTGCTCTTCTCCTTCTGAAATAAGGTCCCTGCATCGATTGCCCGTACATGCTACAATTATTCCTAGTTACTCCTGTGTTCTTACTAGCTAGGATTACATTCCACAGATCTGCTCTGGTGTCTGCATTTTAGAACTTCAGTGAGTCTACTAATTGTGATGTCCACGAGAGGAGCTAGCTAACAACTCAGCCTGCTGCCTTCTATATCTGCAAGAGACTCCCAGTCTGATTATTCCATGTCATTGTTTGGGTGATAAAGTGTAGATACTCTTTAGGGGGTGCGGGGGGCTTCCTGAAAATTCGGGAACCTCCCGCAACTTTTGGGAGAATAGGTAAGTATGGTGTTTTCTAAGGTTGCAGGTGGGTGTTAGAGGAATATTTTTAAGATTTTTTTTAAAGGTGGCTTTAAATGACACAAACATATTCTTATAAGCAATTTTATGCACCCCCAAATTACAAAGAACATTTAATTTGCAAAAAAAACACTTGCTTTCTATCATTATTTAACTATTTTAGAAAAATGCATATAACAGCCATTTGACACAATTTAAGAACCTCAAATATTTTTATAATGGACATTAATACACTTCTATACTGTTATCATATATCAGTTTGCCTTTTTTGGAGAGTACAGGCAGATTTAACCAATTTTACCTATACTTATCGCAGGTAAAATCAGCAAGAATTATTGCATGAATGTCGCAACGCAACTTTAGCAATTCGATAGCGCGAAAAACGGGAGCACGCATATATACGCAATCAGTGAAATTATCACGCAATGCATGCTATAACACGTGGCAAGTTATCGCTTTACCGCGGCTAATAGGATATCTCTCTATACTGTATATACATTGGATATGTACTTCAAACATTGCTTATAACAAAGTTGAATTGCAAGTATTATTACTATATCACTGTACAAAAGTCATTATTGTGTTATTATGTTTACTTTTTTCCTCTATTCATCACTCTCTCCATTATTCCCTCTCTTCATCTACTGTATGCATCTCTTTGCGGTCCCTATCTAAAGAAAGATTTAGGAAAAGATGATTTACAGGAAGGTGTCAGCCATTACCGCCACATAAACAGTTAGCTCTATGTAAACAAGCTTGAGGAAATACTGCTTCAGACATTGATTTCATTTTTGTTCATCTTCCAGGCATTCTTAGTTTATCATAAATGTGCAAAGCTTAAGAAGAAAGCTGCCTAAATGTCAGTAAGCTGAATCAGTTATTGTAACTAGATCTAGCACAGTTAACAGTAATTGGTGCACGGAACCATCAAATCAAAAATATAAAATTGAAAGCAGTGTCTTCATCTGGGCAATACATATTGGATGTAGTTACTTTACCTATGATCGGAATGCAGACGGGCGAAATCCCAGCACCGGCATCCCGACATGCAGCCGACATCGAGTGAGATGCCGACAACTGAATCCCGACAGCCGGCATCCCAATCATAAGTATAGTGGCTCGGGTTAGCTGTTAGCCGTGGGGGGGTGGGTTAGGTTTGGGCACCACGGGGGAGTTGGGGCATACTTGCCTACTCTCCCGGGACTGCCTGGAGCCTCCTGAAAATCGGGTGCCACTCCCAGCACCCCACAAGAGTAGGCAAGTCCCCCGGAATGGTGAGCGGCCCCCTGCGACACCCCCATGATCGCCACAAAAGTGGGCGGGTTTGGGGTGCAATGGCGCAATTTGCGCTGAATCGCGTCATCGTAGCCCCATACCCTGCTTTATAATATGCGGTAATATCAGCATAATAAAGCAGGGGGCGGGGCCGCAATGACGTGATCACGCCAGCACGGCTCCGCTCTGCGTGCCTGAACCGCCTCCACCTGCCCTGTTGCACCGACCTGGCAGCCCCCTCCCAGAGGGGACTGGTAAAATGTTGGTAAGTATGAGTTAGGGTTAGGCTGTGGGGGTGGGAGGTTAAGGTTAGGCAACCCCGGAGGTGGGTTAGGATTAGGCACCACTAAGGGGGGAGGGTTAGTATACTTACCTACCTCCTGTCAGGATTCTGAGCATCAGGATTCTGCTGTTGGTCTTTTGACAGACGGCATCCTGACTGCCGGTGTCCCATACCTACCCCATACAGACATGGAGCTCAAGTTGCATGTTTAAGAAAAACATATAAGGTGCAGTTTCAAATATTTTTATGTTTTAAATGCCAAGCACATATTATCATATGTGTCATGTCCCATTCCTCTGGATCAGCTTACCTTGCTCATGTGGCATCCTGGTGTGTCCTGTGGTCCTCTGTGCATACCACGTCTCCGGGATCACCCTATGCATGTCACTCCCTGCATTGCCTCTGGTTCCATTTATATATATATACACACACAGACATACATATTTTATACACACACACATATATGTCACACATACAACACAAAATACATACACTCTCTCTCTCACCTTGGAGCAGCTCCAGATAGCAGATGGGGTCAGACAGTCACCATGCAATTAGGCTCCTCCCCCTAGCAGCAAAATGCTGCGCTTCGCGGGTCAATCGCTAGAGGGTGGGGCTGTTCACCACTGCTCCAATGGCTTGTGTACTGTTCACCTACACCAGTGCCCACAGATCCAGACTATCCTAAGCAGCTAACTGTGGCAGCAGTATCCATAGAGCCAGTCCAGCGTGCATTAGCCATTCCCAGCCAGGGATCCATTGTGCCTACTGGTCCCAGTCCAATCCAGTGTGCATTATCCAGTCCCAGCCTGGCATCCATTGAGCCTACCGGTTCCAGCCCGGCATCTATTGCTCTTACCAGTCCTGCTCCGGTCCAATGTATGCCAGCCGGTTCCACTCCAGCATCCATTGTGCTACCTGTTCCTGCTCCACATTCTTACTATGCACATTCCAGCACACCTCATGAATAGGACCTATATACTTCCACCTAGTTTCCTGCACAGAAGTTCTAACTCTGAGTTAGTTCTAGTGGTAGGTATGGGAACAAGAAATCCACAGTAGTCAGTATGGGAACCTAACAATATGTTTATTTGTTTTTTTTTAACCACTTAACTGATGATTTTTTTCCCGGTAAAACCGGTCATAAATTGTTAGGTTTATTTTTTATTTAATAAAGTTTTATATATAATATTCATTACAAAAAATTTCAAATACAAAAATCCAAAATATTCAAATACAACTTTTTGTATATATATATAAAGAAAAAGAACAAAAGAGGGCGGGGGGGAGAGAAAAAAAAATTACAAATAAATAAATAAAAATCAATTAACAATATCACAAATAAACATCTGGAGACACAGTGAAACACATATACATCATACAGGTAATATCTTACCAACAAATATAGCACACTAAGATCCGAATCCGGCATCTTGCTTTGTCAAAACTTGGAAATCTGGAGTAGGGGGACTATATATAGGGATCTGTTGAAGAGCACCAGCTCCAGCTCCTTCAGTAATGTAAAGATGCCAAGACATACATTTTCATCAAAGGACAAATTGGGTGGAGTACGGAACAGCATAAGTCTCTATTTCAAAATTATACTGAATATTTGAAAATACTCGAGATATAGTAGGAGGATTCGGAGATTTCCACAATTGGTCAAGTGTAGCTCTAGCCACCAGCAAAATTTAGCATGTCAGATATTGTTCACTTTTAGAAATAGAACGGGGACACCAGTTGAGCAATGCTAGAACTGGATTCGGATTAACAATCATTTTAAGAACTTTAGACAATAATTCAAATACCTCAATCCAATAACCACGGAGGATTGGGCAATCCCAGAAAACACGAAAAAGAGTAGCCTCCTGCAAACATGGGACCTGATTCAGACCCGGTCGCTAAGGTGCGCTCGCTCGCTCTGAGCGATTTTTGCCCATCTGCGCATGCGTATAATTCAAAGTGCATGTGCGCAAGCCAGTCTTTGTGATCAGATTTTGATTGCTCATAAGCCACTATCAGGTCACTACTTTGAGTGACAGATAGTGCCGTTTGTGGGTGGTGACAGGGGAAGGTGCTTGTAAACAGGGGAGTGGTGTTACGGACGCAGGCGTGTCAGGCCGACAAAACATTGTTTAATGGGCGTGCATAATTAGCAAAGTGGAGTCATTGTACACGTCACCTGCATGTATTTCAGCCAGCACTGATCACAGTGCTTGCGGCGGGGAAAGGCAACCTCAAGGGCTGCGAGCAGCTCCGATGGCTCTTGATGTTACCGATTAATCAAACAATTCCAGGACATGACGTGTGTTGCGAGGGGAAAGGGGCCGTCTTTTTACACTAGCGAGTGATCAGTGCTGCAGCTCGCTAAGACATAGAGGGCGTCCTTACGCTACGCAGTGTGATTGAGGAATTTGAATATCCGGCTCCTTTTCGCCAGCGAGCGACCGCATCTTGAGAGCAGGTCTGAATGAGCTCCATTGTCTCCAGAAGAATTTCGAGCAGGAAGACCACATTTTGTGCAACTTAATTGGAGTGAGATAGAGTCTATGGAGTAGTTTAAAATGCATCTCTATATTATTTTATTATTTGTATTTTAACAATTTATTATAAAGCACAGCATATTCCGTTGTGCTTTACAACTGGAAACATAAATAGAACAAAACTGGGTAATAACAGACAGATCTATAGGTAGGAAGGTCCTGCTCATAAGCTTACAATCTAGTGCACCTAGATATGTGAAATGAGGGCCTGGTTCAGACCCGGACGCTATCAGCCGTTCGCTCGTACGCATTCGATTGTTTTAAACCACGCATGTGTCCGGTTCTCATTGCGCATGTGCGGCCGGATCATTGCGGTCATTTTTCGTTCGCTCGTATACACAGCGAACAGGAAGTGACCTATGTCATTTGATTGACAGAATATTCCGTTTATGGGTGGTAACGGGGGTGGAGATGAGAAAACGCAGGCGTGGCAAGCCGTTTTTTGGGCGTACATGTATTATCTTGTGCGAACGTCCAATGTGGACGCTATTTTGTACACGTCACTGTGTGATCCAGTTTCCATTATGACTGCTCGTTCAGCTTGTGGTAGGGTATTGGATCTCGCAAAGACGATGGTCTCTTCGTAGCTCCCTTAGCGAATCAATGTTTTGCTAGTCTCCTTTACAAGGCACAAGACCAATCACCTAATAATTTGATCACTTGCGAGAAGGTGATTTTCAACGGCCATGATTTATTAGCTAAATTTGGAATGCATGTTGTGTTGCTATTTGTTTGGGTTTTGTAATCACAGCAATCACAAAAAATAAGTTTAAATAAAGGTTAAAATGCTTGGTTTTTTTTGTTAAATTCCGTACGCATGTTGTTGTCAGTTTTTTTGTTTTTTTAAAAAGGCCAACACCTTTTTTTTTATGTCTAATTTTTTTGGACAATTTGGTTACAATACAGAAAGACAATCATCTACTAATTGCTTTGCTTGTGTTATTGTTTACCTACCTGTTACCTTATGTTTTTTGGTTTAAAATATTTTTTGAAGCATATGACCTTTGTTATGTATTTAAGTATGTTTCTTCCAGTCCCTTTCAGCCATTTGCTAATGAATTGGACACACATTTTTGGAATAATGGATTTTTATTTTGGCTAAAATTAAATGTAATTTCTTGCCAAATGTTGTATTTTTTACAGTCAAATTTTTAATTTTTGATACATTAAAAAAAAAATAATGTTAAGAAAGGAGAGGGAGGTTTGGTGTAGCCAAATTATGGGGCAAACACAGAGATGGAATTTGGGGAAATTAGCCAGTGCTGTCAACGCCTTCTCCCCCGCTTGGCTTGATCTTGGAGGGAGCATGATTTTGTCTGTCTGGTAGTATGGCGTGCCTGGTGTTTCCTCTGGGCTAGGCATAGGGCTAGGCACATTTGGAGGGATGGCTGATGTTGCGCCAGAGGTGGAGGATCCTGATGTTCCGGCAGGAAGGGAGGCCGGCTCCAACATGCGCAGGCGGACGAGCTGCTCCAGGGCATTAGCTATTCTGACATTGGCCGCAGCGTTTTCCTCCAGGGCGGCCACCACCCGTAGCAGATTGGCGTCCATCCTCAGCAGAATCTTGGAGTTTTTATCAGTTTTATCATTGAGATCTGTGAGAAGGGCCACTGCCTGCGAGGGGGAAGGCCCTGGACTGTCCGCCACAGGGTCCCCAGCCGGAAATACTGCTTCCTCCCCTGCGGAGCCAGCAGATCTACTGCGGCCAAACCTCAGTTCTGGAGCAGACTCGTCCTCTTCTGTGCCTGTGTGAAAAAGAGAGATTAAAAAAATATTAGTACATTTGTCTTTGTATTTAAACAAGTTGTTCAAACTTTTTAGACAAATTTACCTGCAGCAACATGTGGAGCCACAAAGTCTGGCATGTCTGTGTCCATGTTGAACACGTCAAACACCTCCTCTTCCTGCACACACCCCTGTGCCAGTTCCTCCAAATCGGTTAACTCCAATTACAAAGGGGATGGCCCACCACCTGTCCCCCCTGCATGCCTAGCCCTATCAGCCAGTTTTTGTTTGAGCCGATATTTGAAGTCGCTCCATCTGTTGGTTAAAAATGTATGTTTATTTTTTAAATTTAGTTTTTAGAATTGTGGAAATAGGTTCTATCATTTACTTATCGGCGTTTGACTTCTTTGGTTGAACGGACAAAATCACCCACACCATTGACAGCACTGGCTATTTCCTTCCACAGTTTCCATCCCTGGCTTGCACCCATATTTCGGGGTGCCTGTGCCAGGTTATCCACGCACTGTTGCACCAAAGCCTCCATCTCCTTTCTTATGAATTGTGGCTGCCTTTTTCGTTTGGCCCTGGCCTGGGTACTAGGCCCCGCAGCCTCCTCATTGTCAGTCTCAACACCTTACAAAAAAAATAACAAACATTATTTCATTTTTTTGGGGGGGGTGTTAACTTTACATTTGGAGCTACTTACTGTTTGGTCCAGGAATTTGGCTTTGCTGCTGTTCAGTGGACATGATTAAAACCTTGATTTCAGCAGACCCATTGTGGCCTCTCGTGATGTTTTTATAGATGCGTGTGCATTATACGGGCGCATCTATTGAGCGTCATTGATTTGAGCGGGAAAGTTAGGTCTATTTAAGGTTTTTTTTGTCGCCTTGTTTCGGTGTGGGTTGATAGAAGTTGTTGGTGGATGTTCTAGGTGCGGAGGTGGTGATTTGTGAAGGTGTGTGGTTTAGCAGAGAGTTGTCGAGTGCTTATTTTTTTTTCTCATTTTTGCGTTTTTGTAAACAGCTTTTTTTTTGGTTTTGAGGTAAGTTTAGAGGTTCGTTTTTTTTTAATAATTTTTTTTTGTTGTTAATTTTTTGTTTTGTTTTTTAGTTTTTTTTTTTTTTTACGTTAATCTCCTATCGTCCTGTGGACTTCAATTCCAGTTTCTGTATCGTCTTTGTACAGTAAGTGTTTATTGCGATACATTAGACCCTGTTTATTGTTAACATTTATCATGTTTTTTTAAGGGATCTCATTATGGTTTTTTTTGTTTGTGCCCAAATGATTATTTGGCCATCAAAAATGCTAAATGTCTTGCATATATTTTGGACAGCTCCTGTCTGTGGCGTTAGCGTACCATTTAGCGGTATTTATTGTCCTCTCTTGCGTATATTTTGGCCAGCTCCTGTCTGTGGCGTTAGCGTAACATTTAGCGGTATGCCAAATTTCCAGGAAGTGCACATGATTCATTTGTCATCCGGCAATCAGGGCTTTGGCACAAATTTAACAACCTACAAGCTGGTGACACGTGGCTTCCGGGTAAGTGGTACCCCTAATTTGAAAACCAAACACTGTTGACTTAGAAATGGTAATGATTTTTATTTTTATTTCACAGGAGACAGTGGTTACCCTTGCACGCCCTGGCTGCTCACTCCTTATTTGGTTCCCACACCAGGGCCACAAACTCAATATAATTCTGCACTTACTGCCACCAGGCAGGTGGTGGAGCATTGTATCGGCCTTTTAAAAGGCCGGCTATGGTTTCCAAAATTGTTGTCCTGTGTGGGATATTTCACAACATCGCCATAAGGAGTGGTGTCCCAATGCAGCCAGAGGATGCCTTGCCTGAGGATGGCCCCCCCGAGGTTGGTCGGAGGAGAGTGTCAGGGGGGCCATACGTGATGATGTCATTTCCCGCTTTTTCAGGTATTTGAATTTACTTGGTTTTACATGTGTTGACATTGTGAAGACTAAAAATTATGTGTGTTTACTATCTTATGTTTCGAATTTTAACCTATTTGTTTTGTTTGTTTTTTTATGCAAAATCCAAGCAACAACCTTCTTACTTCCTGAAAATGCTCACCTGTGACATTAATGACTCCAAAATGACCTTTACACCTGGACAAATGTGTTTCTTACCTGATTTTGGGACAACATGTTGGCATGCACCATCTTCAAACAGTTCTTGATTTTTTTGTTGCCATTCTTTGTGTGTATTTGCTTTTTTTTGTCATATATTGTTTAATAAACTACTTTTAAAATTAATTGTTTTTTTTACCTGAAAAACCAGCAAATGTACATTACCTTTTAACTTAATTGGGTTTTTTTCTAAAATTATTTTTTGGGTTGTTAAAAAATAAAAAAACCACATAACAATTAACATGTTTGCATAGTGGGCCTACATATTTTTTTTAAGTTTTGGGAGTTGCATGGATTTTTTGGATTAACTATAATAATTATATAAGGTATTTTTCAAAAAACATTATGGATTTAATGACAATTGGAAACATTTTTGGAATGTAAAAATATATATTTAAAGTCTAGGAAACCACTTTTTTTGGTGAAAAGTTTTACTTTAAAAGATTACATACTCCCTGAATTTGGTATGCCACATTGTTTGCATTTTCCTATGCAAAGTCCATAAACCCAAATGTTTACACCATAAAAATACCTCAAAATGACCTTGTGAGCTAATTTGGGAGTCAATAAATGAGATTGGTTTAAACAAAAAACTTTTATTAACATAATAGAAAAATTCATAAAATTTATTGTCGCATCAAAACAAGCAAATGGTCCATTGCAACCAGGAGCTGCACCAAATGTCCTCGTATTTGCACTTTCTGCCCCAAAATGGCACGATCACGCATCCTGGGGTCTGTAGAAAAACAAATATGTATTTAAATTAAATGTGATTTGTCAAACAAATACATACCAGAAAAACAGGATTATTGACACTTAAATTAAATTTTAATACCATGCTAATTTGGATGCAAAACTATAGTGTTATCAAAAATTTGCAAAAAAAACCAATTGGCACAAAAAGCCAAAAAAAAAACAGAGACATGAGAAGAGTGGTTTGAACAATCACTTTGGGAACTTAAATAATCCTTACACCATTTGTATCTTGATTTTAGTGTATACATTTTAAACATCACAATTAAACTTGTATTTGGCTCTGGCATATGTTTATTTATTTATTCTTGTTTTTTTGGAAACAGGAATAAATTGGGCCAAAAATTAAGACAAAAAGTAAATACATTTTAGAGAAATAAAAAAAAAACCTCTAGTAAAAAAAAAAAAATTGAAAGGTCAATTTTCCTAAAAAAAACACCCCAAAAAAACCAGGACTGCCCTTAGATTGTAATCAGGGATACAACAATGTATGCATATAGGGCACATTTTAACACAAAAAATGAAAACATCACAAACAATATACCTGCAGGTTGTGGGCCAGGTTGGCTCAGATCCTCTTCCTCTGAGGTGGGCCAGTGGATGGGTGTAGACGGAGGAGAAATGTCCATGGGGGATAAAGGGGAGGAGTTGGATTGAGGAGTGGGTGCATCAGGGGAGGGTGTGGGAATGTGGATGGGTAGGAAGGGGAGGGAGGGGTTATTTGTATTTGGGGAGCAGGAGAGGGAGGGGAAATAGGGATGAGCAGGTCAGGGGAGGGTGGGGAAATTTGGGAGGAGTGGGCAGGGGAGGAGATGGTGGGAGTTGGGGAGAGGGGTCGGGCAGGCCTCCTTCTATGTCTCCATATCCGCACCTGACCTAAATGATGTATATTTTGTAATATTAGCAAATGTGTTTACCCAAAAAGATTTTAAAGCTAAAACATGAAACCAAAAGAAAATATTAATCGTGATAAAACAAAAAAAAAAAGTGTCATTTAGGCCTAAAAAAAACGCATACTGCACACATGTACACGCATTAATGCAAATTTACATTAGCAAAGACTAAAAGTAACAACAGATTGTCATAGATATATAAACATTCAAATATCCACTTACGCCGACGGATCCTCATCCGAAGATGCGCAAGCAGGTGTGGGGACCGGCGTCGTAAATCGGACCACCAGCGTTCCAATTGGCCAATGGTTCGACGAAAGCCAATGGCCCGCAGCCTGCGCCGCACCTCCGCGTACGCGCAGCGCTTGCTTTGGTTGGTGATGGGGGGCGGCATGTCCGTTATACGGCGATCTATTATTTCCGTAAGCACCAGTAGCTCCCGCCATGTGAAAGCACTGGCTCTCATGATGGCAATGGGGTTTTTTTTTTACACAAATCTGTTTTATTACAGGGACCCCTACATTTTGATTGGCTAATGTACTTTCATAAATAATATGAAGCATTCTATTGGTTAATGTGTGAGTCATGTGAAAAACCCCTAAAAATATATTGTGACTTATGATTGGCTTGCTGCATTTGGATGCGTTAGCAACAAGCTGGAAATCAAACAATTTCATAATTTGAAAACAAATTAAAAGCTAAGAAAAAATAAAAGAAACTGCCTTTGGATTGAAAAAAAACTAGTTTCCCGTTAAAAGCGGACAGATTCTACAGACCAAAATGAACACAAAACAAACAATAAAGTTTATTGACATTCAAAAAAAAAACAAGATTGAAAACTTTCGAGCAACAATTAAGTCAATTAAGGTAATGATTGCCACCAATCGATTCACAAATGATTAACGAAGGAAAAACAAGGCAATCGACAAATGACAGGCCTACTTCCGGTCGTACTTGTGCGAGCGAACACTTCTTCAAAAAACGAGTAGTGCGCTCGCTATTTCGGACGCTCGTGGAAATATGGGGCGGAAGACTCGCTACGAGCGATCACTCGTGCGAGCGCTTGGTTTGACATTTGGACGGACGTACCTCCTGCGGGCGAACGGCTGATAGCGTCCGGGTCTGAATCAGGCCTTGAGTTGGTATAAATACTTTCCCATTGTAGTGGGGTAAAGGTACGCTGCAGATCAGATTCCCTTCAGAGTTGCACTGTAGAATTGTTGACAGGTGTAGACTGTATAAACACATACCAAAAATAAATATCCCTTCTAGAAGTTTGTGAAGATAGTTTACTCAAGAGCAATGGAGGAGGTAGGGACAATGCTTTGGGTAATTTATGCATGTCACGAAGCCAATCGGCTATTTGGAGGTAGGAATGGTGGGCTGTAGTGGGAAGTCCAACAGTTGCTTGAAGCTGGGAGAAAGGCAATAGAGAATCACCTAGAAGATGATCATTTAGAGTAGATACCCCTTGGGAGATCCATAAGGTAAGAGACAGATGGGGCTTAAAAAAACTCAACTCTTTAACAGATAACTTTCTAGAGGACCCCAATCTGCACTACAGATAACAGTAGTATCCCATACCTTCAGAGCATCCATGATAGCTATTGTGCAAAACTGAGGAAGGGGGTGGACCCATTTTGCAAGCCAAAGCAGGTCTGTTAGGGAAAATCCCGCCACTGCAGTACGTTCTAGATCAACCCAGGGCTTGACCCCAGGGGGCAGGAACCAATTATAAAGATGTGCCAGTATGCAGGCTGATTGATACAAAGAAAGGTCAGGGAGTTTCAGTCCACCATACCTCTTTGGAAGAGCCATCTAATGGGCCGGTAACCGTGGGGGCTTGTTTTTTGAAACATAGGATACCATTAATTTTTTAACAATAAGAGATTCGATATTCCTGCACACTGGATTATATCTGACGAGGTATGCGTCACTTAGATATGAGGGTGCCAATCCCTCTGGGGTTAAATACAATAAACAATAATAATCTAATGCGCTCCCTGGTGCTGTACTGGTATTGTCTACTGTATTTTAAGGAGTATATAACTGATGATTGTCGAGTACTATGTACATCACAGTGGGCGTAATACCATGTGGCTTAGTGATGTGTCATACACACTATGGACTACAGATAGTGAAAGTACACAGCATTTAATGTAGTAAACACCACAACAAAATACAATAGGTTATACTGTTGCTAGTCAAAGTCACAATGGGGGTAACTAAAATATGGGTACAGTAATATTGGTGAATCCCAATGCACGTGATAAGTAAAACTGGTAACGTGGTTATGCTGATATAGTAGAGGAAGTCAACAGGTGGCGTCCCAACCTGAGTTGCTCCTTTTCAGTCACTTCTTCAACAAGTGAAGCGATGGGTATGTAGAGGATGATCACACTGTGTGGGGTAACACAAGTGCGAGGGTACCTGTATGTTGGAGTCTCTGTTTCAGGCTGTCTGTTGTTTGCCGGGTTTCTTTCCAGGGACGCAACAAGCGGCACACCTGGTCCTGGTGGTCCACTTAGCGTCAACCTGGAGTGTAGCTCCGTGGTTGGTACAGCAAGTTTTGCGGTGTTGCCGGTGGGGGGTGAGCCGCGTTAATGCTGTGCCTTCCTCTCCTCTCATCCTGAGTGGAACAGTCTCCTCTGTGTTGCAGCGCTGATCGTCTGGCTCCTATGTTCTTCCGGGTAGAGCGCACTCTAGGGGCAGGTAGCGGTCACGTGATTCGGAATTCAGGAAAATTTCAGTATCATGCAGGAGATTGAGTGTGGGTCCCAATGCGTTTCGGCCCTTTAGGCCTTCCTCTGAAGCATCTCTCAACGCATTCTTGAACCATATAAACAACAATCCTTATAACTTGACATTCACATCCAAATACAGTAAAACACAAGTTGAATTTTTAGATCTAGAAATTTTTATTGAAGAAGGGAAGATAGAAACCAAGACATTTCATAAGCTAGTAGACGTGAATAGTTTCATTCTGGCATCAAGTACACATTACACAAAATGGCTACAGAACATACCAGCAGGACAGTTCAAAAGACTGAAGCGCAACTGCTCTAAGACCTCCGACTATTTAACACAAGGACAAACCCTTGCAACCCAACTAATTTCCAAACAACACCGCAAAACCTGCTGTACCAACCACGGAGCTACACTCCAGGTTGACGCTAAGCGGACCACCAGGACCAGGTGTGCCGCTTGTTGCGTCCCTGGAGAAAAACCCGGTGAACTCCAGACAGCCTTAAACAGACTCCAACATAGAGGTACCCCCGCACTTGTGTTACCCCACACAGTGCGATCATCCTCTACATACCCATCACTTCACTTGTTGAAGAAGTGACTGAAAAGGATCAACTCAGGTTTGGATGCCACCTGTTGACTTCCTCTACTATATCAGCATTCACCTTCCATATTACTGTACCCATATTTTAGTTACCCCCATTGTGACTTTGACTAGCAACAGTATAACCTATTGTATTTTGTTGTGGTTTTTACTACGTTAAATGCTTTGTACTTTCACTAGCTCTAGTCCATTAATTTTTTAAACATCGTTAAATAACGGTAACGGAAAATATAAAGGATAGTTCTAAATAGATACATTAATTTAGGAAGTAATGTCATTTTGAAGGCAGCCATATGGCCTAACCATGCGATCTCATAGGAACCCCAGGTGCGAGCTATCGCAGACATATGTGTAAACAGTGGAGATAGATTAACTTCAAAAACATCATTAACATGGGTTGGAATCTGCACACCAAGGGAAGTGAGAGACATAGGGGGATATTCAATAGGCTGCGAGAATAGCAAAAAAACGGCACCTGTGAGGTTTTTCCTGCAGGTGCGGGTTTTTTGCTATTCTATTAGGTGCGTGTTTTTTTTAAAACACGCGCCGGGAGGTTTTTATTCTCGCACCTCCTGAGCAAGCATGGTTTTTCCTAAAATCGATGATTTTAAGTAAAATCACTGGGACTTGCTCTGACACCCCTGCGGCACCCCCCCTGAGGACCCTTTAAGCAATTGGAAGTATTCATTTAGCTTAATTAGTCCTTAATTACTTACCTTCGGCAGCGCTGTCTTCTTCATCCTGCGTCAGGAGCCGGCTCTTCTGCAGCAGGGGTGAGTATGTGAGTGTGTGTGGTGTTTGTAAGTGTGTATGAGTGTGTGTGTGTGTGTGCATGAGTGTGTGTGTCCCGGTGTCAGTGTGCCCCCACCAGTTTCACTGTGGACCCCCGTAATGGGCGCTGGGAGAACTACATCTCCCAGCAGCCCTTGCCCCACCCACCTGCCCCTGGAGCCTCCCAGGAGTCAGCGGGACTCCCAGCAGCCCCCTCTCCAGTAAGAAGACAGAGAGGAAGCCACCGGGAGCCATGGAGACCACGTGGGACCCCCGGGCAGGTAAGTGACTTTTTTTTTTTTATGCGGTGCATGGTTTTCAGTGATGAAAACCCTGCATCCACTGTTTTTTTTTATTGAATCCCGTGGGTATCGGGAGCACACATACCCCGCAGGATTTCCGAAATTGGGCACACGGGGCGTAAGGTTTTAGCCTCGCTAAACCTCACGCCAAATTGAATATACCCCATAGTCTTCCAATTATAGGGAAAATTCAGTTTGAGGAGGGATAGTGTAGTCAGAGAAATATTGATTGGGAGGGCATCAGATTTAGATGTATTTAGTTTAAAAAAAGAGGTTGCACTAAAATTATCCAAACTAAAACAGGTAAAGAAGTTAAATGTTTGGTAACAAATAGGAGGACTTCATCAGCAAAGAGACAAAGTTTGTGAGGACCATTCTGAGCGGGTAACCTGGAAATTCAGTAGAGTCCCTGATTTTTTGAGTTAGGGGCTCCATAGCAAGAACAAAAATGAGAGGCGAAAGTGGGCAAACCTGCCATTAATGATGGGGAAAGTGTTGGAGAGAAAGCCATTGCTAAATACCCAAGCAGAGGGGTGTTGGTATAAAGCCATCACTGAATCAAGAATGGCACCGCCAAAACCAAAGAGAGACAGCGTATGCCTCATATAATCCCATTTAAATCAGTCAAAGGCGTTCTCAGCGTCTAAAGAAAGCAGGACAAATTGTTCCTGGGACTGAGACAACAATTGGATTATATTAAACACTCTGCGGGTATTATCAGAGGGTTGTCGATCCAACACAAAACCAACCTGATCAGGATATATAAGCTTTGGGAGAAGAGGGGATATTGGATTTGCTATAAGCCGGGGGAATATTTTGACATCCGTATTTAATAACGCTATTGGTCTATAGTTCCTACAGTCTGAAAGATCTTTACCCGGTTTAGGGATAGTAACTATTTGGGCTTTCAAAAGTTCAATGGGGAGATGGCCTAGTTTAGTAGCTTTGTAAAAAGATTTACTAGGATAGGAGCTAGAACATCAGGAATATAAATATAACAGGTGTTAATAAAGCCATCAGGGCCTGGAGCTTTACCCTTAGGGAGATTATTAATAACATGCTCAACTTCCACAAGAGTCCAAGGGGCATTAAGTGAGGTTAAATCATCCCTAGACAAAGATGGCAATTTCAAACCAGAAAGGAAAGAGGAGATGGTTTTGCTAGTAGGTTGTGGGGTCACAGCGTCAGATGGTAAATCATAAAGAGCAGAATATAGTTTAAAAAGTATTTTTCAAAATATATTTAAATATTTTATTGAAAAAAAAAATGCCTAGGTGTGTCTTGCGCCACGCCGGGTCCATAAGCGCTCATTATAAAATCACTTCCCACAATGGGGGATTCACAATAGACCCCCAATGGTCAAAAATCTTTCTTTCTTCTCCCTATATATACAGTCAGGTGCATAAATATTGGGACATTGACAGAATTTTCATATTTTGGCCTCTATTCACCACCACAATGGTTTTGAAATGAAACAAACAAGATGTGCTTTAACTGCAGACTTTCAGATTTAATTTGAGGGTAATTACATCCAAATCGGGTGAA
Organism: Taudactylus pleione; assembly: GCA_031769625.1. Lineage (NCBI taxonomy): Eukaryota > Metazoa > Chordata > Amphibia > Anura > Myobatrachidae > Taudactylus > Taudactylus pleione. The sequence goes on along the minus strand of JAUIMM010000045.1, from coordinate 10,106,529 downwards.
CAGTGTAGGAATTACAACGGTTTCTATATGTGCCTCCCACTTTTTAAGGGGCCAAAAGTAATGGGACTATCAACTCAAAAGCTATTTCATGGACAGGTGTGGGCTATTCCCTCGTTATTTCATTATCAATTAAGCAGGTAAAAGGTCTGGAGTTGATTCTAGGTGTGACATTTGCATTTGGAATCAGTTGCTGTCAACTCTCAATATGAGATCCAAAGAGCTGTCACTATCAGTGAAGCAAGCCATCATTAGGCTGAAAAATCAAAACAAACCCATCAGAGAGATAGCAAAAACATTATATGTGGCCAAATCAACTGTTTGGAACATTCGTAAAAAGAAAGAATGCACCAGAGAGCTCAGCAACATCAAAAGACCCAGAAGACCACGGAAAACAACTGTGGTGGATGACAAAATAATTATTTCCCTGGTGAAGAAAAACCCCTTCACAAAAGTTGGCCAAATCAAGAACACTCTCCAGGAGGTAGATGTATATGTGTCAAAGTCAACAATCAAGAGAAGACTTCACAAGAGTGAATATAGAGGGTTCACCACAAGATGTAAACCATTGGTGAGCCACAAAAACAGGAAGACCAGATTACAGTTTGCCAAACAACATCTAAAAAAGCCATTACAGTTCTGGAACAACATCCTATGGATAGATGAGACAAAGATCAACTTGTACCAGAGTGATGGGAAGAGAAGAGTATGGAGAAGGAAAGGAACTGCTCATGATCCAAAACATACCACCTCATCATTGAAGCATGGTGGTGGTAGTGTCATGGCGTGGGCATGTATGGCTGCCAATGGAACTGGTTCCTTTGTATTTATTGATGATGTGACTGCTTACAAAAGCAGCAGAATGAATTCTGAAGGTTTTCAGGCAATATTATATGCTCATATTCAGTCAAATGCTTCAGAACTCATTGGACGGCGCTTCACAGTGCAGATGGACAATGACCCGAAGCATACTGCAAAAGCAACCAAAGAGTTTTTTAAGGCTAAAAAGTGGAATGTTATGCAATGGCCAAGTCAATCCCCTGACCTGAATCCGATTGAGCATGCATTTCACTTGATGAAGACAAAACTGAAGGGAAAATGCCCCAAGAACAAGCAGGAACTGAAGACATTTGCAGTAGAGGCCTGGCAGAGCATCACCAGGGATGAAACCCAGCGTCTGGTGATGTCTATGCGTTCCAGACTTCAGGCTGTAATTGCCTGCAAAGGATTTGCAACAAAGTATTAAAAAGTGAAAGTTAGATTTAGGATTGTTTAGTTTGTCCCATTACTTTTGGCCCCTTAAAAAGTGGGAGGCACATATAGAAACCGTTGTAATTCCTACACAATTCACCTGATTTGGATATAATTACCCTCAAATGAAATCTGAAAGTCTGCAGTTAAATCACATCTTGTTTGTTTCATTTCAAAGCCATTGTGGTGGTGAATAGAGGCCAAAATATGAAAATTCTGTCAATGTCCCAATATTTATGGACCTGACTGTATACCTATATACAGTACATAAGTATATATATATATAACCTTAAATAAGATGGTAATTTATAAAAAAATATTGAAAATCAATTCTGCTAAGATAATTGGAGAAGCATTGATCACAAAACTGTTAATCCAACATTAGTTAGGTTGCTATCTTTTTTATTTTTAAAAAAGTTTAATTAAATGATCTGTGCAACCTTATTGTATACTACTTAATTTTGAATGCTGTTTTTTCACTTACTACGGCATATCTTAAAATGTGTGGTATTTTGTTGTACAGTATATATTTGCTTTAATTCTGCTTGCATAAGGTGTGCTATTACATATGGTTTGTTTTAAGTCATTTTTTTTTAGGTAAAATCATGATGCACACCTTATGTGGTGTACAATATATTGGTTCTATCTATTGTAATGTTTGTACTGATGCATATGCTGCAATAATCAAAATAGATCCTAATAACAATTCACCCCATACCCCCTTAGCAGCGAAAGAATCACTGTTTTATAAACCAACTGCCCTCCCTGTAAAAAGCCCATTTTTGCACCCTCCTCCTCCCCTGTAACCAATGTCATTTTTTGTTTATTATTTTAACCCACCAGCATCATATTACTTTATTTTGTCCTTCCCCACTGATAGCAGATCCCATAAGGGGTTACCCCCCACCCCAAGGGCATTACCCCCCATCCTCCCCCACATGCAGAGCACAGTGGAGCGTGTGTCAGAGGGGACTGATGATCAGTCCCTCCTGCTGCAGCTAATCAGCCAAATAGTGCTCAGGGTAAACAAAGATCCCCCTCCTTGCACTTTGTTCCCCAGTGCATGTACTTCAGAATGTCATTCTCACAGCATTCTGGGGTGCAACTCCGGCAGTGATGTTGGAGTCACACACCACCATATCACTGCAAGGGTGGACAGAAAGAATCAGAGTTGCTGACTTTGGGAGCGCACTACAGGCAAGGATAGTGCAGGGTGAGAACAAAGAGGGCAAGGGGATCTGTTTGTGAGAGCTTAGTCATGGCATTTAAAAAATGTCTTCAGTGCTGTATTAAATATATGACACAGGACTTGAAAAGATCGGTTTGACTTGACATCAACTGGCAAGTAGCTATGTGATAAAACATTACCACTCTCTTAATTTCAGCTGGTAATTTATATATTGCTTGGCACACTGTATAATTGTTAAATGTCTCTAAATTCCAGGGACATGGTATCGGCGTGGGACATGAAGGCCTACCAAGGGAATGAAGTGGTAGGGCCTATGCTTAAGGTGTGTGGCCAGCCACCACAGAGACTTTGCCAACCATTAGAGAGGACATAGCCTGCAGACAGGACGTAGGCAGCATCCCAGCGTGTGTGATGCCAACAGTCTAAATGCCAGTTGGGGTCTCGGCTCCAGAATCCTGACCGCCAGCATCCCATAGGCAAGTATCGAGGGTTAGAGGAGGGTTAGATTTAGGGTGCACGGTTAGGGTTAGGCACTAGGGGAAGGTTAGGGTTAAGCACTAAGGGGGGAGGGTTGGGTTTAGGGTGCGGGGAGGGGAAGGTTAGGTTCAGGCACTAGGGGGGAGGTTAGGGTTAGGCACCAAATAGGGAGGGTTAGGGTAGGGAGAGGGGTAGGGTTAGCATACCTAGCAACAAGTGTCGGAATGTTAACCCTGTCAGGATCCCGGCATCAGGATTCAGATCCCCTGGGACCCCAACTGCCAGCATTCCATACCCATCCCCCTGCAGACAACATGGACACTGCAGTGTATTACCTGGGCCCCTTTTTTGAAAAATTATACTGTATTTAGTTGATGCAGTAAAATCTACCTGATTATGCACTGTAGTGAATACACTATAGTCCTGGGAATGCAGTATAATGTAGCATGTGTATAATAAAAAATGATATATATTACATTAATGTACTCTACATATGATTGTGGACCCTGTACACACCAGCCAGTGCCTATGAAAAGTGCATTAGGTCTAGTAAAGAGGAAATACATCCCATTGTGAAATGAAAGATTCAGTTATCTAAGTTGTTACCACTGGGATGACTGAAGAGTTCAGGCTTGGACTGGGCTGCAGGGGAGTCGGGTAGATCCCCATCGGGGCCCAATGATTCAAAGCCATGCCCGATTTTGCAGGAGGGCTGGGCTTACAGTGATGACACCATTCAATATAGCAGAGGGCAAGGTACAGTGCAGCCGCTTGATGGGCAGTCATCAAGGAATCTGTATGAAATACAGACGGCTGAATAGCCACCGGTTCTCATACCGATGCTGGATGCCCAATGACAAAATATCCTGACAGGGGCATGTAAGTACCCTAACCCTCCCCTCTCCCTAACCCTCCCTTAGTGGTGCCTAACTCTAACCTCCCTGGGGTGTGCCTAACCCTAACCCCCCCCTTCCTGCACCCTAAACCTAACCCTCCCAAGGGGGTGCCCAACCCTAACCTCCATCAGGAGTGCCAAACCTGAACCCCACCTACCCCTAGCCTATCCCTAACCCTCCCAGGGGGCTGCCTGAGCCTAAGTCCCCACGGGGATGCCTAAACCTAATGCCCCCCTACAGATAAGAGCTAATTATCCTGCTTACCTTCGTTCGGGATGCCAGCTGTCGGGATATCGTCGTCGGGCTAAATATAGGCATCGGTATTTCGACTCCTATCTTTAGTCCCTGGTCGGCCTTCCACTGTCGGGATTCCGACGGCCGGCATTCTGGGCGGCGGTAATGTCACTGCATCCTGTCATCAATTATTTCGACTGACCAGGTTGTGACTGCAGGCAGCAAGCGGGTTAATAGGGCCCAGCAGCTACTGGGGCAATTCCATGAGATTTTGGAAAGGGGTTAGAGAAGCATGTGCCGAGTTTATCTCAACTGGTCAGGTAAGACTTTTGTGGGGAGCTGGGGCAATAATTAATGTGTGTTTGCTCTTCTGTGGGGGCTAAAGTGTTTTACTTTTTTCCTGTGGGGAACAATGTCTTTGTTTTTTTACTGTGGTGGTCAGCGTGTTTTTTTTTTCACTGTGGTGGCCAGCGTGCTATATTTTTTTTTTTCTGTGGGGGCCAGTGTGTTTTATTTTTTTACTGTAGGGGCCAACGTGTATTTGTTTTTGGGGGTCTTTTTACTGTAGGGGCCAATGTGTCTTTTTTTTACTTTGGGGGCTAATGTCTATGAGTTTTTTCCAGTGTGGGCCAATGTGTGTGTTTTAATCCCTGGCCACTCTTCCCTGGACAGATGGCCACACTCCTTAGTGGCCATATGTGATTGCAATTCCCTGATGGACCTTTCAGTTTGACACTGCCTAAATGTCTCCCAATAAACTGCAATAGCTGCAACAAAAGTGCTATGCATAAATATATAAACCAGTGGTTCCCAAACTTTTTTGAATCATGGCACCCTAGAGTATCAGCATTGTTTTCACAGCACCCCTCAGGGGCAAACGCAGGATTCTCAGGGAGGGGTTTCCAATATATATGTCCACACACACACACATATATAAGTAGTTGCGCACGACAGTGGCCCCCAGTAGTAGTTCTCCCTATGTAGTGCCCCTTATATAGTGCCCCCGGTAGTAGTCCTCCCCCTATGCAGTGCCCCTTATGTATTGCCCCCAGTAGTAGTCCTCCCTATGTAGTGCCACTTACATAATGCCCCCAGTAGTAGACCCACCTATGCAGTGCCTTATGTGGTGGTCCCCCCTATGCAGTACCCCCATTAGTGCCCCTTATATAGTACCCCAGTAGTGCCCCCCCAGCAGTGCCAGAGCCCCCAGTAGTAGTCCCCCCTATGCAGTGCCCCTTTTTTAGTGCCCCCAGTAGTGCCCATTAGATTGTACCCCCCAGCAGTGCCAGTGCCCCCAGTAGTGCCTCCCCCAGCAGTGCCTCCCCCCAGCAGTGCCAGTGCCCCCAGTAGTGCCTCCCCCCAGCAGTGACCCCCAGCAGTGACAGTGCCTCCACTAGTGGTCCCCCCTTGAAGTGCCCCCAATATAGTGCCCTCCAGTAGTGCCTCTCCCAGCAGCAGCCCCCTACATATACAACAGAAAATACACAAACAAACAAAAAACACTTACCTGTATCCCCGCTCCTGTGCCCGCCTCCGTCCGTGAGCCGGAAGGTGCAGCCCGGCTCCGGCAATGCTTCCCTCTGTGTAGCTCCCTCTGGGAGGGTTGTGCATGGCGCACAGCCCGTCCACTGCCGATTCAGCTGCCAGCACTTCCGCATCAGGTGGTATGAAAGCCACCTGACGCGGAAGCGCTGACATCTGAACTGGCAGGGGCCTGCCGGACAGCGCCGCGCAGGCGATCATGGGTGGCATGGGGATGGTGCAGAGATGGAGACAAGGCTGTCTCCATCTCTGAATAAAAAAAAATATTGGTTGGTCAGGGGGGGGGTTTCTGGGTACTTAGAAACCCCCCCTCCGTGCGCTAGTGCCCCTAGTTTAAATTTGTAATTGAGTGATTCAGATTTTTTTTTTTAGTAAAGTAGTAAAGTGAAGTAAACTGTGCTTACCTGTCATCTTTAGGTTCAGTTATGTGGTGGTTAAATTGACCTTAAATAATTTCATTTGGTGCTGGACCACCAACCTGAGGCACCCCTGTAAGTGTCCCGAGGCACCCCAGGGAGCCACAGCGCACAGTTTGGGAACCACTGATATAAACAGTTCATACAAACAGATATTCAGTACATTGTTGCTACTCAGCATGTAACTATACTCAGTAAAAATAGTGACACTGCTGAATGGGGTGTTACAAATAAAACTCCTAATGGTCTCTAGATACATTGTTGAAGTTTGAGTAACATTGAATATATAATAAAATACTGAACACGGCAGATATTTAATACACTGTTGCTAACAAGTGTGATCCTATGTAGCCTTAATATCCCAATTCACAGAACAAAAAGGCTATGATTAATATAATTGTATACTAAATCCTGACACTTACTCTATGATTACTATCACTTACTTTACATTTGGCATATTATTATAATATTAGAATACTGACCTGCTATAGATCTAACTTTACAATTCACTAGAGAACTTAATGATATAATTCAATAACTATACAATTATTTACATCTATTTAATTAAGCTGTCTAAAGGTGCATATCCACTAGCAGACTGTGAAACGATTGAATGATTACGACATTGTAATCGTGCAGTCGTTTCACAGTCTGTGCTGTGCCTACACTGAACGATCAGTCATCCCCTCATCCCCGAACATGGCCAATCTGTCATTATCAGCAGATTGACCAGCATGTTCAGGTGATGACAGATATAAAAAATGACCAGCTGGAGTGCGCATCGCTGGTCGTTTTTTACATTAAGCTGCCCGATTTGTGTCCGATGTCGTTATCATTCAATCGCTCTGTTTAATCGGGTAGTGGATACTCGCCTTAAAACTCCTGATGCAGAATAATTTCTCCTGAGATGCACAATAAGATTAAATAATTACATTCTACAAAATGACATATATTATCCAGGGGAGTAACAACCACACTGACATATTGTAATAGAGGCTTTTTAATCTTAATCAATGTTAATCTTTATTTCATTTTATTTAGCTGAATTTTAATGTTTAACATCCTTGGTGATGTGTTTATTTGGGTTGGATATGGGACGCCGGCGCTTGGAATCGTGATGCTCAGAAACTCGTCTCTGGCATCCCGACAGGGTTGAAATACTGACAACGGCTAACCCAACTCCTACCCCTACACCTAACCCTTCCTCCCCGCACCCTAAACCTAACCCTCCCCCCTTAGTGCCTAACCCACCCCCCTAGTGCTTATCCCTAACCCACCCCCTAACCCCACTACTTACCATCGGGATGTCGGGTCGGGATTCCGGTGCCGGCATTCTAACAGCCAGCATTTGAACTACCTCCCATTTCTTTGTGTACATCAATAAGGATATATTTATTCTCTAACATTTGCATGACAGTAGTGCAATCCAGTAGAGGGACTATACGCCTGACGCAATGCCTATGTTTACACAGTTGAGTGACTATTGGTGATCTGTGTATGAGTCACACTGTGCATGCGTCAGCTTTCAGTACTGATGTCGCTCGCAATGAGGTTTTCTTTGCAAAATGATTGAGTGAATGACAGACGGGGCCATTTGTGGGTGGTAATGGGGGGTGGCTAAAAAAACGACAAGTGTGTCGCAAATATTTCAAGGGTGTGTCTCAGCCTGAAACTGTGATTCCGCATGCAGTAAAAATGGCGGCAGCGTATCAGTTCCCATACCCATTATGTGTAATCATAGAGTTATTAAGAAGTCCGATTATCAACTGATCTGTGGTCAATGCTGCGTCTTTTTCCGCAGTTGCAAAGCTGCTAGTAGGTGTGTCAATATGAATCCAGATGGCTGCGTCATTTATATATTTTCGCACAGCGCTACACACATTTGCAGCTGTGGTGGCATTACCATACATCGCTGAATCAGGCCCTCTGTTTGTCACTAGGGTAATCCAGAAAGTAAAGACTGTTTGCCTGTAAATTAAATGTATAACAAGAAAACTATTTTTCATTAATTTTTTTTTTAAACACAGAGAACCTTTGTCTATTCCTCCACATAGTCACCTCCTTCATTTAAGCATTTATCATATCTGTGCACAAGCTTTCAAATCCCTTGTTGTACTTGGCTGCCTCCAGTCCATTAAATCGAAAACGTCTCACCCAAAACTGTGACAAGTGACGGGCGTCCTGGTCGGTCTTCGTCATGCACATTTGTTTGTCCATTATTGATAATTTCACACCACTTTTGGACACCATACACCTGCTTCAATTGACGATAAATTCCGGCAAGTCTCATTTTCTGTGCATTCAAGAATGAAATAACACTTCATAGTTGGAGGAATTCCTATTGCAGCATTCATTTTAACAATGCACAACATCACCAAAAACAACCATAGCAGCACACCACTCAGAGAGCACTTAGAAAACAGGTTAGGGTAACTGCCAGATCATGAATTGGGGAGGATGAATGACCTGCATGGTGGGAATGCGCAAACGGTCTTTACCTTCTGTATTCGGGATTACCCTCATATATTTGTTTATGTTGTTCTGTGTCCTGGAGTATCACCCCATCAGGACATAATATGATTAATAACTCAAAAACATAAGAAAGGGCAATCTTGCTCTTTGTATACTTACCTAGGGCCTGATTCAGAGATGACACAATGGCGACTTTTCTGCAGAATGGGAGATGTTTAGCTATTGCACATGTGTCAAATTCGCACTGTGCAGGGTCTGTGATTGTCTTGCGATTCCGCATGCACTGAGCACCCATTCACAAAGTGAGTGACAGGTAGTTTGGGGGAGGTAATGGAGGGGGTCAGAAAAACGCAGGTGTGTCTTACTGTTTAAACGCCATTACATGAGCGCGCATAAATTAGCCATTGTGATCGCATGTGAGTTCTCTACATGTCAGGAGAGCCACTGTATTTGAGACAAGTCAGACCTGTTGCAAGGGCCACATGACTGGTCGATGTGCATAGATGTTACTGATATTTACGCTGGTACGGGACGTCGGGCGCAGGTGAGAAGGCAGCAGTGGGAGTCCTTATGCTCAGTAAACTTTGGAACTATTAGCATATTTTCGCAGCTGCGTTCCATGCAAAATCACAGCTGCGATCACATAGCATTCATCTCTGAATTAGGCCCCTAGTGCGACTCTTTCTTTCTAATATATAAAACTGAAGCAATACTTTTTATAATCCAATTAGATTGCACATAGAGCACCTATTTATCCTCTTCATTCTTCATGTACACAAAAGCATACATTTGCATAAACACATCACCCGTCGCACCTGCTGAGAGATTCAATCTAAACAGTAGGTGCCATCTTCAGAAGCAGCCAGCCAATTAGCAGTGCATTGCTAATCACTCTCCCACTCCCGCAGGGTGACAATTATATTTTCTCCAGTTTGTGAAGATGATATTACAGTTTCCAACAACTCCACTAAACAAATGTGATATTTCCACAGTGAGAAGCAGAGGCAGCTTCCCACATATCAACCCCTTTCTGAGTAATAATCTAAGACTCATTTCAGCTGTAAGAATCCTATTAGTGCTTGTTACAGTTGTAGCAAAGATTGTCTGAATCTGTGTTACAGAGACTGTAAGCAAATTTCAGTGACAGGGTGTTTGCACAAATGTGGCCTATGCAGAGCAGTACATACTGCAACTGTTAGGTGGCATATGCCCTGCACCTGCTATAGAACAGGTGCACACACAGGACCTCATTCAAAGTCGGTCGTTGCGGCAGCTCGGTCGTAAGGGAAAAGGGTCCGGATATGCAAATGAAGCGCTAGCAAGTTGCGTCGTTAAGATGGGATCGTTAGCTGGACGAGCGAGGGGAGGATGCAGCCGTAAGACTAAAAACACGCCCCCCTTCTCGTTCGCAATACACGTCATCTCCGGGCATATAAGGATTAAACGAGACCATCGGGAACCATCGGAGCAGGTCGTAGAGCTTAAGGTTGACCATACCCTCTCTTAAGCACTACGATCAAGTCAGTGTAAAAACCTCCCATGTCACATGTGCCATGACACTACTTAGTTAATTATGCACTCCCATAAAACGCCCTTTGCATAGTCAGGCACGCCTGCGTTCGGATCTCCACTTCCCCGTTCACAAGCACCTTCCCCTGTTACCACCCAGAAACGCCTCATTCTGTCACTCAAACTAACGACCTGGCCAAGTTGAAGGAGAGAGAAATTTCCGATCGCAACAGCTAGTTTGCGCATGCGCATTGCGAAACTTACACATGCACTGTTTTGCGAACATCGCTGGGTACGACCGAGCGGCCGCTTACGACCGACTCTGAATGAGGTCCACAGAGTGATGATAATGACTTGTAGTAACCGAGGCATATATGCTGCCAAAGCAGAAGGTGTGTAAGGTAATACACATGTGTGAGGTAATACACTTTTTCCATGCACTTGTGAACAATGGGCCTGATTCAGCAAGGATCGCAATTAAAGAGCTGCACGCAGGCTATAGCTTTGATGTATGCACGCAGGCAGCTTTGCAATTGCGGTCCTTGCAGATATGGTAATGCACAGGAGGCATCACGCCCGCTGTGCATTACTTATCCGAGCTGCGTTGTCCACAGAAGCATCGGATACTCTGCAGGAACATCGGCCAGTTAAGGTACCCCATGGGGTCACACAAGCCACCCCCGCTGCAGATGAGAGGAAGAGGCCATAAAATCCTGGTCTCTTCCCTACCCCCAACGGCGCCGGTCATCACCACCGCCCCCCCGCCCACAAATGGCAGCAGACTGTCAATCAATGATCAATGATAGTGTGCTGCCAGTCTGCGTGCGGGATCACAGACCTGTTCTGCACATGCACAGAACGGGTCAGGCGCCTGCACAGATTGCAGATCATCGGGAATCTGCGTTTAGCAGTGCACTAGCGTGCACTACTAAATAAGGCCCAGTATATGCTTACGGTGCTATCAACTCTGCATCTGACCCTATGGGGCATATACAAATATGTGCGAGAAAAGCAAAAAACCTGCACCTGTGAGATTTTTCCTGCAGGTGCGGGTCTTTTGCGATTCAATTAGGTGTGTTTTTTTTTTTCTATTTTGTGCGCCTGGAGGTTTTTATCTTCGCACCTTCAGAGCAAGTGTGATTTTTTTTTTCTAAAATCGCTAATTTTAGGAAAAATCATTGGGACTTGCTCTGGGATCCCGGCGGCACCCCTCCTAATAACTAATTAAGCTTTTGGTAGTTTCCAATTAGCTTAATTAGTCAGTAATTACTCACCTCCCAAAGTGCTGTCTTCTGCATCCAGCGTCGGGACCCGGACTCCAGCAGCAGTGGTGAGTATGTAGTGTGTGTGAGAGTGTATGAGTGAGTGTGTGTGTGCATGAGTGTGTGTGTGTGACCCCCAGTGTATGTGTGTCCCCCACAGTGTTAGTGTGGCCCCCCCGGAATGGGTGCTGGGAGAACTACATCTCCCAGCAGCCCTTGCCCCTCCTAGCAGTCCCTGGAGCCTCCCAACAGCCCTCGGGACTCCAGGCAGCCCCTTCTCCAGTGAGAAGATAGAGGGGAGGCCACCGGGAGCCGCGGAGACCACCGGAGACCCCCAGGTAGGTAAGTGCAGAAATTTTTAATTTTCTTTAAGCGGCGTGGGGTTTTCAAAACTGAAAACCCTGCAACAACTTTTTTTAAATTGGATACTGTGGGTATCGGGACTGCAGCAATCCAAAATTGGGTGCGAGGGTCGCAAGGTTTTTTACCTCGCGCCCAATTGAATATGCCCCTATGTGTGTAAATACAAGTGTCCCTATTGGACTCTAATTTCCTTGTTCTTTCACATGGGTTCTGTTTCGGGTATGCCAGATTCAGGATATCGACATTCACAGTGTTGACACTGACAATGTCGACTTGTTCATTATGTCAATATTATGAATGTCGACAGTCATAATATCGATACTCCTATTTTAGTTTAACCCTAATATCATGTGTTGACATTCATAATGCCAAATTTTGAACATGTCAAAATTGTATTAGTGTCAACAATGTGAATCACGACATGTTGAATGTTTACATTCTGAACCTGTTAACATTAGTGTCCATATTTTGTCTACATTACAGTGTTAACACCGACTACAGCCCTCTGTTTCACGTACTGTATACAGACTGCATGGATAAACTAACCATTGGATTTCCAAAGCAACTGTCCAGCACAAATATGTACAATAGCATTCACCAACAGCACTTACAGTATATTCCCAAGACTGTCCCAGCTTTTAGCTCACTAAACTGGCATGACATGCTGGAAAAAGGAAGTAGTATTGCCCCAAATGGCCATGGTTTGTCAGATGGAACATGTCACACTTTGCAGTGAACTTTCTATCCGGAGCGCCAGCAAATGCGCTCACCATGTATAGCATTATGTCTGTCCTGTGCTTGGTTGGCCTCATGTGTTTTATGGTAATTTGTACCCAAGTGTGTTTTTTGTGTCTTTACAACAATTTTGATTGTCATGCTTTGCCACTCTTTTCCAATTTAAGGCTTGTTAAGTAATGCATCTGTACAAAAATGTCTTTTGAAACATACAGGCTTCACACAATTTGTAATCAACATCTTTTGGATTCTTAGAAATTATAACTGTATTTAAAACTAACCATGCTGAAAAACAATTTTGTGCTTTTTGCTGCTTCTTGCATTCGCTGTGAGATGTTAGTCTTTATTGAAAGCCAGTAAAATGTTGTTTTTGCATAACATTTATATTATGAAGGGTTGTAGGAGAACAAATTCTGATTGCAATTGTAGTAATCTTTGTTGCATATGACTCATTGGAGACTTAGTAATTGGGACACAAAAGTTGTAAAGGTCATGCTATACCAATAATCCTGGATACACTTTCAAGGTAAGAAAAATTAAATGTTTTTATGGATAGAACATTTCGCAACCATTTTCTGCTTGCAGGTAAATGAAGCCAGTTCCAAGCAGCACTTTTTACTGTACAGTAGCTAATTTTATTCAATTTATCTTCTAAAATCTTTTTTTTTGTCAGGTTCTCTAAATTGTAGGCCTGAACATATTACTTTGCATTAACATGCAATGGAATATACAGATGTGTCCGCATACACTGTGGCTTCAGTTGCACCAAACAGCATCTCGGTGCGCCAGTTCCCAGGCAACTCAGCCAAGTGTCTTTCAGACACTTTCAACCAATCAGCAGATGCTGCCACTGAAACCTTCTGCTGATTGGCTGAGAGTGTCTGACTCTTCACTATTGTGTAGTGCAGTGACCCATGTGGGAACTGTCACAGAAATCCAAAATGTATTTTATGCACCAGAGATGGGAAGACATCTTATCACCATCAGTGTCCTAGAATAGAGAGGCTACACAGTTAACTTCACCAAAGGAGAGTGCATTGTGAGAAACAGAAGTGGCACAATTACCACTACAGACACAAAGTGTCAGCATTTCTATGCCCTTGATACACAGCACTGCCATGCAAAGATGACAACTTAATAACAGCCATTGGAACTATGGCATAGAAGATTTGGTCACCTTGGATATGATAGTGTTCAAAAGCTACAGAGCAAGATGGTCATAGGAATGTCAGTGACTAATACAGAGAGACTGTATGTAAAAGCTGCATATTTGGGAAACAGAGTCATCATCCGTTTCCAAAGTCAACAAGTAGGACTACAGCACAACACGAGATAGTACATTCAGATATGTGTGGTCCAATGGAAGTAAAGTGTCTTTGTGAATACAGATAATGCGTGACATTTACAGATGACGTCACGAGAATAACACAACTGTACTTCATAAAAGAAAAATCTGAATTGGCAAAGAAGATTGCAGATTATAAGAGACTTGCATAAAACCAGGATCTGATAATGTTGGAGAATAGCTCAACAGAGAGGTGGAACAATTCTTGAGAAAATATGTAATAGAGCACCAATTGACCATTATCTATAGTCCTGAGCAAAATAGTGGCAGTGAAAGAGTAGACTGTACAATAGTGGTGAGAGCAAGCTGTGTGTTTAAGGAAACCGTGTCCATAGCAGTTTATGTAAAAGCCAAATCACACAGAGGAGAACCTCACCAGGCGCTAGTGTGCTTTACAATTAATTAAATAATTTCTGATACTTGAAAATTGGTTGCTGCTGCTAAGCATAAGGGGCTGGACCTTATGTAAAAGTTCAACAGAAGAGAAATGAAAAAGAAGAAGCACTAACCAAAATTGGTATCACAATTTTAATCAAATTAAAACAGAATGAAAATAAGATAAAATTTGATTGGGCATAAAAAGTTTCAGCTGATCCCAATAAACAATGGTAGCATGAATAAATAACACAATAATAAAGTACAGAAAATCAATACAATAAAACTGTGTAAAAAAATAAATGTAATTGGCTACATAAATGGTTAATTCCTTCTATCTCCCATTCAGATACACGACTTAGAACCAATGATTAAAGGAAAATCTGCCACAATTCCTAGATCTGTTTTAATGAGAGAATCTTCCAGTTCCTGGAGTGGTAAAAATCCCTTGTTGTAGGAGAATATTATGTGTGCACACAATTGATTACATTTGGGAACTTCTCATAATAGGTCAATTTGTGCGGTTTCCTTTTTCTTGATAAGGTCTTGCAGCACTGTATTTGTAACAAGATGCAGACACAATTTGATAAAAAAAACACCTGTGATGTTTCAATCTGCTGGCAACAGAAACATTAGTTCAAATCTTTCATCCTGCAGCTGGCCGTCAGACCGCAATCAATTAATTAATTAATAGACGCTGGTACAGATGAATGTATCTTAGTGTAGATTAATTCACCTTAGATTGCATGCTCCAAACTTTTATGATCAAACTAGCAGCTTGGCATATAAGATGTTAATAGTTTAACACAAGGCCAGATTAATGTCTGTGGGGGCCCATGGGCAACAAACTTGTGGGGGCCCCTATATACCACCGTCCCCTGTAGTAATGCCCTTCATGCAGTGCCCCCAGTAGTGGTCACCCTATGAAGTGCCCCCAGTAGTGCACCCAGACCCAGTAGTGGTCCTCCCTATGCAGTGCCCCTTATATAATGCCCCAGTAGTGGCCCCCCTATACAGTGCCCCCATTAGTGCACCCAGACCCAGTAGTGTCCCACCCCTATGCAGTGCCCCTTATATAATGCCAAAGTAGTGGTCCCCCTATACAGTGCCCCCAGTAGTGCCCCTTATATAGTGCCCCCAGACCCAGTAGTGGTCCCCCACATGCAGTGCTCCTTATATAGTGCCCCCAGTAGTCCCCCCCTTATGCATTGCCCCCAGAAGTAGTCCCCCCTATACACTGTCCCCAGTAGTAGCCCACCTGTATTCAGTGCTGCCAGTAGTTGTCCTATGCATTGCCCCCAGTGCCCCCATGAAGCAGCCCCCCCTATGCAGTGCCCCTTACACACACAAAAAAACCCCGAAAATTACCTGAAACCCCGCTCCTGACGCGACCGCTGCTGTCCACTCCGGCTCCTCTTCTCCTGCACTATGGGAGAGAAGTCATCATCATGATGTCACTCCCATCATCCGGAGCTGATAAGTGAGCTCCAGCCGGCTCCCTCCATTGAAGCAGCAGCCAATGAGAGTCTGTGTGACTCTCATAGGCTGCTGTAACATACAGTACACACAGCTGCCACCGGCGGCTATGTGTTTGTCACTGTGTAGTGTGGCCACGCTCACTGCGCGGTCTACACTACACTAGCGTCGGGGACACTAGCAGTGGGTGAAGCCACCGGCTGCACCACTGCTTGTGGGGGCCCTCTGTGTGTGGGGGCCCAGGGACGACCGCCCCTGTCGCCCCTCCTTAATCCGGCCCTGGTTTAACATCTTCTGAGGAAACAGCCCCTTGATCGTGGCTGAGAAACGCGTCAAGCTCCAACCCCTCCGGTTGTTCACCACTAAGGATGTTACCTGGCAAACAGCTCTCTTCCATCAGAGCGGGCATCAGGCTTCTGGACCGCACCAGCACGTTGTTCCCACGGTTCACCCAATTCACTAGCAGCCAAATTTTTCTGGATCAATCATCCGCAGCATTACAGACCTCCGGAGGTCCCCGTCTGAGGTAGCGGTAAGCAGCACTCACCAACATTACCTGGCTTCACCGTTATTGATGGACTGTTCCACAGCACAGTGGATTCTAGCCATGTACGGAGGATACACTGAACACTGTCAATAGCTGTTAAACTATTAACATCTTATGTGCCAAGCTGCTAGTTTGATCATAAAAGTTTGTAACATACAATTTAAGGTGAATTAATCTACACTAAGATACATTCATCTGTACCAGCGTCTATTAATTGATTGCGGTCTGACGGCTTGCTGCAGGATGAAAGATTTGAACTAGTGTTTCTGTTGCCAGCAGATTGAAACATCACAGGTGTTTTTTATCAAATTGTGTCTGCATCTTGTTACAAATACAGTGCTGCAAGACCTTATCAAGAAAAAGGAAACCGCACAAATTGACCTATTATGAGAAGTTCCCAAATGTAATCAATTGTGTGCACACATAATATTCTCCTACAACAAGGGATTTTACCACTCCAGGAACTGGAAGATTCCTTCATTAAAACAGATCTAGGAATTGTGGCAGATTTTCCTTTAATCATTGGTTCTAAGTCGTATATCTGAATGTGAGATAGAAGGAGTTAACCATTTATGTAACCAATTGCATATATTATTTTACACAGTTTTATTGTATTGATTTTCTGTACCTCATTATTGTGTTATTTATTCATGCTACCATTGTTTATTGGGATCAGCTGAAACTTTTTATGCCCAATCAAATTTTATCTTATTTTCATTCTGTTTTAATTTGATTAAAATTGTGATACCAATTTGGGTTAGTGCTTCTTCTTTTTGATTTTTCTTATGTAAAAGCCGTTCACCCAAAGTGAGAGTTTAAATCTTGAGAGTTCTCTGAGTCTGAAAAACATGCGAGTTTGCATGTTCTGTGACTTTATTACATTGGCTGAGTTTAAAAATGTGAAGAGTTTTCTCTGACAATTTCTAAACCCTCACCCTATTACTTTGGCCCATTGTATTTAAAAAGACAGTACAAGTTACAGAAAAGCTGGACTTTGACATGCAGAACAAGTATGTGTCACTGCACATGGCAGCAGCTAGAGATATATCTGAACCAGAGACTACCAGCATGGAAGTTGAACCACAGAAAATATTGTCTGCTAGATCAAATGTTTGCAAGTTAGTTGCAAGATATGATGATAAATTTGCAAACATCACATTTAGAGAACATTTAATGTGATGTTTTAAATATGAGCCAAAGTCAAAGGTTGATTGGTGTGAGCGGAAGCCCAAAGTAGGAAAAGAGACTTTGTAAGACTTGGGAGTCAAAAGTACAAAAGACATCAAGAATTGTGACAATAAGAGCAGTCCAAAGTTTGTGAGTCAAGAGACTGTTGCCAAGGCCTATTGTTATGAACTGCCATGCTGCTGGCAGCAGCTCACACTCTTTGCGAGGTCCTAACAGTTGCTAGGTGTCTGGGATGCTTGGCGGCTAAGTCATGCCGGCCGCATGGCATGCTGGTCCCAACTGTTGCCTAGCAGCCAGGACGCTGTCACCAGGGCCATAACTAGGGTAGTGCAACCTGTGCCATGGCGCAGGGTACCGCAGGGCAGGGGGCGCTGTCCGGGCCTGTCAATTTTCTGTTTATTATCATTCTCACTTATAACTTCCTCTTCTTTTATCCCCAGCAACTCTTGGCTTCCCCTAATTCTTCCATGGCCCTTCCACACGGGTGCGTGTCTTATGTCCCTATTTGAAAAATGCGGGGGGTGCCAATGCTCTTTCTGGCACAGGGCACCAAAAAGTCTAGTTATGGTTCTGGCTGTCACTGCTGCTTCTGCCCGGTGGCTACAGCAAGTTTCCTCTAATTAGGGGGCTTGTCTTTGCTGGCTTCCTGATTCGGCAGTCGCCAGGGTAAAAGGCAATGAGGATGTAGCCTCACTGCCGGTTATAGTGTTTTGCCCTGCAAACTAGCTGACGTGTCTGCTGTGTTCCTGTCTAGCCTGCTGGTATCCTGTGAATTCCTGCATCCAGTCCATCCTGTGCCTGTCAATGGATCCTGTTGGACTCCTGTCATTCCCTATTGTTCCTTGCTGAGTCTGTTCTCATTACTCCTCTGCTTACTAGTGCACCTCCAGTTCCACTGCAGTCTCCTGCAGCAAATGCTCCATGTTTTAGTCTGCACACAGTTCCTGGCCTACATCCTGTCTCCTGTTTACATCTACTTCAGGTATTCTTTTGCCTGTTACCACTCCAGCTCTGTAGCCACCTGGTTATTTGCATAAACTTGTACAATCCTGAGTTAAGTCCTGGTGGCATCCAAGTAAGGGTGAGAGCATCATTCTCCTTTGGAAAATTGCGGCTGTTATTGGTGAAAACCTCTGTAGCATGTTTCTAAGGGAATATGCAGTTTCCTAGGTGAGCCCTAACACCTATGCTGTCAGTGAGAGGAGCCTTGCTGATGTACCTGTCAAGATGGTCAAACCAAAGTTGTTTGTTAATTTGTGAGTTTGTATATCATGGAGAAGCTTGTAGAGAGGGGGATTTAGGATGGGAAAGCATTACTGAGAATTCTCCAATATGTCTGCTTGAGGGATGATGTTTCAATTCCCTCACCAAAATGGCCACCTAAGTAACTACAGTGTCATCTTGACTCAGGGCCTGACTCAGCAAGGAACGCAGTTGCTATAACACACGCAATAGGCCGATTGTTGCATACTGCGCATGCATATGCATCACAGTGTTGGAACTAGCCATCGCGATTCGGACTGCAGTGACTTCGCAGACCCATCGCAGAGTTATGACAGGAAGTTCCATTTGCCTGGGCATGCATAAACGCAGCCTGAGGCATGATAGCGTGCAATGAAGAAGTCATTTCTGAGTAAGGTCTGACCCTGTGCAAGTGTGTGTGAGGCTGCGATGGTACTTAATTGTACCAATGCTTTTGCAGTCTTTGCATTAGGGAGGGATGCAATCGGGAAACTGGCTGACGTGATCCCGACAGCCGGCTTCCTGACTGCTTTATCCTGGCGTGGGTTAAATGACAGGCATCTATATCTAGACGCCTGTCATTTTCCCGACGCCAGGAGACAGGCGCCCGGCATCCCGATCGTAGTGATGCCGGGCGCCGCGAGCGGACAGCCGCAGGGGGGGAGGGTTAGGTTTAGGGCACCCGGGGGGGACTTAGGGTTAGGCACTCCCCCTGGAGGGTTAGGTTTAGGCTAGGGGGAGGGACGGTTAGGGTTAGGCACTTAGAGGGGGGATTAGGGTTAGGTACTTGGGGGGGAGGTTAGGGTTAAGCACCCCTAAGGAGGGTTAGGGTTAGGGGGGTTAGGTTAGGTTAGATTTCACTTACCTCAGGACATTTGGGATTTCCAGCGCTATCGGCCTGCTGCTGCCGGGATCTGTTCAGCTGTCGCTGCCGGAGATCGAACCGCCAGTCATGCGGCCGGCGGTATTTCATACCGCTTCCATTACGGATGTGTGTAAGATAAAGTGGGCATCCTTATGTAGTGCTGCGACAGAATAGCAATCGCAATTAATTAGCATAGTATCACAGTTGAACTGCATGCATAATCGCTATTGCATTCACAGTTGCGTTCCATAATGAATCAGGCCCTCCGTGTGTGTGTGTAGACTGACATAGTGGAAGATGGACGTCTTCTTTTTAGCTCCAAGAGACCTGGTACTTTTATTGAGGGAAAGTGTGTTGAATCCACACAAGAAACATATTATAAGATATTGAATATAAAGCCAACCCAATAATTAGAGAAAAATGGGTGTCTTTTATGCATAAACCTATTTAGGGTATGGATGGTGGTGCACCATGGAAAAAGTACAGTATACTTATATAGAGAGTGCTTAATCATAAAGATTGATTCAGTAAGACAGATTTTCCTTTTTGGTGAACTATTTTTGTGAAAATTAATTTCTACCTTTTGAATAAGAATATAAAACTTAACTTTTAATTGTTCTTACATATAAAACATAAAAGACATAGAACAAAAGTACAGACAATTGTTTAAAAAAATTAAACTGAAATAATTATGATTATCTCCTTATCTATTCCAATAACAAGGAGATATATAAAGGATTGTAAGAAAGCAATAATCCTACAATCTTAATATTGGCTCAGAGAATCCTGCATATTTTTAGTCTTATATATAGTCCTGTTTATGCAACAATATATGTGCTCAATCGCAAAAAACATCAATCATATGCTGTATTTATGAGACCAATATATTGTGAAACAAAAAGTGAAAATATCTACCCATATTAGAATTTGCACATAATAAGAATCTTCAGATCCTTAAGTATTGAGGAATCCAAAAATTTTAATTTTCTATTGTAAATGGTAAGTAGTTTCAGCAGGCAAAAACATCTTAATAATTTTCCCACGGATATTCAAAGTTAGTATAGGCTCAGCATTAGACCTCAGGTGTATACTGTATCTAAATATACTTCACAATGTCACCAGTGGCTTGTGGATGTTATATATGCTATTTTACACCAGCCACATTTTAATTTAAATCGTATAGGGTATGTTGTGTGATCAGTGTCTAGTGGATATAATGTATCCTATTCCACATTGCATCAGCCATGTTAACATTACAGTCATATGGAAAAACATCCACAAAAGCATTCACTTCACATAGTATAATACAATATCTTTCTTGTTTTAACATTTCAGATGACAGGGAGATATACTGCAGTGATCCCTATAGAAAAGATATTCTGAACCAATTGGGGGAAGACACCTCTAACATGAACTCTGTTTACCAAGGTATTGAACCAGGGGCAGATTGGGCTGGAGAACCAGCCTGGGAAATTTACAGAAGCAGCCCTTATAGAGGCGGGGTCTGTTGAGGGGGTGGGGTCTGTCGAGGAGGGCAAGATCCCTCCTCATAGAGCCGGATTCTTAGTTGGACGCAAAAAATATTTGGAAAAAGCTGAAGTCTATTTATGTCAATTTACACTTCGCTTTTTACATAGAGCCCAGTATGGATCTTGCATTTCTGAGTGAGTTAGTGTATGTGTGTGTGATCTTGTGTGTGGGTATTTAGGACCTCATTCAGAGCCGGTCGCACAGAGCGTGCGGTCGGTCTGAATGAGGGGAGGATGTCTTGAATTTTCAAGACGTCCTCCTTTGCGGTGGTAAGGCTGTGGGTTAACACCCACAGCCTTACGACCGCCTAAGGTGATGGTCGCGATGGTCGAGACCATCGCAACCATCGGAGCTTACGACGAGACCCTAGGGTAGGGTCTCCCTTGTCATAAGCCCCGAAGAGCTTTCAGCTCTGTCTGAGCCGGAAGCTCTCCACTGACATCACTAGTGATGTCAGTGGGGCCGCCCCCAAATGGTAGGCGTTCCCATGGGAACGCCCCCGTTTGGGCTGCCACCCCCCCGGCCCGCCTTCCAAACGGGGCGAGCTGTCAATCAACATCGACAGCTCTCCCCCTTTGGATCGAGACCCGCTACGACCGGCGCTGTCGGTGGTAGCGGGTCTCAGGCATGCGCACGACGGCGCCGGCGTGCCCATACTCTGTGGGGGGGCCATCGACCCGGTCCGAGCGCATCGGCGCTAACGACCGGGTCTGAATGACCCCCTTAGTGTGGATTCGGCTATAACTGTTAAAATACATATATAGCAAAAAACATATCCACACAAAAATTAACATACAGGACAGGATGCAAGATGCATCGTATTCGGCATGCATGCCGAAGTGATTGTTTGTTATTTAGTGTGACTGTGACATTGTTTGCTGTTTGTGTGGCACTTAGCTTGAGTGATAATGTGATTGGCAGGGCTACTGTAATTGATGAGTGTAGGGACATTGAGGGTCAGTGCGTGATACAAAAGGTGAATGTGATTGAATGATAGGACTATAAAAGGACAGAGTAAGTGACGGGCAGTATGAGTAGCAGGAATAATGAGACTGAGTTACAGGCAGTGTAAGGACACACAATGTGAGTTATGGGGGTAGGGAGGATGAAGGCACGGTTGCAACTAGAACCCCTTTAGCTAATGGACCCTGATGTCATCATTTACTATTCAAATGTGATGGGGTACTGGCGTGTCCCAGCACCTTTATCAACCACCTTCAATGTTCTGTGAGGACCTGAAAATGAAGACAACAGTATGGCAGTCGACTGGAGAGCAGAAAAGACACTTACCACAAGTGTGTGTTTGTAAGTTGCACTGAACTGCTTCTAAGGGCTCATTCAGAAATCAACTATATTTATTAAAAACATAAAAGGGGTATGGTACACATTTTAGCCAATCACATTATTTTTCAGATAAACAAATTTCTTCAGTACATTCTCATAGAATTGTTTAATATTCCTTTCTAATTCAAGGTTTGTGATTTAGGAACATAAAAATACTTGGTAAATTAAGAACCAAAACAAAATAATGTCCCAGATGGTGGTTTTTGTGACCTTGTGCAATCTAATGCATAATTCCTTAAGGAATAGAACCACAAAATAAGAATTGTTTACTTAAAGCAGAAGAAACAGATTAATTAATAAACCGTATAGAAATGCTTTTAATCACATATCCTCATAAACCCCTCTTTTGATTAAAACATTCACAAAAAAAGCTACCTGAGACACCAAGACGATAGAGAGGATATAGTTGCTAGTGCCTACTTTCCTCACATGTTATCATGGAATCGGTATGTAATACCGCTGGCCGCATGGCCGGCAGTTCGAATCTCTTCCTCTGTCAGGCAGACAGAGGAAGAGATCCCGGCAGCAGGAGCCCAACAGCGCTGGAAATCCCGATCGTCCCCAGGTAAGTACTAACTAACCTAACCTACCCTCCTAACCCTAACCCTCCCTTAGGGGTGCCTAACCCTAACCTCCCCCCCAAGTGCCTAAACCTAATCCCCCCTTCCCCACTGCCTAAACCTAAGTCTAACCCTAACCTACCCCCGGGGGTGCCTAGCCCTAACCCTCCCTACCCCTAGCCTAACCCTAACCTCCCGGGGGGGGTGCCTAACCCTAAATCCCCCCCAGGAGCCCTAAACCTAACCCTCCCCCCCCGCGGCTGTCTGCTCGCGGCGCCCGGCATCCCTTCGATCGGGATGCCGGGCGCCGGTCTCCCAGCGTCGGTAAAATGAGCATAGTCTACATCTAGATGCCGGTCATTTCACCCTCGCCTGGATATGACAGTCGGGAAGCCGGCTGTCGGTGTAATGTCAGCCAGCTTCCCGATTGCATCCCGTTATCATAAGGACCACATTCGAGAAGAGCAATATGTCATTTGACACATACCAATCAGTCTCTTTCCTGTGCAGAAATACAAAGTGTTATCATTTCTTTGTCTTTACTAAAAGCCAGGCTGCTGGTTTCTGAATACTTCTGGCAGGGTCTAAACCCTAGTGTCCTAACCCATTACTGGAGTATACCATATTTTGGGGGAAATTCAAGGGCATACTTTGTTCTGTTCTTTGTATTATTTTCTTAAAACTATATGACAAATAACAATTGCAAATAGCTAAAACAAATAATATGATTACAATCACCACTAATGGGTGTCTCAATCTGTTAGTAACTTTTTTCATTGACGGTGAGCCATGTACAAACATGTCCCACCAGTTGGATTCTAATCCATCCTTAAGGCTTGTGGCCAGATGTTTCAGTTCTACTTGTTCTACTTCTGTAGTCATTAGGGCATGATTGGTTGAATAATTCATTTTCTTAAGATGTTCTTCCAATAGCCGTGTATTGTTTACAGCATCGTTGAGGGGCTGTAAATTATATGAAATTGCTGTATATATGGAATAACCTGTTCCCTGTAGCTGCACAGTTTTTTTCTTCATATTTAAAAAAGATGTAAGTATGTCTTCTCCAATCTAAGGATGAAATGTTATACATACACCCTGAGAATGGTGCCTGGTTCAGATCTCACTGATTTGTGCTAATAACACAGACAAATTGGGGACCTAGTTCGATGAACATATCTTTTTCATGATTATGCAAGGCCCAATTACAGGCACTTGTTGGATGATCCTACTTACAAGGTTCATAAAATGTAGGATGCTGATTACATACCATCCCTTGAGATGTAGATATGCAAACGGATAGATCGCATGTTTAGTAATACATTCCTTAACCACAGGCTTATAAGTTTCTATACAAACAAATCTTCTTACTCCCTTTAAACGTTAATACTCCTTCATTCTCACTTTTTGCACCTTTTTTTTCTAATCACTGCAAAAGCTCCCCAGGTGTCCAGGCATAATCAATAGCTATCTGGACACCACACAACATGAAAAGGATATACGACTTAATTTAACTTCTTCAATGGACACAGTCAATTGTTTTGCAATGTGATGCGTGAACCCAGGTGTCTCTTCCTTCCAGCTTCACAACTGTAGGCGCGGTCAACAGTACTTGATAAGAACCATCATATCTGGGTTCCAAAGTTTTTCATACATGTCTTTTCAAATATACAAAGTCTCCAGGATGTAAAATATGAGCTCCTGCGAGAGACTCTGGATCAGGAAGGGAAGAAAAAACCTGAACATGCATTTTAGTTAGAATCTGTGATAAAACACACATGCAATCAATTAAATTACCATGATTATACTGTAATTGCTGAGGAAAATAACATCCTGTCTTAGGTGGACTCCCAAACAAAAATTCAAATGGTGACAACTTATGAGGCCTAATTGGTGTAACTCTAACAGAAAATAATGCTAATGGTAGATATTCTAACCAGGTTTTCCCTGTTTCTTTCATGACATGTTGCATAATTTCATCTGTAAAATGAGCCTGACTCTATGACTTCTGGTACTCCATATCTGCATATCACTTCTGAGATCAATTTCCTTGCTGTTGTTTTAGATGTTGCTTTGGCTACTGGCCAAGCTTCTGGCTAAATATGTCCGTAACCACTAACACATGTACTCATATGTTCCACATTTTGGTAACTGGATATAGTCTATTTGTAGTCTTTGAAATGGTTAGTATGCTTTTGGAGTGTGTTTTTCAGGTACCTTGACCTTTTGTCCAGGATTATGAAGTCCACATATACAGCAAGCTGCGGTGTACCTTGTAGCTGCCAAGTTAAATCCTGGTGCTATCCAATGCTTGTGTACTGTATTGGTCATAGATTCTTTGACTAGATGAGTGGGACCATGTATAAGTGACAACATAGCTGGGTATAGGGCTATTGGTAAACATAATTTGCATCCTACACACCACAATAGTTCGGCATTCTGGTATGCTCCCATTTTAATCAAAGTCTTATATTCTGCTTGTGTAGCTTGTTCCTGGAACTTGCATAGAGTCTGGAAAGTATCCTGATATTCTTTTTGTTCTTCTTGTGGGGAATGTTCTGCAGTATTTTCCAACTGGGCCAGACAGACAGGTGACACCCTCAGGGCTGCCTCCTTTGCTGCTGCATCTGCAAAAGCGTTACCTTTGACTTCTGGCATCTGTTCCTTGGTATGGGCTTGAATTTTGATTATGGCCAGTTTAGTAGGTAACTATAAAGCAGACAACAAATGCCTAATAAGAGCTGCATGTTTGATGGGTTTTCCATTGGAGCCCAAGATGTTCCTACTCTTCCAGATTGGGCCATAGCCATGAGAAACTCCCCACGCGTATCTTGAGTCTGTATAGATGTTCACTTTTTGTCCTTCAGCCATAACATGGGCTGCTGTTAGGGCTATTAGTTCAGCTTCTTGTGCTGAGCAGTGAGCTGGTAGGGCTTCCTGAACTAGTATTTCATGGTGAGAGATAACAGCATATCCTGTTCTGGGTGAACCATCCACATAGTATATTGACCCATCCAGAAACAAGGTAAGGTCAGCATTGGGCAGACAGTCTTCTGTGATGTTAAATAGTGTACTCATCTCAGTCTCCATAAGTTCCAGACAATTATGCCGAAAATAGTTTGTCTGTACATTTTCTTCATCCTCAGACAAATATCCAGTATCTACATCTTCAGCTTCATCCTGTTGGGTTACTCTTTTAGGAAATATGCTTCGGTATGTGATACCCTTGTCTGATGATTCATTAAAATTTTCCTGTGCACTCCCCTCTTTTGAATCATCAATAGGGAGGAAAGTGGCCGGATTGAGAACAGTACATCTCTTGATGGTCACATGTGAAGAGCTGAGTAGTGCCACTTCATATTTAGTCAATCTTGCTGTTGACAAGTGTTTTGTTTTGGTTTGATTGAGAATTTCTGTTACTGAATGTGGTACTTGAATAACAAATGGATGATCGAGGACTATGGCCCTGATTCAGAGCCACTCGCTAGTGGCAGTACGCTCATTCCGAGCGATGTTCGCACATCTGCGCATGCGTATGGTTTTTAGTACGCATGCGCAGACCAGTCAGTGCGGGCGAAAATCGTTTGTACGCAATATAGCGAGTGCCTGCTATTTTGAGTGACAGAATGAGGCGTATGTGGGTGGTAACAGGGGAAGGTGCTTGAAAACGGGGAGTGGAGATCAGAACGCAGGCGTGCTTAAAGGTCAAAACGGGCGTTTTATGGGTGTGCATAATTAAAACAGCAGCGTCATTGACCACGTCACTTGGTTTTTTTTAACTCAGAACTGCTCGCAAAATAGCGGTTGAAAAAACCAACCCCAAGAATAGCGAGCAGTTCATATCCTGTTCGATGTACTCGATTAATCTAATAAATAGCGGACATGACGTATGGTGCGAGCGGCCAGGGGGCGTTTTTAACAAATAAACGAGCGTATGTTTTGCTCGCTCGTTCAGACTTAGAGGTGTGAACAGACTGCAATGTGCGAACGGATCATTTGAATAGCCACCCCTTGTTTTTGAACGAACGACCGCAAATAGCGAGTGGCTCTGAATGAGGGCCTATATCCGAGACTTTATCCTTTAAAATTGCTGCTGCTGCTACTGCTTTGATACAGGATGGAGTTCCTTGAACAATGGGATCAAGCTGGGCAGAGTAATATGCCACTGGTCTTTGCTTTGTTCCATGTTTCTGAGTGAGAACTCCTAAAGCATGTCCTTTCATTTCATGGCAGAAGAGATTAAAAGGCTTACTGTAGTCTGGTAGTCCCAATGCTGGTGCATTTGTAATAGCATGTTTAAGTACCTGGACAGTCTCTTGAACTTCCTGTGGATTAATAGGTTCACTCTGTTGTTTCTTCTTGAGGACATCATACAAAGGTTGCATTTAGTAGAGAGGCAGAACAGAGCCATTCTCTGCAATATCCTATAAGTTCCAAGAAAGCTCTTATCTGTTTTATAGTTTTTGGAAGAGGTGCTTTTTTGTATGGCCTCAGTTCTTCTGGTTGTCAGATGTCTTGTACCTTGAGTAATACAGTGTCCCAAAAATACAACTATCTTTTGTACTGCTTACAATTTGTCTCTGGATACTCTGTAATTCTGTAGAGCCAGTAAGGATAGTAAAGATAACGTTTCTTCTTTACACTGATCTTTAGAGTCTGTGGCCAGCAACAGGTCATCAACATATTGAATCAACTGTGTGGTTGTCCACTTAGGTCTCCATCCTTGCAATATCAAGCTCATTGCTTCTGAGAATTTTGAAGGACTGGAGGCACCCCCTTGAGGCAATATTGTCCAGCAATACTGACATTCATTATGTGTGAAGGCCAATATCTGTTGACTTTTGTCAGCAATAGATATGGAGAAAAATGCATTTGCCAAATCAATGACAGTAAACCACTCAGACGTTGATGGTATCATATTGAGCATGGTGTGTGGGTTTGGAACAATAGGTGTGTTGATCACCAACCTTTTGTTGACTTCTCTGAGGTCATGAACCCTCATAAAATGTTTCTGTGTATCTCCAGGGATGGCCCTTTTCTTAACCAGAAGTCTTTGGGGTACTCCCTGGGGATTTGCATTTTTTTAATATTCCCGCATCTTTATATTGTTGAATCTGTAAGTCAATTGCTGCTGTCTATGTTGTATTCAGTGGGTATTGTGTGGGTATTGTTGAATACCTGGTTAAAGCCTCAGCACTACTGGGCTGACAGTCAATAGTCCCACATCATTCTTCCTTTAGACCAGACCTGTGTTGTGACTTGCTAAAGCCATCCTAAATCAGGCTCTTCCCTTTATTCTTCTGCTTTGAGGAAACATACTGCAGCCTCAATTTGTGTTTTTTAAGTCTTTGGTCTCCTCCGGCTGTCATGACGACTCCATTTGGTGTATACTTGATGTTAGCTTGCAATTTGAACAGGACATCTGCTCCCAACAGATTATATGGACAAGTGGGTGAAGTAAAAAACCTTATTGGGACTTCAATATGCTCATTTCCATTGTTTACCATTGTTAGAGTGCTTAGCTTTAAAGGGGTTGGGAATCCTGTTAAACCTGTGGCTGTAAGGGTTGAAGGGGTTAATAGGTTAGCAGGTACCTCCTTTTCTCTTAAAACTGTGTATCAATTAAACAATTGTACTCTTTTCCAGAAGGTAGGCTCAGAGTACCGATACCTTTGGTGATATCAGTTTCTTCTGGAGTAGAGAGTGGGAGGCACACTGGATTGCCTGCTTTCTATTCAGTATCTTCCTCCTTGTCTCTGTTTTCTTGCCAAGTATTGTGTTTAGGACAGTCCGTTTTCATGTGTCCTTTTTGCTTGCAGAAATAACAAAGGCCCTCATTCAGACCCGGTCGCAAGCGCTGAGCGCTCGCAACTGGGTCGATGTCTAGGCCCTGCGCATGCGCAATGGCCACACTGTGCATGCACAAGCCCCGGAGCAAGAGAGAAATTCTCTCGCTCCGGAAACTCACTACAAAAGTTGATTGACAGCTCGGCCCGTTTTGTAGGCGTGGCTGGGGGGTGGTTTCACAAATGCCTGCCATTTTGTGGGTGGCCGCACTGACATCAGCAGTGATGTCAGTGGGGAGCTTCCTGCTCGATCAGAGCAGGAAGCTCCCTGGGGCTTGCAGTTGCCGAGACCCAACCTTAGGGTCTCGCCGCAAGCCCCGATGGTCGCGATGGTCTTGACCATCGCGACCATCAACCTGTTCGGTCGCTAAAGCTGTGGGTGGTAACCCACAGCTTAGCTAGCGACCAGGAGGCCGCACTTAAAAATACAAGCGGCTGCCCTCATTCTTGCAAGCGCCTCTGAATGAGGGCCAAAGTCCCTGTGATCTCATTTGTTCAGAAGTAAATTGTACTCTCTGGCTCTATTGTCTGTTATTTCTTTTTAGGATAGCCCCTAATGGATTGTTCAGGGCTTCTTGCGCTACATACACTGTTACCTTTGGAATAGCTTTCTGTTCTTTAGCTTTACATTGTTTTTCTGCTTCTCTATCTTCAATACCTTCCAAAACCGTTATAAGGGCTTGTACCATTATAGTTCCTGCTTCAGGCCTGGTTAGATATAATTGTTGCCTGTAGATTTTGGACAAACCATTCAGAAATTTAGCCTTGAACAACCTCTGATGCTGTGGGTTTTTACCTTCAAAACCTTCATCTTGTTGTTCCTTATTATGTTTCTTTATCCATGCTTTATGTGTACTTCAAAACAATTTCCATTCATTCTCCTCTAAGCATCCTGTAGGTGGCATGCCTGCCTTCTTGAATACTCTATGTATTCCTTTAGTGGCTTCCCTACCTTCCCTTTCCTTCATAATCTCTAGGGGTGATCCCAGGAGAGGGGGATCCTTACTGTAATGTGCCTCCATTTCTGAGTTGCTGGTCACAATTCTGACTAGAGATTATGATACCTTTATGGAAGGGGAGACTCAATCGGTTGCCCTGTGATGCTTTGCCTTGCAAAATGTTTCTAAGCAGCCCTCCTACAGAACAATATGGGCAGATCCCTTCTAGCCTCGTCCCATAAGTAGTGGATAAAACCGTGATAATAATAATGATATATCACCTGTAAAGCGTCTAACGACTGTAAAAGCCTCAAGTGTAGCAGCAGCCCTTGTTCACTGTTAGGACAGGTTATAACATTAATAGCATTAAAAGTAGTGGTGTAACTAGGGTATTTGGAGCCCAAGGCAAATGAAAAAGTGGAGTCCCCCTATGTGTGCGCGCCGAAGGTGCACGCATCAAAAAATGGGCGTGGTTACTTAAAAATGGGGCATATCAAATGACACACACCCCATCATCACTCAGAACATTCCTTTCCATATGCACCTTAACCCCAGTAGTGCCCCTTATACAGTACCTCCAGTATGCAAAGTCTCCAGTTTTGGTCCCTCTTACGCAGGCCCATAGTAGTGCCCCTTATACAGTACCTCCAGTATGCAAAGTCTCCAGTTTTGGTCCCTCTTACGCAGGCCCATAGTAGTGCCCCTTATACAGTACCCTCAGTAGTGGTCCCCTTTATGCAGACCCCCATTAGTTCCCCTTATACAGTACCCCCAGTATGCAATGCCCCCAGTAGTGGTCCCCCTTATGCAGCCCCTCATTAGTTCCCCTTATTCAGTGCCTCCAGTAGTGGTCCCTCTTATGCAGTGCCCCATGTAGTGGTCCCCCCTATGAAGTACTCCCAGTAGTGGTCCCAATTATTAAGTGCCCCCAGTAGCAGTCCCCCCAGTAGTGGTAACCCCTTATGCAGTGTCCTTTATATAGTGTCCACAGTAGTAGTCCCCCCTATGCAGTGCCCCAAGTAGTGGTACCCCCTATGCAGTGCCCTTTGTATAGTGCCCCCAGCAGTAGTCCCCCCTATGCAGTGCCCCCAGTAATGGTCCCCCTTATGCAGGCCCCCAGCAGTGATCCCCCCTATCCAGTGCCCCTTATACAGTGCCCCCTGTAGTGGTCCTCCCTATTTAGTGCCCCCAGTAGTGGTCCCCCCCAGTGTAGTGCCCCTAGTAGTAAGCCCCTTATAAAGTGCAACCAGCAGTAGTCCCCCATGCAGTGCCCCCAGTAGTGGACCCGTAATAGTAAGCCCCTTATATAGAGCCCCCAATAGTAGTTTCCCCCCAGTAGTAGTCCCAAGTAGAGGGTCCCTCTCCCAATGCAGTGCTCCCAGCAGTGCCCCACCCCCAGTAATGGTGCCCCCAGTAGTAGCGCCCCCCCCCCTGTAGTGCAGACACACAAGTAAAAAAAAAATACACTTACCTGAATCCATGCTCCAGCTCTGGCCACTGCTCCCGCCACCACACGTCAGTCCTCTTGGGCTGGCGCGCTCTGCATTGTGGGAGAGACGTCATGACTCAGCGCCAGCTACACCAGTATCCTCATCCTGTTGTACTTCAACAGTGACATCTTCAATTTGCATATCAGCAAGTGGACTGTGGGTGCTCCTTTCAGCACTTGCAGAGGGCGTGCAAATGGTGGAAAGAGCCACCTCTTCCCGTCCAGTGCTGGGAAGGTCAGGCATCGCAACCGCCACCACACTTGGACTCTCCTTGGGGATTTGTGATATCTTCTTAGAACGCACAGTTCTTCGCTGTGCTTTTGCCAGCTTAACTCATTTGATTTTTTTAAGTGGGATGAGGGCTTCCATTGTCATGTGAAGCTGAACCACTAGTCATGAA
The DNA here is from genome assembly GCA_031769625.1 of Taudactylus pleione. NCBI lineage: Eukaryota > Metazoa > Chordata > Amphibia > Anura > Myobatrachidae > Taudactylus > Taudactylus pleione. The sequence continues at coordinate 10,075,043 of JAUIMM010000045.1, read as the reverse complement.
TATAGGGATAGACCTTAGCCGTTCCTTGCCACTCCGTGTCGTAAATGGCATATTGGCAAGTTTACGTTTCTCATCAGATGATTTAAATGTTTTTTTTAAGGTCATTTTCCTGAACTTTGTCATTTGGGATTGTATATGCCCTCTACTATAACATTGGACATCGGCCTTGGCAGACGACGTTGATGGCATGTTAGTGTCTATGTCATGACTAGTGGCAGCAGCTTCAGCACTAGGAGGAAGTGGTTCTTGATCTTTCCCTACTTTATTTGTATCAGAGAAAGTTTGGTCCTCCATTTATGTTATATTGATATATACGTAAGGCTAAGGCACACACAAACACAGAAAATAATTTTTTATTATTGTTGGAGACTAGTGCACTTTGTGGGTTACACCACCCTTTAAGAAATGAGCCAGCCGGCTCTTTACTTATGGGACACAGGTGCACGCTTGGCGCTGCTCCTTTGTTGATGCACGTGAAGCTACAGTGCACACAATTCACAAAGACAGAAAAAAAAAGAATTTTTTATTTTTTGTGGAGCGCACTTTGAGGGTTACACCACCCTTTAACAGACAGATGCACGCTTGGCGCTGCTGCTTTGAGGATGCATGTACAGTGCAGACAATTCACAAATACAGAAGAAAATATTTTATTTTTGTTGGAGTGCACTTTGAGGGTTACACCACCCTTTAACAGACAGATGCACGCTTGGCGCTGCTGCTTTGAGGATGCACGTACAGAGCACACAATTCACAAACACAGAAGAAAATATTTTATTTTTGTTGGAGTGCACTTTGGGGGTTACACCCTTTAACAGACAGACGCATGCATGGCGCTGCTGCTTTGAGGATGCACGAACAGTGCACACAATTCACAAACACAGAAAAAAAAAATATTTTTTGAAGTGCACTTTGGGGGTTACAGCACCCTTTAACGGACGAGCTAACCGGCCCTTTACTTATGACACAGGCACATGCTTGGCGCTACTTTGTTGTTGCATGTGCGGCTACTGCACACACAATTCACAAACACAGAAAATAATTTTTTATTTTGTTTGGAGTGCACTTTGGGGGTTACAGTACCCTTTAACGGACAAGCCAAATGGCCCTTTACTTATGGGACACAGGCGCACGCTTGGCGCTGCTCCTTTGTTGATGCACGTGCAGCCACAGTGCACACAATTCACAAACACAGAAAATTATTTTTTATTTTGTTTGGAGTGCACTTTGGGGGTTACAGCACCCTTTTAATGGTCAAGCCAGCCGGCCCTTTACGTATGACACAGGCGCACGCTTGGTGCTACTTTGTTGATGCACGTGCGGCTACTGCGCACACAATTCACAAACAGAAAAAAATATATATTATTTGGAGTGCACTTTGGGGGTTACAGCACCCTTTAACGGTCAAGCCAGCTGGCCCTTTACGTATGACACAGGCGCACGCTTGATGCTACTTTGTTGATAACCGTGCGGCTACTGCGCACACAATTCACAAACACAGAAAAAAAATATTTTTTTTTGCACTTGGGGGGAGCACCCCTGATGGACAGAGCACCCCCTGGACAACACTACAGCACCCCTTTAGGACTGGGACACTGCACAGGACTTTGGAGTGGACACAGCCCCTATGGACAACAGCAGCACAGCACAACACAGCCAGCCCCTATGGACAACAGCAGCACAGCACAACACAGCAAGCCCCTATGGACTTTGGAGGAGTGGACACAGCGCCGATGGACAACAGCTGCACAGCACAACACAGCCAGCCCCTATGGACTTTGGAGGAGTGGACACAGGCCCTAATTCAGAGCCGGACGCTCTGACAGAGCGCTCGCTCTGAATCAGGGCCGTCCCTCCTACTTTTTGGAGCGGCCTCCTGGCCGCTCGCATAGCTGTGGGTGACCACCCACAGCTATAGCGAGCGACCAAAATGATGGTCTTGAACATCGCGACCATTGGGCTTGCGACGAGACCCTTGCGCCCACACTGACCCACTAGTGATGTCAGTGTGGGCGGCCCCAGACGGTAGGTGTTCCCATGAGAACGCCTCCGTCTGGGCAGCAACGCCCCCGGCACGCCCACCAAAGGGGCATGCTGTCAATCACCATTGACAGCACGCCCCCTTTGGTGCGAGACCCATAATGACGGCTTGGCCGTCGTTATTCGGGTCTCGCGTGTGCGCACGACGGAGCCGCCTCCGTCATGCGCACTTGGGCAACATCGACCCGCTTGCAAGCGCTCAGCACTTGCGAACGGGTCTGAATCAGGTCCACAGCCGCTATGGACAACAGCAGCACAGCACAGCACTACACTACACAGCCCAGCCAGCCCTAACTCCCACCCTCCCTCTTCACTGTCCACAGCCGAGTGAGAAAATGGCGCCGACGCAGTTACCTTATATAGAATCCAAAACACCCGCGAGACCCGGAAGGTGGGATAATGACGTTTTGCCTCGATTTTAGATCCGAGTCAGGCGGGCAAAGTGCAGCCTGACTCGGATCGGGGGGGCTCGGGGGGGTTCAGATTTCAGAAATCTGAACCCGCTCACCCCTACTTTATACCACTAGGTTGTTGCAACACAATACTACATGTACATTTAGGACAGTTTCCCTGCAATCTAAATCCTGCTTTACAATTTATCCCAATAGAATTTCCCTCTCCCAATTTATAACAAAATAACACTTTTCTGTCCTCAAAAACATTGGGTTGTTAGGATACCCGCTTAATCTCAACAACTGGACACCTTAAATACCTCTAGGAAGAGCTGAAAAGGGTAAGAAGGTGCAAATTCACACTGTAACTTACCCACCGTATGGAGATTATTAAGTTTATTCCTGGGCACTTTGAGGTCTGTTCTGCCAGTTGTAGAAATTATTGGGGTATCCTGGACGTAGCCCCCAGAAATGACAGGGTACTGGGGTGTCCCAGCACCTTTATCAACCACCTTCAATGTTCTGTGAGGACCTGAAAATGAAGACAACAGTATGGCAGTCGACTGGAGAGCAGAAAAGGCACTTAACACTAGAGGGAGTTTTAAGTTGCACTGAACTGCTTCTAAGGGCTTGTTCAGAAATCAACTATATTAATTGAAAACATAAAAGGGGTATGGTACACATTTTAGCCAATCACATTATTTTTCAGATAAACAAATTTCATAAGTACATTCTCATAGAATTGTTTAATATACCTTTCTAATTCAAGGTTTGTGATTTAGGAACATAACAATACTTGGTAAATTAAGAACAAAACAAATAATGTCCCAGAAGGTGTATTGACCAATTCTGCTGTGGTTTCACATCATGAATGCTGATTGTTTTGGGAACATCGAAGTACAGGCCTTGAGTATAGGCATTTCTCCTGATAATATGTTCCGAGGTTTTTGTGACTTTGTGCAAGAATCTAATGCATAATTTCTTAAGGAATAGAACCACAAAATAAGAATTGCTTACTTAAAGCAGGAGAAACAGATGAATTAATAAACCATATAGAAATGCTTTTAATAACACAAAATCATATGGGAATACCCTCATACATGTACATCTATTGGAGTTACTAGTCTGTGGCGAGCAAAGCGGACCGAGGGTACAAGTTTATACTGTTGGTGGCTGGATACTACATTTGAGACAAAATACCAGCGCTTTCAGGGCATAGAGCCGCACTTCTGCCCTCGCTCAAAGTCACATCCAGATCCATTAGCTGTAGGGATCTAGACTTAACCGTGAAGGCAGGGACAGTGAGGGGGAGTTACAGGGAGGGTGAGGGCAGGGACACTGAGGGGGAGTTACAGGGAGGGTGAGGGCAGGGACACTGAGGGGGAGTTACAGGGAGGGTGACGGTAAAGACACTGAGGGGGAGTAAATGGGAGGGCGATGGTAGAGACACTGAGGGGAGTTACAGGGAGGGTTATGGTAGAGACACTGAGGGGGAGTTACAGGGAGGGTGATGGTAGAGACACTGAGGGGGAGTTACAGGGAGGGTGATGGTAGAGACACTGAGGGGAGTTACAGGGAGGGTGATGGTAGAGACACTGAGGGGAGTTACAGGGAGGGTGATGGTAGAGACACTGAGGGGAGTTACAGGGAGGGCGATGGTAGAGACACTGAGGGGGAGTTACAGGGAGGGTGATGGTAGAGACACTGAGGGGAGTTACAGGGAGGGTGATGGTAGAGACACTGAGGGGGAGTTACAGGGAGGGTGATGGTAGAGACACTGAGGGGGAGTTACAGGGAGGGTGATGGTAGAGACACTGAGGGGAGTTACAGTGAGGGTGGTGGTAGAGACATTGAGGGGAGTTACAGGGAGGGTGGTGGTAGAGACACTGAGGGGAGTTACAGGGAGGGTGATGGTAGAGACACTGAGGGGGAGTTACAGGGAGGGTGATGGTAGAGACACTGAGGGGGAGTTACAGGGAGGGTGATGGTAGAGACTCTGAGGGGAGTTACAGGGAGGGTGGTGGTAGAGACACTGAGGGGAGTTACAGGGAGGGTGATGGTAGAGACACTGAGGGGAGTTACAGGGTGGGTGAGGGCAGGGACACTGAGGGGAGTTACAGGGAGGGTGATGGTAGAGACACTGATGGGGAGTTACAGGGAGGGTGATGGTAGAGACACTGAGGGGAGTTACAGGGAGGGCGATGGTAGAGACACTGAGGGGAGTTACAGGGAGGGCGATGGTAGAGACACTGAGGGGGAGTTACAGGGAGGGCGATGGTAGAGACACTGAGGGGGAGTTACAGGGAGGGTGATGGTAGAGACACTGAGGGGGGTTACAGGGTGGGTGAGGGCAGGGACACTGAGGGGAGTTACAGGGAGGGTGATGGTAGAGACACTGATGGGGAGTTACAGGGAGGGTGATGGTAGAGACACTGATGGGGAGTTACAGGGAGGGTGATGGTAGAGACACTGAGGGGGAGTTACAGGGAGGGTGATGGTAGAGACACTGAGGGGAGTTACAGGGAGGGTGATGGTAGAGACACTGATGGGGAGTTACAGGGAGGGTGACGGTAGAGACACTGATGGGGAGTTAGAGGGAGGGTGATGGTAGAGACACTGAGGGGAGTTACAGGGAGGGTGATGGTAGAGATACTGAGGGGGAGTTACAGGGAGGGTGATGGTAGATACACTGAGGGGGAGTTACAGGGAGGGTGATGGTAGAGACACTGAGGGGAGTTACAGGGAGGGTGACGGTAGAGATACTGAGGGGGAGTTACAGGGAGGGTGACGGTAGAGACACTGAGGAGGAGTTACAGGGTGGGTGAGGGCAGGGACACTGAGGGGAGTTACAGGGAGGGTGATGGTAGAGACACTGATGGGGAGTTACAGGGAGGGTGATGGTAGATACACTGAGGGGGAGTTACAGGGAGGGTGATGGTAGAGACACTGAGGGGAGTTACAGGGAGGGTTATGGTAGAGACACTGATGGGGAGTTACAGGGAGGGTTATGGTAGAGATACTGAGGGGGAGTTACAGGGAGGGTGACGGTAGAGACACTGATGGGGAGTTACAGGGAGGGTGATGGTAGATACACTGAGGGGGAGTTACAGGGAGGGTGATGGTAGAGACACTGAGGGGAGTTACAGGGAGGGTGATGGTAGAGATACTGAGGGGGAGTTACAGGGAGGGTGACGGTAGAGACACTGAGGAGGAGTTACAGGGAGGGTGATGGTAGAGACACTGAGGGGAGTTACAGGAAGGGTGATGGTAGCGACACTGAGGGGGAGTTACAGGGAGGGTGACGGTAGAGACACTATGGGGGAGTTACAGGGAGGGTGATGGTAGAGACACTGAGGGGAGTTACAGGGAGGGTGATGGTAGAGATACTGAGGGGGAGTTACAGGGAGGGTGACGGTAGAGACACTGAGAGGGGAGTTACAAGGAGGGTGATGGTAGAGATACTGAGGGGGAGTTACAGGGAGGGTGATGGTAGAGACACTGAGGGGAGTTATAGGGAGGGTGATGGTAGAGACACTATGGGGGAGTTACAGGGAGGGTGACAGTAGAGACACTGAGAGGGGAGTTACAGGGAGGGTGATGGTAGAGACACTATGGGGGAGTTACAGGGAGGGTGACAGTAGAGACACTGAGGGGAAGTTACAGGGAGGGTGATGGTAGAGACACTGAGGGGGAGTAAATGGGAGGGCGATGGAAGAGACACTGAGGGGGAGTTACAGGGAGGGTGTCGGTAGAGACACTGAGGGGGAGTTACAGGGAGGGTGACGGTAGAGACACTGAGGGGGAGTTACAGGGAGGGTAATGGTAGAAATACTGAGAGGGAGTTACAGGGAGGGTGATGGCAGGGACAATAATGGGGGAGTTACAGGGAGATCGAGGGCAGAGACAATGAGGGTATATAACTATATATGTATATACATGTATACACACACACTTGTCTTTTCAGGGCATTTCTAGCTGTGATGGCATACAAGTCCCTGCACATCTAGTTGACAAAGTGTGCTGGGACTTGTAGTCTCATCACAGCTGGATAGGTAGTCAGTGATTTAGTTGCACATAGTATTTGCTTACCTTTAAATGTAGAGCTGTTTAAGTGCAGCTGCCACAGGGTCCAGGATCTCTGTGCGCTGACTGTAGTTGCAGGGGATAGACGTCACTGGACCACTGGAAAGGGGAGACTAAATCCACCAGTGCTTGTGACTGTGGTAATTGTGGGTGGTACGACACTGCTAAGGGGTGGTCTTCTCACAAACGGACCACCCCTTGGTTTCACCTGGCCCTGCTTACAGTGCCGCACTCTGCCTCCCCCACTGTGGTTCCCTGGTTGGAGCACAAGCTCCATATACACTGACTCTTTCAGTGCTGCAGTTCCTGGCTAACGGCACTCTGAAATGCCCGCTAGCCAGAACCTATGACAGCTTCCTGTTTGCATTCTACAGTAGAACGCAAATCCGGCAGCTGGCACAGGCAGGCATACATAGGTGAATTAGCCTGTGCTGGCAGATGTTTGAATTGGACCGTCCCAGCAGGAACTACCCCGCTGTCCCGGTGGCCCAATCCGCCCCTGTATTGAACAGAGCAACATGAGATTGAGACCCCCAGGTACAGAATGGAAGTAAAGAAAGAGAGCACCGGCTTCTGCTTTCCTTGTGGTCCTCAGTTACCCCATGTTGTGTGAATACATTGCAGGGTGGAAGTGCCGGTGGCTGCCAGATGAGAGAGCCGGCTGAAACTTTACTTTTACCTGCGATACTGCTGGTCCAGCACCCTGCCATCGCTACCCATATCCAGAAGGCAGTGACCGGTTGGTGAGCTGTCCCAACCAGTGTAACAGTGAGTATCTTCATTTAACAATAAACTGCACTACTGGTTAAGCCACTGGACTTGTGAATGGGTTAAATACAGTTCTACTGGGTGAGTACATTACTCTGCTAAACCACTGCTGTACACACACACATACCAACATTTATTTCACTAAATAGTGAACTAATAGAGATATACTTTCTTGAAGACTATCCTGGTTGTATGACAGCACCACATATTATCTAGTATATATGTATGGCTGTAATTACTATAGTCCTTTATTATTATTGTTGTCTTTTAGCTGATTGGGGCCAGTGAGACGCTCCACCCGCTGGGCATCTAGTAACTATGGCGACAGGGATGTGCCACGGGTGACGTCATTGGCATTGGACGCCTGGTTATGCACGTACCTTTGCACGCGGGGAATACTCAGTGTCTGTCTGCCCACCGGCCCTTTCCAGCAACGTTATGTTGATCTGCTATTTAGGTAAGCTTATATTTGCTGTCCGTTTGCATTCATTTATGTGAACCTTGACAAAAGGGCTGACTGGCTCTGAAACGTCGGTATAATATGTTTAATTCACGTCTGATTTATTACATGTCTTTAAGTGCTGCAGCTTTTATTCTCTATAATATATATATATATATATATATTCCATAGACCAGAGGTTCCCAAACGCGGTCCTCAAAGCTCCTCAACAGTCAGGTTTTAGAGCTATCCATGGTTGAGCACAGGTGATTTAATTAGTACCTCAGTTATTTTGATTTAACCACCTGTGCTCAACCATGGATATCTCTAAAACCTGAACTGTTGGGGAGCCTTGAGGACCACGTTTGGGAACCTCTGCCATAGACAAAAAACCTTATGGTTTCACATGTCCCATTAAGGCTTCTTACAAATAATCTGAAATTTCACAAAACCTACTGAATTTGTGCCACTGTTCCTTGCACAATACAGATATGGTATGCCACCAAACCCTGTGGTTAACTGCAGATTCAGCACTCTCACAGAGTGAGATTGCTGTCACTCACAAAATGGTGGAGCTGCTAATTCACAGAACCACAAACCACAGGGTTTGATGGCATATCATATCTGTATTGCGTAAGGAACACGTCCATTAAGGCGTCAGCCTTAATTATCATAATTTCATTGCTTTTTTTTAGTTTGAGTGGCACAAATTCAGTAGGTTTTGTGAAATTTCAGATTATGTGTAAGAAGCCTTAATGGGAATGTCATTGCTTTTTTATAATTTATTAACCATTAGGGTTTTGATGAGCAAACTGGGCCACCTGCAGGGCAGAAGGGCCGTAACTAGAGTAGTGCGACCAATGCCATGGCACAGGGTACCGTATGGCAGGGGGCACTGTTTGGACCTGTCAATTTTCCTGTTTATTATCATTCTCACTTGTAGCTTCCTCTTTTTTTTTATCCCCACCATCTCTTGGCCTCCCTCATCTCTTCCCTGGTCCTTCCTCATGAAGCCATGGTCCTTTTTCAGGTTCCAATGCTCTCTCTGGCACAGGGCACCAAAAAGTCTAGCTTACAGCTCTGATCAGTATTATTAGTGCTTAGAGTGTGCATATGCACTTTTTCCTTTTTTTCTGCATTAGAACTACAAGTCTCAGCATGGTAACACTTCTTATGTTTAAATTAGGATATGCAGCCAAGCACCCCTTTTTTCCTATGTATGCGTGTTTTTAAGATACACTTGAAGACGAGACTCCTTCTCCTGGGCTAGCTCTCCTCCCACCTGCTCCAGGTGATTTTAATTCATATAGGTTTTTGCACTGAAGTACACACATTTAATGGGCACTATTAAAGGTGTCCTATATAAATTTATATAATGTGTCTGTATTAGGGATGTTAGGGACCCACCTGATGAGGTTCATTGTGACGTGGTAGGTAGGCAAACATCTTTGGCCAAACATGTACTAAGAACCTTATTATAAAACTATGTTAATTGTTGAAGTTTATTATATATATTTAATAATCAGTTTATTATATATATATATATATATATATATATATATATTTGATAATCAGTATTCTTAGGGTAAAAATGCAGATGCACACTTGAAGCACTTTTTTCTGCATTAGAACTACAGGTCTCACCTCTTATTATGTTTAAATTAGGATGTGTAGCCCAGCGTCCCCTTTTTCCTATGTCCTGAGGGTTGCTACCTGTCATCACTGCAACCTGGAATTCCCTGAGCCCTCCTCCATGGCTTCCCTTATTCAGAAGATATGGTTAATGGAAAGGATGGCCAACTCCCTGAAGGGCTTATTTGGCTTGTCCCAGAAAACTTTGGAGCCCTGGCTTCAACACAAGCATGACCAGGCTTTTCCATTTTAGTGTGCCTTTCACTCCAATCATGGTTGATGGCTAATTTCTGCTCTCATTTCTCTCTCCACTATGTTGAAATATCTGAGTTTTCCTTTCCTCACTCCATCTACATGTTATTGAAACATCTTGTGTCTGTTGTATGTCACCTTGCTCAGGAATTGACTTGTCTTTCTACCTCTTTACTAGTCCCCTGTGTGGGATTAATATTGACGTTTGCTTGTCTTTTTTTGTATTATAATCTGATGATTTAATAAACTTAAAAAAAAAATGTAAGGAGCAGCAGGCGAACAGAAGGACTCCAACACCACCATGCTCACCCCAAGGGCAGGGGTGAGAGAATAAGAGTCCATCAGCGGAGAGTGCAGCATGAGAAATAGCATCTTAAGGAGAGATCCAGTTTGTTACATACAGACCTAACATTCCAGAGGGTATAGGAGAAATGGACAGAGTGAAGTGAATGAGATTAACTTGATAAAGCATGGTGGTGAGATTGATTTGGATCAGGGAGAGTGTTGGGATAGGACAGGAGCAGGAGGAGAAAATGCCAGCAGGGAGGAGAAAGAGGTTGAAGTGGGTGGTATCAAAAAGTATCAAACAGATGACTGAAGGGGGAGTTGGAAATAGGAAGGACATAGGACCTCGTTCACAGTTGGTCGCAAGCACTGAGCGCTCGCAACTGGCTGTATGTTTTGGTCCTGCGCACGCGCAGCAGCCGCACTGTGTGTGCGTAAGCCCCGGAGCGAGAAACTCTCTCGCTCCGGAGCTCACTACAAAATGGCCGGCTGTCAACGTTGATCGACAGCTTGGCCCGTTTTGTAGATGGGGCGGGGGGGTGGCTACACAAACGGAGGCGTTCCTGTCGGAACACTTGCCATTTTGTGGGCGGCCACACTGAGAGTAGGAAGCTCCCTGGGGCTTGCGGTTGCCGAGACCCAACCTTAGGGTCTCGTTGCAAGTCCTGATGGTCGCGATGGTCTTGACCATCGAGACCATCAACCTGGTCGGTCGCTAAGCTGTGGGTGGTAACTTCTAGTGACCGCATCTGAATGAGGGCCATAGTGTGGATGAGGGGAGGAGAGATGCAAATAGCAATGGTAACAGGAGATGCAAATAACAGTCTAGTACAGTGGTTCTCAAACTCAGTCCTCAGGACCCCACACAGTTCACATTTTGCAGATCACCCAGCAGGTGCACAGGTCAGGGGCGTTTCTAAAGACACAGACCCCTCCTCTCCACCCGGCGGACGGCAGTGCACTGAGCTGTGCGTGCCCAGCACCGGAGTTATAGACTCTGAGCACTAGAGTGTGCCCAGAGTCTATAATATATGCACAGGTCCGGTCACCAGGAAAATGGCCATGACGGCCATTTTCACTCTACTGCACATGCTTCAAATGACGGGAAAATGTCTGACGCAGCCATTTTCCAGACGTTTTACAGCGCCGGACCCCCGCGCCGAAGTGGGACTCCAGAGAGGTAAGTAATATTATGGGTGCAGGGTGTACGGTGCGGGGCCCCCCTGGACCCAGGGGCCCGTGTTCCCCGCATACCCTGCACCCATTATAGATACGCCTTTGGCACAGGTGTATTCATTACTCACTGACACATTTTAAAAGATATACAGGTGGAGATAATTATTTCACTTGTGATTTTGTGAGAAGACCTGAAAAACATGCACTGTTATGGGACTGAGTTTGAGAACCTGAGGTCTACTAAAATGAAAAAAATCAGGTAATATACAAATTATAAAAAAAAGACTATGCTTGTAAATATGATACATGGAATATATTTTCTGATTACTCATTTTCATATTATTGGAGTTCAAATAATATGAAAATGAGTAATCAGAAAATATGACAGTAGTATATTACTGAATTAATGAATGTTAGTAAACCATAGGTGAGAAGCAATGGTAGAATACAATGGCAGTGCAGGTAGAAATTATTAGGAATCCAGTTAAAATGGCAATGGCACAGCAAGAGACAGAGATGGGTATAATAATAAAAATAGTCAATAAGGGCTATAATCAAAGTGGTAATTAGATTACATTTGCAGGATAGCAAGGAAATCAGTTAGGAGTGATCAGGATGTTTAGAAAGCCCGGCCTTGAGATGGAGGGTAACAGAACTCACTGAAGGGTGTTAAATGTAGTTCTGCAGTAGCAGTGACTTCTGGTAAAACTTTCTCCGTTTTCCTCCTGATGAACTCCGGTATAATTTAAAATGGAATCGGTATGAAATATTATTTAATATATTGGATTCCCGGCAGCGGCAGCCCGACAGATGAACAGATCCCGGCAGCGGCAGCCCGACAGCGCTGGAAATCCTGATCGACCTCAGGTAAGTGATAACTAACCTAACCCTCCTTAGGGGTGCCTAACCCTAACCTCCCCCCCAAGTGCCTAACCCTAACCCCACCTTCCCCGCTGCCTAAACCTAAGTCCCCCAGGGGCTGCCTAACCCTAAGTCCCCCCCCGGAGGTGCCTAACCCTAATCCTCCCTCCCCCTAGCCTAACCATAACCCTTCCCAGGGGTACCTAACCCTAAGTCCCCCCCGGGTGCGCTAAACCTAACCCTCCCGCCCCGCGGCTGTCCGCTCGCGGCGCCCGGCATCCCTTCGATCGAGATGCCCGGCGCTTGTCTCCTGGTATCGGGAAAATGACAGGCGTCTAGATATAGACGCCTGTCCCATTTAACCCACGCCGGGATAAAGCAGTCGGGGAGCCAGCTGTCGGGATCACATCAGCCGGTTTCCCGATTGCATCCCTTTAAAATTATGCTTGAAAATATTGCTACAATTTGAACTACTGTATATACTTCTAAACTATACACTGTCTGTGTAGATAAAATGGCTCTGTAGCCATAAATAATTCAGGTTAACAAACACGTGCAAACTGATTTCAATCAACCTTCAATAACAAGTTATTCCATTGACTAGCAATAAAAGTCCTAACAAAGATAGAGTAGATCGTAAGAACAGCAAACCATGTATTTAAAATTCACTGTAGCATAACGTTCTGTCTTACAGCAGTCTAGAATTTGCTGAAAGTAACATCTGATAACATTTAGTTTCAAATTGAGACTACCCCAAGAGTCAGGGCTGTTTTGAGCCGGGTTTGGTGAATGCTAATGTTGTGGTAGGTACATTTTAGATTTACATGGGGAGGGGGTTCTGTTCATCCTGTCCTTTACATTGGCTTTGTGGTACCGATCTTTAAGACTTGATGGCATGCACTTGAGTGAGGTTGGTGTTTTCTTCTTGGTCATGGTTGGTTTTAGTGTCTATTTTGGGGTGGCACTCTAGGTTCACTTGAGTGTTAGGCAGTAGTACCTGTACTTTTCTCTGGCAAGAAAGCATTGCTTATCCGTAGCCCTAGCCCATAGGGGTACAAAAGGTACTGTAGTAGCGTGGGACCTTGGTCTTTCCCTCAGGAGAATACCTGGGCATATTCCAAGAGGTTGACAAAAGTTGTAAAATGGCAATTAAAGGGTCACAGATCAGGTTACATAGGAGTACATTAATCCTAGTGTGTTAACCATATATATGGTTGGAGCTGGGAATTCCGTCCCTACCCCCAGCAATTGACTTTTCCAGAGGAAGGTCCATAAAGTAGGTATGTTCTTCTGACTGATCCTGGAGTATGCCATTTGGCAATGGATAACTACCTCTCTGACTATACATACCGGCTTCTCCATGGACTATTATACCTTCTGATAAAGCTCCACTTAACTACAGAAAACATGCTGATAACAAATGTACAGAGACTTTATGTATATTATTTGAGACTTACATAGCTGGTATCCAGTCTGATAGTCGACACTAACCATGTCAACAAACATGTCGACACCACAATGTCAACATCAGAATGTTGACATGGTTCAAACTGTTGACAGGCACGTCGACATCCTCAGAACGTCAACATGCTGAGGATTCCGAAGGGCTAGGCGCCACTGGAAGGGTTAGGATGCAGGGGGAGGGAGGTTAGGGATAGGCACTAGGGAAGGATTAGGGACAAGGGGTTCAATACTCAGTAGAACGCCACTGCGGAGACATTTCCAACGTCTACCTATCATCCTTGTAGACATGATGAATGTCCACAGTTTGACCATATCCACATTCTCATGTTGATATGATGAATTTTAACTAATCATACACAACTATGTCATATTGGAGTGCACCAGCTAATATCTTGCTACGAATATGGTGAGTTTTTCTTTTTTTTTTTTACTAAGATTACCAATAAATTGACTGTACACTACTGGAATTTAGTCAATTTTTAAAATCAGGGACTTATACTTTCCTGCTCTTAATTCCATTGAAAAAATATAAATGTAACTTAATTTCTTAGGTATTCTACAGGCTGTTAAAACAGTTGAAGACATATGATAAGTACAAACACATAAAACATTGCAAAATGGTGAATATCTGTATTGTTATTGATGCCTTACTCACTTCATTATTCAAGTGATACATGTTGTACTATGGAACATGATCACTCGTTCCACATTAAAGTCCTTAATTGTACGACAGCTGTTCATGTTCCACTAGAAATCATGCTGAAGTGTGTACTGCATGGAAGACTGTTCAATTGCCAGGTCAAACTGTTGACATCTGTTGTTTTTTTTTTTGTTTTTTTAAAGTCAGGTCTTATTAGTTGCCACTTTGTTGTCTAATGACTCCTGTGCTTTTTATCAACATTCTAAAGCTGCCCATCCACTAGGTGATTAAACCTAGCGATGGAGCGATAACGACGGTCGTTATGCTCCATCGCTTGGTAATCGCCCGCAAATCGGGCAGCAAAAGGTTAAAAAAGACCAGCGATGCGCACGCCCGCTGGTCGTTCTTAACATCAATCATCGCCCGAACATGATGGTCAACCTGACAGCCACAGTCAGGTTGCCATGTTCGGGGATGATTGATCTGCATACACTGAACGTCTGCACGTTCAGTGTATGCCCTTCACCCTGCGGGAGACGATGGCATCGTAATCGTGCCGTTGTCCCCCTAATCGCTAAGTGGATGGGCAGCATTAGCCTATCCTTTATATAGTTTATAAATATTTACATATGTTTTGTGCACACAGTAAATTTTGCTTAAAACAAGAAACACTAGCTGCATATTAAGATACTGAACTATTCCTATCTCCAATGGGATAGGTACATGATCCCGGCACTGATCATGCCAGCGGTCAGAATCCAAACGGTGGAAATCCCTATGCATGCAGGTAAGTAATCCTTTCCCTAACCCTACCCACCTTTCCCGCAGCCTAACCCTAACCATCTCCTCCTGCTGCCTAACCCTAACCATCCCCTCCTGCAGCCTAACCCAAACCTTAACCCTAACCCTAATACCGTCGGGATCACAGCGGTCAGGATTCTAGACGGCATTGTCTGCGCTGGGATGGCGACTATAGCTCTCTCCAATGAGACTCAGCCACATGTCACAGGGGCAAACAGGATTTTTAGGGATGGTCTATACATATATATATATATATATTTTATATATACTGTACATACACACATTCACACACATTATATATATATATATATACACATACATGCACATAAATATATATAAATATACACTCAGTAAACAAAAGTGATTGGACACTGACAGCAAATAGATCAATGAGATTTTATTGACGTCAGTACTTTGTAGATCCACCACGTGCAGTGATTACTGCAGACACCCTTCTTGGCAAACGGTCCACAAGTTCCTGGGTAACAACAGGCGGTATGTTTTGCCATTCCACCTTAAGTATAGTACAGTGACCAACTGGGGCACTGAAGAAGGTTGAGTCTGCCTAGAATGCACCCGTCGCTCCAACTCATCCCATAGGTTCCAAAAGGGGTTAAAATCTGGACTCTGAGCTGGCCAGTCCATCCGAGTTACCAAATTTTTTGTATACCAGTCCAGCGTCATCCTAGAAACATGACAGGTGGCATTGTCATCCTGGTGAAAACATTTGTTGTTTTCTGTAGTACATGGGACTCCCTACGAAGTGTTCTTGTAGAAACCGCCAATTAGTAGCCATTTGGAACTCATGTGCAATGGTATGCATATTGCTTGTGCGGGAGTGTTCAATCACTTGTGTCTACATAGTGTAAATTACTTGCCTTGGTGCCTTCCTGGAAGTTCAATAGAACACCCACTTACATATGTAGAAAGGGAAAGGCGGCACTCACAGGTCTGATGAAATGAAAGAATCAAACTTGACAACTGTGTCTGCCTTGTTCAACATTTCAGTCTCACATGACTTTTGTCAAGAACACGATGTTCTTGATAAAAGTCATGTGAGACTGAAATGTTGAACAAGGCAGACACAGTTGTCAAGTTTGATTCTTTCATTTCATCAGACCTGTGAGTGCCGCCTTTCCCTTTCTACATATATATATATATATATATATATACACACACACACATATATATATATATATATATATATTATTTATTAACAGTTTCTTATATAGCGCAGCAAATTCCGTTGCGCTTTACGATTTGGATTAGTGATATATATTGTATATAAATACACTACTGTTTAAAAGTTTGGGGTCACTTAGAAATGTCCTTATTTTTGAAAGAAAAGCACTGTTTTTTTCAATGAAGATAACATTAAATTAATCAGAAATACACTCTATACATTGTTAATGTGGTAAATGACTATACTAGCTGCAAACGTCTGGTTTTTAAAGGAATATCTACATAGGTATATAGAGGCCCATTTCCAGCAACCATCACTCCAGTGTTCTAATGGAACATTGTGTTTGCTAAGCGTGTTAGAAGACTAATGGATGATTAGAAAACCCTTGTGCAATTATGTTAGCACAGCTGAAAATGGGTTTGCTCATTAGAGAAGCTATAAAACTGACCTTCCTTTGAGCTACTTGAGTATCTGGAGCATCACATTTGTGGGTTCGATTATACTCTCCAAATGGCCAGAAAAAGAGAAGTTTCATGTGAAACTCGACAGTCTATTCTTGTTCTTAGAAATGAAGGCTATTCCATGCGAGAAATTGCCAAGAAACTGAACATCTCCTACAACGATGTGTACTACTCCCTTCAGAGAACAGCACAAACAGGCTCTAACCAGAGTAGAAAGAGAAGTGGGGGGCCCCGGTGCACAACTGTGCAAGAAGACAAGTACATTAGAATCTCTAGTTTGAGAAATAGACGCCTCACAAGTCCCCAACTGGCAGCTTCATTAAATGGTACCCGCAAAACGCCAGTGTCAACGTCTACAGTGAAGAGGT
The DNA here is from genome assembly GCA_031769625.1 of Taudactylus pleione. Taxonomy (NCBI): domain Eukaryota; kingdom Metazoa; phylum Chordata; class Amphibia; order Anura; family Myobatrachidae; genus Taudactylus; species Taudactylus pleione. Next base: position 10,058,201 of record JAUIMM010000045.1, on the reverse strand, counting down.
GACTCCGGGATGCTGGACTTCTAGGCAGAGTGGCAAAGAAGAAGCCATATCTGAGACTGGCCAATAAAAGGAAAAGATTAATATGGGCAATTAGAACATAGACATGGGACAGAGGAAGATTGGAAAAAAGTGTTATGGACAGACAAATCGAAGTTTGAGGTATTTGGATCACACAGAAGATCATTTGTGAGACGCAGAACAAGTGAAAAGATGCTGGAAGAGTGCCTGACACCATCTGTCAAGCATGGTGGAGGTAATGTGATGGTCTGGGGCTGCTTTGGTGCTGGTAAAGTGGGAGATTTGTACAATGTAAAAGGGATTTTGAATTAGGAAGGCTATCACTCCATTTTGCAACGCCATGCCATAACCTGTGGACAGCGCTTGATTGGAGCCAATTTCCACCTCCAACAAGACAATGATGCAAAGCACACCTCCAAATTATGCAAGAACTATTTAGGGAAGAAGCAGGCAGCTGGTATTCTGTCTGTAATGGAGTGGCCAGCGCAGTCACCAGATCTCAACCCCATTGAGCTGTTGTGGGAGCAGCTTGACCGTATGGTACGCAAGAAGTGCCCATCAAGCCTATCCAACTTGTGGGAGGTGCTCCAGGAAGCGTGAGGTGAAATTTCTTCAGATTACCTCAACAAATTAACAGCTAGAATGCCAAAGGTCTGCAATGCTGTAATTGCTGCAAAAGGAGCATTCTTTGACGAAAGCAAAGTTTGAAGGACAAAATTATTATTTCAAATAAAAATCATTATTTCTAACCATGCCAATGTCTGGACTATGGCCCTGATTCAGACCCACTCGCAAGCGGCTGTCCTCTCGCAAGTGGGTCGATGTTATGGACTGAGCATGCGCACGATGGAGGGAGCTCCGTCGTGCGCATGCGCCAGACGCGACGAGCGAAGGAAAGTCCTTCGCTCGTTGTGTCCGATCAAAGGGGGCGTGCTGTCAATGTTGATTGACAGCACGCCCCCTTTGGTGGGCGTGCCAGGGGCGTGCCTCCCTGACGGGGGCGTTCCCACGGGAACGCCTCCCGTCAGAAGCCGGCCCACTGACATCACTAGTGATGTCAGTGGGAGTGATTTTGGCTCTGATAGAGCCAAAATCACTACGGAGCTTGCGGTTGAAAACCTCAACTGCAGGCTCCGGCTCGCAATTTCGATGGTCGCGATGGTCTCGACCATCGCGGCCATCACAAAGCACGCTCGTATAGCCTGTGGGTGGTGACCCACAGCTATACGAGCGTCCAGGAGGACGCTCCATGAAAATGGAGCCCGGCCCTCATTCAGAGCGTGCGCTCTGCTCAGAGCGTACGGCTCTGAATGAGGGCCTATATGTTCTATTCATTTCGCAACTCAGATAAATAAAAGTCAGTTTCCATGTAAAACACCAAAAGTTTGGGGTCACCCAGACAATTTCAACAGTAGTGTATATATATATGTATATATATTATACACACTCAGTATATATCACATGCATTACACAAAAACAATGTAGCAGCTGCAGGTGGCTGATAGGCGTGAGGCCAGGTACAGTACTTCACATCATTAGGCCCTGTCCCCTCGAGACATAATGCCATGATTTATGGGTCTATCAGCAGGGGATGGGGAAGTGGACAAAGTGAAGTGAGTCTAAATGAATTGCATCATATTGCCCCCTCCCCCCATTGTCTTATAAATCACAGGGCTCCCATCAGCTATTGTGAAAAAAATAAAAGCGTCTGCCAGTGGGTGGTTCTGGTACTAGTCTCAGATATTGCCTGTGTCTGATATTCAGAAGGTGAAAGGATGTTTCCCTATACACAGACCTACTTTCAATACATTGGCACAGTTCTGTACAGGAACTGTACTACCTGTGCAGGCAGCTGCCTAGTAATAACCAAGATGTTTCAGAACTTCAAGGAAGTGCAAAGGCAATTCACAGAAAATGTGGAGTGGACAATTGTGTTTTTTAGCCCTGAAATTATGCATAGCAGCAATACGCAACTGAATTGCATATTAAACTTTTAAAACTAATTATTAATTTAGAGGTTTATGCAGAGTTGAATTTAAACCAATTTGTGTAGTATAACATATGCAAAAATCATTAGGCAAATACATAGAAATACCCCTAAGCAGATTTGAATGAAAGTGACAATTGTGGCTGCAGTGGCAAATTAGACCTAGTTACCCGTGATTGAGCAATTGTGGGAACAGACCTCAGCTAGTCAGCACTTCACCATTTATTTCTATAGAGTGACTGGGAAGCAATCGGGAAGCCGACTGCCTATATACCGGCAGCCGGCTTCCCGACTGTCTTATCCCGGCAAGGGTGAAATGCCGGGCGTCTAGATGTAGACGCCCGCATTTCCCCGATGCCGGGAGACCGACGCCCAGCATCACGATCGTAGTGATGCCGTGCGCCGCGAGCGGATAGCCGCGGGGGGGGGGGGAGAGTTAGGTTTAGGGCTCCCGGGGGGGACTTAGGGTTAGGCACCCCCCCGGGAGGGTTAGGCTAGGGGGAGGGAGGGTTAGGGTTAAGCACCCCCGGGGGAGACTTAGGGTTAGGCACCCCCCCGGGGGACTTAGGTTCAGGTAGCGAGGAAGGGGGTGGTTAGGGTTAGGCACTTGGGGGGGAAATTAGGGTTCGGCACCCCTAAGGAGGGTTAGGGGGGTTAGGTTAGTGGATACTTTCCTATCCACGATCGGGATTTCCAGTGCTGTCGGGCTTCCGCTGCGTCGCACTCTGCTCCTGTCGGGCTGCCGCTGACGGGAATCGAACCGCCGGCCATGCGGCCGGCGGTATTTCATACCCATTCCGAGTGACTGGCAGTAACCTGTCACATTTGTCGCAGCTCTGCAGCATAATGTGCACAGAGGCAGTTCCACTGGATTTTTTTTTTGTCAAGTGTTGTAATGCTACATGGAATGCAGAGGACGTGATCCCTGCATTTTTTAAGTAATAAATTGGTGAAATATGGAGGTGTGGGGGAGTGTATTTTGTCTAATATTTTCTTTACAGGTGGAATACAGGCGCAAAGGGCCTTGTTCTACAAGTACCATCATTCTAGGGAAGCTTGTGGGGACCTGTAGTCTGCCAATATTGCTGGTTGTCCTTCGGGAGGGAAAAAATATGTGAACAATAAGAGGAGAGTGTCTAGTAATCCATACAGAACATAGTCTATGTTGACCAATTTAAATATCTAGTGATAGAACATATAAATTAAAAAGTAACTAAAGTTCTAAACCTTAAGTTCATACAACTGTAAAACCAACTTAGTTACAGTACATAAATTTACTGCAACCCTAAATCGCTGATAGAATGCCCATGTCAGTGCTTGATGGCGTCATTTAAAATCTCTTACTGATAACTGCAACCGCGTCACCACAACCGGAAGTGACGCAGCACTAATGGCCGGAAGTTAGGTTGCACTTTCTACCAGAAATGACGCGGCTTCCATGTCTGGGGCCAATATCTCAAGCATACTGCTTCAGCTACATTAATATGGCATCTTGATGCCTTTTTGTTGGAGTTTTTTTGCATAAGGAATAGGTCTACATACAGTAGAAATGGATACCATATCAAATACTGATAAGTGGATTATATTTTGTTGCGATTAGTGGCCTAAAATTCAAATAACAAAGTTATTAATAAATTCATGGAAATGTGTATATAAAATGTAGAAAAATAAAATTGGTGGAAAATACAAAAAATTAAATGAAGATAAAATTTAAATGAATACAAAGAAAGATAAAAACGAAAGTAATAAAAATGTAATTTAAAATATGTAAAATACAGTCAGGTGCATAAATATTGGGACATTGACCGAATTTTCATATTTTGGTCTCTATTCACCACCACAATGGCTTTGAAATGAAACAAACAAGATGTGCTTTAACTGCAGACTTTCAGATTTAATTTGAGGGTAATTACATCCAAATCAGGTGAATGGTGTAGGAATTACAACGGTTTCTATATGTGCCTCCCACTTGTAGTTAAAGCACATCTTGTTTGTTCCATTTCAAATCCACTGTGGTGGTGAATAGAGGCCAAAATATGAAAATTTTGTCAATGTCCCAATATTTACGCACCTGACTGTATATGAGTGAAAATGTGTGTGTGTGCTTGAAGAGTGCATTGTGGCTGCCAACTACATAATTCATTTTTTTTTAAATATATATTAATACATAGAATTACAAATCTTCCATATAAGCATCAAAAGACAATACAATATTTTACAGTATAGGGCAATAAAAATCATATAAAACTACAAATAATGTTACATTACTTAGAATAAAAAGATCAAATACAATTCATTATTACAATCCGAATACAAAAATACATAAAAACATGATATTTGTAAATTGATTTATTATGAACACATTATATAGGTTTTTTTTTAACAATAAATTGGAAAATAAAAACCAATAGAGCACATTAATTTTGACCCAGAAAGGGCACAATGTCCTTATTTTATAGATCCATTGCTGGCTAGGATCACACAGAAGGAGGTGCTATCTAACTACTCACAATTTTTTATACAGTCAGGTCCATAAATATTGGGACATTGACAGAATTTTTATTTTTTGGCCTCTATTCACCACCACAATGGCTTTGAAATGAAACTAACAAGATGTGATTTAACTGCAGACTTTCAGATTTCATTTGAGGGTAATTACATCCAAATCAGGTGAACGGTGTAGGAATTACAACGGTTTCTAGATGTGCCTCCCACTTTTTAAGGAGCCAAAAGTAATGGGACAAACTAAACAATCCTAAATCTAACATTCACTTTTCATTACTTTGTTACAAATTCTTTGCAGGCAATTACAACCTGAAGTCTGGAACGCATAGACATCACCAGACGCTGGGTTTCATCCCTGGTGATGCTCTGCCAGGCCTCTACTGCAAATGTCTTCAGTTCCTGCTTGTTCTTGGGGCATTTTCCCTTCAGTTTTGTCTTCATCAAGTGAAATGCATGTTCAAACGGATTCAGGTGAGGGGATTGACTTGACCATTGCATAACATTCCACTTGTTAGCCTTAACAAACTCTTTGGTTGCTTTTGCAGTATGCTTCAGGTCATTGTCCATCTGCACTGTGAAGCGCCGTCCAATGAGTTCTGAAGCATTTGACTGAATATAAGCATATATTTCCCGAAACACTTCAGAATTAATTCTGCTGCTTTTGTCAGCAGTCACATCATCAATAAATACAAGGGAACCAGTTCCATTGGCAGCCATACATGCCCACGCCATGACACTACCACCACCATGCTTCACTGATGATTGTTTTGATTTTTCAGCCTAATGATGGCTTGCTTCACTGATAGTGACAGCTCTTTGGATCTCATATTGAGAGTCGACAGCAACTGATTCCAAATGCAAATGTCACACCTAGAATCAACTCCAGACCTTTTACCTGCTTAATTGATAATGAATTAACGAGGGAATAGCCCACACCTGTCCACGAAATAGCTTTTGAGTTGATAGTCCCATTACTTTTGGCCCCTTAAAAAGTGGGAGGCACATATTGAAACCGTTGTAATTCCTACACCGTTCACCTGATTTGGATGTAATTACCCTCAAATTAAATCTGAAAGTCTGCAGTTAAAGCACATCTTGTTTGTTTCATTTCAAAACCATTGTGGTGGTGAATAGAGGCCAAAATCTGAAAATTCTGTCAATGTCCCAATATTTATGGACCTGACTGTACATTACAATTAGTGCATTGAGGGTTTGTTATTTGAATCTGTTGGTTTGCAAGTACTCACTTTGCTGCTTTTTCAAAATTACCCCTATTTGTAGATCAATTTAAAATATCACAAAAATGTCAGTCCATATTCTCTTGACCAAATTTAAAACTAGAATGGACGATAATGGTTTGTATTGTAATTTTTGTGTTATATAGAGAAGTTGGCAAAACATAGATGAAATTGTGGTATAATGTTATCACATTAGAAAAATATATTGAAGATACAGTAAGAATGTCCCAAGAGGACTTAGAATTCTAAAAACTCCAACTTTGATGATTTTATAAAAAAATGGAACACAATTTTGGATGAATGTTATATAAACTTAATGGCACTTATAACAGAAAATAAATAGTATTAATCAAAGTTCAATTAGAACAATTGGAGAATAAAATTGTCCCCCATAGGCGTTTGGATGAGTTCAATGGAGATGTTAAAATTATTCAAATGGAATTGAATAGCATGGCAAATGAGATCGTCATTAAAAAACAATAAAAGTATTTGAGGGACAAAAGTGAACAAAACAAGGTAAAAAATTGGGAAATAGTTCCAGATATCATTTAGATCAATATTCCAGCAATTAGAAGATTAAAAGTCAGTACCCTTTAAAAACTGTGATGTTTGCCAGTAAGGGTAAGAAATCAACCACATGGAGCAAAGAATCTATTGATTCTCAATTTTCTAATGCTGCATATATACGTAAAGATTTTCTGTCCAACCATCCAACTAGTTGATTGGTTGGAATGAAAATCTGGTAACGTATGGGAGTAACTGATGATCAGCAATTTGCTCTTAAATGCCAGAAAATAGATAAAAATGGACGTCAGACAAGTTTGTTAAATGTCTGATCTAAACAATTTGTTCAACAACAGATTTTGTCCATTTTCCGACTTTTGGGAGCAAATTGCTGATTGTCATTTGCTTTCATACCATACCAGATTTTCATTCCAACCAATCAACTAGTTAAATGGTTGGACAGAGAATCTTTATGTGTGTATGCAGCTTAAGAGCAATGAGATCCCTTTTAAAAAACAGATTCGGGGGAGTAATTTTGGTGGCCAATTTTAGATTAACGATAATTGGCTCTAGTTAATTTCTAGCCCTATTAAAGAACCTTCATGAATACAGACACTTCATCCCTGATGAAGTTTAAATAATTGGATGATCCGATTTCATTAGATGATCCTGTATACTATTGTGGACATATGACAAAGTTTAGGTAAAGAACAAAAACTAAGAAAAGACAAATATGTCTATGTGGGCGCACTCTTGTAACAAAATATGTTAAAATGGATAGGAATTAATTAAAACTTAACTTTTAATTAAATTAATTAGTCAGAAAAGAAGATCTCTTCACTACAAAGTATCACACTTATTTATAAATCGACGTAATAGATACAATGGTCAGAAATTTAAAGAAGAAAATATTAAATCGAGGTGATACACAATAAATATTATATTTCCTGCATAAGAGGCCTAAGATATGGAGAGCAAAGACTGGTATACAATATATAGGATATACCTATTATAATTAGCTCATGTTTGAGGGCATAATGCAGGATATTCATAAATCGACATATAGATACAATAGTCAGAAATTTAAGGATATAGATATTAAATCAAGGTGATTCACAATGATTATTATGTTTCCTGCATAAGAAAGCCTAAGGCATAGGAAGCAAAAAAATGGTATACAATATGTAGGATATACCTTTTATAATTAGCCTGTGCTTAAAGGCATAATGCAGGAAGAAATGGCGAAAATAAATGCTTAAATTAGAGGGATCTCTAAGGTCCTGTTTCTATGATTAAAGTCCACAGTGGACACAGAGACACCACACACAACAAACATCAGATACAAGTGACATACAATAACTTAGTTCATTACAAATAATATGTAGAGTATCAGTCAGTGTAATCGCTACCGATTCCAATCACATTTGGGTTCTCCCAATATTAATAATTCAGACACAAATCAATGTAATAATTACATATTACAGGGTACAAACCAATATGGGCTTGATCTCAAAGCACGGAGGTCTGAAACCTGAATATATAAGTGTAATATCGGGAGTCACGTGGTTAGAGGAAAACAGTAAAGTTTGAGGTGAGAAACGCTCTAAGTCTCTTCTACTGTTCCCAGTCAATCAAACTGGGAATGAGAGAGTGACAATGGCGTGGCCTCAGATGAAACAACAGAAAGGCACTTCTGCTTTCTGAGATGTAGCTGCGTCTGAGCCCTGATACCAGCTGGGCATTGCAGGGGGAGTCACATGCTAAGGACTCAGATGAGAGAGCGCATCTGAGCGATAGTGAAAGTACCTGTTTTGGAGATGGTTGTGCTGGATTGCAGTGTGTGTGAGATCCTAAAGCTGAATGCTGTCACAGGATGCGCGTTTCGCCGGGAAGGCTTGGTCACCTGGTCATTAGGTTGCACTGCTGCTTCTCATTATTAAAGGACAAGCATCCAATCCTAAAGTTAGTTGTCTGAGTGACTGATGTAACAGCCAATCGTAACGTAATAACATTAATTGTTGCTAATACAGACGGAGTTTAGAGGATGTTAATCCAGACACAAAATAAACATATATAGGTATATCAAAAGCATGAAACGAGTGTTAGGGAAAGAAGAGTCTGTTAATCTCGTTTAGGAGGCACTTATTGTATCAATTTAAAATAACGGAGAGAATATCCTATCATGGGGCTGTATTTATAAATGACAGACGGACCAGCCAATCAAAAGAGGGAAGTGTCAGCCAATACGTGCATCCACATGGTTCAGAAGGTGTTCAGACTACATATGGGATTAGCATATGTAAACAGAGTATTTTAGAGAGCGTTTTATACATACAAAGAGAAACTAGAATTTGGATATAAGGCATATGTTTTAGTCTGCAACAGAAAATGCTAATTAAGTGAAAGAATATATCAAAAAATAAAAAAATATAACAAATTACCAGTGATAATTAATTTATTAATGATGATCAATTATAAAAAGAATATTATTAGTCAATGTAAGCACAGACAAAAATTAAGGAGATAAAATAGAGAGATGATAGATAATTCTCAGTTAGGAAACAACATTTTATGAATTAGAGTGTCAGAAAGCGAGTCGGATCGTGACTATGTATTTACTAGTGACGGACAAGCCAGTCATTCTGAAGAAACGAGTACCAGCCAATGCGTACATCCGCATGGTTCTGAGGGTGTTCTGACATAGCATAGAGTTAGCAAATGTAAGCAAAATAGTTGAGAGAATTTATATGCGCAAGGAGAGCCTAAAGTCTCAGGTATGAAACATATATTAATAACATGCAAATGAAAGTACTAATGAGATGAGTAAATATATAGATAAGAAGGTATATACAATATCTATAATTATTTATATGGGATTTGTGGTGACGTTAGTCAATGTAAGTGCAAGTAATAATTAGAAGTGTTAGACCAAATTATAATAAATATTGATAGACTTCGGAGGAATGTGAAGAGAAAATGAAAAATATAAGATATGGTCATTAATGAAACGCCTATTCAGCGAACTGTGTGGGTAAGTGACAGTTACATCAATCAGACCCTACCGGGTGGTGTTAAAGATGTGTATATAAACATGTTTGGGGAGGCGTGAAACTTAGACATATAACTAAAGTGTAATGGGGATATAAATAGGGGGAAACCTATAAGGACTATAGACAATGTGTTGAAACCTAGTGAGGGGGATGAAAGTATGATGGATGAGGAAAATATGATGTGATGTGAATACTGTGCTGTGCAGAAGATAATAATCAAGTGAGTGAATCGTGGACACTAATTAGTAAAGACAGTGACTATATGGGTGTAAAACATGAAAGAAGCAGAGCTAATGATTGTAATGAGAAATATACATGGTATTAAAGAAATTTAATGGATATGAAAAATCAATAGTTCAGAAATGTGAAACGTACAGGGAATAGATCTGAGTCAAGTATAAAATAAAAACCATTTGAGAAGGAAAAGTAAGAAAGGAGTAAACCAATGATGTATACAGAAAAATAGGGTTGACAAGTCAGCAGGAAAATCGAACCCTTAAGAAGATCATTAGTACAATGGAATACCGTCATAAGTTATTCTGTAAGGAAAACACTAAAGTTAATGTTCTCATTGAGGCCACCAGGTATTACTGTGCCCAGTCTAAATATCCACTTGCGCTCTTTTTGTTGGAGGACTCTGTTGAGATCTCCCCCTCTTAGGCAGAGTTTAATTCTTTCAAGGCAAAAAGCCTTCAGATCTTGCGTTCGTCCAGAATGTTTAGAGTGAAAATGCCTGGCTACTGTGGTTAGTTGTTTCATCTTTTTTATATCTGTCTCAGCATTTCGAATGTTCCCCAGATGTTCAAGGATCCTAACTTTCAACATCCTAGATGTCATGCCCACATATTTTTTATCACATGGGCATGTGATGCAATAGATCACGTTCGTTGTTCTGCAATTGCAAAGCGCTTTCATTTTAGTGACCTGACCAAATTTATCTGTAACCTTATCCACATTTTGTATGTGCGCACACACTTTACAAGCACCACAAGGGTAGCTCCTGACAGTGGTTGAGGTTGGATTTGGGTGCATATTGAAGTGACTTCTGACTAATTTGTCTCTAAGGTTTGGGGCTCTACGCCAGCTCATATTTACTCTACTGCCTAGATTGTCAGCCAGGTCGGAGTCTGAGAGTAAAATGTGCCAGTATTTCTGTAATATGTCCCTAGCCTCTTTCCAGCTATTACAGAAGTCTCCTATGAATCTGATCTCACTGGAATCCTGTTTTGGCAGTTTGTCTGCAAAAATCAGAGTCTCCCTTTTGGTTCCTGAGATTTCATTTACAGCCTTTTTAATGGATCGCTTGCTGTATCCTCTTACATGAAGTCTTGATGTTAATTCTTTGCTCAGGGTCTCGAATGAATTCTCATCTGAGCAATTTCGTCGTAGTCTCAGAAACTTCCCTTTCGGGATACTATTGATGGTGGGTGGAAAATGAGAGCTACTATTGTGTAGTAAGTTATTAGTGGAGGTCTCTTTTCTGTAGAGCTCAGTACAGATTTTATTATTAGGGCCCTTGAAAATTCTAAGATCTAGAAATGCGACACTCGTGCTGCTACTATTACAGGTAAGTTTCAAATTGATGTTATTGTTATTCAGATCTTGGACAAATTCATCCAGTTGATTCTGTGTGCCATCCCAGATCATCAAGATGTCATCTATATACCTCATCCAGGTGATGACATGCTGAGTATAATTTTCATTTTCTTCCTGAAAAACATATTCCCTCTCCCACCACCCTAAAAAGTTGGCATATGTAGGTGCGCAAGCTGTGCCCATCGCATATGTAGCTGCGCCTGCGCACCTACATATGCCAACCTCTTTTTAGGGTGGTGGGAGAGGGAATATGTTTTTCAGGAAGAAAATGAAAATTATACTCAGCATGTCATCACCTGGATGAGGTATATAGATGACATCTTGATGATCTGGGATGGCACACAGAATCAACTGGATGAATTTGTCCAAGATCTGAATAACAATAACATCAATTTGAAACTTACCTGTAATAGTAGCAGCACGAGTGTCGTATTTCTAGATCTTACAATTTTCAAGGGCCCTAATAATAAAATCTGTACTGAGCTCTACAGAAAAGAGACCTCCACTAATAACTTACTACACAATAGTAGCTCTCAATTTCCACCCACCATCAATAGTATCCCAAAAGGGGAGTTTGAGACTACGACGAAATTGCTCAGATGAGAATTCATTCGAGACCCTGAGCAAAGAATTAACATCAAGACTTCATGAAAGAGGATACAGCAAGCGATCCATTAAAAAGGCTGTAAATGAAGTCTCAGGAACCAAAAGGGAGACTCTGATTTTTGTGGACAAACCGCCAAAACAGGATTCCAGTGAGATCAGATTCATAGGAGACTTCTGTAATAGCTGGAAAGAGGCTAGGGACATATTACAGAAATACTAGCACATTTTACTCTCAGACTCCGACCTGGCTGACAATCTAGGCAGTAGAGTAAATATGAGCTGGCGTAGAGCCCCAAACCTTAGAGACAAATTAGTCAGAAGTCACTTCAATATGCACCCAAATCCAACCTCAAACACTGTCAGGAGCTACCCTTGTGGTGCTTGTAAAGTGTGTGCGCACAAACAAAATGTGGATAAGGCTACAGATAAATTTGGTCAGGTCACTAAAATGAAAGAGCTTTACAATTGCAGAACAACGAACGTGATCTATTGCATCACATGCCCATGTGATAAAAAATATGTGGGCATGACATCTAGGATGTTGAAAGTTATAATCCTTGAACATCTGGGGAACATTCGAAATGCTGAGACAGATATAAAAAAGATGAAACAACTAACCACAGTAGCCAGGCATTTTCACTCTAAACATTCTGGACGAACGCAAGATCTGAAGGCTTTTTGCCTTGAAAGAATTAAACTCGGCCTAAGAGGGGGAGATCTCAACAGAGCCCTCCAACAAAAAGAGAGCAAGTGGATATTTAGACTGGGCACAGTAATATCCGGTAGCCTCAATGAGAACATTTTTAGTGTTTTCCTTGCAGAATAACTTATGACGGTATTCCTTTGTACTAATGACCTTCTTAAGGGTTCGATTTTCCTGCTGACTTGTCAACTCTATTTTTCTGTATACATCATTGGTTTACTCCTTTCTTACTTTTCCTTCTCAAATGGTTTTTATTTTATACTTGACTCAGATCTATTCCCTGTACGTTTCACATTTCTGAACTATTGATTTTTCATATCCATTAAATTTCTTTAATAACATGTATATTTCTCATTACAATCATTAGCTCTGCTTCTTTCATGTTTTACACCCATATAGTCACTGTCTTTACTAATTAGTGTCCACGATTCACTCACTTGATTATTATCTTCTGCACAGCACAGTATTCACATCACATCATATTTTCCTCATCCATTATACTTTCATCCCCCTCACTAGGTTTCAACACATTGTCTATAGTCCTTATAGGTTTCCCCTATTTATATCCCCATTACACTTTAGTTATATGTCTAAGTTTCACGCCTCCCCAAACATGTTTATATACACATCTTTACCACCACCCGGTAGGGTCTGATTGATGTAACTGTCACTTACCCACACAGTCCGCTGAATAGGCGTTTCATTAATGACCATATCTTATATTTTTCATTTTCTCTTCACATTCCTCCGAAGTCTATCAATATTTATTATAATTTGGTCTAACACTTCTAATTATTACTTGCACTTACATTGACTAACGTCACCACAAATCCCATATAAATAATTATAGATATTGTATATACCTTCTTATCTATATATTTACTCATCTCATTAGTACTTTCGTTTGCATGTTATTAATATATGTTTCATACCTGAGACTTTAGGCTCTCCTTGCGCATATAAATTCTCTCAACTATTTTGCTTACATTTGCTAACTCTATGCTATGTCAGAACACCCTCAGAACCATGCGGATGTACGCATTGGCTGGTACTCGTTTCTTCAGAATGACTGGCTTGTCCGTCACTAGTAAATACATAGTCACGATCCGACTCGCTTTCTGACACTCTAATTCATAAAATGTTGTTTCCTAACTGAGAATTATCTATCATCTCTCTATTTTATCTCCTTAATTTTTGTCTGTGCTTACATTGACTAATAATATTCTTTTTATAATTGATCATCATTAATAAATTAATTATCACTGGTAATTTGTTATATTTTTTGATATATTCTTTCACTTAATTAGCATTTTCTGTTGCAGACTAAAACATATGCCTTATATCCAAATTCTAGTTTCTCTTTGTATGTATAAAACGCTCTCTAAAATACTCTGTTTACATATGCTAATCCCATATGTAGTCTGAACACCTTCTGAACCATGTGGATGCACGTATTGGCTGACACTTCCCTCTTTTGATTGGCTGGTCCGTCTGTCATTTATAAATACAGCCCCATGATAGGATATTCTTTCCGTTACTTTAAATTGATACAATAAGTGCCTCCTAAACGAGATTAACAAACTCTTCTTTCCCTAACACTCATTTCATGCTTTTGATATACCTATATATGTTTATTTTGTGTCTGGATTAATATCCTCTAAACTCCGTCTGTATTAGCAACAATTAATGTTATTACGTTACGATTGGCTGTTACATCAGTCACTCAGACAACTAACTTTATGATTGGATGCTTGTCCTTTAATAATGAGAAGCAGCAGTGCAACCTAATGACCAGGTGACCAAGCCTTCCCGGCGAAACGCGCATCCTGTGACAGCATTCAGCTTTAGGATCTCACACACACTGCAATCCAGCACAACCGTCTCCAACACAGGTACTTTCACTATCGCTCAGATGCGCTCTCTCATCTGAGTCCTTAGCATGTGACTCCCCCTGCAATGCCCAGCTGGTATCAGGGCTCAGACGCAGCTACATCTCAGAAAGCAGAAGTGCCTTTCTGTTGTTTCATCTGAGGCCACGCCATTGTCACTCTCTCATTCCCAGTTTGATTGACTGGGAACAGTAGAAGAGACTTAGAGCGTTTATCTCACCTCAGACTTTACTGTTTTCCTCTAACCACGTGACTCCCGATATTACACTTATATATTCAGGTTTCAGACCTCCGTGCTTTGAGATCAAGCCCGTATTGGTTTGTACCCTGTTAATAATATGCAATTATTACATTGATTTGACTCTGAATTAATATTGGGAGAACCCAAATGTGATTGGAATCGGTAGCGATTACACTGACTGATACTCTACATATTATTTGTATTGAACTAAGTTATTGTATGTCACTTGTATCTGATGTTTATTGTGTGTGGTGTCTCTGTGTCCACTGTGGACTTTAATCATAGAAACAGGACCTTAGAGATCCCTCTAATTTAAGCATTTATTTTCGCCATTTCTTCCTGCATTATGCCTTTAAGCATAGGCTAATTATAAAAGGTATATCCTACATATTGTATACCATTTTTTTGCTTCCTATGCCTTAGGCTTTCTTATGCAGGAAACATAATAATCATTGTGTATCACGTTGATTTAATATCTATATCCTTAAATTTCTGACTATTGTATCTATATGTCGATTTATGAATATCCTGCATTATGCCCTCCAACATGGGCTAATTATAATAGGTATATCCTATATATTGTATACCAGTCTTTGCTCTCCATATCTTAGGCCTCTTATGCAGGAAATATAATAATTATTGTGTATCACCTCGATTTAATATTTTCTTCTTTAAATTTCTGACCATTGTATCTATTACGTCGATTTATAAATAAGTGTGATACTTTGTAGTGAAGAGATCTTTTCTTTTTTTCTGACTAATTAATTAATTTCATTAAAAGTTAAGTTTTAATTAATTCCTATCCATTTTAACATATTTTGTTACGAGTGCACCCACATAGACATATTTGTCTTTTCTTAGTTTTTGTTCTTTACCTAAACTTTGTCATATGTGTATTGCACAAATTTTTGTGGGTGCACCACCAACCTAGTGTCATCCAGAAATTATTCTATGTGATAGACCAATATGTTGGTATATATTATCTTATTACAAAAAAACTAAAAATTTCTATCAAAATTTGTATTACTTGTGCGGACTCTCTCTCCTTTTTCTCGTACTATTGTGGACACCCATACCTAGGAGGAACCTCTGCCATCTCTTCCATTTGGGTGACTCATGTATTCCTTTGGTATGCTAATTGACAAGTTTTTATATTGTACTTGCTTTAAATCTTATCTTTTCAAATATAAAACAACACGTTACTACACTATGATACTCTTTTCTGTGTTTGGTACCAGGCTTCAGTTTATTACAGATTTGAGAGGATCACATCACGATTCCCATTATTCCACAGTGGAACAATTCAGATCAGCTCATTGAAGCACAAACAATACTACCCATTCATAGCCTAACAATACTTACCATTAATAGCCTAACTTTGGTGTCATACTTACTACACTATGAGTGCCTTCGTGTCTTGTTGTCTCATTCATATATATTATATATATATATATATATATATATATCTACCTAATGACAATGTGAAACAAATAGATACATTTTGGATTGTTTTTAGTGCCTGGTTGTATTATTTTGAGAGACCTCAGTCCACCCTTTCCTTGAAACTAGATGGTTATCCAGCAGAAGTAAAAAGCTGTAAAAAAAAAAAAAAGCACTTTATTTTACAACACAAAAAATAAAAAATTTCTCATCTGAACAGGACCATGTCATAGTGGTATAGAAACCACAGTAGCCATTTCAGTGCTTGCCGTACCTTTGTCAAGGATCAGTGCACCCACAAGTCAAAAGAAATCAGTACCCCTGGCTTGACGGGTGAGGTCCGGATGGATAGCTTGTAGACAGGACTATGTGTGTTCGATTGCCTCACTGCTTCCTTGCTCTGATCAAGTGATGTTTGTATACAAATTTGAAACATCCAGCATCACTAATAGTACATCAACAGGTTTGTGGTCTATAGTCTATTGTGCATAGGGGTCATGCCCAATTTTGTATTGCCTCAATTTTATCACATTGGGGCTTTATCAAAGCTCTGCCTATGGTGTATCCAAGACACTTCAGCTCTTCCATCCATAAACAACACTTTTTTGGGGGACGGTAGTCAATCTAACATTACAGATGGAGTCCAACACTGCTTGTACCATGGGTAAATGAGACTGCAAATCAGTACTGTAGGTGATTACATCACTGAGATAAGAAGCAGCATACTATCTATAGGACCTTAGAATTTTATCTTATCTATCATCCTCTGAAAGGTGGCGAGTACTCTATGTAACCCAAATGGTAACATTTTGCATTGGAACAGACCATCCGGTGCAGAAAAAGCAGTCTTTTCTTTTGCACTGTCTGTCATTTTGTTAAGTCTAGAGTGGTTAAGCACCATGCGATTCCAGCCATTGAATTAGTTCATCCACACCAGGCCTTGGATAGGGATCAACCTTACGTTGCTTATTAATCATTCACAAATCGGGCATGAAAATGTCGAAAACAACCAGCGATGGGCGCTCCCGCTGGTCGTTTTCGACATCAATCATTGCCTGAACATGCTGGTCAATCTGCCGATAACGACAGATTGAGCATGCTCGGGGATGAGGGAGGGTGCCTGCACTGAACGACATATGGTTCAGTGTAGGCACTATACAGGATGAGGAACAACTGTATGATTACAATGTTGTAATCATACTGTCGTTCCTCAATCGCCTAGTGGATATGCACCTTTAGACACACTACTTATTTAGTTTTTATCAGTAATTATTGCAGAAGTGTAAACTCCTGTCGAATACTAGAATGAGTACAATGGAACTTAACCACTCACTATGTGATGCTACAATTATATCTAACTCCAACATTTTTTTTATTTCTTTAGACACCACCTCCTGTTGGGCTTCTGGTATTCTATAGGAATTTAGGTTAAACTTAATGCCGAGTTCAGTGATTATGTCTTGTTTAATAACTGTTTTACCAGGTGTTTCAGAAAACAAATCTCTATTTCTTATGAGAAATTCTTTAGCCTCATGCTGTTGACTGGCTGAGAGGGGTTCAGCTATTGTTACTTCATGAACCAAAGGCACTAAGTTTACAGGAGAGAATGGGGTGGCTCACAGAACTACTCTCCCCTTCCACGATTTATAATATTTACAGTATCAGAGAGATCGGTTTGGTTTTCTTTTCCCTTATATTTAACTACTTTTCCATTCTCTCTATCCTTTATCAGAGTAGGGTCTTTTAGCTGTCCTGAGGCAAATATATATTTTCTTCATTCAAGTTCATGTATATTGTTAACTGGTTCAACAATTTCTACTTCAGCCGGACTCCCCAATCATGCTTGAAAAAGGGAACAATTCCAAAGGACACTCCACTACTACTGTATCAGTAACATTACCAAACAGGTCTGGGTTATTTACTTCTTAACAAATCGGATTTTCTCATATGCTCCAGAAGTGGAAAAAATCTCCCCCCAATATAGCATCATACATCAAAACACTAATTCCACAGTGACTACAGTGGAACCACACTAGGGCTACCAGGCTAGTTGTGACATCTGGGGAAGCATTTCCCGCCAGTGCTGCTAGATGCTGCTCCACCTCTTTTAAGACTTCACGGCTGTGGAACTGTTGCCTGCAGATTTCATCGATAACCAATTGCTGTTGCCACCTGTTTTCCTCAACAGCCAATTGCTGTGGTCTCCAGATCTCCTCAACATCCAACTGCTGTTGCCACTGGGCCTCCTGAATGGCCAATTGGTGCACCCTGGTGGCTTCCTCCAGAGCCGCGGTAGCCTGTAGCAGGGCCTTAGTTATGTCTTCCATGTTATCTCTTGGTCTTGAAAAAGCTGCCAGAGGAGCAGTGAAACGCGTTGGTGTATTACCAGGATTCAGGCACTACCAGCACCTGTACCTACATATCTCTGCACTTTATTTGGAAGTTCAACATATGTGGATTTCTCTTCATTGGAAACCCCTATGACTACTAGCTCAGCACCAGGACTTTGTGGATATTGATTTGCGACTTTGAGCACCTCTTTTCAGACCACCGCCACTGCACATTGGACCACTCCTAAGAGACTCACAGAGGTAATATTTGTACATATAGGAGGGTCCCAGCGGTGAGGACTACATATGCTCAGTCCCATATTGGATTTCCATCCTTGGCTGATTGATTCTTTGGGTTTAACCAAAAGAACTGAATTCTAGTTTATTCCATGGTGCATCATATTGTGTAGCGCCTGTAATGGTTATCCAAGAGGCTATCTAGTTATCTTGACTTTTTGACATGCATGTCGATTTTTAATGTATCAGTGCCCTTTTTTAATTTTTTAGTATTTTTTTTTTTTTTTTATATTTCAATATTTTTCTCATACTTGCAAGTATTGTCTATAGATTGATTGACACCCAAAGTCATTTTATCTTTTATGTTTTCATGTGTTTGTGATATTATCCAATAAATGAGTTTAAGCTTTAGCGCTGCTTTTCACCTTTAGTTTTCAGATCATACATGAAAACACTAATTCCACAGTGACTACAGTGGAACCACACTAGGGCTACCAGGCTAGTTGTGACATCTGGGGAAGCATTTCCCGCCAGTGCTGCTAGATGCTGCTCCACCTCTTTTAAGACTTCACGGCTGTGGAACTGTTGCCTGCAGATTTCATCAATAACCAATTGCTGTTGCCACCTGTTTTCCTCAACAGCCAATTGCTGTGGTCTCCAGATCTCCACAACATCCAACTGCTGTTGCCACTGGGCCTCCTGAATGGCCAATTGGTGCACCCTGGTGGTTTCCTCCAGAGCCGCGGTAGCCTGTAGCAGGGCCTTAGTTATGTCTTCCATGTTATCTCTTGGTGAAGGGGAAAAGCAGAATCCAGCTTCCCTAAGGTTCTGAAGATGGGTTGGGTATGATTTGCCAGCAGACGGGATCCTGGCGGTCAGAATCCAGACATCGGGATCCCATCAGGGTTAACATACCAACACTTGCTGGTCGGTATGCTAACCCTCTCCCTTTCCCTACCCTAACCCTCTTTTCTTGGTGCCTGAACCAACCTAAACCCCCATCCCTGCACCCCAAACCTAACCCTCCGCCCTCAGTGCCTAATCCTAACCCCAATACTTATCTTCAGGATGCCGATGGTCGGTATTCCGACTCCGGTATTTAGACCGTCTGTATCCCGTCAGCCGGGATGCTGACTACATCAACTGAAGATGACACCACAATGAATTTTAGGTTAACGTGATGAATGTCAACATTATGACTGTCGACATATCATACCATATTCATCCAAATTCCCTTTTGCACTATATACTGTACCTGCTGAAGAATTCTGTGGGGTACTGGTCAACTGCATTTCATGAGACAGAAGTTATAATATGAGTATTCTCATCTTCATTTTTTAATCAGCATCAAACAGATTTTTAGCAACATCGGAAAGCAGGACAAATGTTGAGCACTCCCCATTATATACATTATGTCCCGATGCTGGTGAGGAACACCATTATGTAGACACTGTATATATGGTCCTGTCCTTATGCAAGCACACATTCTGTATGCAAATAAAGATGTGAGAGAATACAAAAGGAGACTTTTGTACGGGATACAGAAGGGCTGGGGAGAGCATAATCTATTACTCATCACATATTTTATATACAAGCATTTTAATAAGACAAAAGCTATTTAATTATTCAAGCAATATTTATTTTGTAGGACAACATTCAACATGGGATATGTTATTTGTATTAATAAAATTATTTTCTTGGTAATAACTTCATGCTAATATTAAAATCTAAAGCTACAGTAATCTCAATATTCACATAATGAACCTTTACATGTATCGATTTCTTATGTATTCTCTGTATGTTAGCACGTCGTCTTTCCCCAGTGGTTGCATGATACCTTTGCCGGCTTGGATGTGAGCGTGAAATATATCCACTGACTTCCTATCTACTTTGGGTGGTATCACTTCATATATGTTGTCCTGTGAGAAGGAAGAGATACAGCCCCTGCAGGAAACATACATAAAACACATTAGTGAAAATAAAATGTACAACAGTACATGTCGGCAAAAATCTAAACATTCAGAAGTTGCAAAATATTCAGAAGGATGTGAATGGTCACCTTTCTATTACTGGTACATTATAGCAAACTACTAATACTATGACCTGTCTATTATATAGTGGTACATTGTGTTACTTTGTAGTCTTGGTTTAAAGAAATAAAATGTGACTTCCCATTCATGTAATAATGAGACAAACAGACTCCTTAGTACAATGTGGGGAAATATGTTGGCACCATAGGCACCGGAACGGGGGAGGGGTGGGGCAAGGGGGCTGCTCACCTCTCCCCCAAACATTTGAGAGGCGCCAGTCGGAGGAATTTTATTTTCATTCAACTCCCTATTTAAAATGTTACTTGCCTAGGAGCAATGTATTTGGCACCTCTTAAGTCTACTAGGATGGAGAATATGGTGGATAAACAGAAAAACAAGCAGGTTATCTGCAGTTCAGGCCCATGTGGTACCAGGATTTCTGATATTCACCAGGAACACAATCGAGGAAGGGGCTAACTGCCATCTGAAAGAGCCAGTAGTTTTAAAGTCTATGTATTTCCACCTCCTAGAGTTGGCCTGTCTGAAATCAGTTTCTTGCGTACAAGTCTAATGATGTGGAAAATTGGTGGTGTGTGTATATATATATATATATATATATATAATGTGTACAATTTTTTTCCAACCCCTGTGCTGAAGATTACAAGATGCTGGCATCGCTGGTAATCAACAATATGTCAACAGTGAAGACTATTTAGAATTTAGAGTAAATATATACTATACTGTACAGTATGTACAAATACAGCACATATGATCACTCCATCATTACACAGTTGTATCACTCCAGCAAAAACTGAAAATTCAGTTGTGGGTACAGTTCAGTACGTAAAACTCGTCCTTGTCCTGCCAGTAACATCTTGCATGAAATAAGGCATATAAAGGAGCAAGGACAGCCTCCTCTGACTGTAGCAGACTTTGGGGGACATGCTGTTTTGGGCAGATTGCTGCAATATAGGTAACATTTTGCAATTATGTTTTACTTATTATATTTCACCCAAAATTTAATGTCAAAGTACAATTATCTTTTTAAATGGAATTATTAATTAGAAAAAGATGCATAACAGAAAATTGTGCTGCAATCTGCCTGCAAAAATGTCATCCTACAAGAGAATATCCATACTTATGGATAATGGATTTTACAAATTTTACAAAGGAGACAAAAGAAAAGTCACAATGCAGGCAAAGAATGATTGAATTCTACACACAAAATATACAACAGCCATAAAACATTACTTGCACTCAAACATCTTGATAACACAGAAATATAGCACATGCTTAAGACCTGCATTACTTTTGCAACCACCCCATTGTATATTAGTATACTTTGGCACGTTAACAAAATTATAACATCACATTTTTTGGTAATGTGAAAGATCTGTGTCTTTCTTTTGGACATGTGCATAACCAGTGTATAAATCTAGTCAACATCCTGCTTTCATTCATGACAACTTTGACATAACAGCCAAAATCCATTCTGCTCAAGATAATGAAACTCTCTTTAATATTCATATTTAGTATTAATGGTACTGCTCTTTCTAAAATGTAATTGTGTTGTAATAGCAGGAAGCTTTCCTTCTACAGTACTTTTATATCAGCTAGCCTAATAACAGAAACTAAGTGACAAAGCATAATTTCATCCATCAGTGAAAGGAAATTACATAATTCTGTTCAAAGTTTGCTGATACAAAATGTTGTTGTCCCTGCCTCATATACTATAAACAAACAAGTGTAGCACATGCAGTTGCTAATACACAAAGTATAAAACGGGTGAGAGAAAGTTAGTGAATCATTTAGGATTATTAGTAACCTGCATTAGTTTGACCTAAAATATAATCTGATCATGTTATTTTATTTATTAACAGTTTCTTTTGTAGAGCAGCATATTACGTTACAATGTTCACTATAACATTATTTAATCTTTGTCTAACACAAAAATGTTTATTTTACACCAATGAATTTAATATAAGGCAAGGCTGCCATGACACAGGTTCCCATGCTGAACAGTTCTGCTGGCCCAATCGACCCTAAGGTATTATGTTAATCTCATGAACCCATCTGTAATAAAAGAAAATGCAAACATAAGTTCCCCTTCAAGAATTACAGCATCATTAAACCATCAGTGTTCAAATGAGAAGCCATGGCTATGCATTCCAAAGGAGAATAGCTGCTGGAGAGAAGATTGAGGAGAACCAGGTACTTTCGCAGAACATTGGTAATCCTACTTCATAGCATACCTCTCAGTCACAGTGTATTTTCATGGTGGATTAAAAAGCATTCACCTACAAGAGGAGTCTGGAGACGCACAGTCATTTGTTATGCTTCTGCTTCTTTTAAAAGCCGTGGACTATTGTATGTTTCTGAAGTGATTGTATCTGGCTGACTATTCCTGGCTCTTCAATTGGGCTCTCCTTTGGGCAATTCAATTAATGGAGTGCTGGAGAAACAGTCAAAATGCTGGCACCTAGGGTTCACCAACATCACACGTCATACTTGACGACATTCTGGCTGCCCCCTCTTGGAGGGGGCAACCAAGTCGGCATAGTGAGGGGCATGGTGTGGCATTGGGGGGGGCGTGGACAGGGACATTACCTGGCATGAGGGACAGAGCGGGGTGGTGACCACGTGATCATGTAATTTTGGCCCTGCCCCTGCTACACAATGCCGAGATTACCGGCATAGTGAAGAAGTTGGCGGGGCCATGATGATGCGTTTCAGAGTGAATCGCGTCATTGTCCCCCCCTCTCCCGCGCTGCAGGGGTCTGTGTGTGTGTAGGGGGAATCCACTTTTCTAGGTAGCTGGGAGCGACGCCCGATTTTTGGGAGCCCCCAGCCTTTCCGTGAGAGTAGGCATGCATGACACATTTTCCTATAGAACAGGGGCAGGCAAACTACAGCCCACTCCCTGCTGAAATGAGGGAGGTTGTGAGAATGGCATTTTAAGGGGCAGGACTGAAAGGGCTCTGAGGCTGACATTCAATAGGGACAGGACTGATGTGCTCTAAGACGGGCAAATAAAAGGTGCAGGACTGAGCTGCTGTGAGACGGGCAAATAAAAGGTACAGAACTGAGGGGCTCTGAAACTGGCATATAAAGGGGCAGAACTGAGAAGCTCCGAAACTGACATTTAAAAGGGCATGACTGAGGGGCTCAGAGACTGGCATATAAAAGGTGCAGGAGTGAGGGGATCGATTTGTAACACAGTAATGGGGGCATTACTGTGTGGCATATTATCAATTGGTGGCATTACTATGTGGCATATTATCAATTGGTGGCATTACTGTGTGACATATTATCAATTGGGGGCATTACAGTGTGGCATATTATTAATAGAGCATTAATGTGTGGCATATTATGAACTGGGAATGCTGCTATGAGGCATATTATCAATTGGGGTCACTAATGCGTGACATATTATGCATCACAGTGACCAAAACTTAAATCTAAAATTAAATACATTTATTTCGAAATATTTTATTTAGTTTTAGTGCTTCTTAGATTAAGATTTACTCAAAAACCATTAGCTAATTGCTGAGAGACTAACAATAAGCAAAAATTGTGGCTCTCCGACCAAAATAAATTTTCTTAATGTGGTACTTCAAATAAAAAATTTTGGACACCCCTGCCATAGAGGATAACTGCACTTTGCAGAGTTGAGTCACCCCCAAATAATGTTGTACCTTGTATCTGTTTTGTGGATGTCGATGGCTTTGTAACACAAAAAAATTAGATTCTGATGGTAACACCTGTTTGTATACCTCCCACTTGGCCCACATTCAGGCCATCTGTTTTTGTTTTTCCGTGGCTTCTTAAAATAACTTCAAAGTACCTGATGGTCATTTCATTCACTGTAACATCTAATGCAAGTTTCTCCCTTATGCTAGGTATACACAGTGCAATTATTGACCAATCAGCCAATTATCAGCTGGTTGATCTGATTATTGCAGTGTTTACGCATAGCCAACGGTTGTTCACAAACACATCAGATCATCTCCTGACACAATAGAGGCTGCAGTACTTTCTTCTGTCCAGACGAGCCAATGCCATGCAGCAAATGCAGTGTGACAGACATCTTCTGACAAACTATTTGTAAAAAAAAAAATCACCTCAAGAAATGTATTATTCATATAGGAACAATAATTGTGTAGTGTGCATACAAGAAATCGGATGATGTCTGGATCATTTCACCTGACAGAAAAAAAACGGGGATCATTCCTCTTATCTTAGTGTACCTAGCTTCATAAGCGTGCAATGTCCTGGAGGATTGTAGTCTACACTCGTTTTTCACAGTGAACATTTCATTAATATGTTCAGTAGAAAAATCATGAAAACTGTGCTACTGATTACAATGTAATTAATAAATTATACATAAAATAGTGTAGCACATGAGCAAAAGTTGCCTCAAGATCAACCACTTACAAACATGAAACCAATATGGTTTAAATAGAATTAGATTTTACAGTATTTTTTTAAATATACATTATATACTGTACATGCCTACTTTTGAAAAAACTTTTCAGTAGATTGTAAAAACAACACCTACAGTACAAGCTGAAGAGATTGTCAAACAACTGACTTACATCCAACTGTAAATGAGCCCCATTTTGGAGTTATCAAGTATCTGCACCCTCCATCTGCCAGGCGCCCGCTGAGTGTGTTACCAGCGGGCGCCCGGCTCCTATTCAAACCCCCGGCGGCAGCCGAAGCATGGAGCTCCCTCAGTCTTCCGGGTCCCGCAGGGCACTATGGGAGTGAGGCCATGATGTCAATCCCATAGTGCCGAGGAGCGGCCACCGGGGACAGAGCTCAGGAGTGAGCTCCGTCTTCCGGGTCCCGCAGAGCACTATGGGAGCGGACGCCGGGGTATGGACGACAGCAGCACTGGAGTGGGGATAAAGGTAAGTGTGTTTTTTTTTGTGTGTGTGTGTGTTTGAGTATGTGGGAGGGGGGAAGCAACTACTGGGGGCAACTACAGGGGGCTCACTATTGGGATCAACTAGGTGCAACTACAGGGTGCTCACTACTGGGGGCAACTACAAGGGGCAACTACAGGGGGCTCACTACTGGGGGCAACTACAGGGGGCTCACTACTGGGGGCAAAAACTGGGGGCTCACTACTGGGGGCAACTACAGGGGGCTCACTACTGGGGGCAACTACAGGGGGCTCACTACTGAGGGCAACTACAGGGGGCAACTACTGGGCACAACTACAGGGGGCACTACTAAAATGGGCATAACTACAGGAGCACTACTTGAAGGGGCACAAATACAGGGGACACTACTTTAATGGGCACAATTACAGGGGGCCCTGCATAATGGACACTACTGCAGGGGGCATTGCATAAGGGGCACTATTACAGGGGGCATTGCATAAGGGGCACTAGTATAGGGGACACTACTTCAATGGGCACAACTACAGGGGGCACTGCATAATGGGCACTACTACAGGGGCATTGCATAAGGAGCACTATTACAGGGGGCATTGCATAAGGGGCACTAGTATAGGGGGCATTGCATTTTGGGGCACAACTACAGGGGGCACTGTATAAGGGGCACTAACTTGATACACACAGTTTACAGGTTATAAACTATGTTCCCAATAATCTGGTTCTACACGGACATAAAAACTGTGCAACCTGTCTTGAGCTGAGGTGACAGACTGGCAGGAGCAGAGAGGAGGGTTGGTGAAGTAGATCTGTCAGGGTGGGATGTAATGGGCATTACTGTTTGGCATAATGTGTATTTGGCATTGCTGTGTGCACAATGTGCTATTAGGGGCATTACTGTGTGGCATTATGTGTAAGGGGCATTACTGTGTGGCATAATGTGTTGTATTGTGGCATAATGTGAAGTAGGGGCATTACAGCATGGCATAAATTTGTTATAAGGGCTTTACTGTATGTCATTATGTGTTATACGTGGCATTGTGTGGCATGTGTAAGGGGCATTGCTGTGTGGCATAATGATAATGTGTTGTAAGGGGCATTCCGGTGTGGCATAATGTGTTGTAAGGGGCATACCGGTGTGGCATAATGTGTTGTAAGGGGCATTACTTAGTGTGTCATAATGTGTAAGGCACGTTGCTGTATCATGTAACCACACACCTTAAACATCGTCTTTGGGTGTGTTTAATCTTTGGCCCGGGGGGGGGGTGGGGCTGAAACTTTTTTGGCATGGGGGAGCAAAATTTATAGTTACGCCACTGACAAGGTACATGCAATTCGACACATCTCCTGTAAAGTAGCACAAATCCTTGGGGACAGATCACTTGTAATGCAGCACTGCTGCTGTCACTGGGGGGGCATTACTGTGGCATAATGTGTTGTAAGGAGCATTACTGTGTTACAAAACCATACATCCTTTTTGTGCTCTACTGTATGTTTTTTTTTTTTTTTAATTGTGGGGGAAGGGGCGCCAAATTACTGTCTTGCCCTGAGTGACAGAAATCCTAGTTTCGCCAAACGATGCAATGTCGTTAACGATTTCCCTTGAAATCTCCCCGGCACTCCAAGACACGATATGGTGCTTTAAAATGTCCAATTTGACCAACGACCTATTGTGCGTCGATAATGATTTCCGGTGAGTCATGTATGAGATTGCCAGATCCTGCCTGATATGACAAACGACCCGCGGGTACGCACATCGTCATCGCTATCATCAGTGTACACTTACGATTGGCACATATGCACGATTTGTTGTTCCAATGCATCGAAATCGGGCAGAAAATCGTGTAGTGTGTGACCAGCTTTAAGCTGGGTACACACTGAATAGATATATCTGCAGATCAAGTGATCTGAAGATATATCTGCAGATGATTGTTGTTTATACAAACTGAACAACAATCATCTGTCATCTGGCTGCGGGTCCTGCTGGCCGGGGGTCGTGTCACGCCCCCCCTCCCCGCGGCTGAACGTCTGTATACACAGCACGATGACCCAAAATACCTGCAGATATATTGGGCATTGGCTGTGCAACCGACGCAATGTCTGCGAACAACAACGTTCACAGACACATTGCTGGTACATACTGGTCGACGCACACAAGATATATTGGCCAATCAATTGATCGGCCAATATATCTGCCAGTGTGTACCCAGCAACTGGTTTGTTATAGTTTATGAAAGTTAAAAACAAATACATATTTTCTTCTTGATTTAGAAACATGCACATGCATTCTCAATGGTAGTAAGACATGCAACATAACACGGCATGTGAGCTATAGCCTATGATTATGTACAGTAAATTATTTCTAAAGGGACATGAAGCTGCTGTGAGACCCAGATTGTTCTGAATCATGCTGTAATACAACTGTTTGGAATGACTAGCAAAACACCACATTTTTTTCTAGGATATCCACAAGTTACATCTTTTAAATGTAATGTTTTATATACTATTTATTAATTCTGATGAAAGGAACTGTTAATTTGTGTGAGTTCCATCATTCCACCCACACATTTCCCTTAAAGGCCTGTTGCTATCTGCTAACTTGGAATCAGTCCAGTGTAACTGTGCACGTGAATCCTTGTTATGCATAGCTAAGGGTGTTGTAGCAGTAACAGGTGTATTGAACAGGAAGGCAAACAAATACAAAATATAATTTTTTTTTTTTTCCACAGTTAGCAAAAACTGCAAGTAAACTGCATGGCTGTAATGATTAAAAGCTCAGCTCCATTCAAAATAATGGGACTCCATCCCAGTCACATGTACAATTATATCAAATGTTACAGAGACTGAATGATGCTTAATGCCAGACAAGTGCTACAAACCTTACACAATAAGCTAGGTCATACAACGCAAACTTATTTACTCTATTACCAAAGCAAGTGCTGTTCCTTTTTGCTCTCCACTATTACACAGATCATGTTTCTGCAACTTTTATTTATTTTTTTAACATGTAACTGTTTGCCTATCACCACTAATGGGCCTCCGATGAGGAATAGACCCCTAAATGTTTGCTCATAATAAATGCCTGCTAATGCGTGTAAATATATTCAAAGTACAACTTAATCAGAGTAAATTTATAGCAATCCGCTACTTAGACATTTGTGTAAAAACCCTTTCTGATACAATTGAATAGGTGTTACAGTTTATCAATTAATGTAATGGTATTTTGAGTTCAAGTTAACATACAGTACTGGAACTGCGCTACCTCTTGGCATACATGTATAATAGAAAAATAATTATAAATATCACTGCGCTGATTAAACCTTATGTTGCCTCAATAAAGAAATAAAAAGTCTTTGCCAATATAGTAGGGCAGTACAGACGGTGTAATGGTTAGCATTACCGCCTCGATTCCCACCACGGCCCTATCTGTGCGGAGTTTGTATATTCTCCCTGTGCTTTCGTGGGTTTCCTCCCACACTCCAAAAATATACTGGTAGGTTAATTGGCTCCCAACACAAATTAACCGTAGTGTGTATGTGTGTGTGTGAGTATGTGATAAGGAACATAGAGTGTAAGCTCCGCTGGGGCAGGGACTGATGTGAATGGCCAAATATTCTCTGTAAAGCGCTGCGGAATATGTGTGCGCTATATAAATAACTGGTAATAAATAAATAAATATAGTGCGTTTTATTCCTGTGGAGGCCAATGTAGTGCCTTTTATTGCTGTGGAAGCCAATGTAGTGCCTTTTATTGCTGTGTAGGCCAATGTAGTGCCTTTTATTCTTGTGGAAGCCAATGTAGTGCCTTTTATTCCTGTGGAGGCCAATGTAGTGCCTTTTATTCCTGTAGAGGCCAATGTAGTGCCTTTTATTCCTGTGGAAGCCAATGTAGTGCCTTTTATTCCTGTGGAGGCCAATGTAGTGCCTTTTATTGCTGTGGAAGCCAATGTAGTGCCTTTTATTCCTGTGGAGGCCAATGTAGTGCCTTTTATTCCTGTGGAGGCCAATGTGTGTGTATTTTTTTATATGGGATCCAATGTGTATGTTTTTTCATTGGTCATAGAAGCCGCATCGCCGGATGGTGTGCCTTGGCAATTTTAATATCTTGTGTAGTGTCCCTCGAGTTGAAAAAGGTTGAAAATCACTGGTCTATCGGGCACTTGGCGATTTGTTTATGTACACAAAAATGCTAAATCCATCAGTTTTTTTTTTGTTATTATAAACAGTCCTGTTAATTGTAAGAAGAAAGATTACCAGGCACTTCTAATTAAGATATGCACTGAAGTGCCAAAAGTCATGGGATAGCAGTATGTAAGGTGGTGTCATCGTACTGTGACGTCTTGGAAATTCCCAGACCTGCATAAATTGGTATCTGACATCAGTTCAGTTTGAACACCGGCTAGACTGCTCATGGCAAGGTGACATGAATTATTGGAGTTCGAAAGGGGCATTATAGTGGGTGCCTGACTGATGGGACATTTCATTTCTGAAGTTGTGCGAACATTCAATATTTACAATAGACAAGAGAACAAAACCCAGCGCTAATTAGATATATTTATATATACAATGTTTGACCAAGTGAAGGAAAATACAGGTCATCACAATGATCATATAAATGAGCATCATAAGAACATGATGTGCTTGTGGCAGCACATGTAAACACCTGGATACCAGGTGTATCTAAAAATGTAAAAAAGTATGGATAGCTGTGCTAATATAAATTTGTCTCCAAGAGGATCGATGTGAATGGATCACCACTGACACAAAAATTAGAATTTATAAATATTTTTGCTACTATTAATTCAATTGACCGGTCAATATAAATAAAGAATGGATCTAACAATCACAAAAATTAAATCATTATAAAATGAATAAACATATTATATCAATATATTAAAAAGGATCGCTGGAGGCGGTGGATCCAATTTTGTTGTATGGACAATTGTTGTCATCCAATATAAAAACGTAGGTTATTCCATATATATCCACACCTGCAATTAGTGATCGTTGTTCTCACCAGGGATTAAATAAACTTGTTCAATCGTGACACGCTCCGTAGAGCTGTATATCCTGGGAGACAATATCATAAAGAGTTCACTTACGAATTATTTAGTCTACATCCAGGTAAGAAACTGTACAGGTGTAGGAGGCTGATGCACCCGGAGAGCAGGGGCGCCGAGAGGGGGGGGGGCGAGTACAGATTACCAGGGCCCGGGCTTCCTGAGGGGCCCGGGTCCGGCGCCGCTCCCCCTCCCTCACAGCAGCCCAGCACACAGCATGTGCTGAGCTGCAGTGGAGACTGCTCGTGGCTGCTGAGCAGCAGCCACAGCAGTCTCCTATGCCTGTGGGGAGGAGCGATCAAACTGATTGCGCCCCCCTGGTTTGAGCAGGGCTGAGGGGGCACAGAGCGGCGCTGCATATCTTTTTTTTTCAGGGAAGGGGGCGTGGCCACTCCTCCCATGATTAGGCCAAGCCCCCTATTACCTGGGCCCGCCACAGCTCTCAACGGGCCTGCCGGAGAGACAGAGGTGTAGCGGCTCCCTTGCAATTGGGTGATGTTAATCCAGCTGCGTCTCGATCCTAGTCTCTACTCCAACTGCCGGCAAGTGTCCACCGGGATCGCGGGTCTCGCGTCTCGGATTACAGATATTGTAGCAAGTGCTCAAATGGATATAAGTGTTCCAACGGGTCCAAAGAAAGTCCCTTGACGTGTTTCGCTCCACGAGTCTGGGGCTTTATCAAAGCCCCAGACGTGTTTCGGGCTGATGGTAGGGTTCAAGTGTGGTGCAGACCCCATGAGGCCATGGACCCCACTTGTCAACAAGGCACCATACAGGCTGGTTGTGGTTCTATAATAGTGTGTGGTGTGTTCACATTTCATAGGTAGGATCTGCTGGTCCACCTGAACCGCTACTTTGCATTGCTTTATGACCATTTACAGACCTTCATGAACTTTATGTACCACCACAATTATGCAATATTTCAGCATGATAATGCACCATGTCATCAGTCTCAAGTTGTTCAGAATTGGTTTGAGGAGCATTCTGGAGAGTTCCGACGAATGGTGTGGTCACCACGTTCGTCCAACATGAGCCCAATCGAACATTAATGAGAAGTGTTGGAGAGGTCCATTCAAACCCAAGATCTTTCATATGCCAATATTAGGGAGCTGTGGGAAGCTATCCAGATGGCATGGGTAAATATCTCTCTAGAGGTCTTCTCCATCCACTTGTGGAATTGATGTCACGTCGAGCTGCTGCACTTTGCCGGGCTAGAGGGGGTCTTACATGATACTAGGCATCTATCCCATGACTTTTGGCACTTCAGTGTATAAAAAAAAATCAATATTAACATATTAAAATGTATGTATTGAATGAATATCAATAATATAATAAATCCAAATGCTGCTCATAAGGTATGGGGTGCTGAATCCCAATAATGCAAAAGTGCAACTGAAAAAGAAAATGTATGAGTTCAAAAAGTAGAAATTGCAATATGTGAATATAAAAAGTAACGGTTTTAAAAACTCCCAAAATCCCTAGGCATTTATATACATCAATCAAGCCTAAAACATCAAATCACAATAAACTAACATAAGAATACATAAAGGACATATGCAGAATATAAAATCAACGTGATCACCAATAAAAAAAAAACCCAGTTCAATGAATATTATATATGATGCCATGTCCGGTCTGAGGATAATCCAATAAATATGTATTGTCCTTAAAGGTTATTATAATCAGAGGTGGTTGCAGGCTGGGGGCTGCAGGCCTTACCAACACTGCCAGGGGGAGTTCTGTATAAACAATAAAATCAAGTCTCCTCCAAATGCTGCTGCTAGGGAAAAATCATTAAACTCACTGGGGAAGGATCAGTAGGGTTTCTGTGTGATTGACAGCTGCGCCAGATTAGCCCAACCAAGACTCCTGTGTCAACTAGCTCCCAATGGCTAGTTTTGCCCAAGATACATTGATAAAGAAGCAAGCACTTCAAATTGCGTTGGATGACTACTGAAGACTCAATTAATAGTGATTCATACAATTGCGCAGCGAAAAAAAAAAAGGAAGAAAGCTGCCCACTGCTCGCCGAGGACTTTTACCACTTCCTCTAGAAGACAACTACAATGAATAGAATAAAGCTGCAGAAAGGCGCTAATCCTAATATGGTATGAAGTATTTAATCTACATATATAGAACAAAATTAGAGTCTTACTCTGTAAATAGAGTCACAATAAGTCATGTGATATGTCCATCCAAAATGGACAACTCTTTCCCCTTCCTTTAGATATCCCAGATCAATATTGGGGGTAGATTGATACAAATGTTGTCATTCCATTGGTCCCATTCTTGTTCAATAATACTCTCAAAAAAAGAAAACAAATCATAGTGCAACACTGAATAATGAAAATCAATTTATCTACTTATTGCACTCACATTTCTAAAGACAAAAAACAGAATATCACCACAATAGTGGTATTCCCAAACGTGGCTGCTTGCCCAGATAATTCACTACTCCTACCACTCCAGATGGTCCCAGGAAATACCAGAGGTCCTAAAGTAGGGAGTGAAGCTTCAGTCCAGCAGCAATGTAAGGAAACCATAAATAATTCTCATCACTGCCTTGCTTAACATGTCTCGGACTCCTCAGTCCTTTCTCAGAAGCATAGTGATGAGCTCTCCTAACTCTGTTTAACCACTTGCCTGGCACAGTCGTATCAGATACGACCATACCAGACTGGGCTTTCCCTGACATGGTCGTATCTGATAAGACCAGTCAGAAATGCTCAGTGGGTGGCTGCCAGAAGGCAATTTTATGGCAGCCGCCATTCTCAGTGGGACTCTCCGGCCCCTCTGCATGCTTGAATATCCCCACAGTGTTTGCCGATCACTGCAGATAGCAGTGATTCGGCATCCCAGCAGCACCCAGGACCAGTGAGTATCCTAAACCATATGCCATCTGGAGTAGTGAATTATCTGGACGAGCAGCCACGTTTGGGGATACCACTATTGTGGTGATATTATTATTTTTTTTTGCCTTTATAAATGTGAGTGCAATATGTAAATAAACTGATTTTCATTTTAATCATACAGTGTTGCACTATGATTTGTTTTCTTTTTTTGAGCGTATCATTGAACAAGAATGAGACCAACTGAATGACCACATTTGTATCAATCTACCCCCAATATCGATATGGGATATCTAAAGGAAGGGTAAAGAATTGTTAATTTTGGATGGACATATGGCATCACATGACTTTTTGTGATTCTATTTACAGAGTAAGACTCTAATTTTGTTGATTATATGTGGATTGAATACTTCATACCATATTAGGATTAGCGCCTTTCTGCAGCTTTATTCTATTTATTGTATTTGATTACTGGACACTGTTACTATACCTGCAGTGAGTACCAAAAATCTATCCAATTTTTGAGCTGTGGTTATGTGGGAGAGAATTGAGGAGTGTGACTTCTAAGAAGGTAGTGGTACAGTGTACCTGGGTTTTTTATGGACAATAATACAATTTCAATTAATGGGGGTTTACTGCTATTATTGACTGGGATCAGTATGCTGTGGACATCTCCAGTGTGATACAATCCTACACAGTTCAGATATACCGGGAACAAGACTCCTATGTTTGAGTAAGATAAATTATTGCATTTTGTTTATTTATTGCCACTACAAGTTGATTTCCTTCTTTTTTTTAAGGGGAGCAAATAATGGACTTCACGTGTTGGAACCCACATCCATTCCATATTTTATTATAAGCACTATTATATGGATTTGTATTGTTGAGCGCTGAACCAGAGTCACCTATATTTATTTGGATTTATGAATGTGTAGGTGGTGAAACACGATAGGCTGACTAGGTTTTTAGCAGCTTACTGTGCAAAGGATGAAGGTTGTTCTTGTATACATATTCTCTTGGCTTTAAATATTTTAATAGAATCATTCTAAGCATAGATATATATTTGTAACTGCATACCACATACAGATATGTCCTTGCCAGTGGCGTAACTAGGGTATTTGGAGCCCAGGACAAATAAAATGGAGCCCCCCCCACCCCAAGTATGCGCATCAAATTGTAATGCGCAACGGAATTTCCTGCGCTATATAAGAAACTGTTAATAAAAACTGTTAATAATGTGTAGAATGCGCGCTGAAAAAGTGGGCGAGGCCACATACCACAAGGGGCATCGCCACTGAAAAATGGGGGCGTGTCAACATAATTGAAGGCGTGCTGAAAAAGTGGGCGAGGCCACATACCACGAGGGGAATCGCCACTGAATAATGGGGGCGTGTCAACATAATGCACCACCATTTCTCGTCACACTGGGAACATTCCTTTCCATATGCACCTTAATGCCCCCAGTAGTAGTACCCCTTATGCAATGCCCCAAGTAATAGTGCCCCCTCTTGCAATTCCCACTGTAGTAGTGCCCCTTATACAGTGCCCCCAGTAGTGTCCCTTATGCAATGTAGTGCACATTATGCAGTGCCCCCAGTAGTAGTGCCCATTATGCTATGCCCTCCATTGTAGTGCACATTATGCAGTGCTCCCAGTAGTAGTGCCCCTTATACAGTGCCCCCAATAGTGCTCCCCTTATACAGTGCACCCAGTAGTGTCCCCAGTAGCGGTCGCCCTATGCAGTGCCCCAAGTAGTGGTCACCCTTATGCAGTGCCCCCAGTAGTGCCCCCCCTATGCAGTGCCCCTTACATACATAACACAAAGACACACACAAAACAAAACACTTACCTGAATCCCTGCTCTTCCGTCCTCCTGCTCGGCACTATGGGAGAGACGTCATGACGTCTCTCTCTTCACCCATTGCAGTAACCGGAAGGCGGACATCATGAGTGAGCTCCAGCCTGGCTCCGGCCCTGGATGCAGCAGCCAAAGAGAGTCTGTCTGACTCTCATTGGCTGCTAAAACAAACACACCGGCGCCGGGTAGTACACTCCCTGTCAGTGAGTATACTACCTGGCGCTGGCGTGCTTGTTTTACTGACTGAAACCACGGACCTGGACCGCGGCTGTCGACGCCCCCCCCCAACGCCGCTGGTCCGACGTCACTTAGGGCACATGCCCCGGCCGACCCCCCCCTAGTTACACCACTGGTCTTTGCTCATCTAGCCTCAATATGCAATGCATCTGGATATGCTTGGTGTGAGTGAGCCATCAGGTCCCATGCAACTCCGCATCTTTTTTTTTTTACAAAACTGTGTCTAAGTCGCAATGTGAACATATTGTTAAACAGCTTCCAGAGACACACTGGGTCTCATTCAGACCCGGTCGCAAGCGCTGAGCGCTCGCAAACGGGTCAATGTTAAGGCCCTGTGCACACGCAGCGGCCGAAATTTTCTCGGTCCGGAGCTCACTACAAAAGGGGTGGCTGTCGATGTTGATCGACAGCTCGCCCCGTTTTGTAGGCGGAGCGGAGGGGTGGCTACACAAACGGAGGCATTCCTGACGGAACGCCTGCTGTTTTGTGGGCGACCGCACTGACATCAGCAGTGATGTCAGTGTGGAGCTTCCTGGTGAAGCTAGGACAGGAAGAGGGGGTGCAAGGCGAGCGCTGGAAAGTGGTAGAGGATTGTGTTCCCAGTCGGATGATGCAAACAGAGGTGAGTGAGGCAGAGAGCTCGCCTGGAAAATTTTAGCTTCACCAGGGTGAAGGGGGAAGGAGTGTGACAGGGACAGCATGCTTTCACATG
The DNA here is from genome assembly GCA_031769625.1 of Taudactylus pleione. Classification (NCBI taxonomy): domain Eukaryota; kingdom Metazoa; phylum Chordata; class Amphibia; order Anura; family Myobatrachidae; genus Taudactylus; species Taudactylus pleione. Next base: position 10,022,211 of record JAUIMM010000045.1, on the reverse strand, counting down.
AAGTTAATGTGGAGCAGGTTTGTGCAAAGATGGAGCAATAAACAGCATGGTAATGAGATCCAGTCCAGGTTTTCCTGGGATCACTTGTAAGCCACAAGCAAGGCTAATTAGCAGCACCTGTTATCTGTCTTTAAAGTTGACTGTGAATTAGTCGCCCAGGTTATAGGCCCGGGGATGACTAGTGTTAGGGATCCTGGACCTGAGGGTCCTCTAAAAGAACTGTGTTGCTGTATGGAAGATACTGTGTACCTGCTGTAACATCTTGCCTGTGAACACTGCACTGACCTGTATATCTGCCTGTGGTGAGAAAATAAACTTCTGTTGGATTTAACTCCAGTCTATGTGATTCTTGTCACTATAAATTAGGGGTGTGCACCGGCCACTTTTCGTGTTTTGGTTTTGGATCTGGATTGGTTTTGCCAAAACCACCCTTCCGTGTTTTGGGTTCTGGGTTTTGTATCTGTATTTTTTTTTAAAAAGCATAAAAACAGTTAAAATCACAGAATTTTGGAGTTTTTCTGCTCCTATGATATTATTAACCTCAATAACCTTAATTTCCGCTCATTTCCAGTCTATTCTGAACACCTCACAATAGTGTTTTTATGTCCAAAAGGTTGCACCGAGGTAGCTGGATGACTATGCTAAGCGACACGAGTGGGAAGCACAAACACGTGGCCCATCTAGGAGTGACACTGCAGTGGCAGACAGGATGGCAGTTTGAAAAACTAGGCCCCAAACAGTACATAATGCAAAGAAAAAAAAGAGGTGCAAGATGGAATTGTCCCTCTGTACGTTCTGGAGGCTGGTCTCCCTGGCAGAGTTGATAATTTTTATGAACATCATCTTCTCCACATTTTCTGGAAGCAACCCCCTACGCCTTTCGCTGACAAGGTTCCCGGCTGCACTAAATACTCTTTCGGAGTACACACTGGAGGGGGGGCAACTCAGGTAAAATAGAGCCAGTTTGTACAGGGGCCTCCAAATTGCCTCTTTTTTCCTGCCAGTACAGGTACGGACTGTCTGACATGCCTACTTTGATGCTGTCACCAATGTAATCCTTTAACAGACAGACGCACGCTTGTTGCTGCTGCTTTGAGGATGCAGGTGCGGCTACAGCCCACACAATGCACAAAGACAGAAAAAAAAAGAAGAATTTTTATATTTTTTGTGGAGCGCACTTTGGGGGTTACAGCACCCTTTAACGGACAAGCCATCCGATCCTTTACTTATGACACAGGCGCACGCTTGGCGCTGCTCCTTTGTTGATGCACGTGCAGCCACAGTGCACACAATTCACAAACACAGAAAATAATTCCTCCACCATTCTGTCAGTGGTGACAGTATCATATGCAGTGACAGTAGACATGTCAGAAATTGACATTGTTGGCACGTCCTTCAGTCCGGACCAGATGTCCAAACCAGCCCTTGACTTATGACACAGGCGCACGCTTGGCGCTGCTGCTGTGTTGATGCACGTGCGGCTACTGCGCATACATTTTGCACACAAACACAGAAAAAAAAGAATTGTTTATTTTTTGTGGATTGCACTTTGCCTCAATTTCAGATCCGAGTCAGGCGGGAAAAGTCGAGCCTGACTCAGATACGACTCGGATCGGGGGGGGGGTTCGGATTTCAGAAATATATATATATATACATACACAGACAGCACAGTGTGTGACTGATAATGTAGATCGATATAATGAATAGTGTCCAGTTTCCCATACTTGGAGTGCAGAGCATGGCTGTATTACCTGCCCTACCCCTACCCCTCCCTGGCACTCAGCCCAGCCGCCAGGCTCAGTGCCTCCACATGGAGGCTAAGCCTCTCTACCTGCTCCTGCAAACGCCAGTTCTTACCCTGCAAGTCGGTGACAGAGCGGACGAGCAGCCCCACCAGCCTTAAAACGTTCTCCAGCTGCCTCTCCACGCCACACCGGAGCAGATGACAGCTTGCTGTTTGCGTTCCACAGTGGAACGCAAATCTAGGAAGTGCAGCAGCCAGCACAAAGAAATTGACCTGGGACCAGGCGCTGTTAGCTGCCCCGACAGAGGGGTGCCTGGGACTGGCCCAGCAGGAACTTTCCCGGTGTCCCCATCCGCCCCTGGGTAGGGCATAGCGGCGGCTGCAGACTCGTGGCCGCTGTGTATAGTTTAAAACAAACTTTTTTTTTTGTTGAGGGGACTATGAGGCGCCCCCTGGTGACTGGCGGTCTAGGCAGCTCCCTAATGGTAACGCCGGCCCTGGATTAAACTAGGATGCACCAGGAGACTATGCTGATTAATTTGATATGCGACACCTGTATATCTGTGTGCAGCCGAGACTGGAAATGGTACTTGTTGTGGGGAAAAAAAGCTGTGGCTGTTGCTTCGTACGCATTTCAACATAGATGCATTTTCGCCAAAAAAAATATGGCGGGCGCTGGCAGAGTGTGTTTGTGTGAAGCTGGCCATACACGCTACAATTATCGGGGCGATCCGCCCGATATCAGCGGATCGCCCCGATAATTGTAGCCTGTGTGCGGCTGACCGAGGGTTAAATATTGCTCGGTCGGGCATGCCGGATTGTCCGGGCTTGCCCGTCCGATGCGATGTTGAGGGGGTAACCTGTCGGCCGCATCGGGCAGTATATGCCCAGCCGCGGCCGACAGACAGACATTCCTGTGTTCCTTCCCATGGAAGGAGCAGGGAAATGTCTCCTACCCCGGGGGCGGAGTGCAGATGTCGGGCTAATACACTGAGAAATCTCACAGTGTATGCCACGGACATCTACGGCTGGCAGACTGCCAGATAAAATGTCTGTTGGTCTGACAGACATTTTATCTGGACATGTATGCCCAGCTTTAGGAAAGTGTACAGTGTCCTGCAATAATATTTATGACCATGATATAAATATATAACAGTATAAGTATTGCGGCAGTGCCTGTTGTGATGCTTGTTAAATATGACTCCCCATGCACACATTTGGAAGCCACCTCTATAAATCCTCTATCTTGTTTTTGCCCTTGATTGCAGCCACCAGAATATGTAATAAAATATTTATTATAATGTTTTGAAGGTATGACACATACACATTTTTTAAATAATTATTATGGTTGAAACCCTTCTCAAACTCCTGTAGTCATTTATTACTTGCTGTAGATGATGAGGAAATCAATGGGTCACACAATACTCATTTAGCCATCAGCATTAATTCATAAATTTTTAATTCTTGAACATTACTAAGAAAAAACTGTGTATTTTCATCTGGTTTCAAAGAATGCTAAAACAGCACAACATATTTCAAAAGGTTAATAATAAAATTGGTTTAAATGATTTACTAAACTCAGATATGATCCATCACAGTAAAATATGTTGTTCCATGGTAACTTACTATTTTTAAGCAGCAGAATTTTTTTTCTACACCTTTAGTACCAGTGTCCTGATCAGTGGTGGAACTCCTGGAGGCAATAGAGGCATTGGCTCTATTCTTTGTTTATTGAGACGAAACGCATGTGATGCCATGCCGTACCGCTAAAAGGCAGAGGAGCTGTGGTGCAAAGTGGAGAAGCCAGAAGACCCAAAAGAAGGTAAGTGTCTGTGGAGATGGAGGATTGTGGGGGCTGGAGCTAGGAAGATACTGCATGCCTGGAGAGACATAAGGCAGCTGGCTGGAGCTGGAGACACACTAGGGGGCTGGAGAGACAGAAGGGCTGACTGGAGCTGGAGAGACAGAAGAGTTGGCTGGAGCTGGAGAGACAGAAGAGTTGGCTGGAGCTGGAGAGACAGAAGGGGGCTGGCTGGAGAGTCAATGGGGGGGCTTGAGAGAAAGAAGGGGCTGGCGAGACACAGGGGTACTGGAGCAACACTGCAGGCTGGAGCTGCAGAACACGGGAGAAAAAGGCTGGAGTGACAGAAGGGGGCTGGCTGGAACTGCAGAAACACTGGGGGGCTGTAGTACATTGTACGTTGGAGCTGAAGAAATACGGGGGAATAAGGCTGCAGGGACAAGGGGAGATGAGGAATACGGGGGAAGTGGCTGGAGATTATCCACAGGCAGTATTACTGGCACATTTCTTTCTTCTTTGTACACTCAGCTGTGCTACTACAGATGTGCCCACAGACTTGTGCAAGCCAGAGCCACAGAAGGGGGACTACTACCATCCTGTCACACTGCAGGTAATCAGACCCTCTTACTTCACCTGGCGCGGCCGATTCACTGGCTGGCATGTCTCTGCTGGCTAGCCATTTCAGGATCTCCCTGTTGTAGTGCAGTGCGGCATGGGTGCTGGCATCTTACCTGAAGTCAGTTGACACTATTGCAGCCATTCACAGGAGGATTACTTCTCGCATGAGTCCAGGATCCAATCCTGATACAGGGTGTCCTATATAAATCATTCCATGGGCACCTGTGCTTTGCCAGTTCATCTTGTTTTCAAGCTACTCCTGGCTCCAGTATCTGCAAACCTGTGCAGTTTCCACACTGCAAGCACCCATAGATCTAATTTGCAAAGCATTAGCAACTCTAATCTACAATTTCTTGCAGTTTCCACACTGCAAGCATCCATAGCTCTACTCTGCAAAGCACCTGCGGCTCCAATCTGCAAACCAGAGCAATTCTAACATTGCTACCTCCTAGCCTGCAACCAGCTATCATTTACAAAACTGAATCAGCCACCAAACTACTCAATAGCAGTATCCTTCTCCAAGTTCTCCATGTTGCAATCAGCACTAAACCTGTGTGCGGTCTTCTACCTGTAATATACCCAACAATACCACCTACAGTCTGCTATTCACTATAGCTTCCTGCATATCTCTGCCTACGGATTCAACTTGCACTTTACTGTGAACAGTCTCAACCTGAGCATCCCTGAATGCATTATTATTTACAGCCTGGCTATTCCTGTACATAGCTTACACTACAACCTGCTTACCATTGTGCAGTTTGTGCCAGCCAGGAGGGTTCTACATTCAAGATCTACAGTAGATCACCTACACAAGGCGCATATCTCTTACTTGTATTACTGTCTGAACTTATCATTTATGTCTGTGATTTATGTCTCTGATTCTTGTGCATTGCCGGTCTCTGCCCGTCATCATATACTAGTAGTCTTCTAGTTATCTACTAGCTCACATCATGATATTTCCTATGCAGTGCCTGCTGTTCTCCTGAGCTCTTACTCCATGCAAAGAAACTTAATCAAGACAGCTAATTTTCTCCACGTAGCCTTCTAACCAGCTCCCACTGAAAACTCCACTCTGGGTACAGAAAAATCCTCAGTCCTGACATTTATTTTGCCTATGGATGCCTGGTATGAACATAAGCCCCTGGTCCTGATGCAATCTGCTACCAGACAAATAGATAATAATGCTGTTATCTGAATTAATGTGACATCACTGGTTCTGGACCACAGTAGGAATTAATTACGGTGCATTTTGGAAGCCCAATTTGCATAAATTGTCATTCGCTCTGTCTCTCTTCTCCTGTCACCTCCTTACAAGGCATTCTGCTAAAGTGCATGCATAAATGCATCAAAACAGAACAAGTTCATTATAGGTGAAACAATATGGTGTAGTATAACCATTGTTATGTATAAAATATATTTAACTTCATAGTACAGTCTGATATCTAATAATCTCAAAATCATGGCTTTACTTAACTGGCTAATATTTTTTTACAAAAATGCCCCCAAAATTGTAAGTTTAGTTTATTAAAAAATTATGTAAATAATAGCTATTTAAACCATGACTCTGCCGAGAGAGAGGTGGAGAGCAGTGCAGTCAGCCCAGGCTGGTGGTTATCCCTAGGGTGGCCTATCGCAGCAGCCCCCGGCAGTACCTGTAGCCGGGAGAGAGAAGGCAAGGCACCCTGAGCCCTGGATGCAGGAAGACTGTCGTTGTGAGTGAGCAATCCTTTTAGGATTGCACCATTCTGTAGTTCAGCCAGCAGGAGGAGGTAGGCCAGGTGGGTTGAACCCGGCTGTTGCTGGAAGATTAGCTCCGGCAGTCACCTCAGATGCGACCATGTCAGGGAACACCCAGCCGGCTTGCAACTCATCAGACCAGGCAAGGCAAGTACTTAAAAATCACCTGCCACACACACAAATGCACATTACATGGATATATAAACAGAGCACATATATAAACTGATATTTATTGTATTATAGCTGTATAGTTTTTCCAATATTCACTTTTTTTTTTTACAGTACATGGCAGTAAGAAGTTAGCCATCTTCTGGGCAGATAAAACACTCATGAGTATTAACCCCTTTGCTACTGACGGTTTACTCACCCCTGTGTTAAGTACATTTCTCCACTTTAGTGCTAGTCACATTCCTAAATCGATTTTCGAAACATTACTTTAAATTCTCGAAGTCTAAAACTGTGTCCAATAATGCATTTTGATTACTGGATATAGAAGGCAATGAGATCAAATCTGCTGCAGAATTTAAAGTATCTGGGAAACCAATAGAAATTGACTGTCTTGAGAATTATGGTACTTCTTTATTCAAAGATTCAGCCCTTAGGAAGCAGTCCCTGTATCTGAAATCTGATCTGCTGAGAGAGTCTTGGTCAGCAATGTGCTGCTACAGAGCTGTTCAAAGCTCATTAGGTCTTTAGTCAAAGTAACCTGCCCTGTTGGATCAATGTGTTGGAAATGAAGAGAAATTGTGAAGTATTGATCTACTGACGTCGCTTCTTTAATTCCAGATATCACAGAGTGTGCAGGATGAATATTCTAACCTCTTGCCTTCTAATGTGGGGGAATTTGTTGAAGTTCGTCCAAAAAGAGATATATGCGGCTATAGAGAAAGAATTGGAAGCTTTGAAATGGAGGAAGAAGCACAAAGGGAAATGAAATGTGTTATAATGGAGAAAATTGTTGTGAAATTTCAAAGCATTGGCACACAATTGCCGGAGGAAACGTATAAAGTTCCATAAAGTCAGAAAAATAAGAGGCACAGGAACTTGGATTCCACCAGATGACAGAGTCTGGGTAATGCTCTTAAATGTGGTGCTAGGCCGTCATGAGGAAAGTGAAGAGGCACTTTTGCATGGAAATGCCTTGTCCCAATTCTGTCACCCCAAGGGTTGTGATTTGGGGAGAAGGATTTGTGGTAGAATGGAGGTAGGTGGTGTTGGCAATCCACTGACTCTGTGCTGTGGGATCTGCTCAATAAGTTTAAAATGGGGTGTGACCATACATATCTAGTGCCCAGAGGATACAACCCAAGTGGGGTTGTTACAGCCAAGCCAGGCGGCCAGTAGGCCATATCTGCTAGAAGCTAGCTAGAAGTGTCCAAAAAGCTATTGGGCAATATCTGGTTGCTGTTAAAAAAATATATCTGTGTTCAGCCAGCTGTTACCCATAATGAAAAAGAATGTATATCAGAAAACAACAATATTTGGTTTCTTTAAGGAAAATGAAAGTAAGAACCTGAAAACAGAGCCAGAAATTTCCAACAAAGATATTGCAGACGAAGCTTGTCCATCTTATGAATCACAGTCCATTTCGCATGAAAAAATATTTTCTAAACATCACACATCAGGAGTAAACAGTGACCGGCTTAAAACATTTCAGTTGTTGTTGGTAAAAGAGAATGGAATAACAGGTTCCATGTGTATAAAATATGGAAAGAGAACGGCCACAAACAAGGAAGTGACTTGGGTCACTATTCCGTGCAAAATGTATTTTTACAGAATCTGGGTTAGGAGAAATTAAAGGATCAGTTTCAGTTTTTATGAACTTGCAGAGAGATGCTTTTGTGGGAGCTTTAAGAACTATGGGCCTGATTCATCACGGATCGCAACTTCAACAGCGTAGGCAGATCGGTCAGTGGTGCGCACTGCACATGCATATGCACTGCAGTGCGTGTGCATTAGCATTGTGATCGCTCACACAGAAAGAAAGCCATTGCAGAGTGATTGACGGAAAGTCAGCGTTTGTGGGTGGTGATGTGGGAGTGATCGGAGAAACGCAGGCGTGCCTGTCCGTTTGAACACCGTTGCATGGGCGTGCAGAAATTAGCCACTGTGACAGCATATGCAGCTTGAGTACTCACTGCGTACAAAGAGGTTATCAATTTCTGAGTAAGGTCAGACCTGCTGTAATTGTGTGTGAGGGGCCCATGTTACTCAATGTTACCGATGTATATGCAGGACTGCAAGGTATTATGGATGTGTGATAGAGGTAGTGGGCATCTCTATGACGGCTGTGCGAAGGCTTTACAGTTACATTCATTAGCATATGTTCGCAGCAGACTTCAGTGCGTAATCGCAGCTGCGATCGCAATAGTGATCCGTAGTGAATCAGGCTCTATGTATTGGTTAGTAAAAAACAAACTACCACATATTACATTTTACAGATATTTGCTTGAGCACTGCAAGGCTATGGGTTGAACATTACACTTCTGGAAGAATAATGCAAGAATTGCATGACATCTTAGCTTCACAAATAAGTGAAATACTTAAGCATTTGCATTGGGCAGATTTTTTCAGCGTTCTGAGTGATGAAACGACAGATAACTTAGTTTTGAAGCAGGTTATTAGGTTTGTACACTAAAGAAATTACTTTAGTATTATATCAACATACAGAATAATTGATGGCAAAACTATAACTAAAAAAATAATTGAAAAAAATACCAATATAGGGTTGAAAAGGCCTTGGTTGTGATGCAGTAGCTGTCTTGATTGGGAAGCACAAAGGAGTAGAAAACTATTAAAAGATGAAACAGACGAAGTCATGGTCAACTGTAATTGTATAAACCACCGCCTGGCTCTTACTAGTGCCCAAGCAGCTGCTGAGGTGCATTACTTAGTAAAATTAAATGTTATCTTAAGATAACGGATCTTTTTTCAAAATTTCCCAGTTAGAGAATGGCTACTTTAATTGAAATCCAAAATATACTGAACATTTCTCAGATTAAAACTAAAACGGTTAGTGACTAGGGTCGGATTAACAATGGGGTGGGTGGAGCTGCAGGTCCAGCCACCCCCACGAAAATAGGCCCATAGGATCCATTGCAGTGCAGTGTTGACAGGAAAAAAAATTTCCTGTCACCACCCAGATCACCGACTCAGAGTCCTGGTTGCTGCCCTGAAGCATTGCCCATAGACACTCTCCAACCTACCGACTGACTGTCTGAAGCCCCACTGGCACTGACCCCCAAGACCGCCAGAAGTCCTGCCCCCTACCTTTCAAAGCCCTGCCCACATAATGACTGAAGCCCGCCTCCATGCAGCAGGAGGCTCCCCCCCTTGGCCACCCACACCTGGGTTCCCCGGTGATCCAAAGCTCCGTCTCTTGGGTCATCTTCTGAAGCCCCCAGCCCCGGCCATTCACCAATCACCTCACTCTCAGCAATTGAGTTGGCTTATGGCCCGGGCGCTGAATTCAACATGCACAGCCAGAGTCCCTTCCCACAGGTCAGTGTAAATATATATCATACTTGTCTACTCTCCCGGGAATCGTGGGAGCCCGATTTTTCAGGTAACCCCCCGCATCCCCGGAAGAGTAGGCATATCTCCTGAGTCCTGCCCTTCCTAGTGAAATGGGCAGATGGGGAGATTTTATCTGGAATTTTCAAGTCTGTAGGGAAGTGGCGGGGCTAAATGCCCCAAATCGCGTCATTTAGCTCTGCCCCCTCCTCACAGGCCCGCAAATGGGGGGGGTTTCCCTGTAAAGGGGCGTGGCCTAATGACATCTATCGTCTGACCCTGCCCCCCAAAGAGGAGAGCAGCAGGTCCTCTCCTGCTGCTCCCAGAAAGCTACTCAGGATGACGGCAAGTATGATTTTAATATATATATATATATATATATATATACACACACACACACACACACACACACACGTGGCCAAAATTGCAGACACATTTTGAAATTTGAATGTTTATCAACTTCGAATGCTTATAAAAACTGTTTCACTTCACGCAGTGCACTGATTCATATATCAAATGAAAGGAAATGTAATGCTGAATTCAACACAATAAACAGAGGTCAAATATTTGCATTACAAGGGAAGTTATGCCGTGAAAACAACACCTAGGGTGAAAATACCTGTGTACTTATGATGTTACTGTCCTATCAGTATTTCGTTGGGTATCCTTTATTTTTCAAGACCGCAGCACAGCGACATGATCCAGGATTGTGGTGTTAAATGAAAATGGTCTTTCGTATGCAGCAATTGTGAGAGAAATTGGTGGTAATGTGACAACATCAGGAGTACGAAAGTTTTGTTTACGCTATCAGGAAACACAATCTATACAAAACAAAGAAGGAAAAGGCCAGAAAAAGTGTACAACAGCTGTTGATGATAGGAGAATAAAACAAATTTGCGTCAGGGACAGATGGATGTCATCTGCGGCCATTAGCAATAAACTGAGTGCAACTGATGTTTTTGTCAGTGCAAGAACGGTATGGAGAAGACTAACGGAGGTTGGCCTAAAAGGCAGGATTCCCCGAAAAAAGCCATTGCTGAATAAAAAGCAGCAGCAGAAACGAATGCAGTTGGCAAAAGAACACATTGCATGGACAGAAGGTCAGTGGAAACAAGTGATATGGAGTGACGAAACTAAGATATCGATATTTGGTAGTGATGGGAGAAAATATGTGAGACGTCGCATCGGGGAAGAGGTACATCCAGATTTTATTCAAGTGACAACAAAGAATCCTACAAGTGTTATGATCTGGGCATGCATTCAGCACACTGAATAGCAGAAAGTACATTGACACCATCCTACAACCAAAACTTCTACCTTCTATCAGGGATCTTTTTCCAGATCATGCCCCATTTGTTTTCCAGCAGGATTCAGCTCCCTGCCACACTGCACGGACATGCAAAAAGGGGTTCACGGAGAATGACATACAGGTGCTGGGATGGCCAGGAAACAGCCCAGACCTGAACCCCATAGAACATTTGTGGTTCTGTTTGAAAAAACTGGTACATCTGAGGCGTCCATCCAATAAAATACAATTAATTGAGGCTATAATTGTCTCATGGCACCACATAATAAAGAAGGAAGAGCTCCAAACATTGGTTGGCTCAATGACACATCGCTGTGCTGCTGTCTTGAAAAATAAAGGTTACCCAACGAAATACTGATAGGGTGAAAAACCCTGTGTACTTGTTACTGTCCTAAGTGTTGATTTCACTGCATAACGTCCCTTGTAATGCAAATATTTGACCTCTGTTTATTGTGTTGAATTGAGCATTAAATGTCCTTTCATTTGATATATGAATCATTGCACTGCATGAAGTGTAACAGTTTCTATAAGCAATCGAAGTTGAAAAACATAAAAATTTCAAAAAGTGTCCGCAATTCTGGCCACCACTGTGTGTGTGTGTGTGTATATATATATACGAATGAGGAAAAACGGCACTCCAGCAGATAATACAAACACCTGAGTGTTTAATGAGACATCCAAAACAAGTATACATGTCGCTGTATACTTGTTTTGGATTGACGTCTCAGTAAACACTCAGGTGTTTGTATTATCTGCTGGAGTGTCCTTTTCCTCAATTACTCTCTCTCTCTATATATATATATATATATATATATATACTTACATACAGTACATGGTTCCAGTATGAGAATGTCTGCATTTCTAAGACCAAATCCATTCACATGTTAACTGACAATTTTGATAGCCTACTTGCAGACTTTATATGAATAAAATGGAGGTTGTGATGTCACTTTTGGTTTGCACTCCACACTGGAACACAATTTGGCGCTATTTTTGAATACATGTTCTTCATGAGTAGAAATATGGGGCTCAGGGAGCTAGCGCTGTAATCTCTGCATGATAAGCTGTGTATTTGTGGTCGTGCTGCACCTATAGAGTCTTGACAAAGTTTCTTCAAGGACAGAAATGTTGATGACAAGAGGTGGTATGGATTTGTTCTAATACATACTGATGACAATTTATTAGTTGCACTCTGTGTGGGCCTCGAAGGTGCACACACAAATAATGGGCTTAGCCACAAATCACGAGGGGTGTGGTTGTGTACGCACAATACTCCTCTATTTCTCGTCACTTTGGGGGCATGTCCAGCACTCGAGAGCTGCTGGGCTGCCCGTCACTGATTGCCCAGGGTCCACCTCGCCGCAGAGCACTGTGACTCGCTCCAGCGGTGCAGCTAATGGCGTCGACAGTAAAATTTTAGGGGGTACCACTTATCAGCTGTTAATTTGTTAATGGTAAGCTGTAAGGGCTCGTACCAACTTTCTTGCACCACTGCAGGCTGTGACAAATATTAGAATATAGACAATGTGCTGAGGTTTTGGTCGCACAGAATGGATGTGAGAACTGAGAAGTCGGAGTCACTTTTCTTGCATACGGAATCACAGTTATAGGATGTGACACTCCCCCAAAATGGTTGCGGAATTCCGCCATTCTTTACCGCCACTCCCTGTTATCTCCCCCAAATGCTTCCTGACTGTCAATCACACTGAGTTAAACGTCAATGTGAGCGACTACAGTAATTTACAGTGATGCATGCACAGTGCGACTTAGATGAATGTGCAATCTCTCAACTGCAAAAATACCGGCATTGCGTACAACTCTGAGTAAGGCCCTTAGCTCCACTATAAAGGAGTTGAAGTTAGGCGCTAGCTATGCCCTCCATAGAGCTAGCCACATCCATGGCACAGAACACACCCCCTATATAGACCACACTGGTCACGCCTCCACATCACTAATCACACCTCCGTAGCACTTGTCACATCCCCTGCAGCGGCACACAATAGGCCCTTCATAAATTTCAGCTCCAGGCCTATGTGGACCTTAAACTGATAGTGACACTAGGTGGTATCTTTTTACTTTGCTGTACATTCTTCAAGAGAATCCTTGGAGAGTGTCATTGTTGCAGTAGAAAGAGAGGACACAGAGAGAAATGACATCATAGCTGAAGGTTTAAGCAAATATATGAGAACATACAATTGTATCTTCACTTATGATGCTTTCAGTTGTGCTACCTCATTTGTGTAAATTATTTCAAGTTTGACAAAGATGTTAAGTTTACAGAAATAGCCCTAATCTTTAGAATCTACAAAAAAATGCACTATGGAATTGAAAAACATACCTGCTAATCATTTTAAAAAACTACCATCTACATTTTGCTGGTGAATGGTCAGACCTTCAAATAAATAGTTCTAATGCTAATGCTTTTAAGACAAATATATATGGTAAATACATAGACACAGTTATAAACCACCTAGATGCAAGATTTCTATATATGCCAATTATAACCTGTTTTTCAAGTTTTTTTTTAAAGAGTTTCCAATGCAAAGATATAATTTTTAAACATTAGTCTAAAAATGGAAATCCTGCAATCTTAAATTACGAAAATTGTAAACTAGAATGGGTAGCTGCATCTAAATTGTTTGAACTACAGTCCTACAAAAATCTAGATTCAAAACAAATAATGCATACATTTTCAACAACTGAGCCAATGCCTGTAAGGACAGCTGAATGTGAAAGAGGATTTTCTACTTTAAAACTAATTAAAACCTGTTTAAGGAGTTGCATGAAGCAGAGCACACTAAATAATCTGAGGCCAATTTCACTAGTAGAGGGACCAGATCCTACAGACTTTGATTATGAAAAAGCTGTATACAACAGGGCTTCTGGGAAAAAGATAATTAAAATATAAAGTGTTAATATCAAAATAAAATCAATTATAAAGCAAGTATGTCAACATTTCATTATTGCGAAGGCCCTTACCCGGCTACTACTTGATGCCACCTGGCTGGCAAAATTTTCCAAGACGTGCGTATATCAGTGTGTGACCTCACATTACATTACACCACTACAAATCCTGTGTTTGCTCTTGATTAATATTCACAGTTGCAACTTTGTTACTTTGTTAGAGCAAAATATAGGCAAAACGTTCACAAATGCAATGCTTAAAAAAGTATCTTCAGTGAAGCCCCATTATGTTTCTTCACCCGTTTATTCTAGAAGATTCACAAAATAGCGAAATTGCATATCGAAATGAAGGCTGACGCAAGTCATATCTGTAAGGAAACCCTGTGGTATGCAGTCGGGAAGCCGGCGGGCATAATCCTGACAGCGGCCTTCTCTGACTGTCATAGCCCGGCAAGGGTCTACAGAGAGGCGTCGATATGCCGACGCCTGTCATTAGACATGCGCCGGGAGCCCGACGCCCGGCGTCATGATCAAAGGGACGCCGGGTGCCGAGAGCGGATAGCCGTGGGGGGAAGGGTTAGGTTTAGGGATCCCGGGGGGGACTTAGGGTTAGGCACCCACTCGGGAGGTTAGGTTTAGGCTAGGGGAAGGGGGGTTAGGGTTAGGCACCCCAGGGGGAGGTTAGAGTTAGGCAACCCCCCGGGGGATTTAGGTTTAGGCAGCAGGGAAGGGGGGGTTAGGTTTAGGCACTTAGAGGGGAAATTAGGGTTAGGTACTGGGGGGGGGAGGTTAGGGTTAGGCACCCCTAAGGGAGGGTAAGGGGAGGGAATTAGGTTAGCTAATACTTACCTGAGGACGATCGGGATTTCCACTGCTGCCAGGATTCCAATCATACCGATTCCCTTGGTGTTTATGCAGCTGCTAGTTACATGGGTTTCTGTGACCAGAACACAGCGTACAAGTAAAGCGCTCAGGATATTTATCTTACTTTCAGGGCTTTTCCATTTGGGGCACTTTGTCTTTCACAAAAAAGACCTGCAAAATGTCAAGTGGTCCATGAGTTAGAGCAACCGTTATTTCTCCATCTCCCAAGGGCTTTACGTAAAGTAGTGGAAAAAAAATGTGGCCAGAACTTTAAATATTTTTTGAAAACTAAAGAATGTTTATTGATGTATTTCAATAGTCTTTTTGCAAAGATAAAGAGCAGATGCTTTTCTGTGCCTAGAAGATATTAGCCTGAAAGACTGTTTCACTCACTAAAATCAAAACAATAGTTGCAACTTAACACCACTTCTCACAGTACAAGATGTTATTTTCAATTCATACAGGATGGATCAGGGGAAATAAGGATAGATGAAAATAGCTTATTTTCTTTAGAACCTATGAAGCCTGTGTCATAGTTGCTTAACCAACCAAGAATGTCCGTGAGACTCCATGGATATTGGGAGATCTGCCAGGTTCTTAATCGGTTAGGCAAAATTCATAGATGTAGGCACATCCCCCACTGAAAATGCAGCATTCACTCTGGCCAACAGAATCTGTGGGGCTGCATAACGTGTGCTGCACCATGTCTATTGCCTCAGTGACCTTTTAGTTAACATAGCCCCACCATTTGATGTGCACATGTGGTCCTGACTCTATGTATACATTTTTTTCTACTGGGCCTCACTCTTTCCCCATACTGAAGTATGAACTGCGTTGGAACAGGCCAGTAGAAGAGAAGGTCAGTGATCGGAGGCCTACAACTGCTCCAGACCCTGTGTTTCCCTACCCTGTCTCTCTCTCCCCTTTATTTTTGCCTTAATTTATTCTTGTGTGCCTTTGTTTAGGTCACTCCTTCAAATTTTGTATATAAACCAATGTCTCCCATCATTTGTAATACCACATTCGACGATGCACTCCCTCACACCTGTAGTAACACATTACCCTCACACACCTGTAGTTACACATTCCCCTCCCTCACCTCTGTAGTAACATACTCCCCTCCCTCACCTCTGGAGTAACACATTACCCCCACTTACCCCTGTAGTAACGTTACCCTCCCTCGCGCCATAGTAACACATTTGACATTCCTCTCCCTTACCTGTAACACATTCCTGTCCCATACCTGTTTAGTAACACATTCCCCTCCCTCACCTGTAACACCCATACCTGTGTAGTAACATTCCCCTCCCTCACCTCTACAGTAACACATTTCCCTCTCACTGCTGTTGTAGTAACCGCTATAGTAACACATTCCCTTCTCTCACTATTCAAATAGGGGAGCCACACCAAATGCCAGTGATGTTTGGCAGCACTTGGAATGACTGTTGGTGCTTGAATACTGAACTGTGCTGCAGCCACGATGAGTCTGTCAGTAAAGGTACATAGACACGGGACGATGTGCTGTATGAAGAATATTGGTGAAAGATTTCCCTTGAACTTTCTGTAGTGCAGGACAAACGATATTGGGTGTACACACAAAGATATCTTTCAGTGAAGTCATCCTGCCACATCTCCGAGCAGACAATTCTTGATGATATCGGATGACCAAAGATAACATTATCATCCAGCAGGAGCGAGCATCGTTGGTCGTCCATTGCATACACACGGAACGATATATCGTTGAACAATATAGGTATCGTTCATAGGTATCGTCCCATGTGTATGCACCTTTAGGACATTGCACATAGGGAGGAGACATCTTTGCCCTTTTCACCCCCTTAGGAGTCAAATTTTGAAAAATCCCTGCTTAGTGGGTGCCTACGTCGTGGAAGGAATATTCTCCCAGATTTTCATGTTTCTAGGTCCAGGGGTTTGGGCTGAGCGCTGATGAGTCAGTCATCAGGGTATATATATATATATATATATATATATATATATGTACACACACACAATAAATATATATATATATATATATATATATATATATATACACACACACACAATCGTCAGGCGGCCCTCCGGACAAAATAATAAATGTACAGTCACATACCCATATAGTGCAACATTTCAGCGCCTTTATTGGCGCTTTTGTAAAGCCAGAATAAACATACATGTTTATTCTGGCTTGACAAAAGCGCTGAAACGTTGCACTATATGGCTATGTGATTGAAAATTTATTACTTCGTCCGGAGTGCCGCCTATGGATTGTTATATTGCAGTGTGCCTCGGAGTGGGACAGACTGTGGAGGGCACCCGGCTCAGCTAACCTTTTAACCAGTGGAGTACCGGATCATGGTATTGTGTGTGTGTGTATATATATATATATATATATATATATATATATATATAAATATATATACATATACACACACACACAGTCGAATCACATTATTATGACCATCTCCTACATTTGATGACAGCAGCACGTGCCGTGCGCTGGCTTGGTGGGTATATAAGGTGTGCGATAGGCTGTCTGCACACATATCACTAGTTGCTGTCATGGGTAAAAGGGGCCGTTTTATCAGAGTTGCAAAAAAGGGATGATTATTGGCTTTCGGGCCAAGGGTGGCAGTATTTCTGAAACAGCAAAGTTTGTGAACTGTTCACATGCTGCTGTGGCGAAGCTGTATCGTGACTAGACAAATGGCACCATTGCAAGTAATCGATGTGGAAACTGCGGAGCACCACATGCCATTGATGTGAGAGGTGAACGTCGGCTATGAAGGTGCATGAGGGCTGACCGACACACTACAGTGAAGCAGCTCACCGTCAAAATGCCTTTTGAAAAAACCTCTGTTACAGAGGAGAAACGCGTCAAGGTTTATGTGCTTTTACTGAACTGCCTACGTTCTCTGAACCACCAGTCTTTTACCAGATAAATCTCTGCTACCGCTGTTGTTTTTTTTTTTTCGAGGATACGGAACACACTGGAGTGTGGGAGCAAGGTGCATAGATTCTATTGCCGTCCGGGCCCTCCTGTTACAGCCACCTTCAACCAGCTGAGGCACGGCGCTTGGGCTGCACGCCCCCTACAATCATCTGCACTACACTGCTGTGGCTTCACGCAGGACAAGCAGCCGCGGCATTCACTCCGGCTAATATCTAACAGGAAGCTTGCTCACAGCTGTCTGCATTTCTGCTCAGGACAGACGACTTAATATACCTACCTCCCGGGTTTATGCTCCATGCCCATAATTACCTTAAATAGAGTGGTGAGTGACTTTAACATCACTGACGATCCACGCCATTCCCAACATTGGGAGACAGACGCTGGTGATTTTCTATTTTGAGCACATAAGTATTCAATTTTATATGTACTACTCTATGGGATCCCTTTCATGCTGAACTATCTATTCCTGATTAATTACAGTCAGTTCATCTATTCTGTCCCATAGGGAACTACACTAGATTTTCTACTGGTAGTGTATTTATGCACAGTGCTATATTGTATTTGTTATGTAACTTTTATTGTTGATTTTAGGAACTGCAGTTCTTATATTAGATTTATTGCTGCCATTTTTGAATATGAATAAATTAACTTCTAGCCAAAGCTTTTTTGTTTGATATATATGTTTCAGTGATCTCAGGCGCAGACACATAGTTATTTTTTATTACTTGGTTTTCTGGGGTTAATAAGGCAGGAATCCCCCTGTATCAGCTTCCAATGATTCACTGATGATCTCTGGTTGAATTTAGCGCTCCACCATTTCTTTTTTCACCGTCAACGAAGGTGCATCGGCGGAAAAGGCTTCTATTTTCACACCTGTATCGGAATTGGACCTCCACTGATTGGCGAAGGGTAGCCTTCTGTGATGAGTCACGTTTTCTGCTTCATCGAATGGATGGACGCTGGCGTGTTAAATGAGAACCAACAAACAAAGAAAATAACTCCGGCGCTTAATAGAAAATGAATATATAAACACTTAAATTTAAATAAATCTCAGCTGCAGAGAATTTGGATGGGTCTGTGAAAAAACTCACCCTAAAAGAAAGAACAAAAAGAAATATATACATATACATACATATATATATATACATATATATATATATATATATATATATATATATAAAGAAAAAACTCTATATATAAAACCTCTGCGTTAATAAAAATCAACTAAAAAAATGTGAATTGGCAGATAAATCACAGCAACCATTGCTTGTGCAGAAATTGTTCGGGACTCGATCATATATTTAATCATACACATATAAATAAAATTTTTTACATATATCACATAGTACCTCTAATAAAAATGTATACTGAGATAGCTTAAAAGTTGATAGCAATTTCTTAAAGTCACTCTCGTGCAAAGTACGCAGAGGTTTTATATATAGAGTTTTTTCTTTATATATATATATATATATATATATATATATATATATATATATATATGTATTTCTTTGTGTTAGATGAGAAACATCGGATAACAAACAGCCTGCAACCATTGCTGGAAGAACACAAACTGGTGGTGGTATAGTTATGTAGTTATGGTGTGGGGAATGTTTTCATGGCATTCTCTGGGCCCACTCATCCATGTGGAAGGCACCCTCAACTGATTTGATTATGAATCCATCCTTGCAGAGCATGTACACCCATACATGCTGATTGTCTTCCCTGAGGCGGATGGGATCTTCCAGCAAGACAATGCAACATGTCACACGGCTAGAAATGTCCGACAGTGGTTGGACGAGCACGACCAAAACTTCCAAGTACTTCCCTGGGTCCCTAATTCCGGACTTGAACCCAAGTAAACATATGTGGGACCACCTCGATCGTTGTGTTCACTCTATGGATACTCCACCACGCACCCTCCAGCAGCTGTGGGATGCACTGCAGCCAGCGTGGCTCCAGAATCCTGTGCCAACCTACCAGCACCTTATTGAGTCACTCCTAGCCAGTCTAGCTGCTGTCCGTGCTGCACACGTGGGTTATGCTGGCTATTAGCTGGTGGTCATAATAACGTGACTCAACTCTGTATATACAGTACATATATATCTTATTTAAACATTTTTTTTCCCTTCGTACTTGTTAGGTACACGTATGTTATTGGTGCTCACCAGTGCCGTCCTGCTGTATTCAGATCTTTTGCTTCATTTAAAACAGAGCTGCATTAAAAAAAAGCTTTATTCCAAGAATAAAGCATGTATTTTTTTACTTTATGAATTCTCTGAAAATTTGACAATACAGCTTATTTTAGCAAGTAATAATACTGATGAGAGAAAAATGAAGGAAAAACTTGGGGGGGGGGGGGGGAACAAATAACTGGCAGAGGCTGAGGGAACAGAAGGAAGAACATACAACACATTTGACAAAAGCATCAAGTAGGAACATTAAGGCAGGTAAGAGAGTGGTAAATAAAAAAAGAGACAATAATTGCCCATGGAGAAATGAATACACAACAAAGTTATGTATTGTAAGAGGAAAGTAGAGGGTCAAGGTGCTCAGCATAATAATCATGCCACTGTTGCCACCTGAGTAGGGGTGATGAGACAGATTTTGAGTAAGTGAAACCCAGGGTCTCCATGTCATGGCTTCTCTGGACATTAGAGATAATCTTAGAGATGGATGGAGGAGCTAATGGTTTCCAATATGGAGCCAAAGCTGCCCTCGTAGCAATAGCAATATAGCCGGAGACATATTTGCTATATGATAGAAGTTGTTGGAGGTGATGATGATGAAGAAGTGCTATTTCAAGAGGACGTTTTACTTCCATGCCCACAAAAGATAGATTGTAGGGCAGCAACAAAAAGACATGAATTAAACTCCTAGCCATGTCACAATTCCCAGCAACACTGAGATACACAAACATAGACCTAGAAGCAAAGGCTTCAAAATGTGGCTGCTTATTAAGTTTACCCCTAATTCAGTTCTAATTGCAATCATACCCTTCATTAAGGTTTTAAGGACCTATTTATTAAGTCATGAATGCTCAGATCTCTCCATGATTTACTAAAGTACCATTGCATTTATTTAAGCATCGTCATCCCCATAGTTCTGTATGTGTACAGTAAATGATGCTATTAACAAGCTCTGAACAACTTGGCTTTCAGGAGGTGGTTTCTGTGAGCTAATTCCATCTGCAGAATGGGTTTTACGGACATGGAATACTTGACAGTAGAAAGATCTTCTGATCCTTCCCAAGTAGGCCAAATATGCTCCTTAAGTCCTCCTTTGCAAGTATACAGTATACCCGTATGTGCATGCATGGCCTGATGGCCAAGCACTGTCAGCAAGCCCCATAAGTATACAGTAGTGATAGCCATTGCAATTACTACACAAACTCTTGTCTGGGACAACATCTTATCAATATGCTATCTCTGCAAGAGTATCTAGATAAAATGCCCTGTAGTAGTATCAAATAGTGAAGAGTAGTGATAAGAGATGTTATTTAAGACACTGTGGTTTCAAAAGAGGTCAAGATTATGGTTTTTGTAAAGCTGCTAAATCACACAGAATTGAAAAAAAAACTAACAACCAAACATAAACAGAATGCTGTACCCTGTACCCTTATAGCTTAATTTTCTTCTTTTCAAAATCTGTCTGTGCAGGAGAGTTATATGACAATAACTCAGATGTAATGCATTTGTGATTCAGCACTCAAGCTTGAGGAGGTCACCTGAGCTCTGATTCAAAGCCCTATCTGCATGTACATGATAGCACTAGAAATTTGGTAACCATGCTGAGTAGTCTGCTGTTCTGCTTAATACAATATACATCATGTGACTGTGGCGGCCGTGGTAGTCACATGACAAGTAATAAAATGTAAATGACGAATAGAGGCTTGAATAAAAATGACACCCCGTGCCTTCTTCTATGGGATTACAGCTGTAAAAGCAGTGTATAAAATTGAAGATAATAGACAAACGCAAACAACTTTGTGTTAGTGTAAGCTTTTTTCCCCAAGTATAAGAAAGTGAAATCCCATGAAGGTGATGTATATTTTCAGCCAACATTTTGAGACTTGTAAATTAGTTTGAGATTTTCACAGTTTTGTCAACTGCAGTTTGGAAAGCTCTAAAATGATTTATTTGAACAAAAATCTCATGTGCAAGGAAACCTGAGCCAGTAAATATCACTCTCTTTTTAACACACAAAATATATATGTTGGCATATATTTCCCTTTCATTGATTCTTTACCTTGAATCCAAGCCATTTTCAGTAAAATACGTAATTCAGTTGAAATTGAAACAAGTTACTCAGAAGCCGCAGGATATGACAAATCAATATATCTCCTGCAATGAAATCTCTACATGGACACAACTATATTCAAGCAGTACTAATGAGCAATGTGAGGCAGTTGGGTTTAAATAAATCAAGTTGACATTGCACTCTAAAAAGTCTGTACCTAAAAGGTATATGTGTTAATATGGTAAGATTAGGATACTTCTTAAATGTCAAGAATTTTTTTTATAAATTACAAAAAAAAAAGATTTCATTTTATCCTATCTGTAAATATAAATCAGACAATTGGAATGACAAATAATTTTTCATAAATTGAAAGTAGTTACACATTGTAGTTCAATAACCATAGGAGAGCAAGTAACTTTGATATATATATAAAAAAAGGAGCAGCGTGGTAATAAACTTCTGACATGTTTCGTCCCCACAACTTGAGGCTTAATCAGAGAATTATTAGCACACAGCTATTTATTTCTATAAGCCGTTACCTGTGACGATTACCCCTGTTCGTACTGAAGATCATCAGTACTGGTGCATCTTTTATTGTACTTCCGTAGGAGACAGAGGTGCCACGGCTGTTAACGACAGTGGAGCATTACAATCTGGGTAGCCACCTGCACATTCATCGGACTTGGGATATCTGTATACAGCTGGAGCTTCTAGTAATAAAGTATTTATCCTTCATTCATCAGTCCAAGACTGTGCTCATAATAAAAATCACTATGGGACTTGTGGTTCCGTACTTACTTCACAAGTGATTTGTTCATTTAAGTCTATTGAAGCCTCTATCGGAATCCTGTGGACATTAATCTGCTTCTATATTGCAAAATAGTTTTGGCAGCGTGCTATACTTTTAAAGAGGTATCAACCCTAATAACTGCCTCAACTTTGATTTTCCTATGGAAATATATATTTGTAGTGATTGTTGCAGATTTTATATTTTTACATGTATGATACATATTCATTAAATTGTGTAACTTGTAAATAGCATGTCTTGACGTTCTATTTATGCCATAACAATGAATGTGGTATTCTATTATGAGCGCAATTCCCTATACTTTCTTTTGTAATTGATTTTATTTGTTGGATTTTACGCACAAATCTATTATTGGAACTAGCTGCTATTTCTGTATATTTTATTAATCTATTGAATTGGATTGGTTTCGATATTTAAATTATATCTTTTATATAAAATTCATTGGTCTGTTTGTTTGTTATGCTTTCAGATACCGCTGCATGGATTGATATGAATCCAACGCGAGGTGGTCCAGCTGGATCCTGGCCAGGTTTTAGACCTCCCGTTAGTGTACGCCGAGCAGAACTTTAAAATGGGGAGCCTGTTCTGGGCCTTCCATTGGATGGATTTGAACATCATCACATCATTTGGACTAAAATTTCACAGAGTGGTAACATTGGATCCCATACTAGGGCGTTGAGATCCCAGTCGGATGTCCTGTTGGTGTACGATTGGTAGAACATTGACCCGGGGATAAAAACATTACAGAGGGGTGAAAATTGGTCCGGTGAATCCTAATAGAGTGGATGGATTTGGATGACATAACAGTGGTTTTTCTCAGCAATTTTCCCCAGAGTGCGCCTGAAAACTCCTCCTTTTCTTCTTTTTTCTCCTTACATACGATATCACATAATTTGTATGAAAACTTCACAGAGCGGTAACATTGGATCCCAGAAGACATACTGGGGGCTTGAGGTCCCAGTTGGACCTTCTGTTGGTGTACGCTGGGCAGAACTTTGACCGGGAAGTCTGTTCTTTGCCTTCCACTAGATGAATTTAGACGAAAACTTCACAGAGTGGTAACATAGGATCCCAGAAGACATACTAGGGGGTTGAGTTCCCGGTAGGTGCTCCCGTTAGTGTACGCTTCACAGAACTTTTACCCGAGGATGCTGGGCAGAACTTTGACCCAGGGAGCCTGTTCTTGGCCTTCCACTGGATGGATTTGGACGACATCATATAGTAAAACATAATAACAAAAGAAGAAGTTTGATTGTTGTCGACTATCTTCCACAGCTCTCAAGGTAAAGCTGCCAAATCTCACATAGTTAATTAGTATCAAAAAAGCTATTAGACCACAACACAACAGAGTGACAAATCTTATATATAAAATTAATTGGTCTGTTTGTCCATCTGTCCAGTTATGCATTCAGACACCCCTGCACCGATTGAAATGAAACCAACGCGAGGTAGTCCAGTTGGATCCTGGCCAGGTTTTAGGGGGGTTAGGGTGCCGGTCGGACCCTAACCCCCCTAAAAACCATTGGTGTATGCTGGCAGAACTTTGACCCAGAGAGTTTGTTCTGAGCCTTCCAATGGATGGATTTGGATGAAAACATCACAGAGGAAAGGTAACATTGGATTCCAGGTCTGATCTGCTGTTGGTGTACGCTGAGCAGAACTTTTACCCGGGTTCACTCGGTAGAACTTTGACCTGGGGAACCTGTTCTAGGCCTTCCACTGAATGGATTTGGATGAAAACTTCACAGAGGAGTGTTAATTGGTCTGGGATGCATAACTGAGTGGGTGGGGTCCTGGTAGGACCTCATGGCGCAGTGCGCCGGCAGTACCCGGGAAGCCTGTTCTGAGCCTTCCACTGAATGGATTTGAAAACTTCACAGAGTGGTAATATTGGATCCCAGAAGACATACTAGGGGGTTGAGGTCCTCGTCGGACCTCCTGTTGGTGTAAAACAGAACGTTGACCTGGGGAGCCAGTAATGGGCCTTCCAATGAATGGATTTGGATGAAAACTTCACAGAGGGATGGTGGATGCCTAATGGAGTGTACAGGGTCCCGGCTGGACCTCATGGCCCAGTGCTCCGGCAGAACTTTGAAATGAAACATACAAGATGTGCTTTAACTGCAGACTTTCAGATTTCATTTGAGGGTAATTACATCCAAATCAGGTGAACGGTGTAGGAATTACAACGGTTTCTATATGTGCCTCCCACTTTTTAAGGGGCCAAAAGTAATGGGACAAACTAAACAATCCTAAATCTAACTTTCACTTTTTATTACTTTGTTGCAAATCCTTTGCAGGCAATTAAAGCCTGAAGTCTGGAACGCATAGACATCACCAGACGCTGGGTTTCATCCCTGGTGAAGCTCTGCCAGGCCTCTACTGCAAATGTCTTCAGTTCCTGCTTGTTCTTGGGGCATTTTCCCTTCAGTTTTTTCTTCATCAAGTGAAATGCATGCTCAATCGGATTCAGGTCAGGGGATTGACTTGGCCATTGCATAACATTCCACTTTTTAGCCTTAAAAAACTATTTGGTTGCTTTAGCAGTATGCTTCGGGTCATTGTCCATCTGCAATGTGAAGCGCCGTTCAATAAGTTCTGAAGCATTTGATTGAATATGAGCATATAATATTGCCCGAAACACTTCAGAATTAATTCTGCTGCTTTTGTCAGCAGTCACATCATCAATAAATACAAGGGAACCAGTTCCATTGGCAGCCATACATGCCCACGGCATGACACTACCACCACCATGCTTCACTGATGAGGTGGTATGTTTTGGATCATGAGCAGTTCCTTTCCTTCTCCATACTCTTCCCATCACTCTGGTACAAGTTGATCTTTGTCTCATCTGTCCATAGGATGTTGTTCCAGAACTGTAATGGCTTTTTTAGATGTTGTTTGGCAAACTCTAATCTGGTCTTCCTGTTTTTGTGGCTCACCAATGGTTTACATCTTGTGGTGAAACCTCTATATTCACTCTTGTGAAGTCTTCTCTTGATTGTTGACTTTGACACATATACACCTACCTCCTGGAGAGTGTTCTTGATTTGGCCAACTGTTGTGAAGGGGTTTTTCTTCACCAGGGAAATAATTCTTCTGTCATCCACCACAGTTGTTTTCCGTGGTCTTCCGGGTCTTTTGGTGTTGCTGAGCTCTCCGCTGCGTTCTTTCTTTTTAAGAATGTTCCAAACAGTTGATTTGGCCACACCTAATGTTTTTGTTATCTCTCTGATGGGTTTGTTTTGATTTTTCAGCCTAATATGGCTTGCTTCTCTGATAGTGACAGCTCTTTGGATCTCATATTGAGAGTCGACAGCAACTGATTCCAAACGCAAATGTCACACCTAGAATCAACTCCAGACCTTTTACCTGCTTAATTGATAATGAAATAATGAGGGAATAGCCCACACCTGTCCATGAAATAGCTTTTGAATTGATAGTCCCATTACTTTTGGCCCCTTAAAAAGTGGGAGGCACATATAGAAACCGTTGTAATTCCTACAGTGTTCACCTGATTTGGATGTAATTACCCTCAAATTAAATCTGAAAGTCTGCAGTTAAAGCACGTCTTGTTTGTTTCATTTCAAAGCCATTGTGGTGGTGAATAGAGGCCAAAATATGAAAATTCTGTTAATGTCCCAATATTTATACACCTGACTGTATATATACACTGCTACTAACTATGGCCAAATAATGTTATATGATTATAAAATAGGTTTATGTTCTCTATTAAGTGTCTATTATTTGGAGAGCATGCAGTCAATAGGTACACCTATTGAGCATGCTGTGGTGATGCCTTTTTGCACTGTCTTGACAATGACCCTCAGGAGTCGAAACGTCGACTTATGATACACCTGTTAAATCAATAAAGCCTTTATTTTACTTATACTGGTGAGTGCCCTCTTTTGGCCCAAGTGACCATAACTTTTTCTATATATACATACATATAGCCAGTGAATCTATATAGCGCCAGTAGGTGTGGTATACAAAGCAATTTATAAATAGTGTATAAACAAATAAAACCAAGTGTCACACATAAAAGGCACACCCCCCCAAGTCAGCGGGGTGTCAGCTCAATCTGATAAATTATAAACAGTGGTCAACAACTTAAAACAAAAATATGAACAATGAA
The DNA here is from genome assembly GCA_031769625.1 of Taudactylus pleione. Lineage (NCBI taxonomy): Eukaryota > Metazoa > Chordata > Amphibia > Anura > Myobatrachidae > Taudactylus > Taudactylus pleione. Next base: position 9,995,595 of record JAUIMM010000045.1, on the reverse strand, counting down.
ATCAGAGCAGAGCGCCATAAAGTGCCACAAATAAACTTAAAGTGCCTGTGCATCAACAGTGCAAAAATCCATCAAGTGATTAAATGTATATGATCATATATATAGAACACATTTAAAAAATAGATATTTATTTAAACTCAGATATATATATATATATATATATATATAAACTTATGAGTGAAAGGTCTATTGGTGCTAACCTCTATTAATATAGAGACAATGATGTTCTCCTACTGTATACACTGACAGTATATAACCACATGAGATAGTTGTCGTGATTAAAATGAAATAATTTATTACAAGAGATACACTCTAACATAGGGATAAAAGATATTTCAACACAATAAAACGTACAAAACATAAAAAATTCTCCTTAGATAAGGGAATAAATACTGCATATGCTAAAATACACTCTTAGCAGCAACAAGTGAAAAAATACCCTATAAAAAGGGAATAAATAAAATAGATAAACACTGATAAAGATAAAAGTATTCAGTGTGAATGGTTCATACCCATAGAAAAAACTTGGGGCCCGTCGACCATCCGGACCTAGGATCCCCGAATGAGAAAGGGGATAGTTGTATGAGCCCCAAAGCTTTATGTAGATAAGGTCAGTTTCCAGACTTCCACATTACACAGCTGTCAACGCGTTTCGACCCCACCTGGGTCTTTCTCAAGGCATGTGTATAGTGTGGTGATGCAGGGTTTACATACCCTGGTGATGACTCATCTCCTGTAAGTGGCTTTGAGCGCCATATCCCAAACCCACACAAATCATTTTTCACAGATATATATATAATAAATAGATAAGTATTAAAAAGCAGACAAAACACATATACAGATCAATGCAGATAAAACCGGAGTTACAATTGAGGTAGATATGGATGCATAAATACAGATGTGTCCACATACATCTATCCTCCATGCGCTACAAGTCACGCCACAAATAACGTGGGAGCTCCATGTGCCTTGGTATCGCCGAGCGTCTTTCGTCCGACTTTTTACCTTCAAATGCGTCTTATTCACACAGTGACGCAAATAGCTAGCACAAGCTTCAGCTGATTAAAATGATATGCAACATGCCTATGGCACCTGGAGAAAATGCATGTCATAGCGCCCCCACCCACCCTGTACTGAACTGTGCCATTGGGGTTTGGTCAGCCTGCGAGGGGACTATTGAAGTGAAGAGAAAAACAGCAAACAGTGGCAGTATCACGCTGGGCATTGAGGTCCCATTGGGAGGAATAGCTTTTATGATGCACTCTCTCACATTAATGAGTAGCTCCTTTGGCACTGCTTTATTTATGTATAGCACCTAGGATCTGACTTATCTCCTTTGAATCATTGTTATTAGTCAATAGAGGAGACTGTATTATATATTCTGATCATTTAACTTAAATTGACAGAGTACATGTGCTAGAGTGACATTGCACAAGGTGCACAGCTTATTAATGTAATTACTGCCCCAAGCAGCTTTCACTGGAGTGGGAACACCTATGGGAAGCTCCCTTCTCAGCTACTGTATGCTCCCTACTTAGCAAATATACATTGCACCTATATTAATGTGAGTACTACTAACCATGTCATGTCTACCACCATTATTATTATTATTTCAGGTCTCCTAATATTTTTTAAAATACCTTTCAAACAAACCTTTGTGGTCATGCCTGGGAGCACCTTATTACTTTTAATAGAAAAGCAGTGACTTTTTTTTAAACTTGTACCTTATAATTGATGTTTAGAATTTTACCTCAGATGTGTCACTATTAAGTCCATTGAAAAACAATGAATGCATGAGGAGAGAAGGGGGCAGGGGGGAGGAAAGTGCCATCAGAGAGGGAATGTGACAGAGGCCAATAAGAAAAGTAGAGGAGAGGGGTGGTGACAGAAGCCAATGAAACAGGAAAGGGGAGGTGACAGAAGCCCATAAAACAGGAGAAGGGAAGGGCAAAGAGTCGATCAGAGAGGGGTGGTGACAGAAGCCAATAAGAAAAGGAGAAGAGAGGGGTGGTGACAGAAGCCAATAAGAAAAGTAGAGGAGAGGGGTGGTGACAGAAGCCAATAAGAAAAGGAGAAGAGAGGGGTGGTGACAGAAGCCAATAAGAAAAGTAGAGGAGAGGGGTGGTGACAGAAGCCAATGAAACAGGAGAGGGGAGGTGACAGAAGCCCATAAAACAGGAGAAGGGAAGGGCAAAGAGTCGATCAGGAAGGGGTGGTGACAGAAGCCAATAAGAAAAGGAGAAGAGAGGGGTGGTGACAGAAGCCAATAAGAAAAGGAGAGGAGAGGGGTGGTGACAGAAGCCAATAAGAAAAGGAGAGGAGAGGGGTGGTGACAGAAGCCAATAAGAAAAGGAGAGGAGAGGGGTGGTGACAGAAGCCAATAAGAAAAGGAGAGGAGAGGGGTGGTGACAGAAGCCAATAAGAAAGGAGTGGACAGGGGCAAAGAGCCAATCACAGGGTAGAGAGGGGAGGGAATTAAAGTGGTGAGAAGTGAATGTAATCAATCTGACAGGAAAGGGGAGGTGACAGAAGATGATCACAGAGGAGGGAGGGCCGAAGGGGAGGCAATTTGGGCAGCTTGAGGGAGCATGAAATGTAGAAACGGATCTCAGATCCGTAACGTATTTAGGATATAGAGCAAACAAACTGAGATAAAACTAACAGGCGGCTGTCATACTATGCAGCGCCCCATGAATTCGGGAACCCTAAATGGCGCCCTCTGTCCATTTTGGCGCCTGGAGCTCAACCTCCACTGGAACCACCCTCGCTACACCCCTGTCTGCGGGTGTATCTGCATGTGAAATGCTATGTCAGTGGCTGTAACACTGTAACATAGTGTTTCGCATGCAGATACACCCGCAAACACACAGAGAACAAAAGCATGCCACATATAATTTTAATCAGCAGAAGCTTGGGCTAGCTAGTCACATCACTGTGTGAGTAAGACACATTTGAAGGTAAAAAGTCGCACAAAAAGACATGCGGTGCTACCGAGTCACGCCATGGCATGGCGTGATTAGAAGGGCTGTTTAACGCACAAAGAGGCTAGATGTATGAGGACACATCTGTAGACTAAAAACAAAGTCATGCTTATCTCATATTTAGAAGTAGAGGATCATATTGTCTGAGGGGTGCAGGTTCCCAAACCTTTAAAGGAAAAGTTATCTAGTTTGGAACCACAGCAGTTGGAAAAATGCCTAGGTACACTATGATACTGTACATTATTTAAAATGTTCCTAGTGTGCTCCAAAATTCTAATTTTAATGGTTATTTCAATTTTTCCAACTGCTGTGGTCCAAACTAGATAACCTTTCCTTCAAAGCTATTGAGCATGTTGTCTTAGATGAAAGGGGTGAAAGTTTCTTAAGTTGTTAGCCAAAAGATAAACCTTTTGGATTTACTCTCTAGGTGTCACGGCCAGGGTATTTCAGCATGGCGCTAGGCGGGTGTTACCTGTGAGGTCGTTGTGGCGCGGGCTGTCTGGTGGCGGAGCTGGTGTCTGGCGGGGGGCTTTGGCTGCGCAACTCGCAACTTGTTGTGCGGCCCTGTTGTCACTCTGCGCTGGTGAGGCCTGGCGGCGTCTCCGTCCCGTTTGGCATGGGCGCCGCCATCTTGCCTTCTGGCCATGTGATGCGGCTGGCCAATCCTGGTGAGTCACATGTTCCCTCCAGCCAGTAACAGCACGGCATGGGGTATTTAGGAAGGGTCAGTGCCTTCCTTCTTTGCCAGTGCAACGTGTATCTCAGCCTAGCTGAGAGGGAGTTCTCTGTGCTTCCCTGTTCCTGTGAATTCGCTGTCTGCCAGTCTGCCTGTCAGCTCCTAGCTCCCACTGGACTACCCCGCTTCCTCCATCACCCTTGCCCATACCTGAGTGCCTGCTGACATCCTGCGCTTCAGTTCACTACCTGTATACCTGGCTTGTTTATTTTCAGTTCACTACCTGCAAACCTGGCTTGATTATTTTCAGTTTCACTACCTGCACACCTGGACAGCTCTAATTGTTTCTACTTGGACATTAACCCTTTTACTCCCACCACAGAACTCTTGTGCACATTATATATTCCTGGACTTTTATTTACTGCCATTATATGTCTACTCAAGCACTTATTAAAAATTCTAGTTTTATTTTTAAATCTGTTTCTGTGATCGCTCCTGCTACCACCTAGGGTCCACAAACAACCCAGAACATCACACTAGGTACCCTAGCACCAATGGGGTTAAATGAGACGTATGACATAACGCCTTTTCTACATTAGTTTTATGTTGATGGATCTGCCTCTTGGTGGCACATTGATGTTGAGCTGCGTGCTCCGATGTTGTTGCCTATAGTGGGTTTATCCACCAACATTGATATTAGTCTGTTCTGTGAAGGATTATTTTTAACCATAATATATTGTTTTTATCTAAAATAGTTTTTTGATAATATATGAGTTATTATGAGTATTCATTGTGAACTACAGGTGTTTACTGTTCTAGATGGAACCTGATTGGTATTAACTGACATTTTTTATCTATTTATTGTATGGGGATGTAGTTATAATATCGACGTGCGGCATCCTAGCTAAAGAAATCCCAGCACCAGAATGCCACTACCTGGCTAGAAGACTGGACCGGAATACTGACATGAGGTGACATCCCGACGCCGGAATCCCAACAGCCAGGATGTCGAATGTAAGTATAGCAGGGCTGGTTAGGACTTCACCATGTTAGGATGTACAACAGAGGGTTAGTGGGAGAAGGGGGGAGGGTAAGTATACTTACCTGACCCTTGTCAGGATCCTGAGCATCGGGATGCCGCTGTCAGTATATTGACAACAGGCATTCCGATTGCCGGGATTACATACCCATTCCGTTGTATGTATTGATTGGTTATTATATGTAATTTTCTGTTATGAATTGTCTACCTGTTTTATGACAGGGATTATAGGCAAATGACGTTGTAAAATGTGAACCTGTCCTCTAATAGGGACTACATGAAAATGGCACTGGTTAATTCACCTTTGAACAGTGATAGCCTGTTAGTATTTATTATGTATAATGATCGGTTTGCATTGTGTTTTGTTCTGATATGGACATGATGCATTGATGTTTTTTTCTCTAACGAAACCATCAAGCATCTGAGCAAACCTATGGTTCCATCGGAAGTAAGCAGCTGGAACCAGTACAACTGCGTACACAGACAGAGTCACTGGTCAAGACACACCCATGAAATGGTCGGGGCATGCCTGCGTTTCTCTAGCCACCACACTCACCCCTCTTTACCTTCCATAAACGCTCACTGACTGTCACTCACTCTGCGTCTAGATTCTCACACCAACCTTCATAGTTAATTAATCCTGGCACATGCGCAGTGCGTCTCATACGCTTATGCAGTACAATAAATATCGCTCATCTCTGCAAACATCGGCATTGCATCCACCTCTGAATAAGGCCCTGCGTCACTTAAAATAATGAGCAGCAACTAGTAACACAAGATACAGAAATCTCATACTACTCCAAGTTAAAATGCTTATCTATACTATGATCTTATGAATAATCACAGACATTTTAAAATGAAACATAAATTGCTTCATGTCAAGTACGTGGCTTTTGTGCAAGGCAAGAGGTGAAGAAGAATGCTTGCATATCTAACCTACACATGGCAGGAATTTCAAACAGAACTTATATGGTGAGTAAAAGCAATTAATTAACCCTATGTGCAGAATGCTTGCAACTTGGGGAAAATTACTGTAGTTGGATTGACTGTGATGGAGACTGTGGGCAAAAGTGCTGTGTAGGATGAGGGAAAGACAATTAGTTCATTTTACAGAAAGTAAAGAGAAGACTGCAAAGTGATACCAATGCACTGCATCAGTCTGCCAAGGGTTGAGATACACAGAGAAAACAGGAGGCGCCCTAGTATTGAACATTGCAGAACGCCTACTGAGAAAGAAACAGAGATAATAACAGCAGTTAGACAATTAACATTTAAACCAATAAAATACAGCATCATGATATCCCACAGAATCTTGAGAAATAGTCATGATCTATCAAGTTAAAGGCAGCAGAGAGAGATCAATGACGACTGTCAGTAATAAAATGTGGATGCTTCCCTGCAAATAACAAATCGAGTCTCAGATTTCATTAATAGGCTTCCTTTATTCAGCTTAGTGATGGTCACCTGGGTACTTAAGAAAAATAAGTGTGGAATAAATTGAAGGCTTATGTGGAAGTATTGCGTTTGCAGCAGTTTATGTTCTACATGAGCATTTAGCTGTATCATGAGGACTGACTGTGCCTGCACTATTACCTGCAGTAGCACAGTAGCAATCAGTCATAAAGACGTGTCTGTATGACACTGCACTTGGAGAGAAAATTATATCAAACTAGGGTGTAATAGAAAATGTCTCCAGGTAGAGAACTATGTTTTCTGAAAGTCTGATGTTTTACGTTTCACTGCACGTGCATCGGAGTCATGCCATACGGCCAGGGGCATTTCGAGAGAGGAGGGGGCCCGTGTGCAGTCTCTGACATGGGCCCCCTCCTCTCCGCCCGGCAGCACACTGAGCTGTGCGCGGCCAGTGCCTGAGTTATAGACTCTGGGCACTAGAGTGTGCCCTGAGTCTATAATGAATGCACAGGTCACCGGGAAAATGGCCGCGGCGGCCATTTTCCCTGTACTGCACATGCGCAACAATGGGAAAATGGCCGCAGCCATTTTCCAGTCGTTTTACAGCACCGGATCCCTGCGCCGACATGGGACTCCGGAGAGGTAAGTAATATTATGTGTGCTGAGTGTGCGGTTCGGGGCCCGTGTTCCCCGCACCCATTATAGATACGACCCTGTGTACGGAATATTCCCCCTGACGGAGTAAGAATTTATTTGAAAAGTGAGGAGAGTGGTGACTCAAACACAAGTATGACATGACCATTTTCTGGGTGTGTGTCAGCCTGTGACTGCCATCCCATACACAGTTGCAAAGGTTCTGGTATCTCAGTTCTGATGCCCATTCTGCACGACCATAGGGTTACTCAGAACTTCCATAATCAACTGATGTGCATCTGATGCTGCATCTTTGTATGTAATCGATTGGATTTGCAAAGCTGCTGGTGGGTGTCTCAATGCAAATCCCAGCAACATCGCATATGTTTGCACAGTACAGTAGTTGCATACATAGATGTAGTCGCGATGGGATTTGTGTCCATCTCTGAAGTCAAAAAAGGGTTACAGATACAAAACCTGCAGTATTTGGAAAGTAAGGTAAGTACGAAGAATATTACTATTATTACTAATTGAAAGTAAAAGACAGATACCTTCAGCATTTTATATTTTGTTTAGCTGATTGTGTACACTAGCAGATTAGATTTACATGAAGTGATGATAACCTACTCAAAAATACATGTGGATTATTTTCATGTTATGAAAGCAGAGTGTATAATGATGCGCACCTTGTTAGGATACTATACATACAGGTATGTTATAAAAATGACCAATAGACAAAAACATAATATTCCTTTTAGGCTAGAAAGCCTTTCTTCAAATCGTGATTTTAAAGTCCACCAAAACATACGGTAAAATGTCCCCAAACAAGATGCTGTGATATTTTTTAGTTTTCCACCCAATCACTCCACAAGACCTTTAACAAGATTCCTCCGTGAGTTGAAACATTTCGGTGGACATCAGCAAGGAAAACCACTACCTGGATTAACATCTGGAGTGACTATTCCACATTACCAGCAATCGTCCCGGTCCATTCCCGGGAGACCTCTGGATTTACTGCTCATGCGAACTTGTGTGTGTGGAAATTACACCCCTGAATATCTGATCCTTTGTGGAGTGATTGGGTGGAAAACTCCCAAGAACAGAGGGAAAGTGACATTAGAAGAAATATCACTGTATAATGTTTAAGGACATTTCACCCTACCTTTTGGTGGACTTTTAAATTATGATTTAAAGAAAGGCTTTCTATACTAAAAGAAATGTTATGTTTTTGTCTATTGGTCATTTTTATAACATATGTATAGTATCCTAATAAGATGTGCATCATTATACACTTTGCTTTCATCTTGTACTTTGTTGGTGGTGACAGGTGCAGCAGGTATATACCCCTGTACAGTGCTTAGAGTGGTCCTAGCGAAGTGGTGGAAATCACCGCCCCCCCTCGGTGCTTTTTCAATAAAGGGACAAAGGGGCGTGGTCACAATAGTATTTCCAATTCAAATTATGCCACACAGTAGCACAATCTTGATTCACATTACACCACATAGTAGTGTCCCTTATTCATGTATGACACACAGCAGTGCCCCTTTTACACAATGCCCACATTTGTGCCCCTTATTCACAATGCCCATAGCAGTAGTGCCCCTTACACATAATGCCCACAGCAGTAGTGCCCCTTACACATAATGCCCACTGTAGTGGTGCCCCTTATGCTGTGCCCCCAGTAGTGGTAGTGCCCCTTATGCAATGCCCCCAGTAGTGGTAGTTCCCCTTAAGCAGTGCCCGTGGTGGTAGTGCCCCTTATGCAGAGCCCACAGTAGTGGTAGTGCCCCTTATGCAATGCCCCCAGTAGTGGTAGTTCCCCTTATGCAGTGCCCACAGTGGTAGTGCCCCTTATGCAGAGCCCACAGTAGTGATAGTGCCCCCCTTATGCAGTGCCCCCAGGAGTGGTGCCACTTATGCAGTACCCCCTATGCAATGTCCCCATTAGTAATCCTCCTTTAATAGTGCCCCTAGTAGTAATGACCCTATAGTAGTGCCCCCTGAGTAATGTCCCCAGTAATAGTGCGTGCCCCAGTAGTAGTGCCCCCTGAGTAATGCCCCAAGTATTTGTGCCCCCTGAGTAGTATGCCCCCTAAGTATAGTGAAGCCACTTAAACAAAAAAAAAAACCTAATACTTACCTTAAGCCCCGCTCCCGCGTCTGCTGCCGTCTGGTCTGCCTGGCTGCTCTCCTCTGAACTGTGGGAGAGTAGTCATGGCATCTCTCTCATGGTGCATTGCGGGAGCCGGAGCTCAAGAGTGAGAGGGACTATTTGGCGCAACTGCAGCATAGACGAGTGTCTAGTTTCAACTAGACAGCAGTTTTAGATTATATTTGTGATGTACACATAGTAATTATTACTCTCTTTTTATACTGCTTCAAAATACTGTATCACATAACACCATACTTGCCTACTTTTGAAAAATAATTTCAGGGTGATTGTGAAAGCAGCACCTATGAGCGCTGTGGTAAAGTAGGCGTGTACTGATAAACCTGAGAGGCGTGTTATAAAATAGATTTACATCCACATGTAAATGAGGCCCCAAAGCAGTTAGTAAGATCTACTTGTTGATGAAAACACACTGATACTTTTCAGAAAATTAATGTACCCATAGGGATCATTGTGCCTTATAACCAAAGCAGGGAAATTACAATAATGATCTCATTTGAATGTACAGCGGGTAAAATAAGTATTGAACATACAAATATATCTACTGAGAAAAATGATGCTAATAGGGCTATTCTAATGAAATTCTCACCAAATGTCAGCAACAACCCATGCAATCCACACATGCAACGAAATCAAACCATAGATGTCCATAAATAAAGTTGTGTGTAATAATGTGAAATAACACAGGGAAAAAGTATTGAACACTTGAAGAAAGGGAGGTGCAAAAAGGCATGGAAAGCCAAGACACCAGCTGAGATCTAACAGTAATTAGCAAGCAATCCTGCCCCTTGTCACTGCAAATTAATATAAACTGGGTCAGTCCCAACTGATGGCCTATAAAAAGGTGTCTCATCTCATGATGGGTAAAAGCAAAGAGCTCTCTCAAGACCTTCGCAACCTTATTGTTGCAAAACATACTGATGGCATTGATTACAGAAGTATTTCTAAACTTCTGAATGTTCCAGTGAACACTGTTGGGGCCATAATCCGGAAGTGGAAGGAACATCATTTCACCATAAACCGGCTACGACCAGGTGCTCCTCGCAAGATTTGTGACAGAGGAGCAAAAAGAGATATCAGAAGAGTTGTCCAAGAGCCAAGGACCACTTGTGGAGAGCTTCGGAAAGACCTGAAATTAGCAGGTACAATTGTTTCAAATAAAACAATAAGTAATGCACTCAACCACCATGGCCTGTATGCACACTCACCATGCAAGACTCCATTGCTGAAGAAAAAGTATGTTGAAGCTCGTTTGAAGTTTGCTGCACAACATTTGGACAAGCCTGTGAAATACTGGGAGAATATAGTCTGGTCAGATGAGAACAAAATGTAACTCCTTGGATGCCATAATACACACTATGTTTAGAGGAGAAATGGCACTGCACATCACCCCAAAAACACCATACCAACAGTGAAGTCTGGAGGTGGGAACATCATGGTGTGGGGCTGTTTTTCAGCATATGGTACTGGCATACTACATGTGATTGATGGAAGGATGAATGTAAAAATGTACAGATACATTCTTGATAAAAATCTGCCGCCATCTACCAGGATGCTGAAGATAAAATGAGGGTGGACATTTCAGAAAGACAATGACCCCAAACACACAGCCAAGGACACTCTCTCAATTGGGTTCAGATAAAGAAAATAAATCTGCAAGAATGGCCCAGCCAATCACCTGACGTGAATCCAATTGAAAATCTATGGGAGGAACTAAAGATCAGAGTTCTTAGAAGTGGCCCACGAAGCCTTCAAGATTTGGAAATTTGTTTGTGTGGAAGAATGGGTCAAAATCACACCTGAGCAATGCATGTGACTAGTTTCTCCATATAGGAGGCGTCTTGAAGTTGTCATTACCAACAAAGGTTTTTGTATGAAGTATTAAATAAATCTCAGTAAGCGTGTTCAATACTTTTTCCCTGTGTCATTTCACATTATTACACATAACTTTATTCATGGACATCTATGTTGATGTGTTCAATACTTATTTTGCCCGTTGTATATATCTCTGTTATTTTGTATATATAACAGCTACATAATAGGGGTAAGGCGCAATCAGGGAGATTGCTACTATTTTAGAGAGTCTCCCTAATAATCAGAGAGAGTTGGCAAGTATGCATAACACTATATAGCAAATTTTTATTTACCTTAATGACTACCCCAGTGAGGCCTATAACTTAATTTTCATATAAAAAACAATAGGCTAATTTAGTTTGAAGTCAATTAACCTACTGTACCAGTATGTTTTTAAACTGACAGAGGGATCAGGAGCACCCAGAGGATTCCCTCAAATAACATACAAAATTAACCTACTATTGTTATTGGATGCTTATACTGTATGTTGCCACAATATTCTGCAGCACCATATACTGGGCATCCATGTATTATACATAATAAGTAGTAAACAGCAAGCAAAATACTACAAATCAAAAATATTCGGACAAACAAAGCATAATGTAAAACAAACGAGAAGCAAATAAAATTACAAACACATCCCACACAGTGTGAGACACGGACAATCTACCATACCAACCTGCAGGTCAGGTCTCAATTATTTACAGTGACGTGCTGGAGAACTTTCAGATTTTCCAAAAGGGATCTGTCTATTTACCAATCCAATTTATATGCTGATTCCATTTTTATTTATTTTTTATTTTTTTCCTTTTCTTTTGATATATTCTGTATTGATTGCACTTACTGAATACATTCATATACACTGAACCAGGTACTGTTTAGGACATGTTTCCTTATTATCATATGAGGTTGAATTAATGTTTTATTAAATTCTTATCTTTTAAAATTATCTGCCTATGTCATATGCTCTATTACTAATAGACACACACTGTCGCTCCAGCTCTTTACCTTCTATAGCATAACATAGATGTGCGCTATCATCAATCTTTCTTTTTAGCATTTGGAGGAAGTAACTGGGAGTGACGGTAAAAAGATACAGGCATCTCTAGACCTTTTTGAGGACATGTCATATCCTGTGACTGTGATCCCATACAGAAGGAAAATGGCTCAGGCGTCTCAATTCCCAAGGCCATTCTGCGCATAGGCAAACGCAGGGGGGGTTCCGTCTGCCTGGAAACCCCCCCCCCGCACCCAGCCCACACCATGACCACAATAGAAATAGTAATATAATAGATTGTTACTAGTGCTGCATGTTCTTCTCAGTATCACAAATGAAATAATTAGCACCTCCTGTGGATCTTTTAACATGTATCAGCCAGCAATAAATAACCTGCGCACCAACTAGAAGATCTGGAATACATGCACTTTTAGAGATGCACTGCTATAGAGCCCAATATGTACATATATGTACAAGGCAGTGCTAGGTTCTTCTGCTTCTCCTCCAGGCTCCCGGACTTGCTCCCATGATCTGGAATGGTGCCCACATCTAAAATAAATACATTCAGCTCAGGCAGGATGGCCTACTGACACATTTCATGGCTTACTGTGATCAATGGTCCTGTAATGCTGGAATTATTACACACAATACACTGTGTATGACGCTTATTAAAGCTGGTTAAGCACTAATTCTGCCCTCTTCATTGACTGGCCACACTCGCTCTAAAATTAAGCATTTGGAAACCCCCCTTTGGAAATCCTGCGTTTGCCACTGCTGCGGGACCATAGACTCACACTCAGGACTGCTATAATCGAATGATCTGCAACCGTTGCTGTGTTTTGCAAAGTCGCAGGTGGGCGTCTCAATACATCACCCGGTGGCAGCGACATTTGCATATTTAAGCATGACAGGTGTGACAGCATCAGTGTACAACGCTGAATCAGGTTTTAAATCATGATATCCCATGAATGATACATGCAGGAGAGAGTATTTGGTCGATCCTTTTAAAAAACAATGAAACAATTTAATACAAACAGTTCTGAGTTAGAGTTTTTTTTAGGTCACCTACAAGTGTAAGCATAACGAAACAAAAAATGTTACTGCACAAAATACAGTGGGCAACTGCGGGAAGGGGGGCAGCTGCGGGGATATGTGTGGGCAGCTGCAGGGATCGGGGGATGTGGGCAGGCGGCGGCCAGCTCCAGGAGTCTTGCCCATTCATCTGGGCGACCGGGAGCGCCACCTGATTTTCAGGAGCGTGAAAGCCATTCCGGGGGGTAGGCAAGTATGTTTGCTAAAGTCATACTTGCCGACTTTCTGGCTGTCCATCTCCAGGACAGCAGGGCATAGGGGGCGGTGTGGGGAGTGGCCGAGCAATAGCATAAACACGGCTCTACCCCCACAATGCCGAGATTACCTGCATTATAAAGCAGGGGCGTGGCTACAATGACCAGATTCAGTGCAAATCGTGATATGGGCCACCCAGGCCGCCCTCTTTACTCGGGAAGTGGACGGAACTGGCCAGACGCAGGAAGATTCCGGGAGACTTGAATGCTCTTCCAGACGGCCAGCAGCAGCACCCAAGAGGGAGTCTACTGGCCATTCCGGGAGAGTAGGTAAGTATGGCTAAAGCAGAACAGAGTACAGCCTCATTTATCTGCATGATTATACGTATAGATCTGTCTACTTAAGCTTTAATGAAGCCCAAAAGTTTGCATAAAAACAAAGTTCTGAAATGGCAAAAGACCAGAGATCCCTTTCTACTGGAACTAGAACCTGGCTGCTAATGTCAGCCTGCAGTATTAACTGTTTGATTAACTTCCCAGCAGCCGGATTGTGAAAACATATAGTTATTATAAAACATGTTTCCCTGTACAAATTTTACATGTAAATCTATACACTGAGGTATATGTTGTGCGCGCCAGTTGCAGGTATGCACAACACCTGGTCAACATTGTAATGTTCACCGTTCACAAGCATACCTCAGGGGAGTCAGAACAAAGGTGCCAAATATTGGTACAGTTGCCTCAAATTGAGACAGTTGTGAGGTTTCTTAAAACCCAGTTTTATTTTTATTATGGTGTTTGTTCACAATTGTAATGTGCTTCAGAATATACTATATAAATAAATGTTAATAATTATATCATCCTGCCTCTTTATCCAAACACAATGTGAAATTGAAGTCTAAATCAGGCTTGCCTACTCTCCCGATTTGCCCGGGAGCTTCCCGAATAACGGGTGCCGCTGCTGGCCCCCCTGGAAAGGCCGGCAAGTCTCCCGGCGGCCACCGACGCTTCGCGCTGAATCGCGTCATCGTGGCCCCACCCCCTGCTTCACAATGCCATTAATTTCGGCATTGTGAAGTGGGGACGGGGCCACGATGACACGATCACGCCCACAGTCCTGCCCCCAATACTTCATCATTGCCCAGCCACGCCCCCCTCTGTAAGTAGACATTCAGCTCCCTCCTGGAAGGAGAGAGCTGAATGTCGGCAAGTATGGTTAAATCGAGCAGGATCCTATGCTCTCTCCTGCATAGCAACAACCACCCCAGCTCTGTGTGACAGCTGCTGGGAGCAATGTACAGTTCAGTTTAATAAAATAAAAGTATTTCCTGTCTCAAATTAAACAAATGTATTTTAACAAGAGTAGCACTCTGTACTACACAGTAGTGCACCTGACTGATTGCAGGGTTTGTACGACTAGTTTATTATGTATGTATTGTACGTATATACTTACAGCCTACTTATGCACAGGAATCAAAATATCAGTGTATCTAAACTCCACAAAAAATGATAAACAGTATTTCTGCCACAAAGAGATATCTTCTTAAATAAAGATTGTATAGCAACAAATCATAGATAGTAAAACCTTTTCCTATCTTGGTGCTACTAAGGGAGAGCTGGCATACTCCTTGCATAATAAAATTAAAGAATACCTGTCCTCTAAACAGCCTTAAGGCATTTTTTGGAATGAGAATGCAGTCAATCATTTACCTAGGAACCAGTCCATAAATACTTATCAGTAAGACCAAAGCCATTGGAACCTACAGATGTGTCCTCATACTTTTAGCCTCCTTGCGCGTTAAACAGCCCTTCTAATCGCGCCATACCATGGCATGACTCGGTAGTGCAGAGTGTCTTTTTGTGCGACTTTTTATCTACAAAATGTGTCTTATTCACACAGTGATGTGAAAAGGACGCAGAAACATCTTCTGCTGATTAAATTATATGCAGCATGCCTATGTTCTCTGTGTAACTTCGGGTGTAGCTGCATGCAAAACGCTACGTTACAGTGTTACAGCCGCTGACACTGTAACATAACATAACATTTCACATGCAGATACACCCGCAGTTGCACACAGAACATAAGCATGCTGCATATCAGAAGCTGCTTGTGCTAGCTATTCGCATCACTGTGAAGGTAAAAAAAATCGCACAGAAGATGCTCAACACTGCCGAGGTACACGCAGCTCCCGCGTTATGTGTGGCTCGACTTGTAGTGCATGGAGGATAGATGTATGTGAACACATCTGTATTGAATTAAAAGGCTGCAGTATTATTTCAAGCATGAACTCCACTTGATTATGACAGGTACTGTATTCAAAATAAAAATGTAAAAGAAATCATCAATAACGTCCAATCAAATAAAGAGAGCCCCTAATGGCCGAATTAGTATATGCTATAGTAGTTTGGTAGAAGACGTTCTGGGCTCTACCAACAGATGACCTCTATAAAATCAGTAAGACATAAAATCGCTTTTGTTTTATTCTTCTATAATACAGCTTTTTTTGTGATGTTTTGAGAATCAAATAACCCTTAGAAAATTACTGGTGTCTGTAAATCATGTCAACATATGGCTAAACAATTTGAATTCTGACAAAACTCCTTGTTAAAGCTACAGTATATTTAGACAGTACTCAGAGACCTGTTTATCACTGGGAGCCAGGCCTCCTATAATTAAGTATCCAACTCGCTGCGAGTTGCGACAGTGAATAATTAACTACCAAAGCAATAGTATTGCTTGTGTGGGCAGACTGCTACTCTGAAAAGCAGCTGTCCCAGCGATTCCTAAGACTGCTACAGAAGTAGTAGTGATACATAGTCATGCCGACCATGCATGCATGACCTGAGTCAACACAAGCACGCGGCCGGGGGGGATTTGAATGAATCCCACTTTGCAACGCCGTACCTTCGTGCCACAGGAAGGAGCAGGGCTCTGGTAATCAACGTCATCTGAAGATGGCATTGGTTCCCGCAAGCAGACGCTGAAAACGTTCAGTTTCTAGGGCTTGTATGCTAGGCAGCCCTATGTGTAACGGGCCTATAAGGAATCATGAATAGTCAATTTAGTACCAGCAAACAGATAAATAAATAAAGAAAGCTCTTAGGACAGTATCTGTTTTTCTATGAATAAAAATTGAGCGAAAAAATATCCAAAAGGTTTTTAATACACTTTGGAAGATCCTGTTATGAGCTAGTCTCATTACTAAATCAATATCGAGGGAATTAGGGTTAGGCACAGGGGGGGGGAGGTTAGGGTTATGCACCCCTAAGGAGGGTTAGGTTAGTAAGTACTCACCTACGGAAGATCGGGATTTCCAGCGCTGTCGGGCTCCCGCTGCCACGATCTCTTCATTTGTCTGCCTGACGCTGCCGGGATTCGAACTCCCGGCCATGCGGGTGGCGGTATTTCATACCGCTTCCTTAGAAATTAATCATGTGAGTAAAAGTACTTACTTTTGAAAATATTTGTTTTGTATTGCTGTTTTTATTTCATTGGTTGGCAATCACATTCCTGTATAAAGTGTGCCAAGACTGTACACAAAGTATCTAATTAAAGTATAAGGTGGGGCATCCTGCATAATAGTAGCAAACTATCTATAATTTCCAGGGACAGTCTCAGGTTTTGTAGATTTGTTTACTGTATAAATGTTTGGCATTGTAAATGTCCCAATTTTTTATATATTGAGAATCTGCACAATAAATTTACTAATCTGGATACTAAATGCAGTTCATAAGGAAAAAAACACCACCAGAGTTATAATGCTGGCCTGTTAATAATGCATTTTAAGATTTTAACAGCGATAAAGCATTATGTTTAAAGTTTTAAAGCCGACACGGTTAAAATGTTTTATATCTTATTATTAACAGATTGACATAACAGCTTCGACCTGACGGTGTCCCTGTTCTGAGTATATGGCTACTTTTCAATTACCTCCGGTTTAAGTCTCCAGTTGCACTCCAGCTACTCTGCAGTTACTTCCCGTCCCTGTCCAGTTCCACTCCAGCTACTCTGCAATAATCTCCAGTTGGGGTCAAATATCCCTTCCACTCAGGCTATTCTGCAGTTACCACCGGTCCCAGTCCGGCTCAAACCTCCGTTTCCATCCCGGTTCCACGGCTGGAACCGCCAGTTCTTATCTAGTTTAGCTTCTGTCCAAGGGCCTGATTCAGAGTTGGGAATAGAGTAAGAAAGAGCAAGTAACTGTGTAACTTGGTCAAAACCATGCTGCACTGCAGGTGGGACAGATTTTAAATGTTCATAGAGATTTAGATTTGGGATGGGTGCACCCAAACTGATATCTAAATAGCAGTGTAAAAATAAAGCTGTCAAGCATTTGTTGGCTACTTGCAAAAGCAGCCAGTATTTACCCCACATGCAAAAACAATGTATGTATTTGCACCCCTTGCATTGCAACATGGCTTGTCCAGGTACACAGTTACTTGCTGTTTCTTAAGCTGCGCATCCACTACCCGACTATGGAAAGACAGTACGATCACAACATCCCCTGTAGTAAAGTGTAGGCACCCTCCCTCATCCCTGAACATGGCCAATCTGTCGTTATCGGCAGATTGACCGACATGTTCAGGCGATGATTGATGTCGGAAACGTCCAGCGGGAGCGCGCATCGCTGGTCGTTTCTGGCATTATTGTGCATGATTAATGGACGACTGAACGATAACGATGTCGTTATCGTTCAGTCGTCCATTAATATGGCATAGTGGATATGCACCTTTACTCTATCCCCAACTCTGAATCAGGCCCCAAGTCTGCTAGTTATTCTGCAATTCCAGCCTGCTTGTATTCTGAAGTCTCCTGGGCATCTCAAAGACTCTCCTAGTGCTTCCAGTGCCAAGTATTCTGCCACAGTGATCTCCTCTACTAGCAAGTCCCCTGTGTATCTCTCTCCTGCTCATTGCAGGTTCAAGTGGACTTAAACCTCACTAGTTACTCCATTGAGTATGGCCTCCTTTTTGAGTGGTTGATCATTTCAGCAAAACGCCAGCAACACGCCTATAAGACGGACCATCTCTGTGCATTCACTAAGCCACCTCCCTGTCTCCGCTCGGGAGAGCCCAAAACATCTCAAGACATTTCTGAGACCGTGCGCCTTAATAGCAACTCTGACTTTGTGTGCCTGCTATCTGAATGCATGCGCAGTGCAACAGATGTATGCGGAGAAGAACAAAGAAATGGCAGCGCGTGCACTTAGAATCAGGGCCATTATCTCAACCAAACAATAGAGGTGAGTAGTTCCAACCTTTACTTATAAGGACATTATACCACAACAGAGTACACACGCACATATATATATAATATATATATACATACATTATATATGAATAATGTGATTGGCTGATGGGCGACCAGTTTGCTACAAGAGTGCTAATGCATAAATAAATGATTAGATCATAATTAACATAGTAAGTGATGATATATAAAGTGCAACAGTGAAATAGAATAATTACGTATATATTTTCTAAGAACAGGTAAAACCACATAGATATGCAAAAGGTAAAATGATGAAAGAATCACTAATACATGATCCAAGACATTAAGGACAAATGGAAATTACTTATAAAAAAATTAATAAAAAGGAATAACGATAAATGGATAAAAAGGAGGATATCAGCTTATCTGAGTAAAAGAGGAGGGATGCCCTTGAAGAAGTCTTTGGACGAAACCCGTTGGTGCAGCAGTCTCTTACCTTATGAACTCTGACTCCTCTTTTACTCAGATAAGCTGATATCCTCCTTTTTATCCATTTATCGTTATTCCTGTTTATTCAAACGCTGCCAAACATCACTGGCCAGGACTCACAAAAAGTGTTGGAAACTATAATGTAGGGAAGATAATAATCTATAGTTGCCACTAACCAAGTAATGACCATAAGCACTCTCCCCCGTTGAAATGAATGAAAATAATCTAATTTACACAAAATGAAATAGCCATCTCAGTAAGGATTGCCCCAATCTATCCAACTACTGCCATCAGAAGAGGCTAAAGGACTAGTCTGCAAATTCATGCAACTACTAAAAAATATGTGACTCTACTAAATGACAATTGTACAGCAGACCTGCACTTTTATAAATGATTGTTTGGTTTTACTAAACAATGCAGGAAAAACCTATCACTAATCGAACAGATGAGAGCAGTTGTTACTAATGTGCAGGAAATGTAGGGAGAGAGGCAGCAACCGTTACCTGACAAAATATTAAATGCCTTCTAAGCAAAGTCCTTCCTAGGCTGGAATAGCACTATAGAATATATTGGTGATTCGAAAAATTTTAAAAAGTATCAGAATATTCCATAAAAATGGCATTAGACTTACAACTGACATTGGGCCTGATTCAGAGCCAGACGCTATTTGCGCTCACTTGTCAAGAAAATAGGGGTGGCTATTCAAATGAACCGTTCGCTGTTTGCGGTCTGTTCACGCCTCTAGGTCTGAACGAGCGTACAAAACTTGCAGTCGTTTTTTGGGAAACTACGCCCCCTGGCCGCTCGCATCCTACGTCATGTCCGCTATTTATTAGATTAATCGAGTACATCGACCAGGGTTTGAACTGCTCGCAATTCTTGTGGTTGGTTTTTGCTACCACAATTTTGCGAGCAGTTCTGGCTATAAAATAACCCAGTGACGTGGTCAATGACGCTGCTGTTTTAAATATGCACACCCATAAAACGCCCGTTTTGACCTTTAAGCACGCCTGCGATCGGATCTCCACTCCCCGTTTTCAAGCACCTTCCCCTGTTACCACCCACATACGCCTCTTTCTGTCACTCAAATTATCAGGCATTCGCTATTTTGCGAGCACATGAATTTCGGCCGCACTGAGTAGTTCGCGCATGCATATTACGATCCGTACGCATGCGCAGTTGGGCAAACATCGCTCGGAGCGAACGAGCAGCCACTTGCGTCCGGCTCTGAATCAGGGCCATTGTCAGTAAACAATAAGACATTGCATAACACTGACACGCAATGTTTGTTTCATTCTTTGTTCTCAATTGCCATCTGTTTATTTGTTATATAATAAACAAGACTTTGCTTAGACCAAAGATCACCTCAAGTAACTGAGATGCAGCAGGTTAGATACAATTACTGTAGCAGTTACATAACATACAGACAGAACGCTGCTGCCTCCTGGAAAGAAACCATACATCAAATGTTTCCCCTAGATTTCAATGAATTTAACATCAGTTTTTGGCTTGATAACTGTATGTTAATGTTCAAGTCTAGTTAGTCCAGAACAAGTGGTGATTATTTAGTCCGATACAATAATATTTAAATTTATATAACGGACTGCAAACCTCTCTCCAATCTGGAAAAATCTCTGATCAGGCAGCAGCTCTGACTAAAATAAATGCTAACTAAATTGGCTATATTAGAATTTCACAAAACCAACCAACAAAAAGGAAAAAGGTATTAGAGGGCGACCATAATCTAAAATATACTTATTACCAAACAATGAAAATAATATGACAATTTCTGGGGGCGATTCAATTCATAGCGATGTTGAATAGCCCTGGGAAGGAGTGCCTGGAGCTATTCAACTGACCGCGCTGTTAAGCCTGATGACTAGAAGCACTTAAGTCGGAAAATTACGATTACCGCACCGTAAGCTGGGTGTTTAGTCACGATAACCGACATTCTTCGACTAAAGTGCCAAATGTGATATTGTTAGCGCAGCGCTAGGCTGGAAAACCGCATTGTGGCCAACACTTAAGACAGATTTCTGCTCCCATCTCAGAGTCGGAGTGTAGTCGGACTTAACAGCGCGGTCAATTGAATAGCTCCAGGAACTCCTTCCGGGCTATTCAAAATCACGTTGAATTAAATCGCTCCCTTAGTCACCCAGAAAAATTAGGTCTCACAAAAGTTTTATATACAAAAACGTGAACAAAAGTTTTTGGAACGATTTGATCCCCTGTTTATATTGGTCCATTGTTGTAATGTTCTATAATATGGAAGCAGGCCTATTATAAAAGTTAATAGCAGTGTTGATGAAAGTGGCATTTCTGCTATGAAGCAAGATGTTCAGGGAAGGACTAATTCATATGTATTTTGCGGGAAAAGAAAAAATAGAAGGTAAAAACACTTATTTTAATCTGACACAGTCATTTAGCTGCATTATGACTGCAAGAGGAAGGTCATTATGACATGGTGTTTAGCAGGAACTTCCTCTATTACTGTGGGGCCTTTTTACCAAGCAGCCTTTTCCTTAAGTGTATATGCAGTGTCCACATGATTTAGGAATCGTGAGTATTTAAGAAGAGGTATCCAGTCACATAGTCAACAGTTACCATGTAAACAACACAATGCCAACACTAGAATGTCATCACGGTTCAACATTTTGACAGGCACCATGTCGACATCCACAGAATGTTAATATGTTCACAATGTCAATATCTGAAATGTCGCCATATGAAACACCAACATTCTGAAATGCCGATGTTTAGATGGCGTCGTCAGGAGGGTTAGGGTTAGCCACCAGGAGGAGCTTAGGCTGCGCCAGAACCGCTTGTCACATGACCTCTGGGACCCGAAAGATTCTGCTGCCACCGGGACCAGGTAAGTGGGCACTAGGGATGTTATGTCAGCATTCTTTCATGTCAACATATCATCCGTCTAGTCATGCTGTACTTGTCGCCATGTCAACATTCTCATGTCAACCTTATGCATGTCAACATGATAACTGTCAACATAACATATCATACAGATGGTGTTATCCATTGTAGACTATATTATCCATTCCCCTCCATCCCCAAGAAGGATCCTTAGGATTCCTTTCTGGCAAAATACATTTGCACATACGTGTCCCAATGGCCACGTATATTGCATGGAACTTCTCATCTTAGGCTGCTTGTGAAACTGAGGAAAACCACAGCTTTGGAGCAGGGTTTTTTGCCAGGCCCCTTAGAGCTCCAGACTGATAAACAAGTGAAAAAAAAAGAAAAACTTTTCAAATTGTATCAATATGAGGAGATATGGAATGTTAATTGTCGAGGGTGCAATGGCAATGAAAATGCATAGACCCATCAATGTGCAAGAGCGCTCTGTGTCATCCAGTTGCTCATACACTAATGGAAGAAGGAAATGCACTGTTATGAGTACTCTATGAGCACTCCTTCCTCAATCATCTGTGGGGGACATGATATCGAGCAAGGAAAGTGCTGGAGAGAAAAATGCTTTTGGAACATCCTACACTATTGCTCTGTCCGCATTTCTCACAGAGAAGTAAAGAAGGCATTGCACATTTATTAATAAGCGTTGGGCAGCATAGTAAAACAGTAAATTGTTTAACTGTTACAGACACACAAATTGTGTTTGCAAACTGGACATAGATACAGTATGTTGCAGTCAGTATAATAGTAAAGCTTATTGTACTCCTATCATAACTGAGCTTTCAGTGGACCAGATTTCTTCTTAGTAATAAGTAAGCTATGTTTTATACAGTCATAGTAGATAGCTGTAACACAAAAGCCAAATCTCTATATGACAGTGAATGCCAAAGCATCACTTAAAACCATCATGAAACATACTTGGATTGATGCGATTTTGGCAATATAGGAAAAACAAATTGGAACTTAAAATTTAGTAGCTTTAGCACCAAAACCACACCAGTTCCTGCAAATTGGAACCTAATACATGTATGGTATATACTTATATCCTCTTGTACAGGACCAAGAGAAAGGCTAGGAGTACACTGGGGTATGCAGTGCTTCCATAGCATTGTAAAAGGCAAGTCAGCTAAAAATTTAATTAATATCCATTTAATTGTGGTGGGGTATGTGGGTAGGGTTGCATGAGAGGTGGTATCAGGTCACGTGCCCCCCTCTGTTATTGGAGGTAGTTTTTTCTTTTATAAACAACGAAGGTAAATGATTCAGCACAGATCGAGACCAGCCAAGACATTGATTTCTTCACAGTAGCTGGCTCATCCCCAGGGACCAGCTACCCTATCAATAGGTTGCACATATCCGCCCTCACCTTTCTGTTTCTCGAATCCAAGGCTAACCGCTGGCACATCATGCAATGCAATTACCAAAGCACTAGATTGCGCTCTGCATTATATGGTAGTCACTAGAATGCTCTCTGCAGTATATTATATGGCGGTCACTAGAATAGTCTCTGCAGTATATTATATGGCGGGCACTAGGATGCTCTCTCTATTAAATTGCAAAATTTTATGGAAGCATAACTAGTTCTTTCCAATATAGTAGTTTTCCCTTCTTTAGAAGAAAATAGTATGACACTATTGCTAAAGTATCAGGTAGAATATCAGCACTAATACCTAAAGAAAAATACAGTCCACCTTTCATATGAACAGTGATTGTCTTGATGATTGTTTGAGGGGCCCATGGGATACTTTCCCTTTGGCGACAATTTTAATTTATCTCTTTTTGCAGATCTAATTCTGAAAACTGGCATGTACAGTAGTATCCATTTTTTATTTCTTTTTTGGAAAGGTTGTTTTAATGCTGAAGCAAGACTCAAAGTATTTCTTACAATTTCAATTTAACAAAAACACTTTTTTGGCTATTTTTGGTAGACTTTCTTTGCCGTCTGAGTAGTTATAAGCAAACTAATGCTATTTTCTGGAAAATCAAAATGTTCTGAAAAGAAAAATGGCATACTGTAGTTTGTGCAGGTATTCTAGACAAAATCACTAATTTCAATGTTGGGATATCACCAGATCAAAAAGTACCAAAATAGACTCAGCAACAAAGGGTTAAACCCCTGGGGGGTGGTTGAAGGCAGAGTAGCTGTCACATACTTGGTACCCAGAAGAACGGTGTTATCCAGTATGAACATGGTCTGTAGATGGAGATGAATGGGTTAAACAGCTTCATAGGAAATAATAAAGTTGGATGTGAATAAAACAGTTACTGAGCACGGAATCAGTATGTAATACCGACAGCGACAGCCCAACAGGCCGGAATCCCAACTGCAGCAGGTAAGTACTCTTACCCTCCCCTCCCCCTTCCTTAGTAGTGCCTAACCCTAACCCCCCCCTAGTAGCTAACCCTAACCTCCCCCTGTTAGTGCCTAATCCTAACCCCCCCTCCCCGCACCCTAAACCTAACCCTCCCGGGGGGCGCCTACCCCTAACCCCCCTAGTGGTGCCTAACCCTAACCCACCCCCTTTCCCTACCCTAACACTCCCGGGGGGGTGCCTAACCCTAAGTCCCCCTGGGGGTACCTACAGCTACCTCCCCACAACCGCGGCTACACGCTAAGACACTCGACTTACCTTCGTTCGGTAAGCCGGGTGTCGGGATAAGTAGTGGGGCTAATGGTAGGCGTCGGGATTTCGACGCCTATCTTTAGTCCCATGTCAAGATGTGGGTGCCTGGCTATTCCGCCCGCCGGTATCCTGACTGCATCCCACTGAGCACATATGCAATCTCAAAGTTCATCTCTTGCAGTATGATAAATAAAATGACGTAAAAACACACTTGCAGCAACGAGTGATGATGTATCAGAATAAAGGATAGCTATTTAATTTGTAGAGCTAACGTCACCTCTCACCAATTTGTATAATAATATTTTACCAATTATCTTGATTTTACTAACAAATATTTTACATATTTCTTATTTCATATTAATGAAATTGCACATTAGATCCCTCTTTTTATCTACAAATCCATATATTGTGCCATGAAATGGTTAACATTGGTTTAAGCTGTTAAGAAAAGCACTGACATTTTATCTTTATGAAATAAGAGGAGGGGGAATGTATGAGGGTAAAAAGGTAGAAACTCTGAAATCTTTGTTACCATGGCAGCCACATTTCTTGGGAGTGCAGCGCTGCTCATAAATGTTTGTTGATGCTAATATGCATTAGTTAAAGATTTATTTGGTAAAAGTAAAATTAAGTGCTCCATTTTGTGTAGTTCTTGTACTGTACTGTGTGTATTTAAAGTGCCTTGGAAGAGATACATTTGCATTAAATAAATGATAATAATAATAATAATAATTAAACCCGTACAGACACAATGCTGTGCAGTAAAGATAGCATTCTGTTCATATAGCACCATGGAATAAGCAGTTGTAGAATTTGTAAATTATATTTATAATAAAACTATACAGGTATTATTAGCATTATAAGCATATAACATATATGTAAGGAAAGAGAGAGGTCTAGACCTAGATCTCCAACACAACGAGAGATGTTAGGTTCAGGTCTAGCTCTTGCTGGCCTGACATTGCTTCAGATCTGTGTTATAATAAAAATAATTTTATTTCTATAGCGCTTTTCTCAATGAGGACTCAAAGTTGCTTTACAACATTCAAAAACAATTCCAGGGGTTTTAGTATTACAAAAAGAAGAAAACAAACCGAAAACAGTCAACATAATGGGTACGATGGACATAATAAGAGTTATGGTAGACTTACCTTTGATAACTCATTCTTTGAGGTCCATAGGGTCCACAGGGATACCATGGGGAAAATGTGATTGGAGTGATCAAGGCAACAAACAGTTAAGCTCTCAGCTACCAGGATGCCCCAGGTCCTCCTCCACATATAACCCACCCCTGGCGACAAGCATTTAGTTTTAGAAACAAGCCCAAGGCAGGAAGAGCAATTGTACACCAGAAACACTCTCAGAAATGAGGGAATCCGTGACCGAAAGGAAAATGACCCAATGAAGCCAGGTGCGTCAGGGTAGGTGCCCTGTGGACCCTATGGACCTCGAAGAAAAAGAGTGATCAAAGGTAAGTCTACCATAACTCTAATTTTCTTCTTCATGGTCCTTAGGGATCCACAGGGATACCATGGGGATGTCCTAAAGCAGTACCCCTTAGGAAGGGGAAGCTCCTGAGCAGAAAAGGAGAACTCGTCGCCAAAAGGAAGCATCCTGAGAGGCCAAAGTATCAAAGGTGTAGAACCTAAGAAAAGTGTGGACAGAAGACCACGTGGCTGCCTTGCATAATTGCTCAGCAGAGGCACCATGATGAAACGCCCACGATGGTCCCACAGACCGGGAAGAATGCTCTGTTGCCATGTGTGCAACAGAGAGATCAGTCTGCATGTAAGCCTGAGAGATAGTCATACGTAACCATCGAGCCAGTTTGTTTGTAAGCTGGCCATCCTTGTTTGTGAGAAGCATATAACACAAAAAGAGCGTCTGATTTTCTAAAAGAGTCTGTATGATCCACATAGATACGGAGAGCACGAACCACATCCAGGGAGGCTTCACCTTCAGAAAGGTCTGAAGACTGAAAAGCTGGAACCACAATCTCTTCATTCACATGAAAACAGGACACTACCTTAGGAAGGTAACCCACCCGTGTACGGAGAACAGTTTTATCCTGGTAAAAATTAAAAAGGGGGAGCAACAAGAGAGTACTGCCAAATCAGAGACTCTGCGTTCAGAAGAGACAGCGAGGAGAAAAAAGTGTCTTCACTGTCAACCATTTGAAATCTACTGAGTCCAGAGGTTCAAATGGGGGAACTTGCAGCCCCTTGAGAACCAAGGACAAATTCCACGGTGCAACCGGTGAGACAAAGGGTGGCTGAACTCAGAGAACACCCTCTAAAAAAGTTCTAACATCCAGCAAAGAAGCAATCCTTCGCTGGAACCAAACTGACAACGCAGAAACCTGTACTCTCAGAGTGGCCAGGCGAAGACCGAAGTCTAAACAAGCCTGGAGAAAAGCAAGTACCTGGGTAACCCAAAAAACGCTAGGGTCATACTTTCTGTGGGAACACCATTGACTAAAGTATGCCAAACTCTATAACATATGCGGGCATCGTTTGATTCATAGAGCTGGAGAAACCATATGCTCTTAAGATGGAAGACTCAAGAGCCACGCCGTCAAAGACAGACTGGGTAAGTCCGGATGCAGACAGGGACCCTGCGCTAACAGATCCGGCCATAGAGGAATAGGAAACGGAATGTCTATGAATAGATTCTGTATGTCGGAGAACCAATGGTGACTGGGCCAAGAAGGAGCTACTAGTATCTCTGCTCCACCTCCCTGCTTGAATTTACTGAAGACTCTTGGGAGGATGGAAATCAGAGAAAAGAGATACGCCAGTTTAATGCCACATCTCACTGCTAGTGCTTCCACAAATGCTGCTGAGTAGGCCCCATTTGTTCACCAGGAGTTGAAAAAACCCTGGGTGGAGAGCCCAATCTCCGGCGTGTATGTTCTAGTGACTTAGGAAGTCCACTTCCCAGTTGAGGACTCCCAGGATGAATATTGCAGAGATAGCCGGAAGATGAAGTTCTGCCCAGATCAGAATGTTTGTAACTTCCCCTCATGGCTGCGTGACTTTGCGTGCCTCCTTGATGATTGAGATAGGCTACTGTGGTCGCGTTGTCGGACTGGATCTGGACTAGCCTGCCCTGGAGTGGGTCCTTTGCCATGATAAGTGCTTTGTATACTGCTAGAAGCTCCAGAATGTATATGGGCAAATGACTTTCCTGATTTGTCCATCTTTCCTGAAAGGTGTGATGACCTGTCATTGCCCCCCCATCCGTAAAGACTGCCATCCGTGGTGAGAAGCACCGAATTTGGAATCCAGAATGGGCGACCTTTGTCCAGATGATCCTTTTGTAGCCACCACCACGAGAGAGACAAACCTCCAGAGTGAGAAGGATCCTCTGGGACCTTATTAGATAATACTGTCCGTTCCATCAGGAGAGAATCAATTGTTGCTGAGGCCTGGAGTGGAACAGTGCATATTCCACCATGTCGAAGGTGGATACCATTGACCCCAGGACTTGCATCACTAGTAGAATGGATACCCTTCGATTGCGTAGCAATTTGCGTACTCACAATGATAGGTCCTCAATCTTGTCCTCTGGCTGAAACCACCTTTGTGCCTGAGGATCCAGAAGTGACCCCAGATGTACCATCTGCTGTGTTGGAGAAAGGATTTCTTCCAATTGATGATCCAGCCGTGTGTCTGTAGGCAGTTGAAGATGGTGCTGTAGAACAGCTGGAGACTGTGCTAATATCAGAAGGTCGTCCAGGTATGGTAATATTCCGATTCCCTGATGCCTGAGGTAGGCCATCATAACTGCCATTATTATGGTGAAGATCCGAGGGGCCGTTGATAGACCAAAGGGTAATGCCTGAAATTGGGAATCTTGTTGCAGACAGCAAACTGTAGAAATTGTTGCTGGGATGTCATAATAAGCACCTGCAAATACGCATCCTGAATGTCCAGAGAAGCCATAAAATCCCCAGGTTCCATCCCTAAAATAATTGACCAAAGAGTTTCCATACGTAACTTGGGTCATGGATAAACTTGTTTAGGGTTATCTGATTTAGAATAGGACCATGAGACCCATTCAGTTTCTGAACCAAAAACATAGATTAGAATAATAACCCCTTTCGTGTTGAAATCCAGAAACCAAGATTATCACCCCAGGAGGAGGTCCGTCCCATCAGGCAGAGGGTTTGTCGTCCGGCTTAAAAGCTGGACGTCTGGCCGGCCAGGACCTCTTAGCTTGCTGCTTGGTGGTCCTGCGGGAACTAGACGTCTGGAGGAAGATTGTGCTTTTGCTCTTTCCTGAGGGTGAAAAGACTTGAGGCTACCAGAGTAGCCACTATCTTATCCAATTCTGCTCCAAAAAGTATGTTTCCATAAAAAAGGTAAAGATTCCAGAGCCCTCTTGACCCCGTATCTGCTTACCAGGCCCTTAACCAAAAAGTGCTCTATCAGCCACAACCGAGGCTGTCGATTCTTTAGAAGCTAGGAGCCCAGCATCTATTACAGCTTCTCTCAGATAGGAGGCCATTCCTGTATGTGGGAAATATAGGTTAGCTGTTCTCTGGTAGCATTTGGTAGAGTATCTTCCAATGCCCCCATCCATTCTTCAACAGCCTTGGATACCCAAGCCCCAGCCATAGCTGATCGAGTAACAGCTCCAGACATTGAAAATACTGGTTTAAGACATGTTTCAAGTTTTCGATCTGTAGGATCTACAGTATATGGAAGGATACTGACGGTATAGGAAACATAGCACTCCTGACTAAATGTGTCACATAAGCATCCACAGTAGGAGGAATTTCCCATTTAGTACCTTCAGTAGTTGGGAAAAGATACAAAGATGCTAATCTTTTCGTAACATGGAACCATTTACTCCATGTCTCTTCCATAAGTTCAGTGAGCTGCTCATTTAGGAAAACTCAGCTTTTACCAGCTTCTGGTGTTCAAACACTGGAGCCTTATGTCTAGCAGCTGGGTCATTATCCTATATATTTAGGATTTGACCGCCCTCACTAAAAAAGGGATATCCACTGAAAAAGGATGGTCCTCCTCTCCCGAGATATACCCTGGAGAAGAACCCGGCATATCATCTGATTTCTTTGATGATGTGTCTGAATCTACATGCTGAGCAGACTGATAAAAATATAACGTCTGCTTAGGTGCCTTAGTGACTACCGGACTGTTCGCAACATCCGACTGAGCCATACACATGACTTGAGTGGCAAAAACATCCATCCAGGAAGGACGTATAGGGGTGCAAACATAGCAAGCTGTGGGTATCCCATTAAAGGAAGCAGCGTGGGAGTAGCCACTAGCTGCGTCATCACCTAAGACAAGGAGGACACCCAAG
Source organism: Taudactylus pleione (assembly GCA_031769625.1). Taxonomy (NCBI): domain Eukaryota; kingdom Metazoa; phylum Chordata; class Amphibia; order Anura; family Myobatrachidae; genus Taudactylus; species Taudactylus pleione. The sequence continues at coordinate 9,965,968 of JAUIMM010000045.1, read as the reverse complement.
ATGGCTCCTGTACATGGGCTGGTAGACTGGACTGGTGAAGTTGTTCTTTATATCACACAACCAACCTGTATAAATTCCTGAGGGGACAAACCCACCAAACAGGGTCCTCAACCTCCTGTTTCCAATTGCCTCTTGACAAATCAATTATAAAAGGCAACAATGCATTGTAATGTGACAGCTTTCACAAATAACTAATAAATGTGAAGTACAAAGGAAAACCCCCACCCAACTGTAACCGATGGATGAGGAGAAAAAAACAGTTATAGTTATAACTGACAGTCAGAAATAAAAGGCAGTATCAACACAGCACTAGCAAACAATCACATACAATGCATATGTAATTCAGTTGCAATAGACTCTGAATCAACTACTCAAACACAGGGTTTAGTAGGATATAGAGCACCATATACCTGACCCAGAGGAGAGGTACAGATGGGTCCTAATACATCTAGCCTCCTTGCGCATTAAACAGCACTTCTAGTCGCGCCATGCCGTGGTTTGACTTGGTAGCGCCGAGCGTATTCTGTGCGAGTTTTTAGCTTGAAATGCGTCTTATTCACACAGAGATGCGAATAAATAGCACAAGCAGTTTCTGCTGATTAAAATGATATGCAGCATGCCTATGTTCTGTGAGCTAGTGCGGGTGTATCTGCATGCGAAACGCTATGTTACAGTGTCAGCGGCTGTAACACTGTAGCGTAGCGTTTCGCATGCAGATTCACCCGCAGTCGCACACAGCACATAGGCATGCTGCATATCATTTTAATCAGCAGAAGCTGCTTGTGCTATCTATTCACATCACTGAGCGCATTTGAAGGTAAAAAGTGGCACGAAAAGACACTCGGTGCTACGAAGTCACACAGAGCTCCCGCGTTGTGTGGCGTGACTTGTAGCGCACGGAGGATAGATGTATGTGGACACATCTGTATACAAGGAGACTGACCTAAAACCTCTTGAGACCAAACAGCTTCATCAGAGCACAGATAGTGGATTGTGAGCGTCTCATATGCACGAGGATGGTAGGAGAGGCGACCCAGACGTGGGAAAACCTTTGATTGATATGCGACTGGGTCGGGGGAGAAGCTGCCAGGGGAAAGCTTACCTCCCCTAAGCTGCGTCAACCGGTCGGATACACTGGCCTCATGACAGCAGAAGCGTCTGCTGCCGATCCCCGACGTCAGACGATAAGGCCTCGGTGGTCTAGTTAGGGAGCGGACGGCCCCGGGCCCTCACTGCAGCTGCTTCCAGTGCGTCTCCAGCGCTGGAAGCAAGGACTGCCACACGAGATTTCCCGTAAGCGAGGAATACCTTACCTGACATCTCCGTGCGTCCAGTTGCAGTCCAGGCCCCAGCATCACTGCTAGCAAGTTCTGCCGTGACCTGCTGAAATCACCAGAGATGTTACTGGTTTTGCGGCCCAGCGGAGGTAGACTGAGTCGCAGTGCATGCATCTTAATTCAGATGCTCAGCACTGCTAACTCAAAAACATAGAAATAAAATAACATTTAAAATAAAAGCTTGGAACTGCCTGAGCTGTCCCGTTACAAAGGTGCGTCTGAATTCTGGCGCACCAAATGAACAACTGAATGCCTGTGGACAGGAGCGGAGTATTCTTGGAGGAGGACTTGGGGCATCCTGGGAACTGAAGGCTTAACTGTTTGGTGCCTGGATCACTCAAACCACATTATCCCCATGGTATCCCTGTGGATCCCTATGGACCCTGAAGAACAAAAATGCAGGGTTGGTGGAGCCAAGGGGACCAGGAGAGGCAGCCATTTTGGACTTGCTACATAGGATACCCAGGGTGGAATAGGTAACACTTAAGAAAGATAACACAAAATGGGGATATTGCAGCATACTAAATCTAAGAGCAGAGACCTTACATAGTCAACAGATCCAAGTATTTTTCATCCCACCCACAGGTGTACCATGTGAGGCAGCCATCTTCGGAGCACTATGAAGGTTACAGTGTGTGAGATATTATACAACAAACAAATACGGGTAACCGAAACAAGTGTGGTGTGATATGCACTGAATGAATATACCAACAAGTTGCTTATCCCGCAAATGCCAGCACCATTTGAGGCAGCCATCTTGGGCGCACTGAGTAAGTTAAATCTGGCAGGATGTGCTTGTAGAAGTAGAACATCCAGGTGAAAAAAAAAAAAGAAAGTATGAATACAGTGGCAAAAACAAGAGATATGGTAAGAACTTACCTTTGTTATCTCTGTTTCTACGAAGTCCATAGGGTCCACAGGGTTGACCTTGGGGTATAGCTGGATTTGGATCCACGGGCACCACACAGTTAAAGCTTTAGCTCCTAGGATGCACTGGGTCCATCCTCCTCTATACCCCGCCCCCGAGCCACAGGCACCTCAGTTGATAAGTAGCCAAGGCCGGAGGAGGAAAAACAGAGAGAAGGAAGACTGGAACACATAAGAACCATACTTACAGAAAGGGAGATGGAAAACCAGTGACCAGCCACATAGCCCATATGAAGCCAGGTGTGTCAGCGCGGGTGCCCTGTGGACCCTATGGACTTCGTAGAAACAGAGATAACAAAGGTAGGTTCTTACCATATCACTTGTTTTCTACTTCAGGGTCCATAGGGGGTCCACAGGGTTGACCTTGGGGATGTCCCATAGCAGCTCAACTAAGGGCGGGGATGCTCCTGTGCTGAAAGGAGAATCCGCCGCCTGAAGGATGCATCCTGAGAGGCAAAGGTGTCAAAAGCATAGAACCTCAGAAAGGTCTGGATGGAAGACCACGAGGCCACCTTACACAGCTGAACAGCCAAGGCGCCACGGCTAGCAGCACACGAGGGACCCACAGACCTATTAGAATGAGCCTTAACAGAGGCCGGAACAGGCAAACCCTCCTGTGCATAATAACCAGAGCGAGTGCGAAGTACTGTCCTGTCCTGGTGAAAAATCAGAAAAGGAGGACGATAGGAAAGTGCCCCCAATTCTGACACCCTTCTGGCCGAAGCAATCTCCAGGAGAAAAACAGTCTTAACCGTTAACCACTTGAGGTCCAGCGACTCAAGAGGTTCAAATGGAAAACCCTGTAAGGCCCGAAGCACCACCGCCAAATCCCAAGGAGCCACTGGGGGTACAAAGAGCTGCTGAATCCTGAGAACACCCTGGAAAAAGGTGCAGACATCTGGTAGAGTATCTATCCTATGCTGGAACCACACAGATAGTGCAGACACATGAACTTTCAAAGAAGCTAGGCGTAAGCCTAGGACCAAACCACACTGAAGGAACGCCAAAACCCTAGAAACACGAAAAGCCTAAGGATCGTAGTTTCTGGACTCACACCATTGATAATAAGTATGCCACACTCGGTGGTAAATCCTGGCGGAAGCAGGCTTACGCGCCTGTAGCAATGTGCCGATGACTGAGCTGGAAAAACCCCGGGACTTTAAGACGGATGTCTCAAGAGCCACGCCGTCAAAAACAGACGACCCAGATTCGGGTAAAGGCAGGGCCCCTGAGACAACAGGTCCTGATGTTGAGGCAGAAGAAACGGAGCGTCGATGGAGAGGCTCCGAAGATCAGAGTACCAAGTACATCTGGGCCGAACCGGAGTCACCAGAAGGGTGCCACCGTCCTGTTTGAATTTCTGGTGAACCCGAGGCAGCAGGGATATCGGAGGGAATAGATATGCCAGCTGAAATGTCCATTTCACTGACAGCGTGTCGACCAGGCCTGCGCCGGCGTCGCTTGTCCTGGACCCGTACACGGGCAGCTTATGATTGTGATGGGAGGTCATGAGGTCCACCTCCGGCAGTCCCCAGCTGTCCACGAGTAGTTGAAATACCTCTGGGTGAAGCGACCATTCGCTGGGATGCATGTCGTGACGGCTGAGGAAGTTCGCCTCCCAATTGAGGACTCCTGGAATGAAGACTGCCGAGATTGCCGGCAGGGGGCACTCCGCCCAAGACAGGATGCGTGACACCTCCGACATCACTGCTCAACTGCGAGTCCCCCCTTGACGGTTGATGTGCGCCACTGTGGTGGCGTTGTCGGATTGAACTTGCACGGCTCTTCCTTGAAGAGCGTGACCGGACAACTGGAAGGCCCTATACACGGCCCAAAGTTCTAGAATGTTGATGGGAAGAACCGCTTCTTCCGCCGTTCAATGGCCCTCAAGCGAAAGTGGACCCGTCACTGCACCCCAACCCCGGAGACTGGCATCTGTCGTGAGCAGAACCCAGTCCGGGATCCAAAAGGGGTGACCCTTGTTGAGATGTGATGTCTGAAGCCACCAAGGAAGCGACAGGCGCACCTCCGGAGACAACACAAGCATCTGAGTCCTGATCCGGTGTGGTAACCCGTTGCATTTGGATAGAATCAGCCCCTGCAGGGGCCTGGAATGAAACTGGGCTTACTCCACCGAAATTGCTGGTATCATGCCGAAATACTTAAATCAGTAATGACAATGCAGTTTATGCTTCTTAAGTTGAACAATGACATTAGCTCCAGTTCACATGACAGTACAGGTTAAAAAGTATGGTAATATAAATGTTTATACTTAACACTTGCATTTATTATGGTAGATTTGAAAGAAAGGATGTTTAGTAAACAATACTTAAACAAAAATTCTATTAAATGGATCAGAACAGTCTCATAAGAGCCCTTTCTGAACCATAGCCCTCTATTTCAAAGTTCTGTTGGCTCATGGCTCTTGAGTACACAGTGTTCTTTGGTTTAATTACCAATCCCCTCATGCATACAGTATGTAAAGAATTGGGTATAACTTCATACAGTTTTTACATTGTAGGAAAAGATGTGGTCATCCTTTGATAAAACATTACTTTAAAATTTGACAATATCAAGTCAATCCAAGAAGGTGCGAGTTGCTATTGTGCAATCCAATTAGCAATTCGCACTGAATCAGTCAGACTGAATTCGCATCTTTCCATTCGCACACTACCTGAGGGTGATAGATGGAAAGGAAAATCTTTATTTTAAGGTTACAATGTCGGGACACTGTGCTGAACCTTGGACGACCCAAAATGATTAATTAGGAAATTGGAAGTTTCCAGTTAGTTTAATTAGTCCAATAATTACATGTCAATTTTTGAGGTAAAAAAAAAAAACTGTCCTCATATTACCCCAAAATCAACTTTTTTGTTAGTTTAGGCACACCAAATTTAATTACAATATTTTTTTAATTGAAAAGAATGTAAAACTAAACAATGAAAACAGTGAATTCGCAAATGAGAACTTACAGTTTTGCAATTGTGTCCATGGGCCATTGGCTTGTTTTTAGTACTCTCTTTTCTTGTCTATGTTGGCAGAGACCCAAATGCACAAACCTAGTGCAAACAATGGAATATAGGTCAGCGTACACTTAATAGAATAATAGAATAATAGTATAACAAAAACAAAAAAGTGCTGTTAGAGGCAAATATTATGTAAAAATTAGCAGCAATAGTAGCAAAGCAATAATAGCGCAATGTTAGACCACATTCAAAGGAGCTTTGCACATCATTGGACATGCAAGACCATAAGACTCACCACAAACTTTTAGAAGTGTACCTGTAAATACTGTTACATGTCATGCACACAGTGTATGTACAGCTTATATATTCGATCTTATGGTGCATACACACGGTCAGATTTTCCCTTCAGATCTGAACGATAACGATTTAAAAATCGTTCAGTCGTTCATATCTGAAGGAAAATCTGACATGCCTGAACGATGGACGATGAACGATGCGCGTTCCCGTTTGTCAGATAACGATATCTGACATCTGATGTGTTTGCAGTCAGACTTGGACGATTCCATTCATTTTAATGCAGTCAAAAATCGTTCAATCGTTCATCTGACAAATCTGACCGTGTGTATGCTCCATTAGTCCTTATTAATTCATCTGTGTTTGGACATTACAACAGGTTTATGAATCTAGAGTGTGAGTGTGTGTGATCCTAGTTTTATTCTGTTGAAACCAAGCAATGAGCAAAAAAAGGAAACCGTAAAATGTAAATCCACAACCAAATTGCAGATACAAAGATCTATCACAATCAACACAAATAAAGCATATTTACTAAAGGTCGATTTTCAATAGATAAAAAATATATAAACACTGATGTTGTGTTTCTGGGGCTAAATCACACCTTTATTAATACTTAAAGTACAAATCAAAAATTGTCTGTTAGTAAAAATGTGATTTATCTCACTCAGAGGGCCTGAATCAGACCCCCTCGCAAGCGCTATGCTCTCGCGCGCGGGTCGATGTTTGGCCACTGCACATGTGCACGCCGCAGCTGGCTCCGACGTGCACATGCGCGAGACCCGGCTAGCGACGGGCGCTCTGTCGCTACGGGTCTCGCACCAAAGCGGGGCAGCTGTCGATTTTGATTGACAGCTTGCCCCGTTTTGGAGGCGGGCAGGGGGGTGGCTGGCCAAACGGAGGCCTGCCATTTGGGGGCGGCCCCACTGACATCACGAGCGATGTCAGTGGGTGAGCTTCCAGTTCTAAGAGAGCCGAAAGCTCACTGGGGCTTGCGGGAACGAGACCCTACCACAAGGGTCTCGTTGAAAGCCCCGATGGTCGAGACCATCGCGACCATCACCTGGCCGCTCGCAATAGCTGTGGATGGCCACGCAAAAAAAAAAAAAAAAACAACGCCCTGATTCAGAGCGTCCGGCTCTGAATCAGGCCCACACTACATACTTTCCTACTCCTTGAAGGAGGTCGGTCCCCTTTTCCAGATAGTAGTCCAAAGGTCTTGGTAAAATAAAAAAAACTATGAGAGACCCCATGGACTGCACCTGAAATTACTTAAGGTCATTCACGCTCAGCTCTATTTACTTCAGTGGAGAAGCAGTTTCCATGGCAACAGCCGCTGTCAGCCAATCAGTGGCTGGTTTCAATGATTGGCTGAGAGTGGCCTCAGCCATGGAAAAAGCTGCTTTTAAGCCCAAGAAGCATGCACAGATCATAGTGATGCTTTTCCCATACTTGATTGTCTCAAGTATTGTTTGGGTGGTTTGAAAGTCGGATTTGAAGTCAATTTTTATTCGATTTCCAATCCGGCTATTGCTAAATGAGGGGGATCCTGTAGTTAACAATGGGAAAAGTTCAACGTTTGGTCATGGTTCAATTCTGATTGGGATTCGGTTTTATAGTCAGCTTTATATTCAGTTTTGCCTTTAGTAAATCCCCAATTTGCAAAATCGAATTAAAATCCACTACAAATACACCAAAATTGCAAACTCAACCTTTAGTAAATATAACCCCAAATCTCTTGTTTGTGCTTACATGTAGAACTAGAGGTGTAACAATGTTGCACACCTTCTCATCAAACCGTACTCACTCCAGTTAAAAATGTGTGGGACATCATAAAGACCCAGCAACTTGGTCAGCACTGAGGTAGGTGGGCTCCATAACGATTACTCTTTTCACTGAGAACAGAAGCTACCTCGACCCCTCCTGGAAGGTCACCACGTAGCATGTTTTAACATAGTACTGTTAAACCCCAGAGTTTCTGCAGTAGAAAGCAAATTGCTCACAATGCACATATATTTCTATATGCATTATGTTAAGGAAAGAAACAGATTTACATATAATGTTATGACTGTTATGAAATCCAATCTGTATGAAGTCACCAGTGTGTTAGCATTCATTTTCCCTCAATCTGAAAACAGCATGTCAGACTTTTCAAGTTTTGACATAATAAATTATTACCTTGTATAGATTTGTAGATCAACCTCTGAAGGAGCATCTGAGAGATTAATGCCATATGTTTCTTTTGTTGACTGAGAAGTTGTCTGGAAGAAAGACAAACACTTACATGTTACACTTTTGCAACAGTTGAGATTTATTTAATCTTAGAGGCTGATTCAGATTTGGGAACAAAGCAAAATATACAAGCAACTCTGCATGTGGACAAACCATGTTGCAATGTAAGGGGGTGAAAATACTTTACCTTTTTAGCATCCCTCCAAATAAGCCACTTTCTTTGGCTTATTTGAAGTTATCATTTAGAGGGGTATTGGTGGCACTACTATATATTGTGAGGATCCCTTGAAGGGTATAATAGACAACAACCTATATTATACAGCGGTAACTATCCCCAATACATCTCTTACATATATTTGTTGATAAGACAGTGACTGGTGCGGAAAATTATTCCTTTTCTTTTTAGCATCCCCCCTAGTGCCTAAACCTAAATCGCCCCCTAACCCCGCTGCTGACCTTCTGGATGCAGGCACCGGGAGAGGAGGTGGCTGGGGTGTGAGGGAAGTTGCAGATTGATGAAGGAGAGGATGTGGCTGTGGTGTGAGGGAAGTTGCAGATTGATGAAGGAGAGGATGTGGCTGGGGTTTGAGGGAAGAAGCAGGGTGATGGAGTTACGAGATGAGGCCCATGGGGGGGTTACATTGTGCAGTGTAAGAGGGCTTTACTATAGAGCATCTGTCAGGCAATAGGTCCCAGTGGCTCTCCACAGAAGTGCAACCTCAGACATGTGTCATTTGCGCATGAACAGCATCCCTCCTCATCCTCCTCTCTGTCCGACGAATACGGACGTGCCCAAGTGGTCCCGTAAGTAAAAGAGCCCCATGAGAATCCAATATCCACTGTGCCACTACTGAAGTGGGGCGGTATGACAAGAGGAGGAGGGCCATAGGAGTGGTGGTGGGTCCCCCTGTTTTAAGTGCCCCGGGCCCCCAAAGGCTTAATCTGACCTTCCTTCTACGGTAAACTCGGGGAGAACAGAAATCTCTTGTGGAGTACAAGGATATTCTTTTTCTTTTCTTTTGCGTACTGTGATGCGGCTGCTCTCAGTCACTGGTTGGCTGGTAGGGCACCGCGCAGTGATGAAGTCATTATGCGGCTCGCTCTCTCCTATCAGCAACTGATTTAAGGGACTCCAGTCCATCTATTCTGTGAGAAGCCTGAGAGGACAAGATACGACCAAGACCATGAATGTACATTTCATCCCACTGCCCCCTGTTCCAATCCACAGTGTGCTTTGAATCATGTAATACCTGGGATTTAATTATTATAATCTCCGGTATTATTGGGAATCAAAAACATGCAGGATCCCATGATTAGAATCACTAGATAAAGAGCATCTTTACCCAGCCTACTCATTCATTTGGCAGCATTTCCAGCTGTAACAATTTGTGTTCTCACTACCCAAGCCCCACACTCTCAGCAGACCACATTCCTCATTCAAATCCTTGTGCATGCCAAAGGACTCCCACTATTTATTTGATTTCACAACTGTACATCTAGATGTCTCCTCTCCTGTCCTCCTTCATCTGTTAGTTTGGAATATAGAACTGGATGTAAATATAAAGGAGGAGCAGAAGTCTCAGATTTTCAAATACACCCATGCTAGCTCCAGCACTATGCAGGTGTTACAACCCAATACAAACTTCTTTTTAGGTTGCACCTTTGCCTGACTTTCCTCAAAAATATTAATCCCAGCCTCTCTCACCTATGTTAGAGATACAACGAGGCCTCTGAATCAATTTTTTTTTCTTTGTCAAAGATGTTCACTGCTGTTATGTTTAAGCCGTTAATGTTGCAATACTTGGTTTATCACTGGGCTAGCATAATTTTTCTAGACTTAGTATATTTGTAGATTTTGCTGCTTGTCCTATGATCCTGCCTTTGATGGTTGCATGTGAACTGTTCGTTTTTTTATTTTCAATAAGAATAGATTACATAAAAATGCAAATAAACAAAAAGTAAAGCAAAAAAAATTACTTTTAGTACAAATCCCACAAAAAAACATTTAAAAAAAAATAAAAATCTACTGAATTTTAAGGTCCAGGTTAAGTTTTACATTTAGGATTGGAGCATGTGAGGACAAATCCAGGAATATACTGGCACAGCAGTGATGAAGCTTTTTTGTATGGTTAAGATAAGAAGCATTCTGTGTGGCTTTCCTGCAAGATGCATTAGTTTCAGTGAGAATGGATGATATGATTTTGGGAGAAGGGAACCAGGGCAGAGAAGGCAATCATTTTTATGCCTGCTTTGCAAGTCCCCCATTGAAATGTAGTGGATAATACCATCTCAAGATGAATAAATAGATCAGACACCGCAGTCCCCATATGGGTATGTGGTAACCAATAAACAAAGAAAGAGAACAAGAGAAGGTAAATCTCTTATTAAACAGGAGGAAGTGGTGATAGAGTACCCCGTTTCTCCAGCAAAACCCCCCAATAAAACAGACCCCACTAATGTAAGATGAAATTCAAAAATCTAATTTTTAAGCTACAGTATTATTTACACACTGGTGTTTTAAATTAGATTTTTAACTGTTGTTAAAAGACAAGTAAATCATATTGTGTTTATGCATGCATTTAATATGCGTTTAAAAGAAATTAGTTTACAAGTGTGTTTAATGTGCATTTCCAAATATGTGCCTGTGATAAAGCTTGTGTTGAAATGCATTTGCAAATGCTTCCTAATTACATTTAATTGCATTTACAATGGGTAGAGAGAGAGAGAGAGATGAATGTAAGCTTTCAGCTGCATACATTTGAGTGAGACTTGCTGAAAGGCAGAAGATGAGTTCTGCACAACACAATCTATAAACAAATATAACAAATATGTATGGTCTCATTTGGTACAATAAGTGTTATTTTCACAACCATTTAACTGAGCGTGACTCCTGCTAAACACTCAGTCTAGATGCAAAACTCTAACGCCAGTGTGTACCTTTCATTAGAGTCCAATGGCATATATATGTTATGCCAACAAAAAAAGCAGTATGCAGCCATTGCCAAAAGTTTTGAGAATGACACAAGTATTGGTTTGCTGCTTCAGTGTTTTTAGACCTTTTTGTCAGATGTTACTATGGTATACTGAAATAAAATGACAAGCATTTCATAAGTGAAATGGTCTGAGGATGCTTTACCGTTGACATGACAGAGGACGAAGACTTTTGGAGGCTGGCCTAGTGTCAAGAAGGGCAGCAAAGAAGCCACTTCTCTTCAGGAAAAACATCAGGGGCAGATTGATATTCTTCAAAAGGTACAGGGATTGGACAGCTGAGGACTGGGGTAAAGTTATTTTCTCTGATGAAAACCCTTTCAGATTGATTGGGGCATCTGGAAAAACGCTTGTCCGGAGAAGGAAAGATGAGCGCTACCATCAGTCGTGTGTCATGCCAACAGTAAAGCATCCTGAGACCATCCATGTGTGGGGTTGCTTCTCAGCCAAGGAAGTGGGCTCACTCACAATTTTCCCTAAGAACACAGCCATAAATAAAGAATGGTACCAAAACATACTCCAAGAGCAACTTCTCCCAACCACCAAGAATAGTTTGGTGATGAACAATGCCTTTCCAGCATGATGGAGCAACTCGCCATAAGGCAAAAGTGATAACTAAGTGGCACGGGGAACAAAACATCACAATTTTGGAACAATGGTCAGGAAACTCCCCAGACCTTAATCCCATTGAGGACTTCTGGTTAATCCTCAAGAGGCGGGTGAACAAACAAAAACCACAAATTCTGACAAACTCCAAGCATTGATTAGGCAAGAATGAGCGGCCATCAGCCAGTATGTGGCCCAGAAGTTGATTGACAGCATGCCAGGGTGAATGCAGAGATCTTGAAAAAGAAGGGTCAACACTGTAAATATTGACTCTTTGCATAAACTTAATGTAACTGTTAATAAAAGCCTTTGACACATATGAAATGCTTGTAATTTTACAGTACTTCAGTATACCATAGTAACATCTGACAAAAAGGTCTAAAAACACTGAAGCAGCAAACTTTGTGAAAACCAATACTTGTGTCATTCTCAAAACTTTTGCCCATGGCTGTAGTGTGCATATAGTGTGTACTCACACTTTATCCTTCATAAGAAGTCATTACTAATACAGTACAGTAGCACACATGTGGTGGCTTGGCTGTTATAAACTAAAGGATTACTAGTGGTTGGATTGTGGTAGTCCTACTGCTAATATTAATGCCCTGACTTGCTAAATTAGATAAGTGAACAGGTCACTGCTTCCCATGAGACCTAGAACCAGCTCACCTGTCTCCTGAAATATTAAACTGACACACAAACATACTATTTTGAAGAAAGGAAAAAAAGTTGTGAGAGTTCATTTGATACTTTAAAACATAACTTTTATTTATGACCCTTAAAATATAGGCCTAGTTTATGATAGATTGCAAGGAAGTATAAAATACAGTAGTGATATCAGATAAGAATATGTTAACTAAAATAAAGATAAAACCAATTGTCCACCTGTATCTTAATCCTTTATTATCTACAACAAATAGTTATTCCAATATATCATTAAATGATAATATTAATAGATAATATTTATAGATGTATTAGGATACCAATTGTTCTGGGAACCTTACGTCTTTGCCTTTATTAGTTCCCATGAATATCTGTAGTATGGTTTCCACTTGCAACTTAAGTGGGTTATTCACTATGTTTCCTTTAGTATTTAAAATGTAATTTCACATTCGCAACTTAATAGAATGTTCCCATAATTATTGCAATATTGGGATACTGTGTATCTAATGTTGGCTGCTAATCTAGATCTGGCTAGATTCTGTAGTTTAGTTTAGACATGTAATGTCCTTTTCACATCTCAAACCCAGGTCCAATCAGGGACACTGAACCCAGGTCCGACCCAGGTCAAACCATTTCACACTGCACTTTCTACCCGAGTTATTCCCGGGTTGGCCCTTTTCCAAAACTCCATGGATGTCATTTTAAATGGACTTTTAGGCTCACAAAGATGAGGTGTCAGAATGGAACAAAAGGAGAGGGGTGGGGACAGCTCATAGCATAGCAGCAATCATGGCTGACAGAGCACAAAGGTCAAAAAATATCCACTCAAGCCTGGCTGCCCCACTTTAATTTTTATTGTGGTCATTCATTTTTAGGTAGTTTTCCTAGGATTTTAATTTATTTATTACATGCTACTGAGTCCTGTGGAAGCCTGAGGACTGCAGCAATTGTGCTATATTTTTTATATATAGCAGAATCCTTTACAGTTCCTGTCAGCTGTCTGGCAATCTCTGCCTCACCCCTATTCTTAGAAACTCCTTCACCTCATCAGGACTCCAATTTGCCATGGTGCTGAAAATCACTCTTTCTCTGTGTAGTATGCTGGCAGGGCTCAGGCTGGTGACATAATCAAGGCATACAAAAAGCAGCCAATCAGCACTTTTCCCTGAGTCCCAGGTTGAATAACCGGGTCAGACACTTTTAAGTGCACATAGACCCGAGTCCGACCCGTATTTAACACTGCTTACAACCCGATTTGAAATGCCAGGTTGCTCGACCCGGGTTATTCCAAATTGGTGCTTTTAGACTGCACCTCGACCCGGGTCGAGCCGCCTCAACACAGCAATAACCCGGGTTATTTTGGAGATGTGAAAGGGGCATAAGTTATATCCCTTTCACACCGCTATTGGCAGGTCGCACACACATAGATCCCGGGTGCAACCTGACTGAGACCCCTTTCAGACTGGCGGCCCGACCTGGCAATAATTCCCGGATCGATGACATCACCGCCAGCTCTGCTGAGCCAGCGCTTGGAGATGAGATCATTTCCAAGAAACGGCTCTCCCTATGCAGTGAATGGAACCCGGGTCGCCTCAACCCAGGTTACCCGTTCACACCGCACCGTGAGATCATTACCCAGGTTGAAGTGCCGGGTTGCTCAACCCGGGTTATTTCAACTGGGCCCTTTCACACTGCGCAGCAACCCGGGTTGCTGCGCGTTCATGTGCAGTAACCCAGGTTATTTGATGGCAGTGTAAAAGGGGTATTACCAATATTAATATTTCTGTTCAGCTACGTTCGTTTCTTAACGAGGAATCAAGGGGAACTAATAAAGGCAAAGACTGTGGTAAGGTTCCCAGAACAAATGGTATTATAATACATCTATAAATATTATAATTTCAAGATATATAGAAATAACTATCTGTTGGGGATTAAGATACAGGTAAACAATTGATTTTATATTTATTTTAGTTCACATTCTTATCTGATATCACTACTGCATGTTAAATTTCCCTGCTATCTATCATAATATAGGCCTATATTTAAGGATCATAATAAATTAAAGTTATGTTTTAAAGTATCCAATGAATGCTCACAGCTGTATGCTTTTGTTGTATGTAAAAGAGGAGTAAGTGCACTGAGTAAAGAAACCCCTATCTTTCTTCCTTTCTTCAAAACTGATAAACATAAGGGGTATCAGTGGCACTCCTGTACTATCAACAGGATTGAAATCATAATAACAGATAACGGACATAAATATATTACATATTCCATATACTCCTAAATGTCACCTATTGAATTAAATTAAAGTGACTAGTCCAGTGCCAGAATCCACCCCCTTGTTACACAAACATACTGTGTGTAAATTTCACTATCAGTATAACAGGCGTTATGACCCTAAATAAAGTTGTTCACTTAAGAAATCCTACAGTTGAGGGGCCTATCCATTAGACGACTTTTTGAACGATTCAACCAAAAGCAGGAGGTTTTGGTCGGAACGTTCAGAAAGTTGGGTAATGGATAGCCGGCAAGGACCAGCGATGTGCGTGCATGATGGGTCCTCGCCGATGCCGACTATCTGAGGAACATGCTTGTCAACCTGACGACGAGCGTCAGGTTCCACATGTTCACAGATAGGTGGTCAGTCTCCTGCACTGAATGACATTTTAGTGACTGACAACTAGACGTGCAGTTTTTCAGGTCGCTTAATGGATAGGCCCCTTAAGTTGGATACTCACAGATGAATCTGCATCAGGGTCAATTTCCTGATACAAGTCACTGAACTGCTTTAGCAACAATGTAGGCAACAACAGAATGTTTTATGGTTTTAAGCTGGTCACAGCTCACACTTTTCAAAATAAAGACATTATTACAGAACTTTCATTGCGTATACTATCAATTAGAGAAGTCACATGATAGTAGCAAAGGCTGAGATGAATATTATTGCATTTGTATAAATTACTCATATACAAGTTTCAAATCCAATAATGAATAACCATTGTGTGGAAGTGATAATATAGGCATTACATTTATTTCGTTTTATGTAAGCCAGTTTAGCTGAATCTGTAGGATGTGTATAATACAGTATTACATTAAAAAATATATATATTTGCCGAGTAACAAAGCAGAAATGTCTCTTTATGAAAAAATAATTTATCTTGGCTGTTGTGCTGACAACATCTCAGAAGAAAAGGTGCTTTGAATGTTCCGGCTGTGGGGTCATGCTATTGCAAAAATTACTCTGTCAGAAACAGGGAAATAAAGTGCCTGCTCCATTCCAATCACAGCTGAAGTTCTGATAGATTTTCCTAGTAATGGAAAAATCATATGAAACGCAGCAAGCACTGTAAGTGCCAGAGCTCATAAAGCACACTGATCATCATCGTCATCATAAAGTTCCTGAAAACTTTTGCTGAAAATTATTTACTGCCACCAGAAGTAATAAAAGGTATAAATGTAGTGTCGTTATTTGTATTGTAAGCACAACGATACCTAACATTTCAAGCCTTGATTTCAAGTGCTTAGTTAGTGGAAGGGATAGCTTAGCTCGTATACAAATAAAAAAATAAAAAAAAAAAAGTGAAATTTAGATGTCATTCATCACTGAATAACAACAATTAAGCATATAGGAAGACATGTGAAAAGTGAACATTGCAGCACACCTGTAATGGAGTACAGTAAATCAGCACCCTTTCTTGGGCACAATTCACCTGAATCTCAGCACACATCCTTGGGAACAGACACAAACAGACCTTAAAATAGGAATTTTTTTAGAGCTGTACAAATATTGCTGAGCAGCTCTCCTATTTCCCCAACTTCTACCATGCAGGGAAAATAAGGGATAAGTTTGCATGGAGCCAACACATATTTTTTAGTTTGTACAACAAAATCAGAATTGAGCTAGTTAGGAGTCTGACACGTCTTTCGCAACTCTCAATATGTATGCTCATTATAAACCTGCAGCCCCCCTGCAATGCAACATGGTTTTGCAAGGTAGGTCATTCCATGTCAAGTGGACCAATTTTGAAGTTCATCCCCACTGCGGAGTCGGTGACAGTGAGGGCCATAGTTTTGCTACATAGTGTGAACTAAAAATTTCCCAAAGTTAGTCTGACAAATGTGCCAGCCTTCACTTTTTCAAAATTGGAGTTGGTCAGGTTGGGACCCCTGGTCCACTTGACATGGAATGACCAAGGTTCAAATTGCTCCTTTATTTTTTTCTTGCATTGCTTCCAATTCTGCTTAAGGCCCAAAATGCTTAACATAACTTGGTTTACATGCTAGTCTAGTAAACACAAAACATATGCTTACATGAATGCTAATATTGTAAGAATTATCAAAAACCCTTCAGATTATGTTTCTCCTGTCCGGTTCAGGGGGAGGAAATAATTTAATCAGGGAATTCTGAGGTCTCAACTCAAGTGGGGAAAACAAAAATTCAGTACTGGAAACAACACTGATTGGATTTGTACGCAATACTGTATTCCACACTGGAACATTTTGTTCATTGTCATTTTTGCACTGGATTGCCCATGAGGCAGTCTAGGCAAACACCAAGGGCTCAGTGGGTTCTAGGAGGCCTGCCAGCCACCCACTGACGGCCATTTACATTTCATTAGAAAAAATAGAAATTCCATTTTTCTTATGAGCAGGCAGAGCCTAGGAACCGGGAAAGAAAGGGTCTGCAAATTCTTATTGTACTCCGGGTCAGCAACTAAAGGGTTAATGGCAATGTAAATATGGTGGCCCTGCAAATATAGGGGCACAAGTATCCCGCCAGGCGCCCATTGTAAATGTGTACTCTGCGCTACGCGCCGAGTGTTTAAAAAATAAAAACGTCTTTAAAATGGTATGTGCAAAGCCTGATGCTGTGCACAGGCATGAAATGTGAAGGTATTTAAAATGTATGATTTGAAATGTATATTTTGTAGAGAAAATGCACTTCCTGAATATGCCTGTATAAGACATGACAAGCTTGTGACTGCAGAAACTAGATGCTAATTGTCATTCCCTAGCAGGAGGTCTTATGAATAGAAAGGCTTGACTGGAAGGTTTCTGTGTAAAGGTATGAATGGTGTCATATGGCTAAACCTTTCATTTACAGCACTTCCAATAATTGTAGTTCCTTATCGCTGCTATTTGCAGAAATTAGAGAGTATGTCCCATCCAAATGTATCAAAAATCACATCCAGGGACAGGGCTCCTAAAGCTTATCTCTGCAATGTGTTAGAAGGGAAGTTATCGCATTAGCGCTCACTTATCTTTTATATTGGGACCCCGAGGCGCTGGTCTATTGGGGATGTCCTCGGATGCAGCAGCATATTACAGAAGTCTGCAGTGGGAATCTATTTACACACAACGCTTTCTGCAGCTTTTGCATCTATTACCACAGCCACCGCATACAAAGATGCAGTAGCTGTGCTAACTGGGGGCCTGATTCAGACCCGCTCGCGAGCGCTGAACGCTCGCAAGCGGGTCGATGTTGCCCTAGTGCGCATGCGCACAATGGAGGCTGCTCCGTCGTGCACATGCGCGAGACCCGAATAACGACGGTCTCGCACCAAAGGGGGCATGCTGTCGATGGTGATTGACAGCATGCCCCCTTTGGTGGGCGTGCCGGGTGCATGGCTGCCCAGACGGATGCGTTCCTATAGGAATGCCTACCGTCTGGGGCGAGCCCCACTGACATCACTAGTGATATCAATGGGAGTGCTTTTGGCTCTGATAGAGCTAAAAGCACTCCAGGGCTTGCGGCAGCGAGACCCTTGACCATCGCGACCATGGTGGTCAACCACAGCTATGCGAGCGGCCAGGAGGCCGCTCCAAAATGAGGGAGGGATGGCCCTGATTCAGAGCAAGCGCTCTGTCAGAGCGTCCGGCTCTGAATCAGGGCCTGGGTCCATATCCGAACCAGGTGCCATAGCCCATCTTCAGAAGGTGTTAGCTTCCGGGCTGATCTTGGCCAAACTGTTCTTAATAACCCCCAACTTTTCTACATACAGTAGATTTGATTAGGACAGGTGCTCTATTTTGCCTTTCTGTAAGGACTCATTACAGTCACTCCCCGGGAGGCCTGTTTACTACGAACAAGTGGTAAGTTACTCAATTTGCTACACAGGCTATATGCCTTTTCCTTCCAAGCCAAACACCCATACCTCCTCTTACATATTTAACCCCAAATTCGGGATTCATTTGTCTTTCCTAGGACAGGTCTGTGCTGCTGCTGCTGCAACAAAGAAAGAAAGAAATATCGCCAAATAAGATGTGACTACTCAGCAACTTACAGAACTACAGCACAGCGGGCATGGTAGCAACTATAAAATCATCAATTCAAAATCATTGAAAACTATCACTATAGGACCTGCGCTCTAATCTAATCTAATGTACATTTTATCATTTCACGGGAGTCCGTCTCGCGCCACGCATGTCGCGATTCGCTGCACTACAGGACAGGATGTAGCTGGGCATATCTGTATGTGTAAAAGTCTCGAACACATGAAACAATGTTAAGGCCACAAGCTATGAGCATAAGAATCAATGCTACAGGAAATGGTTACAATAATCTACACATAAACAAGTCTAAAAATATATTATCACCAGAAATAAAAGAATAAATAAAAAAATATTCAGCATGTGATGACGACAACTTAAAAGTTCAGACAATTTTCATGTTGTCATGTCTATTGTTACACAATGTAGGAGCAAATAAGCCCGACTTTCCTTAAACTATGCATCAGCCCCAAGGTGTTCTCTTTACTTTTTTAATTATTCAAAATGCTATTGTCACAAAACGTTAATCATACCCTGTCTGGCGGTGCTTTATTAAGGTGGGCCATTCTGTTCGAGGGCGATGTCACTGCGTTCCTAAAGGTCATAGCCGCAGCCATGTTGGTTCTGATAAGATGAGTGCCAGTATCCAGTCACTACCTGTCTGCTGCGCTCACATGACTGCTTCCTCCTATCCAGGGCAAGAGCGCCCTATTTAAAGCTGCACCTGCCATTAGCCCATCATCGGAATAACGTGGAACAATGTTCCTCTGTGTGCTCACTCACCAGTGTATATTTCTTGTCTCTGATCTGTTGCTTAAACCTGTGCTCCAGTCACCTGGATCTCTGGGAACTACTGCCTCTGAGTCAGTCTCATCTACTCTGCAGCATATCGCTAGTGCTGGTGTCCAGTCTGCACCCCTTCAGCCTGTGTTCAAGTTGCTTTTCTCCTGCTGGTTCCATTCCGGTTCAAGTTCTGCCTATTCCAGTCCATCTGAAGTTGCTGTTTACATCCGGGCCCAGTCCGGTCTAGCCTGTGTCCTTCATTCAAGTCCTGGTATGGATTAGCCTGCAAATGTCAGCCTGTGTCCTTCATTCTGATTCCAGTCTGGTTCAGCCTGCTACCTTCATTCCAGTCCCAGTCAGGTTCAGCCTGCTACCTCCATTCCGGTATCAGTTCAAGATCTGCCTTTATTATTCCTGCAGTAGTCTGAAGTACACATTTATAATCACTTACTTTTCTAGCACTTTCAAATGCCAAGTCTTCTGAGTTCATCTCACCTGCTCATTGCAGGTTCAGCAGTCGATTCCTGGTTTCACTTCAGACTGTATTGCTGCTCAGCAGATTCTGCTATTTGTCTCAGCATCTCATGCCCCAAGCCTGTTTCTGGGACTCTCTGCTCATCGTCCCATCGGTGTCACCATTAATGGTAGTTGTTATCCTGATGGAGATCTCTCTGAGTGTTGGGGTTCGTGCTGAGTCTCCGGTAGAGTGGTCTTCTCCTGGTGTTGGGGACTGGATCTATATCCCTCTTGGAGTGTATAGGCTCAGGCAACCAGCTCCGGTATCCGGGTCGCACTATCTTTAGTGGATTCCACGTGGGCTATTGGTTAACTGTATAACTCTCAGGGTTCTCCAACAATGGTTCCAGCACCATGGTCATGAGGTCAGAGCTAGGTTTGAGCTCCACTCAATTGGGTCCAAGAGCAGGCAAGGAGCCCTTCAGTAATCCCTGTTACCTTTGATGATGCTAGACTACATGCCCTATGGGTCCAACCGATGAGCAGACATCTTATCCAGCCACCCCAAGTCCCATATAGCTCGTCAGCCTAGTCCATGGGTCCAGACTCGGATCTGAATACTCAAATCGTAACAGCTATTAATGATTTACAATTTACTCTTATGCGACTATCATGGCACCCACAGTCACATGAACTACAAGGTAGTGAGCTGAGAGACTTTGAAAGACAAATTTTCAGGATAATAATTCACAGCACAATCCCCCTTCTCTGCCATCATGTACATGGAGCAAGTATTCTGTCTCAGGTGATCCTCTCCTCCAGTCTCATGGGACAAAGGGCCTGATTCATACCCGCTCGCTAGATGCGGCCGCTCGCTCCCAGCGTATGGTAATTCAGCTAAGTGACGTCAAGGCAGCGCTTGCACAGCAAGGCATAAGCACGCCCACTATGTCTTGGCAAGCGATCACTTTGTGTTTATAGACGCCCACCAGCCTGTCTTTAGCTGCCCACTAGTGTACGTCATCTCCAGGAAGCATATACAACCATCGGTACATCGGGAACCATCGGATCAGACCACAGCACTTGCGGTTGACTGTACCCTACCGTAAGCACTGCGAGCAGCTCAATGTAAAAATCTACCAAGTGCCGTGTACTATGACGCTGTCTGTTAATTATGAACGCCCCAGAAACGGCGTGAAAACACTCAGGCACGCCTGCATCCACAACTCCACGCCCCTGTTACTACTGGCCTGCCCCTGTTACCACCCACAAATGGCCTCTCCTGTCACTCACTCCACTGGGCTGTCTTTGCAGGGCTAGCGAGCACATCCGATCGCTCGTACTAGTTTGCGCACACACACTGCGAACTACATGCATGCGCACATTAGCGAACATCGTCTGCAACGAGCGGGTCTGAATCAGGCCACAAGCGCGCACAGTGCTAAGATGCAGCAGTCGAAGCCTTTTATCGCGCCACATTCTGTTTACAGACTCCGTCGCACACAGATATAGAAGTGTCACATATTAAATTAATCAGCACAGTCTCATTGCGACTTAGGGCCATATTCAATTTAAGGCGTTAAGTCCGGATTTGCGGTAATTTACCGCCGATTACGTCATTATCGCCTGTTTTAGTTTTCCACCGTATTCAATTTAAAAGACTTTCCGCCTAGGCGTTAAGTCAATGCAATGTAATAGGCAGTAAAGTATCGCCTATGAATGGCAGGCGTTAAAAAGTGCAGAATTGGGGTTTTGGGGTGAAACATTTCGGGAACCCCCGTGCAGCCTTCAGACAGTCCCCCAAAGGTAATCTGTGTCAAAAAAAAAAAAAAAAAATTAAGGGCACCCCAAAAATTGACTTTGAAAAAAGGGGCGAAAAAAAAAAAAGTTGGGGTACAAACTTAAAAAATAGAGAACCTTACTCTGGGGGGGGGTCCCCCAAGTATGCCCCAAGTATTTTTTTGATTGCAGGTGTTTGCGGCAGGAGGGTTTTTCACAATTTTTTGAAGGCAACTTTAAAATATGCTGAACCCCATTTTCAAGTACCCCAAATTTGATGCCCATAGTTATTTTGCCCCCAAAAAAATTCTAAATGCTCTTCTGCATCACCTTATGCAAAGTCGCATAAAAAAAAAAGCTAGATTGCTCTTCTGCATCACTTCTTCAATGTCGGGAAAAAAACACCAGCTGCGGCTATTTAAAAACCCAGACTTTCTTCTGCAGGCAAAAACGGTGGTACCCATAGTGATCCCCGAGGTCTGGACATCTTTAGGGGGGTCCTACAATTATTTCCCAAAAACTCTCGTTTGTTTTCGCTGATCCAAGTATCACCGGGTCCCGTTTTTGCCTACCTTCAAATTGAATACGGGGTACGCGGGCACGCGCGTGATACTTTAACGCCTGGAAAACAGGCGAAGCCAGCATTAAGTCCGGGCAGCGTTAAGTTAACTCGGCTCAAATTGAATACGGGCCTTAGACGCATCTTCAGTACAAAAAGTAAAAAAAAAAAAAAAAAAAAGACGCCTAACACTAGCAGAGTCTCATTGGTGCGATTGCAGCAAAGACAAGTGAGGGCACATCTGTATCAAATTCATGTTATGCAGATACAAAACAGGCTGTTTCAGAAGACTGAGAAAATGTGAATTGCAGTTTTAAATATGTACGAGCATAAACATTGCAGGATTAAAAACATTAAACTCTCAGGGGGGAATTCAATTAGCTGTGATAAGCTTTTTTTCGCAAAAAAATGATTATTGTACGAATAAACACTTATTGCGGAATCCTATTAGACGCAGTTTTCGTGAGTGCGAATTCTCCACAGCATTTAACGCAAATTAGTTATCACCACCTCCTGAGCAGGTGATAAGTTATGGAAAATCCAATTTTAAGGTAGAAATGTCGAGACTTGGTTCAGAACCACTGGGACACCCTCCTGAATGACAAATTAGGCAAAACAATGTTTTAATTAGCTTAATTTACCCAATAATGACATGTCACTTTTGGGGTGATAAAGTGCAGGAAAAGTTAATTGATGTGGGACAGGTATATGGGGGTGCTGTATGAATGGGACAGGTGGTTTTAAGATTGCAGGTGGGTGTTAGAGGTGTATTTTGAAGGTTTTTTTAAAAGTGTATTTAAAAGTCACAAATATATACTTATAGGCAATTTTATGCACCCCCAATTTAAGTACAACATTTATTTTGCCAAAAACACTTGCTTTCTATAATTATTTGACTGTTCTAGAAAATTGCTTATAACAGCCTTTTGACACAATTTAAGAACCCCGTAAACTTTTATTAGTGCCACAAATACACTTTTATACTATATATATTTACCTTTTTTTTGGGTTCAGGCAGATTTCCCCACTTTCACCTACAGTACCCTTATCGAATGACAAGCTATCGCTTTATCACGGCTAATTGAATTCCCCCCCTAAGCAGTCTTGGTGTGGCTTCAGAAAGTGCCTGGAAGAACGGGAAAGATATCTGAGGCACTCACTGATGGGGAATGGACATATATATTAGGACATAGGGGGAGATTTATCAAATCTTGAAGAGAGATAGTGGAGAGAGATAAAATAACAGCCAATCAGCTACTGCCATTTCTGTAGCACGGCCTGTACAATAACAGAAGCTGATTGGTTGGTACTTTATCTCTCACCACTTCATCTCTCTCCAAGATTTAATAAATCTGCCCCTATACAGTATATAGAGAGGAAATAAAAAAAAAAATCTAAAAGTGATATGAATTCTCAGTCTCTCACTGGAGGAAACAGGCTCTGTCGTGGACCAGCGGTGTGTGGCAACTGGAATAACAGGAGTTATTAACTGGAATAACAGGAGGTACGCACAGTTACATTGTGGCTGATCACGTCACAAACGTGCGCACGCATCGCGCTATGCAATTTCCTGTGCCTGCATACGCTACGGTACACTATAGCATGCACCGCGATCTCATCATGCATTCCTATGGAGGCGAGGACGCAGTGCTCTTATCCGCTCATGGGCGCGCATCACGCACTATGCATGGCACGATTTGCTGCACCAATGACAAGTATGTAGCTGGGCATATCTGTACATAGAGCAGTGGTTCCAAAAACTGTGTGCCATGGCACCCTGGGGTGCCTCTGGACACTTGCAGGGGTGCCTCAGGTTGGTGGTCCAGCACCAAATCAAATTATTTATGGTCAATGTAATGTAAATATGTAGACAAAAATGAAGCTCAAACCTGTCCAACACTAAATGAACCTAAGGATGACAGGCAGAGCCGGATTTAGACCTCATGGGGCCCTAGGCAAGATACCGGTTTTGGGGCCCCCCTCCCCCAAGCAATCCATAGCACTATACTTTCATTCCTAATTCATGCTGCTGTACAGCACCCTGATACGCCACAGCCTTGAAACGTCGGCTATGTATGTATAAATACACTTGATTTTTGCTAAGCTTTTCAGAGTTTGGCCCCACTGATTGCCCCCTCTATAGCTCTCACTGCCAGTCCATATTACACTGACTCACTGCCCTCTCTCAGCAATCACTCATTCAGCACACTGAACTTCATCCCAACTCACTTGTTTCCCGCCCATAGCACATCAACCCCCAATGCACACACTGACCCAGTTACTGCCCACTTCACAGCACCACATACTACCCCCTTCACTGCCCCCTCACAGAACCACGTATTGCCCCCTCACAGAACTACATACTACCCCATTCACTTCCTGTCTCACAGCACAAAACCCCTCTCCCCTCACAGCACAAAAGCCCTGTCACCTCAGAGCACAGAACCCACTCAGCACAGACCCTCTCCCCTCACGCACAAACCCCTCTCAGCACCCCTCTCCCTTCACAGGACACCTCTCTACTTGACTACGTCTTGACAAAGACATACATATATATATATATATATATATATATATACACATATGTATATATACATATGTATATATACATACACATATATATATATATATATATATATATACATACATACATATATACATACATACATACATATACTTATATATACACAAATACAATGCTATAGGACCCAGTGCCTTCAATTATAGTAATTACATTTTATTTGGTGACAAAATGAAGAAAAAAAAAAAAAAGCTCTTCAATACTGTCTGTCTTACTTTTATGATGATGTTGACAGACTGGCTCAGTCACAGCCGCCCTGAGCTGCATTGCGGCATGTTGCAGCTTCCACCTTCTCTTCTGTGGCTGTGTGCCCAGCGCCCGCCCCTCCTTTCCACGTCGCACCCTCTCTTCCCTGCAGCCTGCGCGCCAACCAGTCACTGGGAGCCGCAGGCTGCTACTCGGCATCTGATTGGTCCACCGCCGGCCGGCAATTTAGCACTGCTCTGTGGCGCCGGCGGGGACTCTGTGAATGCTACTTCACTGGCTGCGGATCGTGGGATCGGATCCGATCTGCGGCGGGGGGGCCCGGGAGGAATTGCCTCCAATGACCACCCCCCACCCTTTAATCTGCGATTCATTAGACTGCTTCCTCCCCGGGCCCCGGCTGGTGCGCTCAAAGCTCAGAGCAGCACTGCAGGTTCTCTCCAGGGCCGGATTACCGGGGGGACCCGCAGGGCCCTAGGCGGCCGCCTAGGTTGCATAGCGGTAAATCCGGCCCTGATGACAGGTATGCACTATATACTTCACTTTATTAGTTTACTAAATTTTTTTCTGAATTTCTCAATAAAAAACCTTTGGCTTAAGGGTGCCGTGAAAACACTGCTGATACTCTAGGGTGCCGTGATTCAAAAAAGTTTGGGAACCTCTGACATAGAGAGTATTTTAAACAACAGGGAAATACTCATTATTGGTGTATTCTACAGTACATACACAGCAGTTAAATTAGCTGCTTCAGTGTTGTCAGTGGTGAGTATCTCCCGAATGTCAGGTGTTCCCATCTGTTCTACAGGTTTTTGAAGAATAGATTGGCATCTAGCTTTTTAAGAACTTCAGACTGATAACTGATCAGACTGAAAGTAGTACAGATGTGTCCACATACATGTAGCCTCCTTGCATGTTAAACAGCTATTCTAGTCATGCCATGTCGTGACTCGGTAGCACAGAGCGTCTTTTCAAGCAACTCTTTACCTTCAGATGAGTCTTATTCGCACAGAGGTGCGAATACAACACACAAGCAGTTAATCTGCTGATTAAAATGATATGCAGCAGGTCTATATTCTGTGTGCATCTACGGGTGTATCTGCATGTGAAATGCTACATTACAGTGTCACAGCCACTGACATTGTAACATAGGATTTTGCATGCAGATACACCCACAGTCGCACACAGAACATAGGCATGCTGCATAGCAGAAGTTGCTTTTGCGCACTACGCTATCGAGTCACGGCACTCCCGTGTAACGCGACTTGTAGCGCACGTAGGATAGATTTATGTGGACACATTTTCCTCCAGCTGTAAAAACTGGCTATCCCACAAGACCGTAAGAGGGGTATTCAATATGGGAGCGAAAAGTTCGTGCTGGACTTTTCGCTCCACATCGGAGATTTTCCTGGGATAAAGTATCGGGCGTGCGCCCACTTTATCCCCGTATTCAATATGAAACCTACGAAAACGAAGAGGTGCGAAGTGGGATCTGCGTAAAAAAAAAAAATTTTCCTTGAATAAATTGTATGACCCCCCTAAAGTTGTAAAAACATGGGGGATCACTATGGGTACCCCTGTTTTAGCCTGCAAATGAAAGTCAGGGAATTAAATAGCCGCAGCAGGTGTTTTTTCCCGACATTGAAGAAGTGTTGCAGAAGAGCACTTAGGTTATTTTTTTAGTTTTTTTAAGTGGTCCCATCAAATTTGGGGTACATGAAAATTGGTACTAGCATATTTTTATGTCCCTAAAGTAAGTTTTAAAAAATTCTGCAACTATGCTCCTGCCGCTAATAGCCTATTCTAAAATGCACCTGCCGCTAATAGCCTATTCTAAAATGCATCTGCCGCATACTTGCAGAATAGCCCTAAACCTATTTCCCTATTTTTAAGCAATTTTTTTTTTCACCCCAATATTTAAATACATTTTTTGGGGTGTCCCTATTTTTTTTTTAAAAAAAAAAACTTTTTTTGACACAGTTCTTTTTAAAATGTCATTCCCAGGGGTGCAGGCTATTTTTTTTAAGCCTGCACCCCTAAACCCCAATTGTGCACTTTTTTTCGCCACCTATTCAGTGGTGAAAAGTTATCCCTGTTTTTTTTCAAAGACTTTTCGAACCTGCGAAAAGTCTTTGAAATTGAATACGGTGTAAAACCAAAACCTCCGAAAATGATGTCATTGGTGCGAAAACATCACAAAAACGAAGTTTTCGTTCCATATTGAATACCCCTAATAGTCTGCTTCCAGTGTGGTACATGCATTATTAGAAATATAGAAGTATTGATTTCCATTCCTCTTCATTAGGTAATACACTAAGGGCCTGATTGAGCAAGGATTGCTATTGTGATTGCAGCATCGTAATCGCACGGAGATCTGCTGCGAAAATATGCACGCATATAGCACACCAAAGTGTGTGCTATATAATATAAACGCTATATATATATATATATATATATATATATACACACACACAGACATGGCAGGGTCACACATACATACAGGAAGGGTCACACAATCATCATACATACATACAGGCAGGATCATGCATACATACATATAGACAGGGTCACACAATCATACATACATTCGTACATACAGGCAGGATCATGCATACATACATATAGGCAGGGTCACACATACATATATACATACACACAGGCAGGGTCACATACATACATACAGGCATGACGGGTTACACATACAGGCAGGATCACACATACATGCATACACATACAGGCAGAATCACACATTCATACATACGTACTGTACACGCACACATACACACAGGGTCACATACATACATATAGACATGAAGGGTCACATATCCAGGCAAGGAGGGTGATAGACATAACTGGGGTACCTCTCTCACATTAATGTGGACCCGGCAGCTTCTTCCTCGTCGACACACTGCTATAGACCCGCCCTCTGTTGGGGTCAGATGAACATGTGCTGAACTCCACCAATCAGGGCTCAGCACTAACTCCTCTGACCACGTAGTCTCTCACTAGAGCAGCAGGAAGGCAGACAAGACAGGACGCTGTTGCTCTGTATCACAGCACTTGGCAGGCAGGACATGAACTCGGCAAGCTGACAGCTATTTCACAGCTGCTTCTGGAGTCAGACTTCGGGGCGCCCTCTGGCAACTAAGGCGCCTGGAGCTCGCGTTCCGGTGGAACCGCCCTCCCTACGCCCCTGAGTACACCCTCCATACTCACCAGACCTAGCACAGTGTGACTTATTTATTTTTCGTAAAGTCAAATCTGTACTCAAGGGAACCCGTTTTGCATCAGTTACATAGGTAAAGAAGAAAACGATGGAGCTATTGACACAGCTGACAGATAATGAGCCATTTGCCTACCTTTTGCTTGTCCTACCTGGGAGAAGCCTGGAAAGGACAAGCAGATGGGCTGTGATGGGGGCGGGGCCTGACGGGCCACATAATTAAGCCTCGCCCCCTTTGCGATCATTCGGTATTCAGCCTTCTCGGCAGCCCTATGATGTGCAGAATGGCTTCAGAATGTTTTCTGTATACGGGATGCACATCGTATACCATTATGGATTTGTTTTGTTTGTTGTGTACACTGGGACTGATTCAGACCCGCTCGTGAGCACTTAGCGCTCGCAAGCGGGTCGACGGCCGGGCACTCGCTCTGGCGCTCGCATCCAAACTGGGCGGCAGCCGATGTTGATCAACAGCTCGCCCCGTTTGGTGGGGGGGGGTGGCTGGCCAAACGGAGGCGTTTGGGGGCGGCCCTACTGACATCACCAGTCAATAGTGAGCTTCCTGCTCTATTAGAGCAGGAAGCTCACTGGGGCTTGCGGAAGATGAGATCCTACCACAAGGGTCTTGTCGCAAGCCCGATGGTTGCGACCATCACCTGGCCGGTCGCAAAAGCTGTGGGTGGTCACCCACAGCTTAGCGAGCGGCCAGGAAGCCGGCTCCAAAAAAAAAAAAGCCACCCTGATTCAGAGCGAGCGCCACTGTTCGATAAGTAGGTGTTGCAAGCTGGCAAAAATGTTTTTACAAAACAGACTTTACTGCGCTTACTGGGAATCATTACCACAATTATTATGTGACCTAGAATCACTTGACATAACATTCTAACTACTGTAGCTGCTGAATTGCAGAGATTAAACCCCAGCTGAGTCCACCCACTGTACATGACGTTTGTGGACATGGGTAAACAGTTACGTTGTATTGTGTTTCCTTTCAAGGAATGTCAGAATAGCCCAGGTTACTCAGAAAATGAATCAGAAGTTTTCCACCGAATGCTGCAAATTGCATACACATTTAGTCTGTCTGACATTACTCAGCAACTTTAATCAATAACAATTTCTGTTAGCAACAGTGTATTTTGCACAGAAATGTAAAAGTATATTACTAAAGAACATGTATTGTAAAGCTTACTGCCTTGTACCATTAAAATGTCAGAGCTAAACATAGTTGCCTGGTTTGTAGTATCATAGGGAGACCACACACATGAGGTCCCCAGATTGTAATGGACATGAGACTCAGGCAGGTCAGCTTAGAGCTGGTGCCTTTAGCCACTTATCTGGTATGGTCACATGGGATGTGACTGCAATCAGATGAGCTTTCTTTGACACAGCAGCCGTGCCACCATTCTCTGTCGCTGGCACAGGTTCAACATATATCCCTCCTCCTTTAGCCCACCAGTAGTGTTGTCTCTGACCACCAACATCACTGGCAATTTTATGCCCCAGAATGCCATCCGAAGGACATTATAATAAAATATAAGTGCAAA
Organism: Taudactylus pleione; assembly: GCA_031769625.1. NCBI lineage: Eukaryota > Metazoa > Chordata > Amphibia > Anura > Myobatrachidae > Taudactylus > Taudactylus pleione. Next base: position 9,936,565 of record JAUIMM010000045.1, on the reverse strand, counting down.
GAATTCCCCTCTGGGAACAATTCACTGATCTGTCTATGCACTCAGTTGCGCTCTGCATGAGATAGGGTCGGGAGAGGAGAATTTACCCAACTGGGGCAATCTACGCACACTGTAGGGTGGGGTGGGAGAGGTGGGGCAAAATAGTTAATACGATTGAGACCCCAGGAATGCCACCATTGCCATCACAGAAATCCTAGTATAATGGATTAGCCGGTACCTATATACGCCCATTATTGTGAAATAAAAATACATGTAACTAAAACGCTACCAAAGACAACTCATTTGTGTGGACCCCTACCAAAAAAATGACATTATGCTACAGAGTGCCGCTCAAATGCCACGGTGTTCCTCCAATATGCCCCACAGTGGAATCCTATTATGCCTAACAATGTCCACCTATTATGCCGCACAGTGCTCCCCAATTATTCCACACAGTGCTCCAATATTATGCCACTCACTGTCACTCATATGCCACAATGTCCCAATTATGCCACATGGTGTCCCCCTGTTATGGCACAGTGTCTCCCATCTTCCACACAGTGCCCCAATATTATGTCACACAGTGTCCAACTATAAAACCACACAATATCTCCCATATGCCACACAGTGCACCCACTACTGCTACTCACCTATGAGTCCTGATGGGCTCCTGATGACATTGTAGAGGTGGCCCTGCATTCCACTGAGGTCCTGACAAGGCTGCTACTGCAGTAAACAGAGAGCAGACAGAGCAGCTCTCAATTCCTTTAAGCGTTGCGTACGCAACGTAATGCTTAAGGGACTCAAGAGCCACTCAAGTAAGCTACATCTGGAAACAGGTGCCGCTGGTCATCTGTTCTCATGTTCAATTTGACCCTGTGTGAGGCCCCTAGGTGGGCCCCCTGGCTACCCTCCCCTATTTAAATTAGCTAGATTTGGAATGGTGGTGCACTGAAGCTTTTTTTTCTATAATAACAAATAGTCTGGTGTGCACACATACCTGCCTTTGTTAAGCTATGCCAGACTAAGATGGGAATTCAATTAGAGGTGATACGCCTCTTTCATGTGAAAAGTTTTCACTTTTTGTGAAAAGTGGTTATCGCCCATTTCAACTGCAGGTGAAGTTAACACCTGAAAATTCTCGATAGGATTTAACAACATTTATTTTTTCACCACATTCTAAGCAGGTGAAAAGTTGGGGAAATTCCTTATTTTAAAGGTAAAAATTTCAGGACTTGTGGCCTGATTCAGACCCGGTCGCAAGCACTGAGCATTCGCAACGGGGTCGATGGTGGCCCAAAGCACATTCGCACGACGAAGCCGGCTCCGTCATGCGCATGCGCGAGACCCGGATAGCGACGGGCAATCCGTCGCTTCGGGTCTCGCACCAAAAGGGGCGTGCTGTCGATGTTGAGTGACAGCACGCCCCCTTTGGTTGGCGGGCCGGAGGGGTGGCTGCCCAGACAGAGGCGTTCCCATGAGAATGCCTACCATTTGGGTGCGGCCCCACTGACATCACAAGTGATGTCAGTGGGAGAGCTTTCGGCTCTGATTGAGCCGAAAGCTCTCTGGGGCTTGCAGCCACGAGACCCTACCACAAGGGTCTCGTCACAAGCCCGATGGTCGCGATGGTCTTGACTCCATGAAAAAAAAAAAAAAAAAAGACACCCTGATTCAGAGCGAGCGCTCTGTCAGAGCGTCCGGCTCTGAATCAGGGCCATGGTTCAGAACCACTGGGACACCTTTCTTAATGACTAATTAGGCAAAATTTATTTTTTAATTAGCTTAATTTGGCCAATAATGCCATGGCATAGGTTAATTGATATGGGACAGGAATATTGGGGTGCTATATGAATGGGACAGGTGATTTTAAGATTGCAGGAGGGTGTTAGAGGCGGCTTTTGAAGGTTTTTTTTAAAAGTGGCTTAAGATGACACAAATATATACTTACAGGTATTTTTATGCATCCCTAATTTAAGTAGAGCCTTATTAGACAGAAAAACACTTGCTTTCTATCATTTTTTCACTGTTTAAGAACACATTTTCTAACAGCCATTTGACACAATTTAAGAACCCCAAATACTTTTAATATGGCCACTAATAGACTACTATACTGTTTGTTATCCAATATTTGTTTATCTTTTTTGGGGGTACAGAAAGAATTCCCCATTTTCACCTATACCTAACACGTGTAAAACCAGCAAGAATTATTAGGTGAAACATTTATCACCCATTTTGTAATTGGATTGCACAATAAGTTAACACCCGTATACAGGTGATATGCCTGAATAGTTAATACCCGTGAAAACGTACTACTTTCATCTCTAATTGAATTCCCACCTAAAGCCAATAGCTATGAACATATTTACAGTATATCTGTTATTTGTATTGAGCACTAGGGATGTTTCACTATACAGTCTGACCATAATTAAACTGCCCTTTTACATATTCTCCCTATCGGTGACTTTTTTTACAAAACATGATTTCCGTGGAATCCATGTATTATTCTTCCTACCAAATTTGGTAACATTCTGGTTGTTAGATAGCGCTACAGATGACTCTGAATATGGTAAGTTAATTATGGCCACATTGTATATTACTTGATGTAACTAGATGCTTTAATTATTTGCTTACGCTGGGTGTTGCGACCGATGTATCGTGGGTAAGTTTTGCTATGAAAAAAAAAAAAGTCTGCATGCAGCACTTTTACTTTGCGTTTCCTTAATAGAAAGTGTATTTTAGGGACTAAACTATGTTGGATTAAATGGGGTGCAGTCAGGGAGACTTAGGTTTAGGCTGCGGGCATGGGGGGCTAGGTTTAGGCACTTGGGGGGGGTGTTTAGGCACTAGTGGGGGGATAGGCACTATGGGGGGAGTGTAGGGTTAGGCACCCCTAAATGAGGGTTAGGGTTAGAGGGGGAGGGTTAGTAAATACTTACCTTTTTAGCTGTCGGGGTCTTCACTGCTGCCGGTCTTCCGGCGTCGGGATTCGAACCGGTGGTATTTCATACCGATGCCATAGCATACTGCAGCAGTGCATACCACTGCCCTAAACTAGTGTTTCTCATTATTTTGGGTCACACTAGTATGCTATGGCAATGGCAGGTGCAGGGGAGTCAGCTCAGGCCTGTACCTACTGACAGTATTTTTCCCTGGTGCAAACAAGCAGGCAGCTTGACCAGCTTTCACTTTGCGGGGCACAATCTTACCTGTCCAGTTGTCACAGAGCGCACCATGGTATGTAGGGAAACGCTGTGGCTGAATCCTGACTACGACTGTGGAGGGGCCCTTGGGGAAGGAGGTAGCACTGCAGCGATAGGCTGCACATTCTCTACAAGAGGACAAGGTACTTCAATTCTGTAGCTGTGGATTGCTCACTTACCATTACCACTCCCTATACTGTTTTTACTGCAAGCGACTGACTTTTACCTCTGCTTAATGAATCAGCAGCACTACAGATAAATCTGATTCATTCGTTTAAATGTGTTTTCCACTATTACTTATCAGCAGCATCTGTCATTTAGTGTAAACTGCTGTTCTTAAAGGCAGCCATATATTTACAAGGATTCAAAAGTAAACAACGTGGTCAACCATCATATTGGCATTAAAAGTCATCAATGGTTTGCTGTTTAACGGCAACATTATGAGTGGATAAATCATACTGCATGGGCTAAGCGACAGCAGTAGATCCGCCAAGCATGACATTACAATTAATATATTGTATATTTGTAATGAACACTGAAGTGATGACATCAACATTCACAAATAATAAACAATGATTTCTGAATTATATAGTAAATTTTACAGGTGTTTACAAATATTTTAACATTGCTTGTTTATTTTAACATTATTTTTACAGAAATACTGTATATAGATACATGTCAATAATGGTAAAGCTTACCACCTTGTATAAAAGGTTGGTGTTATAATATACAGGATCTCAAATATTTAAAATACCTGCTCACCTCTGCTGTCTTGGGATTGTCACCCACATCTGTAATTTTGACAGGTGTAGAGCGCTGGGACACAGCTCCTTCCTCCTCTTTATCCGTCCCAGAGTCATCATCAGAACTGCTAGACACAGCTTCCTCACTTGGGGGAGGAGGAGCACTTGCAGCAGTTTTTCGTTGCAATACAGTCTCTTCTCGATTTGCCTTACTGCTGCACAAAAATAACAAAAACATGTAAGTTGCAAATGCAATACACAGCATCCAAAACAAACTACTGATAACCAGCCAGAAATATATAAGCATAGTAATTGCCATGACAACGGTGGCAGATATAAAGATGGATAGATAGATAGCAGTAGAGGCGGCACTCAGCGTACTTTCATAACTGAAATAATGACACCACAGGCACGGCCAGAGTCTAATGTTTCAGATATATTTGCCTTTCCTCAGAGACTCTGAGGAAAGATAATTATATCTGAATTGTCAGACTGTAACCGTGCCTGCGATGTCATTATTTCAGTTATGAATGTACGTTGAGTGCCGCCTCTACTGCTACCTATGTATTTACCATTATCCTGGAGGGTACCACCTGATTGACTGGGATAGATATATATATATATATATATACACACACACACTGTATACACAGTATATGTGTATATATTTTTATATAAGCGTGCATATATTTTTATATGTGCTTATATGTATAGACGAATTATTTTATTAATGAACTCAATGTAATGAGATAATGCTGTGCTGCATATTTTTTTATTGGTTCATGAGTCCTATTTAACTGCCCTCAACAGATCAGCAGTCAGCCTCCTGATGAAGTCCTAGTGTTGAAATATATAAGGGCGTGGTCTGGTGATCTGTCTTTCTGTGGTTAGTGCTCTGGTGAAGAGGTCCTGGAGACGTTCAGAACAACAGCCAGGAGCATCATTCCATTACTCTGCTGTCAAACTCCGTGGTGGTTATTCGCTTGTTGTGGTACGCACGATCTGCTTGCTTTTATTTGCCAATAAATTTTATCTTGTTTATGCACGATGTGGCGCCCCCGCATACTTCTGTTTTGTTTATATATATATATAATATATATATATATGTATATATATATGTATATATATATATATATGCACACACATACATACATATGCACATATATACTGTGTATATATATATATATATATATATATATACACACACACACACACAGTTTTACTTGTGTCATCATTAGGCACTCAATCATGAAAAGCACAAAACATGTGAACCATTACACACGTGTATATGAAATTTTTCCTTCTCAAAAATAACCATATTCAAAATAATTAAATTACAGACTATCTAGAACTATACAAGTGGAAAATAGCAATTGACTCCTTGCAATAAGAGGCTTAAAGTGTATTCACAGGTCCGTCGACCTTCACCAGTATTGCCTATAAATGTCATAATACCTCCAAGTAAAAACGGCATATTCCATTACAAATGCAATTATTACAGGATTTTCATCGCCTCTCACTTCCTACACAGAAATCATTTGAACTGCTTATATTATTTATATGCTATGGACTGGTGATGAAAAATGTGGCAAATGAAATGCAACATAATTAAGGTTTTAAACAGACTGCACATGATCAATACAAAATATGAATTGGAACCAAGTGCAACTTAATTAACACAAAGCTAAGGCTGAAATAACTGGTTTCAAGAAATGTTGTGGAGATGATCACCTAAATAAGGTATGATGGTTATTTAAAAAAAAAAAAAAAGGCATCTGTGTTGTCTTATTAAGTATTTGAGAACTGTGAGGAAAAGCCTGACCAAAACAAATAACTGAAAATCCAAACATTAATGGGGAAAAGAGGGGGAAACAGCAACTGAGCCAAGGAAGAGCTGCAGGGCACATACTGCGCAGCATACCCTTTGGGTAATTAGTGCATTATAAATTGAGTGATAGAGTTAAGGAACAAACTCGAAGAAGCAAAGAAAATGAGAAATAGATAAAGGACATGGAACATGTTACAAAGTCATGGTGAAAACAAAAGCTGATGACAACAGTAAAATTTAATTTGCACGGAAATAAATTGCAGATACTGTACAAATGGAATGTATAAACTTATCTGTGTGTGTGTGATTATATATGATGAACTTCCGGTACGGCGCAATGCTCTGTTCTGTGTGTGCCGGTGAGGAATTGGGAGCATCGTGGTGACCGGCGGTGATGGCTTGCAGGTGCTCACACAGGTGAGGTCAGTATTGCTCATTAAGGGGGTATTTCAGTCGGGTTTTTGCCATGGTATGTGTGACAGTCTCTTGACAAAGGTGCTGACGCACCGAAATAGCTGTTGAGACCTGGATTATGTCTGTTATATGGCTCTCTCCGCAACCAGCAGACTGCTGATAAGTATAGCTTTGCTACATATGTATTGTTTTGCAAGCTCATGACTGCTTACTTGATGAAACAGTAAAAGTGACCTTTATTGGATTTCTAATGGAGTGACGATTTCTTTACGTTTGGGGCAACCTGGTCGCAGGTTTGCTCTAAGTGGATTGTTGATATATATATATATATATATATATATATATGTCAGTCAGTGGCTTAAGTTCATCCCAAACGCTTGGAGGCAAGTTATAATTTGGTGCCCCCCCCCATCACAACCGCTGACACTGTAATGTAGCATTTTGTATGCAGATACACCTGCAGTCGCACACAGAATATAGGCATGCCGCATATCATTTTAATCATCAGAAGCTGCTTGTGTGTCCTATTCGCATTTTGTGCAAATAAGATGCATTCGAAGGGAAATATTTTAACAAAAAGATGTTCGCCGCTACTGAGTCACATTGATATCACACGTTATGTGTAACGCGAATTGTAGCACACAGAGGATAGATGTATGGAGTGGGAAGTGTAGTTGTGGGTGAGGGGGTGCGCAGGGACTGCTGCACGGGTCTGAGGCTAGGGCTGCCGCCAGGGAGGCATGCGACGGGTAGTTGTGGGTGAGGGCTGGTCATGTCACACTCACATAAGAATCTGCTGAGGAGCAGCGACACCAATGAGTAGGGACAGGCTATAGATAGACGAAGGCAGCAGCTGATGGTCTGACACTGAGCTCTACACTAGTGTATGGTGGCTTCTCAGGTGCTGGGAAAAGGTGCAAAGTATTGGGTGGCCATGACGGTACACTCTGGGTACACAGATACAGCCCTAAGTGGGGTGAATATATTGTGGGCAGTGGAGGAGGTGCCCCTTCAGTGCTGGCACCTGGCGGCAGGGGCCTCCATTGCCTCCCATAGTTCTGCTCCTGTAGTCAGTCCAAGCTCACTGCTTATATTCAATACGGAAATGGGGGGTGCTCCATTAAAGACACAAAGGTCCCAAATATAACTCCAAAAGGATGGGCACTCACCATAATGAAGTAAAAAAGACACCATTTATTTAACTCATGACTATCAATACAGCAGGTCAGTCGACATTTCGGTCAAAACAGACCTTTTTCAAGACAGCAAAGTCACTAAATAAACCCACATCCCGCACTCACCCTGAGCTGACCTAAATAGCACCAACCATTAGCCTGTGGCTCCTCCCCCCAAAAGTACCAGGCTAAACAACAAGGAACTCTAACCAGTCAAAAGCGCTATGGAGTGAGCCTAACATTCACCACAGGCAGACACAACACTGCGCTTGACAAATGGACAAAAGATGGAAGACTAACCTGTCTCTTCAAGGCCATACAGTAGCACAACATTCCCTCGCCAGTGCAAATCGGAAGCGGCATGCGTTCCAGCAGGTGGAACGCACCACGACCGGAAGTGACATAGTAACAACAGTGACTAATGGACCCAGGCTGCGTGAGCGTTGCCTAGCAACTGTCATTAATGTAAAAACATTGCATTGCGAATAGTCACTATCTTATCTAAGTATTGTACTGCTACGAATAGGTACTAAATAAGTTGGCTCCTAGGTGATAATATACACCAACCATTAATATATCTTGAATGTAACTGTCACAAGCCACCACACTGTGAATGCAGGGCAAGACAAACATCGATGTGAATTTGCTGAAACTCCTCCTTTCTCCTGTCCATCATTCCGGGAGTGATCTGGATTAGCTCTTGCATCTATTTCCTCCTGGTGCGAAAGCTGCTCCGATGCCGGTGATAGAGTTTTCGTGTTTCCGGTTCTAGCATTGTCTCCTGTTATCCAGTCGAGCTCCAGTTCTCCTGTCTATATTGTTATTGTGCCGTTTGTGTCATCCAGGCGGCACACTTCACATAACATCTACCTGCCGTTTGTGTCATCTCGGCGGCACGGTCCGCATACCTGTCCTCTGCCGTTCTTGTCATCCAGGCAGCACGGACAGCACTCTGTGTCCAAGAGTGCGCAGTCCTGCATACGCTGCTTGTGTCAACCCGGTGGCACAGGCCGCACTCCGGCGTCAGCTGCTTCTATCAACCCGGCGGCTTAGGCCGCAGTCCAACATCAGCTGCTTGTGTCAACCCAGCGGCACAGGCTGCACTACAGTGTTCAAAGTATGCAATCCTCTGTGCCAACGCCTGTGTCTCTCCTGTGGCACTAGTCCTTCATCTGCCGCATTTAGCCAAGTCATACCAGCCCTCAAGGCTGCTGCACGGCCCAAAGGCTGCATGTTGTTCTACGGCCCAGCAAGCCAAGGCATACCAGGCGGAAAAGGACATGTAGCCCAGCTTTGTCCTGTAAAGTTGGGAATAGGCAAGGTCTAGTTGAGCAAGGGGAGGTACATCTAGGCCTGGCATCCATCTCCCCGGAAAATTCTGTCCTAATTACCACAGTGATTAAATTACCCAATGCTCAAATCTCCGTTCCTGCATTTGTCGATAGTGGAGCTGCGGATAATTTTATGGACATGTCCTTTTTCAAGACCTTGTGTTTGCATCCCGTGCCTTTATCCACTCCTGTGTTGGTTATCAGTCTGGACAGGACAAATCTTTCCAAACTCTCAGTTGTCTTCCGTACTCCTCCTCTGCAATTGTCCATTGGTGCTCTGCATCTGGAAGAATTATTGTTCCTCCTTCTTCAGTGACCGCTGGCTAAAGTCGCAAACCAGTGAGGTTCTAGAGTGGAGGTCTACCTGCTTCTCCCAGTGTCTGTCCCGACCTGTTCTTCTTGCTGCTGCCGTCTCATCCAAGTCTTCGTCAATTCCTGCTCCTTATCGTGACCTAGTCAACGTTTTCTCCAAGAAAAGGGCGGATATTCTGCCGCCTCAGTGCTTTCAACTGAGCCATCGATTTGTTACCATGTGCCAGGCTCCCTAAGGGCACATCATATGCATTATCCATTCCGGAGGATATAGCTATGCAGGAATATATTCAAGAGGCTCTGGATAAGGAATTCATTCGTCTTTCTAAATCCCCAGTAGGAGCAGGGTTTTTCTTTGTCCAGAAGAAGGATGAATCCCTTTGACCATGCACTGTGTAAGATCACAGTCAAGGATGCGTATCCCTTGCCACTCATCTCCGATCTCTTTGACCAACTGCGTGAGGCTTCCATCTTTTCGAAAATTGATCTCAAAGGCTCATATAACCTCATTTGCATCAGAGAGGGGCATTTAACACCCATTCAGGACATTTTTAAAATCTTGTTATGTCATTTGGCCTCTCCAATGCCCCAGTCATTTTTCAAGATTTCATTAATAAGGTTTTAAGGGATTTCTTGGGAGTCTTTTCAGTGGTCTATTTAGATGACATCCTCATCTATTCTAAGTTCATGGAGGAACATCGTAGACATGTGAGGCAGATCTTGCTGGATCAATGGAAAGATTACTGGATAACAATTTATATGCCAAACTGGAGAAATGTGATTTTGACGTGAAGGAGGTCTCATTCTTGGGCTATATTATTTCTTTGCAAGGTTTCTCTATGGATCCTGGCAAGGTAAAGGCCATCTTGGACTGGGAACAACCCACCACGCTGAAGGTCATCCAGTGATTTTGGGGTTTTTGCGAATTATTACTTCAGGTTCGTTAAGTCTTTCTCCTCCATAGTCTCACCCATCGCTGAGTTAACAAAAAAGGGAGCCAAGGTCGCTAATTGGTCGTCTGGGGCCATTCAAGCCTTTAACACTCTGAAGGCGGCTTTTGTGTTTGCTCCTGTCCTCCGGCATCCCTATCCAGAGTTTCCATCCGTTGAGGTTTACGTGTTTGAAATTTGAGTGGGCGCTATCCTTTTGCAGAAGGACGTCAAAGTTGGCAAGCTTCATCCGTGTGCTTTCTTTTCACTGAAATTCGATTCGGTGGAGAAGAACTATGATGTTGGCAACCAGGAGCTTTTGGCTATTAAATGGGATTTTGAGGACTGGAGGCATTGGTTAGAGGGGGCTAACCGTATAGTGACGGTTCTCACGGATCACAAAAATCTGGCCTAAATTGAAACAGCCGAGGTAGGCTCGCTGGGCCCTATTCTTCACCAGGTTAAATTATGTGATTTTGTTCCGACCTGGGTCTAAAAATATAGAAGTGGATGCCCTGTCTCGAAGCTCCTCCATCAGTCATCCTCCAAGGACCTCAGAAGAGACCATCATTCCGGCTACCAGAATCCATTCTGCTGTGACCAGGACCCTGGCAGATTCTCTCAGGGCTTGTCAGACTGAAGCCCCTCTTGAAAAACCGTCTGGTGTGCACTTTGTCCATGAGAGACTTCGCAAAGCTGTGTTGAAGGATTTTCACTCTTCTAAGGTGGTGGGTCATCCAGGCATTTCTAGAACTTTGGAACTTCTGTCCCGTTCTATTTGGTGGTAGTGCATGTCTCGTGACACTCGTGAGTTTGTTTTGGTGTGTGATGTCTGTTCTAGAAATAAGACTCTCCGGACTACTCCTTCAGGTCTGCTGTGTCCACAGCCTATGCCCTCTAAGCCGTGGACCCATATTGCGATGGACTTTGCTGTTGATCTCCCTATGTCTTCCCGTTCTGTCATCTGGACCATCGAGGACCGGTTCTCCAATATTGTGGCAATATATGTAATATTCTTTATGTACTTGATCATTTTTAAAATGCTCTATTAGCAAAATTTTAACTTCAGTTTTAAGAATATCAACTTTAAATTTGCCTATTTTATGCCAATGAGCAAAAATTATACTTTTCAAAATAATAAAATTTTGAGGTCTGTGAAATTCTTTAAAGCAAAAACACATAAGAAATAAACTGACCACTGAAAGAAATGCATTTAAATCTCTATTGTGTAATTCTTCCATCGCTATTCAGTGGTAGATTAATAGCAATATAAACACAAGTGATAATTGCATTATTGAAAGCTGAATAAGAGGTTTATTTATGAAGCGGAGAAAAGCACTTCACCCAGCGTTTTCACCGGAGAAAGGGTTTTTCTCAGCTTCTCTAAGCAGTGGCGTCCCTCCTTGAGGTGACACCCGGTGCAGGTAGGGGCGGGGATGGTGGTTCTGCATGGCACCATCAAAAGGGGGAGTGGCCTTGTGGGACAGGGGTCGTGGCTTCCCAGGTAGGGGGTGTGGCCTCACGGCCCAAACTCCTGTTTTAGTTACTCCAGGGGTCTGGGAGATGCGGGCTGCCCCCGGGGACAAGTCTGTTTGAAAGTGTCGGCTCCCTCACTGTGTCAGGAGCAGAGTGCTGCACATAATGCTACAGTGCAGTACCCGGCTCCTGTCACTGAGGAGTCGGCACTTTGGTGTCACCCCTCAGCCGTTGACACCCGGGTGCGGCCCACAGTACTCTTGTGACGCCACTGTCTCTTAGTTATCAAAAGGTTAGTACCTATTTACTAAGTCTAAGTTTATTATAGATATTAGATTTTAGAGCGCAACGGAATATGCTGGTGCTATATTAGTAGCTATTAATAATACTAATACTCTTTCCATGTAAGGGGAGACAGAGAAACTTAAAAGTCGGTCCCCCAACCTTTTTCATTCTTTTTTTTCTTTTATTTGCTAATGACAACATGGACTAAATAAATTTGTGAATATACTAGCTGATGTACCCGGTTTCATCCAGGTAAATCTTAGATATTTCATTTCCTTTAAACCATCTTAACTGCAATGCTTAGTTTATTTTATGCCCCTAGTGTAAAGGAGCCTGCTAGTAGAATTAATCTGCACATATTTCCTTGTCACATCCTTCAGTTAGCATGGGTGTATCTGGCACGACTTTTGGCAGAAGCCTTCTTGGTGGACAGGAAGAGGTGAGTGTCATACATGAAATAGGGGAGGGCTCGGAACAGACAGGCTCTGTCTCCTGTGATGGGAACAATGACGTGAGGCTAAATCTCCCCTTAACATGCAAATACTCAATTGCCATGTTTGAGAAGATTAAAAATCTAAATACAAAGCAAGTGAAGTATCTAAATGGAAAAAACCTAATCAAAGTGTTAAGTCCTTAGTGGCGACTCCAGAGGTGGGTCTGCAGCACAGTCCAATATTCAAATAAGTGAGCCACTGAAGCCGCCACTCGACCCAGACAATGAGCTTAGAAAGTGCTTACAGCACTTGAAACCTTTTGTTTTGTCACCCAATCACCTCGGTCAAGAGGAAATGTTTTACTACTTTTCATCCCTTAAGGGGTTGAAAATCAAAAAAGGGTTTGGGCAGGGCGTTGATGAGTCAGTCAGGTCATTCCACAGGGGACATTTTAGTCTTTTTCATCCCCTTAGCAGTTGAATCTCGAAAAATCCCTGCTTAGTGGGTGTCTTCGTCATGGAAGGCATTTACTCCTCCCGAATTACATGTTTCTAGGTCCAGGGGTTTGGGCTGAGCATTGACGAGTCAGTGGGTCAGGACATTTGTGTGTATGTATGTATATATATATATATATATATATATATATATACACACTGTAGATGTGGAAGAAAGAATCCACTTTAACATTTAATCAGATTTATAAAGACATTAAACTATATAAATAGTAAACCATTAAAACTATCTATTTATTGTAGTAGTTGTAGTAGTAAACATTCAACATCTTTTTTAATACAAGACCAGCTCCATTCACATAACTGGGTGCCCACAGGCTTTTATGGGTTATAAAAAAAAAAAAAAAAAAAAGGCAAATGTCCTCATTTCCCCTCTAGATTGACCAACTCTTTACTTCATAAAACCATGTAAGAATGGGCTTTATTGCTGGCATAAATATATATTTGCTCTGCTCTGCTAATGTTTCTAATGATTTCAAATGTCTCAGCAAACCATTTTATTTAGCCACAGGCAAAACATGTCCTGAATTGCTAAACTTTCTGCAAATTTCCTCTATTAACTAATTTCTCAAATTAATAGTATCATGTGGCCTTTATTTCTTTTATATTATTTGACTCATATTAGCCAGCATTATTGTAATATGCTACCCAAGGTCAAGTACTCATCTAAAAGACTATTTCCAAATAACTGGATCTTTTGTAGGTTATTCAAAAAGAAATAAATGTAAAAATGTCTGGAAAAACTGAAACAACTGCACAGTACATGTGAAAATGTAATACAATTATGAGGCTTAAACTCCAACAAGTTGTAATGTAATGCTAATTTGTATGGATTGCACGGAATGATTATAGCTACAGACCAGTATGCAGTCTAGGTAAACTACTTGAAAAGAAATTTGTTGATAATTAAAATCTGAATTTGTATTATGTGGCTACATGCCACAGACCAATGTAAATATTCATTGTTCTGACATTACACTGATCGTTTTGGGGAAGTAACCTGATCATAAATGATTTGCAGTGTTATTAAAAAAAAACAAAAAAACATTATCCTGAACATTTGCACACATGCTTAGCAATAATTATATGAATAAATAAATAAAAGCTGTGAATTGTGCGATCCACCATCATTATATTTATACTACGGCTCAAAATTTATATAATGAGATGTGAAGGCTAAAGGTGCCTATCCACTAGACGATTAAAATGAGCGATTGGGGGTACGTGAACAGTATTGTGGGTGCGAGGTCTGCACGGGGTGTGCCGAATGCAGCATGGCATCCTACATTGCGCCGTCGCCCCCTGCGTATGCACTTGCCAGTGCAGAGTCCCGTCGCCCATCTAATCGGCCAACTACACATTGTTCTGATGTGTAACCGGCCTTAAAGAGGAAGAAAAGATGTCCTTGGAAGGAGAACTTTTAAGGTATTTATTAAAATGGCAACAAATGTGAAATATTGTGAGAATAACACATTTAGTAGTGAATGATGTGCACAATAAAGAAAATTGTGAAGAATAGAATTTGGCTATGTCGCTTTGTTGTTTGTCTTTCCGTCCTGAATACCCTTTGCCAAGTGCCTGCGTGCACTTATGAGGACAGGTAGCAGAGGAACTTCCAAATGCGAAAGTTATTCTGTCATTAGGAAACAATGCTGTTTTCTCAGTAACAGGATTAAGTATTTTGTGCTATCCATACTCATGGACTTGCTCTATTGTATTTTGTTAAGCAGCCATATTGTTCCTACAGAGTTAGTGGATACCATCTTTATTGTTCAAATGCCCCTGAAAAAATGACACCGAAAAAGTGTAAATACTTAAATAAACCTGAGAGTTGTAGATCCAAAAGTACAGAAGCTGACACATACTTGGCGACTTTGCTGCTCCTTCCTCTGAGGCTCTGAATCTGTGTAAGAAGAAGTGCTACAATGTAGTGGCCATAGCTTTTTTTGTTCCAAATTCCGTTGTGGTTCATACAGTATACACACTCAGGTGCACAGATATACAAGTGTTGCATAGCAAATTACAGTAATCAGCACAGTCTGCTTGTGCATCCTAGCCGCATAGCATTGTGACAGACGCTTAGCATTGTGACAGACGCATAGCATTGTGACAGACGCATAGCATTGTGACAGACGCATAGCATTGTGACAGACGCATAGCATTGTGACAGACGCATTTTTGGCAAAAAAATATGCCAGACGCTAGCAGATTAGCACAGAAACTGCGTGGCGTATTGAGGCTAGATGTATGAGGAAACATCTGTAGGCCTAGCGTAATACCAAGTAAAAGAGAAAATAAATAATATGTGGGCACACCACCAAATGCTGCAGAGATGATCAAACACATCCTACTATGTAAGTAGGATTCCGCACACATTACAAAATGCATTAGTTGTGTCAGTGAAAAATATTGCAAATTGCTCTTTTAAATGTTTATATGAATCTTGCTACTACTTCAGTTGATTGTTCTATAACTTCACCATCACAAAGACGTAATACCTTCCAACATAGATGGCTACATCCACAGTCTACATTTTTTGCAACTCCCCCCACCATTTTATTGCCACAGTTTCAGGGGAATACATCCCAAAACACCAGTATATTTAGGCATTAGTAGTGCATGCCCTCAGGGACGGTCACCAAGCCATTGAAGTTGGGGGTGGGTTACGGGCCTCCTGAGGTCAGAGGAAGTACAGGTGGCAACCAGCTATCAATGCTGTACATTGGAGGCTGAGGACCAATAGCAGATGCATGGCCACAAACCATCAATAGCTTCCCGATGATTATCAGAAACCACTGATCACTGATGGCAAAACCGTCCATGGTGGCTGGTCAGTGAAAAGCAAAAGCACCTAATGCAACCACTTGGCTGCACACATGGGTAGCAGAGTCTATCTGGGTTATAGACAGGGTGACTGTCATAGCTGGATACCTGGGATGGAGGGGAGTAGATCTCCCACTGTTCCAGGGAGAAGTAGTGTAAAAGTAGTGGTCATAACCCAAGTGAGGCTGAGAGTAAATGGAGAGAAAGGGTCAGAGTCCAAGTGCAAACATCACCTCATAGAGCAGGGGTGAGCTGCAGTGGAGCATTCTGGAGTGAGAATGTAATTGAAGAGATACTGGACAGATAATAGAAATATTATATTGTTCAACATCCATGTAAGTGCCCTAAGGAATGAAAGGGTAATACCCAGCTAAGTTTTGGAAGTGCCTGCTGCAAGGGAGCAGTGAAAGGCTTATATGTACATGAATGTGGAACTACTGTGCCCAGGAGAACCCTATATGTCACATGACAAGAATATACATTTAACCATGTTGTTTACTGAAGTAACTGAAGATCTGTGTTGCAGAAGTTCGGGGTTTGTGGACTGTGATATACTGCAACCATATTTGTGTTAACTGTGTAAAGATGAGATGTATACACTGTAAGCAGATTAGCAATGACCACCTAAGAGTTGTGCTGGTTGATGCAAATTTTGAGTATATTTAATTCATTTATTTGTAACTCCAGTAATGTGCTACAGTTAAGAAGACAGGTAAATAAAGAGTTATGTTCTGTAATATAGACATGGTCGGGCACACACCTTATTGTGATATCTAATGCACTGAAATGCTACAATACCTGGGTCCACATTTACAAGAGATATGCAGTTATGAGACCGGTGGACGCATGGCCGCCGGTCTCAATACCGACACTGCTGTAAAAATTACATGAGTCCTCTGGTCACTTATGTCCACACCCAAGAGATAAACAGGGCATAATCCAGGTGAGAAGAAAACACAAATAGGGGCGCTCCAGAAATAATGGGTGTTGTCAAAGGCAGCTCACCTAGAAGGATAGGCCAATCCTAAATATGGAATACAAGGACAGATAACCAAGGAGCGCTGATGAAAAACACTGATATGACTGATGGAAAATAAATTTGATTCAATCAGATTAAAATATATAAAATTTAATGAAAAAGAATGAATGAAATGAATGAATAATAATAAACCTTAGTAGTCCTGATGGTTGGAGTATACATTCAATTGAAACAAGTTATCACACATGTGACACATATATCATATGAAACAAGCAATATTCTAGGTATAAGGAAGACAGTAAAAAAAGATGTGCATGAAAAAATAGTCCCTGATTCAGAGCCGCTCGTAAGCGGCCACTCGTTCGTTCTGACCGATGTTCGCACATCTGCGCATGCGTACGGTTTTTAATACGCATGCGCGAACCAGTCAGTGCGGCCGAAAATCGTTTGTTCGCTATATAGCGAATGCCTGCTATTTTGAGTGACAGAAGGAGGCGTATGTGGGTGGTAACAGGGGAAGGTGCTTGAAAACAGGAGTGTGGAATAAGATCGCAGGCGTGCTTAAAGGTCAAAACGGGCGTTTTAAGGGAGTGCATACTTAATACAGCAGCGTCATTGACCACGTCACTTGGTTTTTTTTTACTCAGAACTGCTCGCAAAATAGCGGTTGAAAAAACCAGCCACAGGAATAGCGAGCAGTTCATACGCTGTTCGATGTACTCGATTAATCTAATAAATAGCGGACATGACGTATGGTGCGAGCGGCAAGGGGGCGTATTTTTCAAAATTACAACCGCAAGTTTTGCTCGCTCGTTCAGACTTAGAGGCGTGAACAGACCGCAATTAGCGAACAGTTCATTTGAATAGCCACCCCTTGTTTTAGAACGAACGACCGCAAATAGCGAGCGGCTCTGAATGAGGGCCATAGTCCTTTAGGAAAACATGTAATCCCAATGAAGAAAAAACAAAAAGTAAAAAATATTAAATAAAATTGCTGTCGATATAAGCTGGAATGCAGTATATTGTGATGAGTAGAGCTTTGTGATTAAAAACTCTGGTTTATTTGTTGAAACCAGTGAATGGGGATTCTTACCCGATAATAGAAGGATGATCAGGTATCACCATAATGTCCACTAGCTGCTTAACAGTCCGTCCCGGACCTCTGACCAGGTTAAGGAAAACATTATTGGTTTTTAAAATTCCTAGGGGTCGTAAACTGCCGTCCTGTCTACCACTGTAATGCCACTCTGTGCCATGTTGGAAGCTGAACTGTCACATGTTAGTGCCACCCACTGCTGTCGTTTAGCTTAGTCAGTCAGCTAGCTGCTGGATGCAAACTTTTGGCCCTAAACTAGATGAAAAAAACCAATATTGTGAGCTGTGAGGTGGTCAAAATTGACTGGAAATAAATGTTATTGATGTTAATACTGTAGCAACAAAAACAGGCCTAAAGTATGTGATTTTAGCTGTTTTTATGATTTTTTTTGAAAAAATACAGACCCAAAACCAAAACACGTAAGGGGCAGTTTTGGCAAAACCAAAGGAATTGGTATGACATGCCGCTGGACCTAAGACCGGCGGATATAATACAGACGCCGGAAGCTAGACGAGTGAAGCTCCCGACAGGGTGAGTATTCCTAACCCATTACCCCCCCCTAACCCTTCTTTAGGGGTGCCTAACCTCCCCCCATAGTGCCTAACTCTAACCTCCCCCCAGGGGTGCCTAATCCCCCCCTTCCTGCACCTTAAAAGAAACCCTCCCGGGGGGTGCCTATCCCTAACCTCCCCCCTTAGTGCCTAACCCTAACCCCCCCCTTTCCCTAGCCTAACACTAACCTTCCCCGGGGGAGGGGTGCCTAACCATAAGTCCCCCCGGGGGTCCCTAAACCTAACCCCCATCCCCGAACTAAGTGTCAGTATTTCGACGCCTATGTTAAATCCCTTGCTGGGATTACGCTGACGGGAAGCCGGCTTCCTAACTGCAAACCAAAACCAAATCCAGATCCAAAACACAAGGAGATACAGATCCAAAACCAAAACACGGGCGTCGGTGCACATCCCTAGAAGTAATACATCAAGTCTGTAGTTATATAAATTATTATCAATTTATTATGAGATACGCAATGACTAATATTTTTTAAACAAAATTGGTTTAAAACAAACAAAATTCGAGATGTACAAAGCTTGTTTTGGTAAACAAAACACACAGTACAAAATCTTCCATCTAATACAAAATAAGCTCTCAGAATCTATTTTGCTTCATTTAAATTCCAAGTATTGTGGTCAATTTTCTATGGAATAATCTAGCTCGCTATAATTACATGGGAAAAAAAATAACCGTGCCCTTAGCCTCTTTGTAAGAGCTAAAAACAAAATATACATATACAAATCAAGCTTCAGCAAATACTACATACTCTTAGTGTAATATTCATCATGTTGTCTTGTCTAAACCAACCAGCTTAACAATTAAAGAAAAATAAATCGTATTTGTCCAGAGAGACAAAAAACATGAAAGTGGGCCTGATTTAGAGCCGGACGCTATTTGCGCTCGCTCGTTCAGAAAAAGGGGCCGGATATTTTAATAGAGCGCTCGCTCTTTGCGGTCTGTTGACGCCTCTATGTCTGAGCGAGCGAACGAAATATGAGCTCGCTATTTTGTAAAGACGCTCCCTGGCCGCATCATACGTCATCTCCGCTATTTATTAGATTAATCGAGTACATCGAAAGGCGTCTGAAATGCTCGCAGTGCTTGTGGTTGGATTTTCCTACCACAATCATGCGAACAGTTCAGGCTAAGAGACAACTAAGTGACGTGGCCAATGACGCTGCTTTGTAAATTATGCACACCCTTAAAACGCCCGTTTTGACCGTTTGGCATGCCTGCGTTCGGATCTCCACTCCCCGTTTTCAAGCACCTTCCCCTGTTACCACCCACAAACGCCTCATCCTGTCACTCAAATTAGCAGGAACTGGCAATTTTGCGAACACATGTTTTCCGACCGCACTGACTGGTTGGCGCATGCGCATTACGACCCATACGCATGCACAGATGTGCGAACATCGCTCGGAGCGAACGAGCGGCCGCTTATGAGCGGCTATGAATCAGGCCCTCAGTTCCTTCATGCTTTTAAAAGACATCTGAAAAATATAACAGCAGCAGTAGTACAATCAACTGCGCTGTTTGAGAGTTGCAATATTGTAGACATATTTCTCAGGAGTAAAGGTGCGTATCCACTAATAGATGGAGAATCGAGAGCAAGATTACAACATCGTAATCGTGCTGTCGTTTCACAGACTGTGATGTGCCTACACTGAACGTTCAGTCGTTCAGTGCAGGCACATCCATCATCCCCGTACATGCTGAAGCTGACGTGATCACGTGCATCGTTGGTCGTTTTTGACATTTCAATGCACGATTTGCGGCCGATTACTGAGCGATTGCACAATTACGATGCCGTAATCATGCTATCGCTCAGTAAGGTCGCATAGTGGATACGCACCTTAAGACAGCAGGCACAGAGCACCTAAACAATTTTCTAAAACAACTGAATTGTTTTGACAACCAATATATACCACTATCTGACAAACGTAAGGTGAGGATGTGCACATATTTTGTGAAAACCAGGAGACTGGCTTAGGAAAGGCATGATACACTCTATAACACATAGGGTTTGATTCAGAGCCACTCGTTCGCTCCGAGCGATGTACGCACATCTGCGCATGCGTATGGGTCGTAATGCGCATGCACCAACCAGTCATTGCGGTCGGAAACCGTGCGCTCGCACAACAGCGAGGGCCTGCTAATTTGAGTGACAGAATGAGGCGTTTGTGGGTGGTAACAGGGGAAGGCGCTTGAAAACGGGGAGTGGAGATCCGAACGCAGGCGTGCCAAACGGTCAAAACGGCGTTTAATGGGAGTGCATAATTAGTAAAGCAGCGTCATCGACCACGTCACTTGGTTGTCTTTTAGCCTGAACTGCTCGCAGTGATTGCGGGAAGTAAAACCTACCACAAGCACTGCGAGCAGTTTAGACGCCTTTCTATGTACTCGATTAATCTAATAAGCAGCGGAGATGACGTATGATGCAAACGGCCAGGGGGCGTCTTTACAAAATAGCGAGCGCATGTTTCACTCGCTCGCTCAGACATAGAGGCGTCAACAGACCGCAAAGAGCGAGCGCTCAATTTAAATAGCCGGGCCCTTTTTCTGAACGACCGTTCGCAAATAGCGTCCGGCTCTGAATCAGGCCCATAGTCCTCTTAAATTGTCTGGCAGATTATCTAAATATAAAACAAGCATTAGCATTTTTGGATAATGTTTGGGGTTACTTTATGCTGACTATGCCAACAGAATCAGAACTACCGGCGGCGCAGCTGGTGCACCGCACCACTGGCCTGTGGTGATGTCGGGGGCCACAGCCAGATGGCCTTGGCTGGTCTGCTGACAGTTGTGCCGCTCGGTGTGGTGACTTGCCGGTGTGAGTAGCAGTGGTAGGGGGCAGGGATGGAATGTGAATATTTGTTGGCCAGATGTTTTCTATATATTTTTTTTTAACGCATTTTTATTGAAACCCTGTATAAAAAAAAAAAGATTAATATTATAAAAAAAATATTACAGCTTCAGTTTTACATTTGATAAAATAAACAGTTCTTCATAAAAATACATAGGATACAATAATAATAATAATAATTTAAAATCAATTAATAACTTACAGAATATCACAATTTACATCACCATGCAATTTGTGGTAAAGGGGGTAAGAGTCACAAGGCGGGAGCAAGAACCCAGCAAAGCACCAATTGAAATAAACAAAATCAAAATATTTTTCAGTAGAAGGGATTCAAATATGTTCTTCTAAGAATCCAAAATAATCGGAGTGTCATTAGATAATACACGGAGGCTATACCATTGAGTATGTTTAAGTGATGCATGTATATGCCTCTGAAAATCACCACAAAGATAGTAGGTATTGAACCAGAAAAAGCGCTAATAGACTAGGGATGTGCAGGCTCGGATAGGTTCGAGTTTGCACGTTAAGTTCGGATTTTTCCCTCCAAAAAAACGGAACTCAGAAAGAGGCTAAACGTCATCTTACATGGACGAACATCATCATTCCTGGACTATTTTTCCCTCCAAAAAAACGGAACTCAGAAAGAGGCTAAACGTCATCTTACATGGACGAACATCATCATTCCTGGACAAAAGTCCAGGAATGATGATGTTCGTCCATGTAAGATGACGTTTAGCCTCTTTCTGAGTTCCGTTTTTTTGGAGGGAAAAATCCGAACTCAACGTGCAAACTCGAAACTATCCGAGCCTGCACATCCCTATAATAGACTGACATAAAATTTGCAAAGGATCACCAAAGTGTGTAACACATCTAGTGGGGACACAGGATAAATCACCTAAAAGGAAGTCCATATACTAATCCTTCAGTCTGGAGGATACAGAAACCATATATGGCTAGTGTAGACACACAGGATATGTATCGGCTGTGTCAGTGTTGTCATCCCCCTAGTTGGACCCTGGTATCCAGAACCAGGTACCACTATCCTTCATTTCATCTGGGACTTGGTGCTGACATCTGCTGGGACCTATTTGCTGATTCTGACCAGAGGAGATTTATACATGCTTTCATTGGTTTTTTTATTTTGTAAGTGTTATCTGTGATTAAAATTGTGCCATTTTAAAGGAATCTGCACTATTATTGTTCTATCTTCTATGTGCCCTCCTATGCCCTGGCTGATCTACTGCATTGAGTGATCAGGAGCTGGAAGGCATTTCTTATACAGAAATCCAACATTGGGATTTAAAAGGAGGAATGAAGAGGTTATCCGTCACATATCCTGTGTCTCTACACTAGCCATATATGGTTTCTGTATCCTCCAGACTGAAGGATTAGTATATGGACTTCCTTTTAGGTGATTTATCCTGTGTCCCCACTAGATGTGTTACACACTTTGGTGATCCTTTGCAAATTTTATGTCACTCTATTAGCGCTTTTTCTGGTTCAATACCTACTATTTTTGTATTCATTTTGAAGTATCTGGGTGTGTAATTTGCTTGTACTAGAATATAGCTGCTTTTGAGTCTTATTGCGCACTCTTTCAAGCTATTCTCTTTGTTTTATATTGTCTGAAAATCACCAGACAGTGTTGAGATATAGCTCTTCAAGGTCTCAAAATATTTAGAAACACAGATATTCTTTTTCAGTTTGGTCACTCTCCAATCCATATTGATCACATGGAAAAGCTCCCGAAACAACTTAAAAGTAGGAGGAGTAACACTCATCCAAGCCTATAAAATTAGTTTCAAACCACAGACCATGCCAATGCATACATGCCGACTATCTGGCTGCCCCTTCCGGGAGGGAGCAGCCAGATCGGCATTACTGGGGGGCGTGGCCAGCAAACAGGGGCGGGGCCGGCCAGATGACAAGTTTTTGCGGGCGGGGCGGAGCCACGCGAGCACGTAATTTTGGCCCCGCCCCCGCTACACACTGCCGATATTACAGGCAGTGTGAAGCAGGGGGCGGTGCCAAAATGACGCGAATCGCGTCACCGCCCCTCTTTGCTGCCGGGGTTTTTACAAGTTATTGCGGTGGGAAAGGAGGGATCCGCAGCAGCCGGGAGACTTGCCTACCATCCCAGGAGATCGGGAGCGGCACCCGATTTTCGTGAGGCTCCCGACCAAATCGGGAGGGTAGGCAAGTATGTGCCAATGTAGTCAGCTAAAATTAAAGGAATTCATTATTGTTGCCCACACCTGCCATTCCGTGCAAATTACAGTTCTCACTGCATCCTCATACTGTATATACAATAATTTACAGCACATACAATCACCTTCCAGTGGGTTGTTACAATAATCACTTAATTTTTCACACCCCATATGCACCCATTCTTCATTTTTGTTATAATTATAATGACAGGAATAGGAACAAGGAACTGTAATAACAAAATAAAGCATATCCGTTCCAGCTGTTATCCACATAGGACCTGATACTTAGTCGCACACAATGCCAATGTTCACGCAGTTAAGTGATTATTTGCAACTGTGCATTTGTGAAAAGTTTTGAAAACCCCACATGTGTTACACAGAGTGTACGCACAAAGGAGCGGAGATCAGTACAGACCGTATTAGAAAGGTAGTGGAAAAATGTTGGACTAGTGATGACTAGAAATGCATGCTACAATGGGCTGTTCAGTGGGCGCGTTATGGGAGTGTCCTGAATGTGTTAATGCAAGTGGTGCTGGCACAGCTGCAAGTATAGGAGGCCATGGTCAGAGAGAGAAAACTGCACCTGCCATAGGGCCGATGGTGGTGTATAAGGATGCACCAATCGGTACTACAGCAAGCACGGGCGCTAAAAGTGGACGTCTCAGTCCTTACACAGTCGGCACATGGATGTACACAAGCGAAGGAGTATTCCATTTCCATAAACTCGCAGACGGGTGACCGCCAAAACACGCTGCTGCGTTTGCTTTTGCATGCAACTCAGAATCAGGCCCGTAAACTCCTTTTCTAATTCTGGGTTAACCTAGGATGCAGCCCCCACACACACAATAGTTGTAACTAGCAAGTTTGTCCTACCTTTCTCTTACATTCACTTCAGGAACCCTTAAACCAGGCAAACATATCTGAAATCTGTGTTTCCAACACACACACCTACACTTTCAAATCAAACACATGTAAACAAGCTCATCTTTCGGTTGATGCTGAGCGAGAACTGCACCTTTCTTAAATTGCTCAGCGCATACCCTGAGCACCGACTGAACGTATACACGTGTGCAGATTTGTATGATTTTCAATGCGTTATTTAGAACTTTCCACATATATTTTATTGTGGATTTTATCGAATGCATTTTAAAGTGGTTTTTGCACCCATCTCTACATCAGCTCCATTTTCTGCATGATAGATGCCAAGCTTGTGTGATATTTTCAATGAACTGAAGTCATATAAATATTGGTACAACTGTCAAAATGTCATAAGCTACCTGAGCACTTATTTGTGAACTTTACATAACCATATTACATAAACGAAGCAATAAACAATAGAGACTGGTCGCTACAGGATTGGAATTATGTTGGTATATTTAAAAAACAATCATACACACAATATATTTCAATACGTCCCTTATTAAGTGAGCGAAGTCCTTAAGTTGTCCTTTCCTTGTATCAGTGATGATTCACTCCATTCGAATGGGGATAATATGAAAAAGATAAAGGGGGTCATTCAGACCCACTCGCAAGCAGCAGTACGCTCGCAAGTGGGTCGATGTTCCCCACTGCGCATGCGCACGACGGAGGGAGCTCCGTCGTGCGCATGCGCGAGACCCGGACTGCGACAGCCAAGCTGTCGCTCCGGGTCTCGCACCAAAGGGGGCGTGCTGTCGATGGTGACTGACAGCACGCCCCCCTTTGGTGGGCGTGCCTCCCAGACGGAGGCGTTCCCATGGGAACACCTACCATCTGAAGCCGGCCCCACTGACATCACTAGTGATGTCAGTGGGAGTGATTTTGGCTCTGATACAGCCAAAACCACTCCAGGACTTGTGGCTGGGAAATTCCGTCGCAAGTCCGATGGTCAAGACCATCGTGACCATCTTTTTGGACGCTCGTATATGCTGTGGGTGGTCACCCACAGCTATACGAGCGTCCAGGAGGACGCTCCATTTTAATGGAGGAGGGCCCTGATTCAGAGCGAGCGCTCTGGTCAGAGCGTCCGGCTCTGAATCAGGCCCAAAGTCCAATGTGTAGTAATTTCTTAATGAATAGAGCAAAATTCCATTTTACTTTTTTTGCACTGCACTCTCCCTAATAACTTATTAATACAGAGCACCCCTCTGAATCCATGTCTGGAGGACTTTCCTTGTTGGTTCCTCACAGTTTTATCTTTTGGTGCAAGACCCCTAAATCCACCAGAAAGGGTTGTAATTCTCCCAACCAACTGCTCCCATATTGTGCCTTTATTGCAGAGCCCTGTAAACTTCGTTATCTACCTTTTGTTTATACTGTATGTGTGATTCTGGACTCATCATATCCTATATCCCTATAACCTGCTGTTCCTCTCATCTCTCACCTCTGACATTAGATGTTGGACAGCCTGGCAAGCCATGTCAGCATGAGCCTGAGTGACAAGACGAGTTAGGGAAAAAGGCACTGACTGTGACTATATCACTTCCTATTGTACATCTGGCGCATCACCGTTGTTTTCCTCAGTAACTGAAACAATGTCACACAAGAAATCTACTCTCTCATCAACTCCCTCCATGTTTGTGAAAAAAGATAGCGCTTCTTCAATTGAGCAATATTCCGGCTCTTCTCCTGACTCTGAAACGAAGGATCTGGCTCTTACTGGAATTGCATGCTTTACTCCTGAACTGAGGCACCTCTAGAAGTTCATCATCCAATCTGAAATGCATGCTGACAGATGATGCCTTATGACAGAGATTGCATTTCAGAGACCTAAACCACATTATAACCAGCTCCAGAGGGATCTTCAGTTTTTATCACTTCTTTACCAAGGAAAAGTTCTTGGCCTCTAAACGCAATGCATGAGTAGCAAGTGTAGTCCTCCCGAAATGTGGTTTATGCCAATAATTGGCAGCAGCTAGGCGGGTTATTACTCAGGCTCTTCAAAAAGCAGCTTGTGCTAACCCTTTTCGTTTCGTTTTCGTCAACGTGTTTCGCTCCGTATCCGCAGCATTTTCAAGGTCTTGCTACTCATTCAGATTGGATAAGCAAGGAGGAAAGCACCTGGCACAAGGAGGTGCCGCAATACACTTGGTCACCGTGGTCTCCCTTAGTGCTGGAGGAAGGATTCGTAAGAGCAGTGCACTGCAGCTGGTGGTAGAGACCCTAGCCTTTGTTCTAGCTACAGGCCAATCTCATTGTAACATGAAGATTTCAAGCTGTTTGCCAAGATACTTGCAAACAGAATGGTTGTGGTTGTAACCAACCTTATTCATCCTGACCAAGTTAGGTTCATTCCTGGATGTCAAGCTTTTGATAACACCAGGAAAGTTAATGACCTTATTTAAGCAGCAAGTGAGTTGGGGACCTCTGCTCTGGTGATGCTATTATTTGGCAAGGATATTCTTCTTGCCATTATAGAACTCTGCAGGGTTCATTCCCCTCCATCTTAAATTACATTAAAATCTATGAGCAGCTATCCAATTTTAAAGTTAATTCTGATAATATAGCAAATTCTAGCTCTTAATATTGCCTCTTCCGAGCAACAATGCCTCCAAGCTAATTTTCAGATAAAATGGCAGCCCCAGAAAAATTAATATCTAGGTATTTACCTAACAGAGTGCTACAACCAACTTTTCTGCTGCAAATTTCCCACTGTAAATAGGCTATTAAAAAAGACATCTGTGCATGGCACAGTCAATGTATCCCCTGGATAAGCAGAATCGTTAAGGTAAAAATGAATGCCTTGCCCAGGTACCTTTACCTATTCCAACCCATGCCAGTCAGAGTCCCCTCCAATGTCTTTAAAGATCTTTAACAGCACATCTGGTGTTTTAGCTGGTCCAGAAGGAGCCCCAGAGTCCACATCAGAGTTTTATATAGACATGCTAGAGATGGTGGCCTCAGCCTACTATGCCTAGACAAACATTATCTTGTAACTCATCTCACACAGGTTGTACTCTCCAACTCTAATTCTCACTCCAGATGAGTAGACATTGAGGCTAGCATTCTACATATGGAATCTCCATACACTCTATTTTGAATGGAACCAAAAGACAGATCTCAGTCACTCCTTACCATTAGTACATTAGTATTGCCCCATAGACACTGCATGTTTGTCAGAATTGCCAGACACCCAGTAATATTTAAACACACTCCCCCTCTTTTGTGAATAGGTCATGTGACAAGGCAGCCAGCCGAAATCTTACCCCAGCCGGGTACCGGCACTGCAGTCTGAGGATTCCTCACAGCGGTATCAGGGGAGGGAGAGCAGCTTGGGACTTCCAGTGGGCAGGCAAACAAAGTCAGCAATGGGCTATTTCCAAAATAGAATCACCAGAGGGTATATGAGCACCCTAACATGTTTCACAACCACTCCTGTTGGCCGTTTCTTCAGAGGGTTTTTTTAGTGTCGGTGGTTTTCCACGATTGGTTGTTGGAGGTATAAATACAGTAACTCACTTTAAAATACTAATGCAATACTAATAACCTGCATCTTCTATCTGCACACTACAGGAATATTATATATTATATCATAATATATGGGCTCAATCTCATCAGAGGGTATTATATTAACTAATCATTGACATTTCATATATGTTTTTTTTACTTATGTGCATTTTGTTTTAACACATTGTACTCCGTTTTTTAAGACACTATGGGCTTGATTAATTACGCATCGCTATTACGCACGCAGACGGCCAATTGTTGCATACCACGCATGCATCACAGGGCATGTGGGCTTCACTGCCCTGCATGGGACCACGCAGACCCATCGTAGAGTGATTGAGAGGAAGCAACTGGGGCTGTTGACATGGGGGCTCAGCGAAACGCAGGTGTGTCAGTGTGTTTGAACGCCGTTACAGGGGCGTGCATAAATTAGCCACTACGATGCCATACACAGCTTGGGCTTTCACTACATGCAATGAGGTTAGCAAATTCTGAGTAATGTCAGACCTGTTGTAGTTGTGCGTTAGGCTCCAATGGTACTCAATGTTACCGATGGTTTTGCAGACTTGCAAAGCATTACGCATATGAGTAAAGGGAAGTGGGCGCCCTTATGTTGTGCTGCGACGGCATAGCGATTGCAAACATTACCATATTTTTGCAGTGGATCTGCGTGCATAATCGCAGCTGCGATCGCAATAGCGATCCGTAATAAATTAGGTCCCACATGTGCTTTCTTTGAATGGTTTGTGTGTCATTCTATTTGTGTTCATCATTAGGGGGTAGGCAGGGGCTCGCTCAAATTCCAGTCTGGTAAACTGTTTAATCAAGCAGCAGGAAGCAGGCATGTGCAAGGTCAGGCCACGATGATGCGATTCAGCACTAATCACATCACCGACTCCCGCACTGTGGGGGTTTCTAAATTTACTCTGGTGGGGGCGGGAGGGTCGGCGGCCACCGGGAGGCTTGCCTGCCTTTCCGGGGGGCCGGGAGCGGCACCCGATAACCGAGAGGCTCCTGGCCAAATCGGGAGGGTAGGCAAGCCTGTGAGTGCCCAATGAACCATCTTTCACTGAAAGTCCCATCAGGTCGCTTCAGTGGAGGCGCCAGGGCTCTTCCCATGCTGTTCAGTTTTTCCTCAAATTTTGCTACTGTTTCCTCAATATTGCATCTTAGATCGCATTTAGGGCCTGATTCACTACGAATCGCTATTCTGCTTATGCACACGCAACGCAGTTGCTACTATCAGAGGTGATATGTAAATGTTTGCATTCGCATTGCGATCACAGCCTAACATAAGGACTCCCACTTCCCCTTACTCACATCCGTATACTTGGGCAACATAGCAAAACAATCGGTAACATCGGGCCCATACACACAGTTAAGGCAGGTCAGACCTCACTCAGGAATTGCTAACTTCAGCGCACGCTATGAGGCCTCAGTCTGCGTATGGTATCGCAGTGGCTGATTTATGCACGCCCATACAATGCCGTCCCAACACACTGGCTCCTGCATTCGCCAGACCAACCCCCGTGACCACCCACAAACGGCACTTCCTGACAATCACTCTGCTATGGGTCTGCGTATCCTCTGTGATCACACTCCCGATCGCAATAGCTTGTTCGCGCACACTGCGATGCAGACAAATGCGCAGAACATAACAATTGGCCAATTGCATGCTTATAAGCAACTGCGTTCCTTGCTGAATCAGGCCCTTAGTGTGCCAAGTACTTACAGATGTGTTCACAACATACATCTTACCTCCGTGCGCTACAAGTCACGTTAAACATAACGCATGATCGGCATGCGACTCGGTATCGCAGTGTCTTTTCATGTATCTTCAACTGCAACTTATTCACAAAATGATGCAAATAGGATGCACAAGCCTCAAAATTATATGCAGCATGCCTATATTCCGTGTGCAACTGCAGGTGTATCTGCATGCGAAATGCTACGTTACAGGGTCAGCGGCTGTGACACTGTAACATAGCATTTCACATGGAAATACAAAAAGAATTAGTAATGGTAACATTTGTGTGCTTCTGAA
The DNA here is from genome assembly GCA_031769625.1 of Taudactylus pleione. NCBI lineage: Eukaryota > Metazoa > Chordata > Amphibia > Anura > Myobatrachidae > Taudactylus > Taudactylus pleione. Next base: position 9,906,955 of record JAUIMM010000045.1, on the reverse strand, counting down.
GGTGTGCTACAAGAAAATGACTGCTGCTCTCTGGCACACAGATGTACTCATTACTTATTCTCCTCCTCACTGTCAAAGACAGACAAATGGCAGAGAGTCAGACAGAGGAAGGTGGGTGAAAGAAAGACGTAAGAGAAAGAGAAAACAGAGAGAAGATTTAGGGGTAAATGGAAGGGGATTAGGGAATAAGAGACAGAGGGCCAGCTCAAGTGCCATTCACGTGGAGCAGTCACAAAAGAGTGCCACCTCATAGGAGGTGCAGTGTGGCTGCCGCTGGGACCAATGATGGACTCTGATCATCAGTCATGTGCCCGCCCTCTGCAGTGCACATAAAATGTGCCATTGTGAGCAGCAAGCCGCTGCTCTCAGCATTCAGATTTCAGAGTTTGACAACGATCCCTTAAGCTAGGCTGCGATTGGAGGATGCCTGCTGTGATTAGGATAGCATGTCAGATCTCTTTTTGTTTCATTTCATGCATGGGATGAGGGCATACATGCCTACCCTCCCGGTTTTCGCGGGAGGCTCCCAGTTTTTCGAGTAACCCCCCGCACCCCCGGAAGGGTAGGCACTTCTCCCACATTCTGCCCACTTGCTAGAGAAGTGGGCAGAATGGGGACAATTTCTGCAGCGATCGTGGGTCCCCATGTAGGGGACAGGACTTAATGACGCGATTCATGAACAGAATGAGATAGAAAGTTAAATGTGGTATGTTGAACTTAAGTATTTTCCATGTAGTTGCCCTGCAGAGCCATACATTTCTGCCAGTGTTTCCGCAACCCATCATTATAGAAGTCCTGCGATTGCCTCGAGAACCACTGTTCCACTTCCAGAATTACATAATTTGTGTTATCAAATCACCTAGCCCAAAGTGGCTTCTTCATCTCAGGGAAGACCAAGTCGTCGCTGGGTGCGAGATCAGGCGAATAGAGGGGATGGGGCAAAATTTCATAGCCACACCTGCCGGCTTCCACAGTGGATGCTTGGCTGGGATGTGTGTGTGCAGAGTCATCATCCACTGCTAAAGTTCACATCGAGTTTGCTTGTGAAAAGGGGGGTGTAAGCAGGGAACCTGTCGTGATGACCCTTTAGATATGTGCAGTTGCTCATGCATAATATTCCACTCACTTCCATAACTAAGACCAACTTCTTTCATGATCACTTCAATGGTCATTTGTCTGTCTTCCAGGGCAAGAGCCTCCACTTTCTTCACCGTGTCAAATTCATCCGTGATTGAGGGTCTCCCAGATTGAGGCTCATTGGAGAAGGACATGTGTCCAGTTTGAAAGTTCCTTTTCCACCTCACAACAGTGTCATATGATGAACTTCTATCACCATAAACAATCACCATTTCATCATGATTTGATGGGTAAAGTTATTTTCTCTGATGAATCCCCTTTCAGATAGTTTGGGGCATCTGGAAAAAAGCTTGTCCGGAGAAGGAAAGGTGAGCGCTACCATCAGTCGTGTGATGTCATGCCAGCAGTAAAGCATCATGAGACCATTCGTGTGTGGGGTTGCTTCTCAGCCAAGAGAGTGGTCTCACTCACAATATTCCCTAAGAACACAGTCATGAATAAATAATGGTACATCCTCCAAGAGCTACTTCTCCCAAACACCAAGAACAGTTTGGTGGCATACAATAACTTTTCAAGCATGATGGAGCACCTTGCCATAAGGCAAAAGTGATAACTAAGTGGCTCGGGGAACAAAACATTGAAATGTTGGGTCCACAGCCAGGAAACTCCCCAGACCTTAACCCCATTGAAAACTTGTTGTCAATCCTCAAGAGGCGGGTGGACAAACAAAACCCCACAAATTCTGACAAACTGCAAGCATTGATTAGGCAAGAATTAGCGGCCATCAGTCAGTATGTGGCCCAGAAGTTGATTGACAGCATGCCAGGGCGAATTGCAGAGGTCTTGAAAAAGAAGGGTCAACACTGCAAATATTGACCCTTTGCATAAACTTAATGTAATTGTCAATAAAAGCCTTTGACACGTATGGAATGCTTGTGATTTTACTTCAGTATACCATAGTAACATCTGACAAAAAGGTCTAAAAACACTGAAGCAGCAAACTTTGCGAAAACCAATACTTGTGTCATTCTCAAAACTTTTGGCCATGGCTGCATATAGGTTTGTAGATTTTTGCACATTATTACGGTTGTCCCTTATGACGGGGTGAGTACCCTGAAATGCTGGTATAAAGGACGTTCGTTTTAATCACTTTATAAGTCTGTTAAGTTTCGCCTGTACCTGTCAAATATATATATATATATATATATACACACACATATTTATCGATCTATATGTATGAACACACATATAGACATTTCCCATGTAGATGGCACTCTGCTAAATAAAAGGTAATTGCCAAGGTGCACTGCATCAATAACTGATATCCAGCATGTGTAAGCGGCACTCCTACGGACTTGATGCAGTGCACCTTGGCAATTACGTTTTATTTAGCATATATATATATATATATATGTCAGGGAATTAGATAATCTTGACGTCCGGCACTCCCAAAAGTAAAATAACAGAGGGTTACTTGCCTGGGTGCCCTCCCCCGGATAGATGCAATCTCACCGAATAATAAATGTATATCGGCGACACTCACATGACTTCACAATAGATGAAACAAACAGGTCAGTTGTATTCCAACATTTCAATCTCTTTAATTTTGAGATTTTCCTCAGGGACCAACTAAAGACAAGACAAGTAAACATATACATATACATACAAACATAAAAACTCACCCAGGTGCTAGGAAGTGTGCAGCAAGCCGGAGGCGCGAGACAGGAAAAGTGACGTCACCAGACAGCGCTGGTCGTCAGTCTGTCCGGGCCGCCCACAAGACGCACAATGTGCAACAGCCCATCACCAAGGTAACAACGTAAACATAAACAAAACCAAACACCCATACAATGATCATAGATACAACAGAAATTACCAATATTAATAAATAATACTTTGTAGGGGCAGCATAGAATCAAAAAAGAAAATACAGCAAAGGGAAATGCACAGGAATAAATCAAACAAATATAAATTAAAAACCAATACTTCAGAACCAAAGTGGTACCTAATTAGACAAACCAGACCAATGAAAAAAATCAGCGATATAGAACATAAGCAGCATAGGAAATGTCGTATCATGAAAAATACAAAATAGCATGTCCAGCCACATAATAAACCTGTGATAAAATACATCGGCTAGCATATCAATCTTAGCTAAAGGAACATTTTTAGAAAGTACAACAGTGTTGCTCACAACAAATACTAGAAAATGTGTGAATACAAATAAAATGTGATGCTGATAGGATATCCAATAATGTAGAATCAATTAATGGTCAATAGACCATGACACATAGCAAAAAACAGAAAAAAATTCAGAAAGAGGTAAGAAAAAATATAAAAAATGAAAGAAAAAATAACAATGATAAATTTATGGTCAAAGAAAACAAGTAAAGGACAGGCTTTCATTTAGGCCAAATGGTGCCAAGCAATTTAGCCGGTCAATCCATTTTGCTTCGCACTGCAGAAGAAGTTTTTCTCTATTGCCTCCTCGCGGTAATGGTGGAACATGATCTATGATTTTGCAGCATAAAGTGGCAAGAGAATGGTTGTTGTTTCGGAAATGACGGGCCACAGGTTGGTCAATTTCACGGCCGTTCAATGCCAGTCTGATCGCAGAACGGTGTTGTGTTTATATACAGTCAGGTGCATAAATATTGGGACATTGACAGAATTTTCAGATTTTGGCCTCTATTCACCACCACAATGGCTTTGAAATGAAACAAACAAGATGTGCTTTAACTGCAGACTTTCAGATTTAATTTGAGGGTAATTACATCCAAATCAGGTGAACGGTGTAGGAATTACAACTGTTTCTATATGTGCTTCCCACTTTTTAAGGGGCCAAAAGTAATGGGATTATCAACTCAAAAGCTATTTCATGGACAGGTGTGGGCTATTCCCTCGTTATTTCATTATCAATTAAGCAGGTAAAGTGTCTGGAGTTGATTCTAGGTGTGACATTTGCATTTGGAATCAGTTGCTGTCGACTCTCAATATGAGGTCCAAAGAGCTGTCACTATCAGTGAAGCAAGCCATCATTAGGCTGAAAAATCAAAACAAACCCATCAGAGAGATAGCAAAAACATTAGGTATGGCCAAATCAACGGTTTGGAACATTCTTAAAAAGAAAGAACGCACCGGAGAGCTCAGCAACACCAAAAGACCCGGAAAACCATGGAGAACAACTGTGGTGGATGAGAGAAGAATTATTTCCCTGGTGAAGAAAAACCTCTTCACAACAGTTTGCCAAATCAAGAACACTCTCCAGGAGGTAGGTGTATATGTGTCAAAGTCAACAATCAAGAGAAGACTTCACAAGAGTGAATATAGAGGGTTCACCACAAGATGTAAACCATTGGTGAGCCTCAGAAACAGGAAGACCAGATTAGAGTTTGCCAAACAACATCTAAAAAAGCCATTAGAGTTCTGGAACAACATCCTATGGACAGATGAGACAAAGATCAACTTGTACCAGAGTGATGGGAAGAAAAGAGTATGGTGAAGGAAAGGAACTGCTCTTGTTCTAAAACATACCACCTCATCAGTGAAGCATGGTTGTGGTAGTGTCGTGGCGTGGGCATGTATGGCTGCCAATGGAACTGGTTCCTTTGTATTTATTGATGATTTGACTGCTGACAAAAGTAGCAGAATGGATTCTGAAGTGTTTCGGGCAATATTATATGCTCATATTCAGTGAAATGCTTCAGAACTCATTGGACGGCGCTTCACAATGCAGATGGACAATGACCCGAAGCATACTGCAAAAGCAACCAAAGAGTTTTTTAAGGCTAAAAAGTGGAATGTTATGCAATGGCCAAGTCAATCCCCTGACCTGAATCTGATTGAGCATGCATTTCACTTGATGAAGAGAAAACTGAAGGGAAAATGCCCCAAGAACAAACAGGAACTGAAGACATTTGCAGTAGAGGCCTGGCAGAGCATCACCAGGGATGAAACCCAGCGTCTGGTGATGTCTATGCGTTACAGACTTCAGGCTGTAATTGCCTACAAAGGATTTGCAACAAAGTATTAAAAAGTGAAAGTTAGATTTAGGATTGCTTAGTTTGTCCCATTACTTTTGGCCCCTTAAAAAGTGGGAGGCACATATAGAAACCGTTGTAATTCCTACACCGTTCACCTGATTTGATGTAATTACCCTCAAATTAAATCTGAAAGTCTGCAGTTAAAGCACATCTTGTTTGTTTCATTTCAAAGCCATCGTGGTGGTGAATAGAGGCCAAAATATGACAATTCTGTCAATGTCCCAATATTTATGCACCTGACTGTGTATGTGTATATATATATATATATATATATATATACACACACACACACACACACACACACACACACACACACACACTCATAGCACTGTGCAAAAGTTTTAGGCAGGTGTGGAAAAAATGCTGCAAAGTAAGAATGCTTTCAAAAATGTAAGTGTTAATAGTTTATTTTTATTACTTAACAAAATGCAAAGGGAATGAACAGAAGAGAAATCTCAATCAAACCAATATTTGGTGTGACCACCCTTTGCCTTCAAAGCAACATCAATTCTACTAGGTACACTTGCACACAGTTTTTGAAGGAACTCGGCAGGGAGGTTGTTCCAAACATCTTGGAGAACCACAGATCTTCTGTTGATGTAGGCTTGCTCAAATCCATCTGTCTCTTCATGTAATCCCAGACAGACTCAATGAAGTTGAGATCAGGGCTCTGTGGGGGCCGGGATACGTTTAGGAAGCCGGCGGCCGCAATACTGACCGCCGGCTTCCCGAATCCTCAATCCCGGCTAGGTTTAAATGACAGGTGTCTAAAATCTAGACACCTGTCATTTTCCCGACGCCAGGAGACATGCGCCCGGCATCCCAATCGAAGGGATGCCAGGCGCTGCGTGTGGACAGCCGCAGGAGGTAGGGTTAGGTTTAGGGCACCCGAGGGGGACTTAGGGCTAGGCACGCCCCGGGAGGGTTAGGCACTCGCGGGGGGGACAGGGTTAGGCACCCCTCCCGGGGGACTTAGGTTTAGGCAACAGGGAAGGGGGGTTAGGGTTAGGCACTTGGGGGGGGGGGAGGTTAGGGTTAGGCTCTTGGGGGGGGGGAGGTTAGGGTTAGGCACCCCTAAGGAGGGTTAGGGGGGTTGGTTAGGTTCGTTTTTACTTACCTTAGGGACGATCAGGATTTCCAGCGCTGTCGGGTTTCCGCTGCCGGGCTCTGCTCTTTTGTCGGGCTGCCACGAATCGAACTGCTGGCCATGCGGCAGCCGGGATTTCATACCGAATGCGTGGGGGCCATATCATCACTTGCAGGACTCCTTGTTTTTCTTTATGCTGATGGTAGTTCTTAATGACATTGGCTGTATGTTTGGGGTCGTTGTCCCACTGCAGAATAAATTTGGAGCCAATCATACAGGAATTGGTATGATTTACCGCCGGACCCATGCCCAGCAGTTGGAATCCCGACACTGGCATCCCGGCAGAGGAGGAAATCCTGATCGTCCAAAGTATATACTAACCTATTTCTACCCCCTAACCCTAACCCTCCCTTAGGGGTGCCTAACCCTAACCTTCCCCCCGAGTGCCTAACCATAATCCCCCCTCTATGTGCCTAAACCTAACCCTCCCTTCCCCACCACCTAAACCTAAGTCAGCCCGGGGGGGTGCCTATCCCTAAGTCCCCCCCGGGGTGCCTAACGCTAACCCCCCTTCCCCTAGCCTAAACCTAACCTCGCGGGAGAGGGTGCCTAACCCTAAGTTTCCCACGGGAACCCTAAACCTAACCTTTCCTTCCCCTGCGGCTCTCCGCGCTCGGCGTCCCTTCGATTGGGATGCCGGGCGTCGGGCTCCCGGCGTATGTCTAATAACAGGCGTCGGCATATCGACGCCTGTCTTTAGACCCGTGCCAGGATATGACAGTCGGGAAGCCGGCCTGTATTTCTCAACATTGAGGACACCATTAATCCTGACCAAATCTCCAACTCAATTTGCTAAAATACAGCCTCAAACTGGCAAGGAACCTACACCATGCTTCACTGTTGCCGGCAGACACTCATTATTGTACCGGTCTCCAGCCCTGGCAGACACCTGTGGGATCCAGTAACACCCATCTAATGTTCGGTGAAGTCTGGCCAGAAGTGGTCTTCATAGAAGAATTGCGGCCAAAAGCCATACCTTCGACGTGAAAAAAAGGCTAAGCGACTCAACTATGCATGAAACATAGAAACTGAGGTGCAGAAAAATGGCAGCAGGTTTTCTGAACTTATGAGTCAAAATTTGAAATATTTGGGTGTAACAGAAGGCAGTTTGTTCGCTGAAGGGCTGCTCATGTTCATGAAGGTGAAAATACAGATGTGTCCTCATACATCTAGCCTCCTTGTACGCTAAATAGCCCTTCTAGTTGCTCCATGCCATGGCATGACTTGGTAGCGCCAAGCGTCTATTTGTGCAACTTTAGACCTTCAAATGCGTCTTATTCGCACAGTGATGTGACTATTTAGCACAAGCTGTTTCTGCTGATTAAAATGATATGCAGCATGCCTAAATTCCGTGAGCGACTGCGGGTGTATCTGCATGCAAAATGCTACGTTACAGTGCCAGCAGCTGTAACACTGTAACGTAGCATTTCGTATAAAGATACACCCGCAGTCGCACACAGAACATAGGCATGCTGCATATCATTTAAATCAGAAGAAGCTGCTTGTGCTAAATATTTGCGAAATAGAGGCATTTGAAGGTAAAACGTTGCACAAAAAGACTGCTCAGCGCTACTGAGTCACATGGAGCTCCCACGTTATGTGTAGCGCTCGGAGGATAGATGTATGTGGACACATCTGTAAGCAGGGATGTAGCTACTGTGTTTAGGTCCCCACACAGTCAGGAGTGGGTCCCCACACAAGCCAACGCAGGTGTTCCTGATCACCCTAAATCCTGATCTTAAAGGGAATCTCCTGCTGCTGGATACAGTGCATGAAGTCACGGTCACACGTTGTAAGCCATGCTCTACGCGTTTCTTCACTAGATGGACTTTGTCCATACATACATATGTAGACAGGCAGATGCTGGCGGCACTCAAGGAACACATCACTAAGCTCAGACACAAGGACTGCTAAGTATCAGCGTTCCAATGCAATAAGTTACAATAAAATCTTACCTCTATGTATTACACTCCCCACCATCCACGTGTGAGTACTCTCCCAGCTGCTGCTAATGCAGTGGGAGGTGCCTAAAAATGATATCACCATCCGTGTGTCAGTATGCTGCCATGGCAACCCTGCGCACACAGCAGAACATCTTCCTGCTAATCTACGCTGCTGGTCTTGCTGTTCTCATGTAACATTACAAACAATAACAATGGACTCAGGGCCTGATTCAGAGCCGCTTGTAAGCGGCCGCTCGTTCGCTCCGAGTGATGTTATCACATCTGCGCATGCGTATGGGTCATAATGCGCATGCGCCAACCAGTCAGTGCGGTCGGAAAACGTGTGTTCGCAAAATTGTGAGTGCCTGCTAATTTGAGTGACAGGATGAAGCGTTTGTGGGTGGTAATAGGGGAAGGTGCTTGAAAACGGGGAGTGCAGATCCAAACGCAGGCGTGCCAAATGGTCAAAACGGGCGTTTTAAGGGTGTGCATAATTAACAAAGCAGCGTCATCGACCACATCACTTGGTTGTTTCTTAGCCTGAAGTGTTCGCATGATTGCGGTAGGAAAATCCAACCACAAGCACTGCGAGCAGTTCAGACGCCTTTTCGATGTACTCGATTAATCTAATAAATAGCGGAGATGACGTATGATGCGGCCAGGGGGCGTCCTTACAAAATAGCGACCGCATGTTTCGTTCGCTCGCTCAGACATTGAGGCGTCAACAGACCGCAAAGAGCGAGCGCTCAATTTAAATAGCCGGCCCCTTTTTCTGAACGAGCGAGCGCAAATAGCGTCCGGCTCTGAATCAGGCCCTCAGTACAAATGGGTTTGCTACAAAGTGACTTACTACGATACTGACAAAGTAATAGCATATGCGATATACAGTGTCTTGCAAAAGTATTAACCCCCCTTGGCTTTTTACCTGTTTTGTTACATTACAACCCGTCATTTATTTATTTTTTTTAATCTGTATTTTAAGTGATGGATCTGCACAAAATAGTCTAATTTGGTGAAGTGAAATTAGAAAAATATATATATAAAAATAATCTTTATAAATAAAATTATGAAAATTGGCATGTGCATATGTAATCACCCCCTTTGCTATGAAGCCCCTCAAAAGTTCTGGTGCAATCAATTACCTTCAGAAGTCACATAATTAGTGAAATGAAGTCCACCTGTGTGAAATCTAAGTGTCACATGATCTGTCAGTATAAACACACCTTTTCTGAAAGGCCCCAGAGGCTGCAACACCACTAAGCAAGAGGCATCACACCATGAAAACCAAGGAGCTCTCCAAACAAGTCAGGGGCAAAGTTGTTGAGAAGTACAATTCTGGGTTGGGTTATAAAAAAATATCCAAATCTTTGATGATCCCCCGAAGCACCATCAAATCCATCATCATCAAATGGAAAGAATATATTACCACAACAAACCTGCCAAGAGAGGGCCGCCCACAAACACTCACAGACCAGGCAAAGAGGGCATTAATCAGAGAGGCAGCACAGAGACCAAAGGTAACCCTGAAGGAGCTGCAGAATTCCACAGTAGAGACTGGTGTATCTGTGCATGTGACCACAATAAGCCATACACTCCATAGAGCTGGGTTTTATGGAAAAGTGGCCAGAAAAAAGCCATTACTAAAATAAAAATAAGAAGACACGATTTGAGTTTGCCAAAATGCATGTGGACGACTCCCCAAATGTATGGAGGAAGGTGCTCTGGTCAGATTAGACTAAAATTGAACTTTTCGCCCACCAAGGAAAACGCTATGTCTGGCGCAAACCCAACACATCCCAACACCCCAAGAACACCATCCCCACAGTGAAACATGGTGGTGGCAGCATCATGCTGTGGGGATGTTTTTCAGCAGCAGGGACTGGGAAACTGATTCGAGTCCAGGGAAAGATGGATTGTGCTAAATGCATGGATATTCTTGAGCAAAACCTGTTTCAGTCTGCCTGTGATTTGAGACTGGGACAGAGGTTCACCTTCCAGCAGGACAATGACCCGAAGCATACTGCTAAAGCAACACTCAAGTGGTTTAAGGGGAAACATTTAAAAGTGTTGGAATGGCCTAGTCAAAGCGACTTGCACCTATAATTGCCGCAAAAGGTGGCTCGACAAAGTACTGACTTTAGGGGGTGAATAGTTATGCACGATGAAGTTTTCTGTTATGTTGTCCTAAATGTTGTTTGATTCACAATATAAAAAAAAACACAATTTCACAGTTGTAGGCATGTTCTGTGAATGAAATGATGCACACCTTCAAACAATCCATTTTAATTCCAGGTTGTGAGGCAACAAAACATGAAAAATGCAAAGGGGGTGAATACTTTTGCAAGGCACTGTATAAAGAACAAAACTGGTCATCACCAATAGATCTAGCAAACACATAGAGATGAACATACTGGAATAAATTAATGTCTACAAAAGGTGTCTACACATATAGTAGTCCTCCAGTACTGAAGGATGAGTAAAATAATGAGATCAATCTAGATAAATTTAAAGTACATATACTAGCTATTGCCAACAGCTTCGACCATGATGAAATCACTTCTAGCAAAAAATGTTTTTTATTGTGTTGTAGTTGTATTGCTTTCAGTCACGGGAGCGACCCACGTGACCAGCAGAGATGTACAGACTGTTGGCAGCAGCACTCTAAACCCACCACTCACACCAATGTCACTGTGTGCCCTGTGCACAGACTGTTATGTAGCCTATCCTATACAAGTGAATGCGGGCTCAAAGCACCTCTACACCCCCCACCCCTTACCGGCCGCACGCATGGTGCCACACTTATCTCTTGCACTGATGTCAATAAATAATGTTTTTGTTATTGCTCAGCTTTAACTTGACAGATCAAAATTAAACAAAAGTGCAGGTAATTTCTAGGAGTTCCCACTACAAAATATTGAAAATCGGTTTAGTAGTTTTTGTGCCAACTTGGAAAAAACAAACAGACACAACATTCTTATTATATTAGTGTAGATATATTAGCCATAGCCTTAAAACCACCTGCCTAATATTGGGTTGGTGCCCCTGCATGCCACCAAAACAGCTCAAGGCAAGGACTTCACAAGACCTCGGAAGTTTTCCTGTGGTATCTAGCACTAATGCTGCAAATCCACTAGGTGATTAAGATGAGCGATTGAACGATAACGACATCATTAATCGTTCACAAATCAGGCATAAAAAATTTCGAAAACGACAAGCGATGCGTGCTCCCGCTGGTCGTTTTCTACATCAATCATTGCCTGAACGACAGATTGAGCATGTTCAGGGATGAGGAAGGGTGCCTGCACTGAACGACACATCGTGTCCAGGATGAGGAATGACTGTATGATTACAATGTTGTAATCGTACTATCGTTCCTCTATCACCTAGTGGATACGCACCTTTAGATGTTAGCAGCACCTCCTTTAAGTCCTGTACATTGCAAAGTTTACCCCATGGCTCGGATTTGTTCTTTCAGCACATCCCACAGATGCTCAACACCTTGTACTCTAGATCATGCTCCTCAAACCATTCCTGAACAATTTTTGAAGTGTGACAGGGCGCATTATCCTGCTGAAAGAGGCCACTGCCATCATTGCCATGAAGGGGTGTACTTGGTCTGCAACAATGTTTAAGTAGGTAGTATGTGTCAAAGTAACATCCACATGAATGCCAGGACCCAAGGTTTTTCCAGACCACTGCCCAGGGCATCACACTGCCTTTGCCGGGTTGCCTTCTTCCCATAGTGCATTGTGGTGCAATATCTTCCCCAGGTAAACGACATGTATGCGCACCTGGCCACTCACATGATGTAAGAAAGGCCACCTTCTTCCATTGTCCCCTGGTCCAGTTCTGAGGCTCACGTTCCCATTGTAGGTGATTTTGATTGTGAACAGAGGTCAGAGCATGAGCACTCTGACCAGTCTGCAGATACACAGCAAGTTGCAACGCACTGTGTGTTCTGATGCCTTTCTATCATAACCATCATTAACCTTTCCAGCAATTTGTGTTACAGTAGCAATTCTGTAGGATCAGGCAGACCGACTAGCCTTTGCTCGACTTGTGCATCAATAAGACTGTCGCTCATGATCCTGTTGCAAGCTCACAAGTTGTCCTACCTTGGACAACTTTTGGTAGGTACGAACCACTGTATACCGGGGACACCCCACAAGACCTGCCATTTTGGAGATGCTGTGACCCAGTCTTCTAGCCATCACAATTTGGCCCTTGTTAAAGTTGCTCAGATTCTTACGCTTGCCAATTTTTCCAACATCCAACATATCAACTTCAAGAACTAACTGTTCACTTGACAGGTGCCACTGTAATCAGATAATCAATGTTATTCACTTCATCTCTCAGTTGTTTTAATTTTATGGCTGATTAGTGTATATATTGATCAAGTGCCTCTTAAACTGGGGAGCAATATATCCGAAATAGGAGTACAATTGTAATCAAGGTGAATTTTCCACATTGACACGTTTGTTTTCTAGAGGCTAGCTGTTTGTGAGGAGACTTTTGTATAGTCATAGGTTGGTATAGATATTATCTATGTTTTCCATGGGATTGAGGATTTTTTTTTGTATATTCCATGCATGTTTCATAGCCCGTGATTTGTGCACATCTGTTCGACAGACTGTTCCACAATGTATTATTATGCAGACCTTAAGAACATGATATGCTCATACCAGACTTGTTTTAAATTAATGCACATCTTATAATTCTACAGGAAAATGTGTTACTACATAGGTGAGGGAGGGGAATGTCAAATATGTTACTATGTGGTGAAGGAAGTGAATGTGTTACAACACAGGCGAGCAGGGTAATGTGTTACTACAGGGGTGAGTGGGGGTAAAGTGTTTCTACAGAGGTGAGGGAGGTGAATGTGTAACTACAGAGGTGAGTGGGGGTAATGTGTTACTACAGAGGTGAGGAAGGGGAATGTGCAATGCCAGAGGTGAGGGAGGGGAATATGTTACTACAGGTGTGAGTGAGGGTAATGTGTGAGTGAGGGTAATGTACTACAGGTGTGAGAGTGTATTTCTACACAGGTAAGGGAGGGGAACGACTAATGTGTTACAAAATGGGCAAGCGAAGGAAATGTGTTACTACAGAGGTGAGGGAGTGGAATGTGTTAGTACACATGTGTGGGAAGGTAATGTCTTACTATAGCAGTGATGCATTACTACAGAGGTAAAGAATTAATGAGTTACTGGAGTGGTGAGATGTAAATGGAAACAGTAAATAAAAATAATAACAGTAAATGTAGATATACATACACACACACATATATATATATATATATAATATATATATGTAAATAAACATACACACACTAGTATATTTATATATAAATACTGGTGCTGTTGCTGGACATGCACCTGGGTGAACAAGTTACATATGATAAATACATACGTATGACAAACTAACCAGAGCTAATTACAAAGTAGCCTCATTTGAAATGCTACTTATTGAAAAATGTGTAACCAGGCATTTTATCTGACAGCCTAAAACCTTCAGCTATTGCTGCCATACTCAGAGATATTTTACACTGTATGGACACAAAATATCTGGGTTCCTCCCCTGGGAAGGAAACATTTCCCCGTTCCTTACCTGTGAAGGCACAGGGAAAATGCTGGGCATTTGTACGTGGTATTGCATACACTGCTAGATACAGCCGACCATTGATCGGATTAGACGGGCATTTTGGAAGATTATTCATGCCCGACCATATATCATCGCTGATCGGTTTCGGCTATACACTATGAAATTATTGTCCCAAACTGCCGATAATCATCAGATCGATAGCTACCTAATATATGCCTGGCTTTGTTTGCAAATTCTATTTCTCATTTAAGAATTATATGTAACTGGCCAAGACTGTAGTAACGGTGTACTGCAGGCTACAAATAATGAACTTCACAAACTAATTGAGTCAACAGTTTCTTCCAGGAACACCTGGTTCTACACATGCCCCATTGTGTTTTTGTGTCATTTATCTTCTTCCTTTCGATTTATACAAACAACATATACAGACTTGCCATGCAGTGCGTAAATCAGCTGCTGTGCCTCCTAACTTAAGTGTCATTCAAAAGCATTTCATGTAGCAACTGGCTTTGTTTTGATGCACAGATCCCACCACATGTTGCAATAAACCTTTAACAAATGAATGCATGAACATTGATTAAATCATCCCTGGGAGATAGGGCCCTTGGCCACACAATTAACACTGCATTAAGATACAATAACATTAACATAATGGCTGTTTTAGATTAGTGTCACTTTACTTTTATGCATAGTACAGGATGAGTCTCCCATATCCAGATATTCCAAAATACGGAATACTCCGAAATACATAATAATTTTGGCATGACTGAGATAATGAAACCTTTGATTTTTGATGGTTCAATGTACACAAACTTTGTCTAAGGCACAAATTATTAAAAATATTGTATAAAATTACCTTCAGGCTGTGTGTATAAGGTGTATATGAAACAAATGAATTTCATGTATGTACACAAACTTTGCTTGAGCCACAAAATTATTGAAAATATTGTACAAAATGACCTGCAAGCTGTGTGTATGAGGTGTATATAACACATAAATACATTCTGTGGGTATATTTGAGTCCCATTCCCAAGATATTTCATTATGATATGCAAATATTCCAAAATACGGAATATTCCGTTATCCAAAATACCCCTGGTCCCAAGCAATTTGGATATGGGAGACTCAACCTGTATAACATTCTAGGATTAATTCAGAGATGCATGCAGAGTGCCTGCATCTGCAGATGCATCATGTGCATTAAAATAGTTGCGAACTTCCACTCGTATTCAGAGTTGGCCTTTTCGATGCAGCTGCCCTGCTCCTATACTGTATATCCACTTCTGAGAGCAGCCGACAAAACACAGTGGCAAACGCAGAGTTTCTAGAGAGAGGTTTCCAAATACTTGATTTTAGAGTGAGTGTGGCCAGTCCATGAAGAGGGTAGAATTAGCACTTAATCAGCTTTAATATGCGTCATACAACGTATATTGTGTCAGAATCCCAGCATATAGAGGACCAGCAATCACAGTAGGCCATTAGGTGCGGCAGTAGGGCCATCCTGCCTGAGCTGAATGTTTTTATTTTAGATGTGAGCACCATTCCAGAGCATAGGAACAACTCCGGGAGTCTGGGGGAGCAGTAGAAGAACCTAGCACTGCCCTGGACATATATGTACATATTGGGCTCTATAGCAGCACATCCCTAACAGTGAATGTTTTCCAGATCTCCTAGTTGATGCACAGGTTATTTATTACTGACTGATACATGTTAAAAGATCCACAGGTGGTGCTGATTATTTCATTTGTGATACTGAGAAGAACATGCAGCACTAGTAAATTTCTATTATATTACTATTTCTATTGCGGTCATGGTGTGGGCCGGGGAGGGGGGTTTCCAGGCAGACGGAAACCACCCCTGCATTTGCCTATGAAACACTAGTAGCATGGATTTACACCAGCCCCATCCTAGGTGCAAGAGATCCGTATCAAATCGCTACATCTTTGCATATGTTCACCCACGTATAGCTACAATTCTGTTTATATGCTTATGGCAAACTTATGTGAATTGTAAATGCCCCTTTGTCACCTAGCTACACCTTTGAGATCCAGTTGACTTTGAATAGCCCCAAAGACCCTCAAAGATGGACGAATGCGCAGTGCAAAATACTGCAGCTACAGTCAGTTTTGGTTCAACTCTGAATCTGGTCCATTGTTTATATTAGATATAGAAAATCTTCAGTGTGAACATCCTATGTCAATGCTAAACATACAAGTTTACAAATACTGCTAAACCTAAAACACATAAAACAGCTAAAATGGGCAACGCTAATAACTATACATGATGATACCACACCCACTAAATATGAAGGCATGATTATGTCAAAATCACCTCCCCCAAAAATATAATTAAATTATGTTACAGTCCACAGAATATGGCATGAGCAAACTGCTCTAATACCTTGATTATTTTATCCCAGTTCCTGCAAGGCTCTGATGTACAAAAAAATCAAGAGTAGTAACAGCGGGTCATAGCAAAACACTGAAAAATTGTACACCCATGTTTACTCTTGATTTTAAGAGGAGTTTGCTCACATTGGGCCTGATTAAGAGTTGGCTGCAAGAGCTGCTGCCCTGCATGCACAGAAATAATGTGGATCTTCGGCAGTATTCATTGTTCACAGGCATATACGGGGGGAGGGGGGTTCCGAGTACCCAGAGACCCCCCCTGACGATCCGAATTTTGTTCTGCATGCTGGTTGCGGGTCCTGCCCCCTGGCAACGCAATGCCGCAATACACGGGTCTGTGGGGGGTGGAAATATGATTAGATTATATTAGAATCATGTTATTTTAGGCCTGCCCCTCAATAGACCTATGAATCACGACTTTATGTTTCATGGGGGCGGGGCCTAAAGACGCAACATGTCCTGCCCTGCGCTACATGAAAAGTGTAAGGGTGTGTGTGATATAATACTGTATATATGTGGGCCTGTGTGTTATATAGAATATACATCTATGTGTGTGTTATACTGTATGTGTGTGTATATGTATATATATATATATATATATATATATATTTATCTATATATAAGCATCAGTAAACCGGTACTCAAGTCAGCCTAGCAGTTTCATGAAATATAAAGAGGCCTTATGGCGGCACTCTGGGACTTGTTGCAGACAAGATGAAGCTACACACTCCTGTTTGCAAATATTTCAGTAAGGAAATATAAACAGCCCCCTCCCCTCTTGAAATCCTTTGCTTGCCCCTGGAGTTGGATCATACTTGCTTACTTTTGAAAAAGCATTTCAGGGAGATTGTGAAAGCAGCACCTATGTGCGCGGTGGTAAAGTGGGCGTGTACTGCTACATCTGAGAGGTGTGACATAAGATTGATTTACATCCACATGTAAATGAGCCCCAAAGCAGTTAGTAAGATCTACTTGTTGATGAAAACACACTGATACTTCTTAGAAAATACATGTAACCACAGGGATCATTGTGCCTTATACCCAATGCAGGGAAATTATATTAATGATCCCATTTGAATGTATGTATCTCTGTTTTTTCTTCTATATAACAGTGTCATAATGGGGGTAAGGTGAAATGATGGAGATTGGTAGACTCTTCAGGGAGATAGGGAGATTGCTGCTATTTCAGGGAGTCTCCCTGTCAATGAGGGAGAGTTGGCAAGTATGAGTTGGATGCATCTGTGCGGCTGCACCTCCCTATCCGTTTGCTTGTGAAAGTTGCCTATTTTTTTTACTGTGCATTTGCACAAGGCTTATATCTGGTTCAAGAAAGTCATCTGAAATCAGAAGGATATCTGCACCCACTGAACTCTGCATAGGCCGCAATTCCTCCTGCAACCCACCATCAGAACACTTAACCTATGTGTGAATGCATTGTACTACACAACCCCATCTTTACAAGCTGCACACACAGTATTGTGATTTGTCAACTTTTTGGTAACTGTAGTTACCGAATTCTATGCATCGGATACATTCTTTGTATTATGGATCTTTATTAAACCTAATGCAGCCACTTCCAAAACCTTCAAAATCGCCACCAACCTGCCTGTCCGAGGCCAAGGGCAGGTAGACTACAGTGTGTACTATGGGCCTGAGTTAGATATGTATGCTAACCCAATGGCTAGTGCACATCTCCAATGTTTTGGAGTCTGCACAGGACCCGTTCGCATGTGCAGAACGGGTCCTGCGATCTCACTCGCAGACCCCCCCCCCAAACCGTAGAATGATTGACATGCTGCTGCGTTTGGGGGCGGAGCGTGGCGTGGCGTGTGTCACCCCGATTTCTGGGACTGCTGAGGCTAGGTTCTGTGTGCGCAATGGTCAGGGGTGCTGAGGGGGGGGAGCGGGTACTATTTACCTGGGCCCGTGCTTCCTGAGGGGCTCACAGGGGCCCAAGTTTGGTGTCGCCCCCCCTCCCTTCTCCCTCCCTCACAGCAGCCCAGCACACAGCGTGTGCTGAGCTGCAGTGGGAGACTGCTCGTGGCTGTTGAGCAGCAGCCACAGCAGTCTCCTATGCCTGTGGGGGGTAGCGATCACACTGATCGCGCCCCCATCTGGCTTTGCGCTGGGCTGAGGGGCTTACAGCTCCCCCCTCCCCAGCGCCGCAAAGTGTTTGTTTTGTTATTTGCTCAAGGGGGCGTAGCCACATCTCCCGCGATTAGGTCATGCACCCTCTTCTTCTGGGCCCGGCAGGGCTCTCTACGCCCCTGGCGATGGATGCAAATTTCCTGGCCTCACAAGTGACCTCGCCTTGCAAGTGACCAGGACCTAGCTTCCGCAGTCTGGCTACAGGAGCAACCATCACGATGGTTGCGATGGTGATCCCAGGCTGCAACTTTGCAGATCAGCAAAGTGGTGTCTGTTTCCTACAGACACCTTCTGCTACACTGGCATTTTGATAGATGGAATTGCACACCCACTTGTGTTCGGCTCTGCAATTCCGTCCATCTCTGAATCAGGCCCTATATCTTGAACTCCAGCAAAGTATTGGCCAGCTCCAATATCTTTTTTTTTTTCAAAATATTTTATTGGTAAACTGTATACATTAATAAAACAAATATAGTATACAATGTATCACAATCAAATATATAAACAGTTACATTCCATGTTTATCATGAAACATATATATATATATATATATATATATATACAAGTTATCAGAAACAAATGGATTGAGAGAACCGCACGTATCCCCAATAAACATTATGGGTCAGCCAAATTACTACTTTAGAAGGGTGAGCCTCCTGTTGAAACAACTTCTAGGTTGTACCAAGTTGTTAGCCTCACCGCTTGGTGTAAATTATCTTTTGTCTCAGAAGGTAACGCACAAACATATGGTAACCATGTCTCGAAAAACTTTTTGACCTTTTTTTCCTTGTTAATTGACATTTCAAGCCAATCCATGTGGAACAAATAGGAAATACGAGGTATTAACAAAGGTAATGTCAAGGTATCTGTGGATATCCACTGAGACAGGATGGTCTTCTTTCCTGCTGCTGCAATTTTAGCTAACAAAATTCGTTGACCCAGTGGTGGTTTAGGTAAATTTTGATCAAGGTATATGTCCCAAAGGGCCCATTCGGGAGAGATATTAATAGTTATACCTAAAACATCTTTAATATAAGTTTGAATTATAAGCCAAAACTTTTTAACTTCAGGACAATTCCACATACAGTGATAAAGATCTGCTTCTAAAGCTTGACATTTGAAACATTTAGAATCATTGGAGGCCCCCATCAAAAAACGCAACTTGGGTGTGTAGTAAGCACGATGTAGCAGTTTATAATGCATTTCTGTGTAAGAAGCGGAAATAAGTATTTTATTTAGACGAATAAAAGCTTGAAGAACATCGTTAAGTGGAATGTCAGGAAAATCAATCTTCCATTTAACAATACCAGACTGTCATTTTTCCAAATCTATAGATCGTTTAATTTGAGAATACAAATATGAGGTAGAGCAACTTCTTCCTGAGCAACTACTCAACACTCTATCTAATGTATGTGTCTTGTCAGAATCTGTTAGTTTGGAGAGAATGTTAGTCACATAACTTCTAAGTTGGTAATATGTAAATAAAGGAATAGTTATCTGAGGAAATATTTCTTGTAATTTTTCATATGTAAGAATTTTAAGTGTCTGTCCATCCAAAACTTGATAAACCAGTCTCGGACCCCCTGAACCCCAAAAACGCACTAAAGTATGATGTAAAGCAGAGAATCCTTGAGACCCTGTATTATGATATATGGGTAAAAAAATAGTGTTATATGTTGAAATACCCATCTTGCGTCTAGATAGACGCCAGGCTGTGCACGTAGTGGTTAACAACAAATTATTAGTAACCGAGAGAGGAAAATCTGTGGGTCTCATATGTAATAGGCTAGGGAGTGTAATGTCAGGACAAAAGGCTTGTTCCAAGCCAGTATTAGCGAACTCTTCAGAATTCTGTAACCAATCAACTGCATAACGATAGTTTGCAGCTAGATTATAGCTTTTTATACAGGGAAGGTTAATACCTCCCAATTGTGTGGATTGACTTAATTTGAATAAAGATATTCTTGGTTTCTTATCCGCCCAAATAAACCTGCTCATAGCTTTATTCAATAACTTTAGATCTGAATCTTTTAAAAGTAAGGGTAACATTTGTATTGGGTATAGCAACCTAGGAAAAGAGATCATTTTTATCAAGTGGCATCTACCTATGTAAGACAGTGGCAAGTGTTTCCAGGCCTGAAAGTCAGCAATAATACGAGATATTATAGCAGGAAAATTAGCCATGTAGAGATCAGAGGGATTGACAGGTATATGTAAACCTAAATAAGTCAAAGAGGTATTCGCCCATCTGAAAGGAAAAGAACCATTCCAGGCAGCCTGGGCACCATCGTGTAAGGCTAAAGCTTCTGTCTTAGACTTATTTATCACAAATCCTGATATAATTTCAAAATCATGTAGAAGTTGCATAAAACCTGGGAAAGCAGCTTGTGAATTAGCAAAATATAATAGCAAGTCATCAGCGTATGCTGACACTTTTAATATTTGATTTCCAATTCGAATCCCTTTCCATTCAGTATGCAAATAAAAATGTCAGATAAGGGGATCCAACGCTAAATTAAAAAGTAGGGGAGATAAAGGGCACCCTTGTCTTGTACCGCGATACAATTGAAAGTTCTCCATATTTAAACCATTAATGGTGAGAAATGCTGTGGGGGTATTATATAGTGAATTAAAAAAACGTATATAACACTTGGACCAAAATTTTGAAAATGAAAGACGCGTAACAAATGTGTCCAGGACACACGGTCAAATGCTTTATCAGCATCACAACTGACCAAAAGAGACGTATCCTCTGAGTTTTGTAGCGATTGCGTTATGGCTGCTATTACCTGACGAATGTTATGTACTGAAGATCTATTCTTTACAAAGCCAGATTGTGATGTATGGAGTAACTTGGGTAAAAGCATCTGTAATCTTTGTGCCATAATGGAGGATAATAACTTTAAATCCTGATTTAATAAATATATGGGACGGTAAGACTGTACTAATGTTGGATCTTTACCCGGCTTCGGTAACATTATTATACGGGCTTCATTAAAAGAAAATGGAGCCGCTGTGCCAGAGAGAATAGAATTAAACAATTTTAATAAATGAGGAGTAAGAGATGGAGATAATCATTTATAATATTCTGCACTAAGCCCATCAGGGCCCGGAGCTTTACCAATTGCTGAATGTCCAATAGCCGCCAAGATTTCTTGCTCAGAAATTAAATCAGTCAGTATCTCCTGTTCCTCCTCAGTTAATATAGGGGAACCTGCCGACTTTAAAAATTCCATACCTAAAATTTGGTTATCTGATGGTGCAGTGTATATATTTCTAAAGTATTCCAAAAAGGAATTTGTTATATCAGAAGTGGAGGTAAGAACATGAGATTCCGAGACAATTTTTGAAATGTTAACCTGAGGACGCTGATTTCTAACCACATTGGCCAACAGTTTCCCTGCACTATTTCCCCACTTAAAATAACGATGTTTCTGGTAATCTAAAGAACATTGGGCTTTTTCTGTACATAGTGTGTCATATAAATTTTTAGTATCAATATAAATCTGACGAGTTTCTGGGGTATTAAACCTTAATAAATTTGTATAAGATGTAGAAAGAGCTGTACTTATAGCTTGAAATTTTTGGGAGAGTTTCTTACGTTTTCCGGCAGCATAAGCTATGATCGAGCCACGCAAAACCGGCTTGGATGCTGCCCAAAATAAATTGATATCTTCAATATGTTGATTATTATGGTTGACATAGTTCCCGTATTGTTGTTCCAAATACAGCTTGAAATCAGGACAATTATATAAATAGGAGGGAAATCTCCAATTAAAGGAGGAAGGTTTTGGTGTAGGAAGGGATAAGGAGAACCATGTTGGGGCGTGATCAGAGATAGCTATATTTTCTACTTTAGCATCATAAACTTTAGGAAGGAGATTTGTGGGAAGAAGCCAATAATCAATCCTGGAGGATGTGTGATGTGGGTGTGAGTAAAACGTATAATCACGCTCCACGGGGTGTTGATACCTCCAGGGATCAGAGAGTTGGAGAGAAGATATAAGAAAATCTAAAGCCTTAGGTATAGTGTCCCTTCCCCCATCGCCTGATCTGTCTAATAGTGGATTGAGAGTAGTATTGAAATCCCCCCTAAAATAATGGTCCCTTCGGCCCAATCCTGTATTTGAACATATAAATCTGTAAAAAAAACACTGTTAGGACCAGTTGGTGCATATATGGTGACAATAGTAAACAAAACCCCTTCCAATTGTATTTTAACAAATAGAAATCTACCCTCAGGGTCACACAATTTATCAAGTATAGTGTAGTTAAGGGACTTGGGTAGAAAAAAAACCTCTTCGTTTGGAAGAACCTCTTCGTTTGGATGTATATGAAGTTGCTATGTATTCATTCAACCAATTGCTCCTTAACGTATTTGGATCCCCCTCCCTCCAGTGCGTTTCCTGAAGCACAGCCACATCTGGTTTGACCCTCTGTAGGTGTTGTAATACTTTCCGCCGTTTGAGCGGTGTGTTAAGACCCTCTACATTCCAGGTGAGGAATTTTATACGATCCTTATAATTAACAGGTGTACCCAAGGAATTCAAGTTATCAACCAATACCTTGTTTCATGAAAATACTAATTTGTTGAAATTCGTTAAACATAGCATCCCATGTCCCAGCGAGTAGGGACGCCATTGTTATTATAAACGTGCGGTCTCTCAATCCCATTATCACTACATTTAACCAAACATATATACACCAAAATGATACAGTTCTACCATTTTGTGTTTTCCTTTGAACCCAAACATAAGGCCATTGTGGCCAATAATAACCAGTAACTATATTCCAAATATGAGAAAATAAAATAAAAAATTAAAAATCAAAACAAATAATAAAAAAGAACAATTTAGAGGAAACAGGGTTTTCCAGAAAAATAGTAAGAAATACACATAATATGCAAAAACAGATGAAAATCAATTTCTCATTAACAAATATTAATGACATAATGAGGCATACGTGAGTAATATAATACTTGCGATTTAAGCATTAACTCAATGTTCATCGACAGTTGAGAGTACGTTAGATTCCGAGAGAGAAGTAACAAATGTCTTTGCCGGGGACACGGAATCAAAGAAATACTGTTTGCCATCATGTTGTACTCTAAGTTTAGCTGGGTAGAGGAGGGCAAATCTGATTCCAGCATCAAAAAGCGACTTGCATATCGGTGAAAATTCTCTTCGTTTCATTGCCACTTGATAAGAAAAATCTTGAAAGAGAAGCAACCTGTCCCCTTTATAGGATAAATTTTGAGATTTACGATAAGCCTCCATCAGTCTGACTTTATCCATATAATTAAGGAACCTGAAGATGACAGGTCTAGGTCTGCGGCGATCTGTTTGACGATCCGGACCAATTCTGTGTGCACGTTCGATCAATGTAGGGCCTGATGTAGAGCTGCAACCCAACTCCTGAGGAAGCCAGGTGGAAACTAAGTCCATAAGTTCCCGCTGTTTGACAGATTCCGGTAAGCCAATCAGACGTAGATTATTGCGGTGGTTGCGATTTTCCAAATCTTCCAGCTTTTCCTGCATGGTGACAATGGAAGCTTCCTGCTTTTCAATTACCGATTTGGCCGTAGTAAGATCGTCTTCAAGATTTGAAATGCGCTGTTCTGCTTCATCAAACCGCACACTATGCTCGCGAAGCTGCGATACAGCCGAATCTATCGCCTCTTTCAGACCAGCCAACTTTTTATCAAGCAATGGTGAGAGAAGATCCGAGATTTCCTGTGCTTTGGCCACAGACGCAGCACTGAATTTGGAAGGATCAGACACGCCGTCCATAATATCATTCCCAGCCGGGGAAGTAGGAGGACTAGAGGTGGTAGATGCAGTGGTTCTGGTCTCTCTGCCTCGGACACCTGGACCTCCCTTACCACCCTTCTGTATTTTGGTCACGTGCTTATCCATATATAAATCTCAGATAATGGACTTTGCTAGGAAAATTGATTATATTTAATATGCCAAAAAAAAACCCTGAATAATCCTGACCAGCAGGGGGAGCTGATAGTGCCTTTGGAGATGCAGAAAAACTCTGATAGTTCTCTGTATAAAAATGTCGTGCAGGAACAGCAGCTAGAGCCCTGCCAGTCCCAAGATGGCGGTCGTGAGCTAATATACTGCACTGTCCACACTACAGCACTTGTCACAGGGGGCCAGTGAAGTCAGAGAGGCAGGAAGGTAGGTGGCTCCTCCGATAGCACACTTGAGGGGAAGAGGTGACAAGGGAGGCAGCTGTGCGATCCGTTCGGATCCAAAATGGCGGCCGCGATTAGTGGTGCTTTGTACTGCACCTAAACTCCGGCAGTATGGTGACGGTGGGGAGCCGGGAATAGTGTCCACTTACCCACCGCTGTCTCCAGGTCTCCGCTGATGTCCGCGCATCACTGCTCCTGGAGCTGCAGGTGTTTTATCTGCGCCTGTATGTGAAGGGAGCGAGAGCTCTCTAAAATGCAGCTATCTACAAGGTCCGCCCACCGGAAGTCCAGCTCCAATATCTTATTAAATAGAAAGGTTATAATCCGGCAGAAAGATCTTGGGAACCTGCAGCTGATATTCATGCACCACGAATATTTGGTTCATTACATTCTCGTTACCCAGGCAAAACTGGTGCACCTGCTAGTAGTTTTGAAAACAAGAGATATGGTAAGAACTTACCTTTGTTATCTCTGTTTCTACGAAGTCCATAGGGTCCACAGGGTGACCTTGGGGTATAGCTGGATCCTGGATCCTCAGGCACCACGGAGTTAAAGCTTTTAGCTGCTCCCAGGATGCACTTGGGTCCAACCTCCCCTATACCCCGCCCCCGAGCCACAGGCACCTCAGTTGGTAAGCAGCCCAGGCCGGAGGAGGAGACGAAACAGAGAGAAGGAAGACTGGAACACACAAGAACCATACTCACAGAAATGGGAGATGGAAAACCGGTGACCAGACACAGAGCCCATATGAAGCCAGGTGCGTCAGGGCGGGTGCCCTGTGGACTTTGTAGAAACAGAGATAACAAAGGTAAGTTCTTACCATATCTCTTGTTTTCTACTTCAGGGTCCATAGGTGTCCACAGGGTGACCTTGGGGATGTCCCAAAGCAGTCCAACTAAGGGCGGGGACGCTCCTGTGCTGATAGGAGAACCCGGCGCCCAATGGATGCATCCTGAGAGGCAAAGGTGTCAAACGCATAGAACCTCAAAAAGGTCTGAATGGAAGACCAGGTGGCCGCCTTACAGAGCTGAATAGCAGAGGCGCCACGGCTAGCAGCCCAAGAAGGGCCCACAGACCGAGTGGAATGAGCCTTAACAGAGGCTGGAACAGGTAAACCCTCCTGCATATAAGCCTCAATAATAACAGAACGAAGCCAACGGGCTAGAGTCTCTTTGTTGGCAGGCCAACCCCTCTTGTGAAAACCAAAGAGGATAAACAAAGAATCCGACTTCCTCACAGAACTAGTCCGGTCCACATAAACCTGGAGTGCACGGACAACGTCTAAGGAAGCCTCCCCAGCCGAAAGATCAGGCGACTGAAAGGCTGGTACAACAATTTCCTGATTAATGTGGAACCTGGAAACCACCTTAGGCAGGAACTCAGGACGAGTGCGAAGCACCGCTCTGTCCTGATGAAAAATCAGAAAAGGGGGATGACAAGAAAGCGCCCCCAAATCTGAAACCCTCCTGGCAGAAGCAATTGCCCAGAGGAAAACAGTTTTAAAAGTTAGCCACTTGAGCTCCACTGACTCCAAGGGCTCAAAAGGCGGACCCTGTAAGGCCCGAAGAACCACCGCCAAATCCCACGGGGCCACAGGTGGCACAAAGGGAGGCTGGATTCTCAAAACTCCCTGGAAAAAGGTGTGTACGTCCGGCATAGCAGCGATCCTGCGCTGGAACCACACCGACAGAGCAGACACGTGCACCTTCAGCGAAGAAAGACGTAATCCTAAGTCCAAACCCGACTGAAGGAAAGCCAGAATACGCGAAACCCGGAACACCTGGGGATCATAGTTTCTGGCCTCGCACCACTGAAAGTAAGTGTGCCACACTCTGTGATAGATCCTCGCGGAAGCAGGCTTGCGCGCCCTCAGCATGGTGGTAATAACGGAGCTAGAAAAGCCCCGAGACCTCAGGACGGCTGTCTCAAGAGCCACGCCGTCAAAGATAGTCGACCCAGATCCGGGTGAAGACAGGGCCCCTGAGACAACAGGTCCCTCCGTTGAGGTAGGAGGTATGGAGCATCGATGGACAGGCTCCGCAGATCGGAGTACCACGGCCTTCTGGGCCACGCTGGGGCCACCAGGATCAGTGTGCCTCCGTCCTGTTTGAACTTGCGCAGGACCCGAGGCAGCAGAGATATCGGAGGGAACAAGTAAGCCAGATGAAACAGCCATTTCACCGACAGCGCGTCTATCAGACTTGCGCCTGCGTCCCTTGTCCTTGACCCGTACACAGGCAGCTTGTGATTGTGACGGGACGCCATCAGGTCCAGCTCTGGCAGCCCCCACTTGTCCACGAGTAGTTGGAATACCTCTGGATGAAGCGACCATTCCCCGGGATGCACGTCGTAACGGCTGAGGAAGTCTGCCTCCCAATTGAGGACTCCTGGGATGAAAACTGCCGAGAGAGCTGGAAGATAGCGCTCTGCCCAAGCCAGGACGCGGGACACCTCCGACATCGCAGCTCGACTGCGAGTCCCTCCCTGGTGATTGATGTACGCCACCGTGGTGGCGTTGTCTGACTGCACCTGAACGGCCCTTCCGTGAAGAGTGGTGCCGGACAACTGCAGGGCTCTGTATACTGCCCGCAGTTCCAGGATGTTGATGGGAAGAATCGCTTCCTCCGCCGACCAACGACCCTGAAGTGACAAGGAGCCTGTCACCGCCCCCCAACCCCGGAGACTGGCATCTGTCGTGAGCAGAACCCATTCCGGGATCCAAAAGGGGCGCCCCTCTAGGAGATGAGCCGTCTGCAGCCACCAGGCTAGGGACAGATGCACCTCCGAGGACAGCACCAGCATCTGAGAGCGGATCCTGTGTGGCAATCCGTTCCATTCCGAAAGAATCAGCCCCTGCAGGGGCCTGGAATGGAACTGGGCAAACTCCACCATGTCGAATGCCGACACCATGGACCCCAAAACTCTCATCGCTGAGTGCACCGACACTCTGCCACTGCTCAGACAACTGTGAATCAGCAGCTGTAAGGAGGAGACCTTCTCTGGAGTCAGAAAAATCCGTTGCTGACGAGAGTCCAGCAGGGCCTCCAAATGAACCATCCGCTGTGATGGGATGAGGGAGGACTTCTTCCAGTTGATCAACCAGCCGTGCGCCTGTAGACAAGCGACCGTCAGGTGGAGATGCTGGGTTAGTACCTCCGGGGAGCTTGCCAGCAAGAGGAGGTCGTCTAGATACGGTAGCAACCGTATTCCCTGGCTCCGAAGATGAGCAGCCATGACCGCCATCACCTTGGTAAATACCCTCGGTGCCGTGGAGAGACCAAAGGGTAGAGCCCTGAATTGGTAGTGGTTGTGGAGAATAGCAAACCGCAGAAACCGTTGGTGCGATGTTGCTATAGGCACATGGAGGTAGGCGTCCTGGATATCCAGGGAGACCATATAGTCCCCTGGTTCCATCGCCAGAATGATGGAACGCAAAGTTTCCATCCTGAATTTGGGAACCCTGAGAAACATGTTCAGGGACTTCAAATTGAGGATGGGGCGATGAGAGCCATTGGGTTTCTGCACCAGAAACAGCGTAGAGTAATACCCCATCCCACGTTGAGACTGTGGTACGGGTATAAAGACCCCCGCCGTCAGCAAGGCCTCTATGGCTTCCTGAACCTGCAAGGCCTTGGTTTTGTCCTGAGAAGGACTTGTGCAAAAAAACTGGCCAGGCGGCCTGTGCCGAAAAGACAGGGCGTACCCCTGGGAGACCACTTCTCGCACCCAGGCATCCGTGGTGGTATTGTGCCAGCACTGGGCGAATTGAAGAAGTCGGCCTCCCACTCTGGGGTCCCCCAGAGGGAGGCCCGTCCCATCACGCAGAAGGCTTATCTTCTTGCTTGGAAGAAGGGCGCCTAGCACTCCAGGCTTGCTTCTTTGGCTTTGAGGCGGTCTTGGGTGCGGACTGCCTCGGGAAGGACTGACCCTTTGCCTTGCCCTGAACCCGAAAGGAACGAAAGGCCGAGCTCCTGACCTTAGCAGGTGTAGTAGCTGAAGGGAGGAAGGCTGACTTGGATTTTGCCAGGGTATCTACTATTTTGTCCAGGTCCGGACCAAATAGTAATTCTCCATTAAAAGGTAAGGCCTCCAAGCCTTTCTTTGAATCCGCGTCTGCTCTCCAAGACCGCAACCACAAGGATCTACGAGCAGACACTGCTCCCGCCGAAACCCTAGAGGTCAACAGGCTAGCATCCAACGATGCTTCTCCAATGTAGGAGGCGGCATCTATCATCTGTCCTAACAACGCCCTCTGGACGTCCGGAGCTTCATCCGTAAACGTGTCCTCCAAGGCGTTGGCCCACCCCTCAATGGCCTTGGCCACCCAGGAGATGGCCATGGACGGCCGGGCTACAGCCCCTGAGAGAGAATAAATAGACTTTAGACAAGTCTCCACCTTCCTGTCCGTAGGATCCTTCAGCGAGGATATAGACGGCAATGGCAAAGTAGCACTCCTGATGAGGAGTGTTACATGGGAATCGACTGCAGGCGGAGTTTCCCATTTCTTACAATGCGCTTCCGGGAATGGATAATTGGACACCAAGCGTTTCTGTGGCAGGAAACGCTTACTGGGTGTCTGCCAGGCCACCGCCATGTGATCAGTGAACTGATCAGGCAAGGGGAACGCTGCAGAAGTAACCTTAGCTTTTTTAAAACTAGGATACCTCGATTTGGGAGCGGGTGCCTCATCCTCAATCAGAAGAATGGCCCGCACCGCCTTAACCAGAGCCCGCACATTGATGGAAGACTTAGTGTCTACCTCCTGGACTGAGGCATCTGAGGCTGAGTCATCCTGCACCTCACCATCATCCGAGGACCCCTCAGAATCCGAAAGATGCGCAGCCTGCGCCATGACTCAGCGTTTAGACGCCCTGGAGGGCACGTCACTGCGCAACATCGACTGAAAAGCCGAAGATGCTGCCGCCAAATCTTGGACAGTGTGGGAAATCGCATCCACCCAGGGTGGAGGAGCTGCCACAGGAACCTGAAACGGCACCACAGCCTGCTGTGCCACAGGGGTGGACTGAATATACATTGGCAACCCCGCATAGGGACCAACAGGCTGAGACCCCGGGGGAGTCTGCAATAATTGTGGGACACCCGGGGAATGGGGGATGGCAGGCTGGGGCAACGCCCTAGTAGGGGCGGCAGTCGGGACCGACAGACGGTCCGCGATGGACACCAGCACCTGGGAAAACATCGCCCATGGTGGCTCCTGCGACATGGGAGGTTTAGACATACCAGGGAGCGCCTGACACCGTCCGCACAGGCCGTCCTGTGACAAATCCTCCCTATCCACTCCTGCAGAACAGCGCCTGCAGGAGAACAATACCGGAGCCCTGGAGTGCTCAATCTCCTCCTCAGACATGACTTAGGAAGAAAACGTGCGCACTCACCAGTGTGCTGAACAACAGCCCACAATATGGTACTGTGTAGCACACAACTGTATGTGACGGACCTCACAAATACGTGATTTATATAGGTGAGGTCTGTAGAAACACCCTTCCCCCGCACACCTGTAGGGCTTGTAGGAGAAGGAAAGGGATAGGTATAGGCTGACAGTAAGTAGAAAAAAGACACAGACAGGCAGCACTAGCAAAAGTCACATACCATGCAGGAAGATATACTCACTGCACCTTTCCACTACAATCAACCTCCCAGATTCAGTGTCTGGGAGGGCTATAGTGCTGTGTACACTGTCCTTGTCGGGGGAGAGGTACACAGGGGGACCGGTCCGCGTGCTCCCTGAGAGTATCTGCGCTGCCACTTAAAGAAAATTGCTGCTGGAGACCTCAGAGGAGGAGTGGCCGAGTAACTGCAGCTCAGCGACGCCAGACTCCGTGCTGAAAGGCGCGCTGAGCTGAGGGGAGGAGCCGCTAGACAGGGAAGGCTTCCTCCCCTGGCTAGCATATTTAACCCCCGGGTTGCCGGCATCCCGCTTGCCGCATAATTTACCCTGGTGGTCTAGTGGTCTGGCGGGGTATGCCTCCGCTGGAGGGGGGGCCCGCCGCCACCGCTAGCGCCCCCGGTCTGTCCCCTAGACCGGGGGCATGGGACTGCATTTACAAGGAACCCGTGCACCGCCGCTAATCAGCGGTGCGCGGCTTACCTTAATCTCCCCGGCGTCTTCCGGCAGCAGTCCCGGGGGAAGCCAGAGTCCGGCTAGTACAGACTCTGGCTTCCCCCGCCGCGATCCCCAGTTCAGTGCTGGCGTCGCGGCGCCAGCAGGGAGAAGGAGCGGCAGCGTGGGCGTCTGTACAGACAGCCCATCGCTGCCGCTCTGCAGAAAAAAACTATAGTAAAAAAAATAAATAAACTAAGTTAAAATAAAAAGCTTTGGGGGGCTGCTCCTGCAGCCCCCCCCCCCCGCAGGGTGACCCGACTCTGGCCGGGCACCATCTTAAACTGAGGTGCCTGTGGCTCGGGGGCGGGGTATAGGGGAGGTTGGACCCAAGTGCATCCTTGGAGCAGCTAAAAGCTTTAACTCCGTGGTGCCAGAGGATCCAGGATCCAGCTATACCCCAAGGTCACCCTGTGGACCCCTATGGACCCTGAAATAGAAAGAAGGTGGTTACGGTCAGGTCCCCTGTTGATAAAGACCCTGAATAAAGGCTTAACCTGATACAGTGATCGCAAAATACGCGCTATATCACGTTTTCTACGCACTATAGGCATTTAGGGACCCGGTTTTTAAAACAGAGCGAGTCCTGTAGGACGTGCTCTGTGTCTGAGGCAGCCAATCACTGCCAACAGCGTCTCCCCCAGGGACGGCCCGACATGTAATATCAGCCGACAGAGGCCGGGAGCAGTGCAGGCAGGCCAGCGCTTTAATATTTACGCTGGGCACACTGAGGAAGGGGCCTCTGTGGAGAGGGAAGTCCAGAAATCTCCCCCGCCCACCCTGTCCTATCTTTGTGATTGGCTGCCAGATGCCGCTGCTCAATCATGGGGAACGCTGGAACGCGCGCATGCAGTGTTGTAGTACGAACTTAGGAAGGGAGCTGTTTGGCTGTGCTGTAGTAGGAAGATACAGTAGCACGGGCGGGGTAGCGGACACTGGATGCTGGAGCCAGCCCCTTCTGGTATGTGTAAGTAAAGGGCAATTTTAATCTAAGATACAATGGTGATAGGATATTGACAATGGGTGATATGTGTGTGTGAATTAGTGACTGTTGTGTTCGATACAATGGATAACTGCTGTGTGTGTGTCTGTGTGACAAAGTCTGACTGCTGTGTGTGCGTAAGAGAGAATGGGTGACTGGTGTGTGTGTAAGAGAGAATGGGTGACTGGTGTGTGTGTGAGACAATGGGTGACTGGTGTGTGTGTGAGACAATGGGTGACTGCTGTGTGTGTGACAATGGGTGACGTGTGTGTATGTGTGAGACAATGGATGACGTGTGTGTGTAATGTAACAAGTAATTTGTACCCTCTCTTAAGTAACCATAAGGAAAATGTTTATAATGTGGATGATGAGCCTATTGTTAGGTCTGCCATTTCCCATGCTGTACACATGTTAGATGCTCCACCACGACAAGCACAAGTGGTGCCGCCATCTCCATCAGTGATAGTACAGGAAGTGTTAACATCCACTGCACCCGTAGAGGAAGTTGTTAACCCTATATGTTGCAGCAACAGACTAAACCCCCAGCCAGGTAATAAGGTCAAAAGTAGCAGTGCGGCCGGTCTGCATCCCATCCGGACAATAACTGTTCCGAATGGGAATGCGGATGCGAACGGAGTAGTGCCCACAAGGGAAGTAGTAATGCATTGTCCTTGGACAAGAGAGGAGCTAAATTCTATAATGAATGATTTCCCCGATCCCAAAAAGGAATTAGCCAAATGTCAAAGATTTTTGAGAAATTTGGGTAGTTCTCAAGAGCCAACTAACAAAGATTGGCAAGTGGTGTTAAGGGCCTGTCTACCACGCAATACCGACGTAACAAAATTTATCACGGATTGTGTATTGGATGGAAATGTTCCCTTAACAGACTAAATTAATCAAGGTAACATTTCCCGCATTGTAACTCAATTGGGTGTATATTTTCCAGTAGTAGTTAACTGGAAAAAAATCTTCACCTTAAAACAAAATGAGAGTGAATCTGCAGAAGATTATTGTGACCGGGCTCTGGGTTAGAAGATATTAAAGATAGCACTCACCACAGGGGAATGACTGTCACTGTACTCATGGATGGTCTTAAAGAGAACCTAAAGACCCGGGTTCAGACCTCACAGCCTGGCTGGAGGGGAGTCACTGCAGACACCCTCATAGAATCCGCAATTGAACATGACAAGAACATCCACAAAAAGAGAGAGACCCAGATCGAGAAACTAATGGCTGTCAGTATTCAAGCTCTAGAAGGAATGACTATAACATCACAGCCAGCAGACACACCTGCATCCACTCCTGCACCTGCACCTTAACAGTTACACGTCCTCACTAATCCTACACCACCGCAAACACAGCCCTACCCCACTTATCACACACAACCACAATTCCCATACTATCCTCTTCCTCAATATCCTTACCCATACCTACCACCTTTCCCTCCTGCTCAACCCACACAACAATCCTTTCATCCACCCCACCCACGAAAGTGTTTTAATTGCAACCAGCCAGGACATGTAAGTAAGAACTGTATGGCAAAGAGGTTAGGACTCCCTAACCAGGGAAGCACCTGGATATCCCCATAAAGGATATACACAGAGACCAGCAAATGTCCAACAGGCACCAGCTCCAATTGTGGCCATTAATGCTTTATTGGAGAGTGGGAGCCAATGCTAGGGGTCGTGTCATACCTGTGGTCTACAGATAGACAGGTTGACGGGAAGTACTAGGAAAAAAACTGGTAGTGGTAATTAATGTAGCTGATAACCAATTTCTCTTCTGCTTTCTTCTCTGTGTCATAACACCCTGACTGTCAGTACCTCTTTGATTTCACATAGGGGGAGGTGTACACCACACATGGACACGAGTGTCCCATGGGTTCATAGACAACCCCAGTATCTTCTCCCAGGCCTTATACGACTGCTTACAATCTTTTCAACCTGCCAATGGATCTGTTCTGATACAATATGTGGATGATTTATTGCTGTGCCCTGTTTCATTTATGCCATGTTTAAAATAATTATTTAAAATTATACTAAACAGTTGTGCATCATCTCTCACACAAAGGACACAAAGTTGCTAAGGACAAATTGCAGCCATGCCAGGCTAAGGTCAAGTACTTGGGATACTGTCCAAACCCAGGGGGCTAAGACACTACCTAGAGCAGTAGCTATTAATAACAGGGTTTAATTGTACAGAAGGTTGTATGCAGTTACGGTATCCCTAGAGTATAGGGATACTCATTTCACAGGTGATGTCTTTAAAAACAAATATGTGTAAGTTGGTGGGTAATAATAATATCAAGATCACCTCAGACTGTCTCTTTTCTTTTATCTGTCCCCCTTTGAGATACTGTTTGACAGGCAGCCTCATGTGAAAATATGATAATGAGGTTACAGTGCAGCGTCTCACGAAGATGAGTAAGAACAACTGAAATTGAAAATATTATTTCCTAAAATGTCTTGTGCAAACTGTCATGATGTCAAACCCGGAGAATTTGTTATGATATGCTCAGGTTGTTTGACTGATCGTTGGGAGGGTCCGTATCAGGTGTTGCTGATGAGTATCACATCTTTGAAGGTGGCCGAGAGAGATACCTGGGTCCATTCCACTCACTGCAAAAAGGTCAACCAACTGGTAGAGAAACAAGGCGGAGACAAGGCTGATAACGTGGACCTGCCGACCGCGAGCTTGTTCCAGGAGGATTAAAAAGGTTGTAGTGAGATACCTGAGCTAAAGAAATTTGCAGGTCCTTGCTGCAGTGATGGATTGATCTGCTGTGTTCATTTTCATATTCTCTTCCACAGTTTCCATCATCCTGGTTTGTTCGGGGATATCTGGTTTCTGTGACGGGGGACCGATAAAAGAGATGGGAGCTGATGGCATTGCTGATGAAGTCGAGTCAAGAGGAGGAGTGCTATTGCCAATCAGGGGAGTGTCTGACCAATCTTGGTACTGTAATTGTTAAGAGATCTGCTATTTTGGATACTTGGGGACAGTGTGAAGGTCTATCGTCTGAGGATTATTGTATGTGTGAGTTCTGTGGGTCCGTAATTGATGAAAGATGCATCCAGTGTTGTCAACCTAAGTATAATCAGTATTTGGGTGGGTATCCTTTAGAGGATTATCACATCATGGTGGAAATTTTTTTGAACCAAACCGACTGTTGGGTGTGCTGTCTCGTGCCCCAAGGACAGCATAATGTAGGATTGGTGCCATTCCCATTAAATATCTCTGAAATTTTAGAATTGCCAAAAGGGAAGACACTGGCTGGAAAATTTCTTAATACCAAACCACATAATTTTAAACTCCACCAGTACCAAGTAGATAAAACACTTTTATGTTTAAACATCACCAACTCCAATGACCCAGGAAGTTGGGAGGTGACTGGTAATAATCAGACGATGACCTTCTCTCAAAGAGCTGACCGTGAGCCTATGAATTATGAACAAAGAAATGGTTGGTAGTATACCAGAAGGGTACTGTGCAAAGGTTACACAATCAAAAACATGTATTTGCCAGATGGGAGAACCTGAGATAGGGTTATTTGCGAGAGAAATGTGTTTAATGATAATGATGCATACTATTCATTATGTTCTCCCTGATGATGTATATTTTATATGTGGAAGGAAAGCGTATAAGTGGCTCTCTCTGAGTTCCGAAGGTTTGTGTTACCTGGGAAGAGTAATCCCAGAGGTTATGACCCTCACACATGGTGAAATGCTTGATATTCATAAAAACACACCATCACCATATCTTCATACGCAGTATGAACACAGAGACAAAAGAAATATGATACCTGGTGATGTGCATAAAGCCACACAGTTAATTAGTGAGACAACTGGCTTTCAAGTTTTAGTAGCATTGGATCACACCAGGATCGCTCGGGGTACACTAAATTTTAGATATATCCAAGATCTTGCTAAATTGATAGATAATATCACCGAGATGTACACCTTCAGGTATACAGGTAGGGAATTGCAAGCGTACAAGAAAGAACTGGTGCAACACAGACTAGTGTTAAATTACTTAACAGCTGTCACTGGAGGGTATTTCGTAACTTTGGCCACCCAATTTGGAGTGAAGTGTTGCACTTATGTCTCGAATGATACCAGCGAACCCAAGGAGGTGATAGACCGGAAGATGGATGAAATTCAGCAGCTAAAATGGGAATTTCGAAAGAACCATAATGCTTCAGTGGCTGAAGTGGAGGAGAAGGTAGAGGAAGGGGTTTCATGGTTGAACCCCGGAAAATGGTTCTCAGGTCTAGGAGAGTGGGTCCAGGAAATGATAGCAAGCATAGGTAAACTCCTGATCCTCATACTGGTTGTCACCATAGAAATTGGCATATGTGTCAAGTGTGTTCCTACTGTGTTGAAGTGTGGAAGATGTAAAAATAAGGTAAACCCGAAGAATGAAATTATGATGGTGGTCAGTAGTGACAATATGAATACTGAGGTAAATGTAGAACTGCATTACAACCTTGAACTAGGAAATACCATCATATAATGTATTATATTTAGACATGCACAAAATGTATTATTAAAATACCTCAAATAATGTAAGTCTCTATTCCCCCTCTAGACTGGTGCATCCCCACATCTCTCCCATGATCTTCCAAGATCCGCGGTGTGCGTATAATGGTAGTTTTATGTCCCCTCTTAGAGACTCATTATTGATGGATTAAGAACCACCTTGTGCCATCCCATAATAACATTAAATATTATGTCAAAATGTAAGCCTAAAAATTAAATGTAAGATCAGTGTATGATAGCATGTTGGTT
This sequence comes from Taudactylus pleione, assembly GCA_031769625.1. Lineage (NCBI taxonomy): Eukaryota > Metazoa > Chordata > Amphibia > Anura > Myobatrachidae > Taudactylus > Taudactylus pleione. Next base: position 9,870,496 of record JAUIMM010000045.1, on the reverse strand, counting down.
GCTATCAAAGGGTGGACTGTCGAAGCTGGATAATTGGCTGAGACAGAATCAGTTTAAAATTAGATTGGAACGACACCATCTTGCGAATGGCCACAAGGCACCATCCTAAAAATGAGATCTGCAAGACGCCATTTTGCGAATGGCCGCCCAGCGCCATTTTAGAGAAACTCACACTTAAGTACATACAGCGATGCTATTATTAGCATCATGCGATCACATATTTCACCATACCCCATACACACATTAAATACACACCGTTGCGCTGTTAACACGACGTACATTAGCGAATGCATAATATCCTGCATGCGAACACTGTTTATTAGCTTCATGCGTACGCATCTGCCCAAAGTTAAAAATCCTCACTACATAAATCTAACTAGCATCTTTTCCCAAACCCCTAATACTTACACACTGCACACTCGCATAAAAGGTTCCATAGCTTCAAAGTGCAATATTCAAGGTTTATTCATTTATTACTTATGTTGTGAAATAAAGACTATTTGATATCTAAGGTTTAGTACATGATAAGCAAACAGTGTTTGGTGTTGTACTGATCTACTCTGTCTCAACAGCTTTCCGGTATCATCGGTGAGAAGATCGCAACATGCGTTCGCAACTTATGGACTGTAGAGAGTTAAAACACTAAAATGTACTATGTAATGTTAGCAGCTTAGATTTGCATGCAGCGGGAAAAAGGAGACAAAAGGCTGTTGGAAGCTGACCTGTGTCCATTTGAATCGACCTGTTAAATGTCTTGTAACAGAAGCACCGTGACGGAGAACCAAAGGAATCATGCCAAACTTGCCTATTGTATTGCTTATCCCTGTAAGGGTATATATTTGCGTTCAGACCCCAATCTGGAGTCTTCTTGCGGATGCTGTTCACGGAGGTTTCTTGTTGCTGCCGGTAACTGGTCCCAGAACGCGTGCGTTTTTAATAACTGTACCTTGGGTCTGTATGATTTCTTTGCGCTAAATTGTCTTTAGATCACAGCGTGTATCCTACTGTTTTTATGTTGAATAATAACCTTTGTGCATTGGAAACTCATTTCAAGGTCTGGAGGCATTTATTTACTGTATGACTGCGTACGCAAATAGCGACAATTCTAGAAGGTATAGGCAAGATTTAGAAGGTATAGGCAGGAGCTTATAGAGGTTTAAATCCAGTATCATTATCACCTCCTTCCCTCCCTGACTGACAGCATACTGCTCTCCGTCCTGACCCTGCAGATTCCATTTGCGCCGGCAGATCTTCCTTGCTGTGGTGGTGCTGAGCTCCTCTAGCTGCCTGCGCTCCGTCCCCGATGCCTACATCCCAGTTCCCTGCATGCAGGGGGCCAGGGAGGTGGAGACTGCACGGGCCAGGACTGAGCAGGAGGACAACAATTACCCGACAGGGGGCTCCAACCAAGAGGTATCCACTGCCCCAACTGCTATCTACAATTAGCCCCGTCCCTACCCCAAGTACTGCCCCAGCTGTTATCCTGACCCTCTCCCTACCCCCATGCCCCCAATATTGCCTGTCCCTAACCCCCTTCTTGCCTCCAGTACTGCCCTAGCTGCTATCTAGCCTTACTCACTCCCTACTCACAGTACTGCATGCCCCTAACCCCCCTTGCCCCCCAGTACTGCCCCAGCTGTTATCTACCTTTGCCCCCTTCATATCCCCAGTACTGAATGCCCCTAATCTCCTCCTTGCCCCCCTGCACTGCGCCAGCTATTATCTACCCTTGCCCCCTCCCTACTCCCAGCACTGCCTACCCATAGCTCCCTCCTTGCCCTCCAGCACTGTCAAAACTGTGCACTTCACTTACCCCTCCCTACCCGTGGCACTGCCTGCCCTTACTCCCTTCTACCCACAGCTCTAACCCAACTCCTCCCTGACTATACTCCCAGCTCTACCCCAACTGTTGCTTGCCCTTAGCCCCCTCTACCGCAACTGCTACCAGCACTGTCCCAACTGCTGCCCATCCTCATCTCCAATAATAAGTGATGGGACACAGAAACTGTGGAGTAGGACCCCAATTTTTTAAAGTGAAGGGTCCCTGTGACCCACAAGTTTTTTCGCTCAATGCGATCACTGCTGCTATAAATAATTTTTCAAGATTTTCCTTCAGCTCGAAAGCCCTACTGTACGCACACAATGGCCACAGCTTAAGTAAAAAAACGTTTATAGAATGGTGCATTCACTTTGCTTCCATACGGTTTTTACATTGTCTGTCCACCTGTGTCATAGGCAGACAACTGATGAAGAAGCATCCATGTCTACAGCACAATTCCAGCATTTTTGCGCCACAGACAAACGTTATAGACTGGAATATAAAATGCTATATAAAGTAGCTGCCAGTATGCTGAACCAGTTTCTCTAGTCAAGTATTCTTGACTCCTCTTCCTATAAATGATTACCTGTTTTTCGATCCCTTGGCTTTGGACAACTATCTCTTTGGCTACCATCAGAAGCATTCTTTTGTCCTAGGTTCAACCCAGAATTCTCATGATCATATTTTTTCACTTTAAAATGTACAGAGCCTATTAAAGTTATTAGTTATCTGGGATTGCTGGGATTGCTGGGCTTTCCCCCCCCCCCATCTCTCATCTCTGTCCCCCTCATCCCCTACCTCATTTTGCTGTCTGCCATCTCCCGTCTCCTTTTTCTTTCATCACTCTCCCATGTTTCCCTGTGCCTCAACTCTGTCCCTCTTTCCTCTCATCACTGTCCCTCATGCCGGACCACCTGTCTAGAAGGACAAATTCCCATAGGGAGTATATGCTTACGCAATGTGGCAGCATGCATAGAATTTTTTTCAGGGGGGAAGTGGCCTCACCTACTGGTTTGGCCAAACCCCCTCTGTATCTCCTGGGCCCTCAGTATGTCTCGGTGGTCCAGTCCCACGCCCTGTGTGTATAACTGCGGGTGAGGGGGTGCTGGCTGTGCTGCAGGCGCTCACAGGAGGGAACAGTACTGTCCAAACAACGCTGGACTGTACTGGAGAAAACAGAAGTGAGGCTGTATCTGGAGTCTGACAACCAATAAGAGCTGTGCGCGGAAGTCGGCACCCTGCATGTAGCAGCAAACTTCACAATACTTTTGCACCAAACTAAATGCAGATTTTAAACAAATTTCCAGAGTTCATTACATGTAAATAGTGGTCTTCAGACACTGTATATGTTTTATTTCTTTCTGTAGTTGCACATAATATCTACAAATAATGTCTTAAAATCACTACATACACTTTTTAAAAAAAAAACTACACGAATATATGCAATTTGTTATGTGAGTAGTTTTGTAATAAAAATAGATGATTTAACATTGAATCGTAGACACTGAAGACAAAAGAAAATAATGAAAAAACACAATAACACAAGCTTTGTATTTTGTATGTAGCTACAGCATACAAATCCACAGCGACTCTTCTCATCAAGTAGTAATTGAAAAGATAAGAGAGATAATGACTGGCACTGATGTGGCAATAGAATATCTGCTGAGATGAAGATCAAATCCCTGGCGATACTGGCAATGAGAACATGAGCCTGGAGATATGCAGAAACTAAGCCAAATGAATTTAAATTCAGTGTCTCTCTAATAAGCACTACAAAGAAAGCCAGAGCATAAGTCAAATACTTTATGAAATCTGCAGATATTTCTAAACAAATACATCAGGGACATGTTAATGGACTCACTTGGCAAAGTGTTTATTTGTAAGTTTTATGTTGAAGATCAGTATTTAAGCAACCAAGCAAGTTTTCAGACACAGAATTATCAAACCAATGTGTCATTATTTCTGTACAATACTATGGTAATTTCAAAAGCACATTAAAAACAACAACACGTTTAACATTGTATGATAAACCAAAAGGCTAAAGAAACAATATAAACTTAAAAACAGCGCAAGATGTTTTATAATGAAAAAACTAAACTGTCCATCATACAGTATATAAAGTACTTCCTATGTGCACTGAAGCTCTTATTTATTCATCAATATAACTACTTTGCACTCTGCTAAATGCTAACTGCAGTATGAGACATTCATCTACAATTCTAGATTTGAATGAAAGACAAAATTATATGTCTGCAAAGGGCAAAAGTCCAGTGGTGCATTTTAGAATTGTCCTTTAAATGTAAATAAATAATTTGTTGCATTGGAGGACAGCTATCCAATACAATTTCATTGAAAGTTTTGCATATTATCAATAGCATAAATGCCAGTCTTACCCTAGAACAGACTTTCCAGTTTCCTCCGGTTTACGTACAGTAAATGGGCTTGGATCAATGCCAACATTTTTTGGCATAAAGTCTCTGCGGGAAAGAAAAAAGTAGGTTAATATACCTTTATTGTTATAGGCTTATTTATCATTGAACAAAGTCACTTTTTTTTGCATAAATTAAACTATTTGTCAGATGTTTAGAAGTACCTTGCTGAATTTGTCATTGACAAACAGAAAGTGTCATCAAAGCTGATCAATTCGTAAGGTCGGAAGAACTCATTGTAAATATTGACCTCTTCGTCACATTTTTTAAACTTCTTTATTACCATCTTCTTTCGGTTTTCAGAATTGGGTACTGTAGAAAAAAATACTGGGATGTAACATACAACACCACAGACCCATCATCATATAACCCAACTTTATCGTGTGATAATGTTCTGCATCCTTATTTAATTTCCAACTGAAATAATGAAGTGGTCTTGTGTTTAACTCCAAATACATACTTTTGCCAAGGTCACCTAAGTGAAAAATAACTGGAAAGGTGGTGGGAAGATCCAATGTCATAGAAATGTGTCACACTATATAAATTACTATGGTGTGCAAGGCTTTGGGATAGATGATATAAAATTGTAAAATGATACACATGATGTAGATCTATAATGAAACCAAAATATACAATGAACAATTAGTTATCTTTGTTTAGTATAAGTTAAATAATGATTGGCTGCTATTTGTTTAGTGGAACCTTACATATTTCAGCAATGTTATAAATACTTGTTATGGTTATCATGTGCTATCTAGAAGGGAAGGAACAAAACAATATCTATAGAAAGACTTAATTTTAATATGCCAGTCATCTTCAGATAAACCACCACGCCATAAAATATCAATAGTGAAAAATGCAAGGTAAAGAAATATCTTAAGTCATCAAATAAGTCATGAATTACTAAACCAAATATGTTGGATATGACAAAAGTGGAACTTTCATACTTCTGCTTAATCCTTCTTGTTAAGGGGGCACTGGAATACTGGGGTATACGAGGTGTGGTTATTAAATGACCAGACTGATGCTATAATTTATGTTTACTTACATTAAGCATCCACAAACCGCTCTATTGTTATTTTCCATTGGTCAAAGCCGTGCAGTAGCGCATTATCTGTCACCTGTCTAAACAGCGCTGTCATTTTCTTCTTTACCTCAGTAACTGATGTATAAGGGTTCCCTTGAGTACAGATTTGCTTAGTGACAAGAAAGAAGTCACACTAGGTCTGGCGTGTATGGAGAGTGTTCTAGCACTGCAATATGTTTTTCATCCAAAAACTGCTTCACATAGAGAGTTGTGTTGGCTGGTGCCTTGTCCTGTTGGAGAATTAAACCATTTTTCCACAACTCTGGACTCTTTCTTCTAATTCTTTCATGCAAAGTTACTAGAAGATTTTTGTAGTAATGTTGATTCACTGCCTTCTGGTACTCAGTCTTCCAAAATAACACCATTGATATCAAATAAAACAATTAACATGGCTTTGAATTTGGATTTGCATTGACATGCTTTCTTCATTCTTGGTGATGGTGGCGTTTTCCAGGGGATGTAGTTGGTACCCCGACGGTCAGAATGCGGGGCACAGGATGCCGGGACCAGAATCCCAACAGGGGTTAGAAACCCGGCACTGGCATCCCGACCGCAGACATCCCGATGGTAAGTATTAGGGTTAGGTACTAGGGGGAGGGTTAGGATTCAGCTGCGGGGAAGGGGTTAGGCTGTGGTGGGGAAGGTTAGTGCTAGGCTGATGGGGAATTGTTAGGGGTAGGGTTAGACAACTTACCTTCAGGTGTTGATATTGCAGGCCAATCGAGATTCCAGCATCAGCATTTTGACCGCCAGTCATGTGTGTGTCGGCAACCCATACCCAACCCTTTTCCAGTGCATGGACTGACGTTTTGTCTCAATATCGTACTGGAAGATCCATGTTTCATCACAGGTAATATCTTTATCTAAAAAATGTGAATCAGCTTGAATTTGTTCCAAAATGTCTGTACAAATTTGCTTTTGATTTTCTTCCTGCTCGGCAGTGAGAAGCCTTGAAATCATCTTAGCACAAACTTTTGTCGTGTTAAGATCTTGATGCAAAACTTGCCTAACAGTTTATTTGTCGATGTTTACCATATCTGCTATCATTCGGATGATGAGTCAATGGTCAATTCAATTCTATTTTTTCCACATTTTCAGTTGTTTTTGATGTACAAGGCCTTCCGGGGACGTTCATCATCTTCAACATCCTCACACTGTCAATAAATCTTTTGTGCCATTCAAACACACATGTACGTGACATACAATCTGCCCCGTAAGCCTTGGTTAACATACGGAAAGATTCAGTGGGTGTTTTGTTCAATTTAACTAAACACATTAAGTTAACACGTTGCTCTACTTTTGCATCAAGCATTTTTATGAAGCATCACTTCTTTGAATGCTGTGTGATACAACCTGTGCAAGAGGGATGAAACTTGCAAAACAGTTTTGGGATAGTCCAAGGTCAATGTCCCCCACTCACTTTTAACACCGTATGGTTTATTTTTTACAAGTATAGTCTTGTTATTTAAGAGCCACAACTCGTAGTATGAGGAGCCTGGTCACTTTTAAAACTACAGCTTAATTCAGGCTCCTCCCTCTCGAAACGCTGTTGGAAGCTTCTAAAGCCAGAGGCACAGAATACAGGGAATGACAGAGAAACACTGCACAAATCGTAAAAACAAATTAGGACAGGACAAGAAACAGAACAAAAAAGGTGCGTAGAGGAGGTTATTCACTGTCCCCCATGGAATCGTAGAAATGCAAGTGCAAGTATCCCAGTTTCTCCTTAATTTCTGATACCTTCTCACTGATGATACGGCCTGGAGAAACATAGTCTTGCAAGAAAGTCACTTTGGTTCCACTGAGTCCAATGGTTCAAAGGGCTGTCCCTGAAGAAACGCCTAGACCTTTGGGTTTAATGCCAGTTTTTAGTGCCAAAATCTGGTCTTTGAAGAGCTAAGTGGTAGGCCCCCCTACATTCTCTCTTGCAATAAGATAAGTAACCTGACGAATGGAGAAATGCAAGGTTCTCATGTGGCTTCTCTTACACTGAACCCAGAGACAGGTCTTGTGTTTGTACTTTGTACTAATGCAGTTATCTCACTAACTGCACTTTAAAAAAACGAAATAGAGACTGTTTTTGGAAAGAGATATATTTGCAGTTGTAGGCTAATAAAATGTATAGGGATCTGTGCCACAAAGCAAGCTAGAAATCACTGATGTGCTCTTTGATGTACATAAATGCATAATTCCAGAAATATTAAAGGCCAAATAATTCCAAGACGCTATACAAATGTAATATATTACCTTCATCAAGTGGCAATGGTAAATGCTCCAGGACCCCTGGAGTCCACCAAAATGTATAACTGCATAGAGGAAAAAAAGGGAGCATTATAACAATTACAGTTTTCAGACTTATTAGAGACAATATTTAACAAACATTAAAAAAATTGGGTTATTAGCATAATGTCAGATATTTAGCGATAGTCATTTGCTAAATATGTAAGTACACCCAATACACTGGAACATTACACTTTTGGACCATACACCCTAAGCATCTGTGTACGCAAACACTTCGGAGATACGCCAATGACACTCCCATAATATACTCATAAGACGGACTAGCTCCTTGCATTTGAATAGCCATCTCCCAGTCACCGCCAAGGAACGCACAACACATTATCAATAAACTCCTCCATGCGTGCATCCAACATCGCAACTGCGACTCTGTATATACACAATTGGAACGTATGCATGGTGCGACTTAGACACATATGCAATAAAAAAAAAACGCACAACTACATCGGACATCAACCTAGAGTGCAACTCAGGCCAATATGTACTAGGTATTTAAGATTAGGGTGTTTTTATTGCAAATAAATATAAAGTTGCATATAAAGCATAATGATGCATGGCGCAGATCACTCGTAACAGATCGGTCTTTGGGCATCTTGCACAGACTGCATAGTTTTTCAGCAATGTTGCTAGTTTTTCTGAATGCAGATTCCCAATTTTCGGGAATCTGTGTGTGCACAGGAATCGTTCTGCGAATGTGCATAACAGGCCCTGTGTGATCACACGCAGCCACTGCTATGTCACTGTATGATTGACAGGCAGAGGCATTTAAGGGGCGGTGCGGAGACGGACAGTGTTCCCAGAAATGGGGCGTGTTGGTCCCATGTTCCGGGAGTAACAAGGCCAGGGGCTGCATCCACAGACGCAGTTTCCTGGCCTCGCAAGCCGGCCAGCCTGCGTAAGTGAGGTTTACTCAGCTGGCCGGCGGCACGGCGCTGTCCAACCTTCGCGACCTATGGTTGCGACGTTGATCCCAGCCTGTGACCTCCTGCTGTATTTGCATATTAGAAAGGACGGAATTGCAAAGCTGCTTGTGTGCAGCTTTGCAATTCCACCCTAAGCTAAATAACTCCCTAGGTCAGCGAGTCCCAACCTTGGTCCTCAAAGGCACACCAACTGTCCTGGTTTTAGTGATACCCATGCTTGAACACAGGTGGTTAAATCAAAATAACTAAGGTACTAATTAAGTCACCTGTTTGGCTATCCTTAAAACTTGGACTGTTAGTGTGCCTTGAGGGCCGTGGTTGGGAACCCCTGCCCTAGGTACTTAGAAATCAGGATTTGTTTGTAGCAAAAGAATAGGTATGAAGACGCATATTAAGCATAACGTTGCATGCCAGGGGTCGCTCGTATCAGACCGGTCTTTTGCCTGTTCAAACTGGATTATGTACTTTTCCTCAACTTTGCATCTTAATTCGTTTATAGTGTACTAGGTACTTAGGATTAGTGTTTTGGTACAGGGAAGTAGCACGCTAAACGGGGCTATTTGGTACTTAGGATTAGTGTTTTGGTACAGGTAAGTAGCATGCTAAACGGGGATATTTGGCGTGCTTTGAGGATACAGTAGGTGTATGTGGATACATCTTTATGTTGAAGAAAAAGTAAATGACATAACGTCTCCTTGAACAATAATTGTATAATAGGCAACATATTGTTACTTTTGATAGTTGTAAATAAATGACATTACAGCTAAACGGATTAAAAAAAAATATACTATATAACAAATTCAGATTAGGAACTTTTAGCATTATCAGTTTTGTTCATCTGTGCCTCAGCTACAGTATCACAATGCAAACATTAACCTGAACTTTACCACACCTGTAATTTTAAAATGCCATTATATCAAAAAGCACCTGCACACATTTTGCAGTGAATACAAACCCACCTACCATTAAACTCTCAATAGAGGCACAACAAATAACAGTAACAAGATGATTGCTCATAGTTACTGAATTATGTGACAAAACTGGGAATATGATATCAGACAAATCTGTGTGTGCAGTTCTACCTGTCTGGTACAAAGATCCTATGTAACCTTCTGTTCTATAGTCTGATTGAATAGTCTGAAACTGATGGAAGTGTGAGCGCTAAAAGCCACAGAATGACTGAGACCATCAATTATTATTAGTTTAAGGTACAGTTCAGTTGACTAGAATATCACAATAATAGAAAGCTGGGAACAAAGAGAAGCTGTACACTAAATAGCAAGGTCGTCTTGATAACATACTAGAACAAATTGCACTATGTCTAAATATCAGAGAGCACTACACAGAAACAAAATTGGGAATATCACAAATTTAGGCAAGTCCTCATATATTCACACTAGCTGCTTCATCTGCATTAAAAAAGCATTAGTACAAACCAAATGCATTTGACAAGTGGCTGTTACTTGCATTTATATGGCCAGTAGATTTAATCTAGGCTTCACCACTGAGTTTATTAATAAATGCAAGTTAATGAATCAAACACAATAACATGTAAAACAAAGTAGAAGTTAATGGAAATCATTTGTTCCATTTATACCATAGTTGTCTACTCTCCCGGGATGGTCGGGAGCCTCCAGAAAATCTGGTGCCGTTCCCGGCCTCCTGCAAGAGTAGCAAGTCTCCCAAAATGGCCGCCGCCCTCCCCATGTCCACCACCCCGGCACCCGGTAGCACCCACTTAGTGAGCGAAAGTGGCCGGTCCGTGGCGGGTGGTGCAATTACTTGATTCGTGCTGAATCGCGTCATCATAGCACCGCTCCCTGATTTACAATGCAAGTAATATTGGCATTGTAAAGCGGGGGGTGGGGCCGCGATGATGCGATTACGTCAGCACGCCCCCACACTGCCCACTTAAGCCAACCCTGCTGCACCGAGGGGGCTGCCAGAAAGTCGGTGAGTATACATTATACAGTATTACCATTAGTGAGTAGGAGTTGTAATGCTGGGTACACCCTAGACGATATGTAGTCTAACCCCAAGGATTGGAGCGACATATCAGGTACATAGTCTAGTGTGTACTCATGATATGCACGCTCCCGCGGGTCGCAGTCAGTCCTGCTGCAGGCTCGGCAGGGGATGTCACCAATAATGCAGCATGACATGTCCCTCCCCCCATAGGACCTAGCAACGGCAAGTGTGTATGCACTTGCCGCATGCCGGGTCCCGTCGCCGATGATGTCGTGCTGGGTACACATCGTTTAATGTGTACCCAGCTTAAAGCAGAAGAGAGAGAGTTTATATTTCCATTAACATGAGTGGTTCTAGCTATTACATGTACCAACTATAAAAACATAACATAATTGTGCATATGTGACTTTCTAGTAGTTTTAAAACCACCACATTTAATACTCTGTAGGAGCGTTTTATCAGATCCTGTAGAGAGATACAGTGGAGAGAGATAAAGTACCAACCAATCAGCTTTTAACTGTAATTTTAGAGGCTGTGCTAGAAAAATTACAAGAAGATTGGATGCTATCAGCAACTTATTCACTTTATCTCTCGTAAGACTTGATGAATCTCCCTCTGTGAGATCCTAAGATGCCCGAGACTCTGCATAGTGTACAAAATAATAAGAGTGATGGTAAACTGGTGAGTACACACGTAGTGATTTAATCATTGCCGTTATCGTTCAAATCGGTCATTTAAATGGTCGCTACCAACTTACCATCGACCAGCGATGCACGGCCACGTATGGATGATAGCGATATTGTCCATCGGCCGTGACTGCTGGTCAACTTGCTTGATATCGAGCAGGTTACTATAGGGACCCACAATCAACGCTAGTCGTTGGTAAGTAGGTGGTGTGCTGGATGATTGATATCGATCATCCAGCACACCAGGGAGGGTGCATGACGATCAGCCAGCGATATCGTATCGCTGGCTGATCGCTACGTGTGCATGCACCATTACCTTTGTTAACTCTTTTTCTTTGAGGTCCATAGGGTCCACAGGAACTACCCTTAGGGTATGTGGTTGGAGAGATCCAGGCACCACACAGTCAAAGCTTTAGCTCCCAGAATGCACTGGTCTTCCTCCATATATACCCCGCCCACGGCCACAGACATTCAGTTTGTAAACAAGCCTAAATGGCAGAAGGAAAATGGAGAAGGAAGTATAAAATACACTAGAAACACTCTCACAAAGATGAGGGAATCAGTGACAAGAAGGAACAGATCCCAACTGAGGCCAGGTGCGTCAGGGTGGGTGCCCCGTGGCCCTCGAAAAAAAAGGGTGGGGATGCTCCTGAGCAGAGAGGAGAATCCACCATCCAAAGGAAGCATCCTGGGAGGCAAAAGTATCAAAGGCATAAAATTTGATTAAAGTGTGGACAGAAGACTAGGTGGCCGCCTTACACAACTGTTCCACAGAGGCGCCATGTCTAAATGCCCACGATGGTCCCACAGACCGAGTCGAATGTGCTGTCACCGTGCTAGGAAAAGGGAGATCAGCCTGTGTATAAACCTGAGAAAAAGTCATATGCAACCAGCGAGCCAGAGTCTGCTTGTTAGCTGGCCAGCCCCGTTTGTGAAAACCATTTAACACAAAAAGCGCATCTGATTTCCTGATGGAGTTGGTACAATCCATGTAGATACGAAGGGCTCGGAACCACATACAGGGAAGCTTCACCTGTAGAAAGGTCTGAAGACTGAAAGGCCGGGACTACAATTTCTTCATTCATATGAAAACGGGACACCACCTTTGGAAGGTACCCCACCTGTGTACGGAGGACAGCTCTATTCTGATGAAAAATCAAATATGGGGAGCGACATGAAAACACTGCCAAATCAGACACTCTGCGAGGGCTCAAAGGCAGGAGCCTGCAGCGCCCCTGAGAACCAAGGATAAATCCCATGGTGCCACCCTGCAAAAATGTTCTAACATCTGGCAGAGGAGCAATTCTGCGCTAGAACCAAATTGACAAAGCAGAAACCTGAACTCTCAGGGTAGCCAGGCAGAGACCGAGGTCTAGTCCAGCCTGGAGAAAAGCAAGAACTCAGGAGACCATGAAAACTTTAGGGTCGTACATGCTGTGGAAACACCAATGAATAAAAGAATGCCAAATTCTGTAATGGATGCGGGCAGAGGAAGGCTTTCTTGCCCTGAGCATCGTCTGAATCACAGAAGTAGAAAAACCCTTGGCCTTTAAGATGGAAACTGAAGAACCACGCCGTCAAAGCCAGACGAGGTAGTTCCGGATGTAGGCAGGGACCCTGCCCTAACAAATCCAGTCAAAGAGGAAGTGGATTATCTATGGATAGACAGGTCAGATCAGTGAACCAATGTCGCCTGGGCCAAGCCGGGGCTATTAGTATCACCTGCCGACCTCTTGCTTGAATTTTCCAAGGACCCTTAGTAGGAGGGAGATTGAAGGGAACAGGTATGGCAACCTGAAATCCCACCTCACCGCCAGAGCATCCATGAAGGTGGCTGAGGGGTCCCTTGTCCTGGACACGTACCTGGGGACCTTGTGGTTGTGATGTGATGCCATGAGGTCTACGTCTGGTAGTCTCCACCTGTCCACCAGGAGCTGAAAGACGTCCAGATGGAGAGCCCATTCTCCGGCGTGCATATCCTGACGACTTAGGATATCCGCTTCCCAGTTGAGGACTCCTGGGATGAATATTGCAGAGATTACTGGAATATGGTGTTCTGCCCACACCAGAATGTTCGCCACTTCCCTCATGGCTGCCGGACTGTGTGTGCCTCCCTGATAGTTGATGTAGGCCACTGTGGTCGCGTTGACTGACTTAATCTGGACCGGCCTGCCCTGAAGGAGGTCCTGTTCCAGAATTAGCGCCTTGTGCACTGCACGAAGCTCCAAAATGTTTATGGACAGGTGACCATCCCGAGCCGTCCAGTTTCCATGAAAGGTGTGATGACCTGTCACTGCCCCCCATCCTCGAAGACTTGTGTCCGTGGTGAGGAGAACCCAATTTGAGATCCATAATGGGCGACCCTTGTTTAGATGGGCTGTCTGTAGCCACCATGAGAGGGAGAGCCGAACCTCTAGCGAAATGAGGATCGTTTGAGACTTTATCAGATGATACTGACCATCCCACTGAGACAGAATCCATCGCTGCAGGGGTATGGAATGGAACTGGGCATATGCCACCATGGTTGAAGGTGGATACCATGGCCCCCAGGGACCTGCATTGCTGAGTGAACCGATACTCTTCGATTTCAGAGCAATTTGCACACCCGCAATTGTAGAATCAAAGTCTTGTCTTCTAGTACTGTAGAAAGACCTGTTGACCTTTCATCTGTGATGAGCTTTCATGACTACCATTATCTTGGTAAATACCCGAGGGACTGTGGACAGACCAAAGGGCAGAGCCTGAAACTGGTAATGTTGCTGATGAACAGCAAACCTCAGAAACCTTTGGTGATATAGTGCAATAGGTACATGCAAATATGCATCCTGTATGAAATCTCCAGGCTCCATTGCCAGCATAATTGACCGTAGGGTTTCCGCACAGAACCTGGGCACATGGATTTCAGATTCAGAATAGGGCGGTGAGATCCATTTGGCTTCTGAATCAAAACTAAAATTTTTTAATACTAACCCCTTCCCAATTGGACCAGAGGAACGGGGATTATTACTCCTGCAGCCAACAGGGCACAAATAGCCTCTTGAAGGGCCAGGGCCGTGACCGTGTCGTATGGAGATGTTCTACAAAAAAAAATTCTGAGGGGGTTGCCTCTGAAACGTGAGGGCATATCCTTGTGAGACCACTTCTCGAACCCAAGCATCTGTTGTTGTCTGATGCCAGACAGGAAAACTGGAGAAGTCGGCCTCCCACCCTGCCCCATCAGGCAGATGGCTTACCGTTCAGCTTGGAAGGTGGATGTCTGGCTGACCATGATTTCTTGGTCTTAGGCCTTTCCTTCCTGCAGAAATTATCTTGTCTGGAAAAGGACTGCCCCCTTTGCCCTTCCCTGCGAGCTAAAGGTCCGAAACGAAGACTGCCTATATTTAGAGGTAGTCTCAGATGGCAATCCTGTTGCCAACGTAGTCACTATGTTATAAAATTCTGGACCAAACAACATTTTTTCAGCAAAAAGCAGAGATTGAAGGACTCTCTTGGATCCTGTATCTGCCTTCCAGGACCTTAACCAAAGGGTTCTACGAGCCACAACCAAAGTTGACGATACTCTAAAAGCCAGAAGTCCTGCGTCAATTACCACTTCTCCCACATAAGCAGCCACTTCCTGCATTTGGGAGAGATAGGACAGTTGTTCTCTGGTAACCTGTGGCATACTGTCTTCCAGAGCTTTTGCCCATTCCTCCATCGCCTCGGCTACCCAGGCTACGGCCATAGCCAGCAGGGTAATAGCTCCAGACAATGAGAAAATGGATTTCAAACATGATTCGAGTTACCTATCTGTAACATCCTTAAGTGAGGATGCAGATGAAATAGGTAATGTAGAGCTCTTGATCAATCATGTCACATAAGCATCAACGGCCGGAGGAACTTCCCACTTGTTACATTCTTTGTAGCATGAAAACGTCTATCAGGAGTGCTCTAAGCTGCTCAGACTGTGGAAAGTACTAGAATTATAGAAAGTGATAGGGGTACTCATTTCACTGGTGACGTCTTCCAGAACATGTGTAAGTTAATGGGTATTAATAGTAGACTTCACACCCCGTCGACCACAGGCAAGTGCGAAGGTGAAGAGAGTGAACGGTACTATTAAGAATAAACTGAGTAAAATTATGGCGGAAACTGGACTAGGATGGCCAGAAGCCTTGCCGCTAGTCCTTCATGGCATCAGGACAACTCCTAGAAGCCCTCTTAATTTGTCCCCTTTCGAGGTACTGTTTGGGAGACAACCTCATCTGATTGTAAGTCCACAGGAAGATTTGAAGAATAACAACAAGGTTACTGTGAAGTATCTTATAACAATGAGTAAACAGTTGAAACAGCAGCAGCAGAAACTGAAATTGTTGTCACATGATATGCCAGAAACAAACTGTCATGATGTTGAACCTGGAGAATTTGTTATCAGAAATTGCTTACTTTCAGGTTGTCTGACAGATCGGTGGGAAGGTCCGTATCAAGTGTTGTTGGCAAGTATGACATCCTTGAAAGTGGCAGAGAGAGATACCTGGGTCCATTCCACTCACTGCAGAAAGGTCAACCAACCGGTGGAGATACAAGGCGGAGTCGAGGCAGACAACGCAGACCTGTCAATTGCGAGTTTTTTCCGGGAGAGTTATAGACTGTAGTGAGATACCTGAGCTAGGGATACTTGCAGCCCACTATTCCAGCAATGGAGGGCGGGCTGGGGTTGCGTTCCTATTTTCTTCCAGAGTTCTCATCATCCTTGTTTGGTTCGGGATGTCTTGTTTCTGTAACGGTGGACAGATGATGGAGGGAGAGGTCGATGGTGATACCGATGGAGTGGAGTTGGGAGAAGGAGCAATACATTCACCAGGACGGTATCTGACTAAACTCAGTACAGTAATTAAGAGATCTGTCACCCTAGAAACTCGGAGTCAGTGTGTTGGTCTATTGTCTGAGGAATACTGTATGTGTGCAAACTATGGATCCCTAATTGATGAATAGTGCATCCAGCGATGCCAGTCCAAGAGTAACCTATATTTAAGCGAGCATCCTTTAGAGGATTATCATTCCTTAGTGGGTAAGGTTTTAAACCAGACTGAGTGTTGGGTTTGCACTCATGTGCCTCGGGGACAACATAATGTTGGTTTAGTACCATTCCCGTTAAATGTCTCTGAGGTTCTTGGATTACATAAGGGGAAAACGCTGGACAGGAAGTTCGTTAAGTCCAAACCTCCAAATTTTAAGCTTTACCCGTACCAGGTAGATAGAACTCTCTTATGTTTTAACTTCACCAAGTTCTAAGGTGACCAGGATCAATCAGACAATGACCTTCTCACTCAGAGCTGATAATGGACCACTAGATGATAAACTTGTACATAACATTACTAACAGTGGGAGATATTTCCAGTATAGGTATACTCATAGTCCCATCAAGGAGATGGTTGGCAGAGTACCAGTATGGTACTGTGCAGATATTATACAACCAGAGACATGTATTAGCCAAATTGGAGAACCTGGGATAGGATCCTTTGTTAGAGAAATGTGTTTAATGATAATGATGCACTCTATCCCTTATGTACTCCCAGGCAATGTGTATTTTATATGTGGAAGGAAAGCGTACAACTGGCTCACTCCGAGTTCTGAAGTTTTATGTTATCTGGGAAGGGTACTCCCAGAGGCTATGACCCTTACGCATGGTGAAATGCTTGGTATTCATAAAAACACACCATCACCATCTCTTCATACACAGTATGAACACAGAGACAAAAGGAACATGATACCTGGTGATGTACATACAGCCATACAGTTGATTAGCGAAACAACTAGCTTCCAAATTTTGGTAGCATTAGATCCCACCAGGATCGCTCGGGGTACTTTCAATTTTAAATTCAAGACCTTGCTAAATTAATAGATAATATCACCGAGATGTATGATGACACGTTCAGATACACAGGTCAAGAGCTACAGGTGTATAAGAAAGAACTTGTGCAACATAGACTAGTGTTAATTTATTTAACAGCTGTCACTGGTGGATACTGTGTGACTCTAGCCACCCAAATTGGTGTCAAGTGTTGCACTTACATCACAAATACTACCAGTGATCCAAAAGAGGTGATAGATCGGAAGATGAATGAGATTCTACAGCTGAAATGGGAATTTCGAAAGAACCATAATGCCTCATTAACTGAGGTAGAGGAAACGGTAGAAGAGTGGTTCATGTGTTTGAACCCTGTAAAATGGTTCTCCAGTCTAGGAAAGTGGGTCCAGAAAATGATTGCTAACGTAGGTAAGGTCTTGATCCTCATAGTGTTTGTCATCTTAGTAATTTGCATATGTGTCAGATGTGTTCCTACTGTGTTGAAGTGTGGAAAAAGTAATGCTAAGGTAACCCGGGAGAATGAAATTATGATGGTGGTTAGTAGTAATAGTATGAATACCAAGGTAAATGAAGAACTGCATTATAATCCAGAACTAGAATGTACCATCAGATGATATATAAATAGATTTAGACATGCATGAAATGTGTTATTAAATGTTATATTTAAAACATCTTAAATAATGTAAGTCCCTATCCCCTTCAAGACTTCCTTTATAGGTTAGGTGCATCCCCACAACTTTCCCATGATCTTCCAAGATCCGCGGTGTGCGTATAAGGGTAGTTTTATGTCCCTCCCAGGGGCGCATTATTGATGGTTTAAATACCGAATTGTGCCATCCCATAGTATAACATTGAATAATATTTTGTGGTGTATGACTAAAATAGATGAAAGACAGTATGTGATAGCGTATTGTTTGCTATCAAAGGGTGGACTGTCGAAGCCGGATGATTGGCTGATACCATTTCTTAATCCAATATCGGGCGACGCCATCTTGTGTCGCCCCTGATGACGCCATCTTGCGTCGTCAGCACGAAACCATTGAGTACGATGCTATATTAGACTATTAGCATTGTGCAACTGCTTTGCTCCCGCATATTGTTAAAAGTCCTACCATAACCTATACGCACACTAAATCATACATATAAAATATACAAGACGCACAACGCACAGTTGCGCTGTATATCGAAGCACATATAAGCATAAAACACAGACGCACAACGCATACTAGCGACTTTACACAATAATCTCACTCTCACACATGCAATCTCTCATAAAAAGGTCCCCAAGCATTAAGCTTAATATTAAGAGGTTTTATTCGTAATCAATTATGTCGTGAAATGAATGTATTGGATATCTAAGATTTAGTACATGGTAGACAAGTCATGTTTGGTACCATTCTGAATCACTGTTTATTTGCAGATCTCCAGTTCTATCAGCAAGGAAATTGCATTATACGTCTGCAAATTATGAATTGTATGAAATCAGTGGTTAAAATTTAAAATCTGTATGTAGTGTCCTATACTAGTTTAAACCAGTTCTTCGGCAGGAAAGATACACAAAGAGCCATTGGAGAGCTGAACTATCACTGTACAAACTGACTTATGACCTGCATCGTACCAGAAGAACCAAGAACAAGAACCAATGGAATTATGCCAGCTCATTTCTGTTGTATTGTCTACTCTCTGAATGATACATATACTAGCGCTCTCGATCCCATAGTCACTCATTTTCTTTTTTCTTTGTGTGACGGAGACTTCACATTTGATGCCGGGAAATCTGGAACCAGAGCTCCAGTGTATGTGTCGGCTGTACCTTTGTATTTAATTGTCTTTTGCGCTAATTGTGTTAGATCAAAGCGTGTAATTTTCTTTTATTGCAATAAGAACTTTTGTGCTTTGGAAACCACAATATAAGTCTGGAAAGCAATTATTTCTGTTTAGCGATTTAGGGGTATCAATAGTGAAGAGACCATTCCCTGGGATGCACGTCATGACGGATGAGGAAGTCCGATTCCCCATTTAGCACTCCTGGAATGAATACCGTTGATATGGCTGGTAGATGGCCTTCCGCCCATGTCAAGATGCGTGACACCTCTGTCATAGCCGCCTGACTTCGAGTTCCCCCTTGACGGTTTAGGTAAGCCACCATCGTGGCGTTGTCTATCTGCACCTGCACAGGTTTTCCGTGAAGCAGCAGCCTGGCTTGCTGCAGGGCCCTGAAAACTGCCCGCAGTTCCAGTATATTGATTGGTAGCGCAGATTCCTCTGTGGTCCACCTTCCCTGAAAGGAGTGTGGACCTGTCACTGCGCCCCAACCCCGAAGACTGGGATACGTCGTCAGAAGGACCCAGTCCGAGATTCAAAAGAGACGCCCCCTGGTGAGTTGGATCGTTTGTAGCCACCAGGTTAGAGGCAGGTGGAGAGAGCACCATCATTTGAGTCCATATATGATGGGGAAATCCGTCCCACTTGGAGAGGATCGATTTCTGCAGAGGCCAGGAATGAAACTGGGCATACTCCGCCATGTCGAACACCGACACCATAGATCCCAGTAACTGCATCGCTGAGTGGACTGATACTCGGCGACTGTGAAGGCATCTGCGTACCTGCGTCTGCAAAGTGGGGATCTTTTCTGCTGTCAGAAAAATCCTTTGCTGTTGTGAATCCAACAAACCTCCCAGATGGAGCATTCTTTGAGACTGAATCAGTGAGGACTTCTTTCAAGTGAACAACCACACGTGTAACTGGAGCACAAATATCGTTAGCTGCAGGTGGTGGTGAAGAACCTCTGGGGACCCTGCTAACAGTAAGAGGTCATCCAGGTATGGTAACAGGCGGATCCCCTGCAGCAGCAGATGGACTGCCATTACCGCCAGGACCTTTGTAAACACCAGAGGTGCAGTTCCAAGGCCAAACGGTAGAGCCTGGAACTAGAAATGTTGTTGTGACACAGCAAATCTGAGAAAACATTGGTGAGTTAAAGTAATCGGAATATGCAGGTACACCTCCTGGATATCCAGAGACACCATAAAATCCCCAGGTTCCATAGCCAGTATAACGGAGCATAGGGTTTACATCCTGAACTTGGGTACCCCGAGGAATTTGTTCAGGGACCGGAGGTTGAGAATAGGACGGTAAGAACAGTTTCTCCAGGACTGCTTCTTAGGTCTGACAGATTTTTTGGTGGTGGATGGCCTGGGGAAAGACTGAGTTCTGGCCTTACCTGATGCCCGATAGGTCCGAAAGGACAGAGTCCCAGCTCCTGAATAGGCTGGAGCAGAAGGTAGACAAGTCGACTTAGCTGCTGCTAAGGTATTCACAATTTTGTCCAAATCAGGGCCAAACAAGACTTCATCAAAAGGCAAACACTCCGCCCCCTACTTCCGCGTCAGCCCTCCATGAATGGAGCCACGGCCGCCGAAGATATCCTAGCATTTAGTAAGGTCATATCCAATGCTGCCTCATTTATATAGGTAGCAGAATCTCAGAGGTTTCCCACAAGATTCAGCTGCTCTCTGGTAGCATTCGGGGCTAAGGACGTTTCCAGGCTATTAGCCCAGCATTCCATGGCCCGATCCACCCAGCAAATGGCCATAGCTGGTCTACATGCAGCCCCCAAAAGGGAATAAACAGATTTAAGGCAAACCTCTACCTTCCTATCTGTAGAATTCTTCAGGGACGACATGGAAGGCATAAGAAGCGTTGCGCTTCTTAACAAACGCGTGACATGAGAATCCACCGCCGGAGGAGTCTCCCACTTGGAAAAATAATTCTCAGCAAAAGAATAAGCAGAGACTAGACGCTTCTGCGGTTGATGACGCTTTCCAGGCTTTTTCCAAACCTACAAGTAATTCACCAGTTGGTCAGACAATGGGAATGTAGCCTCAGTCACCTTTTCTTCCAAGAAAATATGAGATATGGTAAGAACTTACCTTTGTTATCTCTATTTCTACGAAGTCCATAGGGTTCCACAGGATACCTTGGGGTATAGGCGATATAGGCAGACATCCAGGCACCACTGAGTTAAAAACTTCTCCATCCTCCCAGGATGCACTGGGGTCCCTCTCCTATACCCCACCCCCGAGCCTCAGGCACTCAGTTTCGTCACAAGCCATAGGCCGGAGGAGGATAAAGAGAGAGAGAAGAAAGTCTGGACACACACAAGAATCACATTCTCACCAGAGGGAGACGGAAAAACCGGTGACCAAAACCACAGCCCATCTGCAGTACAGGTGCGACAGGGTGGGAGTCCTGTGGAACACCTATGGACTTCGTAGAAATAGAGATAACAAAGGTAAGTTCTTACCATATCTCACATTTTCTACATCAGAGTCCATAGGGTATCCACAGGATACCTTGGGGATGTCCCAAAGCAGTATCCTTCAAGGGTGGGGACGCTCCTGTGCTGAGAGGAGAATCCGTCACCCGAAGGAAGCATACTGAGAGGCGTAGGTATCAAAAGCATAATACCGTACGAAAGTATGGACAGATGACCACGTGGCCGCCTTGCAAAGCTGAACAGCTGAGGCGCCACATCGAGCTGCCCACGAAGGACCCACAGACCTAGTGGAATGAGCCTTAACAGAAGATGGAACAGGAAAGCCCTCGTGAGCAAAAGCTTCAGAGATAGCCAGTCGAATCCATCCAGCCAATGTTTGTTTAGTGGCAGGCCAACCTCTTTTATGGAAGCCATAAAGGACAAACAAAGAGTCTGACTTCCTATAGACAGAAGTGCGGTCCACATAGATTTTAAAGCCCGCACCACAGCCAAGGTGGCCTCACCAACCGAAAGGTCCAGTGAAGTAAACTATGGTACAATAATTTCCTCGTTGATATGGAAACTAGATACCACCTTTGGAAGAAACCCAGGACGAGTGCGCAGCACAGCCCTGTGTCTATGAAAAATTAGAAATGGAGGTCTGCATGAGAGAGCTCCCAATTCTGAAACCCTTCTGGCCGAAGCAATAGGCAGAAGGAATACAGTCTGAATGGGTAGCCATTTCAAATTCACGAGCACAGTGGTTCAAATGGCGGTCCTTGAAGAGTCTTCAAGACCACAGCCAGATCCCATGGTGCCACAGGTGGAACAAAGGGAGGCTGAATAAGAAGCACCCCTTGCATAAAGGTGCGGACATCAGGAAGCATAACAATCCTACGATGAAACCACACTGAAAGTGCAGACACCTGTGCCTTCAGGGAAGCTAGGCGAAGACCCTGGTCTAAACCCGCCTGTAGGAAGGCCAGAACCCTGGACAATCTGAACACCTGAGGAGCATAACCTCTACTGCGACACCACTGGAAGAAAGCCCGCCACACTCTATGGTAGATGAAGGCTTCCAAGCTCTCAGCATGGTGTTGACCACAGAGCTGGAGAAACTTCTGGACCTCAAGAGGGCAGTCTCAATAGCCCCGCCGTCAAAGACAGCCGACTCAGGTCCAGATGAAGGCAAGGACCCTGAGACAGCAGGTCCTGACGTTGAGGCAACAACAGCGGAGTGTCCACTGAGAGACCCTGAAGATCCGTGTACCAGTGCCACCTGGGCCACGCTGGATCAATCAGCAATAGCATGCCGCCTTCTTGCATGAATTTGCGTATCACTCGAGGAAGAAGGGAGAATGGAGGGAAGAGGTACGCATTCTGGAAGGTCCACTTGACTGCCAGAGCAGCCACTAGACAAGCCTTTGCGTCTCTTGTTCTTGACCCGAACATCGGCAGTTTGTTGTCGTGTCGTGAGGCCATGGAGATCTATCTCTGGAAGGCCTCACTTGTTCACCAGTAGCTGACACACTTCCTGGTGAAGAGACCAATCTCCTGGATGCACGTCTTGACTGCTGAGAAAGTCTGCTTCCCAGTGGAGAACTCCTGGTATGAACACTGCTGATATTGCGGTGAGATGCTTTTCCGCCCATACTAGAATGCGGGACACCTCTGTCAGAGCCGCGCGAGTCCCTCCTTGGCGGTTTATGTATGCCACCGTGGTGGCGTTGTCCGACTGTACCTGCAAAGGTTTTAGCTGCAAGACCTGTCTTGCTTGTTGGAGAGCCTTGAATACTAACCGCAGTTCCAATATGTTTAATGGAAGAGCAGCTTCTACCGATGTCCACCTTTCCTGTGGATACCCTATAGAAATATGCATGCCTAGAAACATCTTCATCCCATACAGTAGATTGTGATGACAGCAAGACCCTTTTAGCTGGTCTGCTCATGCGTGCGTCAATCTGCCGTACCTCAGTCGCACTCTGCAATTTAGCAGGAACTATATTAACCCACTGAAGGGGCAACACATGTGTAGGTGCAGGTGGTTGCAGAAGGTTTTGAGCTGGCAAAAGGTGCTGTTGTTGAAAACCGAACTGTGGAAATACAGGAGGGCCTGCCAAATTGCCCCACAATGGTTGTCAGTGCTTTTGCAAAGCACTCCCATGGTGGCTCCTGTTGATGGGCAGAAGTCGCAGAGGGACCCGGGGGAGTGTAACACCACAAACATAACTCCTCAGAGGTCCTCATGTCCCCTGCCCCTAACACTGCTGTACATTTTTTTACAGAGCAGCTTAGTAGGGGCTAAATTAGGCATATCTCTCTCACTGCCAGACATAGTAAAGAGGATACTTTATATCACAGACTGCGATTTTAGACGCACCCGAACAACACCAGTGCTATGGCTCAGAATAGCAAAAAAAAAAAATTAATGACAGTTTTAGAAAAGAAAGCAGACAGGCAGCGCTAGCATACAGTCGCAGACAAATGCAGAAAAATAACAATACCTGCACGTAATGGCACTTACTTAGGTCAACTACAGAGACTTAGCGTCTAGTAGGGCAAAAGTGCTACAAACACTGACCACCATCCAGAGGAGAGGTATGTAGGGGGACCCGTACTCCGCACCACCAGACGAGATCTACGACACACAGCCAGGAGAATGACAGTCGAAGAACTC
The DNA here is from genome assembly GCA_031769625.1 of Taudactylus pleione. Taxonomy (NCBI): domain Eukaryota; kingdom Metazoa; phylum Chordata; class Amphibia; order Anura; family Myobatrachidae; genus Taudactylus; species Taudactylus pleione. The sequence continues at coordinate 9,846,500 of JAUIMM010000045.1, read as the reverse complement.
ATGTGTGGTGGAGTCAGAAGAAGGAAGCTGTCACAGCCGCGCCAGACCGCAGTGAAATGGCACGCTGAGCAGCGGGGAGGAGCCGCCTGTTAGACAGGGAAGGTTGCCTTCCCTGGCCAGCGTTTAACCCGTGGGACGCTGTAGTGTTCCAGAACTCCAGTTTCAAGTACCAAGCGGCTTAGTGTGGACGCAGGACTCAGTACCTGGCCACACTTGCTGTCATCCCCAGGGTGTCCCCCAGCCCTGGAGAGAAAAGACTGCGACTCGGCACGCACCACCGCGGTGCGTGTCTATTACATGCGTCCCAGTAGCGTTCAGCCGCAGTCTAGGGATCCTCTGGGATCTCTGCTAGCCAAGACCCCAGAGGTCCTACGATATCCCCGGATCAGTACCAGCATCTCAGCACCAGTGGGGTGATGACGTGGCAGTGCGAACTTCCTCTGGACTGTCCGTGCTGACTGCACTTAGAAGAATCTGCTGCCGGTCCCCGGCATCAGAGGATAAGGCCACGGTGGTGTAGTGAGGACGCGGACAATCTTGGGACCTCATTCAGAGCCGGTCGCATAGAGCGTGCGGTCGGTCTGAATGAGGGGAGGACCTCTTGAATTTTCAAGACGTCCTCCTTTGCGGTGGTAAGGCTGTGGGTTAACACCCACAGCCTTACGACCGCCTAAGGTGATGGTCGCGATGGTCAAGACCATCACGACCATCGGGGCTTACGACGAGACCCTAGGGTAGGGTCTCCCTTGTCGTAAGCCCCGGAGAGCTTTCGGCTATGTCTGAGCCGGAAGCTCTCCACTGACATCACTAGTGATGTCAGTGGGGCCGCCCCCAAACGTTAGGCGTTCCCATGGGAATGCCCCCGTTTGGCCTGCCAACCCCCCGGCCCGCCTTCCAAACGGGGCGAGCTGTCAATCAACATCGACAGCTCGCCCCCTTTGGATCGAGACCCGCTACGACCGGCGCTGTCGGTTGTAGCGGGTCTCACGCATGCGCACGACGGCGCCGTCACCGTCGTGCGCATGCTCTGTGAGGGGACATCGACCCGGTCCGAGCGCATCGGCGCTAACGACCGGGTCTGAATGACCCCCTTGGTCCCTGACAGCAGCGGCTTCTGGTGCGTCTCTAACACCAGAAGCAAGGATTGCCGCGTGTGATTCCCCGTAAGCAAGGAATCGCCTTACCTGACATCTCTGTACATCCGGTTGCAGTCTAGGCATTGTGGCTAGCAAGCTTAGCCATGACCCGCCGAAATCACCAGCCCAGTTACTGGTGTTGCAGCCCGGCAGAGAGAGGTAGATGGAAACGCAGCACAGGCGTCTTAAATCAGACACATTGTACTGCCATCCCAAAACATAAAATAAAACATAACATAAAATAAAAGCCCTGTTACAAAGGTGCATCTTGATCCTGTGGCACCAAATGAACAACTGAAGTCCTATGGCTAGGGGCGGGGTATATATGGAGGAGGACCCAAGGCATCCTAGGAGCTGAAGCTTTAACTGTTTGATGCCTGGTCTCCAACCAGAATATCCGCATTATATTCCTGTGGATCCCTATTGTCCCTGAAGAAGAAATAATGCACTGTTCGTAGAGAAGATATATGCTAATCAATTTTTATCCAGGATTACATACATGATATTGTCATTTACTATATGTATCTGTGTGTAAATTTGTGAATGTAAAAACAGGATTTGTTACTCACATTGAAATCAATTCCTCTGAGTCCATCTGGGGGGACACTGGTAGGCGATGGGTTAAGAGGGAAGACTTCGGAGTAAGCACTAAATAGTTAATTCTAATTTAGCATAGTCTAATGGAGAACACAAATGAGCACCAAGAAAAACTAAAATAATCCCAGTGCCCCCCAGATGGAATCAGAGGAACTGATTTTACGTTTAGTAATAAATCCTGTTTCCTCTTTCAGCCTATCTGGGGAACACTGGTAGATGATGGCCCTTCCCAAAGCAAGCCAAAGATGAGGGTATGCTCTGGCAATGCCATGTGCAACACTGTCAAGTCGGGCCCATGGTTCAGGCAGACAACTGCGATATCGCTGTGGTACCCGGATCTCTCAAAGTTCAGAAAAGCTAAACCTGTTAGGTTTCCTTAGGCCTGGAATAAAGGAGCTGATCACTCGTAGTTCTGAAATAAGAGTCCCTATGGGACTCCCAAAGGATGTAGACATGGTCCAAACTGGTCAGCCAGGGACTAAGGTTCTGATCAAGAGACCCATAATCGAAAACATCAGGTAGAAAGCCAGGAGCCATAGCCCTGTACTCACCTGCTGCATCACACATTTACTAAAAAACTAATTTTGATTTGGTTTTTAAGTATTAGTAAATGTGTAGATTTTCATTGATTTTAAATGTATTAAAATTGTTTAAAATCGACCTTTAGTAAATATACCCCTAATGGTCCAGCTCTTGGTTCTATCGGAGACCAGCATTGGCTGTCTTCATGTAGCAGGTGAGTACAGGGCTAGACACGCAGGGGTCAAAGGAGTGTGATCATAGAGAAGCAGAAGAAAGGAACTGTCTTTGAGTATGCCCTATCAGTGCCCCTTCCCTTATGCAGCCCTGGTGGCGACAGGTGGGCGCCGGTCTCCCTAGTACCACTGGGCCCTAGATGCATGCTAACATGTTAGTAGCTGCAATAGCATATCTGTCCGCAGCTGAATAACCCCCTCTGTTCTGCAGTTACTTCTGAAGTGATTTTGGAAGCTATACTGATTTCTGTTCTGTAAGTCAGTCTGCTCCTAACATACCCCATTCCAAACGGTAAGAGAGTACGCCTGCCTGCACTGTCATTTACTCCTAATTTGCATAGTTATCCAGGTTATAGACAAGGGAAATGTAAAAAAATGAAGGCTGCAGGTGTACTTCAGAGTTCAGTCTTCAACTCAGGCAACGCTGGGTATCCCAGCTGGTTAATAATAAAAGTCTTGGGCAACCTAACAACTACTGAAAAGCATTATTGAATTCATATCTTGGTGGTTGCAATGTGGGATTTAATTATAGATAGTTTTTATTTTTATTCATAGTTTTTAGACAAATCCGATTTTTTATTTCAATTAACCCTTAGCTACATACACTCAGAAGAGTGATCTAAGTGACACATGCCAATGTAGGTTACAGTATATAGTAAGAACAGGGAGAACACACCAAACAAGAATCCTGGAAAACCTAAGCAACATACATGTAGAACAATAAGCACTCCACCTGGACAAACATTTCAAGAATTTCCACAACAGCTAGCAGGGCTGGAATAAGGTTTGCGGGGGACCCAGAGCAACTCATTTGTGGGGGGGTCTACCAATGAAAGTATCAATTTGATATGCTGGTGATGTTATTAAAAAGAATGTTTTAAATACTCCCAGCACTACAAATGTGTTAAACATACTTTAGTGCCCCCATTTTACTTTATGCCACATGAAGCCCTAATTCACATATGCCACAGTGCCCCCTACACTGGTAATGTAGCTATGTGTAGGTGCACCTAGTGTGTGGGTGCCTCTGGGCAAACGTCCCAGCTGCCCTGTTGTTAATCTGGCTCTGACAGCCAGACCAAAGCTACCATCTGTATGAGAATTGTTGTGCAGGAAGAATGAAGAAAAAAATGTGACATGCAGTCACCCTTATCAAGTCTAGAAATAAATATAGTAATATAGAATGGGAGGATCATGCTCTTCCTTCATTGGTATGTACAGATAAATAATACTGTGGAGCTTCCACTAAACAACAAACCCAAATTAAAATAAACCCAAAGAGGAGAGTACAACAAAGAGGTCTGGTTTAGGTCGCAATAAAGAGTATAGGACATTCAACACCCACGAACAGCACTAACCAATCAAGATTCTCCTCACAGAATCATACCTACTAAACTATATAATTTGGGACTGCAGTCACTATGTCCATTGACCAGTCGGGTACAAACACACAATAACGCCCAATGCCATATACTGTAGCTAAAAATATATTTTATATCATTTCTCTTTATTTTACATTTATTTCTTAACATTAAAAAAAATTGAAAGATGTAAATGGATTATCTTCAACTACTTTTAAAGTATCTCACTCAGACCTTAGTCTGCAAGTAGCAAAATCTGATTCACAAAAAGGATACAAGGTACTGTACATTGGACTTGGGAGAGATTTATCAAAGGTTGGAGAGTGAAAAAGTGGATAGAGATAAAGTACCAACCAATCAGCTCCTAAAGTTTTTCAAACACAGGAGTCTATGTATTAAGCCTTGCTGAAAAATAGTGTGGACAGAGTACCAACCAATCAGCTCCTAACTGTCATTTTTCAAACACAGCCTGTAATGTGACAGTTAGGAGCTGATTGGTTGGTACTTTATCTCTCTCCAAGGCTTAGTACATAGACCCCACAGCCTGTAAAATTACAACTAGACACTTGTTGGTTGGTACTTTATCTCTCTCCACTTTATCCCTCTCCAAGGTTTGATAAATCTCCCCCCAAGTCACTAGCATAAACTGAAGTAGTGAAGGCAGCAGACCCTATCAGTGCTATCTTGCGCCCACCTTTTTTTTTAAAGTTATTTTATACATATACTTTTACAGATTTTTATCTGAGTCAATCTTCTTTATTTTTACCAATGCACTCCAAGGAAAAACAAACCAACAGTATTACACGTGTTCTTTGGACTGTGATAATCCCAAATGATATCAAATCAATTGACTTGGCATAATATTTAATTGCTACTTGCTGAGGAGGTTGAGTAAACCTTTCAATATAATATGCATTCTCTAGAGATATCCTATTCCATGAAATGTCTACTGTGTGTGTCAAGTAATAAATCATCTGCAGTCACTGAGCCTTTTAATGTTGCATTGATTAGAAATAATTGAACGGTTTTAAACATGTTGCTAATAGTATTGTAGGATATGTGTGTAATATACACCGCACTGCAAATTACAACATTTTAGGATATTAAAAGTTAACGAGTAGTTCTATTACCAAATAAAAAGTACACAAATTTTTTTTCATGGCACCATATGATATTTCATTGCAGTTTCTGTGGATAGCATTACAGCTATGGCTATGCAGAATTTCAATGCTGTGCAATTTCTTGCTCTCTACTTGAGAAACCATTTGTGCGGAAATGTCGGTACACTTAAAGGGCCTGATTCAAAGATAGACGGAATTGCAGAGCCCACACAAGCGGCTGTGCATTTCTGTTCATCTCAAATGCAATTGCAGCAGGTGGTGTCTTTAGGACACAGACACTTCCTTGCTGCATCTGCGGTTGCAGCCTGGGATCACCATCGGAACCGGGCCAGACTCAGAGATAGACGGGATTGCAGAGCTGCACATGAGCGGCTGTGCAATTCTGTTCATCTCAAATATAAATGCAGTAGGAGGTGTCTTTAGGACACAGACACCTCCTTGCTGCATCTGCCATCCCAACTCTGTGACCGAGGTCACAGCCTGGGATCACTATTGCGACTGTTGCTCCTTTGGCAAGGCTGCGGTAGCTGAAGCCTGAATTGCATATAACAGTCCTTCCCTCATGATGAGGCTGCGACGCCATTTTACACAGACTGTAGGGACTGGGTGTGGGCTTTAGTGGGTCTAAAAAGGACACCATTAGGAGGAAAGAGTTGCAGTAGTAGAAAGATGGGAAGGGTGACTGGCTGCAGGCATCTTTCTCACTGTTTATGTGTCAGACACACTAGCTAGCAACAACAGCAACTGCAATCCATTGCACAGTAGTGCAAACAAACAGCCATGTGTTTGTCAGATATAGTAGCACCTGCAATCTAGTGCTGCAAAGCAAACTGTTGTTTTAATGTTTGTATATCCCCTTTATGATCCTTCTGGACCTCTCAAAATTTATGATGTCATATTTTAGGGCAGCAGTATGTATAATATATGATATGTACATTGTGTTATGTTACAGCCTTATTCCAAAATGGAATAAATTAATGTGTCCTCAAAATCTCAAAATTCTACACACAATACCCCATAAGGACAACGTGTAAAGAGGCTGAAGGTGTGTATAAATACAGTATATATATATATATATATATATATATATATATATATATTGTCGAAGCCGGATAATTGGCTGAGACAGAATCTGTTTAAAATTAAATCTGCTCGACGCCATTTTGCGAATGGCAACAAGACGCCATTTTGCGACTGCCCACCCAGCGCCATTTTAGCGAATCTCACACATAAGTACATATGGCGATGCTATTATTTAGCGTTGTGCGATTCCCACGCAATAGAAAGATGTTAAAAGTCCTCATTATAAAAATACAGTTACTAAAACATATAATGTGATCAACCCTGCAAAACACGTACCACGGTGTACTCCACAAAACACGTAGTCGCACAACGCTAACTCGCGTCTTTTCTTAATACCCCAATACTTACACACTGCACACTTACAGAAAAAGGATCCCTAGCATTAAGGTTAATATTTAAGGTTTTATTCATTATCAGTAATGTTGTGAAATACATGTTATTTGATATCTTAGGTTTAGTGCATACTAAGCAGACCGTGTTTGGTGTCATTCTAAACCACTGTGTCTTTGCAGATTTCCGGTTCCTTCGATAAAGAAATCGCAACATGTGTCTGCAAATTATGGATCATAGAGAGTTAGGCATTAAAATGTATCCTGTAATGCAGCCCGTTTAGAGTAATGCAGTGGGAAAATGGACACAAAGAGCTGTTGGAGGCTGGAATGTGACCATACGAATTGACCTATGAACTGTACTGTAACAGAAGAACCAATGGAATCATGCCAAACTGTTCTATTGTATTGCCTATCTCTGTAAGAGTATATATGCAGGCTCTCTGAAACTAGATGCTAGTCATCTTGCTTTGCTGTTGACGGAGGTTTCATCTTTGATGCCAGGATCTGGATCCAGAGCGCGTGCGTATGTAATGACTGTACCTTGTGACTGTATAATTTGGTTGCGCTAATTGTATTTAGATCACAGCGTGTAACTATCTGTTTTTATGGTGAATAATAACTTTTTGTGCTTTGGAACCACAATCAAAGTCTGAAAGCAATTATTTCTTGTGCGACTCATAACGCTAAATAGCGACAATTATAGAGTGTATAGATAGGTAGGAATCGATAGAAATTATATATATATATATATATATATATATATATACACATATATAATTTCTAAGTGTTTTATACAGTATATTGTTTAAATGCAGTATACCTAAGATTTCTTGGACTACAGGTCGTTTTTAATAAAAAAATTCCACTGCACATAATGGATATTAACCTAAGCATGTTTTAATTATTATCCTTTATTGACACATCTGTGCAATTAACACTAGACTAAAGGGTATTTAAATCCTGAACAACTCACTGGGTCCTTAAACCTCTGACGAAGCTGTGACGGACAGAGAAACGCGTTTGTCGGACCCCACATGTCCCGGAATACCTTTATATCTACCTGGTTCATTGCATAACGACAAAGAAGTCTGCTCCGGTACTACTGAGCCATACCTCCCTAAATTTTCCAGGAGTACAGGTACACCACAAGCGGGACGAGACAGAGCTGCAGGAACACCTTAACCCTCCTGTTGAAATACCATCACCCGCCCCCTTTCTACGGGACTGCACGAAGCTGCAGGAATTATTTTTATCTCCATATACATCTTTAATGGATGGTATGGACACTCACTTTTGGATGCGGTAATCTATCTAATTTCCTACCTGCAGGATAGGTTGGACTTTTTGAACCAGTAATGTGCAAAATCATTATCGGGACATTCTATGCTAATTTTTATATATCATTTTTTAACAACATACATTTTTACTTTACTTTATTAATTTCATGGATATATAAGTATATGCAATATGTATTAATAAATTTTGATGTTTGACCCATTCTGTGCAGTGGTTTTACCTACTTACAGTATCTTTGCGCAGTTCCTATTTATACATGTAGTTATACCTATTCAACCAGATAACCACTGATTTTTGAACGGCTGCAGTGATATTGTCTGTGGTTTTTATATCAGACCATATTGTGACTAATTTATTGAATATAATTCTAACCTGGATTGGCTAGCGCAGTCTCTCTTTTGTATATAAATTTTGAGGGGAGTGAGGTGCCTGGTGCTACATGGTGAGGGGAGTGACTCAGTGAGAGGGGCTATGAGGTGTGGGGGGGAGTGAGGTGCTACAGGGTGAGGGGAGTGAGATGACAGACGGTGAGGGGAGTGAGGTGCTATGAGGTGAGGGAGTGAAGTGCTACAGGGTGAGGGGTGTGAGGTGCTACAGGGTGAGGGGAGTGAGATGACAGACGGTGAGGGGAGTGAGAGGTGCTATGAGGTGAGGGAGTGAAGTGCTACAGGGTGAGGGGAGTGAGGTGCTACAAGATGAGGAGAGTGAGAGGTGCTATGAGGGGAGTGAGGTGCTACAGAGTGAGGGAGTCAGTGAGGTGCTACAGGGTGAGGGACACTGCGGTGGATACATAGTCACATGTGTCAGTCACTTGTGTATGAGGGCAGAGACAGTGCGATTTTCAGTTCAATTTCAAGCTTACTGCGGGAAGAGGGTAAAAGCCGGAAACATAGTAAATGCATTGAAAAAGCCGGAAATTCATAGTAAGTGTATTAGAAAAGCCGGAAATCATAGTAAATCATAGTAAATGCATCGAAAAAGCCGGAAATCCATAGTAAGTGTATTAGAAAAGCCGGAAATCATATTACATGTATTAGAAAAGCCGGAAATCATATTACCGTATATACTTGAGTACAAGCCGAGTTTTTCAGCACATTTTTTGTGCTGAAAAAGTACCCCCTCGGCTTATACTCGAGTGAAGTGTGTAGCGCTAACCGGACGGAGTTCGGTCAGCGCTACACAGCACAAACACACAGCCGCCGGAGCCGGCAGCTGTGTGTTTGTTGTAATCAGCAGCCGCTGAGAGTCTGTGAGACTCTCAGCAGCTGCTGCTGATCCCACTGCGGGAGCCATCTTCCGGCTCCCGCAGTGGGTAATGGGAGAGACGTCATGAGTAATGACGTCTCTCCCATGCAAAGCAGCCGGAGGAGCTGTTAGCGGCGGGACCAGAAGCGGGAGTTTCAGGTAAGTGATTTTGTTTTTATTTTTATTATGTCTCTCTCCACTGGGGGCACTACCAGGGGGCAATTACTACAGGGGGCACTACCAGGGGGCGATTACTACAGGGGGCACTACCAGGGGGGGATTACTACAGGGTGCACTAAAAGGGGGGATTACCACTGTGGGAACTACCAGGGGGGGATTACTACTGGGGGCATTAAAAGGGGGGATTATCACTGGGGGAACTACCAGGGGCACTAAAAGGGGGGATTACCACTGGGGGAACTACCAGGGGGGGGATTACTACTGGGGGCACTAAAAGGGGGGGATTACCACTGGGGGCACTACCAGGGGGGGAATACTACTGGGGGCACTGAAAGGGGGGATTACCACTGGGGGCACTACCAGGGGGGATTACTACTGGGGGCACAACCAGGGGGGATTACTACTGGGGGCACAACCAGGGGGGATTACTACTGGGGGCACTACCAGCTGCTGCATTTCCCACCCTAGGCTTATACTCGAGTCAATAAGTTTTCCCAGTTTTTTGTGGTAAAAGCAGGTACCTCGGCTTATATTCGGGTCGACTTATACTCGAGTATATACGGTACATGTATTAGAAAAGCTAGAAATCCACAGTAAGTGTAATAGAAAAGCCAGAAATCATAGTAAATCGTAGTAAATGTATTAGAAAAGCCAGAAATCCATAGTAAGTGTATTAGAAAAGCCGGAAATCATATTACATGTATTAGAAAAGCCGGAAATCCATAGTAAGTATAATAGAAAAGCCAGAAATCATAGTAAATCGTAGTAAATGTATTAGAAAAGCTGGAAATCATATTACACGTATTAGAAAAGCCAGAAATCCATAGTAAGTGTAATAGAAAAGCCAGAAATCATAGTAAATCGTAGTAAATGTATTAGAAAAGCTGGAAATCACATTACATGTATTAGAAAAGCCGGAAACCCATACATTTACTATGTTTCCAGCTTTTTCAATACACTTAATATGGATTTCTGGCTTTTTCAATACATTTACTATGATTTCCAGATTTTCCAATACACTTAATATGATTTCCGGCTTTTACAATACATTTACTACAGTATGATTTCCGGCTTTGTCAATACATTTACTATGGTTTCCGGCTTTTTCAATTTACTTAATATGATTTCTGGCTTTTTCAATACACTTAATATGGATTTCCGGCTTTTTCAATACATTTACTATGATTTCCAGCTTTTCCAATACATTTACATTGTTTCCGGCTTTTTCAATGCAGTTACTATGTTTCCGGCTTTCACCCACACCCCTTACTGCGCTAGTGCGCTGGGTCACTCAGAGTGAGCGGTACCCAAAAGAAAAAACACCTCTTTTCCTGTTATTACAAAAAACTAAAATGTTTTTTTTTTTTTTTGCTGGAGGCAAAACAAAAACATTTCCAGGCTTTTCTAATATTTAAATTCAAATATTTGTTGCTTTTTTTGTGTAGACAAGACGTGCACCCCCAAAAATAAATAGTAGAGACATTTTTATTGCTGGTGTTTAAAAACCACTTCAAGGCTTTTATAATAATTCAATTAAATTAGTACTTTTTTTTTTCAAGAGAGGGTGTTTCCTAAAGGCGGCGTAATGGAATTCAATTGCAAGTTCTGTATTAAAGAACTGTAGCCCAAATTAAATGGCTGCATGAAGTAGTTTCTGGGGGTCAAGCTAGGGAAAGAAGTTGGCTAGATAGTAGATGGTACACTAACACATATACAGGTGTAGCAAAATTTGATTTAACACTTGCTGCTTTACATTTCAACGAACTTGCATATTTTGGGGGTGAAGCAGTCAGTGGCGTCACTATGCCGGCTCCTCATCAGTGACAGGAGCCGGGAGCGGCAGTGTGACATTTTCCTGTAGCACTCTGCTCCTGTCACAGAGGAGGAGCCGTCAGTGCAGGAACTAGTCTCCGATGGCAGAGCAGCAACACTGGGGAAGCTGGGCACGCCCGAGGAGGGTACCGCAGTTAAGCCACACCCTTTTTGACATGCATGAGGCGGATATGGATTGCGCACCAGGGGTTACCAGACCCGGTGAAGTCTATGGATTCAGTGTTGAACATACACCCATTCACAGAACATATCTTGAGTGCTTTTAAGCTGTGCCTGCTCAGGAAATGGGTGCAAGCAAGTATGGACGTTGAAAAGTCGTACACATTTTCATCGTATCTACACTTAAGATTGAGGAGAAAGAATTGGGATGTACAGTCAGGTGCATAAATATTGGGACATTGACAAATTTTCATATTTTGGCCTCTATTCTCCACCACAATGGCTTTGAAATGAAACAAACAAGATGTGCTTTAACTGCAGACTTTCAGATTTAATTTGAGGGTAATTACTCCAAATCAGATGAACAGTGTAGGAATTACAACGGTTTCTATATGTGCCTCCCACTTTTTAAGGGGCCAAAAGTAATGGGACTATCAACTAAAAAGCTATTTCATTGACAGGTGTGGGCTATTCCCTCGTTATTTCATTATCAATTAAGCTGGTAAAAGGTCTGGAGTTGATTCTAGGTGTGACATTTGCATTTGGAATCAGTTGCTGTCGACTCTCAATATGAGATCCAAAGAGGTGTCACTATCAGTGAAGCAAGCCATCATTAGGCTGATAAATCAAAACAAGCCCATCAGAGAGATAGCAAAAACATTAGGTGTGGCCAAATCAACTGTTTGGAACATTCTTAAAAAGAAAGAACACACAGGAGAGCTTAGCAACACCAAAAGACCCGGAAGACCACGGAAAACAACTGTGGTGGATGACAGAAGAATTATTTCCCTGGTGAAGAAAAACCCCTTCACAACAGTTGGCCAAATCAAGAACACTCACCAGGAGGCAGGTGTATATGTAACATAGTCAACAGTCAAGAGAAGACTTCACAAGAGTGAATATAGAGGGTTCACCACAAGATGTAAACCATTGGTGAGCCACAAAAACAGGAAGACCAGATTACAGTTTGCCAAACAACATCTAAAAAAGCCACTACAGTTCTGGAACAACATCCTATGGACAGATGAGGCAAAGGATCAACTTGTACCAGAGTGATGGGAAGAGAAGAGTATGGAGAAGGAAAGGAACTGCTCTTGATCCAAAACATACCACCTCATCAGTGAAGCATGGTTGTGGTAGTGTTATGCCGTGGGCATGTATGGCTGCCAATAAAACTGGTTCCCTTGTATTTATTGATGATGTGACTGTTGACAAAAGCAGCAGAATGAATTCTGAAGTGTTTCGGGCAATATTATATGCTCATATTCAGTCAAATGCTTCAGAACTCATTGGACTGCGCTTCACAGTGCAGATGGACAATAGCCCAAAGCATACTGCAAAAGCAACCAAAGAGTTTTTTAAGTCTAAAAAGTGGAATGTTATGCAATGGCCAAGTCAATCCCCTGACCTGAATCCGATTGAGCATGCATTTCACTTGATGAAGACAAAACTGAAGGGAAAATGCCACAAGAACAAGCAGGAACTGAAGACATTTGCAGTAGAGGCCTGGCAGAGCATCACCAGGGATGAAACCCAGTGTCTGGTGATGTCTATGCGTTCCAGACTTCAAGCTGTAATTGCCTGCAAAGGATTTGCAACAAAGTATTAAAAAGTTAAAGTTAGATTTAGGATTGTTTAGTTTGTCCCATTACTTTTGGCCCCTTAAAAAGTGGGAGGCACATATAGAAACCGTTGTAATTCCTACAGCGTTCACCTGATTTGGATGTAATTACCCTCAAATTAAATCTGAAAGTCTGTAGTTAAAGCACATCTTGTTTGTTTCATTTCAAATCCATTGTGGTGGTGAATAGAGGCCAAAATATGAAAATTCTGTCAATGTCCCAATATTTATGCACCTGACTGTATTAGTGCATTCTCATGTTGGTAAAGTTCATGAATGGTGTGTCTACTTAACAGTGGGTTTGCTAGAGTTGTACGTAAAAGAAAATATGCATGTTTGGATACATATCTTTTGCAACTTGTATAGGCCGGGTGCAAGTGCGTGCAACTTAGTATATGGACGAATATATACTTGTACATAATGTTTTAAATGTAATTGCAGAATTGTGGCATTTTCTTAAGCCCAGAGAGAGAATATTGCTAGCCTTAAAAGTGTGGACTAGTGGTCATACAAATCCTGTGAATAACTGTGGGTTAGTTTTCATTCTGTCACACCTTTTACATTTGGAACCATCTCTATCCCACACCAGTATACCCATTTAACAACACCAACACCTGGGGGTATATGTAATAGCTTGCGGACTGCAGGCATCGGCGAGTCCCATGAAAAACTTCCTGATGTTTTAAAGTAGCAGTCATTTAAAAGGCAAAATCAACCTTGTTTTTTTGCCTTTTAAATTACTCCAACTTTTAAACATCGGGCAGACTCGTACGGGACTCCCTGATGTCAGCAGTCTGCAGGCTGTTACATATACACACTGGAGTCCAGTTTACAAATGTATGAACCACCACTGGTCATATAACTTCACATACACTGCATTACAGGAAAAGAACACATTGTTACCTTTTCTTTGAGTAAAGGAGTTTCATTGTATTTTTATGGTGCAAATAAAAGTCAGTGGGTAGTTCCCAAAGATGAGGTTTGCCTTCAGCTGGTTTGAAAACACCCAGGAAGAGATTGATTGCATCTTGCCTGTCTGCATCTGAGTAGAATGAAATAAAAATCTATTTATCAAAAAACAAGAGAACCCATACAATACCACTGTTTGTTGCATATTGTACTGCATATACAATAATACAAGATGTAATTAATAAACTACTAAATCTCGTGGGAGCTTACAATTTTTAGATTGTAATCTCTCTTGAGCAGGGTTCTCTTCTTTCATGTGCTTTTCCCTCCCTTAATTATACCATCATCTCCCTCCACTGCCCACATTGGCACCAAACCTTTGGGTTCAACAGCAGGGGCTACTTTTGTTGGTATGACTGCATATAAAACAATGTTTATATAGCTTGTATCCAGGGTTGCCAGGTTATCCCTTTAATAAGCAACACATGAATTACACAGGTTCTGTGGATGGCTAACTTCTAGGGCGATACTAACTACAGCCTATAGTATACCCCTACAAGTCAGCCATCCACAGAACCTATGTAATTCATGTGTTGCTTATTAAAGGGACCATCTGGCAACCTTGCTTGTATCCCATGTTCTGAAATGTTTTGTACATTTTCACCTGCCATACACCCAATCGAGCATTTATGAAATGTGGAGGAGATGTCCATTTACACCCAAGATCCTGCACCTACAAATAACAGGGAGCTGTGGTAAGCTATCCAGACTGCATGGGTCAACATCTCTCCATAGGTCTTCCATCCACATTGAGTTGCTGCATTTTGCCAGGCTAGAGGGAGTCCAAAACCATACTAGGCATCTCTCAAAACTCTGCGCACTCCTTATAAAGTAACAAAACACTGTTCAACCAAGAAACCAATGCAATACTGTAAGTCTTATCTTGCTGCTCATAGGGGATGTTCAATATGGTGGATAGAATAGTAGTCCTTCTTGTATAGAATCTTGCAGGTATGGGAAGAGAAAACAACAAAAAGAAAACAATATAGTGTAGTAGTTCGTGACAAGGAGGTTCTTAGGTGACACAAAAGTGTGACTTCTTTCTCTAATTGTGGACAGAAGGGATGGTCGTACCGCACTCATGTTCAAATACTATGGATTCCACATATAAAGGTATCTTTAAGTTAGAAGGCCACGTCACCACTGTGAATCATTCCAATAGTGTATCTCACCCATGCATATGGGTGCAATATAAAAGGCGGGCGTACCCCAACTCACACTGTTCGTAAATTCATAGGCCCATAAAGGTATCTTTCAATCTTGATAATCATCTTCTTATGCAGTGGTTGGTATTTTATCCTCTTATCTCAAATGGATGGCTCCCTAACACAGTAGCTTCAGCAATTAATTTAAATATGCACATTGATTCTGTTTTCTTTTTTATCTAAGGCAAGCCTGGCCAACCTGTGGCTCTCCAGCTGTTGTGAAACTACAAGCCCAGCATACCGCCCCACTATTCAGTTGGTAAAGCATGCTGGGACATGTGATTTCTCACAGGTTGGCTAGGCCTGGTCTAAGGGTTTAATGAAAATATATTCACCTTTAGCTGGTTTACATGTTAAAAAGCCAGATTGGCAGGAGAAAATAAAACTTTTCACACAAGGCTGAAAAAAGAAATGGCTGCTGCCACCGTTTATCTTGTAGACTGTTAGAAACTGGTTAAACAAATCAATGACAGATATTTTCACCTTCTCATATTGCGCACTATTTACATCATCATGACGTTGCCATAGAGAACATTACTAACACCAAGCACACCTTTCAGTTCCATGTTTAGAAGTACATAAAAAAAAATGCCATTATAAGAATGATCATAAAATACATTTTACAAATTACAGCTTTAATAAAGGAAGCATACATGATAATAGTAACCTTCCTATCAATGTCAAACTATATTTAAAATATTCATATAATATATGTATATATATATATATATAATATATATATATATATATAATATATATGTATGTATATATATATATATATATATATATATATATATATAAATAAAAACTCAGTGACATGTCACTCATTTAGTGATTTTGAGCACCACGGAATTTCTCCAAAGCTGCTGCTGCTACCCTTGGAATAAGAAAAGGTATCCAACTACTAATATGCCTCCACCCCCCCATTTCTAACCAATGCTCCTCAATCTAAAATGACCCACATGGCTCACTCCTAAAAATCATGCATGCTCTGGGGGGGGGGGGGATCGGTATGATTTACCGCAGGTCGCATGGTCGGCGGTTCAACTCCCGGCATCGGAAGCCCGACAGGGGTGAAGATCCCGACAGCTAAAAAAGGTAAGTACCCTAACTCCCTCCCCCCCTAACCCTCCCTTAGGGGTGCCTAAACCTAACCTCCACCCCCAGTGTCTAAACCTTACCCCCCTCTAAGTGCCTAAACCTAACCCCCCTTCTCCACTGCCTAAACTTAAGTCTCTCAGTGGGGGCCTAACCCTATCCTTCCCCCGGGGGTGCCTAACTCTGACCCCCCTTCCCTGCTGCCTAAACCTAACCCTCCTGGGGGGGGTGCCTAACCCTAAGTCTCCCCCGGGAGCCCCAGCGTAGGTAAAATGACAGGCGACGGGATCTCGACGCCTGTCATTTAAGCCTCGCCGGGATTAGACAGTCGGGATTCTGTCGGTCGGCTTCCCCTCTGGGGTACATTGGCAACATCAGAGCTGCACAGGAAGACTGCTTAAAATTCAAATGTAAATGTAGCTTTTTTTAGTACTACAGATGCACTGATTACACAAATTAGTATGATTGGTAGCTGCCATACTTCTTACTCAGTCAAAGTAAAATGCACACTTATCTATAAAATCCAATGCAACAGTGTCCCTAATGTTCAAACAAGCATTGGTTATAAATGTGACATTGCTTTATTAAGCAAAAGCTGTAGTGGACAAAATAGAGGAATGGGATTGAAATACCGACGGCTCAACAGCCGCCGGTTCAATCCCAACAATGACAGTGCGACAGATCGAGATACCGACAGGCGTTGGTAAGTACCCTAACCCTCCCATCTCCACCCCTAACCCTCCGTTAGTGGTGACTAACCCTAACCTCCCTTCCTAGTGCCTAACCCTAACCTCCCCCCAGGGGTGCCTCACCCTAACCTTCCCCGGGGGGAGGTGCCCAACCCTAAGTCCCCCCGGGCTCCCTAAACCTAACCCCCCCATTCCCAGGCTAACAGGGGTATACAATATGGGAGCGATAACATCGTTTTTGCGTTAATATCCCACTTTTTACGTCATTATCGCAGGTTTGACTTTTACACCGTATTCAATTTCAAAGACTTATCGCAGTTTTGAAAAGTCTTTGATAAAAAACGGGGATAACTTTTCACCATTGAATAAGTGTCGAAAAAAGTGCAGAATTGGGGTTTAGGGGTGCAGGCTTAAAAAAAATAGCCTGCACCCCTGGGAATGACATTTAAGAACTGTGTCAAAAAAAGTAAAAAAAAAATAGGGACACCCCAAAAAATGTATTTAAAAATTGGGGTGAAAAAAAAACCATTGGAAAAAATTGTTTAACAATAGGGAAATAGGTTCAGGGCTATTCTGCAAGTATGCGGCAGATGTTTTCTAGAATAGAATTATAGCGGCAG
Source organism: Taudactylus pleione (assembly GCA_031769625.1). Taxonomy (NCBI): domain Eukaryota; kingdom Metazoa; phylum Chordata; class Amphibia; order Anura; family Myobatrachidae; genus Taudactylus; species Taudactylus pleione. The sequence goes on along the minus strand of JAUIMM010000045.1, from coordinate 9,829,200 downwards.
GTGCACAAATGCAGAATTTTTAAAAACTTACTTTAGGGACATAAAAATATGCTAGTACCCATTTTCATGTACCCCAACTTTGATGGGACCACTTAAAAAAACGAAAAAAAATAACCTAAGTGCTCTTCTGCATCACTTCTTCAATGTCGGGAAAAAAACACCTGCTGCGGCTATTTAAATCCCCGACTTTCAATTAAAGGCTAAAACGGGGGTACCCATAGTGTTCCCCCATGTTTTTACTACTTTAGGGGGGTCTTACAATTTTTTTAAGGAAAAATTCGTAACTTTACGCAAATCCAACTTCGGAGTTTCCCGTTTTCGTTAATTTTATATTGAATATGGGTATAAGCGGGAGCGCGCCCGATACTTTAACGCAGGTAAAAACTCCGATATGAAACGTTAACTTCGACAGTGAAGTTAACGTTTCATATTGAATACCCCTGTAAATGTTATACTTACCCATCAGAGGACGATCGGGAAGGTCCGGGGTTGGTCTTCCGGCGTCGGGATTAAGATAGGCGTCGGCATTTCAACGCCTATCTCAAGTCCCTTGTCGGGCAGGTTGTGTCAGGATTTAGACCGGCGGCATTGCGTCCGCCAGTCTATTAACTACATCCCAAAATAGATGGTGTTTTAGTGTAATATCATTTTAAACAAGCATAAAGTATTTAAATTGGGTACAAAAATTATTTCTGTATGGTGCAGAATGCACAGCATGTTTTATGAAGCGATTACGGTTTGTAATTTACTCATACATATATTGATATTTGTCTGCAACAGGGTGGTGATTTTAACGGGCGTATCCAATTAGACGTGAAAACGTAAAATTTTGGCATGTGAAAACTTTGCGCACTGTTCTCCCGAATGTCACTTTTCGCATCTATCGCTTCTGCTATTTTTCGCAGGTCTCGACGTCTGTCATTAGTCCCCTGCCGGGATTTGACTGTCGGGAAGCCGGGCGGTCGACATTTCAACCGCCGGCTTATTGACTGCATCCCGTGTCCAAGGGGTTCTGAACCAAGGGCCTGATTCAGGATGGTTCGCAAGGCTGCGTTCGCACGTAGCCATCCGATGTTTACATTCTGCGCATGCATCGCAGTGCACAAGCGTGAACCGACCGCTGCGATCGGGAATCGATCGCAGTAAGCATGCAGTCCCATTACACAGTGATTTACAGGAAGTGCACGTTGGTGGGTGGAGAGGGGAGGTGGTCGGGCGAACGCAGGCCTGTGTGTTGAAAGCCGTTACAGGGGCATGCACAATTAAGCCCCTGCAATTGCATACGTAGCCAGAGATCTAGTTGGCGACAGTAAGTTGAGCAGTTTGTGCGGCAGGTCATGGTCAACCACAACTGTGCGTATGGGTTCGTCGTTCGATGTTACCAATGTTTTCGCTGACTTGTGGATGCATGTCATGGGAAATGAGCGGCTTTATACAGTAGTGGGCCTTCTTGGTATAGTGCTGCGGTTTAACTGTGATCGCAATCATTAGCATATTTTCGCAGCGAGCGGGTGCGTGCAAACACAGCCTTGCGAACCAACCTCAATCAGGTCCCAAGTCCCCACAGTTTTAGCCAAAAATAGGGGTTTTGCACAACTTTTCATCTGCTCTGAAATGGTGAACACATTTCACCGCTTTTGAATTTGGAGAAATCGCATGTGCGAAAAGCCCCAGCTGATAGGATAGCGTGATACGCATTTTTGGCAAAAAGTTTGCACAAGTGTAAACTTTTCGCACAACCGCAGCTAATTGGATATGGCCCTAAAGGTGACATCCAGTGTCAGTATATATAAAAAAGTAGCTGATTACTGGGGTATTACCTGAAAAGGCATTACTGTAGTATCTAGAGAGGGTCTGCATGATATCTTTAGAATGTTGGGTCCACGGTGCAATCTTCCTGTAGGTTTTGACTCTGTGAACAAGCTGGGAGCCACCATATTGTAGAGACAAAGTGTCGCCATGATCCTCATATAATTCTTCAAATAATCTGTTAGAAAATAAAGAAGGCATCACTTTCACAAAGGCTTAGTTTCAAAAATGAACCTCCATAAAAAAAGTATAATGCTATCACTACTGTTTCTAATGAGTCTGGCTGCAGCCCTATGGTACCAGGGACGCAAACCTACAGTTATACTCATAGAGGTAGTGGATAGCACCAGAGTATAGCTTTTTATTATTGCCTTACCAACAATTTTAATGCCACAGCTCACTCCAAAATCACATTCAAATATAGGTACAAATTAGTTGTTTTAAATGTAATTTTTTCAGGCTAAATAAATTTGTGAATATATATTAAAATGATACTCATTATAAAATTGATACATATATTTAAGGGAAATCTTTAAATCTGTATTTGCAATACCAACCAAATTCAAACAAAGAGCTTTTTATCATATGTAACGTAACTTGCACTTTCAGTCATAAAAAAAATAAACCTTGAGACATCGGTAAACAAAAAGGGTTTCGGTGAAAAGGTTTAAGGTATGTGGTTACCATATACACACACCTTATCCCCAACACTTAAAGACACTTTAATGAGGAGTTTTCAACTCAGCTCATGGTACAATTTGAGGTTCTTGAACATGGTGTCCCTTTTACATTTTTACATGACATTTTTGGAGGGTGAATAATGTATTATTTTTCATTAATGTGAGCTGTCTTCATTAGAACAGTTTTTGTATTATTATTTTTATGTATTGGTACAATATGCCTTTTGGTCACCCCTGCTGTAAGTGATTATTTATATTTGAATGATATCAACATACAGTATATGACTTATCAAGGGGATATAGTCAGCATGCCTCCACACGGCATGCCGATGGACTATATCCCGACGCCGGAAGTCCGACAGCAGTCAGGATACCGGCTCCAGAATACCGACCATCGGCATGCCGAAGGCAAGTATCAGGGGTTAGGTTTAGGGTTAGGCATCAGGGGGAGAATTAGGGTTAGGCACTAAGGGGGGATGGTTAGAGTTAGGCACCAGGGAGGAGGTTAGGTTCAGGCACTAGGGGGGAGGTTAGGGTTAGGCACCAAACAGAGCGGGTTAGGGTAGGGAGAGGGTTAGCATACCGACCAACAAGTGTCAGTATGTTAACCCTGTTGGGATCCCGGCATCAGGATTCTGACCGCTGAGATCCCGACTGGCGGCATTATATACCCACCCCCTTATAAAGAATGATATGTGGGAGCTTGTTGCCTGGTAATATCCTCTTTTCTGATGCTCCATCATTTGCACTACAGATATAACAGACTATTATATGTTGCACTGTACTGATACCCATTTGTAATGTATTGTTTGACAACCTTTCAATAAAATATTATTGAAAAACCTGCTTTTGCTAAGAAAGACCCCATATTTCTAGTAATTCTTGTTGATGCACAGGTCACCACAGCTATCAGTACTGTATGGAAAATCCTATTTCAGTCGCATTCCACTTCCACAGCCTCAGTTTGTGGACACCATGGAATAAATTTACTAACATGGGAGTTCTATTAAGAAGTGATGTTGCCCATAGCAACCAATCAGATTCTATGTATTATCTTCTAGAAGGTGCTAGATAAATGAGAAGTATAATCTGATTGGTTGCTATGGGCAAAATCACTTCTTAATAGAACTCCCATCTTAGTAAATTTACCCCCATTTCTCAGCTGCTCACATCCTTCCCAATATACCTCCTCCAACTTTGTCCTTGTAATCTTCACTCATCCCTTTTTCCTTTACACAGCCCTAACCTTATGGACTGCAAACTTCCTTCCAGCCCTCAGCCTAAGATGAGGAATAAGTCAGCCATTGCCATTTGCATGATAAAAAAAAATAAATAAATAAAAAAAAATTCGGGTGACAGTTGACAAATATAAATTGAGCAATATAACATTAAGTCGCCAATGTATGCGGGAAAACTAGTATAAAGCTTTGTGCCCTAATTCCAAGATCATTTTCTGACATGTATAATTTGTGAGCACAGTGGGAAATGACAGGATGCTGGTGAGGAGTGTCATCACACCAAGCACCAGGTTGTTTTGTGGGCTTACCTAAGTGCAGACACGAGGAACTGTTGCCATGCCTATATGTCAAGCAGCCAGCACAATGCCAAAGAAAAATAATGGTCAGGCAGCTACTCCAACCTTGTGCATAATCACAAGGTGAGGGTGGAAGAATGTAATGTAGATGGTCAGGGACACCAAGGTTGGCCATACAACACAATCATACACCAGCATGCACCAAATTAAAAACAATCTGGGTGCAGACAGTATATCCCTTTTATGACAAAACCCAGTATGTAAACAATTAGTTGTGCACAATGGAAGTACAAACCTTCTTCAGAACAGTAAGGAGGTTCAGTTGATACAAATGCTGAAGGACAATTATTGAAGAAAGGAGCTGAGGAGTGATGTCAGTGGGAGTGCTTTTGGCTCTGATAGAGCCAAAAGCACTCCAGGGCTTGCGGCAGCGAGACCCCACCGCAAGGGTCTCGTCGCAAGCCCGATGGTCGCGATGGTCTTGACCATCGCGACCATCATTTTGGCCGCTCGCTATAGCTGTGGGTGGTCACCCACAGCTATGCGAGCGGCCAGGAGGCCGCTCCAAAAAGGAGGAGGGACGGCCCTGATTCAGAGCGAGCGCTCTGTCAGAGCGTCCGGCTCTGAATCAGGGCCTCAGTTCAGTCAGGCTTTCGTTCCCAAAACTCCATAGAAACAGCACTGACTAAGGCACTGCTATGTCTAAAGGGAATTACTCACTTCTTATTCTTCTTACTGAAAGTCTTTCTGCCATTTCATCCTGGATGTCATCTCACCATCCTAACCTTTTCAACATAGAAGTAAACAGAATAAAGAGAAAAGTGGCAAAACTCTAGAAGCGCACTCCATTTAACATATTTATAACATAATAAAATAGAATTAATAATATTACCAACCTGATATCTCTATCACTGTTGATAGCTCGACAATCAACCCTACCCTACAAGCTCACTGCCTAGGTGTCAACATTGACTCTGAACTATCCTTTCACATTCAATGTCTTTCCAATTCATGTTACAAACATCTAAAAAAAAAACATATCCAGGATACACCAATATCTTACACAAGACACCTCAAATACTCTAATTCATGAACTTTTTATCTCCGGCAATAATTACTGCAATAGTCTCCTTACTTGTCTTCCCCCAAAACAGATTTTCACCACTACAATTTATTTTGAATTCAGCTGCGAGGCTGATCTTCCTCGCTAAACGTTCTTCATCTGCTACTCCTGTCAGTCCCTCCATTGTTTACCTGTATGCTACCGAATTCAATATACTTTTACTTAAACATAAGGCTATTAACCAAACTACACCAACCTACATCCCTTCACTTATCTCAAAAATATCTCCCAACCTAACCGCTCCACTCTGCACAAGATCTGCATTGCTCATTCACACGCCCCTTTCTCTAGGTCCGGTGCCGAGCACAGTGCTGGACCTAGAGTGAACACTTAATGTTTATATATATATATATATATATATATATATATACACAGACATTCCTCACTTAACGACCTACCTATTTAGCGACCTTTCGGACTTACGACCGGCGCTCCTACCAGCTAACTGTGGCTTGATTGATTAAAAAAAAAAAAAAAAGACAACAAGAGAGCCGTGGCTGTGGCGCGGGACACACAGGAGACATTGCCTCCCATAACGGAAACTACAGACAGCGATGCAGCGCGCTCTCGGAGGAAGTGGGGCACACACAGGTATGTTCACCCTCGGCCTGGGTCCTGCTGCTTCCCGGTTACAATATGTCCTCGCTTAACGACCGGATCGTTAAGTGAGGAATGTCTGTATATATATATATGTGTGTGTGTGTGTGTGTATATATATATATATATATATATATATATATATATATATATGTGTGTGTGGAAAAAAGGGGGAAGAAAAAGCAAGCGCCTGATAGTGTAATTAGTTGAAATAACCAATCAGAATTATGTATGACTCCATACATGCGTACCCTTATACGCTTGTTTTGTAAGCGTTTATCATATAACAATTGCGGCAAACACCAGACTCAGAAGTTTCACTCCTGTATCACCACTGTCCCAGACTCAATGTATGCCACAGATAAAGTATTTCGGCACCTTATATATGCCTAGGACAAGAGGAACATAACAAGTATCTGACTGCTGTGGTTCAGTACAATATTAATAGATTAATATCACCCCTTTTTTCCACATGGCTACTAGAAACCGTCTAAACCAAACATTCCATTGAAAAGACTGAGCTGCCATCCTTTTTATAAAGAGGACGTATAGGGCTTTATGTACTACAATCCGCATTTTGAATGCAGATTGTAGTGTGATATTACCAAGTGAAATTGCATTGCAAATTCAGGCAATATCACAGGGATTTACTAAAAATCGCTTGCAGGGATAGAGCTTGCGATAAAGCTCTGCCCCTGTGAGTCCCCTCCGCACACTTATCACAGTATTTTCACAAAAAATACTGTGACAAGTGCCTGCGCATGCGCCGACCGGACACCGTTAAGTCCCGCCCCCCGTTGCTAAGTCCCGCCCCCGTTATCGCGACCCCCCCTCACTTAATTGTACTTGCCTGCAGTGATCAGGGCTCTGGTGATGTCCTCCATGGCTCCGGTCAGCTGACATCCCATCCTGCACTGGGACGCGGTCACCTGATGACCGGGTCCCAGTGCAGGATGGGAGACCAGCTGACTGGAGGGAGGACATCACCGGAGCCCCGATATACGGTCCCTGGACTCAGGTAAGTTAGTTTTCTTTTTTTTTTTTTTACAAATTTTTTTTTTTTTTTAGCAGAGATCAGCGTGTGGTCTGTTTAGACCACACAGCTGATCACTGGGGTCGGCTCAAGGCTCTGCATGTTTGAGCGGAGCAGGAGTCCGGTAACCGGGGGAGACCCTGGATAACGCCACCTCCAGATGGCGTTATTATCACAGGGCTTCCCCCGGATTTTTTTTCACAAATAATTTTTAGTAACTACCAGGCATATCGCATTTCCCATTGCAATGATGGGAAATGTGATCTGATTACTAAATATAAGTGATAATTAGGGGTTGGCGTACAGTTTTACAAATTCTACTCCAATTGCCCTTTAGTAACTTTAGGTGAAACTAAAATAATGTGAAAAGGGTGTGAAAACACTCTTTTTCACTTTATTTTAGTAAAAATAATAATAATAATAATAATAATAATAATAAATAGAGCCCATAGTGTATGATGTGACGTCATGCCGCACGAGCGCTCTCTGCTTTCTGTTAAGAAGAGCAGTGATGGAGCTGTACAGCAGTTCATGGAAGATGATGCCTTTGACTAGTAGTGAGTAACTAGTGAGAATGTGGCAGGCTGACAGGTGCTTTCTGACAACAAAGGAGGAGAGGGGAGAAAATTAATTGACAGAGGGGACACACAGGACATGTGCTTGGATTGACAGAGAGCTGGGGAGTGGACACAGGGCATGTGGCTGGAGTGACAGAGGGGGCAGGAGGGGACACATAGGATATGTGGTTGGATTGACAGAGAGCTGGGGGGGGGCAGACATAGGGCATGTGGCTGGAGTGACAGAGGGGGCTGGAGGGGACACACAGGATATGTGGTTTGATTGACAGAGCTGGGGAGGACCCACAAGGCAGGTGGCTGGAGTGACAGAGGGGACACTAAGGGCATGTGGTTGGAGTTACAGAGGGGGCTGGCGGGGACACGGGGCATGTGGCTAAAGTGACAGAGGGGGCTGGAGGGGACACACGGGCATGTAGCTGGAGGGGACACATAGGGCATGTGGCTGGACTGACAAAGGGGGCTGGAGGGGGCACGGGGCATGTGGCTAAAGTGACAGTGTGCTGGAAGGGAGACACGGGGCATGTGACTAGAGTGACAGAGGGGGCTGGAGGGGAGACATGGTTCATGTGGTTAAAGTGACAGAGGGGGCTGGAGGGGACACACCGGGCATGTGACTGGAGGGGACACACGGTATGAGGCTGAAGTAACAAAAGGGGGTGGAGGGGGCATGGGGCATGTGGCTAAAGTGACAGTGTGTGCTGAAAGGGAGACACAGGGCATGTGGCTAGAGTGACAGATGGGGCTGGACACATAGGACAGGTGGCTGGAATTACAGAGCTGGAGGGGACACACGGGACATGTGGCTGGAGTGACAGCAGGAGCTGTAGTGGACACATGGGGCATGTGGCTTGGTTGACAGAGGGGGCTGGAGGGGACCCACAAGGCATGTGGCTAGAGTGACAGGGGGCTGGAGGGGACACTAGGGGCATGTGGTTGGAGTTACAGAGGGGGCTGGAGGGGACAAGGGGCATGTGGCTAAAGTGACAGAGGGGGCTGGAGGGGACACACGGGGCATGTAGCTGGAGGGTACACATAGAGCATGTGGCTGGACTGGAGTGACAAAGGGGCCTGGAGGGGCACGGGGCATGTGGCTAAAGTGACAGTGTGCTGGAAGGGAGACATGGGGCATGTGGCTAGAGTGACAGGGGGCTGGAGGGGACATGGGACAAGTGACGGGAAAGACATAGGGAGCTGGAGTGACACAGGAAGGAAGGAGGCTCTGTTGTATGATGATGACATTGGTTATATTCCTACACAAACAGGCATTTTCTGGACCATGTGATCTCCAACATGAATACCGACTGAAGACACTGTCCAAGCAGGATCAATTTCTTCAGAGGTCACCTGTTGCATAGAACTCACCATACAGGTAAGGTGTATTTCTATTTAGTACACACAAGAAAACATTATAGATTTTTACGGGGGGCTTTGAACACTAGCATTAGAAAGGCTGGTAAGTGATACTCTGGGAAGACTGCAGACTGGCAGGGACAGTATAGAGAGGCGGTATTAATTTAATTATTAACTCCCATCATACACACAAATGGGGGTTATTTTTAACATTTACAGTAGAGGGGGCTGTACAGTAATATATGAGGAGGAATAAAAGAGCTCCCAGCACACACTGACATGTGGTATTATCATACTACTATTTTGGACTCATTTGCTGGGTCACTAGCTATTGTAAAAGGTTTTTCGCCCTCTTTGCCCCTCCACTCTCTCCTCCATGTCTCTCCCCCAAGTGTCTTTCTTTCCCCATTGCCTCTCTCTCCCTGTCTCCTCCTTACCTATCATAGCAATCATGACAATATCACCCTGGTCCTCCTCTAGTCACAGGGAGGCTCACTCTCTTCTCAGACCATTTGCACTGACAATTCTGTGGCATTAACACCCCAGCGAGGGTGGATGTTTTGCTGGCTCGGTGTCGTCTCTCCTCTGAAGGGAAGTGGTGGATTGTGGAGTTGTGCTGGCTTGGGACCTGCTCCTCCGGTAGCTAGAGGGGTGGGGTGGCAACAGACATCGCTTCTCATCTCCTGCAGTGACTGTGGGCCTTATTTATCAACAAGTTTTATCATTCACAACTCGATATAAAACTCATTGCATATGATAAATGGTGCTCCAGCCAATCAGCTCCCAACTGTCATTTTTCAAACAGATGACAGTTGGGAGCCGATTGGCTGGAGCACCATTATCATACTCGTTGTGCATGATAAAAACCCATTGATAAATAAGGCCCACAATGTGTGTGAGGTATGTCTTGGCTGTTGGGCTGGAGTCTGAGAGTTTCTCAGTCTAGAAGTTATTCAGTGTTCAAATCCTCTGGAGGCATTTTGTTCTGTGTGTGCCATGGCATATTATCATATAATGCCTAGGCTGGGTCTGTACCTGTTGGTCATGCCTAGATGCTCATTCACCCAGTCAGATCAGACTGGATAAGAAATTAGTTGATATGTGTCCAAGGGGCTCATCTGGCATAGGACGGCTAATGGGGCTTTGTCCTACCGCAATATATATTTTATACTGATGCACTCTAAGGAATGTCACATCCAAAACAATGTGGATGGTGGACTTCTATTTATTATGACGTTTCTATAGCTTTCTTGGTTAATAGATCTGCCTCTTTAAAATGTAAAATATGTCAAATTGCAGCAGGTAGACATAATTCAAATAATCATCTAACACCTTTTTGTTTTAGACCTGTAGGTTTGTAATGCACAGCTTTACCCTGAGGGAGCAGGAAGCACTTCCATATGTGTGGCTAGCATAAAATGAACTGGAGGCACTTGGTGTGGCATAAAATTAAATGTCAGTACTACTGGTTGGCATACTATGAATGGAGGATGTACTTTTTGGCATAATATGAACTGGGAGCACTACTGTTTGCCATACAATAATTTGGGGGCACTAATATTTGGAATACAATGAATTAGGGACCCTATTGTTTAATAAAATTAATTGGGGACACATATGTTTGGTATAAAATTAATCGGGGGCCCTACTGTTTGGCACAAAATAAATTTATAGCACTACTAATTGTCACAATGTGAATTGTGGGGACTACAGTTAGGCATAATATGAATTGTGGGGACTATTCTTTGGAATAATGTGAATTGTGGGGACTACTCTGGCATAATGTGAATTGTGGACACTACTCTTTGGCATAATGTGAATTGTGGGCACTACTCTTTGGCATAATGTGAATTGTGGGCACTACTCTTTGGCATAATGTGAATTGTGGGCACTACTCTTTGGCATAATGTAATTTGTGGGGATTACAGTTAGGCATAATGTGAATTGTGGGGGCTGTTCTTTGACATATTGTGAATTTTGGGGACTGCTATTCGGCATAATGTGAACTGTGGGGACTATAGTTAGGCATAATGTGAATTGTGGGGCGGCCCTAAGGGTTTTAACTGGGACCACACATTACCAAATGTCTAGTTTCGCCTATGCTCAGCAGGTGGAGGTTCATGTGCGGCCGCGTTGTGACATCATGAAACGACCGCACACTGGCGCGAGGAGCTGAGGACGCACTCTAGTCAGATCTTCAAGCTATCCCGATGCGGGTGGCATTGGCATGGTCATGAGGAGACCGGCGGCAGCAGTTGGAGGCTGGGCAGTCAGCAGCACAGGGAGCAGAAGCAGTCTCCTAGGGGGTAGGTGAGTTGCTGGGGTGGGGTCATTACTATTTTGGCATAATGTTCTGGGGACTTTACTGTTTTGGCATAATGATCTAATCAAGCTAGGGCTTGGTCAATTGGGAAATTGCCTTCCCTTTTTTATGTGTGTGACCTCCACCAATGAAATTCCATCTTTACCGAACAGAACCAATCAAATAACAAAAGTCTGACTATGGCACATGTTTGAATCCCCTACGGGTGAGCTCTGTTGTGTGCATTTATAACAGAGAATGATGTACACTTGGATGGTGTTCTGATATTAATTATATTTGGGAAAGTATAGACTAAGTGGGAGGAGTCAGGAATAGTAAGGGGAGGAGTCTATACCAGGAGCCAGGTGCTGACGTGAAGTGGGCCTGTGTGCTGTAAATGCCAGGGCCTATTTTTAGTCCCAGTCTGGCCCTACTCCTGGGTCTTCTTTCATAAAGCCCACTGTTACTCAAAAAGTGTTGGATGGTGCAATTAGACACTGACATACCATGAGGTTGGCTACAGTCACATGGACTTTAAATGTCTAAATATTTGCAACTGTAGTCACAGGAACATCAAGCTGCTTGGATATGGTCTTGAAGCCTTTACCTTTAACAAGCTTGTCTATAATTTTATTTCTCATTTCCTCAGTCAACTCTTTCATTTGCCTTCTCTGGTCCATGTTCAGTATAATGTACACCATAATACCAAACAGCAGAGTGACTACTTTTGTCCATTCAAATAGACTGAATAACTGATTACAAGATTGAAGAAAAGTGTGATGCTAATTCAAGAAAGTAATTTGTTTGAATTACAACTAATCTGCAGCTCCTTCATGGTTACCTTTGGTCTTCTATGCTGCCTCTCTGATTAATGCCCTCCTTGCCCGGTCTGTGAGTTTTGGTGGGCGGCCCTCTCGTGGCAGGTTTGTTGTTGTACAATGTACTTTCCATTTGATGGAGTTGATGGTGCTCTGGGGGGGATCATCAAATATTTGATATTTTTTTTTTATAACCCAACCCAGAATTGTACATCTCAACAACTTCATCCCTGACTTGTTTGGAGAGCTCCTTGGTCTTCATGGTGTGATGCCTCTTGCTTAGTGGTATTGAAGCCCCTGGGGCCTTTCAAAAAAGGTGTGTTTATACTGTCAGATCATGTGACACTTATATTTCACACAGGTGGACTTCATTTCACTAATTATGTAATTTCTGAAGGTAATTGGTTGCACCAGAACTTTTGAGGAGCTTCATAGCAAAACGGGTGATTACATATACACATGCCAATTTTCAGAATTTTATTTATAAAGATTCTTTTTTATATATATTATTCACATTTCACTTCACCAAATTAGACTATTTTGTGCAGAACCATCACATATAATTCAGATAAAAAAGAAAAAAAAAATGACAGGTTGTAATGTAACTAAAAAGGTAAAAAGCCAAGGGGGATGTATACCTTTGCAAGGCACTGTGTATATATGTGTGTATATATATGTGTGTATATATATATATATATATATATATATATATATACACATACATACATACACACACACACACACACACACACACACACACACACACACAATCCAAACTGATCGGCACTCCCAGAAAAAAATTATACTTGGCCAGGTGCCCTCCACACACTGTTCAGAGTGATAAATAGATCCACAAACGGCGGCACGCATGGGACTTTGTACTGAATTAATCATCCACTGGTCATATCAGGAGTAGTTTCCAACGTTTCAGAGTACATTTAATCATTTGTCAAGAATACAGCACGTACAGGTGTGCTGTATTCTGTAATCTGAAACGTTGGAAACTACTCCTGATATAAGCAGTGGATGATTAATTCAGTACAAAGGCCCTGATTCAGACCCGCTCGCTGCCGGAAGTAGCTCACAGGGTCTGTGGGTGTTTTTTTTTTTTTTTTTCTCCAGGCCCCTCGCAAAGCTGTGGGTGACCACCCACAGCTTGTGCGAGGGTCTGGAGACCGTCGTGATTATCACGACCATCGGGCTTGCAACGAGACCCTAGGGTAGGGTCACGGCTGCCGCAAGTCTAATAGAGCAGGAAGACCACTACTGACATCACTAGTGATGTCAGTAGATCCTCCCACAAACGTTAGGCGTTCCTAGGGGAACGCCTGCGTTTGTGCAGCCACCCCGCCTACAAAACGGGGCGAGCTGTCACTCACCATCGACAGCCACCCCATCTTGTAGCGAGCCCCACAGCGACTGAAGCTCAGTCGCTCATCAGGCTCGCGCATGCGCACAGCGGACACGGCGCATGCGCAGTAGGGAACCATCGAGCCGCTTGCGAACGGCTTTGAATCAGGCCCAAAGTCCCATGAGTGCAGCAGTTTGTGTGTATATACACACATATATAGATTTTTATAAAGGAAACCAAATAATAAATACATTCTCAAACCATATCATACCTAACTGCATCTGTATCAAATTGCAAATTAGGCTTATCGATAAGCCCTAAAGAGTACAGCTGATAGGCCAAAGCACATTTCCCCACCATGAACTGTGCAGTATTGGTTCGGTCTAAGCAGTCAACACAGTTTGTTCGAAGAACGCCAGTCTAAGAATAAAACCATAAAGTAATTTTGGTTATACACTTGTATAATTACATTCAAAACAAAGTACCAACAGTCTGCAACTTATAAAGTCATCAATCTAATTTCACAATTTATTGTAACATACATAGGTTACTTGACAAAAACACAGATTTTTATATAACAAACTGTTACCAAAAGAGTGTTATTGAAAACTAGAAAAACAAAATAATTTGCAATTAATGCAAAATTGTCAACAATATTTCTTAAAGAAATTTAAGCTTAATTTCAGCTTGGAAAGTTTAGAATGCTATAAGAAAACTCTTGACAATGACCGAAGTTTAACATTTATTTTATTTGATACTATTTCATTTAAAAGGATGTTTTACCATTCTGAATAATAATGCACTATAGATTAAACACAAGACAGTTAGATAGCTTTGCTCATTGGTGCATCTGCCTTAGAATGAAACAGAGACTAGGTGATAAAATCTGATAACTTGCAATTTAACTTTTCAGATTTATGTGTCACACTAGCTGAAGTACCCGGCGTTGCCCGGGTTATTACGTTTTATTATGTGATGTCGTCCAAATTCATCCAGTGGAAGGCCCAAAACAGACTCCCTGGGTCAAAGTTTTGCCCAGCATCCACGGGTCAAAGTTCTGCCCAGCGTACACCAACTGGGACCTCAACACTCTAGTATGTCTTCTGGGATCCAATGTTACCACTCTATGCAGTTTTCGTACAAAATCCATCCAGTGGAAGGCTGGGAACAGGCCCACTGTACACCAACGGGAGGTCTGACCCTAACTACCCCCCCCCCCCCCTCTAAAACCTGGCCAGGATCCAACTGGTGCAGGGCTGTCCGAATGCATAACCAGACAGACAAACAAACAGACTAATGAATTTTATATATAAGATGATGTTTCCTAGACAACTCGTTATGCGTATCGTCAGAAGCTACAGAATGGCACAAGATACCTAAGTGTATATGAATCATTAATTTGCTAAACACAAACTCTTCAGCTTTACCTGCAAACGTCCAGATGGTCCAACCACACCTCCCAGCTCATGCCACCTAAAATACATCAAAAACAGATAAAACTGCAATTTAGTCAATCAAATTATTTATTTCATAATATTATTTGCAGTTGTGTGAATGCATCTATACCAACAAAACACAATGGGATTGCTGAATTTAATGGGATAAGGAGAGAAGCCAGTGATGTCACTGGTAGAGCCACTACTGACACTACGCTGTTGATCCACAGCAGCTAAAGTTCACCTTACAATGACTTACTGCTGGAGGTCACAGAGACTCATAGGTAGACAGTAATCCTAAAATCACGGCTGGACTGGTTGGCTATTATGTGTAGCATAAGGATAAACCTCCTCACTGGTTTACAATGGTGACAATGGGCTCGATTCCTTCAGCGCAATGCTAAATTGCCCCGGGAGGGAGTTCCTGGAGCTATTCAATTCACCGCGCTGTTTGGTCTGACAGTTGCCAGTTAAGTCGGAGAATGCCAGTTCTCATGACTTAACCTGAGTGTTTAGTGGCGAGTACTGGCAACCTCTGACTAAAGTGCCGGCTGCGCAAGTGTTAGTGCCCTGCTTATCAGGAAAACAGCAGCGCTACTGGCACTTTAGTCGGATTTCTCCTCGCACCGTCAAGGGGGGTGCGAGAAGATATCCTTTAGTCGGACCAAACAGCGTGGTGAGTTGAATTGCTCAGGGAGCTCCCTCCCGGGGCTATTCGGCATTGCGCTGAATTGAATCGAGCCCAATGAGAGTAAAGCAGCAGCAAGCTACATAATACTGTTCAGGAGTCTCGGTAGTCTGGAAATTTTATTTATTCAGCCAGTACTAACCTCATAATGGTTACATGTAGTTGTTAGATGCAGAAAAAAAAGACTGTGGCATAATAGAAAGAAGAGTCATAAAATATATTCTATATATATATTTTAATGTGTTTGGACAACGGTTTGTATGTGGCTGCTAGCTGATGTGTACATTTATGTACTTGTCTCTACGTTGGTGATGTGCCTGCAATCCCTTTTTTTGTATTCCATTGTCGCTATGTTACCTTGACTGCATACTGCTCATACCATAATCTTTGTTTTATCCCTCACCCACTCTATCGACTCCATTTATCATAATATGCTAAAAAAGAAAGTAAAATTACTACTTATATCCAGCAGATTATCAGAATTACAGAGCACTCCAATTCAAAACAATCCTAAATGGGAATTCAATTAGCCGTGATAAGCCACTTTAAAAAAAAATTAAAAAAAATGTTGCATCGTGCAAATAAATACTTATCACGCTATCCTATAGCTGCGTTTTTTCGTAGATGTGAATTCTCAATAGAATTTTTCGGGAATGAGTTTTCACCACCTCCAGAGTTAGTGAAAAGTTGGGGAAAATTCCTCTTTTAAGGTAGAAATATTGTGACTTCGTTCAGAACCACTGGGACACCCTCCTTAATGACTAATTAGGCAAAACAAATTTTTGATTACCTTCATTTTGCCAATAATGCCATGTCATTTTTGGGGTGATAAAGTGCATGAAAATAGGTTAATTGATTTGGGGCAGGTATATGTGGGTGCTATATTAATGGGACCGTTGTTTTTAAGATTGCAGGTGGGTGTTATTAGGTGCAGTTTTAAGGTTTGTTCTTTTTTAAAAGCATTTCATTAAAGTACTTTGAAGTAACAGATTACATAATATGCCACCCAAGAGGGATGGCATCAAATCTTGTAGTTACAAATCAAGCAATGTAATAAAGGATTGACAAAATAATATCATTATGTCAGCATAGCTACAAAAAACATACATCAGAAGCACATATGTTAAGATAAGAGAGAAAATTAGTTTATGGGAGAGCCGGGGGTGGGGGGGGGGAGGAGGCGTGAAGGGGTTAAGAGCTTCATAAAGCCAGCCAGACCATAATAAAGTAACAGTAATATTATCAGTGTTAAAAGTAGACCTACTCCAGTTGCCGAAACATGTACCAAGTAGTTGGCTCAAAAACCTTGCATATATTATTCAGATATTCTGACGGTATAGCCAGGAAGTAAGGTTCTCATTTTCTATAAAAACGCTTAACACCATGTTCAATGTAAAACAAAGCATCCCGCCTATCCAGATATAAATAGTCCAACATTGCAGACTGTAATTCCCTCAACGAGAGTGATTTCTTGATCCATTTATTGAAGATAATTTTTTTAGTTAAGGTTACTTTAAGAGATAGTAATGGAATTACATGTTCAATGGAGGCTTGAGTACCCCATAGATCAAAATTAGTGAACAGGAAAGGACTAGGCGAGCATTGTCGTGTCTGAAAAGTTTGATTAATGAACTGTAGTACTTTGTGCCAGAATTTTTGGATCTTTGGACATAACCAAAAAACATGTGTAAAATAAGTATGCTCCATAGAGCATTTGGGACAACGGCCAGTGTCTTCCAATACCAAATACTTTTTGCAATTTGGTGCAATATTGGCTCTATGACGAATTTTATAATGAATTTCTTGAAGCTTTGCAGAAGCGAATGATTTTAAAACTTTTATCTGTTGAGGAGATCATAGTTAAGAAATTCTCTAAACCAGCGAACTCTTTAAACCATTTATCATGTGAATTAGACCATAATTTCAAAAGATCTCCTTGAATCAAATCAAAATATAGGTATCTAATCCGAAATGAGATGGCTTTAAGTAAGCGAGTCTCGAAGGGGTTAGAGTTAGCATTCATGATAGTTAAGAAATTGGATAGTTTAGAATTTACATAATGACGAAATTGAAGGTACATGAAAAAGTGTTTGCGAGGTAAGGAGAATTTTTCACTAAGTTGTAGGAAAGTCATAAGAGTCCCTCCTGGCTTAAATACATTGCATATGGCTATAATGCCTTTGTGTTTTCATGTATAATAATACCATACATTTTGAAGAGAGGGTGGGAAGTCTGGGTTGCTCCATATGGGTATATAACAAGATGAGGTGAATTCTAGAGAGAGACGCTTAGAGATTGCTCTCCAAGCATTGTAAGCATCTCTGAAAAGGGGGTGATTGTATAAGTGTGGGGGTATATCTGGCCTGTGGAGATGTAATAGAGCTGCGGGGCATCAGGCTGAAATACAGCATCCTCTAGAACCTTGTTTGTGTATTTGGAGTGAGATAAAAGCCAGTCTGATATGTACCTGAAAAAAGTTGCGTGAGACCTGTATGTCAGGAAAGCCCAGTCCACCATTGCACTTAGATAGTATCAATTTAGACCTAGGAATTCTAGGCTTTTTAATTTTAATTTTTTTACAAAGTGTCTTTAAATGACACAAATATATACTTTTTTTTTTTTTTTACAATTTAAGAACCCCCACATTTTTTTTATTAAGGCCATTAATACACTACTATACTGTTATCCTATATCACTTTACCTTTTTTTGGGGTACTGGCAGATTTTCCCATTTTTGCCTGCACTTATCAAGGGTAAAAGCGACAAGCTTTTCGTGTGTGTACTGCAACACGGCTTTTGCAATTGAATTGCATGAAAAACCGGAGCGCGCATAGATGTTTTTGAACGATAGGTTTGAAAACTTAATGCACAACAAGTTGACACTTTTTCACGGCTAATAGAATTCCCCCCTACAGATGTGTTCACATACATCCTTCCCCAGTGGCTGTGATACTGCAACCTAGCATTTCACATGCAGATACAGCAGCAGTCGCACACAGAATATAAGCATGTCGCATATCATTTTAATCAACATATATTTGCATCGCTTTGGAACAAACAAGCATTATAAGGAAAAAAGTCGCACAAAAAGACATTCAGCGCTAGAGTCACGCCAGGGCTGTTTAACGTGCAAGGAGGCTAGATGTATGTGGACGCATCTGTAAATTTACAATGTAGTCTGACAATTAAAACAAGACTCAAACTGTAAAAGTTGAATGTACATTTGGCATTTATGTACTTGACGAATACATTTAAGGAATTAATATATAAAAAATGTGTGAAGTGTTTGAGGAATGATTGGTTTTCAACATGTCCCACAGATTAATGGTCTTTTAAGGAAGAGCAAATAATACATTTAGCCCAAAAGATATCTTTAAAAGTATCATTTACAAATAGTTGGAAATAGGAGGTCAAGGGGAGATATACTGTATATGTCGCAGGTTTTTAGCTTCTGTCTAGTAGAATGAAGCTGATTAGCAGCCTTGATTGCCAGACTACATGTGAGAGGCTGATAAAGGGTGTGTCGGTACCTGTAGTCTCTCTCTCACTGTCTGGGGAACAGACCAGAGGCCTGTCGAGAGAAGCTGTGATTACTGAATGTAAGTGCTGTGCTAAAGACTTCTGCTTTATAAGAGTGATGTTAGGTTATTCCACTCAGAGAGGGAATCATTTTGTTTAGTTAGAGCCGGACAGGCCAGGATTTACTTTTAGGTTTTTTGTTTTTTTCTATGCTTCTAAAAAAAAATAGCTGCAGGTACTTGTACCAAGGCTCTGGACTTATGCACTACTACTTGGCTGCAGCATGACAAGGAGATGGCACCCTCACCCTGATCTTGTCAAACTATATACTTAAATTGAGGTTCCAAAGTAAAATGGATGATGGTCAGCACTCAAAATGTACCCAAATATGGGAGATCCATTCACCATCCCCTATTGGGCAAGTAATTTGAGAAGTAGCAGCAACACCAATGCAGCTTTACCAGCATTTTCCCCATCTGTATTATGCAAATTGCAGAACACAAACACAATGTTAATCCTTTATGAGATGAAGGTAATTTAAAAGGAATAGAGCAACCCTGATAAAAGATGAATAGTATATTAATGAATTACAGTATTTGCTATGTCCTCCGCTACATATAATAAAGATAGGGACACACGTCTACTCATTGCCTCTGACTTAATCAAGTTCAGCTACAATATGTAATCAAACGGCTGATAAGCTGTGGAACAGGCTAATGTATTATTTAGATAATTTACTAGATGAGCAAAAGACAATTCTAAGCATTAAAAAAACATTAATACATACTTTTCATCAGGCCTTAAAACACTGCAATAGGAGTCAGGTCGATTAACGAAGAAACCTGTTTTCTTCACAACATTTTCAGCAATTACATTGAGTCGATCCAGAACATTGCACAGTTTGCTGGAAAAATTGACAAAAATGTTCCCATTATATATATGATTTTTATGATAATATTTCCCTTACTAAAACTTCCAAGGATACTGGATGGGATGTATCAGGCTTTGAAGAGAGATACAGTTGAGAGTTGCCCAAAGCAACCAATCAGCTTTAAACTGCCATTTCAAATACAGTTCTAGATAAAAGACAGGCTGCTATGGGCAAACATCATCATTCCTGAACAAAAGTCCAGGAATGATGATGTTTGTCCATGCAAGATGACGTTTTGCCTCTTTCTGAGTTCCGTTTTTTGGAGGGAAAAATCCGAACTCGGCGTGCAAATTCGAACCTATCCGAGCCTGCACATCCATAATATTTATACACAAGATTATCCTTTTATTACATATATTGAGTGTGTCCAAGAAGAAAAAGGTGAGGCCGCACTGGATTTGTTATAATTAGTGGTAACCAACTTTGTCAGACATTTTTAGTATATATTTGCGGTCTATGTTCTAATGTTGGTGGTGGGCACCCAAGAGTCGGATAAGTCAATATTCTAAAAGGGGACTTGCTAAGAAGCAAAGAAGATTATTTTTAGATTGCTAAAATATAATAATGTAATGATTATATATTTAAAAATCAACTTTTAATGATTACCCTTAAAATATAGAAACAATTGGGATGTGTAATTCACTGTTAGGCTGGGTACACACCTAAACGACCGGCAATCGTGCCGATGTTCAGGGCGATTTGCCTTCACCTTGGACATCTCATAATTGCCGGTACACACTTGAAAGATGTAATGAAAGACAGAACAATCACAGTTCCGTCCTTCATTAACATGTACAGGCTCACATGCGATATCGTGTGATTGACTGTGCAGCACAGCCAATCGCACAATATCGCATGCGACCTCGGGTACGTGCAAATTGGGCACACACACTGTACTATATGCCCGATTTGTCGTTCCGATTTGGCTAAATCGGGCCGATATCGTGCAGGTGTGTATGCACCCTTAAGCTGGCCACACATCTAAAGATTATCTGTCCAACCAGCCAACTAGTTGATTGGTTGGAATGAAAATCTGGTAAGGAATACAATCAGCAATTTGCTCCCAAACGCTGGAAAATGGACCAAAACTGTTGTTTGAACAAATAGTTTAGATCAAACATTTAACAAACTTGTCTGACGACCATTTTCATCTGTTTTCTGGCATTTAGGAGCAAATTGCTGATCATCAGTTACTCCCATACGTTACCAGATTTTCATTCCAACCAATCTACAAGTTGGCTGGTTGGATGTAAGTTGGTCTAGTGTGTGGCCAGCTTTAGTCAATGAAAGAGTCCTAAAATTTGACATTTTAATCTCAGAAAACAATATTTCTAGACTAGTATTACAGTATAAATAGAACAATTATTGAGGGTTTACAATTAATCTCCATGACCTAGGTACAGAGGAACACTAATACATATAATTTAGTGGTGAACCAGCCTTCGAGTATGCAACTGGATCATGGGAAGACATCTGAACATCCAGGAAGAAAATATCAAACTTTCATGCAGATCATCAAAAGTAAATACAAGAGAAGTGATATAAGGCAGAAATACCAGCTGCTGTGTAACCTTATACTTACCCTGGTTGGAGTTGCAAACCAAGCAGCCATGTACTCTGAAGCAAATATTTGTTCTAAGAACACTGTAGTGAAACTACACAGGATATGAATATATGAAGAGCACTACCGAACCCTTGGGCCAATGTGTACTACAGCACATACTGCCTTAACTTGACTCCCTGCAAGTGTCAAAAAGTCAGGAGTATTTCAGTGTTATTTCCAGGAATTGTTGTTTGGTCCTTAGTCCTGTAGTTTGTGCACACAGTGCTCATACTGAAAGCTGTGTGTTTCCACATATAAAGAGCCAGTGCCCTATTAGAAACAGGGGTGATTCCTTCCAGAATATACTGCAAAACCACTAACACATTATCACTCAGTGCTCTCACTATTTTATAATATGAATCCGAATATATGGCGTATCATTAAAGAAAGTTGTCAGTCAATGCTTCTAAAAGCACAATTTTTCTTGTAGTTAAGTGATACATTCAGAAAACCCTATTCAGTTGAACTTTCCACCCTTTAAAACATTTCTTGACACAAGAAAAACAAAACCTATAAAAACACTATTATTTTCCCTAAGATTTGACTCCATATTAGCAAATCAGACAATTCCCTCAATTAACATATTATATATTCAGTGCTCTCCTCAGGCTGTTTTCTGTGGGCGCATCGCCCGGCAGAAACAGCCTACCGCCCGGCACTTCCCCCCGCCCCAATGCACTGCATTCCAGGTCACCCTCAATGTGTCCTTGTTGCCATGGACACGGATGCGACGCCGAGCTGTGCCGACGTCACGTTCTTCACATTGGAGGCTCCGTGTCCGCCAGCAATAAGCACATGTTCGTGAATGTTCCAGGTGACGGGACACGGCGCATTGGGGCGGGGGGAGGTGCTGGGCAGGGGATGTGGCATTGGGGCAGGGGACATGGCATTGGGTCATGGGAGAGTGCCGAGCAGGGGATGTGGCATTGGGGCGGGGGGTAGTTGTCCATCACAGTGCAGGGGCTCTGTCAGACTGGAGGGCAAAGATCCCTCCTCCTGTATAAAAGTTCAGACGGGAACAGTCATCTAAACTGATTAAAGAGAGCCTGCAAGTGGGGCCAGTATCTGTAGAGCTGTATAAAAAATATATTCTTCAAGTGGGAACAGTATCTGGGCCTCTATGAAGAAGAGAATTAATATATAAATTGTTATTTCAAGTTTAAATCATTATAAGGTTAGGATTTTAAACATTTTATTATTGCGAAGGGTCCCACCCGGCTACTTCTTGATGCACCCCGGCTGGAAAAATTTTCTGGGGAGAACACTGATTATGTTAATAAGGATAATAGTCCTCTATATTCTGTTTAGCTAGAAAAAAAAAATCTTACATTTTTCTATTGTGTCTGTCAATAGCAGTTCTTGTGGGAGTGAATGATCACAGTTAAGAATATTTTTGAGAATTAATATTTTTTTTTCTGCCACAAGGGGTGGTCTTAAATTCTCTGTGGGAACTCTAAAATGAACAGGTTCCCACATAATACTCAGTATGGGCTATTACTAAACAGTGATCATATCACTATTAATGTGATTTGGTACCTGTAACTTGACTACATATTCAAGGTGAGGCCTTGAAACCTTTTCTCTCATGACTATGGCTTTTTAATACATGATAATATCCTTTTGGCACCAAATGAGGCAGAGTTGCACTAACTACAACTGCTAAGGATATGATCTACAAATATACCTAGCTCTTTAAGATTTACCCAACATTATTCAACTTATAAGTTGAAGTTTCAAATGACTTTCCAACTGTACATGTTAAAGTTACCAATATATAGTTATCAGTCAAATTTGGGATGAATAAAATCACCTATTATTACAAAAATGCCCAGTTGTAAAGCCTTTTAATATGTAATCAGTCCTAATTATTTATACAATGGTGTACAGAGCATTCTGTTATCATACCACCTTGATATCACTACTAACATAGAGACACAAACTCCACCATATTTTCCATTCACTGAGGTCCGGATTCGGAGATGGGAGTGAAGCAAAAAATAAAAATAAAAAAGAGCAAGTAACTATGCACCTGGACATACCATGTTGCAATGCAAGGGGTGCAAATACATTATTTTTGCATGTAGGGTAAATAGTGGCTGGTTCTGCATGTAGCCCACAAATGCTGGACAGTTTTATTTTTACACTGCAGTTTAATACAGTACCCCTCCAAAATGTAAATCTCTCTGTACATTTTACATCTGCCCCACCTGCAGTGCAACATGGTTTTGCCAAGGTGCACGGTTAATTGCTCTTTTTTGCTCTACTGCCACCTCACAATCAGGCCCTTAGGTTTCATAGCTGTGCTCTCTTTAAGAATGAACAGGGCAATTGTGTGAATTATCCATCATGTTTTACCACCACTAACCAAATGATAATTTTCCAAAAATGAAAACAACTTCAGCTCTCCCATTTTGCTTTCCAGACTCCTAGCATTTGTGAGCATACACTAAAGCCTGCTATTATTCTATAGATTTAGGGGGAATTCAATTAGCCGCAGTAATTTACCGCGGGCTAATTGATCCCCCGGGGCTATTCAATTAACCCTGAAGTGCAGTACTTATCTGGGATTTTATTTCACAACTACATACACATTGAAAAAAAAATCTCAGATAACTAGGTGGTTAACGGGTGCCACGGCCCTGTTAACACACAAATCCGTGAACTTTTCACTGATTTGTGTGTTGTTGCTCGTTAACACGTCAATTTAACGGGTGTCCAATTGAATAGCCTCAGGCGATAAAGCCCGAGGCTGCCTTCCTTTTTCACCCCAGTTAAATTAACGGCCCTAATTGAATTCCCCCCTTTGTTTTGTATATTTATTTTTGTATGTTTACACACTAGATGAAGAGATGACAAGTTCTCTCAAGTTTTAAATATGGTGCACATTCATTACCCTATATCAAATGTGAATTCAATTTACTTTTTGATACAGTATATAAAAGTATACATTAGCTGTACTGTAGATAGGTGCATAAATTATAAGACGGGCTCTACAATTCTAACTTATTCATCAGCATATTACCTCTAGATCCCTTTTCATTCCAAAACTATTAAAAAGGATATTGTGTAATAGGATCTGCTTACAATGCGTTCCTATCCACTGCCAGTTCGTTGTTCAAAGAAGAAATTGTTATGTGCTAAACAATGGTTGAAGAGTAGATACATTGCATACAAATATAATTAGATTTCTCCTTTTTTTTGCAACTGACCAGCTCATGGTGAACAAATATATTCTCTATGAACACTATAGTTCAAAGTACCATTGAAAGAGACTATTTTGCGGGCCTTTACATCATCTATATCTGGCTTACACCGGGATCTGCGGAGAGGTCCACATGTTATTTTACCTTTTGGTATACTTAGCCATATCCCATGGAATGTAAATAATACTGTGCTCGGGTGGGATAAATTGATTCAAATACGTAACAGCAGCAAAAAGCTCATCACTTAGAATCCTCTCGTGTTTTCGCTTTTCACGCTCCTATATTAAAATACATGAAAAGAAAAAAAATCAGACAAGTACTTGTTATAATTAAGAGACAAACCTTAGTAGAGTGCTCCCTCTTTATACCACCAGAATAAAACAGCAACCAATCTGAATAGTATCTGAACATTTAAACTGTGGTGGTTCATAGCCATTTAACAATCAACACAATAGCAATGCACAAAGCATGCTACTGATACAAATAAGGTGCTTTAATGTTGCATCATGTGCTTGGGAGCTATACAGAATTCAACATATTTACTACAACTGTGGGATAAACCTAGAATAATAATTGTCTATATTAAGTCAGGCTTTTTCTTAAATGAGTCATTAAATATGTGTAACAACTCTTTTTTTTTTTTTTATAAACAAAAAATAAAAAAGCATGCGCTGGTTTAGACATTTTTTCCATATGCACTTTGAGGCCTTTCAAGCTTGTAATAATATCATGTATAATGATACTGCATGCCCTTAGCCATAACAAGATAAATAATATGCATTGCTTTGTGTTCTATAATGAATTGAAATACTTTGATTAGAACATTTCAGAAATCAGTACTGAAATCATTAGGGTTGTTCTGGGTTTCTCCTGTCAGCTGGGAAAACAAATGCTAAAATGCAAATGATCACTGACATTTCAAAGAATCTTGGTCCCTTGAGAGAGTTCCTACATAGACAGTTGCTATGACAATGCTAGAAGTTGTAGTTGAAGATTAAGTCCACATACTGAAGATGCTTTATAATCATAAGTGACAAGGTAAGGCATCTCAATTTGAGTGATTACATTTCTAAAATAACCTCAACAAAATCATGTGGAGAAAAAAATATATATAAATATTTTAACTTGGGTGTCTACAAATGGTCTATATTATATGCCAGTATAAAATGATGAAATCTCTTAGATCTGAATGTTCTACCAAAGTTTAAAAATGATGCACCAGCTATTACACAGGGATGTGTGACTATCACTGAATGTAGTGCTATGTAGTCACTACCATTGTTAATCCTCAGTGGTTCAGAGTCTATAGCATATGGGCAGGGCCGAATAAACATTGGTGCAGATACAGCCCCAGGCCTCCACATAAAAACGGGACCACTTATGAAAAATGATGATGAGCAGCCGACCATCTGGCCACATGGCGGGCAGTCAAGTAGCAGCCACTGAGACCGACACAGACTGATGAAGATACGCGACAGCATGATTTCGGCACCCCGTAAGGCGCAACTTGCTGGATACGAAAGCAGGATCGTTCCTATTCTCCTGCACAATCGACTGCATGGTGCCTATTCCCCTACAGAGGCAGCATGCGGCCACTGTGTTTATATAGTGAGCACCAAGGCACAGCATCTTTCTGTGCATAGCACATGTGAGGTGACCTCCAGACCCTACTTCTGCTTCTCCTCCACTGAGCAGTTCCCAGGCAACTTTACCACTGCAAGACACATTTTGCAAGTAAGTGAGAAAAGAAGATCAATGTTGGTTATATCTGCCAGATGATGTGTTGGTAAGAACTCAGTGGCACACCTGGCACTGTGCCAGAGTCTTTGCTATCTCCTGTGTATACACCATCTTTCCAAACATGTTGCTGGAAACATGGAGCAACAGGCAAAAAGTATGGAGTACACTGCTCCTGTAAGTATAATTTGTTAATAATTAGCATGAAACATGGAACATCCAGCAGAAATATATTAATACATTACCAAGCTACAGAGAGTATTACCCTTTTCCCACTGCCAAAAACAACCCAGGTTATTTCACGTGAACGCGCAGCAAACCAGGTTATTGTGCAGTGTGAAAGGACCCAGTTGAAATAAAGGACCCATTTGAAATAACCCGGGTCAAGTGACCCGGCAGTTCAACCCAGGTAACGAGCAGGGTTGAACATTGGTTCAACCCAGCTCACGGTGCAGTGTGAACGGGTAACCTGGGTCGTTCACAGCATTGGAAGAGCCGGCGCTTGGAGATTATCTAATCTCCAAGAGCCGGCTCAGCACTTGATGGTGATGACGTCATCAACCTGGCAATAAGCCGGGTGTGGCCACCAGTCTGAAAGGTGTCTCAACCGACACCTGGGATGGACCCGTGTACAAAATCCCGGGATGGCAGTGTGAAAGGGGTATATTTTTCATATATTCGAAAACAGGTACAGAACTGCATGCAAGGCAAGTATTTCTGTAACATATGCTACAATATCACAACTATGGCATTAAAATATGTGTGGAACGCCCACCTGGGGTGCAACCATGTCAGGGAAAGCCAATCTGACTGCGTTTGCTTCCCATCAACCTTGCCAGTTAAGTGGTTATAGGGGCATATAAGGCATTCTGTGTAACATTAAAGGGGCATATGGGTAGGTCTGATGGGAGTTTAACCCCTTTGCTGCTGAGGGTTTTCTCACCTTGTGCTGAGGTGAGAAAACCCTCAGCAGCGCTCGTCACATTCCAACATCAATAGCACTGATTTTTTTTTTTAATGCGGTAACCATATGTTTTCTTTAGGATACTTTGTATTTTCAGAAAATACCAATAGTCTATTTACTCAATCTAACATGTCAAACAAAAAATTTTGCCCAATTGGCCAAAATAGTGTTTTTATTTTAAAAGGGAACCAAAAGCAAACATGATTTTTTTCCCCATCTTATAAACACCACAAATAAATACTTTGTGGTTCTAGGTTTGCCAATAATCTACTTTTCCAGGCGTCAGTTGAGCAATATTTCTCCTGCACAATTCCACACATCGGTAGACACAATGTAATGATGCATACAGGGCATACTGGCCGAATGTGGTGGTCCAAATGACTTTATGGGGTAAATTTATCAAAGGTCAATTTGGTATTTTGAGTGATTTGAGGTGCGATTTTCATTCGATTTGTATTCGATTTTGCTTTAGGGTATTTACTAAAGGCCGAATCGAATTTCAAATCGAATTTTTAGTCAAATCGGCCTCAAATCGACCATCGGAAAAACATCAGTACTTTTACATAGCCCAACACACAAAACCCTTATTTACTATCATTCGTTTTGAAATAGACTTTCGATTTGAGCATGAGCAGGTCGGATTGGCACAGATACATGCAGACATCAGTGAGATGCCTGCATGTATCTGACTGTAAAAAGTAATTAAACAGTTAAAAGTAACAGTCTGTGCGCTTCATTTGGGAAGGAATATTCATCCTCGTTAGGATGAATATTGCTAAGTACGATGGTCACGTTTATCGTTTTGTTATTTTAAGAAGACCCATGGATGCCTATTGGACAAGGGGACCACTCAAGGTAATATAAGTGAGTATGTGTGAGTGTGTATGTATGTAAGAACTGTATTAAACTTATACTGTGTAAGGTGTGTGTTGTGTTTCTTTCAACATTTGTGGGCCCTTAATGCCCCGCAACCTGGTACTTGTGGTTCTCCAAGTACCAGCATGCGGGGGAGGCTTGCTGGGACCTGCAGTTCTACTGTAAAGACAATGTTTATATTCTTCTATTTTTACACTAAACTAACACAATCAACCCGACACCCACCGCCCAGGGGTGGTGGGGATAGCCCGGGCTAACAGCTTAGGCTAGGGGTGCCCTGGAGAGGGAGACCCCTTTATTGGAGGGATCTTCAACTCCCCAAGGATCCCTGGCCTGGGCTGACTAGCGGTCAGGGCTGATGCTGCAGCTTGGGGGCCCGGTGATAGGGCTCCCCTGGCTGTGGCATCAGTCCCCCCCGTTAGAAAGGGTCCAGGGCTGGTTCTGTGAATTACAGGGAGACCCTACGCAAATTTTTCTCTGTAATTCCAGAACCGGCCCTGCTTCCCATAGACCAGTGCTGGTTGTATTGAGTACAGGGAAACCCTACGTAATTTTTTCTCTGTACTTAGTCAACCACACCTGGGTTTGAACAGTCCGGGGCTGGTTCTGTTTTGGGGGGGGGGGGGGGGGGGGGGACCTCACGTCAATTTTTCTTTAAGTTTTAACTCTTCATTTTACAGTCAGATACATGCAGGCATCTCACTGATGTCTGCATGTATCTGTGTGAGAATGAACTGCTCATGCTGAAAGTTAAAGCATGAAGTAGTTCTATCCTGTCGGGGATTTGCAGTTCGGTTTGAAGTGTGATTTGCCGTTCGATTTACACATGAACATGCCAAATCGAACAGCAAATCACTGTTCAAAACCGACTCAAATGGAATTTGTTTTGCAAATCGCAAAACAAAACGAATAATAGTAATAGTTTGCCACATTCGATTTGAGTCGGTTTGAGAAGAGCTAAATCACTCTTCAAATCAACCTGCAAATCGACCTTTGATAAATTTACCCCTATATGTTTGTTTCTATTTTTTTTCCACTACCTGATCCTAGCAATGCCTTATAATGTTGATTTGGGTAGTAGATGGGCATGTTGTGCATAATCCAACACCCTTTAACTGATACAAAATGTAAGACCTATAATGGTTTTTACTATATAATAAAATATAGTATAATGACTGCCAACTAAGTCTATGCATTAATTGCTCATCTGTACAAGGAAATTAATCATTAATCAAGTAAATTGCACAGAGCAACTATGGAATAGTTATTCAAGCAATATTAGTGGGAAAACCTTACTCATCACCCACTAACAGTAAATCAGGGTTAGTTTTGGTCTCCGGAGCAAACGCACTTTCCAGACTGTTTGTGAATGAGCAGGTAGACATGGCTTTTTATTCATAATCAGCAAAAACAATCTAAAAATACCAGACCAAATGTAATTTAAGTATGAAAAGAACTTGGTATGCTTTGCTTATTTTGAACAGCTAAATAATTCTTATGAACTGGAGACCCGACCTAGTCTATTCTGGTATTCCTAAAGAAAAGAGAAAAAATTCATGTTTTGTCACCAAACATGACTTCAAGCATCTACACAGCATGGATGTATATTCCAAGCACGTCTGTGCAAGCCATTGACCTTTCAAGACATAAAAAGAGAAAATTACAAGCATTACGAATTTCTGAACATTTTGAGTATGAAAAGAACTTGGCAGGTTCATTGCACTGGCCTAATTTTGAATGGCTAAATGATTTATAACACTGGAGAGCTGACCCAGTCTTTACTAGCAATGAAAAAGAAAAGAAGGAAAACCATGTTTTGTCACCAAACGCGACTTCAAACTTCTAAACAGCACTAATGACTATGGGGTCTATTTACTAAGCAGTGTTAGGAGACAGAGTGAAAAGTGATAAGGTGCCAGCCAATTAGCTCCTAACTGCCATCTCACAGGCTGTGTTTGAAAAATGACAGTTGGGAGCTGATTGGCTGCTACCTTATCACTTTTCACTCTGTCTCCTAACACTGCTTAGTAAATAGAACCCTATGGGGTCTATTTACTAAGCAGTGTTAGGATACAGAGTGAAAAGTGATAAGAAAGTGATACGGTACTAGCCAATCAGCTCCCAACTGCCATCTCACAGGCTGTGTTTGAAAAATGACAGTTGTGAGCTGATTGGCTGGTACCTTATCACTTTTCACTCTGTCTCCTAACACTGCTTAGTAAACAGACCCCTATATCCTGAGCACATGTTTGCAAATACCATTGACCTTTCTGGACAAAAAAAAAGAAAGAATTTTAAACATTAAACATAAAAAGACGCACAACACAGGGTTTGCCTTAATAGGGAATCATACATTTCAATTACTACAGAAATGCATTAATGCTGAAATCCTAGCTCGGCCAGCAAGAGCACATTTTCATCCACACTACAAACGTCAGGATAAAAAAAAAAAAACACTTAACAAGTCACATGTCAGAGCCTGGTGAGGCAGATCCTTGCACGCTGCCTCTGACAACGGAGTTTATAAATAAAACCAGAGTCTCCTTCACTTCTCAGCTATCTCCAACTTATTGCTTCTTTCTTATTGGAATTTTGCCTAATGGTCACTATAACAGAACAAGGCTAATAACAGGAATGCATTTTAATGATCACATAATTGATATAGTTTTCCGCCTATATTTTCTTTTCTTCCCTGGCTAAAATTGTAGCATCAGTAACTGAAATGCAGACAATTACACTATAATCAACATGACCAATGACATGCTTTAGAAAATACAATTAAGCAACTGCAAGCAAGGCAATTAAAAAAAAAATCATGAACACTCCTAAATGAATACAATAACTAACAAAAGCCTTGTATATAATAATATAAACACTAAGAGGTCTATGTAGTAATAATCTCGGTACTGCCGCAATTATTATCGGCCCAACTCACAGGGGATATTTTCATTTTTATGAAAATATCCCGGCTATGTACAAAGGGGAACTCACAGGGACAGCGGTTGCGGTAACCACTGTCCCCACGAGATATATCCCCGGCGAATTGTGGAAGTCTTTCACAGGAGTGAAAGACTTCTCCGGCAGAATCGGACACTGCGCATGCGCATGCGCAGTGTCAGCTTCCCGGAGCCGCCTGGGGGCTGCAGGAGAGAGATTGAAAGATCTCTCCCCGGCTCCTGGAGCCTCCATACGCTTACAGATCACATCTAAAGATAGTGTAAACTACAAGGGCTAAACTCAGTATAGCTTAGCTTTTTGGAGTTTAGTACATAGGGGTCAGATTGCAGCCCCCATTGATAATAATGGGGACTGCAATCTGCAGCGCTAATTAGCACTTTGCCGAAGATTTCTGTGAAATCTCCTCCATTGTGCTACTAGTACATAGGAGCAATACATAAAATTATGCAGAAACTGCAGTTTCTGCATAATTTTATGTACCAAACAGCTTGATACATAGGCCCCTAACACATGCAGCATTTGCTACCTTTTTACAGGTGCACCCAGAAAGCCTTGTGGAGATCGCGGCAATAAAGCATAAGGTACAGTAGGAAGGAAGAGCATACTGCTCCTGGATATGACTAGGGATGGGATTCCATACATAACTTATGGGTCCTATCAATAATTTAGGAACACTACTTGCCAGTGACATAACTAGGGCAGGGCGAGCGGGGCACGTGCCCTGGGTGCCGTGGTGCGTTTTGTTTTTTACCGGCCCGCCCTAGTTAGCCAGTGTAGTGCCGACCACAGTGTGTGCGGTCAGCTCTACACATTTACACAGGACCAGCGCTAGGCTTCCCAGCGCCCGTCCTGTGCTACTACTGGGGGCACTGCTTTGGGTGAGGGGGGGGGGGCCGGGTTCCACTACTGGGTACTACTACTAGGGGGGGATACTACTGGGGGCACTGCTTCAGGGGGGGGGACCACTACTGGGGTCTACTACAGGGGGGGAACTATTACTAAAGAAGGGACTACTACTGGGGGCACTGCTTCGAGGAGGGGCACGGGACCACTACTGAGGGCTACTACTGGGGGGGCTACTACTGGGGGCACTGCATTGGGGGGGACCACTACTGGGGTCTACTACAGGGGGTACTGCATTAAGGGGGACTCCTACTGGGGCCTCTATAAAGGGCACTGTGTAGGGGGGACTACTACTGGGGGCACTGCATTGGGGGGACCACTACTGGGGACGACCACTACTATTGGGGGCACTGCATCAAGGGGGACTCCTACTGGGGCACTATATAAGGGGCTTACTACTAGGGGCACTGCACAGGGGGGAACTGAAAAGGGAGAACCACTATAGTGGGCACTGCATAAGGGGGACAACTACAGGGGGCCTGCATAAGGGGGACAACTACAGGGGGCCTGCATAAGGGGGACAACTACAGGGGGCACTGTATAAGGGGCACTACTGGGGGGCTGCATATGCGGGATCACTACTGGGGGCACTGTATAAGGGTAACTAATGGCGGGGTGCATAAGGGGAACTACTACAGGGGGAACTGTGTAAGGGGCACTGCATATGGGGGGATCACTACTGGGGGCCTGTATAAGGTGGACTAATCGGGGGCTGCATAAGGGGGACCACTACTGGGGGTACTGTATAAGGGGCACTACTGGGGGCCTGCATAAGAGGGACCACTACTGGGGGCATTGTATACTGGGGGTACTATATAAGGGGGACCACTACTAGGGGCACTGCATAGGGGGGGACTGTATAAGGGGCACTGCATTAAGGTGCAAATGGAAAAATTTTCCCAGTGACAAGAAAGAGGTGTGTGTCATGTTGACACGCCCCATTTTTCAGTGGCCACGCCCCTTGTCACCACGCCCATTCTTCGCCGCGCGAACATAGTGGTGGGAGGGGGGGGGGGCTCCATTTTCAAAATTACCCTTGGCCCCAAATACCGTAGTTACGCCACTGCTACTTGCAAATTCTTGGTGAGGATTATATAGTTCCTCATTATCATTTATTTTAAACTATATCGCAGCGGCAATACCGCGTTCCCTTACTCTGCGCCTCTGACTCAGCCAGGTTGGTGGCACTGTACACTTCTGTAGCAAAGGGGAGGAGAGAGAGAGACTAATCTGGTCAGGTCAGTCAAGTGACACAGCGCGTTACAGTCACAGAGAGACATCATGATACCCAGACAGCCCACTGGCTTACTCTTTAGTATTTTATTCAGATGTGTTTTTGTGCAGATATTTGTGCAGGCAATATCTGAGGTGATCGCTTTTTTTTCAGTTGTAAAATTATTTTAAAAATTCAGTGGCGGAACTAGTGGTGGTGCAGCCGGTGCCTTGCACCGGGGCCCACTGTAGTGCAGGGGCCCATAGGCTCCTGCATCCAACAGCGCTGCTGCATCCGCCGCCAGTGTCCCCCGGGCCCACAGTAATTAAGTGTAGTGCTGACCGCAGTGAGAGCGGTCCGCACTACACAGTAACAAACACAGCGGGGGCTTTGTGTTTGTTATAGCAGCCAATGAGAGTCAGACAGACTCTCATTGGCTGCTGCGTCCACGGAGGGAGCCAGGATGGAGCTCACTCATGAGCTTCGCCTTCCGGCTCCCGCAGTGGGTGATAGAACAGGTCATGACGTCTCTCCCATCGTGCAGACCGGGAGGACAGAGAGGAGCTGACAGCGGCGGCGTAAGTGCGGGGATTCAGGTAAGTGTTGTTTTTTTGTGTGTGTTTGTCTTAAATATGTAGGGGGGGGCATTACTGGGGGCACTGCATAAGGGGCACTGCATAGGGGAGAGCACTCCTGGGGGCACTGTATAAGGGGCACTACTGAGTGCGCTGCATAGGGGGACAACTACTGGGGGTACTGCATAGGGGGTCCCAAAGCATATTCTTGCACCTGGGCCCACCACTCTCTAGTTCCGCCAGTGGGTGATAGGAGACGTCATGACGTCTCTCCCATCGTGCAGAGCGGGAGGACAGAGAGGAGCTGACAGCAGCGTGGCAGGAGCAGGGATTAAGGGAAGTGTGGTTTTGTGTGTGTGTGTGTGTCTTAAATATGTAGGGGGGCCACTACTGGGGGCACTGTATAACAGGCACTACTGGGGGCACTATATATGGGGCACTACTGGGAGCACTGCATAGGGAGACCACTACTGGGGGCACTGCATAGGGGGGACCACTGCTGGGGGCACTGCATAGGGGGCACTGTATAAGGGGCACTACTGGGAGCACTGCATAGGGGGACCACTACTGGGGGCACTGTATAAGGGGCACTGCACAGGGGGTCCACTACTGGGGGCACTGCATAGGGTGGAGAACTTCTGGGGGCACTGCATAGGGGGACCATTATTGGGGGCACTGCATAAGGGGGCCCAAAGCATATTCTTGCACCTGGGCCCACCACTCTCTACTGTAGTTC
The DNA here is from genome assembly GCA_031769625.1 of Taudactylus pleione. NCBI lineage: Eukaryota > Metazoa > Chordata > Amphibia > Anura > Myobatrachidae > Taudactylus > Taudactylus pleione. The sequence goes on along the minus strand of JAUIMM010000045.1, from coordinate 9,794,683 downwards.
TGCCACTGAAACTATTGATATTTTATTTTTTGTTCCCAGCCCTAGAATTTGGAAATGACCATCTCCTTCTCCAGTAAGTGAGCTTTCTGAATGTACATCAATGTAAAACTGTGATACCTGTTTTTTTTTTATTGTTTTTTTATTTATTTATTGAAGGAATCTTGGAAATATCTACAGAAACAAAACATAGTACAATAGATTGTTTAGGCTGACATTGGTAAGGCAAATGTTTAAGCGTTTCTTGAGGTGAAGCGTAAGCACACAGGACCCGATTCAGATTTACGTAAATTAAATCACAACTGCAACTCTCACGGTCCGCAATAGCGAGAATATGCTTATGTCATCCAAAGCTTACCCGAGCATATGGACTGCTGCCTTCTCATATACGTATGTCGACATGCAACAGTGTAAACATTTGGAACATCAACACAGATCGGGCAAGTCAACTCTGACCTGTCTCAAACACTGCGTCTCTCCTGACACGGTGAGAGCTCTCATGCTCCGAAGGAGATTGCAATGGCTAATTTATGCACACCCACAAAACAGTGTGCAAACACCTCTGCGTTTCCTTAACCACCCCCGTTACTTTCCCTAAGCGCTGACTAACTGTCACTCACACTGAGAGTGGATCCTCTGTACGGGCGTAATCGCAACCAATCTCTGAGTGTCCACAGTACAGCTTTCACGCCTGCGCAATAGAGCTACAGCTTTCACGCCTGCACGAGCTATTGCTCAGTCTGCGTAAATATCGGCATTGTGTAAATTTCTGAATCAGGGGTGGTAAAGGGAAGGGGGACCATTGCAAGGAAGAAAAAATAAATTATCAGACCATTTACCTTTTTGTGGCAGCTTGGCCATGAACTCATTACTTTTTAGCAGGAAGGCTAAGGAAGCAAAATTGCTACTATAGAAGATAATACCAAGCTATAAAATGTTCTTCATTTTCAGTCCATCTTACATAACCTAATCATCTGTGTTTTATATATGAACTGCAGAACAATCTGGATTGAAATTGTTTGCTTAAGCCTTCTTTAGTGGCACTTCTTATCTGCGTACACACATAACAATGTTAGTAACCAACGATTTTAGTGAATGATTTTCGTCCAGATTTTCCCTTGAAAAAGTGAACGAAAATCGTTTCTAAAAATCGTTGGTAACTAAATTAATGAACGATTTTCATGAACGTTGAACGATTTTTAATCATGCATACAGTGAATGGGCATCGTTCATTCTGTACAACATGAACGATTTTCTGAACGATAATCGTTTGTTGGACAGTCAGAATGGACGATGAACTACAAAAGTGAACGCGCATGAATGATTAACGTTCATCGTTCGCCTTAAAAAGATGAACGATTTTATATATGATTTAACGATAACGACGTCATTATAGTTAAATCGTTCAAAAAATCGTTGTGTGTACGCACCTTTATTGCTTGGAACCAATCAGATATCTTATGCACAGGTATAGATCATGTATATCCCACACAATCTTCTTTAGAGTATCTGACGTGATGAAAGAAACACTGGCCGATAATATTCCCCTGCCAACTCAAGTGCCAAGATCATAACCAATGGCACAAAACTATAGAACTGTTGATGCATTTTCAATGTTTTCTGGGAATGTGGTGATGTAATTGCCATTTTTTTGGTCTATATTGAGTCAGATAAATATGCTACCAACACAAACGAACCACATACATGTGAATAATAAGAGTTATGGTATAACATACCTTTGTTAACTCTTTCTTCGAGGTCCATAGGGTCAACAGGAATTACCTTGGGGTATGTGGTTGGAGTGATCCAGGCACCAAACAGTTACGAGCTTTAGCTCCCAGGATGCACTTGGTACTCTTCCATATATACCCCACCCCTGGCTACAGGCACTTAGGACCTCATTCAGAGTCGGTCGCAAGAAGCGATGCGCTCGCAACCGACTCGATGGTTAGTCGGTTGCGCAAGCCCCGATGGTTAGTGTGCAACCGCAACCGATGCGCTCGCAACCGACTCGATGGTTAGTGCGCAAGCCCTGGAGTGACAGAGAAACTCTCTTGCTCCGGAGCTTGCTACCATGTTGATCGACAGCTCGCATCGTTTGGTAGGCGGGCCGGGGGGTGGCTTCCAAAACAGAGGCGTTCCTTAACGAACGCCTACCGTTTTGTGGGCGGCTGCACTGACATCATCAGTGATGTCAGTAGGGAGCTTCCTGCTCCATCAGAGCAGAAAGCTCCCAGGGGCTTGCGGTTGCCGAGACCCAACCTTAGGGTCTCGTCGTAAGCCCCGATGGTCGCGATGGTGATCACCATCGCGACCATCAACCTGGTCAGTCATTAAGCTGTGGGTGGTAACCCACAGCTTAGCTAACGACCAGGAGGCCGCACTTCAAAAATGAAGCGGCCACCCTCATTCAGAGAGAGCGATCGCTTCTTGCGACCGCCTCTGAATGAGGGCCTTAGGGCTCGTAAGCGGCCGCTCGCTCGTTCGTTCTGAGCGATATTTGCACAGCTGCGCATGCGTACGGATGGTAATATGCATGCGTGAACCAGTCAGTGCGGCCGAAAATCGTTTGTTCGCTAAATAGCGAATGCCTGCTACTTTGAGTGACAGGAGGAGGCGTATGTGGGTGGTAACAGGGTTAGGTGCTTGAAAACTGGGAGTGGAGATCAGAACGCAGGCGTGCTTAAAGGTCAAAACGGGCGTTTTATGGGTGTGCATAATTAATACAGCAACGTCATTGACCACGTCACTGGGTTATTTTATAGTCAGAACTGCTCGCAAAATTGTGGTAGGAAAAACCAACCACAAGAATAGCGAGCAGTTCATACGCTGGTCGATGTACTCGATTAATCTAATAAATAGCGGACATGACGTAGGATGCGAGCGGCCAGGGGGCGTAGTTTTCCAAAGAACGACCGCAAGTTTTGTTCGCTCGTTCAGACCTAGAGGCGTGAACAGACCGCAAAGAGCGAACGGTTCATTTGAATAGCCACCCCTTTTTTCTGAACGAGCGCAAATAGCGTCCGGCTCTGAATCAGGCCCTTAGTTTGTTACCAATGGAGAAGGGAGGAAAGAATTACCGCACTCACCCTTGATGTATTGTGTGCGTTTAGTGCGTATGTTTAGCACTGTCTCTATTAGTATAATCAATGATTATATATGTATATGTATATATATATATATATATATATATATATAATGTAGTATATGGACGGCACTCGTTATTCCAACTTAATGAAAGAACGGAGACTCTCACTCCAGTGTCACGGTCAACGTTTCAGAGATTTTAATCTCTTTTATCAAGACGTAACAAATACATGAATCAAAATACATTTATAAACCACTCACCCAATGTGCATGTCTCCATCGACGCGGCACCCCGTGGGTCTAATGACGTCATCAAGCCGCATCATAGCTTCAGACGTCCCAGAAACCCCCGGGGTCGCCACCCGATCATGTTACCCATCACCATAGCGACCAGGAAACAACCTAAATCGTGTGAATATAATTACACGTATAAGTGGACCTGCACAGTGCTTGATCGGGAGTTCCGGACTATTTTACCTCTCCGGACTAACAGGCACTCGAGTCGGTCTTGTTGGGAGACGTCCCCGGAGCCTGGTGGTCACAGGGGTGCTACTGTCTGGGGAGGGTATGTCACCGGTTCGGGCCTTCAGGGGGCCTGTCGTCGGGTGCCCCTGCCACTACAGAGACTTACCTGATTGTCCCTGTGCTGTCTCTGTCTCTCCGTACCAGGGTCCCGTCACACTGCGGGCTAGTGTGACAGGAGGAAGGCTAAGCAAGCTGAAGCGCATTGGGACACATTATCATCACTCGCCTTTTACTCTATCACCAAGAGGGTTAACACCAGATACGGACGCCAGCGTCACAGCAGGCACGTAACCAAAACAACAAGGAAGTCAGCGGATGAAGAAGTACGCCGCGGCCAGCCAGGGTGGCTGGGCAGAGACCCAGGTCTAACCCAGCCTGGAGAAAAGCAAGCACTTGTGAGACCCTAAAAACCTCAGGATCATATTTTCTATGACTACACCATTGAAAATATGAGTGCCAAATTCTGTAAAAGATGCGTGCAAAGGAAGGCTTTCGTGCCCTAAGCATTGTCTGAATTACAGAGGTAGTAAAACCCTTGGCTCTTAAGATGGAAGATTCAAGAGCCACGCCGCCAAAGACAGACGAGGAAGGTCCGGATGCAGGCAGGGACCCTGTGTTAACAGGTCCGGCCTTAGAGGAAGAGGCCATGGAGTGTCTATGGAGAGACTCTGAAGGTCAGTGAACCAATGGCGTCTGGGCCAAGCAGGGGCTATCAGTATTACTGTGCCACTTTCCTGCTTGAATTTCCTGATGACCCTAGGGAGGAGGGAGATCGAGGAAAGAGATACGCTAGTTTGAAGTCCCATTTCACTGTTAGAGCGTCCACAAAATCGGCTGAGGCATCCCTGGTTCTGAACCCGTACCTGGGGACCCTGTGGTTGTGGCCTGAGGCCATGAGGTCTACCTCTGGTAGTCACCATTTGTTCACTAGGATCTGAAAGACATCCGGATGAAGAGCCCATTCCCCGGCATGTATATCCTGATGACTTAGGAAGTCCCCTTCCCAGTTGAGGACTCCTGGTATGAATACTGCCGAGATTGCTGGAAGATGACATTCTGCCCAGACCAGAATGTTTGTCACATCGGCCACGGCTGCCAGACTTCGAGTGCCTCCCTGATGGTTGAGGTAGGCTACTGCGGTCGCGCTGTCGGACTGTATCTAGACAGGCCTACCCTTTAGTATATTCTGTGCCTGAACGAGTGCCCTGTATACTGTACGAAGTTCCAGGATGTTTATGGATAGGTGACCCTCCTTGGTTGTCCATCTTCACTGAAAAGTATGATGACCCGTCGCTTCGCCCCATCCGCAGAGGCAGGCATCAGTGGTGAGGAGCACCCAATCTGGAATCCAGAAGGGGTGACCCCTGTTCAGACGAAACGTCTGTAGCCACCATGAGAGGGAAAGCCGGATTGTCTGTGACCTTATTAACTGGTACTTCTCGCTCCACCGGGAGAGAATCAGCTGTTGCAGTGGTCTGGAGTTGAACGGATAATATTCCACCATGTCGAAGGTGGACACTATGGATCCCAGAACCTGCATCGCTGAGTGGATAGACACCGTCTAATTGTGGACAAATCTGCAAACTCGTAATTGGAGGGCCAAAATCTTGGCTCCTGGGAGAAATAACATCTGCGCCAGAGAATCCAGGAATGCACCTAAATGCACCATCTGCTGCACTGGAGAAAGACGACTTTTTCCAATTTATAATCCAGCCGTGCCTGTATAGGCAGGCAATCGTCAGTCTGAGATGATGTTGTAACACAGCTGGAGACTGTGGTCGTCCAAGTATGGCAGTATTCTGACTCCCTGACGCCTGAGGTAGGCCGTCATTACTGCCATTATTGTGGTAAAGACCCGCGGGGCCGTAGACAAACCAAAAGCCAGCATCTGAAATTGGAAATGTTGCTGCAGAACAGCAAACCACAGAAACTTTTGTCGGGATGAAAGAACTGGTCGAAGAGTTTCCATACGGAAACTTGGGCACCCGGATAAATCTGTTGAGGCCTTTCAGATTCAGAATAGGCCAGTGGGACCCATTGGGCTTCTGGATCAAAAATATATTGGAATAATAACCCTTTCCTTGCTGATCCAACGGAACTGGGATTAACACCCCCGAATGGCCTGCTGGAGGGCTAAGGCCTTGTTAGACTCTGAAGGAAAAGCTGTGCAAAAAAACCTTTGCGGGGGACCCTTCTAGAAAGTCAGGGCGTACCCTCAAGAGACCACTTTTTGGACCCAGGCGTCTATTGTTGTCTGATGCCAGTTATCCGAAAACTGAATTAGACGGCCTCCTGGGATTCCTCAGAAGGAGGCCTGCCCCATCAGGCTGAGGGTTTGTCATCCGACATCTGATCGCCCAAGATCTCTTAGTCTGCGGCCTCCTACGAGAACTTGATTGTCTAAAGAAAGACTGTCCTTTTGCTTTTCTTTGCAGCGAAAGGCCCAAAACAACGACTGCCTAGGCCTAGGGGTAGTCGTTGAAGGCTGACCGGCCACTTTAGAAGTTTCCACAGTAGCCACAATCTTATCCAATTCCATGCCAAACAGTATACCTCCAGCAAATGGCAGGGATTCTAGAGCCTTCTTTGATCCTGCATCTGAAACAACTGAGGTAGCTGATGCCTTAGAAGCCAGAATACTGGCGTCTAATGCCGCCTCCCCCAAATAGGTCTGCTGCCAGAAGGTCCTCCTCTCCTGAGAGAGACTCCTGAGAGGAGCACTGTACCTCTTCAAATTCTTCTGAAGATGCATCAGAATCTACAGGCTGGATGGACTGATAAGAAGAAACCGACCGCCTTCCGGTTTTAGGTACTATCGGCCTGCCTGCTTGCAGCATTTGCTGAAATGCAGCAAGAGACGGAGCCATACTCTGGCTTGAGTGGGCATAAACATCCATCAAGGATAGATGAATATGAGACATAAACATAGAAGGTTGTAAGCTGCTGAGGGTACCCAATAGTAGAGGTCAGCGTGGGTGTAGATAAACGGTCCACACATGCATCATAACCTGAGAAAAAGAAGACACCCAAGGTGGCTCCTGCCCAGGAGCTGGTAGGCCGGAGTGACGTGGTAGATCCTTATAACAGCGACCACGCAATCCATCCTGTATGAAAACCTGAGGGGATAAGCCCCCTGACGGGCTATACATGAAACCAGCACAGGGGCTTCAGCCTTCTGCTTCTCCTTATTTTTGGATATAAAAGTAGTCATGAATGCAATACAATGTGACAATGTTCACCCCCAAAACAACCCACACACCTGTAGCAGAGGGTTGAGGAGAAATAGCAGTGATAGTTATAACTGACAGCTATTCAGAAATAAAAAAGGCAGTATAACACACAGCTGAACTTACATAAGTCACATACAATGCAATTATATATTACATCCGACGGATACTCTGAATGACCATACTGTTGTTCAAAACATCGATGCGGCAAACAGTGTGCAACCGATGGTGTGTTTGTGCTGCAAGTGAATCCAGGTGGCTGTGACATTTGAATATTTTCTCACAACCACTGTATACAGGAACGCAGTCGTGCCTGCATAAGTGTCCATCTCTGAATCAGGCCCATGATTTGGCCAATAAGTACATCATTTTTCAGTAAAAAGCTGAAATGTGGGTTGAATTATCTGGAAAATGCATTTTGAGGGTGTTGTATAGATGGGAAATTGTTTTTTTTTTGTTTTTTTTTTAGCTTGCAGATGGTTTTTCACAAAAAAATGTAAACTTGCTTAAAAACAATTAAAAACCACATTATATAATTTTTTTCTGTACCCCAAAGTAATCTAGAGGATTTCATTTGATTTAAAAAAAAAAAAAACTTTTTTTTTTTAAACTATAGTTTTTCCACTGTAAAAAAAAAAAGAAGGTCAAATTCAGTGATTATACACCTGTTAAGAACCTAAAATACTTTACATATAGGAACAAATAGTCTTCTATACTGTTATCCAGTGTTATTTGCTACTTTTTGAGAGTTCGGGGTGATTTCCAAACTTTATCATGCACTTCCCCAGGTCATGTACTGTAGGCTTAACTGTGCAACATTGTTGCAGGTGCTGCAAACAAGCTTTCACAATTAAATTGCGGGAGCACACTTGACGAAAATAAATGTATTACTGCAGTTGAACCAATTTAAAGTGATCACTTTTTAACTGAAGAACAATGGTAACAGCATGTGACATGTAGTGATATTATGTGATGTTTGTCACATACACGTGACCTCATACATCTAGCCTCAATAAGCCATGCAGCGCAACTTGCCTGGCGTGAGTGAGCAGCCAGGTCCTGTGCTACTCTGCTAGCGTTGGGCATCTTTTTTCACCGAAAATGCTTCTAGATCGTAACGCGATGCGTCTAGGAGGCACCAGCAGACTGTGCTGATTAATTTAATATTTGACACTTGCATATCTGTGTGCACCTGAGTCTGTATACTGTATGAAGCACAACGGAACTTGGAATGAAAAAAGCTGTGGCCGCTACATTGTAGCAATTCGTATACAGATTCAAGCTGGCTACACACTGGCAGATATATTGGCCGATCAATTGATCGGCCAATATCATGTGCGCCTGTCGGCCAGTATGTACCAGCCATATGTCTGTGAATTACGTTGTTCACAGACATATTGCGTCGGATATGCTGCATAGCCAGACGGCAGATATATCTGTCCATTGTGCTGTGTGTATGGGTGGTCAGCCGACCGCCCATACACTTGCAACAGAGGCTGCGTGGAGGTGGGCGCGACGCAACACCTGGCCAGCGGAACCCGGAGCCAGATGACAGATGATGGTTGTTCAGTGTGTATGAACAACCATCATCTGCAGATCAGTCGATATGCAGATATATCTTTTAGGTGTGTACCCAGCTTCAGAGACTCAGTCGCACACAGATATAAAAGTGTAGCATATCAAATTAATCAGCACAGTCTGCTGGTGCACCCTAGTCGCATTCATTTCCAGCGAAAAAAGACGTCTGGTGCTAGCAGGGTCTCAAGGGACCTGGCACTCCGAGAAGTGCTTTTTAGCTAGACTGCAGCAAAGTGAGCTACAGAATGTGCTATGACATCAGTCCATTAATACATTACAAAAATGACAGTAAATATTACGGCGTCTCCTACCTTTACAAGATTCAGAATGATAATGGGTGACCCAAATCTCTGAAGCATTTGGTCAAAGTGAGAAGCAGCAGCATGTGCATATGGATCAGCTTGGTCCACTAGCAGAACAGAAACACACAGTATTAATAGCATTTATATTTGACTTCTATATATTTCTACTTATGCTCACTGGTGGGCCTAGAGTAGTCATATAGTAGGGTAAGTTTACCAAGGAGTGTTTTCTTGTGTGGGTTTGAAACCACCATACATAGCAGGTAACTGTGGGCCTGATTTAGCAGTGCATTGCTGAACGCAGATTCCCGATTAAAGGGAATCTGCGCGTGTTCAGGATCCATTCTGAGATTGTACAAAATGGGTCCTGCTAAGACACAAGCAAGCCCTTGAATGCCTCTGTCTGACTGACAGGCAGAGGCATTTAAGTGGCGGTGCGGGGGCGGGCGGCGTTCCAGGAAATGGGGCGTTTTCTGGGACTGGCCAGCCCAGAAACTGCGTGGACGTACACAGTCTGCTGGGCTTGCAAGACGGCCAGTCGAGTAAGTCGTCATATACCTCCTGCTGCATTGCATTATTGCAAGGATCACAATTGTGATCCTTGCTGAATCAGGCCCTGTGTCCTCCAAGCTACGGAAAACACCTTTATTTTTACCAAGAAAATCTCCATAACCCCTCACTAAAGCATCGTAATACTTAGCATCAGTCCTGTTATGTTCGTGTCCCTGCACCTAGGAAGGTCCGGTCCAATGCCAAGTAGCATTGGACCGAACCTTGGTACCACTAGTGTGTGGATACCAGAGGAAAAAAAAAGTAAACCACAGTGTCCCCCTATTGTTTAAAAATAAAATGTGTGCACATGTATTGGTTAATATATGCGGTGGTGTGTATTCTTCACAAGTAATTGGGATGGCTATAATTTTCCAGTGGTTTGTAACCAGCCTAAAAGAGTTGATTTCAAAACATTGCTATGTGATCCATTTTCCTGTAGTGTACCAGGTCAGTCACTGATGGATGGCAACTACTTATAATTAGCCTGTCTACTCAGTCTTAAAAGTTAACAAACTGCTTGGGTTATGTGAATATTTTATGCTGGTGCTCCCATCTAAAAATGTAATCTGGTTCTTCTCTAAAAAGGTAATGTACAAACCCCTTGGCTAAAGCTTCAGTATTCACAAATGTGACATTAAAACAGTAATCTTTCTATTACACCCCAATTTATAATAAAAAAATAATCCATAACATTTTTCTGCGCTTCTGTTATTATCGAATACTTATTATTACATTTAAAAAAAAACACAAGTTTGCAATTTCCTTTCTCACGGCAGTTAGTTCTACTTAATTCTAGTACATCGGTCGGCATTTTTTGTAAAACCATTGACTCTTTTCCTTTGTTTGGAAGTTGGAATTAGTTTAGGTTTTACACAGAATATTGGAAATGCCATTGCATATGAGAACTCACGTGTAATTGGTGGCTTTGGCATCATAGTGGAGATATCTTGAGACCAATACAATGGGACAGAGCCGCGGACTTGAACATATGAAGAGTAGCTGCCTGCAGTAAATGACATCACAGAGGCATCATGCACGATTTGCTCTGTCTCTACTTCATTGGCAACATCTCCCTGAAATACACAAGTGAAAACCCAGAACTAAATAGATGTAATTTTCAGTGACTTACAAGTTGTTTTCTTTCAAGATAGTCAGGATAGTCAATATTTAAACAAAATAAAACCAGCTTTTGTATGAACATTAAGCAAGGAGACAATGCACTAAGTGTACCAGGGGCGGCTTAGGAGAGGAGGGGGCACTTGTGCAGTCTCCAAGAAGCCCCCCTACCTTGTTAGCGCAGTTTCTAAGTAGACTCTGGCAATGTTAGAGTCTACTGCGCATGTGCAAGTCTCTGGGAACATGGAGTCACGTTATCAGAGATTTCTCTACTGCACATGTGCACCTCTTTGGAAAAATTGCAGCCATGCCTTTTTCCCGGCGATCTCTGCAGCACCGATGCCGGAGAGGTAAGTATAATGTATGGGTGCAGGGTGTTTGGTATATTTCCGCATTGCACATGCTTCATAGTGGAATGCACACAACTATGTGTGATTAAAGATATCACTGAGCTGCGTACAACTTTTAAAGGGGCTTATTTGGGTGGTAAAGGGGAATATGAAAGTAGGCAAAGCTTAGCATGAGGTGTGTCAATATAATTACAGGCTATCTGAGTTGTGTGTACGCAGAGTTCCATCTGTTTTCAAACAGAAATCTGGCACCAAGGAGAGCGCTTGGTCAAATCTTGCACCAAGGAGAGCGCTTGGTGCAGGTGCACACTGATAAGGATGACAGGCAGCTCTGAAATCAAGCGTATGGACAGGGGCAGTGTGGTCACATAGATGTGTTCATCTCATCACATGGGAGAAAACTTCTATTTATCTCCAAGCACGCGATGCAGGGGTAATTGCGGCCATCTTGTGTGTGACTCTGAATTGGCCCCCATGGAGGGACACCATTTCTTTTGTTGTACAGAAATATACCAGTGAGTAAAAATGCTTTGAACTTAAAAACTAGGCACTGTTACAGTGCTGCAGTGATATACATAACATAAAAACTAGGCACTGTTACAGTGCTGCAGTGATATACATAACATAAAAACTAGGCACTGTTACAGTGCTGCAGTGATATACATAACATAAAAACTAGGCACTGTTACAGTGCTGCAGTGATATACATAACATAAAAACTAGGCACTGTTACAGTGCTGCAGTGATATACATAACATAAAAACTAGGCACTGTTACAGTGCTGCAGTGATATACATAACATAAAAACTAGGCACTGTTACAGTGCTGCAGTGATATACATAACATAAAAACTAGGCACTGTTACAGTGCTGCAGTGATATACATAACATAAAAACTAGGCACTGTTACAGTGCTAAACATAACATAAAAACTAGGCACTGTTACAGTGCTGCAGTGATATACATAACAAAAACTAGGCACTGTTACAGTGCTGCAGTGATATACATAACATAAAAACTAGGCACTGTTACAGTGCTGCAGTGATATACATAACATAAAAACTAGCCACTGTTACAGTGCTGCAGTGATATACATAACATAAAAACTAGGCACTGTTACAGTGCTGCAGTGATATACATAAAATAAAAACTAGGCACTGTTACAGTGCTGCAGTGATATACATAACATAAAAACTAGGCACTGTTACAGTGCTGCAGTGATATACATAAAATAAAAACTAGGCACTGTTACAGTGCTGCAGTGATATACATAAAATAAAAACTAGGCACTGTTACAGTGCTGCAGTGATATACATAACATAAAAACTAGGCACTGTTACAGTGCTACAGTGATATACATAACATAAAAACTAGGCACTGTTACAGTGCTGCAGTGATATACATAACATAAAAACTAGGCACTGTTACAGTGCTGCAGTGATATACATAACATAAAAACTAGGCACTGTTACAGTGCTGCAGTGATATACATAACATAAAAACTAGGCACTGTTACAGTGCTGCAGTGATATACATAACATAAAAACTAGGCACTGTTACAGTGCTAAACATAACATAAAAACTAGGCACTGTTACAGTGCTGCAGTGATATACATAACAAAAACTAGGCACTGTTACAGTGCTGCAGTGATATACATAACATAAAAACTAGGCACTGTTACAGTGCTGCAGTGATATACATAACATAAAAACTAGGCACTGTTACAGTGCTGCAGTGATATACATAACATAAAAACTAGGCACTGTTACAGTGCTGCAGTGATATACATAACATAAAAACTAGGCACTGTTACAGTGCTGCAGTGATATACATAACATAAAAACTAGGCACTGTTACAGTGCTGCAGTGATATACATAACATAAAAAATAGGCAAAAAGGTAAGGAAAGAGGGCTGGGTAATTACAGCATGATTTAATCAATAAATCACAATACTGTCTGCATAAAATTTGTTAAATACTATTTTAAGCATGTACTACAATCATTGCAAACCTACGGTATATGCCCCTCTACAGAAAAAAACATTTGCAATGGTTTGTAAAATTATGCAATATAGAGGAGCAATATTATGCTAGGCTCAGAAATCAGCTTCCTATAAAATACAACGTAGCGGCCATAACATTTGAGAATGTAACAAATATCTGTTCCTCTGTTGCCAGGAAACAGTCCAGCAACAAGTGGCTTACATAGACAGTAACATCACAGCTGAAGAAAATGTTGATGGCTCTAGTAACCACTATTCAGTCACAAGTAGTTGGCACATATAAGCATAATCGACATAATCTGCTTCATAACCTCACAGCCCATTGCTGCTCAGGTGTGTTATCTTGTGCACACAGAGCAAACAGGGAAAACTTTATAGTCCCCTTATAACATTGTATAATGAGATAAGAACTCTATACTGCCAGAAGTAAAAAGCATGTATTTGTGCTCCTCCGGTACCTTCTTTTGCCAAAGAAACACATCCTAAGCTGGTGTATAAATGTTGCTGCAAAATACCAAAGGGCTAATGCACAGTGGCGCGCAAGTCAGCAGCAACTGCACTTGTACTGATCTAAATGAAGATATTTCTATGTCAAGGGGTTTATATCTTTGTGACTGCTATACCCCTATCTACACCAGTGCTTTTCAAACACAGGGCATGAGTCGGCAGAGGACGCAGATGTGTGCCTGCACGCAGAATCCTGAAAGTTGGGAATCTGCGCATGCGCAGGACCGATCTTGTGTGATCGCACGCAGAGTTGCAGCATACTGAGTGATTGACAGTCTGCTGCCTTTTGTGGGCGGGGAGGCACGGCAACGAACTCTGTTTCTCAAAACGGAGGCGTGTCGCAGCCATTGGAGGGGAGGGAAGAGGCCAGGATTTCCTTGGCAGACGGAAATTTCCTGGCCTCTTTGTTGCGGCCGGCTTGTGTGACCCATGGGTCATTCAGCCGGCTGATGGGATTGCAGACTTATCCGATGTTGTGTCCTTGGGCGCCGCTCGCATAAGTAATGCATGCAGGAGGTGTGACACCCTCCTGCTGCATTACCATAATAGTGCGATCGCAGCTGCTACCACGTTAGCAGCTGCGATAGCACTTGCATTCTCTGCTGAATCACCCCCACAGACCTCGAGACTCATTTGTAGTGCATTTTTTCCACAACTCCTTGCTGGAGCACAGGTGTATTCATTACTGACTGACACACAGATCCACATGAGGTTCTAATTATGTCACTTGTGATTTTGTGAAGAGACCTGGAAAACATGCACTGTTAGTGTGTCCCGAAGACTGGATTTGAAAAGCACTGATCTACAAGCTTGTGGAAATAGCTGTAATCATTATCAGCGCACACTATTTAAACTCACATTGCTCTCAGTGTACGCACAACTCTGTATAGCTCGCATGTGCACCTACACGCCCATGACATGCCCTCACTCAACTTAGCCTATATTCAAATACTTTAATGCCATCTAGTTACATCCCTTGAGCCCACAACTGGAGATGCAGGTGAGTTGTGTATGATTTTCCCACAAATTGCCTGTAGCTGCTTACAGTTGCAAATGGAATCCGTATGTAACGCCGGCGGCTGTTTAGTCGCCGGATCAAATACTGACAGTGGCAGCCAAGCGGGTCAAAATCCTGACAGCTGAAGGTAAGTACCCTAACCCTACCCTCTCCCCCCCTAACCCTCCCTTAGGGGTGCCTAACCCTAACCTCCCCCTGTTAGTGCCTAAACCTAACCCTCACGGGGGGTTCCTAACCCTAATCCCCCCCTAGTGGTACCTAAGTCTAACCCTCCCGGGGGGGTGCCTTACCCTAACTTCCCCCCATTAGTGCCTAAACCTAACCCCCCCTCCCCCTAAACCTAACCTTCATTCGGTATGCCGGTTGTCGGGATTCCGTAGTGGGGCTAAAGACAGGCGTCGGGATTTCGACGCCTATCTTTAGTCCCATGTCGGGATGTAAGTGTCGGGATACCGGCGGACGGGATAGCGCCCGCCAGTATCGTGACTGCATCCTGTTGCATACGCCTGGCTATGGAGCAGGCACAGTTCTAAAAATCGTAAAATCAGTCAACAAAAACAGACTTGCATGCAACTTTATTCGATGTCTATTCTGCTTTTATAGAAATCAAAGCCCTGTAGAAGTGACAAAACAGTGCTTAAATAGCATGTCAATGAATGTAGCAATACACAGAGAAAACCCTACAAATTGTAACTCTAGACTAGGAGCAGGCTACCTAAAGCAATAATATGAATGGATTTCAGGGTGTCTCTTAACTTGGCATTACATGTGATGATTTGTTTGCACAAAATGTATAATTGTTGGTCATTTTACAAAAATAGCTAATGAGTGAACATGCAATCATTTAAGACCTAATCAGTCTCCCACTGCCCTGTGCATGATGTCAATGGAAAGGTAAGTACATGTATGCAATATGTCTGACATTTCCATAAGTTTTTTACCCCAAAACCTGAACATGCAGATCTGTGAAATTAAATTGGTTTTTCATGTGGTTCAGTAATCTGAAGTAAACTGATCAGATTGCAGCACACAAGCAGCATTAGCCGTTTCAAATATAGGGGGAAATGTATCAAGCAATGTAAAGAGCGGAAAAGTTGCCCACAGCAACTAATCAGATTCTAGGCAGCATTTATCAAGTACATTCTATAAAATGATAGGTAGAAGCTGATTAGTTGCTATGGACAACTTCTCCACTCAGGGCCGTAACTGTCGGGTGTGCGACAGATGCTGCCACACAGACCACAGGGCTCTGTGGGCGGCACTGTTGCCACCCTACAGCACTTGCTTCTGAGTAGCAGGGTGCCTGGAACGGCACCCTACAGCCAGGATCAGTGTTGGAACCCTACAGACAGGCACCTCTCAGCCTATACAGCCGCTCTGGTCAGTGCTGCAATTGTCAATGCTGCCGGCAGCACAGGGCTTCCTCCACTTGTCCACTCTTTGCACTGCTAGGTACATTTCCCTCATAGAAACATTCACTTTCAGAAACCTCTTTATGTTTGTAAACCTCTTGATGTGAATGGCAGCAGACTTATCACAACACAGGTTTGATCATCTAAGCCTGGTCATCTTATTAAAACCCAAAGGAGCAGAACACATGGGGAGGCCCTATGCATTCGGTATGATTTACTGCCGGCCACATGGCCGGTGGTTCAAATCCCACAAGCGGTAGCCCGACAAAGGCGGAAATCCCTATCGTCCTAAAGGTAAGTATAAACTAACCTAATCCTACCCCCTAACCCTCCTTTAGGGTGCCTAACTCTAATCCCCCCTCTAAGTGCCTAAACCTAACCCCCCCCTTCCCCACCGCCTAAACCTAAGTCCCCTGGGGGGGTGCCTAACCCTAACCTCCCCCGACCGCCGGCTTCCTGAACGTATACCGGCCCTATGTATACTCAAAATAATATAGGGACTTTAAGCTCACAACCATAATGTTTGCTCCAGCTCTACTTCTTACATTTGTAATTTAGGCAGAATATTTAATACATATCAGATATTGCTGACTGGTAATGAATGGTCCAAACTTTCAGACATATCCTTCACATGTATAAATATAACAATGTTTTATACTGTACTTGTTTTTCTGCATGTGTAACTCGCAGCCATTCATAATCCATCAAGTAAAATAAAATCTGACCTGAAGCTATGATTTAGGATTTACGGTCTGCTTTACAAGAAATAACTGTAACAATGTTTTTTTATATCAAAAAAGCCAGACTTCAAAAATGCATAATTTGTAGTACCTCACAATTTGCTCCTCTCTTTAGAAAGCGAGTCCCAGCAAATTTGCTTGATCTTCTGGCCATCAGAGTTACATAGACTGGTCGACCATAAATAAGCAGTTCTTTTATGATTTGTTAAGGTAAATTTGAAGTGTGAGGACAAAAATTGTTAAGTAAAGATGGAGCCTTCATAATTAGCCATTATTTGGTCATGAAAAGGATACTTGATTGTCCACAAAATCCATGAATTATATGAAGTAACCAGTCATGGTGAACAATGTTTTTTACGCACTCTAAGAGACTTCCATTCCATACGTACTTCATGTATGGCTCACTGCATATTCCAAGTATACCTGAAAAGATTTTTCAAACATGAAAGTGGTTATAATTTTTATTAGTTCAAAAATCATATTTTTCTAAATTAAATTTCTTTATCATATATTTACATTGTTTGCGAGATACAGAATTTCATATCTAGCATAGGCAACTGATGACAGACAAGTATGCACGAATGGTTGCATGATCAACCCCACTTCACAATTTAAAGCATTTTCATCTATGCACTGGAGTATTAATATTGACCACATTATGGGCCTAATTCAGAGGTGAACGCAATTCCAATGCACTGCCAATGTTCGCGTAGTTGAGCAATTATTTGCAACTGGGCATGCACAAAAAAGTCCTAAAAACCCCTACAACGCATGCAAAACATAGAGTGTATGCACAAAGAAGCTGTTGCGATCAGGAGAGACGGTATCGGATATGGGGCGGCAAAGTGATGGGCATTCCAGGGTGGTGACTGGGAGGTGACCTGAAGTGAACACAAAAAAAGTCCACCTCATGGGTGTAGTATGGGAATGGGAGTGTTGTGAGCGAGTCAGTGAAAGCATCTGCATTCTCAGATGCAGAGCCTTGTTCAGATGGAGAAACTGCACCTGCTAACAGTGGTGCAAATGTCGATGGTGTGCCGATAGGGGCATGTCAGAAATCACCGGTGGAGTTTAAGCGTGCAGAGACGCTGAAAGTGGGCGTTTCAGGGCTTGCTTATACAGAAGCAGGCTGCTACACAAGGGTTAGGCAGAAACTAGCATTCGCATATTATCACAGCCACGACTCCGGCAACAGACGCAAGAGCGGATACAGTAGCCACCTCTGAATCAGGCCCTATGTGTTGATCAAGATCTCCAAAGTCACTTAAAAAGAAAAGAAAAAAACAAAGCAAAAATGAAAATATAACATTCCATAAAATATAAAAATCTAAATACATAATTACGTTTAAGAAATATTTGCCTTGATCTTGCTGGAATACCTGGCATTGTCCGGCTTGAAGAATGGATCTTTAAGAACATCTGCAACCTGATTTTTTACACAGCAGACCAACATAGGAGAGCATGGCATATGAAAATGTGCTTGGAGGAAATCAGTAACTGTCAGTGCAGGTGCAGTGTGACAGTTGATCCTCCCACTCACTGCTCTTCCATTGGAGCTCTGCCTGCTCCCCACTGGTACGTATCAGCCTGTGCCTTCAGATCAGTGCAGTATGACGCACTTGAAGACATCCTGAGTGAATTTGCTTAAACCAAAATTTAAAATCAGAGACCTTCATGGCCCTGATGAACTTCAAACATAGCCGAAAACCTAATCCTAGTCAAACTACACCACCATACTAAATTTGAAGGAGCTAGGTACAAAACTCTGGCCATGCATAAAGGCCAAACAGACACGCACACTTTCTCACTTATTATATAGATAGTCAAATATGTTTTCTTGGTGTAAAACAAGGCAGAACAGAGGGTCTAATTCAGACCTGCTCGCGAGCGCTGAGCGATCGCAAGCGTGTCGATGTTGGCCAAGTGCGCATGTGCACGACGGAGGCGGCTCCGGCGTGTGCATGCGCGAGACCCGGATAGCGATGGCCAAGCCATCGCTCCGGATCTCGCTACAAAGGGGGCGTGCTGTCGATGGTGATTGGCAGCACGCCCCCTTTGGTGGGCGTGCCGGGGGTATGGCTGCCCAGATGGAGGCGTTCCCATGGGAATGCCTACCGTCTGGGGCCGACCCCACTGACATCACTTGTGATGTCAGTGGGAGTGCTTTTGGCTCTGATAGAGCCAAAAGCACTCCAGGGCTTGCAGCAACGAGACCCTACCACAAGGGTCTCGTCGCAAGCCCGATGGTCGCGATGGTCTTGACCATCGCGACCATCTTTTTGGCCGCTCGCTATAGCTGTGGGTGGTAACACACAGCTATGCGAGCGGCCAGGAGGCCGCTCTAAAAAAAGAGATGGACGGCCCTGATTCAGAGCGAGTGCTCTGTCAGAGCGTCCGGCTCTGAATCAGCGCCAGAGGCCGTTTTTTTACCTCTTTTATTTTTAATAATAATAATAAAAACTTCTTACCGGCTGCAACAAATGGCATAAAAAAAATGAGCAATATAGCAGAAAAACGTAATACAAATATTGAGGTTTCATTCTGTTAGGGGATGAACGATGAACATGTGATAACCAAAACGGATTTAGTATGCAGTGACATCATCTTGTCATATTTTTATAGTTTAACAGTTAAATTTGAACAACAGTTAGATAATTAAACCATTACAATACAGAGCGTGGCAGCTTGCTCTGAAATGATACATGTAAATAGCATTAAAATTTTAAAGTGCAAAAGGTGAACATTGGAAGGTAGAAGAGATGAGTCACACATCTTATGTGAACCCATAATAGTCATTACTGAGCAGAAGCCATAACTTTTATTTTGCTCCCAATTGTTACTCTAGTTTCTTTTAAGTTCAGGATTTGGAAGGGTGAGTCAGTCAGTCAATGAGTCCACCCCCAAAACACCTCACAATAGACTTACTTAAGAGAAAATCTATAGCTAAAACATGCAAAGTGCAAGGGAAATCTTAAAAAAATATAACCTGTTATGAAATCCTACTCTCTGTGATCCATCTATACCGGTGAGTTGAAGCCCGCTTATGTCTTTAGCCACAACCTGGAAGAGGCTGAAAAAAGCACAATACCATGTATCTTGCTCCATACTGTTTGCAGTGCTCAGGGTCGATTATGCTTCTATTAGACTGTATTTATCTCAAATATGAATCAGTCATATTCAGGGGCGTATCTATTATGGGTGCAGGGTGCGGGGTGCACACGAGCCCCCGTCCAGAGGGGCCCACACTGCACACCGTGCTCCCATATTATTTAAAACTTACCTCCCTGAGGTCCCGCGCCGGGTGTCAGCGCTGTACAAAAAGCCGGAAAAATGGCCGCTGTTGCCAGTTTTCCGACGTTTTGCGTATGTGCAGTAGACTCCGGGCACACTCTAGTGCCCAGAGTCTACTAAGGCTCCGGTGGCCGGCCAGCCGCGTCAGTCGGCTGCCGGGAAGATTGGAGGGGGCCCCGGACGGGGAATGCACACGGGCACCTTCCTCTCTAAAGATTCCCATGGTCATATTAATTAATAATCTTCTATTGTTATATCCCAACTTTATTATTTCAAAAATGAAGGTTACTAGAGCACTATACAAAGTATAAATAATAAATATGAATGCATTAATCATATATCATACATTTATTCAAATGGTTCTGATACAATACTGAAACACATGGCTGATAAGGATAATACACTATGTGGAAAGCAATAAATTAGCTAGAAGTTGCAGAGGACATTAAAACAGGGCTTTTCACTGCTTCCAATCTATCCTTGAAAAAGTGCTTTGGACAGCACAGTGGGAGTGCAAACAGAACAGGACAGAGCGCGAGAGACCACCTGAACTGGAGTGACGTCATCAGCTAGTGCCACCGGCCAGACGCACACCACAGATCGCTGCAAAAGGTATGGAAGCTTAGGGACAGATATGTATCTCCAAGACCCCATACCATCAGAAGGTGAGCCAGCATTCGGAGCACCAGGCACCGCACCGGCCTCACAGAACATGAATTTGCTCTGAGCTTTGTTTCCCTACTCTCCCATTCTCCACTGTATCCTCTCATCTCCTTTCCAATAACTCCACCCTCTTCCCTAACATCGCTGTGTACTCTGTACATTTATTTAAACTTAGTTTTTTTACATTTTATGTTTTCTTCTTCAGGGTCCATAGTAACGATACTTTATCAGAACCTCTACATACCCCTGCCTGTACCTTCTAAAATCCTTCCTATAAACCTCTAAGGATGACGCTAATTTGCGTACGCAGTCATACAGTAAATAAAGACTTAGACCTGGAATCTGTGGTTCCAAAGCACAAGTGTTATTCAAGTAAAAGTTCAGACAGTTACACGCAATTGATCCAGACACAATTTGGCGCAAATTGAATTATACAAACCCAAGTACAGTATACATACGCAGCGCTTCCGGACCCAAAGATAGGCATCAGCAAGAGACCCCTCGTCATTCAGCACGAAGACTAAGAACCCAGTGTTTGAGCACACATATTTATACCCCCCCAGAATAGACAGGACAATAGAGAAGTTTGTTGCTGATGTCATTGGTTCCCAGGGGAGAAGCACCTGTTACAGAGCATTTAACGGGCTGGTTCAAATAGACTCTCCCTGCCTCTAACAGCTGGGGGTCTATCCCTTCCCGCCCCCTGCAACATCCTAACAGTTGTTCATGAAATATACATTTTGTTGCTTGTAGGCTTTGCGATCCATAACTCGAGAATGCATGATGCGATCTCCCCACCGATAGCACGGGAATACTGTAAAAAGAGTACGCATCAGTACGAAACCAAACACGACTTGTTTAGCATGTATAAAACCTTAGTTATCAAATATCTTTATTTCTCAGCATTTAAACTAACTGAACCAACTTAAATCATATACTTTAAAGCTTATTAAACCTTGTGTGTGAATATGTAATGTGTGAGTATTCGGGGTTTGATATAAGGATGCTAGTTAACTTGGGGCAGATGCGTGCGCATAAAGCTAATAAAACAGCGGTTTCATACAAAGTCCTATGCATTCGCTAATATGCGACTAGTTAACAGCGCAATTGTGCGTATTAATGTGTGTATGAGAAATGGTGAAAGATGCAATCGCATGGTGCTAATAGTATTATCGCCACATGTACTAAAATGTGAGTTTATCTAAAATGGCGCTTAGGCGGCCATTCGCAAAATGGCGTCTTGCTATCTCATTTTCAAGATGGCGTCTTGCGGCCAGTCGCAAGATGGCGTCGTTGCGATTAAATTTTAAACTGAACTTGTCTCAGCCAATTATTCAGCTTCGACAGTCCACCCTTTGATAGAAAACAACATGCTATCACAATCTGCTATTAGAATTTAATTTAGGCTTACATTTACATATTATTTAGTGTTATTATGGGGTGGCAAAAGGTGGTTCTTAATCCATCAATAATGTGTCTCTGGGTGGGGACATAAAACTGCTATTATACGCACACTGGGGATCTTGGAAGATCATGTGAAAGGTGTAGGAATGCACCAGTTTTAGAAGAGCAGTCATGAAGGGGAATTGAGACTTTACATTATCTGAGGTGTTCTATAAATAACATTTCAATAATACATTCTATGCATGTCTAAATATAATACATCAAACGATAGTATTTCCTAGTTCAGGGTTGTAATGCAGTTCTATATTTACCTCGGTATACATATTGTCATTACTGACCACCATCATAGTTTCATTCGTACGTTTTACTCTGTTTTTACATTGTCCACACTTCAACACAATAGGAACACACCGGACGCATAAGCCAATCATTATGATGACAATCAGTATAAGGATTAAGAATTTGCCTATGCTGGCAATCACTTCCTGGACCCATTCCCCTAGACCTGAGAACCATTTCACTGGGTTCAGCCATGAAACCCATCCTTATATTTTCTCCCCTACTTCACCCACTGAAGCGTTATGGTTCTTACGAAACTCCCATTTTAGCTGCAGAATTTCATCCATCTTTCGGTCTACCACCTCCTTGGGGTCGCTGGTATTATTGGTGACATAGGTGCAACATTTTACTCCAAATTGGGTGGCTAATGTTACGCAATACCCTCCGGTAACAGCAGTTAGATAATTCAGCACTAGCCTGTGTTGCACTAATTCTTTCTTGTACGCTTGCAATTCTTTCCCTGTATACCTGAATGTGTCATCGTACATCTCGGTGATATTATCTATCAATTTAGCAAGTTCCTGGAGATATCTAAAATTTAATGTACCCCGAGCGATCCTGGTGGGATCTAATGTGACTAGAACTTGAAAGCCAGTTGTCTCACTGATTAACTGAGTGGCTTTATGTACGTCACCAGGTGTGTGAGGGTCATAACTTCTGGGAACACAAACCTTCGGAACTCGGGGAGAGCCATTTATACGCTTTTCTTCCACAGATGAAATATACATTATCAGGGAGAACATAAGGAATGGTATGCATCATTATCATTAAGCACATTTCCCTTACAAACAATCCTATTTCTGGTTCTTCCATCTGGTACATGCAAGTTTCTGGCTGTATTATTTTAGCACAATAACCATTTGGCACCTTACCTAAAATGTTTCCCACCAGACTTAATGGAGCGTAACAGATCATGGTTGATGGACTCATTGTCAGCTCTTTGTGAGAAGGTCATCGTTTGATTATTCCCCGTCACTTCCCAACTCCCGGGTCTATTGGGGTTGGTTATGTTTAAACACAAAAGTGATCTATCTACTTGGAATTGATGGAGTTTGAAATGAGGTGGTTTGGATGAGAGAAATTTTCCATCCAAGGTTTTCCCTTTTTGCAATTCTAAAATTTCCGTGATATTCAGCGGAAATGGCACCAACCCTACGTTATGCTGCCCCTGTGGCACATGTGAACACACCCAGCAATCAGTTTGATTTAACACTTTGCCTACCATGCTATGCTAATCCTCTAGAGGATACCCACCCCAGTACGGATTATATTTAGGTTGGCACCGTTGGATACAGTTCTCATCAACTAGGGACCCACAAAGCTCACAAATACAGGAATCTTCAGACGATAAACCTCCACACCTTCCCCGAGTATCTGGAATGACAGCTCTCTTAAAAATAACAGTACTAAGATTGGTCAGACACTCCCCTGATTGGCATTGCACTCCTCCTGACTCCACTCCATCAGCACTGCCATCAGCTCCCGTTTCCTAAATCGGTCCCCCATCACAGACACTGGATATCCCCGAACCGACCAGGATGGTGAACACTCTAAATGAGAATATGAAAATGAACACAGCAGGCCTGTCCATTGTCACAACAAGATCTGCAAATTTCTCTCAGTTCAGGTATCTCACTACAATCTGTTCAATCCTCCCGGAACAAGCTCGCGATCGACAGGTCCACGCTATCAGCCTTGTCTGCGACTTGTTTCTCTACCGGTTGATTGACCTTTTTGCAGTGAGTGGAATGGACCCAGGTATCTCTCTCGGCCACCTTCAAAGATGTAGTACTCGTCAGCAGCAACTGGTATGGACCCTCCCACCGATCAGTCAAACAACCTGAACGCAAGAAATTTCTGATCATTACATATTCTCCTGGTTCAACATCATGACAGTTAGTTTCAGGCATATCATTAGACAACAATTTCAGTTTCTGCTGCTGTTGCTTTAACTGCTTACTCATTGATATAAGATACTTTACAGTTACCTCATTGTTACCCTTCAGGTCTTCCGGTGGACTTATAATAAAATGAGGTTGTCTACCGAACAATATTTCAAATGGGGACAGATTCAGAGGAGGTCTAGGAGTGGTCCTTATGCTATGTAGGACCAAAGGTAACGCTTCTGGCCATCCTAGTCCAGTCTCTGCCATGATTTTACTTAGCTTATTTTTAATAGTCCCGTTCATCCTCTCTACCTTGGCACTGGCTTGAGGTCGGTAGGGGGTATGAAGTCGGCTATTAATACCCATCAGCTTACACATATTTTGAAAAACATCACCTGTGAAATGGGTACCCCTATCACTCTCAATGATTTTAGGGATCCCGTACCTGCATACAAATTCCTGAACTATTTTCTTGGCAGTGAACGCAGCAGTATTAGTGGCCGCTGGGTAGGCCTCAACCCAGTTAGAAAATACGTCTGTGCACACTAATACATACTTAAGGTTCCTGCAGGGTGACAATTGGATGAAATCAATTTGTATCACCTGGAAAGGTCCATCAGTCGGTGGAATGTGGGACGGTTCGGTAGGGATCGCTTTCCCTATGTTCTTTCTCAAGCAGGTCAGACAGGACATTGCTATCTTTTCTGCTTGTGAAGAAAAACCTGGTGCGCACCAGTATGCCCTCACCAACTTGCACATACCCTGTTTACCCAGATGAGTCAGGCCGTGTGCTGCCTCAGCCAGGCTGGGGTAGTATGCCTTGGGGGCTACTGGCTTACCATGTCTGTCCCTCCAGAGCCCAGAGGACTCTTGCCCACATCCCTTGGACTTTCAAATGGATTTTTCCTGAATTGAACACAAATTTTGCATCTCAATTGTTTGAAATGACATAATTGTTTCAGTTGGAGAAAACATTTTTAACCCTGCTGCCCATTTTGCAGCTTCATCAGCTCTGTTGTTGCCCAGTGACACCGGGTCATCCTCACATGTATGGGCTTTGCATTTAATTACTGCCACCGCTTTGGGCAGTTGGATTGCTTCTAAAAGATGTTTTATGTGTCGGGAATGTGCAACTGGTGTGCCTGCTGCTGTCATAAAATTTCTCAGACACCATAGAGCCCCAAAATCGTGCACCACCCCGAACGCGTACCTTGAGTCAGTGTAAATGTTGAAAGGGGGGCCCTAGACTGCACACCCTGAAAATATACGTAATGGGAGGTGCTACCTGTGGAGACTATTGTTGCAAACATACAAAAAAAGATTTACAGATGCACAACTCCAACATTACTCATTATGTATAATATTATTTGCAAAATGCTATTGCAAAATGTAAGAGGTTTTGGCATAATCATGGCCATGGTTATGGGCCCACCCACTACGCCCAGGTAACCTCTGAGGGTGGGTCCCTAACCTACTGGGGTTGAAATCCAGAGCGCAGGACACCCCCAAACCAGCCCAGCTGAGCCACCCCAGGGCATCACTCCAATAAGGAAAGGTGAAGTGTAAAAAAGTAGGATAGATAAGAGCAGCAGCTGCTGCATGTAGGGAGGTGAGAAATAAAGATGTGAAAATAATACATATATATCAAACAAACAATGAAAGTGCTAAAAGTGAAAGAAAGGAAAAATGTGTATATAATGCGATGCCCTGAAGCAGCCCAACCAAATCAATCCAGGGGACCCACGCCCCAAAAATCAACCCTTAGCTGCACTGCAGTATAAACATTTTTAGGACTTACCTAGATTTTGCCTCTTGTTAAAGTGCAGTCAAAATGCCAGATCCCTGCTTAAAACCAATTAGGGACAGGTGGGAAGGGGTGCTAGCCTAGATTGAAGGCGTCTCATACCTTCAAGTGTGCATAAAAACACACTAAATAGAATATGTGGAAAGGGGGGCCCTAGACTGCACACCCTGAAAATATACGTAATGGGAGGTGCTACCTGTGGAGACTATTGTTGCAAACATACAAAAAAAGATTTACAGATGCACAACTCCAACATTACTCATTATGTATAATACATTTTGCAATAGCATTTTGCAAATAATAAGAGGTTTTGGCATAATCATGGCCATGGTTATGGGCCCACCCACCGCGCCCAGGTAACCTCTTTATTTCTCACCTCCCTACATGCAGCAGCTGCTGCTCTTATCTATCCTACTTTTTTACACTTCACCTTTCCTTATTGGAGTGATGCCCTGGGGTGGCTCAGCTGGGCTGGTTTGGGGGTGTCCTGCGCTCTGGATTTCAACCCCAGTAGGTTAGGGACCCATCCTCAGAGGTTACCTGGGCGCGGTGGGTGGGCCCATAACCATGATTATGCCAAAACCTCTTATTATTTGCAAAATGCTATTGCAAAATGTATTATACATAATGAGTAATGTTGGAGTTGTGCATCTGTAAATCTTTTTTTGTATGTTTGTCAGTGTAAATGTTAGCAGATTTGCCTGCTGCCAGTTCACATGCTCTAGTCAGTGCTACTAACTCTGCCACCTGGGCTGAGTGAGGAGGACCGAGAGGTTTAGCTTCTATGATGTCTGTGTCATTTACAACAGCATAACCTGTACATAATTCACCTGTGTCTGTTTGTTTATGACAACTCCCATTCGTATAAAAAGTTACATCCACATTCTCTAAAGGTGTGTCATGTTTGTCAGGTCTAGCAGTAAAGGTCTGATTCAGATATGTCATACAATCGTGCGTATCATTATGTCTGCCGAACTCACCTCCCGCCAGCAACTCCTCTCCTTCCACCCTTTGTACATCATGTTGTACATATGGTAGGTATGTTGCTGGATTCAGCGTACTGCAACGTTTAACAGTAATATTTGCAGGAGCAATTAGAGCTAGTTCCCATTTGGTGAACCTAGCCGAGGAGACGTGTCTGGTTTGAGCTGAGTTCAACAGAGCAGATACAGCATGGGGAGTGTAGACAATCATATCATGGCCCAATACTACGTCCTCACTTTTACTCACCAATAGAGCGGTAGCTGCTACACTTCTCAAACAGGTGGGGAGTGATCTTGCCACAGTGTCCAATTGGGCACTGTAGTATGCTACGGGCCTACTGGCATCACCATGTTTTTGTGTAAGGACACCTGCAGCACAACCATCGGCTTCCGTACAATACAAATCAAAAGGTTTTTCATAATCGGGTATTCCCAATGCAGGAGCTTTCGTCAGACTATCCTTAAGATTAAGGAAAGCCTGCTCTGATTCCTCTGTGTGTATGACACGATCGGGCTTTGAGGAAGAGACTAATTCCTGTAAAGGTAAGGCCAAAATAGAAAAACCTGGGATCCACATTCTACAGTATCCACACATTCCCAAGAAGGTACGAATTTGCTGTTGATTCTGCGGCAGTGTCATGGTCTGTATGGCCTGGATTCTATCATTTGTAAGGTGTCGTAACCCCTGGGTTAGGCAGTGTCCCAAATATTTTACTCTGGATTGGCACGGCTGTAGTTTGTCCTTAGCCACCTTGTGTCCTGTTTGTGAGAGATGAAGTAACAAAAGTTTAGTATCATTGAAACATGACATAAACGAGTCAGAACATAGCAATAAATCGTCCACATATTGAATTAGAACAGATCCATTGGCAGGTTGAAAAGATTGTAAACAGTCGTGGAATGCCTGGGAGAAGATACTGGGGCTGTCTATGAAACCTTGGGGTAACCGTGTCCATGTGTATTGTAAACCTCTGTATGTAAATGCGAATAGATACTGACAGTCAGGATGGAGAGGCACAGAGAAGAAAGCAGAACAGAGGTCAATGACAGTGAAATGGGTTGCATTTGGCGGGATCTGCATCAAAATGACAGCTGGATTTGGCACTAAAGGGAATTGGCTCTCTACTACCTTATTAACACCTCTAAGGTCTTGTACCAGCCTATAACCCCTCCCACCACTCTTCTTCACCTGGAAAATGGGACTAGCTGTACGAACTAAAATTCCCTGTTGCAATAATCGGTCAATTATTGGAAAAAACCCTAATTCTACCTCCTGTTTTAGTGGGTACTGGGGAATTTTTGGAGCTTGCCTACCGCTTTTTAAATTTACCATTACGGGACTTACGTTTGCCATTAATCCAGTGTCCTGTCCATCTTTAGTCCAAAGGGAATCTGGAATTAGGGACAAAATTTCATCTACCTGTGATGGAGTTTCATTTAAAACTGTAGAGTGATACATTATCCTTTGAGGAGTGTCTAACATATCCCGCACCTCGTATACCATTCTCTCTGGGATATCTAAAAATACACCATCAGGGGTGCCATATATAACACATCCCATCTTACATAACAAGTCTCTGCCCAGTAGGTTAGTAGGAGCCACAGCAGCCAGGAGAAAAGAATGCCTGGTATGCAACGGCCCAATAGTAACCTCTGTGGACTATGTTAAAGGATAATGTTCCACTTTACCTGTTACACCCATTGTTGGTACTGTCTCGTTGGTCACCTGCAAATTAATGGGAGATTTTATCACTGACCTGGTCGCCCCTGGGTCTACAAGAAAAGGATATTCAGTAACAGCTACATCAACCATCATGACCGGTTCTTCCCTAGTACTTCCCGTTAACCTGACTATCTGTAGACTACAGGTATGACCTGACCCCTAGCGTTGGCTACCATTCTCCAATAAAGCATTTACAGCTACAATTGGAGCTGGTACCTGCTGAACATTTGCTGGCCTTTGTGCATATCCCTTATGGGGATATCCAGGTCTTCCCTGATGTGGGGTCCCTACTCTTTTTACTGTACAGTTTCTACTTAAGTGTCCTGTTTGTTTACAGTTAAAACATGTTCGTGTATCGGGTGAAGACATGTGGTGTTGTGAGGTTTGCGCAGAGGGTAAAGGTGGTGGATATGGATAAGGATAGGGAGGGTAAGGGTATTGTGGGGGATAAGAAGTTGGTGGGTAGCCTGGGACCTGTGGTTGCATCGGGTTAGTGGGATAGAGTTGTGTTTGTTGTTGCGTGGGGTTAGTTAGAGCACATACTTGTTCAGAAGTGAGTGTGTGCGCAAGCGCAAGTGTGTCTGTTGGCTGTGATGTTACCGTCATTCCCTCCAGAGATTGTATACTGACAGCCATTAGTTTTTCGCTCTGGGCTGCTCTCTTCTTGGAGATGTTTTTATCATGTTCAATGGCGGTTTCTATGAGGGTATCTATTGTGAGTCCCCGCCAGCCAGGCTGTGAGGTCTGAACCCGAGTTTTTAAACTCTCTTTCAGACCGTCCACAAGTACCGTGACTATCATTCCCCGGTGGTGAGTGCTATCTTTAATATCCTCTATCCCAGTGTACTGGGTGATAGCCTGCAGAGCCCGATCGCAATAATCTTCTGCAGTTTCACTCTCCTTCTGCTTAATGGTGAAAATTTTGTTCCAGTTAACTACTACTGGAAAATATATACCCAATTGAGTTACAATGCGGGAAATGTTACCTTGGTTTACTTGGTCTGTTAAGGGAACGTCACCATCCAATACACAATCCGTGATAAATTTTATCACGTCGGTATTGCGTGGCAGACAGGCCCTTAACACCACACGCCAATCTTTATTAGTGGGTTCATGTGAACTACCCAAATAAATCTTTGACATTTGGCTAGTTCCTTTTTGGAATCGGGGAAATCATTTATGATGGAATTTTTTTTTTTTTAAATTCGATAATTTTTTATTTGTTTTCAAGAAAAAACAAACACAACATTTGTACAAACAATAATAAAAAAAAAATATATATATATAAGTGATTACAGCACATTAGACAACCTATGTGTGGTCTTATACATTGAATGTATCTAATACTATAGGTCCATCAAGACATACTGCAATGAAATTTCACATTTACATTTAGAGCACATAACTCGGGCACAATTTGTATAACAAAAAATTTAGACAAACACACAGCTTCTCTACATAGATATACATCACAGATCGTGTACATATCACCATTGTTGCACCATAATGGGTACGGGGAAATTAAGTAATACACACAATTATATCGCATGGGTTAGCTACATCTGATCAAGTCTAGTCTCTCCCAATCTCCGTGCATATGTCGAGTCCAGCCATCTACCCCAAACAAGCCGGAATTTCTTCTCAGCCTTCCTAGCTAAATACACAAATTTCTCATGCGCCAAGGTCTCATTTACCAGTGCTATCCACTGTCCTATCGTTGGGGCTTCAGAAGCCAACCATGTTCCGGCTATACAAACCTTGGCTAACATACATAAGTTAATAACATATTGTGCAAAGTATTTATCTAATGTATCTTTTTCAATAATAGCTAGAGTACGCACCATTGGGGTTAGCACATCACGAGGAACACCAGTGGACACCAATATAGCATTAACCTCTTCCCAAAAGGAACTGACAGCCGAACATGACCATAATGAGTGCCAGAAGCTAGCACCACGGGAATCACACTTTGGACATTTTGAATCAGATCTACCTCCGAATACAAACAAACGATCTGGTGTTAAATATATTCTATGCAGAAGAAACAACTGAATCTGTTGAAAGCGAATTGTTGTAGTAGCCATCTTTGGACCACTCAGGGCCCCTCTCCACACATCATCTGGCAATATTCCAAGGTCAACTTCCCATTTTTGTCGAATAGATGGCAAGTCTGTAACATGATGTTCACGCATTAAAGCTGCATACATAACAGACACCAAGTGCCTTGGTCCAGCAGCTTGTAATAGAATTTTGACAGGGGAATCTCGGAACATTGGAGGGGCATCCGAAAATTTTGCGTCTATGGCATGACGAAGCTGAAGATATCTATAAAACTACTTGTTTGGGATATTAAACTCACGCTGCAGCTGTTCGAATGATTTAAACACCCCAGACATATATAATTGACCTAGTGCGTTCACCCCCCCATTTACCCCAGGCATTATTAAATTTGCAGTAAAGCCAGTTCCTCAAGCCCCCTAGTATTGTGTAGGGGAGTATCAGGATCCCATCCCTGGCCCTGAAAAATCCGTGTAACCTGCCTCCAAATCAAAACCGCTTGTCTAACCAATGGAGCTCTAACACCCCTCAAGTTACTGCTGAGTAGTATTTGAAGTGTAGTATGTCCCCGGGATTCCTGTCCCACCAGAAAAGTAGATATTTCATCTACCTCCAAAACCTGTGTCCATGTCTTCAACTGCGCCAATTGTGATGCATAATAGTAAAATTTGAAATGAGGTAACGCCAATCCCCCAGCCTCCCGTGACCTAGTAAGTGTATTCAGCTGAATACAGGCTCTACGTTTAACCCAAATCAAAGAGGATTATAATCCATCTATTTGTTTGAACACACTCTGAGGAAGATAAATTGGAGAGTGTTGCAACACGTAAAGAAGTTTGGGTTGTAAAACCATTTTTAAAAGGTTTACTCTGCCAGTAAGCGTTAAGGGCATTTTCCCCCAAGTGTCCACCCGGGATCTTAAATATTCTATTTGCGGCTTAATATTTAAGGACGCATAATCACGAGGGTCATTAGTTATCCATACACCTAAGTATTTGAGCGAGTCTACCCATTTTAGTGGGAGTGGTATAAGCGGAAGAACTGGACACGCTCCTCTAATGGGAAGTATACAAGATTTGTCCCAGTTTATTTTCAGACCCGAATATTTCCCAAAAGAATTAATAATTGCAAGGGCATTAGGCATAGAAGTATCATATTCTGAGACAAAAAGCAGGATATCGTCAGCATATAGTACTATTTTATCCGATCTAGATCCCGTGGAAAATCCCTGAACATCAGGGTTAGCCCTAATCAAGCAAGCCAGTGGCTCAATGGCCATGGCAAATAAAATAGGTGACAGGGGGCAGCCCTGTCGCGTACCCCTCGAAAGAGAGAGGGAAGGAGGATGAGGTAAATCCATTAATCGATACCCTAGTCATAGGCGCCGAGTACAACAATTTAACCCATTTAATGAACCCAGAGCCTATCCCAAAGCCACTCATTGTTTCCCATAAAAATGGCCACTCTACAGAGTCAAACGCCTTAGCGGCATCCAGTGATACAATTATTTTAGAAGAGGGGTCATCATGCGAGATCTGCAATTGGGTAAATAGGCGTCGAAGATTAAGCGAAGTTGATTTTCCTGGCATAAATCCAGTCTGATCCGAATGTATCAACTGGGCAATCACCTGGTTTAACCTAATGGCCAAGACTTTAGCAAGGATTTTGATGTCTTTAGGGAGGAGAGAAAGGGCGATATGACTCCGTCTGCTTAGGGTCTTTTCCCGGCTTTGGTAAAACTACTATAAGGGCTTCCGATATGGATTGAGGGACAGAATTACACTCATACAATTTATTGAATAGCTCAAGCAAGCGAGGCGCATAAAACTGGCTGTGTTTTTTATACAACTCCAAGGGAATTCAGTCTAACCCCGGGGCCTTTCCATCTGGGAAGGATCTTATAACTAAGTCAATTTCCTCTATAGTCAAAGGGGAATCCAGGAAATCCCTGGCCTCAGAGGACAACTCAGCAAGAACTATATTCTTAAGATAGTGACGCAGTTCCACAATGTTATATGACATACCAGAACTATATAGTTGCTGATAGTATCTAACAAACTCCTGTGTGAAATCTGGTGATTGATTATAAATTATACCCCCAGAACCCACAATCTCTACTATAGTTGTTGAAGGGCGTTCCAATCTTGCCAAATTGGCCAAGTAACTGCCAGGTCTATCACCTGTTGCATATCTAGAGTGCGAGTTGAATAAAAGTTTATAATCGAGCCTTATCTGTCAAACAGTCGTTCCATGCCCTCTGCGCAGACAACCATGCAACCCTGGATGACTCTAATCCATCAGCGAGGTAGGTAAGCTCTAATGATTGGCAAGAGACCTCCAACTCTAATTCCTTTTTTTTGTAGAAAGACCTTAAACCAGCAACACGTTTAATCAGAGTCCCCCTAAGAAAAGATTTAAATGAGTCCCATAGTATCTGAACTGGAGCCGTATCATAATTAAGTTCAAAATATTCATTCCACAATTCTTCCAGATCAGAACCCGCCCCCATACGAGTCAACCAGAATGAATTAAGTTTCCAAAATGATTGACCCCTTTGACATTCCAGGTCTAAGCTAAGTGTCAGTGGAGAATGGTCCGAGATTCCTCTTGTCTCATAACGCACAGACTTAATTCTTGGCAGCATATCTCATGTGAGCAGCGCCAGGTCAATCTGGGAGAACGTGAGATGAGAATACGAAAAACAGGAAAACTGCCTTGTAGTAGGGTTTTTCGTCCACCACGCATCGACCAAGCCCAACCAAGACACATAAGCCGAAAACCTGTTGCCGTGTGGCGAAGGACTCTTCGGAACTGTACCCCTTCTATCCAAATCCTGATCTAGAACATTATTGAAATCCCCAACACAGATTGTAGACATTCCCGGGAACAGGGCCATAAACTCCGCTACTTTCTTTAAAACTACAGAGGAATAAGGAGGCGGTATATATAATGCTAATAGTAAAAGTGATATATTATTAATCCTACATTTCAACAAGACATAGCAACCCCCTGAGTCGATCTGCACCGATTCCAATATAAAAGGGACCGATTTGCGGATCAGAATGGAGACCCCGCTAGAAGCGGACGTATGTGATGCATGGTAGGCCCAGCCCACCCACGATTTTTTAAGAGAGAGCAGTTTCCCACCTACCAGGTGTGTTTCCATAAGGCAAACTATATCCGCTCCATAATTTTTAAGTTGTCTCAGTACTATGGAACGTTTTATTTTAAAGTACGCAGGGGTGCTCCGGGAGGAAGCGCTCTGGTCGGCACACGGTGAGCCCGCTCTACTGCAAAGTGTGAGGTAAAGGCCTCCTGGCCATATGTTTCCAGCAACCACTTCTCCAAAAATTCCTCCGGATTCGAGCCCTCCTCTTTTTCCGGTAGCCCCACAAATCTGACGTTATTACGCTGAAGGCGCCCCTCCATATCTGACATCTTCTTATGCACCGTAGCCATCTGAGAATCCAAAGTAGCCACCTTTTCTTTTAGTGGAGATACCGTATCCTCAAGCGTAGAAGTACGTGTTTCCACCTCTCCCACTCTCTCACAAACTCTCTGTAAATCATGGTGGATTATAGATAGGTCAGACTGCACCAATTTTGTCAGCAAGCCTCTTCTCACTTGCAGCATCCAGTACTCTCTGCAAAGTAGCCGCAGAGGAGTCCTCTGGTATGTTATCAACAAGAGGGGAAGCAGGAGGAGAACCGACATCCTGGTCTTCACGAGGCGGCGGCTGCGGAGTCGACGAGCGAGAAAAATGCTCCAGCTTTGCAGCTGCAGCAGCATGATGAGTTTTCCCCATAATTGAGTTGATGAGGCAGTATAAAAATATATAAAGTGAATAAATAGCAGGAGCAGTACCAGCCTGTTTGTAACAGAGGAGGCCACAGATTCAATACACTGACCAGAAGACAAAATGGCCGCCAGCTGCACTTCCAGCGTTTAGGACTGATACCCAGGCAAGGAATCAGGACATCGGCAAGGGCATCCAGCAGGGGTTTGTTGTGTGGGTGACAGGGCCAGCTCTGAGAGAGCCGAACATGCAGGGCTGTGCTGTGTATAATAGCGCCGCGCGGGGACACGGAGCCCGCCGGCATCCCACGTAACCCGCCGCGACTACTGCACACTACAAGACGCTGCCTCTAATAAGGCTCAGGAGGCTGCCGCAAGCTCCCGGACCAGGCGCGACAGGTACACAAGGACCTCCGACTCTCCCTGCCTCTAACAGCTGGGGATCTTTCCCTTCCAACCCCCTGCAACATCCTAACAGTTGTTCATGAAATATACATTTTGTTGCTTGTAGGCTCTACGATCCATAACTCGAGAATGCATGATGCGATCTCCCCACCGATAGCACCAAAATACTGTAAAAAGAGTACGCATCAGTACGAAACCAAACACGACTTGTTTAGCATGTATAAAACCTTAGTTATCAAATATCTTTATTTCTCAGCATTTAAACTAACTGAACCAACTTAAATCATATACTTTAAAGCTTATTAAACCTTATGTGTGAATATGTAATGTGTGAGTATTCGGGCTTTGATATAAGGACGCTAGTTAACTTGGGGCAGATGTGTGCGCATAAAGCTAATAAAACAGCAGTTTCATACAAAGTCATATGCATTCGCTAATATGCGACTAGTTAACAGCGCAATTGTGCGTATTAATGTGTATGAGAAATGGTGAAAGATGCAATCGCATGGTGCTAATAGTATTATCGCCACATGTACTAAAATGTTTATCTAAAATGGCGCTTAGGCGGCCATTCGCAAAATGGCGTCTTGCGGCAAGTCGCAAGATGGCGTTGTCGCGATTAAATTTTAAACTGAACTTGTCTCAGCCAATTATTCAGCTTCGACAATAGGGATCCACAGGGAGATCATGGGGTAATGTGGTTGGAGAGATCCAGGCACCAAACAGTTAAAGCTTTCAGCTCCCAGGATGCCTCTGGTCCTCCCCCGTATATACCTCGTGCCCAGCCATAGGCCTTCAGTTGTTCGTTTGGTGCGGCAGGATTCAGACGCAACTTTAAAACAAGGGACTGCTCAGACAGTCCCAAGCTTTTATTTTATCCTCTATTTTATTTTCTATGTTTTTGGGTTGGCAGTACTGAGCGTCTGAATTAAGATGCATGTACTGTGACTCCGTCTACCTCCGCTGGGCCGCAATACCAGTAACAGGGCTGGTGATTTCGGTGGGTCACGGCTGAGCTTGCTAGCAGCGATGCTGGGACCTGGACTGCAACCGGACGCACGGAGATGTCAGGTAAGGCAATTCCTCTCTTACGGGGAATAGCGCGCAGCAGTCCTTACTTCCGGCGACGCACCGGAAGCTGCTGCAGTCAGGGCATGGAGCGTCCACGTCCTCACTAGACCGCCGGGGCCTTATCGTCTGATGCCGGGGATCGGCAGCAGATGCTTCTGCTGCTATGAGGCAGCGTACCCAGCTGGTTGATGCAGCTTAGGGGAGGTAAGCGCTCCCCCGGCAGCTCCTCCCCGACCCAGATCCATCAAAGGTTTTTGCAAATCTGGGTCGCTCCGCCTACCCTCCTCGTGTATATGAGACACTCACAGTCCACTATCAGTGCGCTGCTGTAGCTGTTGATCTCAGGAGGGTTTGGGTCAGTCTCCCTGTATACCTCTCCCTTGGATCAGGTATATAGTGCTCTATGGGCCTGATTCAGAGCCGCTCGTAAGCGGCCGCTCGTTCGCTCCGAGCGATGTTCGCACAACTGCGCATGCGCATGGGTTGTAATACGCATGCGCGAACCAGTCATTGCGGTCAGAAATTGTGTGCTCACAAAATAGCGAATGCCTGCTAATTTGAGTGACAGAATGAGGCGTTTGTGGGTGGTAACAGGGGAAGGTGCTTGAAAACGGGGAGTGGAGATCCGAACGCAGGCGTGCCAAAAGGTCAAAACGGGCGTTTTAAGGGTGTGCATAATTAACAAAGCAGCGTCATCGACCACGTCACTTGGTTGTTTCTTAGCCTGAACTGGTCGCATGATTGCGGTAGGAAAATCCAACCACAAGCACTGCGAGCAGTTCAGATGCCTTTCGATATACTCGATTAATCAAATAAATAGCGGAGGTGACGTAGGATGCGAGCGGCCAAGGGGCGTCTTTACAAAATAGCGAGCGCATATTTCGTTCGCTCGCTCAGACATAGAGGCGTCAACAGACCGCAAAGAGCAAGCGCTCAATTTAAATAGCCGGCCCCTTTTTCTAAACGAGTGAGCGCAAATAGCGTCCGGCTCTGAATCAGGCCCTATATTCTAACATTCCTTGTGTTTGGGTAGTTGATTCAGATTCTATTGCAACTATATTACATATGCATTGTATGTCACTGTTTACTAGCTGCTGTATTGATACTGTCTTTTATTTCTGACTGTCAATTATAACTATCCCTTTGGGGTGGGGGTGTTATCTGGGTAATTCACATTTACTTGTAGTTGTGTAGGCTGTCACATAGTATGGCATTTATTGCCTTTAATTTTGAATATGACAAAAGGTAAAGGGAAACAGGAGGTGGAGGTCCCTTTGCTGGTTTCATGTAAATCTTGTCTGTACAGTTTGTCCCCTCACGATATTTTAAAGGATGGTTTGCGTGTTCTCTGTTATAAAGAGCCACCTCACCAGTCCAGTTTACCTGCCTCTGAACAGAAACCGTCTTGGGTGTCCCCTCCTTGTCTTAGGTAATGAAGCTGTTTGTGGATCGTATGGCTACTCCCATGCTGCCTCCTTGTATAGGGTGTCCACAGCATGCCATGTTTGCACCTCCTATACATCCTTCCTGGAGGGATATTTACAGCCATTCTAGTCAGAGTATGGCACAGTCGACTGTTGAAAGCAGACCGGTAATTACTAAGGCGCCTAAATGCAAGTTATCTTTTTATCAGTCTGCTCAGCAT
Source organism: Taudactylus pleione (assembly GCA_031769625.1). Taxonomy (NCBI): domain Eukaryota; kingdom Metazoa; phylum Chordata; class Amphibia; order Anura; family Myobatrachidae; genus Taudactylus; species Taudactylus pleione. Next base: position 9,757,202 of record JAUIMM010000045.1, on the reverse strand, counting down.
ATGGATTCAGACGCATCATCAGAGGACTCAGATGATGCGCAGGGTTCTTCTCCAGGGTCTAGCTCAGGGGAGGATGACCAGCCGTCCACGATGGATATTCATTCTTTGGTAAGGGCAGATAAATCCTAGATATTCAGGATGATGAACCAGCCACTAGTAAAAAGGCTCCAGTGTTTTAACACCGAAAGGTGGCCAAAACGAAGTTTCCTAAATCCGAGCAGCTCACTGAGCTTATGGAAGAGGTATGGGGTAACCCGGATAAATAGTTTTATGTGAATAAAAGATTATCATTGTATGCTTTCCCAGCTTCTGAATGTACTAAGTGGGAGGTACCTTCTACTGTGGATGCTCACGTTACGCACTTAGGGCCTGATTCAGAGCCGCTCGCTGTTTGTGAGCGCTCGCTCTGAATCAGGGCGGGGACTTATTTTATTTTTTTTTCGGCCTCCAGGCCGCTCGCTAAGCTGTGAGTGACCACCCACGGCTTTTGCGAGCGGCCTTGCGATGGTCGTGATTTTCACGACCATTGGGTTTGCGAGGAGACCCTAATAGAGCAGGGAGTCCACTACTGACATGACGAGTGATGTCAGTAGGGCCGCCCACAAACGCCAGTTGTTCCTAAGGGACACCGCCTACAAAAAGGGGCGAGCTGTCAATCAACATTGACAGCCACCCTTTCTTGTAGCGAGAACTGTTGCGACGGAGCTGCCGTCGCAGTACGGGTCTCGCGCATGCACACGCCGGAGGCGGCGCATGCGCAGTCGGGGACCATCGACCTGCTTGCGAGCGCTGTGCGCTCGCGAGCGGGTCTGAATCAGGCCCTTAGTCAGAAATGCTACGTTGCCTATTCCGTCAGCATTGTCTCTTAAGGATTCTACAGACAGGAAAATTTAAACAAGTCTTAAAGCAATATTTTCATCATCTGGAGCTGTTACTCGTCCAGCTATGGCTGGAGCCTGGGTAGCCAAGCTGTTGAAGAATGGACGGGCACATTGGAAGACTCTCTACCAGATGCTACCAGAGAACAGATGATATACGGGAAGTGGCTTACTATTGAAAGAAGCTGAAGTAGATACTGGAATTTTAGCTTCTAAAGCATCAGCAGCTTCAGTAGTGGCACGCAGGGTCCTTTGGTTAAGATCCTGGAAAGCTGATACAGGACCAAAGGCGGCTCTGGAATCCTTACCTTTCTATGGAAATATACTTTGTGGAGCAGAGTTAGATAAGATAATAGCTACTCTGGAGGCTTCAAAGTCTGTCATGTTTCTGATTCAGAAACCGAATGGGTCTCATAGCCCTATTCTAAATCTAAAAACCCTCTACAGGTTTATCCATGTACCCAAGGTTACAATAAAATCTAAGCAGTTTTCTTTTCGGTCCTTCTAAGCCAGACGACAAACGCCTGATGGGGCGGGCCTCCTCCTGGGGGATCCCAGGGTGGGAGGCCGACTTCTTCAATTTGCGGATTACTGGCATCAAACAACAACAGATGCCTGGGTCCGAGAAGTGGTTTCTCATGGGTATACCCTCACTTTCCGGAGGCATCCTCCCCAAAATATTTTTTGCACATTCCTCCATCAGGTGCGGTCGAGGCCTTGGACGACAAACGCCTGATGGGGCGGACCTCCTCCTGGGGGATCCCAGGGTGGGAGGCCGACTTCTTCAATTTGCGGATTACTGGCATCAAACAACAACAGATGCCTGGGTCCGAGAAGTGGTTTCTCATGGGTATACCCTCACTTTCCGGAGGCATCCTCCCCAAAATATTTTTTGCACATTCCTCCATCAGGTGCGGTCGAGGCCTTGGCCCTTCAGGAGGCCATTCACTCCCTGCTGCAGGCAGGGGTAATAATCCCGGTTCCTGTGTTGTAACAAGGAAAGGGTTATTATTCCAATCTATTTTTGATTCAGAAACCGAATGGGTCTCATCGCCCTATTCTAAATCTAAAAACCCTCTACAGGTTTATCTATGTACCCAAGTTCCGTAGGGAAACTCTCTTGTCAATTATTTTGGCAATGGAGCCTGGGGATTTTTTGGTTTTCCTGGACATTCAGGATGCATTTCTGCATGTTCCTATTACGCCATCCCACCAACAATTTCTACGGTTTGCTGTCCTACAACAACATTACTAATTTCAGGCACTGTACTTTGGCCTATCAACAGCTCTTTACCAAGATAATGGCAGTCAGGACGGCCTATCTCAGGCATCAGGGAATCAGAACTCTACCATATCTGGACGATCTTCTGATTTTGGCGCAAACTCCAGTTGTTTTACAACACCATCTTCAACTGACCATAGCCTGCCTACAAAAGCACGGCTGGATCATCAATTGGAAGAAATACTCTTTCTCCACAATACAGCAGGTGGTACATCTGGGAGCACTTCTGGATTATCTGGTAGAAACACCCTTTGTACCTGAGGACAAGATTGCGGCCCTATCATTGAGAGTACGCAAACTGTTACGCAAGCGAAGGGTATCCATTCTACCAGCGATGCAGGTTCTGGTATCCACTTTCGACATGGTGGGGTATGCTCAGTTTCATTCCAGTCCTCTGCAATGATTGATTCTCACCAGGTGAAACGGACAGCTAATAAGGTCCTAGAGGATCCTTCTCACTCCAGAAGTTCGCCTCTCCCTCCTGTGGTGGATGAAAAAGGATCATCTGGACAAAAGGGCGCCCATTCTGGACTCCAAATTGGGTGCTTCTCCCCATGTGCGCCAGTCTTCACAGATGGGGGGCAGTGACATGTCATCACACCTTTCAGGGATGATGGACAAATCAGGAAAGTCATCTGCCAATAAACATTCTGGAGCTGTGAACAGTATACAAAGCACTTATCATGGCACAGGACTTGCTCCATAGCAGGCCAGTCCAGATCCAGTCAACAAAATGACTACAGTGGCCTATCTCAATCATCTGGGAGGCACACGAAGTCATGCAGCCATGAAGGAAGTGACAAGGGTTCTGATTTGGGTAGAATGTCATCTTCCGGCCACAATATTTATACCGGGAGTCCGCAATTGGGAAGCAGACTTCCTAAGTCATCAGGACATACACCCTGGAGAGTGGTCTCTCCATCCGGGAGTGTTTCAGCTCTTGGTGAACAAATAAGGTCTACCAGTCATAGACCTCATGGCATCACGTCACAACCACAAGGTCCCCAGGTATGGGTCAAGGTCCATAGGCCCATCAGCAGCACTCATGGACGCACTGGCAGTAAGATGGGACTTCAAGCTGGTGTATCTCTTTCCTCCAAATTCCCTCCTCCAAAGAGTCCTCAGGAATTCAAGCAGGAAGGTGGAAAAGTAATACTGGTGGGTCGGCTTGGCCCAGACGTCATTGGTTCATCGACATACAGAAATTATCCATAGACAATCCGTATCCTCTACCTCTATGGCAGGATCTGTTAACGCAGGGTCCCTGCCGGCATCCGGACGTACTTAGTCTGGCTTTGACGGTGTGGCTTTTGAATCTTCCATCTTAAGAGCCAAAGGTTTCTCCAGCTCTGTGATTCAAACGATGCTTAGGGCACAAAAGCCTGCCTCTGCCCGCATCTATTACAGGGTTTTTGCATTCTTTTGGTCAGTGGTGTTCCCACAGGAAGTTTGATCCTAAGGTGTTTAGGTTTTCCCGGGTACTGGCTTTTCTCCAGGCAGGTTTAGACCTTGGTCTTCGCCTGGCCACTTTGAGAGTGCATGTTTCTGCATTGTCAGTCTGGTTCCAGAGAAAGATTGCTTCATTACCACATGTTAGAATTTTTTCTCACGGAGGTCTGTGAGTTCAGCCTCCTTTTGTCCCACTGGTAGCACCGTGGGGTCTGTCTTTGGTTCTTAAGGGGCGACAAGCTCCCCAATTCGAACCTCTGGACTCTGTAGACTTTAAATGGTTGACAGCAAAGAAAATTTTTCTCCTCGCTCTCTCTTATGCACACAGATTCTCTGATTTGGCAGCGCTCTCTTGTTGCTCCCCAAAAATCCATAGCAACACATATCCTGCCACACATTTTGATGCCAGGCTTAGACTGAGTGACTAGTGAGGAGATGAGCATGTTTACATATGTACTGTTGTTCCACTTCTTTAAAACTCAGACTTCAAGTTAATAGAATAATATGCAGTGTGTATGGTCTACACAAGATAAAAAAAAAAAAGATATGATCACAATTCCTTAAAAAAAACCTGCCTCTCCCTGACTTTATACACGTGACTGTAAGATTAGTTTACAGGTTGTATGTATTATACCTTTAGAACCAGATTAAATGTGTATTTGTATATGCTATCATTTGCAGAGGTAATGTGTTCTTGACGGACAAGACTAACTGAAAGGCTTCTAACCACATATGTGGATTAAGTTTGTTTTGTGCATGACAGATAAAAGAAAAGTGTGGGTGTACACTAAACTCATAATGTGAGTTGCTGTGAGGGTACGGAGAGGTGTGTGAATTGCCTTCTCTTAATTAGTAGTGTGAGCAAGGAAACCCGTGAACATAAGTCAATATGCATGAGCATTAACGCTCTTCCCACACACTTGCTTCAATGGAGCCAGCATTGATTCCTGGCCAGATACAGGTATCTCCTAGGATAGAGGCACATGAGCTGAGTATCAGGAAATATACCAGAGCTGATGTGCACCCTTTCAGTTTGTTGCCAGGGCAACCACAATTTGCAGTATAGGATGCAGGAAGAACAAGACTAAGGAAGATTAAAAACAATACTTTTTTTTTTGTTGGTTCTTATTAAAATAAATAATTATCGTCTGGCTATGGTTGCCAGGTAATGGCTAACCAGCAAAGCTGTTACCATTTTCATTCGGAACAAACTCACTAGCGATTTCACTGGATTTCTTGCCTTTCTGGAGACGAGTTGAAAAAGCTACAGCAAAAAAAAAGAATTTTCCCTTTTAAAAACAAACTGAATGCGCAGCTATATAATCCCATCTACCAGAAGATTAGAAAGTAAATTTTATCTTCATTAGTTGAAAGTCTTTGGCTGTCAATTGCTGGCTATTCCCATCTTCACTTATGTTACTTCTGGGGATAACAGATAAATATCTGTGCCAATTAATTTAATTTAATGGCATTAATGTGCATTTATATTTTCTACCAATATCTCTATGAGCTGTCATGATTATTATTCTGGCAACACGGCTGGCATGGTGCTTAGCATTGGTGCCTCACAGCACTGAGATCTTGGGTTCGATTCCCACCCGGCCCTAACTGTGTAAAGTTTGTATATCCTCCTCGGGCTTGCATGGGTTTGATCCAAGTATTCCAAGTTGACTGGTTCTTGACAAAAAATTAACCCTTGCAAAAATGTGGTAGGGAATATATGGGCCGATGGCTTGCGTACAACTCTGATGATTGAAGATCTGCACAAACGCAGGATCTGTACTACACATGTGCAGATCTCATTCTGCAAGCTCGCAATGGCAAGACACGGCAGCCTAATTGACAGACTTTGGCCATTTGAGGAAGGAGCGGGAGTGGTGTGCAAACGTGTCTCAGATAATGGGGGCATGCTGAAGCCAGTGGCTACTTCCTTGTTCGCAGCTGCATAAAAGTAAGTAAACCTCATGTAGCAGCAGCAAAGAGAAAGACAGATCACTATTTGTAGGACTGAAGAATTAATAACTTTACATAAAGCACTTGATGAGCACTGGTGCAGAGCAGATTAGTGATCATAGCAGAAGCCTCATGCTCGGCCATATAATCATCTGATCGGGCCGATGATTGAACAATGTATTGCCATGACCGAACAGTAATTATCTGACTATCTGTCGGAGATCCAAAATTGTCCAGCATGTCCAATAGGTCGGCCACATCTGGCAGTGTATGCCGCAGCCGACCGCCAGACATTTCCCCCTGTTCCTTCACAGGGAAGGAACACAGACATCGTGGACATACACTGTGATAGAACACAGACATCGTGGACATACACTGTGATAGAACACAGACATCGTGGACATACACTGTGATAGAACACAGACATCGTGGACATACACTGTGATAGAACACAGACATCGTGGACATACACTGTGATAGAACACAGATATCGTGGACATACACTGTGATAGAACACAGACATCGTGGACATACACTGTGATAGAACACAGATACACTGTGATTTGTCCCACAGTGTATGGCCAGGATATCTGATGGGTTTCAGCTTGTCAGTTAAAATGTATACCCAGCTTTAGTTATACACAGAGAATGTCTGTAACTGCTCACAGAGGAATGAAGTGCTTATTACACGGAGAGTGCTTTGCAATGTGCAGCAATGTTGTTATGGAATTGCCACAATGTAGTAATTATGGAAATCATGAGGACCAAAACCACCAGAATTAAAGAGCTTTTGAAAGATGTAAAAAAATACACAATATTGTTCCCAGCACAGCAGCCTCAGTGTAGCACTTTGATACAGGTAATAACCAGATAAAGATTGTGTTCCACATTACTAAGGGTCTGATTCAGAGAGGCATGCAGTGCCTGTCACTACCGCAATTGCGTACGCAGCGGACTTGGGAAAATATGCTACAAGTGGCGATGCAACTAACGTACGTGCAATTCTGCATTGTTGAAATGCCATTTAAATAGAAAATTTTTGGTTTGTGAGGGAAAATAGGTTTCTAATTTCTGTCTTGGAACTGCTGTAATTGTCCAAAGATAAAAGCAAGGGAAGTAAAAGGATTCATAATTAAAAAGGATTATATTGTGCTTATACAAGGTTATTTTATGGTCACATTAATCCTACCATCACTTCTTATCCATATTTGCTCTGATAGTAACAACCAGTAGTTCAATAAAAATAAAGAAAAAAAAGGGCTCCCTTGTCTAGTAACATAATAGTAACATAATGGATCCTAGCTTTGTTCTGGGAGTCCTATGCAAGGAAAAAAAAAAGACCTAGAGTAGACCGGATGTATCAAAAAGGGGAGAGCGGTGTTAAGATTAGGTGCAAAAATCTTAAAGTTAATGTTTAACAGGGAAACGGGGTAAGTAGAAGATTCCAAAGAGGGAAAAGTTTTACCTTTCTTGGAGATTACCATAATTTTGGCCCTAGTAGCTGCTGGATCTAGTCACCTTTTGGGTTAAAATGAAACAATAAGGTGTGTTTATAGGGCAAAAATAAGCAGAAATACATTGTAATATAAGACCAGAAACCATCTGGATCAGTAGCAGAGGCCAATTTCATCGAGCAAAGGAAGGTTACTTTCTCTGCCTCCAATATTTTGGAATATAACTTAAAAACAAGCTTGGTAGTTTGCAGTGGCTACATGAATGCAAGTCTTCATCAATTACAGATTGTAGATTAGCTGTTGCAGTTTGTGAAGTATCAATGTTATAAAGCAGAGAATACAGCCAAAGAATAGAGCTAAGCTTCAGATTGAGACCTCTGGATTTTATTTTTTTTTTTCAAATATACACAAACAATCAGCGATAAAAATAATAAAGAAACATAGATCTATGCAATGGTTACAGATACGGTGGCAATAGACTATAGGAGACAAACTGAAGGAGCAGGTATCAACTACAAGCAGCCAATATAATAAACGGCAGATACTGTGAGAGACAAAGATACCATTGAATCACATCGCATATTGGTAACTAGAGGCCTGATTCAGAGGTGGATGCAATGCTGATGTTTGCGCAGTTGTCAGATGTTTTGATCACTGTGACCGAGTCGCACTAATAAGAATCTATCTAGCCCAGTGGTTCCCAAACTGGGTGCCGTAAACAAATGCTGATACTATAGGGCACCATGATTCAAAAAAGTTTTGGAACCACTGATAATATGAGATATGGTAAGAACTTACCCTTGTTATCTCTATTTCTACGAAGTCCATAGGGTTCCACAGGATACCTTGGGGGTATAGGTGTGACGTCAGTCGCAGGGCACCAAAGAGTTAAGCTTTCAGCCTCCCAGGATGCACTAGGTCCCCTTCCTATACCCCGCCCCCGAGCTAAGGCATTTCAGTTAGTTACCAAGCCATAGGCCGGAGGAGGAGAAGGAAGAGAGAGAACAAAGATCTGGACACATACAAGAATCACTTTCTCACCAGAGGGAGATGGAAAACCGGTGACCAGAGCAAAGCCCATCTGCAGCACAGGTGCGACAGGGCGGGAGTCCTGTGGAACCCTACGGACTTCGTAGAAATAGAGATAACAAGGGTAAGTTCTTACCATATCTCATATTTTCTACTTCAGGGTCCATAGGGTATCCACAGGATACCATGGGGATGTCCCAAAGCAGTATCCTTTAAGGGTGGGGAGGCTCCTGTGCAGAAAGGAGAATCCGCCGCCCGAAGGAAGCATCCTGAGAGGCGAAGGTGTCAAACCTGTAATACCTCACGAAGGTATGGACAGAGGACCACGTAGCAGCCTTGCAGATCTGGACTGCAGAGGCACCACGTCGAGCTGCCCACGAAGGACCCACAGACCTAGTGGAATGAGCCTTCAGAGAAGGAGGAACCGGTAGGCCTTCATGAAGATAAGCTTCAGAAATAGCCATACGGATCCAGGCTGCCAAAGTTTGCTTTGAAGCAGGCCAACCCTTTTTACGGAAGCCATAGAGGACAAACAAAGCGTCCGACTTCCTAAACGAAGAAGTGCGGTCAACATAAGTCCTTAAGGCCCGCACAACATCCAAAGAGGCCTCACCCATGGAAAGACCCGGTGAGTTAAAGGTCGGAACAACGATTTCCTCGTTAACATGAAACTGGGAAACAACTTTGGGAAGAAACTCGGGCCGAGTGCGGAGTACTGCCCTGTTCCCATGAAAAACGAAGAAAGGGGGTCTACAAGAAAGAGCCCCTAACTCAGAAACACGTCTGGCTGAAGCAATAGCCAGAAGGAAAACAGTCTTAGCTGTTAGCCATTTAAGATCCACTGATCCCAGTGGTTCAAACGGCGGTCCTTGGAGAGCCCTCAGGACCACAGCCAAATCCCAAGGCGCCACAGGTGGAACAAAGGGCGGCTGAATGCGGACAACACCTTGCATAAAGGTGCGCACATCCGGGATTGTAGCAATCCTACGGTGAAACCAGACAGACAGGGCCGAAACCTGTACCTTCAAAGAAGCAAGGCGAAGCCCATGATCTAGTCCCGCTTGCAGGAAGGCGAGAATCCGAGACAGACGAAACTCCCGCGGTGCATAACCTCTCGGTCGACACCACTGGAAGAACGTATGCCACACGCGATGGTATATCTTCGCGGAAGACGGTTTCCGAGCTCGCAACATGGTACGCACTACAGAGCTGGAAAACCCCCGGGACCTCAGCATGGCCACGCCGTCAAAGACAGCCGAGTCAGGTCCGGGTGACGACAAGGACCCTGAGACAGGAGGTCCGGTCGTAGCGGCAACCGCAGAGGACTGTCCACGGACAGACCCTGAAAGTCTGAGAACCAGTGCCGTCTGGGCCACGCGGGAGCTATCAACAGGAGCGTCCCTCCTTCCTGTTTGAATTTCCGGATTACCCGCGGAAGAAGGGAGACCGGAGGGAACAGGTATGCGAACCGGAACGTCCACCGGACGGACAGAGCATCCACCAGAGACGCCCCTTCGTCTCTTGTGCGAGACCCGTACACCGGCAACTTGTTGTTGTGCCGGGACGCCATGAGGTCGATCTCTGGAAGACCCCATCTGTCCACCAGCAGTTGAAAAACGTCAGGGTGCAGGGACCATTCCCCCGGATGAACGTCCTGGCGACTTAGAAAGTCCGCCTCCCAATTGAGCACTCCCGGGATGAAGACTGCTGATATGGCCGGAAGATTGCGCTCCGCCAAAGCCAGGATCCGAGACACCTCTACGAGAGCCGCCCGGCTTCGGGTTCCTCCTTGCCTGTTTATGTAGGCCACGGTGGTAGCGTTGTCCGACTGGACCTGTACCGGGTGACCCTGGAGAAACCGATGTGCCTGCTGGAGAGCATTGAAGATCGCACGGAGTTCCAAGATATTGATTGGAAGCTCCGCTTCTGTCGGCGTCCACCTGCCCTGGAACAGATGTGGACCCGAAACTGCTCCCCAGCCCCGAAGACTGGCGTCCGTTGTCAACAGGACCCAATTTGGAACCCAGAACAGACGTCCCTCGCTGAGGTGGGTCGTCTGTAACCACCAAGCAAGGGACAGGCGAACCTCCGGGGTGAACACAATCGTCTGGGACTTCAGACACTGAGGCAGCCCATTCCATTTTGACAGGATCAGGTGCTGCAGAGGTCTGGAGTGAAACTGGGCATATTCCACCATGTCGAACACCGACACCATGGAGCCCAGTAACCTCATCGCCGAGTGTAGAGACACCCGGCGGCTGTGCAGACAACTGCGCACCCTTGACTGTAAAGCAGAGATCTTTTCCTCCGTCACAAAGATCTTTTGCTGTCCCGAGTCCAATAAGGCTCCAAGATGCAGAATCCTCCGAGACGGATTAGAGTGGACTTCTGCCAGTTGATTAGCCAGCCGTGCCGTTGCAGCAGGGCAATGGTCAGGTCCAAGTGGCGTAACAGGAGCTCTGGAGATCCCGCCACCAATAACAGGTCGTCCAAGTACGGCAACATGCGGACTCCCTGCAGCCACAGAGAAGCCGCCATGACCGCCATCACCTTGGTGAAAATACGTGGTGCTGTCGCCAGGCCAAAAGGTAACGCCCAAAACTGGAAGTGGTCACTGCGGATTGCAAACCTGAGGAACTGTTGATGGCGCAAAAGAATAGGGACATGCAGGTAAGCGTCCTGTATGTCCAATGACACCATGTAGTCCCCAGGTTCCAGCGCCAGAATGATGGACCGTAGGGTCTCCATCCGAAACTTCGGTACCCGCAAAGACCTGTTGAGAGCTTTGAGGTTGAGAATCGGATGATACGACCCATTGGGTTTCTGTACCAAAAAAAGATTTGAATAGAAACCCTGGCCCCTCTGGGAGAATGGAACAGGCACTATAACTCCAGCCTGGAGCATAGTGTGCAATACCTTCCGCAGCTCCGTAGCCTTGTTCCGGTCTGATGGTAGACCCGTGGTGAAGAATCGAGCCGGGGGTCTGTGCCGGAAGGAGAGGGCGTACCCGTGGGAGACCACCTCGAGGACCCAAGTGTCTGTCGTAGTGACCGACCAACACTGGGCGAACTGCAGCAGGCGGCCTCCCACCCTGGGATCCCCCAAAGGGAGGCCCGGACCGTCAGGCCGCAGGCTTGTCATCTGGCTTGGGGGCCGGACGTCTGGTACTCCATGCCTGCTTCCGGGGCTTGACCGATTTCCTAGGGCCAGCCTGACGAGGAAACGACTGTGGTTTGGGCCTGCCCTGGGCCCTAGATGACTGAAAGGACGATGGTCCAGAACCAGAAGGAGCAGCGGCCGACGGGAGACAAGCCGATTTGGCTGCCGCCAGCGTGGCCACAATCTTATCCAGATCCGGACCGAAGAGAACTTCTCCGGTAAACGGCAACGCTTCCAGACCCTTCTTGGAATCTGCGTCCGCCTTCCAGGATCGCAGCCACAAGGTGCGACGAGCAGCTACCGCTGCTGAAGAAATTCTAGACACCAGAGTACTAATGTCTAGAGCCGCCTCGTTGATGTAGGTGGCCGAATCAAGGAGATTGCCAATCAACTCCGCCTGTTCGGCCGGACATGCGGAATCAAAAGAAGCCTCTAATGAATCCGCCCAGCGCTCCATCGCTCTGGCAACCCAGCAAATGGCCATAGCCGGCCGTGCTGCCCCCCCCGCAAGGGAATAAGCGGACTTCAGGCAGATTTCCACCTTGCGGTCCGTAGCATCCTTAAGGGAGGACATGGATGGCATTGGCAATGTGGCAGTACGGACAAGACGGGTCACGTGAGAATCCACCTGTGGAGGGGATTCCCACTTAGCAAAATAATTATCCGCGAACGGATAAGCCACCGCCAGGCGTCTCTGCGGCTGGTATCTTTTGCCAGGCTGTTTCCACGCCTCCTCTAAATGGTCCACCAACTGACCCGAAAGAGGAAAGACTGTGGCATCGCCCTTCACGTCTTTGAAAAAGGCATACTTAGACTTAGCCGCTGGGGGAACTTCGTCCTCAATCACCAAAGCTGTGCGGACCGCCCGAATAAGTCCAGGAATATATACTTTGGACTTAGCATCAGCGTCCTTAGTATGGAGAGGTTCCTGATCGTAAGGATCCAGAATCTCCCCATCATCAGACGTCCCTTCGTCATCCTCATAAGGAGCGGACAGAGACGCCACCGGCCGTTTATGAGGCCGCATCACAGACTCCCCTTGCAATACATCCGACAAGTGCTGTACAGAACTCGTCAGGGAGTTAACCCACGCTGGCTCCTGAGAAACCGGGAGCGGGGAAATAGGGAGACTGTGGGGTACCACCAATTGTCGTGGGAAACCCTGCATGGGTGACGACACCACAGACTGCTGGGACAAACCCATCGGAGTAAACGCGGGCTGCGGAGCTAACTGGCCCACTAAAGCTGTTAGCGCCTGAGCGAAACAAGCCCAGGGCGGCTCCTGTACCGGTGCTGTAACCGTAAGAGGCCGCGCCATGGACAAACACTGCCGGCAAAGGCCCTCCGCGCTACCCTCCCCCTCCGCTAACGGTACTTTACACGTGGTACACTGTAGCCGGAGGGGAAAATCACTTTCAGACATGATGGCACCACGTATGTGACCCCTCTCACCAATTATATATTAAATAGGCGAGAGACCACCCTGCAGCACGGCACCGCAAGGGCTTAGCAGAAAGAACAGGGACAGTAATAAAGCTGACAGTCTTGAGAAGAAAAGTTACAGGCAGCAGCGCTAGCACAGTCACATACAATGCAAAGAAAATCAATTCCTGCACTAACAGCGCTGATCACTCAACTACACAGACACAGGGCCTGGTAGGACACAGCGCTGCATACACAGACCTGACCACAGCGGAGGAGAGGTATGCGGGGGGACCCAGACCACGATGCTTCCAATGCCGGCTTCCAGCAGCGTTCACCATGCTTCTGAAAAGATGGCCGCCGAGGAGCAGAGAGAAGGCTGGCCTGGGGGAGGAGCGCTGACACAGGGCCAGTCAGCACAGTGCAGAGAGGGCTGTGTGCAGCGGGGGAGGCGCCGGCTGTGAGACAGGGAAGGCGCGCTCCCCTGGCATGCATTTAACCCCTGGGACGCCGCAGCGCTACCGCTCTGCTGCGGTCCGCTGTCCCAGGGAGTAGTGGAAGCGCAGGTTGGTCGCCTGGCTCCACGCTGCAGCCAGTCCCCAGGGAGCCCCCTGCCCCCGCTGCTTACCTCTGTCCCCCTTGAATCCGGCCATGGTCTGGAACATCTGGGTTCACCGCTAGCTGTGACCCCAGATGCCCACCAGCATCCCCGGATCAGTACCGGCGTTCTGGTACCGGCGGGGTGTAGGGAAGACAGCATGGACGTCAGGACTGACTGTCCATGCTGTTCATCCAGATGTGCAGCCACAGCTGCATGAAGAAAAAGTTTCAGGGGCTCTTCTAGCCCCCACTCCAACAGGTGCACCCGACTCCGGCCGGGCACCAAACTAAACTGAGATGCCTTGGCTCGGGGGCGGGGTATAGGAGGGGGACCTAGTGCATCCTGGGAGGCTGAAAGCTTAACTCCTTGGTGCCCTGCGACTGACGTCACACCTATACCCCCAAGGTATCCTGTGGATACCCTATGGACCCTGAAGTAGAAAGTATGATACTATTGATAGTATGGGATGCGGTGGCCAGGATGCCGACGCTTACATTACCAGCGCCGGAATAATGACACCGGTCAGAATCCCGGCGACAGCATCCCGACCGCCGGGATGCCGAAGGTTAGCAGCAGGGTTGGGAGGAGGGCTATGGTTAGGTTTAGGGGTTAGGGTTAGGCACAAGGTGGATGGTTAAGATTAGGTACTAAGGAGGGAGGGTCCGGTTTAGGGTGCGGGGAGGGGGGAGGTTAGGTTCAGGCACTACGGGGGAGGTTAGGGTTAGACACCAAAGAGGGAGGGTTAGGATAGGAAGAGGGGGATGGTTAGCATACCAACCAACAAGTGTCGTTATGTTAACCCTGTCGGGATCCCAGCATCGGGTTTCTAACTGCCCTGATCCCAACTGTCGGCATTTCATACCGATCCCGATAGCATAAATATCTCAGTCAAGAAGCCAGTCCGCTATGTAGTGAAAAAACACTTTCTGGAAGAAAGCTCACAGATCTGGAATACCTAAACCTCCACCTTTACTTCTGGCTTTTAATTTGGCCAACGCTATCCTAGGATTTTTGTCACACCAGACAAATTTTAAAAATGATTTGGAGATATGCGACAAGGCAGAGTTTGTAAGAGCTTAACTATATACTAACTAAATATACTAATTACTGCGGCTTCAGCACTATATTACTGAATGCCTATTAACAACAAGCTGGTGACGGATTTCTAACTGAACTGATCTAAGCTTGCTGGACTCTATTGTTCGCTACATGCTAAAGTAGGGATAGAACAAATAAGTTAGACTGGTCTAACAAGGACACTTTGCTTTTCCTATGGCCAGAAGGCAAGACCTGGGAAGCTGTGTATTAAACAGGGGAGGTAATGACCCTGCTTATAGTAAATGAAACATCTATAGGCTGACAATCAGGCTTACAAACCATCCTACTCCAGATATAGGCGCCTATGTATTAATTATCGCGCTACTGCCACGATTATTAACAATCCAACTCGCCGTGAATATTTTAATTTTTAATGAAAATATCCCAGCTATGTACTACCGGGAAATCGCAGAGACAGCGGTTGCGGTAACCGCTATCCCCGCGAGTTATATCCCTGGCATTTCGGTGAAGTCTTTCACTGAAGTGAAAGACTTCCCCAGGGGAAGTTGACACTGGGCATGCGCAGAGTGTCAACTTCCGGGACTGGCCGGGGGCTACAGGGGGAAGAGATTGAAAGATCTCTCTCCTGCCCCTGGAGCGCCCATAGGCAAACCGTAGTTTACACCAGCTTCGCTTTTTGGAGTTTAGTACATAGGGGTCAGATTCTAGTCCCCATTGATAATAATGGGGACTGAGATCTGAAGTGCTAATTAGCACTTTGCAGGAGATTTTTTCAAAATATCCTGCATTGTGCCATTAGTACATAAGATCGATACATAAAATTATGCAGAAACTGCAGTTTCTGCATAATTTTATGTAAAAAATGGCTTAATGCATAGGCCCGATAGATAGATAGATAGATAGATAGATAGATAGATAGATAGATAGATAGATAGATAGATAGATAGATAGATATACATTTATTCTACTTTTTTTAATAGTACTAACAATGCTGGAATATTAGTAAACATTTAATGCGGGCATACTTTATTGTTTGCTGTCTGTATGAACACATAATATTGTTTAATGCTTGTTTGTCCTACTGGTATTGATTATCTTGGTATACGTGTCTTACCATTTTCTTATTAATATTCTATGTGATATTCTGCAAATTTAATACATTTTATATTCAGAAACTCAATAGCATCGCTCTTAATTTTTACTTTGGCAAATGTATTTTGGCTGAGTGCTGTGCTTGGATTGATAATTTGCTATTTTGCAAAGCGTTCTTTCTTTTTTTGTCTATGTACATAGGCCCTGATTCAGAGCCGCTCGTAAGCGGCCGCTCGTTCGTTCTGACCGATGTTCGCACATCTGCGCATGCGTACGGATTTTTATACGCATGCGCGAACCAGTCAGTGCGGCCGAAAATCGTTTGTTCGCTATATAGCGAATGCCTGCTATTTTGAGTGACAGAAGGAGGCGTATGTGGGTGGTAACAGGGGAAGGTGCTTTAAAACGGGGGTGTGGAATTCGAACGCAGGCGTGCTTAAAGGTCAAAACGGGCGTTTTAAGGGAGTGCATAATTAATACAGCAGCGTCATTGACCACGTCACTTGGTTTTTTTCTACTCAGAACTGCTCGCAAAATAGCGGTTGAAAAAACCAGCCACAAGAATAGCGAGCAGTTCATACGCTGTTCGATGTACTCGATTAATCTAATAAATAGCGGACATGACGTATGGTGCGAGCGGCAAGGGGGCGTATTTTTCAAAATTACAACCGCAAGTTTTGCTCGCTCGTTCAGACTTAGAGGCGTGAACAGACTGCAATTAGCGAACGGTTCGTTGAATAGCCACCCCTTGTTTTAGAACGAACGACCGCAAATAGCGAGCAGCTCTGAATGAGGGCCATAGTTTGTAAGCCGAACACAGAGCATCTGTATAACATAAGATAGTTTGGGGAAAAGTATAGACTTAGCTACTGCAATTCTCCCCAAGAAGGAGAGAGGAAGAAATTTCCAATCTTCACTTAGTTTTGTGACGGAATCAGTAAGAGTGAAATTGGATGGCGAAAGTACAGGAAAGATATCATTACAGGACACCTGTGTGGAAGAGTTAGTGTATAATGTAATGTAATATAGTTATGAAAGAGTATGGAAAATCAAAGCGTTTTAATATATGATAAAGATGGCACCAAGTGACCTAGTAAAATACCTTTTCGGCATCGTAATACAAGATCAATTTGGAAGACAAATCCCCTAAGCTTGTCAAACAATGGACTGTGCTCTCTGTATACTTACTATTAAATGTCTGCACCACACAGATGTGTTCCCATAAACCTACGCCAGGTACAGTGCGACTCGGCTTGCGTCAAGCGGTGCCCAAAAATGCATCTTAATCAGAAACTAATATGACAAACTGCTTAACGACACTGCGCTGATAAATTTGACATGCAACACTTGTATATATGTGTGTGACTGAATCTGCATACTAAGTTGCTGCATCGTAGCATATACAAGCGTCACATATCAAATGAATCAGTCTCATGAAGCGGTTTGTCGGATCTGATTGCGGTCAGTGAGATCTCAACCTGCTTTAGTCAAAACTTTCCATATGGCCAAATCAAAAGAAGTAGAGAGCAATTTATGATCAAGTATATAATTAGGGTAGGACAAATTCTGGGGAAAGCAGCTGTGAGACTATCAGGACCTGGATCTTTAGCAGGTTTCAAATGCTTTATTGATAATCTGACCTCTTGCCCAGTTATAGGTGTCACCAATGAAGACCCCAGCTCAACTAGGTAAACCATACCAAAAACTTGTCTCACCAGGACTGCTGTGAGTAAACGTTAGCATAAAAAGATCTCATTACTTCTGCAGTCTGCGCAGTAGAGGTAGTAACTGTGTCATCTGGGAACATTTTGGGTGAACCTCCATAGGGGACCCGAGATCCTCACAGTAAATTGGTTAATAGGCATCATGTTTTATGAAAACAGTAGTCTTTCTGATAGGAGTACTGATTGCTCATTTGGGTGAGCAGGCCATCAAAATAGGTTTTAGACTGCTGATAGCTGGTTCCAGAAACCGAAGATTGGGAGTGTTTCAAAACTCGATAAGCATCAGTAGGAGCCTTCTGGGCAATAACAATTATTCAACAATTTATTTTGTATAAGAAATTATTGTTTTGCATACCACAGCCTTAGAGGCATGCCAAAATAATGGAGGATTCTCTTCCTCTTGAGACAAATTGTTAAGATGATATTCCTTGTCTCTAATGAGGCCCAAATGAAAGTGTCTTATACCAAAAACAGATACTTCTGATGGGGAGGTAAAGCGGGCAAACTATTATTATATATGGTTCGCCAACAAGCCAAAAGACGGTATATCCCAAGATTAAAACACTCAGGAACTTATTTCACTTATCAGTCAGATATAACCTCTCAATTCCACTCATATTTCTCTACACTCTATAAAACCACCCCAGACTCTCCTCAATTATCAAATTTCCTTACTCGTGGAAGCAAATCTTCCTAAATTAGAAAGTTCACAGAGAGACTAATGGAAGCCGATATAACAGCAGTAGAAATTCACCAAGCCGTTGGGGCCCTAAAGCTTGACAAATCTCCAGATCCAGACGGTTTTAGTGGCGAATATTATAAACTCCTCCGTAAAGAATTAACCCCAACCCTTACCTCTCTTTCAACTTATTCTAAAAGGACAGGCACAATACACAAATTTCAATGAAGCCCACACCATATTATTACCCAAACCTAATAAAGACGAGGAACTAGTAGAATCATACCGCCTTATCACACTCTTAAATCAAGACTTTAAACTTCTAGCAAAAATCATTGCCTCCCGCTTACAAACATTAATGCCTACTCTCCTAACACAGCACCAGTTAGGTTTCACCAGCACACATCACTCAGTATCAGGCTAAATCTACACAAAACGTACTACTGACCCTTGATGCGGAAAAGGCGTTCGACAAAATAGCTTGGTCACATCTTTATCGTGTACTAGAAGAAAGAGAATTTGGTCCCCACTTTATTAACCTCATCCGATTCTTTTACACCAGCCCCAAAACCAAACTAATTATCAATGACTCGATAAGTACACCAGTTGGGTTGGCTAGGGGTAAACGGCAGGGATGTCCAAAGTCCCCCCTTCTGTTCAACCTAGCCCTAGATCCTTTAATACGCATACTTCAATCCTTAAATAGTTTCAGGGGTATCTCTATAGGTTCCAGTTCTCTTAAGATTTTAGCCTTTGCGGATGACCTACTGCTTTTCTTTTCCAATCCCCAAGAGACCATGCAGGAAGTACTTTCTAAGATTTCTCAGTTTGGGTTGATTTCATGTTTCACAATCAATGTTCAAAATTCACTAGCTATGACACTTTCTCAAGAACTATGTCCCCGTTGGGCTAATAATCTCAACCTTACAAGTACCCCCTCTTATATCCCGTATCTAGGGATTCAATTACCAAAAAACATATCCCTTTTATATTCACTTAATATAACTAAGATAATATCTAAAATCACACTAGAACTACAAAACTGTCAAAATCTACAACTCTCTTTTCTGGGGTGAGCCCAGCTCATAAAAATGATAACTTTTCCAAAACTTCTCTATCCCCTACAAGTCCTGCCCCTAGTAATATCCAATAAAGATGAACACATTTTAAATGCAGCTTTTCGTAGATTCATATGGAATGGTAATAAACCAAGAATTAGTCTTAAAATTCTCCAAAAAAATAAAAAGGAGGGAGGTATACATTTTCCACATATTACCTTCTATAACCAGGCAGCCATATGCCGTTACATCAAAGATTGGATCAACTCTACCAATCATTATGCTAACTCAGAGCTAGAACAACAGCTCATACACATCTAGTGACATATCTACATATGGCAAAAAAAAAGGCAGTCCTCCTGCACTTCTGGACAACCCAATATTAACCTCCACAAGATCAACATGGTTTAAATTGAGAAAATCCTGGAATCTAAACCAGTATTTGTCCCTCTTTCTCTCACTATGGGGTAACCCAGCCTTTCAAAATGGTCAAGCCAATTACCCCTTCCGCTCTTGGTCAAAAGCAGGACTCTCCTCAATTAGATGCATAGTAAATACCTCTCTGCACACAACATTACATTTTTCACAAGCGGTAGAAAAATGTGACTTCCTAAAACTCCATTCCTTCGCCTTTTTCAATCTAAACATTATGTTGACAAAGTTCTGAACAATCTCTCACCAAATGACTGGAACAACTTAATAGATTCGGACTTCACCCGACCTAACCACATCCCCAGATTGATTTCTTCTTTTTATTCTCTTGTACGTGCACCCTCTTTCTCCCGTGAACATCGCACAGGTATAACGGTATGGCAGGAACAATTCCCACATCTCCAAATATCTGACATATTAAACACTCTCTCATACTCACTAAATACCTTATCAGCGACCACATACAGAGAAATGATGTATAAAATATTTTATAGGGGTTACTTATCCCCATCCCGCGCACATACAATTGGTCTGGCTAACTCTTCTTCTTGTCCCAAATGCAACACCTCTCCTGCCACCTTGTTTCACTGTGTCTGGGGCTGTGACCAGATTTAACAATTCTGGGTGCAAATTGAACACTTTGTATCTTCAAGTATCACCCAAACATTTACATTGACCCCAGAATGGGCTGTACTGGGGTTTCTTGATCCCTGTGCTTGCTTAACACTGGGTAGACGGAAGGTCATTACCATAATATCCAATGTAGCCCGAAAGAGTATCCTGCAGCAATGGCTCTCTCCTCACCCTCCTTCTCTTAGTATGTTTAAAGACAAACTCTTCTTTATATTTAAAATGGACTGGTGGAAGCCTCCCTCCAAAAGGAGCTTTGCATAAAGAAATTCTTTGAAACCTGTGAACAATATATCTATTCACAACCTAACAACATCAAAAACCTCATACTTACATGTTTCCAACCCACGAAATGGCTACAACCTCAATTAGCTTCCGATAACCACACACCCCAAGCGTGAAGTACGACATATGATTCATGACTCCATATTATCATACATCATAGATGATCCCTTGTCCTGGGTCCGCCGCATCACCTTGACCTGCTCCCCGTCCCTCCCCTCACACCCCTCCTGGCTATTTCTCCAATAACCTACCCTATCTTAATCTCCCCTTCTTCTTCCTTTCTCACAAAGTTTTTTTTTATCTTCAAATAAGACAAATAATTGACTCTTTAAGCTTATTCTCTCTTTAATGATGAATCTTTGTGTCTATGTTATGTTTAACAATGAAAATTACAAAATTGATGACACAGCTTAAAAATCTTCCATGTTTATTCATGAGGAATCTGTATTACGTCATGGACTTTTTTCTTCTGGATGCTATGACGACATAAAGCAAAATAAGAGACAACTAAATACAATTATATTATTGTTTGCTGGCATCTTAAATACACTATGATTATAACTCCTGTAACTGTAATACTATGTTTAATCTACCTCCATACCATATGGAATGTCTTGTATTTTATAATCCCTCATGATTGTAAACTTTTCTTTGTCTCAATAAAAAAATATTGATATAAAAAAAAAAAAAAAGATGATATTCCTTCAATGCTGCTTCCTCTTTATTACTAAATTTGAGAGATTGGGATAGAGGTGACGGAGATTGCCAATGTATATACACACCAATGAAATGGGAAACCCAAATACTGTAAAGCACATGATCCAATAAACATAAAAGTAAAATTTTCACTTCAGATATCTGTGGCATTAATGAAATGGAGGCCAAACATTTTGTTTATTTTAGATAGTGGGGGAGATGTATGAAGTTCAGAAGTGGTATCAGTGCACGTTATGTGCGCTGATACCGCTTCTCTCCGATGTACAGTATGTTTGGGGGTTGAGCGGTAAATGACAGGGGCGCATAGGCGCTACTATCTACAAGATAGCAACGCAGATAGCCTGGGCCATGTATGAACGGTCAGATCGCCTGACTGTTCAGCCCGCTGTAGCTATCGACAGCTACAGTCTGGCGCTACCCTATCCCCACAGCAGGGACAGCAATGTCCCTGTGCGGCGGCTGCCGGCTCCAGGCTGCACGAGGGGATCCCGCGATACTTGACAGATCCATTGCATGCTCAGTGGAGTCAGCCAGGACTGAGACACAGTGCATCAGCACTAGGCTGATTCGCTGCGGTCTCTAGCGGGTAGCGCCGGAGGGGTGGGATTTATCGCTCCCCCGCTCTGGCTGATGAGATGTTTATACATCTTATCGGTAGTGCTTTGTCTCGGTAAAGAGGCGTAGCAGGAAACTATATAGTGGCACGTTATGTGCCGCTATAATACACCTACCCCCAGATCTCTAACAGTTGTAATCTATGAATAAAGAGAGGAACTCCCAAGTTAGGGGGCTTATTAGCACTCCTGGGTGGGTTTAGATTATCCATCTGTAAGGAAGAAATGAGAGAAAAAATCCCCTCATACTAAAAGGGAAACACTAGAGTATGACTTAAGGAGGGCAAACAGCTTTTGAAAAACATTTTTTAGAGTATTTATTAGAAGCATATAAATTACATAAAACTAATCTATTCTGCGCTACTAATTAAATATCGATTACCGTGGTCAGCAACAAAAGAATGTACCTCTAACTGAAAGTGAAATTTACCTAAAACTACCAGTCCCCTTGCTTTGAAAGTACAGGTATAGAGAGTGAAAGTAACATCGTTCCTTTTCAACGTGTTTCATTTAAGAATTTCCTGTGGACAAAATGGGTCTTTTGCAAGAAAGCTATGTCTATTTAATTTTGTTTAGATGCATTCATATTTTATTTCATTTTTGAGGGGAATTAATGCCACTGACATTCCGTGAGCCTATTTTAACTTTGATAATTTAACCAAAAGATATATGACAGGTGAAGGTGTGATCTCGTATTTGCAACAAAAGTATAGGAATATAAACAATGGGGGGAGGAAGGGCAGCACACAGGGAAAGACACACAGAAAAGGAAATTTACATAAACAGTAACAAAATTAAAAAGTAAAAACATAATTTAAAAAAAAAAATCAGCACAAACGAGGGAATAGCAAAGCTGTCCTGAAAATGTTATAACAACGACTTTCATCAACATTGAGTAGTTATTAGGCATTCAGAAAACTGTTAGAGAAACTGAACTCATAACTAATCACAGCCTTGTAGATTAGATAGACCATTGATAGGGTATAACTAAGGAGACAAAGCATAAGTCATAAAGAACGAAAGGTCAGAACCAATCTAAAGATTCTATTAATAATGAAATCACATGTGAAAGAACTTGCGAGGTTCTTGGCGCCTCAGAAATGAAGACCACAATTGAGCCATCAGATCTGGGAAATGATCAGGTCATCGCAGAGTCATCCCCATGGGCAAACTTAGCATCTTCCTACCGCAATTACGCTTCAGTGTCAGCTGGCTGGGTGAAGTCCACAAACAAGTCGCCATTATAAATGCGCAATCTTTTCGGGTACAATAATGTAAATTTGGCAGCCATGACTGATCAGTTGAGAACAAAGGGAAGAGAATGCTTTACTACCTTTGGCAAGTTCTGCAGACTAATCTTGAAACATATACATTTTATTTCCATTCCACTGCCGATGGAGCTGCTTGTGTGAAGCTACCCTGGAAGGAAAAGAGTGTCTGTCGCATTTTGGAGCAAAGTAAAGTAAGATGCTGGTTGAGATGGGCCTGAAATAGAACTACTGGAAAGCTGAAAGCTCTCTTATTTTTTTTTCCTAGCAACAGAAAGACTTTTACATTTTCCTTTTATTGTAACTTTGCAGACTTTCGAAACCACTGAAGCAGTAATACCTGGGGATGTGTTACGGTTGAGAAGTGAGTTGTCTAATTGCCACAATGCAGTCTAGGAAGATTGTCAAGATCTAATTTCATCAGGGTGGTCTGTCCAGGTAAATATACGGGATACATTCAGTGTCCCGGCACAGGGGATGCCGGCGCTGAGAATACCGGCACCGTGATCCCGACACCTGTCAGAATCCCGGCGCATAGCACAGCCTCAATCAGTTTTGAGAAAATGTGAAAGTCTAAAAAGACAGTCAATGCGTGGGCAAACTTTGTGTGTGGGTGGGTAGGTGGGAGAAAGTCCCACCTTATCTATATAAATAAGGTATTTTTCTCATTTAGTCTGCAGTTTTTTATCGGTTACTATGGTACAATATAAAGGCAAAATATTTTAACTTTTACACTAATGTAAGCAGCTTGAAATACAAATGCATAGCTCTGTATGCTCAGCAAAGCATTATATTTTTATCCAACAATGGCAAGTATTTTTATTTTTCTAAACCTGTGCAATTATATACTGTGCTCTGAGAGAAGACAGGAGCAGAATATACAGTATTCTAGTCAATTGCTATAGGATATCATTTGGCTTGGTGTACTTGTGTTTTATCATATACATGATAATGATTATGGTTTTATAATTATATAACTCTGCCCAATGCCTACAATACAAGCAGCTGTTTCTGTGAAAATGAAGATGCTTTAGCATCCCTCCTAACACATCTTGCCATTTTATATGATGTAAGGGTGCTCGGTATAATCAGCTACCGAAAAAATGTAAAAATGCCTCATTAAATCCCTTCCAGTTTTCAGCAATGCTTAATCAACTTCAGAAAATGCACTGAGAAATAGAAAGAATTATAATTTGCTGGTTATGCAATCACTGTGAGACAAGGCTGCAATGACATGCCGTGGTAAAGGAAGTGGATGATTTGCATGATGGAACCATGTCGATTTTCCAAACCTTAAAAGCTCGAAAAAGCAAACAGAAAACTAATGCTGCATGCTATTATTTCATTTTATCTATATATGGTTATAAAAGGAAATTGAAATTGCCATATTTGAAAATATAAAAAGCCAACTGATTATTACACCAAACCAACTTTGCCATATGCAAAACAATGTTTATAATGATACTATATTTATAAGAAAAACTGCAAAGAGCAAACATTCTCAATATAAAACATACATACACAAGAATAACCCCCTCAATAAATCAAGTCCTACTAGGTACAGCACAGGCAACTTAAAGCAAGCCAAGTGTGAAAATACTAATTTTTAAAGTAAAATATTTTGTAAGGTTAATTAATGTCCAATTATGCAAATTATGCAACGTCTGCGATAAAAGGCAAAGGTGGTCTATGGGAAATGTAGGTTTTCTGATATGGGTGGAGAAGTAGGAATAAATAAATTCATAAACAAAAAACTAGAAAATATTAATTTTATTCCTAAAGAAACAGTTATTAACATTTCCTGCATTACATGTGGCATTGCTTACTTGCATGACATAAGTGAACAAGTGATTCCAACCAATTCCATACTAGTGATGTCATACCAAGGGCCTGGAGGATTATAATAACTTACTATGCCTTTCACTATCATGTCTAATGTGTGGGTGAAACTTCAGCTGTTTGTCATTACACATCCTACACAAGAATCTGTAAGGATGGGCAGGAGGAACAGGCAATAACAAGTACCAACTAATACCTAGAAGCAAATAATTACAAAACAAATACAAATAATACTGAAATACCTTAGAGACTTCTAAATTGAATAGATAAAATGTTTTTTACACTCCATTGGTTAACCCCTTTACTGCTAAAGATGGGTGGGACTCGTCCTGGGAAATGCACAGGTTCAAATGGAGGACTAAACTTAACTAAAAAGGCCAATACTTATAGTTACTGTTGCTCAGACCTGAGAAGGTCCCGCACAATGCAGTAAATTGAAGTGAGCATAATAAAAGTTCTCTATGTTCCATATCCTGACACACAGATTCAGGGGTAACCTTATTTGAGTCCCACTCTTTCAAATCATGTGATTATATTTGATTTGAGAACACCCTGTACTTCAGAAATCATTAATCATTAAGAAGTCCAGAGATGGGGGAATATAATTCCCCATCCTGGCTTGAATAAACTCAGTGGCAGCCTCATTTGAAAAAGAAGAGCCCCCTCTTTTAAATGATCCCCTTAGCAGTTATCGTGTGCATAACCATACAATATCAACCTGCACTGTAGAAATACTATTATAGCTGACAAAAAGCACTTAATATGCATGATAAGCCCGTTTCGCACCTACACACTCAGAGGCACCCTAGTTTGAAGCAAGGGAGTCCCCCACTTTAATGGCTATTTTCAATATATTGGCTTTGTCATGAGAGAAGAAATTGCCAAATTAGTGCTAATTTTGGAAAACTGAAAATCTTCAGATGAAAAAAAAATAGAGTTATGGTAGACTTACCAAGTTAACTCCTTTTCTTCAAGATCCATAGCGTCCACAGAGATACCATGGGGATATTATGGTTGGAGAGATCCAGGCACCAGACAGTCAAAGCTTCAGCTCCCAGGATGCCTCGGGTCCTCCTCTATATGCACCCCGCCCCTAGCCTTCAGTTTAGTTAACAAGCCTCAAGGTAGAACCAGGAAAGATGAGAAGGAAGAGCAATCGTACACCAGAAAAACTCTTACCGAAAGACTGAAAGAAAAAACTATCCATGCAGCCAGGTGCGTCAGGGTGATTGTCCTGTGGACCTCGAAAAAAAGGAGTTCTCTAGGCAGGTCTACCATAACTCTAATTTTCTTCTTCAGGATCTATAGGGATCCACAGGGATTTCATTGGGATGTCCTAAAACAGTTCCCCTAGGATGGGGGACACTCCTGAGCAGAAAGGAGAACTCATCGCCCAAAGGAAGCATCCTGAGAGGCAAAAGTATCAAAGGCATAGAACCTAAGAAAAGTGTGGACAGAAGACCACATGGCTGCCTTGCACAATTGTTCAGCAGAGGCACCACGACTAAATGCCCACTATGGCCCTATAGACCTAGTAGAATGTGCCATCACTGTGCTTGGGACAGGGAGATCAGCCTGTGTGTACACCTGAGAGATAGTCATGCGTAGCCATCTCGCCAGAGTCTGCTTATTAGCTGGCCATCCCCGTTTGTGAAAACCATATAATACAAAAAAGAGAATCTGATTTTCTAACAGAGTTTGTGTGCTCCACATAGATACAGAGAGCACAAACTACATCCAGGGAGGCTTCACCTACAGAAAGATCTGGAGCCTGAAAGGCTGAAACTACAATTTCTTAATTTACATGAAAACGGGACACTACCTAAGGAAGGTAACCCTCCTTTGTACAAAGAACAGTTTTATCCTGGTGAAAATTACAAATAGAGAGCGACAAGAAAGCGCTGCCAAATCAGAGACTCTGCGAGCAGAAGAGATAGCAAGAAGAAAAAGTGTCTTCGCTGTCAACCACTTCAAATCTACAGTCTAGAGGTTCAAATGAGGAAGCTTGTAGCCCCTTAACAACCAAAGACAAATAACACAGTGCTACCGGTGGAACAAAAGAAGAAAAAAATTGGAAAAAAATTCTAACATCTGCTAATGAGGCAATCTTCTTCTGGAACCAGACTGCACTCTCAAAGTGGGCAGGCGGAGACCGCTGTCTAACCCCGCCTGAAGAAAAGCCAGTACCCTGAAAATCCTGAACACCTTAGGATCATGCTTCCTATGGGAGCACCAAAAGAATGCCAAACTCTGTAATAGATGTGGGCAGAGGCAGGCTTCCGTGCCCTAAGCAACGTTTGAATTACAGAACTAGAAAAACCTTTTGCTCTTAGGATGGAAGATTCAAGAGCCAAGTCATCAAAGCCAGACTAGGTAAATCCGGATGCCGGGCAGGGACCCTGCGTTAGCAGATCCTACCATAGAGGAAGAGGATACTGACTGTCTATGGATAGATTCTATATATCGGTGAACCAATGACATCTGGACCAAGCCGGAGCCACCAGTATTATTGTTCTGCCTTTCTGTTTGAACTCTTGGAAGTAGAGAAATCGGAAGGAAAGAGATACGCCAGATTGAAGTCCCATCTTACTGCCAGTGCATCCACGAAGGCTGCTGATGGGTCTCTGGACCTGTACCTGGGGAACTTGTGGTTGTGACGCCATGAAATCTCTCTCTGGTAGACCCCATTTGTTTACTAGGAGCTGAAACACTCCCGGATGGAGAGTCCACTTTCCGGTGTGTATGTCCTGGCGACTTAGGAAGTCTGCTTCCCAATTGAGTACTCCCGGTATGAATATTGCCGAAATGTCCGGGAGAGGATGTTCTGCCCAAATCAGAACCTTTGTCACTTCTTTCATGGCTGCGGAACTTCATGTGCCTCCCTGATGATTGAAGTAGGCCACTGTAGTCACATTGTCAGACTGAATTTGGACCGGCCTGCCCTGGAGCAGGTCCTGTGCCATGATAAGTGCCTTGTACACTGCTCGCAGTTCCAGAATGTTTATTGGCAGATAAATTTCCTGATTTGTGCATCTTCCCCGAAAGGTGTGATGACCTGTCACTGCCCCCCATCCGCGAAGACTGGCGTCTGTGGCGTGAAGCACTCAATTTGGAATCCAGAATGGGCACCCTTTGTTCAGATGATCCCTTCTCAGCCACCACAGGAGAGAGTGACAAACCTCTGGACTGAGAACGAACCTCTGAGACATTATTAGATGATACTGTCCGTTCAGCTTGGAGAGAATCAACTTTTGCAGAGGCCTGGAATGGAACTGAGCATACCTCTCCATGTCAAAGGTGGATCTCATCGATCCCGGGACCTGCATTGCAAACAGAATGGATACCCTTCGCTTGCGTAGCAGCTGGCGCATTCGTAATGACAGCGTCACTATTTTATCCTCTGGCAGAAACACAGTTTGTGCCCAAGATTCCAGCAACGCTCCCAGATGTACTCAGTGGCGGAACAGGAGAGTGGAGGGCCCAGGTGCAAAAATATGCTATGGGCCCGCCACCTCCACCCCACCAAGCAAAAGAAAAACTGTGGACACAGGAGATTACAAATGTCATTAATCCATATTTTTATTAGCACTGTATTATTTTCCACCATTTTAGTGGTGTCACCCTACCCCACCCCCCCGGGTCCTCCTCCCTTATCAAACCATACGGAGGGCCTGATTGCTATTGAGATCGCAGCATGCAGGTCTGCCTGCATAGAGACGCCCACTATCACTTTCGCACATCGGTAACACCTTGCAGGCCTGTGTATACATCGAGAACATCCAGTAACATTGGTCCCTTACACACGATTACAACAGGTCTGACCCTACTCATAAATTGGAAACCTCATCACACGCAGTGAGTACACAAGCTGCGTATGCCGTCGCAGTGGCTAATTTATGCAATGGCTTTCAAACGGATAGGCACACCTTAGTTTTTCCCAACCACTCCCCCGCAGGGATGGGGGGGTTCCGCTAGCCGGCGTCAGTGCATGGATGGAGGCACTCATTTGAAATGTGGATAGTTGGAAATAGGGGCCTTATAGAGCTTCCCTATTTTATGAAAAATAGTAAAAAATGGGTTTTGTAGCAAGACTCAGTGCAGATACTGTCCCCTATTGTTAGTGTACAAAATACTTGTGGATCAAATCTTAGCAGATTAGGCAATAAAATAATAATTGTAATTTATTCAAATATGCGAGTGTCAAGGCCGGCTTCAGGGCTGTAAGGCAATGCGGCCGCTCGTGGGCACCACCCGATAGGGGGACCATTAACCAGTGCTGACCACCAGCTGTAAGACCCGACCCAGCTCAAGCCAGGCTTGTAGATAGGAGTCACCAACATGGTGGTATAGGGGGAGAGAGACAGTGACACGGGCTAGCTACACCTCCACTAAGAGTGGGGACGCAGGGCGGATGCAGTCGCGTTCTGGCCATGCGGCTCGATGTATGATGTCGGAGTCTATAAAGACTGAAGTTCCCAGCGTCCAAAAGGAGGAGGCACTATGGCCATTATGCTGGGACTGCGGGACCCCGCTCCTTCTGTTATTCTACACAATATATATATATATATATATATATATAGAAAAAGAAGTTACGGCGGCACTCAGCAGGGCTCATAAAGAAAGACTCGCTACAGGAGTGTAGTTTCTAAACTACACTCCTGTAGCGAGTCTTTCTTTATGAGTCCTGCTGAGTGCCGCCGTAACTTCTTTTTCTGTGTATCGAGTAGTCCATTCTACCCAGGGAGGGCACCCAGGCAAGTAACTTAGTATACTTATTCATAAATATTTCTCACTGAGTGCCGGTCTCATGGACTTCTATATATATATAGGTGCACACAGGGGTTATAGAAAAAGGGCAACTACTGTGGATATGATGATAAAAAAATAAGCGTCAGATAAAATAAAGATAGACTTACTTCTACAAGAACCATCCACAGGGGAGGCACAGTCACAGACTCCTCTCCATACATCACTGCGAGCTGACTGCCAGAGTGGTGAGACTCCGGACGAGAACAAAAAGGAGGAGTGCAGCTGCGCTCCTTCCAGAATGCTGGGTGGCGTCCGACGGGCATGATGACGTCACACGTGTGGAGGTCGGAACTTGCTATATTACAGGGGCCGCGGGACGGGTGGGGGTACTTGGGGTGTGGGCGCTATACTGTAGGCTGCTGGGGGAGGGGGTGCAGGTGCTTTTGGTGTCACCCCCCTCGAAGGGTTACACCTGGTGCGGTCCGCACCCGCCTAGTGACGCCGCACCACCCTAGTGACGCTGTGACAGGAGACAGGGCAGCCCCGGGTGTCCTCAGATACCCGGCTGGTGATGTCGGTCTGCAGGGAGCGCTGCTGGGAGTTACCGCAGGAGGCCCGCGGCTCCGGGCGAGGGGGTGGTAGCCTCCTGCTCCTCGGCTCTCAGGAGAGGAGGGAGCCGGCGGTGGCCCCGATCCCGCTCATGGACCGCACAGGAGGCGCTGGCAGGAGCCGGGACAGGGGGGGACACGGGGAAAGTTCAGGCCGCGGGCAGAGGGGGAGAAAACGACGATGAGTGTGAGGCGGAGTGTCAGCCCGAGCGCTGTCCAGGCTCCGAGGGGCTGTCCTCCTTCGGCCAGACCGCCCACTACCCTCCTCTCTCCTCTGGCCGGACCGCAGCGGTGTCCTGCTTCTATGTTAGGGCCCCCAGCCTGCCGCGACGTGCTGTAATGAGTCAGTCTGACTCATCAACGCAGCCAGCTGCGGATTGCAGGCCCCTTCACTGCCGTGGGCCCCGGTGCGCTGCACCGGCTGCACCGCCGGTAGTTCCGCCCCTGGATGTACTGCTGTGTTGGAGAAAGTGACAATTTCTTCCAATTGATTATCCAGCCATGCTCTCGTAAGCAGGCTATTGTCAGTTGAAGATGGCTTTGTAAAAAAAAAAAAACCAGCGTCTGTGCCAATATCAGAAGGTCGTCCAGATATGGCAGAATTCTGACTCCCTGACGCCTGAGAAAGGCCATCATGCCATTGTTTTGGTAAATACCCGGGGAGCTGTAGATAGGCCAAAGGATAGAGCCTGAAATTGGTAATGCTGCTGAAGGACAGCAAACCATAAAATTGCTGGTGGTATAATAGGATCAGGCATAAATGCATCTTGAATGTCCAGGGGAACCATGTAATCCCCAGGCTCCATTGCCAAAATAATTGACCGGAGAGTTTCCATCCGAAACTTGGGTACATGGATAAACTTGTTCAGGGTTTTTAGATTTAGTATAGGGGGATAAGACCCATTTGGTTTCTGAACCAGAAACATATTGGAATAATATCCCCGTCCCTGTTGCGACACAGGAACCAGGATTATTACCTCCCCCTGCAGCAGGGAGTGAATAGCTTCCTGAAAGGCCAAGGCCTTGACCGCATCTGATGGAGGATCTGTGCAAAAGAACTTCTGGGGAGGATGCCTCCGGAAAGTGAGGGTATACCCCTGAGAGACCACTTCTTGGACCCAGGCATCTGTTGTTGTTTGATGCCAATAATCCGCAAACTGAAGAAGTCGGCCTTCCACCCTGGGATACCCCAGGAGGAGGCCCACCCCATCAGGCCGAAGGTTTGACCTCGTAGCTTGTCGCCTTGTGAAAACTACTCGACCTAGAGGAAGACTATTCTCTTGCTCATCCCTGAGGACGGAAGGACCAAAAAGAAACCTGCTTATAGTCACAGTAGATGGCAGACCTGTTGATTTTGAAACCACCAGAGTAGCTATAATTTTATCCAACTCTGCTCCAAAAAGTACCTTTACACAGAAAGGTAAGACTTCTAGCGCCCTCTTTGATCCTGTATCAGTTTTCAGGATTATTACCAAAGGGCCCTGTGTGCCACTATTGAAGCTGCAGATGCTTTAGAAGCTAAAATTTCAGCATCTACCGCAGCTCCTCCCAGATAGAAAGCCGCTTCACGTATGTGGGAGATATACATCCTCTGTTCTCTGGTAGCATCTGAGAATCTTCCAATGCTCCCATCCATTCTTCAACAACTTTGGCTACCCAGGCTCCAGCCATAGCTGGACAAGTAACAGCTCCAGATGATGAAAATATTGCCTTAAGAAATGCTTCAATTTTATTATCTGTGGAATCCTTCAGAGAAGATGCTGACGGAATAGGCAATGCATGTACATGTGGAGTCTCCCATATCCAAATATTCCGAAATACGGATTTTTTTGGGCATTACCGAGATAATAAAACCTTTGATTTTTGATGGTTCAATGTACACAAACTTTGTCTAAGGCACAAATTATTAAACATATTGTATAAAATTACCTTCAGGCTGTGTATATAAGGTGTATATGAAACCTAAATGAATTTCATGTATGTACACAAACTATGTTTGAGCCATAAAATTATTGAAAATATTGTAAAAATTACCTGCAGGCTGTGTGTATAAGGAGTATATAACACATAAATGCATTATGTGTCTATATTTGGGTAATATTCCCAAGATATTTCATTATGATATGCAATTCTTCCAAAATACGGAATATTCCGTTATCCAAAATACCCCTGGTCCCAAGCATTTTGTATATGGGATACTCAACCTGTATATGATAAATGCGTTATATGAGCATCCACAGTAGGAGGTACCTCTGCTTAGTACATACAGAAGCTGGTAAAGGGTACAACGTTGTTATTCTATTATTCACATAATATTGTTTATCCAGGTTACCCCATGCCTCATCCATAAGCTCCATCTTGACTACCTTCCGTTGGTGATTAAACATTGGAGCCTTCTTACTATGAGCTGGTTCATCATCCTGAATATCTAGGATTGATTTAACAGCCCTCGCAAAATAAGGAACATCTACTGTGGATGGATGGTCCTCCTCCCTCGAGCTAGACCCTGGAGAAGAACCCTGCGCATCATCTGATTCCTCTGATGATGCGTCTCAATCCATACGTTGAGCAGACTGATAAAAAGACAACTTGCGTTTAGGCCCCTTAGTAGCTACCGGTCTGCTTTCAACATTAGATGGTGCCATACTCTGACTAGAATGGCCATAAACATCTTTCCAGGAAGCATTCATAGGAGGTGCAAACATAGCATGCTGTGGACACCCCATCCAAAGAGACATTGTGGGAGCAGCCATACGATCCACAAATTGCTTAATTACCTGGGACAAAGAGAATATCCAAGATGGCTCTTCTCCAGAGACAGGTAAACTGGACTGGTGAGGTGGCTCTTTATAACAGACAACACACAAACCATCCTTTACAAACCATCCTTTACATAGGCCATACATGATTTAAATGAAACCAGAAGAGGGGGCTCCCCCCCTGTTTCCCTTTATCTTTAGACATGTTCATAAAGGTAATAAATGCAATGCTATGTGACAGCCTTCACAAAATCTCAAATGAATGCGAAGTTCTCAAAGAAAAACTTCCAACCCAAAGGATGGAGAGAAAAAATAGTGATAGAAATAAAAAGAGGCGCTCGCAAAAAGTGAGCGCTTGCTCTGAATCAGGACGGACGCTTTTTTTTTTTTTTTTTTTTACCCGGCCTCCTGGCCACTCGCTAAGCTGTGGGTGACCACCCACAGCTTTTGCGAGCGTGCAGGTGATGGTCGCGACCATCGGGCTTGCGACGAGACACTTGTGGTAGGGTCTCGTTCCCACAAGCCCCAGTGAGCTTCCTGCTCAAATAGAGCAGGAAGCTCACTACTGACATCGCGAGTGATGTCAGTAGGGCCACCCACAAACGGCAGCCGCCCTGTTTGTAGCGAGCCCCGGAGCGAGTGAATTGCTCACTCGCTACAGGGCCCGCGTGTGCGCAGTTCCCCACCATCAACCCGCTTGCGAGCACAAAGCGCTTGCAAGCGTGGTCTGAATCAGGCCCAGTGTTAATTACCAGCTAGCAAACAGTCACATACAATGCATATGTAATATAATTACAGTGGACTCTAAATCAACTACACAAACACCAGGAATGGTAGGATATAGAGCCCTGTATACAGTACCTTAACCACAGGAGAGGTATACACGGAGACTGACCCAAACCCTCCTGAGACCAACAGCTACAACAGCGCACTTGTGCTCTCTCATATACAAGTGGAGGATAGGCGGAGCAACTCAGACGCGCGACACCCTTCATAGGGACTGCGCCTGGGTCAGATGAGGAGCTGCTGCCGAGGAAGCGCCTACCTCCCCATAGCTGCGTTAACCAGCCGGGTACGCTGGCCTCGTGAAGCAGAAGTGTCTGCTGCAGATCCCCGGCATCAGACGATAAGGCCCCGGTGGTGTAGTGAGGACGCAGACAATCCAAGGCCCTGACTGCAGCGGCTTCTGGTGCGTCTCTGACACCAGATGGACTGCCGCGCGAGATTCACTGTAAGGGAGATTGCAGTTAAGGTCGCAGCATTGCTACTAGCAAGCTCAGCCGCGATCTGCCGAAATCACCAGCCCAGTTACTGGTGTGGCGGCCCAGCGGAGGTAGATGGAGTCGCAGTATATGCGTCTTAATTCAGGAGCTTAGTATTGCCATAAGAAAAAAAAACAAAAACATAAAATAAAAGCTTAGGACTGCCTGAACAGCCCCGTTACAAAGGTGCGTCTTGATCCTGCCACAGCAAACAAACAACAGAAAGCCTATGGCTAGGGGCGGGGCATATATGGAGGAGGACCCGAGGCATCCTGGGAGCTTTAACTGTTTGGTGCCTGGATATCTCCAACCATAATATCCCCATGGTATCCCTGAGGAACCTGAAGAAGAAAAAAGGAGATTTATGTGCTTACCTGTTAAATCCTTTTCTTCAAGTCCATAGGGGACACAGGCTTTAGGCTGGGTATAGGTTTGTGGGTTGAAGTCTGGGAACCACACGGTTAAATTTGTTGTGCACAGCCCAGACTACCCCTCCCCTATACCCCGCCCCCAGCACCTCAGTTAAGTTAACAAGTCTAAAGCTAGGGGTGAGAAGAAGGAGAAGGAAGACTGACACGCACTCAGGTCCATATACACAAGAAATGTGAACAAGAGAAACAGAGGCAGAGCAAAGCTCCGACAGGTCAGGTGCTGCAGGGTGGGAGCCCTGTGTCCCCTGTTGAATCGATGAAAAAGGATTTAACAGGTAAGCACATAAATCTCCCTTTCTTCTTCCTCCATAAGGGACACAGGCTTTACGCTGGGACATCCCAAAGCAATTCCCCTAAGGGAGGAGATGCTCCTGGGCTACGCTGAGAACTCAGGGGAGGTGAAGGTGTCAAAACTTTAGAAATGTATTGGCAGAGGACCACGTGGCCGCCTTACACAGCTGCTCCGCAAAAGCACCATGTCGCACTGCCCACGAAGTTCCCAGGGACCAGGTTGAATGAGCAGTCACCATGGCCGGTGCTGGAATATCCACTGCCGTATAAGAGTAGCGAATAGTCAAACGGATCCATCTGGCCAGCGACTGCTTAGTAGCTGACCAGCCCAGTTTGTGAAAATCATACAGGACAAAGAGAGAATCTGTCTTACGCAAGTCGTTTGTCCTGTCCACATAAATCTAGAGAGCTTGCACGACAACCAAAGAGGCCTCCTCTGATGAGGAATCCGGAACCTGATAAGAAGGAAGCAAAATCTTTTGATTGATGTGGAACTTAGAAACAACTTTAGAAAGGTTGCCTAGTCGTGATCGAAGGACAGCTCTTTCATGGTGACAATGTGCTCAAGTCTGACACTTGTTGGGCAGAAGCTACGGCAAGGAGGAAGACAGTCTGACAGTCTTCCAGGTAAATACAAAAGCACGCACACCGCGCTGGTAAGAAATAAATATGAATATGAATAGAAATATAATAGAAATTTAATATAGGCAAAAATATGCAAATGAGATGGTAATAAATAGAACATATATCAGAATGAACACATATAAATGACAAAAAATCAAGGATAAAAATAGTAAAAAGGTGAATAACTAGCACATGTACACATAATAATAATAGTTGTACTGGTTTGGAATCAGAATTGATGATTCCTGCATTGAAAAAGTTCCAAATGAGCATATGAAGGATGTTTTGACACACTTGGCTAGTTAATCCATAGTTTTGAAATTAAGTAACGCTTGTCTGCAAACAATGTATCAATTAAAATCTAGCTTGAAAAAGTCCCAGGACGAAACGCGTTGCTGTCCTTACCTACTCAAAGCGTCTTGTCCTTCAACTTGTTCCTGCTAAGTGCTGCCAGTGTCCGCAGTGTCTGATCCCGGCGCGCAGTGTTTGATCCCGGCGCGAGGAGAATCCACAAGCCGCGGCCGCGCTCAATCATTTACTTGGATCTCCTCTCAGCGTTCATTTGGCCCTGGTTTCCGGCAGGTATCCAGACTATGTAGCCGGACGGAGAGCCACTGCACCGGATCTTTGAGACAACGCATCTCTGAATTATTCTGACCTGGTCAGCTATACACTGCTTTGCCGGTGAGACACTATATTATTTCTTTCCTTGCAATTGATTGAGACCTCTGGAACTGGCCAGTACTTTTATTATTTCAGCATTGTGTGCCCGACGGGGTTAACACTTCAAGCACTCAAAGCCATTTATTGCTACACAAGTTCCAGATTTTTCTATTATTGTGGATATTTTAATTGATACATTGTTTGCAGACAAGCGTTAACTGGAAATTACCCTCCTGGACCGCACACCTGAGGAACCGCTGGTGGCCAAGACGGATGGGAACATGGAAATAGGCATCCTGGATGTCTAAGGAGGCCATGAAGTCCCCCAACTAAATGGCTAGAATAATTGAGCGAAGCGATTCCATTCGGAACTTGGGAATTCTCATGTACCTGTTGAGAGACTTCAGGTTGAGAATTGGTTGGAAAGATCCGTTCGGCTTCCGGACCAGAAACAGATTGGCATAGAAGCTTGTGCCCCACTGAGAAGTGGGAACTGAAACAATAACCCTGGAGGTCAGTAGAGAGCGAATGGACTCTCTTAAAGTTCCTGCTTTTTCCTGATCCAAAGGAAGGATTCTCTCGAAAGGTCAACACGTACTCCTGAGAGACCACCACTCTTACCCAGGCGTCCTCTGTGGTCGCCTTCCAGATTTTTTAAAAAAGAAGCCGGCCTCCCACGCTGGTGACCCCCAGGTGTAGACCCGCCCCTTTATGTTGCAGGCTTGCCCAGCAGGAACAAAGGCAGAGGGCTAGATGAAAGTGAAAAAGCTGAAACCTTGGAAGTTAAAATACCAGTGTCAATAGCCGCTTCCCCAAGATAAAAAGCCCGCTCGCCGATATGCTCCACCAGCGACAAAAGCGCATTCCTTTGGGTACCTGAAGTAAGGCCATCCTCCAAGGCGTCCACCCCAGCGACCAATGACCTTAGCAACACAGGCTGATGCAAGGGCTGGGCGAGCTACCGTACTTGCATTAGAATAAACAGACTTAAGAAAAGTCTCTTGCTTCCTATACATCATATCATTAAGGGGTGCCATGTTAGGAAGAGGAAGAGTGACATTTTTAACAAGGAGGGCAACATGCGCATCAACCGAGGGGGGAAGACCATTTAGCCCAAACTGCAGCAGGCAAAGGATAGAAGGAAGTTATACGCTTAGAAACCAGGAAGCGCCTATTAGGGTGGGACCAGGCCTCAAGGCCGCCAAAAGGTCCTCAAGTTGTGCAGAAGAGGAAATTCTGCAACTACCTTCTTTTAATGTTTGAACACTGAAGCATTGGACATAGGGGCCGGATCCACATCCTTGATAAGCAAAACTGACTTAATCAAGGAAACAACGTCTACTTGAGACTGGGAATCTTCTAGAACAGAGGAAGATTCCACATCGGAAGCTACAGATATATGTTCTTCATGATCTGAAGAAACTTCAGAGTCTGAACGAATATCAGACAGGGGTGTAGAGCTGTCCCTTTTAGAGGGTCTACGCGTAGAAGCACTCTCTCTGTCCAGCATCTGTTTGAAGGATTCTGACACTTTCACTAAACCCTGAACTGATTGCACAAAAGACTGCATCCAAGGAGGCTCTACGGCAGAAGGAAGCAAGGGAGACGGCAGCACATTGGGGGCCACACCTGAAGAGACAGCGGGCCGAGGGAGCTGAAAGCCTATCAACTAACTTTAACATTAACTGAGATAGCGAGGCAATCCAAGCAGGTTCTTGGGTAGCAGGTGAAGCTGAAGGACCCGCCTCCTGTGAGGTTGTAAAACAGCGAGTACAAAGACAATCGTGGTCCAGAAGAAGAAAACACAGCAGCACAAGCCCTGCAATTACCCAGTACTGAAGCACCCACCTCCTTAGGTACTTTACCCCTAGAAGACATAGGGCCTGATTCAGACCCACTCGCGAGCGGCTGTCCGCTCGCAAGTGGGTCGATGTTATGGACTGAGCATGCGCACGACGGAGGGAGCTCCGTCGTGCGCATGCGCCAGACGCGACGAGCGAAGGAAAGTCCTTCGCTCGTTGTGTCCGATCAAAGGGGGCGTGCTGTCAATGTTGATTGACAGCACGCCCCCTTTGGTGGGCGTGCCTCCCTGACGGGGGCGTTCCCACGGGAACGCCTCCCGTCAGAAGCCGGCCCACTGACATCACTAGTGATGTCAGTGGGAGTGATTTTGGCTGTGATAGAGCCAAAATCACTCCGGAGCTTGCGGTTGAAAACCTCAACCGCAGGCTCCGGCTCGCAAATTCGATGGTCGCGATGGTCTCGACCATCGCGACCATCACAATGCACGCTCGTATAGCCTGTGGGTGGTGACCCACAGCTATACGAGCGTCCAGGAGGACGCTCCATGAAAATGGAGCCCGGCCCTCATTCAGAGCGTGCGCTCTGCTCAGAGCGTACGGCTCTGAATGAGGGCCATCGTACAGCAATCCATGAGGACCCCACACACCAGAGCAAGAGATCGTGATGTGCCACACAGGGTAGAGCAATGAATGTAGAAGTGCCACACAGGGTAGAGCAATGTAGAAGCACCACAAATCGAAATATAACTGGGGCTATGCAGAGACTGAGACTATAGCAAAGTACATTAAATAGTCAAACACACAGACACATTCAATGCAATAATAACGGCAATATTAAATGCAATATTTAAGGCAATTAATGCTCAACAAACCACCCCAAGGGGGGGGGGAGGAGCTAAATGTATAACCTGACCGCTGAGGGCGAGCAACACAGGGAGACAGGAGCCTGCAATCTCCACAAACAAGCTGCACCAGCAGGCACCTAGAAATGGCTGCCCAGAGTCTGTGAGGAGGGGAGAGAGGAAGAGGAGTGACCCTGGGACGGAGTGCCTCTAATGAGGGAAAGAGCCAAGGGGTGGGGGAGGAGCCAATGGGGAGAACCTACCTCCCCCTTCTGGCATGGACCCCAGGGCAATGGCCGCCACTACTGCGGCGCCCCACTGCTTAAAAAAAGTTCCTTGCTGGTCTAGTGGGGATGCAGAGAAGACCTGGTCCCCCCCTGCCAGCACCGCTGGTGTCTCCCATACCGGCGGTGTAGAGCCGCGACCACTGCAAGCAGGGAACCGCCTAACCTTGTCCCCAATGCGCCTTGCAGCTCCCTGCTGTGTCCGGAGCTGCGGCCGAGGACACTGACGCATTCGCCAGCACCACAGATAGGATGCCTTGCACTGCTTACTCAGCAAAAATAAGTAACAATAAAACAAATAAAATACAAGTAAAACCTATTAAGCTGTTAGTACAGCTTCCACATTGTGCCTTATAGCTGCAGGCACCAACACTCAACTGAGGTGCCGGTGGCTGGGGGCGGGGTATAGGGGGAGGGGAAGTCTGGGCTGTGCGCAACGAGTTTAACCATGTGGTGCCCGGACTCCAACCCACCAACCTATACTCAGCGTAAAGGCTGTGTCCCCTGTGGAGGAAGAAGAAAAAACAGGTTTAATTTCTTTGTGTACTGATGAAATAATTATGGATATTGATGCTCAAAGGTGACCAACACAAAGTGCCAAAAAAACTTCAACAGGGAAGGGGTTGAAAGAAATTGAAGCTTGAGGTCCTTCTCAAAAGAAAAGTTGTTGCACAACCCAATATTCATCACGGCTGTGGAGCGCATTTAAATTACAAGTGAACTGACAAAGACCAACATACAGGTTTTGGCATTTAAATTAAATATTTATAATAAATACTGCCAATCTGACATGCTCAAAAAAAACATTAATTACTCACCACTTCCTCCATGGCTACTTAACGCTTCATCTTCAAATATATCAAAACCTTCCTGACGAGTCTGCGTGGTCATCTCAGACTTCATCTCAGTGGGTGTCCTTAGGATTGTTAGATTGTACTGTAGCGAGTGGCTTAAATCGTAACTGTAGCTGAAAGTGAAAAATAATGGCAGAACTAAAATAATTGCAAAGTCTGATGGTAGAGAAACCTTCACGAATACTAAGAGAAAAAAAGGAAATGATGTCTGTAATAAATGGTAGTATATTATATTATACCATTCATAAACACATCACTACTAATGATCCACACTTGTTTGCAGATATTGACAATTGGGGGGGGACTACTACTGGGGGTACTGCATCGGGGACCACTACTGGGGGCACTGTATAGTTGGGGACCACTAATGGGGGCACTATATAAAGGGAACTGCATAGGGGGGACCACTACTGGGGGCACTGAATAGGGAGGACCACTACAGGGGGCACTGTATAAGAAGCACTGCATAGGAGGCATCACTACTGGGGGCCTGCATAAGGGTGACCACTACTGGGGGCACTGTATTACGGGCACTACTGGGGGCCGGCATAAGGGGGACCACTACAGGGGACATTACTACTGGGGGCATTATATAAGGGGCACTACTGGGGCACTGCATAGGGGGGACTACTACTGGGGGAACAGCAGGAGGTGGGGGACTACTACTGGGGGCACCTCATAATGGGGACCACTACTGAGGGCACTGCAGAGGGGGGCAGTTATGGGACATAATTAAAATTGTAGGAGGGGCACATATGGGTCATAATTGTGTGAGGAGGGGGCAGAGTTAAAATACCGCAGTGTAGCTTAGTGGCCATTGGCTTTG
This sequence comes from Taudactylus pleione, assembly GCA_031769625.1. Taxonomy (NCBI): domain Eukaryota; kingdom Metazoa; phylum Chordata; class Amphibia; order Anura; family Myobatrachidae; genus Taudactylus; species Taudactylus pleione. The sequence goes on along the minus strand of JAUIMM010000045.1, from coordinate 9,716,583 downwards.
TTGAATTTTTTTATGTGGTCCACACTGCCTTAAAGGTTGAAGACCCCTGATTTAAAGCATTTGAGTTATTACTATAACCACGCTGTACTGAGCTGGTAGGATATGAAGAAAAACAGCACAATCTCCAGACTTTTTGTTCCAAATAACGCTATTTATCTCAAACACAAGCAGAACCTCTCTACCCTTTGTTTCACAAGTGCAACTACTTCATCAACCTCACATGTACTTATTTTCATTTTATGTGCAATTTCTAATTCTGGATGTCCGGGGACGCAGAATTTTATGACACCTTACAAATAAACAATGGTGATGACTTGTAAGGGTGCCCTCTGAAAGCATTATTATTGCTACCTATAACACCCATGGAGGAGGAGTAGGAACTATATATTGGCAAAATATGAAATAGTTGAAATTACATTGTAGATTGAGATAACTTTTACAATCTCTGTGTGTCATACTTGACAGCTCTCTCAATTTTAAGGGAGTTCTTCTGGACTCTCAGGAGAGCAGGGCACCCCAGCTGACAGGAGTTTGGTCACAATCCCCTCAGCACCTGAACCTGGATCTCCCCTCTAGGATTTGCATTTTCTTAGACAGCAACAATTTCATGCATTGGTAGAAACAGAAATTCAGCTTTTTGTGGTTACCTGAAGTAGAAATTGCTGGATAGGTCTACATTCTGAAATATTCTTAAATACCTAAAATAGCAAATATGTGAAAATAAAACATGAGCAAGCAACAAGAAATCAACAATGCAGACAAAAGAAAAATAACAATTCACAGGTTTAACTCTAATCAGGCGCTAGCAAACACTGATAAATAAATCGTACTGCTTTGAGTGGGTCTATCAGCAGGGTTTGAAAATGGGGTGTGTGCTTACCAAGTGTATTTAGTACACCGGCTGAATTACACTAATCATTCTGAAAACACATGATTGGTAGCCAAAACATTTTGCCTCTCAAATTACACCACACATGACCTACCCTAGCCCAGGGAATCCCAAATACTAGTGATACACCAACAATGGGCCTCTATGCATGCTTTGATGTTGCTTGCTGCAGGCTCACAACAGGTGCCCATCTGTAACATACATGGCTTTCCTGATAGATGTCATTATGTCTCATATAAAAGATGAGAGTCACTGCTAAAAGCAAGTCTGGGGACATATAAATTTAGTGCGCTCCAAAAAAGAGATGTCTTTTTACAAAGTACCTCTGTTCACAGGTATAAGAATATGTATTGTACATCAGTATTTGTTTTTAACCTTTCCATTATTGCAATCACATCATCTTATTCAAATGGTGTGTGTGTATACAGATTTGATTCAGATAAGGTTCACAAATTCTACTTTTAAGTACGCATTATACGTCAATCACGTAAATTTTCACCAATCACTACACTATGAGCACGTGTAATAATAATAATTTTATTTATATAGCGCTTTTCTCCTAAAGGACTCAAAGTGCTTTACATTTGCCTTTACAGTACAAAATAAGCTTAAACAAGGGACATTAGTGAAATGCTTGGATGAATAGGTAAGTCTTGAGTCTATTTTTGAGGGATTCTAGAGTGGAGGCCTCTTGAACTGTGCGGGGAAGTGAGTTCCATAAGGTTGGAACCACAAAATTGAAAGCTCGACCCCCAGACGAATTCCGGGAGATTCTAGGTACTGTTAATAGTCCTTCGTCAACGTATCGCAGTAATCGAGTGGGACAGTAAGGAATCAGAAGCTGCTTCAGGTACCTTGGGCCATGGTCATGTAGGGCTTTGTAAATTAGTAAGCCAATCTTGAAAACAATTCACCATCTGACAGGCAGCCAGTGAAGGGAGTAGAGAGTGGGTGTTATGTGACTGGAACGGGGCTGGTTTAGTTAATAGCCTGGCAGCTGCGTTTTGTACCATCTGCAAGCGGTGAAATTCTTTTGCTGGGAAACAAAGGTAGAGGGCATTGCAGTAGTCTAGGTGTGATGATATAAATGCATGTATGACTTTAGGCAGATCTCCTGAGGGAATTAAGTGCTTGATTTTGACAATGTTCCTCAGATGAAAGAATGAGGATTTGATTGTGGCTGATACCTGATGTTTAAGTGTCAAGCCACTATCCAGGACAACACTAAGATTCTGCACATGTAGTAAGTATGATACCAAAATTAGGCTATTAATTGTCAGTATTGTGCACACTTCAATGAAGAATTAACAAGCTTATCTGAATTTATGATAATCATGGTGGGTGTAATCCTCTCACAGGACTTTGTCCACAACACTTAAGCTGGGTACACACCTAAAGATTTTCTGTCCAACCATCCAACTAGTTGATTGGTTGGAATGAAAATCTGGTAACGTATGGGAGAAAATGATGATCAGCAATTTGCTCCTAAATGCCAGAAAACAGATGAAAATGGTCGTCAGACAAGTTTGTTAAATGTTTGATCTCAGCAATTTGTTAAAACAACAGTTTTTGTCCATTTTCCGACGTTTGGGAGCAAATTGCTGATTGTCATTTGCTTTTATACCTTACCAGATTTTCACTCCAACCAATCAACTAGTTGGATGGTTGGACAGAAAATCTTTAGGTGTGTACCCAGCCTTAGGGGTATATTTAAAGTGCAGGTTTTTAGAAGTGGAGATGTTGCCCATAGCAATCAATCAGATTCTACCTATTTTCTTCTAGAAGGTGCTAGATAAATTATAAGCAGACTCTGAATGGTTGCTATCTCCACCTTAAAAACCCTCACTTTAGTAAACAAGTGTTATCTGAATCTGGAAAATAGCTTGGCACCAAAATGTACACTATAACTTGACAAATAGCATATCATTGGAAACAAAACACACTGGATGATCCTGTGCAGGAGAGTGTGTGGGTGCCTGCTGGGTGAAAGAAGTGATGAGTGAGAGAGACATAACTGTTACCCGTTTGATCTCCTTTCTAGTGTTGTGTGATATAGGGTGACTGGCTTTATAGGGAAGGGGTGTGATGTTGGGCATGAGAGTATATAGGGGCAGATGTACTAAGCTCTGGAAGGTGATAATTTGGAAAGTAATAAACTGCCAACCAATCAGCTTCCAATGGTCATTTTCAAACAGTTAGGCGCTGAGTGTCTGGTAGTTCATCACTTTCCAGAGCTTAGTACATCTCCCCCATAGTGCTAGGCAGGGATCTACACAGGCCCCCTTTGCAGCAATGTACTTTTTTTCCTCAGGTTATTTTGGAGGTGTGTGCCCCCCACCCCCCATTTCCCCCAAAAAGAAAATAATAATTTTTTTAGTATACTGTGCATGAACATGAAAGTTAAACACTATTAAACTATTAGGACATATATAAATTGTTTATCCCTAATCGGTCTCATACTGATATTCTTTATCAATACATGATCCCCATAATCAAAATGAAATATGAAAATAGTTTTAAATTTCAACATCGATATTTCTAAACATCAATGTGAGTGAATGGATGAATGAATGTGTAATACAGATGTACAATATTCGGAGTGTGAGTACTCTTTCTTAATATATGTTTTTTCACAGTGGGGATACAGGTGCCGCCGGCCTGCTGGCACATGTAGTTCTACAAGTGTCAAAGGGCAGGCTGGCTGGTATCTGTAGTTCCACTGTGAAGAACAATACTATTACATAAATTAACACATTACCTCTGCATCCACCGCACCGCCACCAGGGATACAGGGAAAAACCCTTGGCGGTGAGTAATGCTCGGAAGGGGGAATGTCACAAACTCACGGGCGGATAGAGGATGCTACCCGTATTCAAGGAATTGGCTAGACCTATTCCTGAGGCGCGGAGTCTAATGTGCCGGTGGTTTTCACCAGGGACCCTCGCAAGAAGGTATGGACTTGGCTGCGTCCGACACACAGGTCGCGGCCCTCAGGTTAGGTTTCCCTATACAGGTGCTGGCACTTGGTCAATATACAGGAGACTTGAGCGTAGTCGACTTAGCCGGGTCAGAACCAAACGGACGAGGCGGTACCAGGGAGCAGACGTAAACGGGTCACAGGGAAAAGCTGAGGTCAGACCAGATATCAACGTAGAACCAGGGGTCATGCAGAATCAGAGTCACAAACACGACAAAGGTCAAAACCAATAATCAGGATATGCACAGGAACGCTGGAGTATGGTAATGGAGCCTATACTCTGGCACTGGAGTGCTCCCAGGAACTTCCTTTTATAGGTCAGAGTTGAACTAGCCCCAATCAGCACTTCCCTACTTAGGTGCCTGTCCCTTTAAATGCTTTAACAGAGCGGCGCGCGCGCTTCTAAGGAAGCCGCGGCCGCCTGCACACAGCCGCCGGGGGAGAAGAGGACCAGCTGACAGCGGGTGCCGGGGATCTCCCACCCGCTGTCACACACCAGCCCGGACGCCAGCGTCGCCGGACCAGGTAGGAGCAAACTGGATTCGGCGGCGCTGTGACAGGGAACCCATTTTATTTGGTGGGGGAGAGCTCACTTTCCCATAATTGCCAGCACTGGGCAGACCAGTTTGGGGCTGCATTATGCTTTGTCAGAAAGACCACAACACTTCTGGTAAATGGAAAATAGGGATAGGCCCACACCGTTTTTTGCTAAATCAACTTAAAATCACCTATAAATACACTGAAAAGCTAACATTGACCTTTAGTAAATTTATCCCTAAGGGTGGTTGCTATGTGACAGTTACACTACTGTATGTTGATATATTTTTTGCTTAATTTAATGTTTTGGAACATTACTGAAAAGTAAAAATGTTTGAAGACCTCAAGATATTTGTACTGTTGGGACTACATGTGGGTGCCGGTTCTTGCATATATTGTTTTTATGGTATCTTAATAAGAGTTGTGAAATATCTCTCCGTTATACAAGAGGTTGCTGTTAAGATAGCGCATTAGGAACCTTTAATTCCCTTTTTCCTGCATTACAAGAACCCCCTTTTTACTAAAGCCTACCCTACTCATACTGGTAAATTAATGCTTCTCCCTATACCATCTGTAAATCTTCCTGCACCTAAGGAAGGGCATTTTTTTTAGGCCCAATAGATCTGTTAATGTTAATCTGTTCTGCTACAATAAAATAGCGATACTGAGCAAGTTTTGAGTAAATAATCTATCACTTTGTAGCCTTGCATTTGTCTGAATGTACACATCATTGCTACGGCCATAATCTCCTTTCTTAGCCATACCCACTTATTTCAGTAACTATCCTTTTTCCACTAAATTCTATGATCATTTAAAAGCAGGGCCCTACATCACTCTTTGTTTTTATGTCGTCATTGATTTTGTCTACCTTGTATGTCTGTTTTTTTCCAATATACATATTTTATGAAAAACACATTTCTAAGGGTGGGGTGCAGGTAAGAAAAAAGGGGAGGGGTGGTGGGGGGACACAAATGGAAGAGACATGTTATAAGGCATATATAATAAACATGGATAAATACAATTGCATAGATGAATTAATAAGGCAATAGCAAATCAAGGGGTACATATCAGGCAGGATAATCAGGGGTCGCCGCCATCAGTAATAGAGTCATTCAAATTAAAGGGATCAGAGTCCCGGCTAGTAAAAAGGGCAGGACGAGAATGCTCCTCTCCCTCTGTAACATAGAGGTGCCAGGTGTACCATTTTATAAAGGGCAAAGAATCTCACATGGCGTATTGTGCATCCATAGTCTCCATATCAAAGTGGTATTGGGGTTAGGATATTACTTTGTCTAGAGGGGGTAAAGACGTTGACTTCCAATTTTGAGCAATAGCGGTATGAGCCACTATGAGAAGATGGCCCAAGGCGATCTGATTTAGGAATAGCAAGGCAGTACCACTGGAGCAAAGCTAGCACTGGGTCTTGTAAAAGCTAAATCTGGGGACATTACAAATGAGGGTGAAAGCCCCAGAAAGGTTGAATACTGGGAAAATCACAAAATAGTTTTAGGATAGTGCTATCCTGGCCACACTGACGCCAGCACATTTTGGAGCAGATGGACTACATATAAAGTAATTTAGCAGGAGTCAAATAGAGCATATTTTATAATATAATATGCATTTCAGTATGGTTCATGCATGGGAACAATCTATAGGAGGAGCAGTGTATGGATTCCCATTGATTAGGCAAAAAGGTTTGGTGGAAGGCTGTCTCCCATTGCAACTGTACAGATGACTTGTTGTGGAGGACAGAAGTCGGAACCAAAAAAGTAACAGCACCAACAGAGGAGGTGCTAGAGCAGGGATGGGGAACCTCAGGCCGGGGGCCGTATAAGACCCTCGGAGTCATTTGGTCTGGCCCTCTGAATTTTTCTCTGCTAGCCTCATCTGGCTAGCAGGGTGCCTAGAATGGCACCCTGCAGCCAGAATTTATACAGCAGTGCTGCCTGTAGCGTCCTTAGAATGCTTCAGACGGTCACACAGCTGCCCTTACAGCTCCCCAGAGCATCATCAGGATGCTCCGGGCATTGCTGTAATCACCAGCGATTGCGGCGCCGCCCCTTCTAACATCATGCAGAGAGGGGGCATGGTCTGCACCAGGCCCGCGAATAATGTCATATATATCAAAATGGCCCTCTGCAGAAAAAAGGTTTCCCACCCCAGTGCTAGAAGGTCTGCGAAGGGTCTATGAAGGTGGCATACGAAAGGAGTTAGAAGACTTGATCATTTCCTGTATCCGGTGTGTAATTTGAAGATATTTGTAGAACAACGTCGATGGGAAGTCAAAACATTCCCTTTAGTTGTATACCTATTATGTATGCTGCAGAGCACTATGGTGCATTATACGGCTCTACAATGTAAAGGGATAGTTATGCCACTGCTCTAATGATGTTCATGTCCTCTGTTTGCACTTCAATTTTATGCCCTGTTTATTGTGCAATGTTTTCAATCTTTATAAAAAAAAAGTAAAAATGTAAATAATAACAACAAATCTACAAAATACGTATTTCATGTTTCTATACTAGGGTAGCTAGGATCACAAGTTCACTTTGCCAATACATATAGTGTTATCCCAGTGGTTGTACTCCAGCTCAGTCACCACATGGTAAATGTTGCTTGAAAAACTGTAAACTAAACTTTTCAGAAAACTTTATGAAACCATGTAAGATCAAAAAAGAACAAGCAGATGTCAAAGGGAGTCCAATAGATTCAGCCAATACAACTACAGGTGTAATTTTAATTTGTAAATATATTCACCCTTCTTACCACACTAAATTAAATGTATACAACACTAGAGTACTGGAAAAAATAGGATTATGTAAACAACAGATTTTATTTATTATGATGCAATATTCATTACCTGGCTTCATCTGGGTGTGTAACTCGTACAGAATCATTTGGAATATAGATCATGCTGGTATCTTCTATTTTGTATATTGCATGACCACCAATGTCAGCCATTTTTCTTCTTTTAGTGATTAGCACAATGTAATATCCTTCTAAAAACTGTACAAAACCTGTGGGCATGGTAAAAAAGAAAACAGTATTTTACAAAGAAAAGCAATCATACATTTCATACACAATGATTTGACACAGTGTATTCCAGATAAAGTTTAGGGGTTTTTTTCATATGGAGCACTATGCCTGAAAAAATGTATATAATACTTCTAATAAATGTAATCCCTAACCTGTGGCATTTCCCTCCCCATTACACCATTGCTCATCACAGTGTCTGTAGGAGATACTTATTGATCATGTCTGTGCAATTATATACTTTCTTTTGTCTTTGTAGTTGTGTGAGCTCTGCAGAAAAGGATTCTGTAAACAACAAAACGAACACAAACACCATTTGCAGGGCTAGATTAACAATGGGGCAGATTGAGCTGCAGCTACAGGCCTCTACATAAATATAGGACTATCGTCATAGCAGGATGATGATGACCAGCACTGTAGGCCACAAATCATAAGTATTGAAATATTTTTTCTAGGTTTCTCACAAAATGATGTAATTTTTCGATTTTTATGTATTATTGGAGACAGTGGGGCTGATTAGTTATGGCATGTACACACCCACATGGTCCTGGTCACACCTCTTCCACTTCTCACAATAGGCCCTTGAACATTTTCAGCCCCAGGTCCATATGGCACTTAATCTCGCCCTGATGCAGAGATAGGCGCAGCGTCGATTTATACGCAGCTGAGACATTATCAGTGGTCTGTGCATGTGCCCGAGATGTATTCCCCATGCGTCAAGTTTCATTAAGATGTCTTTCGCATTGAGGATTTATTTGCAAAGTGATTGACAGGCAGGGACTGTTTGTGGGAGGCAACAGGGAGGTGGCGACTGAAATGCAGACGTCATAATTTTATTCAGGGGATGTCTAAGGCAGCGACTGTGATCCCTTACGTAGTCAGAATGGTTCCAGCATCTCAGTTCCCGCCCCCGTGAGACCAAAGGGTCATTAAGAAGGCAGATTATCGACTGATCTGCGACCAAGCTGCGTATTTGTACACAGTCGCTTGCAACTGCGAAGTCACCAGCGTCTCAATACAATTTTTGGGAGGCTGAAACGTTTGCATGTTTTCATACAGCCACTGCACACAAAATTGCTGCTGCGGTAGAATTAGTGTACATCTCTGAATCAGGTCCTTAGAAGAAAAGAGACTAAAGACAGAAAGAGGGAGTCTTGTTGACGGAGACAATGCAATAGCTGATCATCTTAATAATTATTTTTGTTCAGTATTCACTACTGAGAGAGAGGGAAAGGGGCCACAGATAAGTTGCAGGTGTAATCAGAAAAATGAGGTAGGAATAAACACATTTACAGAGGAGAAGATCAGAAATCTCAAAACAAAGTGGATAAATCAATAGGGCCAGATGGGATACATCCAAGGATACTAAAAGATCTTAAGGGGTGCTGGTAACACCATTAACAGAATTATTCAACCAGTCACTAGCTACTGAAGTAATTCCAGAGGACTGGAAAAGAGCAAACGTTGTCCCACTGAACAAAAGTGGAAGCAAGGAAGAGGCAAGCAACTACCGACCAGTGAGCCTTATATCAGTAGTAGGGAAATTGATGGAAACACTCTTAAAAGAAAGTCGTAGATTATCTCAAATCCAGCAATTTGCAGGATCTCAAACAGCATGGATTTACTGGGGGGAGATCATGTCAAACAAATCTTATTGCCTTTTTTGACTGGGTGATAAAGGGGGGACCATAGATTTAGCTTATCTAGACTTTAGTAAGGCTTTTGACACTGTTCCACATCGCGGACTGTTAAATAAACTGGAAAGCATGGGATTGGACACAAAGATAGTTGAATGGATAAGATCATGGCTGCAGGATAGGAAACAGAGTTTTTTAGTAAACAGAGAGCATTCTCAAGAGGGAAATGTTACCAGTGGAGTACCTCAGGGATCTGTACTTGGACCAGTGCTTTTTAATATCTTTATTTGTGACATTGCAAATGGTATTGAAGGGAAACTATGCCTTTTTGCAGATGACATAAAAGGTATGCAACAGGGTAGACACACCAGGAGGGGTAAAACAAAAGATTGATGATCTAGGTAGACTAGAGGAATGGTCAAGAACGTGGCAACTAAAGTTTAATGCCAAAAAATGCAAGATCATGCACTTGGGTCTCAAAAATCCAAAGGCTAAATATAGTATTAATGGCACTATACTGGAAACTACTGAAGAGGAAAGGGATCTAGGAGTCACTATTTCAGGTGACTTAAAGGTAAGCAAACATTGTAACAAAACAATGAGGAAGGCAAGTCAGATGCTTGGTTGCATAGGGAGAGGAATCAGTAGCAGAAAGAAATAAGTGATAATACCACTGTATAGGTCATTGGTACGTCCTCATCTCGAATATTGTGTTCAGTTCTGAAGGCCATATCTCCAGAAGGATATTAATACATTAGAGTCTGTACAAAGTAGGGCAACTAAAATGGTGCAAGGTCTACACCACAAAAAATACAAAGAAAGACTAAAAGATCTTAATATGTATAGTTTGGAGCAGAGAAGGGATAGGGGGGACATGATAGAAACGTTCAGATATATAAAGGGTTTTAACAAGGTAAAGGAAGGAGACATTCTTCAAAGAAAGAGAAGTATTAGAACAAGAGGACATGTTCTGAAACTGGAGGGTGGTAGTTCAGGGGAAATTTGATGAAAAATTACTTCACAGAAAGGGTAGTGGACAAGTGGAATAGCCTCCCATCAGAGGTGGTAGAGGCTAAGACAGTAGAGCAATTTAAACACGCATGGGATAGACATAAGGATATCCTTCAGAAGAAGTAAGGATCAATAAGGGTTGAGGTAATAATATGTTTAAAAATGGGGCAGACTAGATGGGCCAAGTGGTTCTTATCTGCAGCAATATTCTATGTTTCTGTGACTTCAGTATGCTAAGGAAATAACATTATACGATCACAATAAAGCACAATGTCAGAGAAAACCACTTGTACTGTATATATGATAATAACAACTGCGCAGTGGGCAAGAGAAATGTTATGGCATCTTTTGTATTTGCGATAGATGGCAAACAATGCTGAATCAATGCTCCTTTTCTCCTCACCAAGATAGACCTTTACTGCAAGGTCTGTCCTGGCATTACAAAACATAAAAATACAGCAGTACTTTCAGAAGCTGCACTCTGGGACAACAGGAAATCACAGCATCGGGGGTCGGCCAAACTCCCCCGCTGTGAACAACTTTATACATCCGGACAAGGCAGGTGCAGCGGCCATCTTTGGAGAGGCAGGGAAATGAGAAGTACCGCTGGCAATCTTAAAATGTTTAGCCCTCCCCCTACCAGTCCCAGTGGCCATTTTAGTTGGGGCAGACAGAACCACATATAGTTGGGTTGCCATATTAGAGGGGGTAGTGATAGTAATATGGATGAGGGAGGGAAAGATGGTAAAGGCCTGCCCCTATGTGAGGAAGTGGACAGTCACTCCACTGCCCTAGCGGATACGAGTCAGCAAAGGGGCGTCTGTGTACCCCTATCTGGCCGCACGTAGCTCAACTAAGTCCAGTGGGGGACTGATTAAGGAATCCCGGAGAGGATGGGTGGGAGATAGGGCCCAATGGGGTTTGGCTAGTCCCTCCAATTCATGCACTTGGTCAGCATCTAGCCTCTGCCCATTACTGTACGGTGCAAGGGGGACAGGGATCACACAGGTTGGTCCATCATGGGAGATGGGGATCTTGGTAGCCACTGTCACGCTAGCACCTCTGGCCCCTAGTGGACAGGGGCCATGAGAGCTTTGTTGAAAGATGCTAAGAACCTTTGGGCCTATAGCGAGCAAGGAATAGACAGGGAGGCTGGGGTGCCACATGCACATAGGGACGGCTAACATCTGTTTTCCCAGCTGGTGTACCAGTTTAACATGTCCTCCAGGAGCTTCCTCATCATGGACAGACTGATTTGGCTAGAGCAGTCAGACTTTGAGTACCAGGTCCCCATCTGATCAACAGGTTACTTGGTGACTACATCGGTCGGAATCAGGGTAGCTGGTCCCCATCTCCATTGGGTTCCTTGGGCGCACATGTTAAGCCTCAGTTTCACACCATGGAGCAGGAGTATAATAAAGTTCAATCTTTTTATTTCAATGACATGTCAGGGCAAGCAGCTTGAGTATCTCAACTTGTTCTACCACCCATCCACACAAGCTCATGACTTGTTGTTGCGCAGTCTGCAAAAGGCGCACAAGTGTACCACAGCCGTGGTTGGAGGCAGTGACCTAGCCAAGTGTGAGGAGGCCAAAGGCTGGTGTGACTATACAGCCATTAGGTGGGATTTGCGCCTGTGATAAAATTAGGCATGGAAAAGTATGGTAAAATTTTCAAGGTTACAGAAACAGGCAACTGGGCCTTGAAGCTGCCAAGGGGAAAGGGGGTGTTGGCGAGCAGGACTACAAGACCTTCTTTTGCTGGATGGGAATATGCTGTTTTTTTCCTCCTGCTACTTAGAAACCAGTGCCAGCGAGGACTTGATATTGCTGAGAAACATGCATATGTGCCAACGCAGAGTCAGAGACATGGTTATTATACAACAAATCCTTCAGAATAAAAAAGATGGAAGGAACATACATAGATTTCAGGTCATGAGACATGGAAGTGTTGTTTTAAAGTATCACAGCATAGGTCCCCTGCACCTAGAATGGCGTGGGAGGGTAGGATGTCGGATAGTGCCTGGCCTAATGAGCCCTTTCTTTAACAAGGGCATTATTTTGTCTTTTACAGGGGGCAATGAGGGTCTGGCAAAGCATGTTGCTTTAAGCACGTGTGTGCACAATGCAGAATGAGACACTCTGCCAAGACTGTGAGACAGGCAGAAAAGGGAGATTTAGTTTTAGATCCCGGTTGTTCAGACGGATTCCCCTAGAAACCTTAAGTCTGCTAGATATTTTCCCGAACAAGTCGGTTTGAAAGTAAACGAGGAGGTGTACTTAGGCTGAAGGGTTGGCCCTTTTGACATGCCTCCAATAACTGATTTGTGCATCTTGACTGTGAGCCTGATCCCCCTGGGCAAGTTTCCCCTCATCCAATGCATTGAACCCTGCGGGGCAGTCAGTAAGTGACGCCATAGACGATAGTCAATGTAAGGTAGTGTACCAGTTGGTTGCAGATACTCAACTTGGTGAGGAGCTGCGGGCCTGGGACCAAGCTGGACGTGGAGTCCTCTTTCCAGCTGCTGCCTCTACACACCTCTAATTTATGCCTTTCAGATTGCAGGATGGATATTACATTGCGGTGTTATGTGGTTTTGTAGATAAATTCAGCACTTTTCTCCATTGAACAGTTCAAGCTACTGTACCAACCAGCCATCACACTACCTTGATTATTTTTTATTCGTCGACTCACTGGGTTGCAAGAAAGTTTTATTCTCAGCCAAGGCCCTGTTTTGGAATTTTGGTGTACCCATGGCACATGACAAAATGGAGGGACCTATTAGCTACGTCTCCTACCTGGGCATTGAGATATTAGTAGTGGGGTGAAGAGTGGACAAGGTTAGCAAGCTTCAGACATTGTCGGCAGAGTGCTTGGGGATACATTCCGCTCCCTGAGGTGCATGTAGTCTCTTGCTGGGTCTCCTTAATTTTGTGTGCAGGGTTTTACCCATGAGCAGGATTCGCTGCCTTTAGCTGGAGAGGGCCACGGTGGGTGCTAGGCTATCGCATCATCTAGTGCACCTGTCCAAAGATATTTTTTGTGCGCGATTTCAATGGAGTTTGAATACGGCGTAGGGAGAACCTGGCTAGCCCCGAGTAACAGATGTTTACAGATGTGGCTGGGGCATAGTCTTCGAGGCCTTCTAGGAGGCCGCTGGTATGCCACACCTTGGTCCTCTAATGGGTGATAGCAGGTGCTGGAGCATTCCCCATAGTGGTTGCAGTGGAGCTCTAGGCCTGCGAGACATGCAGAGTGTGTTCTGGTTTGACAACTGGCTTGTTTTAGGAATAATGTTACGTTTACAGTGCGACATATGCAGGAGCTGAGAATCTGGTGGCAGATGTGTTGTCTAGGTTTCAATGGGAAAGGTTCCAGCAGTTAGTGCCTTCGGCCTGTTTAGTGAGGAATGCCCATCTGATGTTTGTCAATTCTTGAGCGGACATCGAAGTCCTCACAGTTAATACCCTAGTTCCTGCCACATACCGTAAGTACAGTGCTGCTTGGAAAGTGTGGCTAAAATTCCTAGAGGTGAAATCAGGTAAAGCAGCAGGCAGGGTCAATTAGACTACATCTGGGAGGGTTACAGTTCAGAAGAATGTCCTCAAGGGTTTACTATCTTAAAGGCTCTGAAAGGCTGGTTGCAAGGCATCAACCCACAAAAAGAGCATATGTAAGCAGGCTTATCGACCCACACATATTGTCAAATTTTATGTGCGCGACCAGTTGAGTCACTAGCAGCCCCTTTGAGGGTGGTTTTTCCTTTTGGTAACTTTGGAGCTTTTCGGATAGGAGAGCTGGTGGCTTCTTCAATGGCCTCAGCCATAAAGATATCTGCCAACTCCAGTTGGCGACCCATAGTGGTATCTCTAAAGCAAGCCCATGGGCCTGGTTGTCGCATGACATTGGTGCACCTTTGATTGGATGTTAAGAACTTCAGTTCTCACTCCCTTTAGATTGGAGAGCAACTACTGCTGCCACCTCAGGGTTAGCCATTAGTAGCATCAAGGCTTTCGGGAGATGGAAAAGCGATAGTTACAAAAGTTACCTTAGACCGGGCAAGTAGGCAGATGGGTGCTCACGCTCATCATGATTTCAAATGAGTTTCTCATGTGTGTGCTGATTAGTGGATGTTGCCGCTGCCATGAGGACCAGTTAAGTCACTGCATACCATAGTAGGCTAATTCAAAGGTTCCCAAACTCAGTCCTCAAGGCATCCTAACAGTTCAGGTTTTAAGGATATTCATGCTTGACTTAATTAGTAAATCAGTCAATTTGATTTAACCACCTGTGCTCAACCATGGACACGGTATCTGTAAAACCTGAACTGTTGGGGTTCCTTGAGGACAGCATTTGGGAACCTCTGGGCTAATTGTTTTGCATGGACACATTTATAGGCAGAAGGGTATGCACTTCTGTTTATGCATGACTCCATTCTGGCTTCAGTGTGGTAGAACAGATATACATGTCTTGCCTTAAAATGGATCCAAATTGGTAATTTTACAACAACGGGCCTGAAATTTCAATGTGCATTTTCATATTTGATTTGCTTGAATTATGATGCAAACTAAAAATCTAATTGGCCCTTAATTTCTGGGGCATGCATGTTGGCTCATAAATCAAACAGCAAATAAAGGAGCACATTGATTTCTATTATTTATGTGGATCCCCCAAAAGACCGTATCAAAATGATCAGATCTGTATGTGTGTGGAAAAGTTTAAAACTTTTTTTCAACTAGATCATAAAAAGGGAGTTTTAGTTGTGAATTATGGCCCTCATTCAGAGCCGTACGCTCTGAGCAGAGCGCACGCTCTGAATGAGGGCCGGGCTCCATTTTCATGGAGCGTCCTCCTGGACGCTCGTATAGCTGTGGGTCACCACCCACAGGCTATACGAGCGTCTCGACCATCGCGACCATCGAAATTGCGAGCCGAAGCCTGCGGTTGAGGTTTTCAACCGCAAGCTCCGGAGTGATTTTGGCTCTATCAGAGCCAAAATCACTCCCACTGACATCACTAGTGATGTCAGTGGGCCGGCTTCTGATGGGAGGCGTTCCCGTGGGAACGCCCCCGTCAGGGAGGCACGCCCCCGGCACGCCCACCAAAGGGGGCATGCTGTCAATCAACATTGACAGCACGCCCCCTTTGATCGGACACAACGAGCGAAGGACTTTCCTTCGCTCGTCGCGTCTGGCGCATGCGCACGACGGAGCTCCCTCCGTCGTGCGCATGCTCAGTGCCTAACATCGACCCACTTGCGAGCGGACAGCCGCTCGCGAGTGGGTCTGAATCAGGCCCTATATTTGTTCATTTTGGCATGTAATCAAATAATTTTGTGTGAAAGACAAAATGGACACATCTTTACTGTTATTTGAGAGTTGTTGTAGTTGTGACCTCAGATAAAAAAAAATAATCAGGAAATGCTGTCTGGGGGCACCAGTCAACCAAAAATGAATTCTTAATAATAGCAGAATTGATTTAAGAAGACATTTTGTGAGTGTCACCACAGCGAGCCTGAGCAAATGTCACAACTGACTCATTCACAGCTCTTAACCCACAAAAAGAATCAAAGCTATCCCAGAGAAAATGTGATTATACACCTCAAAATGATTCTCTTTATAAAATTAAATAGAAAACACTGGCAGAATGCTGTGTAATAAAAACAAGTCAGTGAGACTTACATGGCAATGTACATATGTTTTTTTACAACTAGTTATACTTTGTATGCAGCAAAAAGGCAGAGTTGTTTTTTGCAGCTATGCAATAGTTTGCAGTAAAATACAGCCTCTTATGTGTTACTCATCGTTGCTGCTCTAAAGTGCCTGATTCATACGTTCAATCACCAGAAGAGATCTGGTTTACAGCTCACGTGTACGCTTGAAAGAGAAGCACAATACTGCTACAGCAAATGAAAGGAAGCGATATTGATGAAACCATCTCCCCCTACTGGAAAGCACATGCTGGTGTGTATACAATGTAGATCCTGATTTTTTTTTTTTTTTTTTTAAACAGAACATTTTTAACCTCTTACGTCTCTGTAAAGTGAACAGTTGGTTGTTCATTTGTACATATAATTCTAAAACAGCACTGTAATGACACTAGCAATGGTCTATTTCTACTCTCATATAAAATCACAATACAACAGAAGGTAATCTACCATTATACTAGAGGTTAATCATTTCATTTTAAACCCATTACAAGGAATACACTGTGTATCCCCTATATTTTTGAATAGTATGAACCACTTAGAAAATGCCTATAAAATGACATTATAAACTATATTTTGTTATGATTTAGCTGCACACTAGTTCACCAAATTCACAGGAAACTTCAGACAACTCTATATTTATAGATAAAAATTTTAAATCTGTATTAGTTTGAAAGAGGTTTTCCAGTGCTGTGATGTCATCTCTGGCCCATTGTTGTCTAAGGGCCTGATTCAGAGACGGACGCTCTGAAAGAGCGCTCGCTCTGAATCAGGGTGTTTTTCTTTTTGGAGCGGCCTACCGGCCGCTCACATAACTGTGGATAACCACCCACAGCTATAGCGAGTGGCCAGGTTGATGGTCGCGATGGTCAAGACCATCGCGACCATCGGGCTTGCGACGAGACCGTTGTGGTAGGGTCTCGTGGCCGCAAGCCCCAGAGAGCTTCTGGCCCTAATAGAGCCGGAAGCTCTCCCGCTGACATCACTGATGTCGTCAGTGGGGCCGCCCACAAACGGCAGGCGTTCGCTTGGGAACGCCTCCGTTTGTGAAGCTACCCCCCGGCCACACCTACCAAATGGGGCGAGCTGTCAATCACCATCGACAGCTCGCCCCCTTTGGTGCGAGACCCAGAGCAACGGGTCTCGCGCATGCGCCAGACGGAACCAGCTCCGTCGTGCGCATGCCCAATGGGCAAACATTGACCCGGTTGCGAGCACTCAGCGCTTGCGACCGGGTCTGAATCAGGCCCTAAGTTATATAGTCTTTATAGTCTTTAACGTGATTGCAGCTCACCTCCCCCTCAAATTTACCACATCTACAATAACCTGCCCTTGCTCACCTTCAAATGGTATTATAATAGTATTAAACATGGAGGTGAGTGCAGACACAGTTATAGTGCTATGTGGAATATGCATTGAAAGTCTGGAGGCAATTCAGTGTGAATAACCGCTGCTTCCAATATTTTTTTTTTAGATACCAACCATAATATATAAAGTTATATGTAAACAGTCTTACCTACAATGCCAAAAGCAGACACTGCTCGGGATAATCCAGATGACCCCTTTTGCCCCATTTTTGTCCTGTTTCCAAGATCTAGGCGACCAAGGAGCTCCCGCACTTCTTGCTGAGTATATACATGCTTAAGAAAACAGGGTATGAAAGGAAATAAATTTGATGAATTCCAATATCAGTCTCTCTAATGTAGAACCTCTATTACAGACTACTTTCTGCATTAAGAAAATGGTATCCTGGGATCTTTTTGTTCTCCAAGTATCTAAGAATATTTACTTTGTAAGATACAAAGCACTGTATAAAATAGATCTGAGGTAAAAGGTGCAACTCAGGACAGCAATTTAATGCTAATCTTGCCCACAGTGCGCCATCACAAGGTTAGGCAGGAACCAAAATGTACGGCAGGCTCTCTTAAGATTCTTTAAAGCAAAACATTCTAATGTTACCATGGTGAACAACATCACAATGCCCACATGCAGTCATTATGATGTCATACAGAAAGGAACATACATAGCACATATGAAAAGTTAGATAAACTTTCACTGACAGTGGTCAATATTTAACATTATATAAATGAAATGGGGGTTATTAAAAATCATGGGGGGAAACAACTATACAAACTTAGCTTACACCTCTTACTGTAGATTACATTAATTGCTCAAACGCATTTGGGCAGAGTAATTTTATTTTATATTTCATGTTATTTTGTTTGTTTGTAACACGATCCATTCAATTTAGAGCACGGAATAATATTCTGCTGCTTTATAATAATAGATTATTGAATGATAAATAATGAGTGTGAAGTTGGAAGAGTAGTAGCCACAGATACCTTTGAAGTTTCTGACTCCACACCCTCAGCAGGGTGGAAGGGAGAAGCAGCTGAAAAACAGAGTCTCACACAAGATGGTGGCCAAAGGAGGTCCTTTTGCACCATAAAGAGGCGAGGCACAGCAGCAGGCAAAGAGGAATAACCCATCAGCACACAGCGCTCGTGGAGCTCAGGAAACACAGTGGGGACGTTAAGCAGGAGACTCGGAGCGCACTGTCAGAAGCCTTTGGGTGGTTAGTTTATTTGGGTTTAGTTCCTTGTTTAGGTTTAAGGCATTCAATAGTTGGGTAGGGACAGTTTATTATTTTTTGTCGACATGTGCATTTACGAGCATCTGTTTTATCCTGCATGCCAATTTTCCAGACTCTTTATGCTGACTTTTCTACATGGTTTTAGTTAATACTGGTGGGGGGCTTGGTGGTGCAAGGCCTCAATGATAAAGTTACACACATTGTTTTGTTACAGTTTTAAAAGAAGAATTCTGACATTACTTGTCTTGTGGAGAATCAATCATGGGTAATAGCTCTGAAGTGGCAGCCTTGAAATTGAAATGGGAGGCAAACCTGGGTGCCATTACTGATGAGGAGTGTGGACAGATTGTGGTCTGGTAAGAGATACTACTCTATGTATTAGCTATCAACAGGTCCACTATAATGTGATGCTCATTTTGTAATGTTTGATGGCTTTACTACACTCTGTTTCAATTGTATTTATGTTTCTTTTGTTGCAAAACCAATAAAAATGACTTTATTTAAGAAAAAAAAAACAGTATACATATAGATAACTTTAAAACAACAATGCTGGTTGGTATTTAAAAGCAATTGTCTCACACATCTGGTGGCATTTACTGTAACATTACATGCTCATATATACTTCAGTGAATGCAATAGCACATTATGTAAATACTAATTCAGCTACAATTTCCATATTGAACACTTCACAAATTAAAACTCGTTAAATGAATGTTCTCTTCCTGTATCGGCCCTCTGTAATGTAGACCGACCCAGGTACCCAGCCTTTTAGTATTGTACGAGAAACATCATGTCTTGATTTGATAAAGTAACCTTTGCTTCATTCTACTTTCTATGCTTCCTGTAAAACTATATATATATATATATATATATATATATATATATATAAACAACGAGTAATGAATGAACTACCAATTGTTTACACTGCATTTGATCATACATTTATGTGGGCATGCATTCTACTCACCTTATCATCAATAATAACCAAGTCCTTTGGCTCTGTCCGATCAATTTTAAAAACCCTGTATTTTGTTTCAGCATGATTACTCCCAACGACAAAATATCTCTAATTATAAAGAAGAAAACAAATCGACTTAGCAAGTTTCCACTAAAGATAAAACATTTATTTCATACCACGACCTGATATATGGGATAATGTACCAGTCACCGTAAATTGTAAGGACATTACAAAAAAGAAGCAACAGATATCACATAAAACTGCTGAGTGCTTTTATACAGATCTCATAACTCTAAGGTAACTTCTGATATCTATATTTAAAGTAGGGGTGGTGCATTATTTCTTTAAATTCAAATTAACAAAATATTGGAGGCACAACAATAATGTAGTCGGAGAAAGCACCACTGGAGCTACTTCCGGTTTCTTAGAGCCAAGGAAGCATCCTTGGACTCAGAAGATGCAATGACCAGGAATGGAGCCATTTAGCACAATTAAATATTTTTTTAATTGAAACAATACTAGAACTTGTAGGGTGGGGGAATTCACACCCAGAGCTTTTCAATTATTCATAAATTTTACCCCACGCACTAAACTCTGGGATACTAACCTATAGATTCCGCACAAAGTGCTGGGGTGTATGGGCTTCCCAGCACGTTGAATGCAGGCTTCTGCATTTTAACACGGGTGTTTACTTGCAGCTCCTGAGGCTGTGAGGAAAAATCCACCCTCTGGAGCTTAGCGGCATCTAATTGAAATCTCCCCAAGAAGATATTTAGTATTTACATACCGTTGAATTTTTTAACTTTCACATATGTACTTATCTGTAGTACATTACTAAGTGATCACATTGTTTCATCTAAAGTCATCCAAATACCTGACACAATCACTATGCATAAGGAGTGTTTAAGGGAACAGAGTTAAGATACTTTGTTAATGCGTAAAGAATGTGCACATCTAAAGCTGGCCATACACCTTAAAGCTGTCCTCACATTGAAAGATTATAATTCCAACCAGCCAACTTGATGGCTGGTTGGAACAAAAATATGGTAATGTATATGAGCCAATGGGAGTCAACCAAGGCTAACACCTTGGCAATAAATGTAGAAACAATCACTTGGGATTGGTGTTATATGTAATTAAAGACACGTTAGGAAACTTGGCATATGATACCAAGAACATTGCAGACAAATATGACAAATTATACTTGGCGTATTGTATAATCTTCTAAATTTGCCGTCAGTCCATAAGTGCTTTGCCAGGCCACAGTCTTATTTTCAAACATGCAGAGGTTAAGAGAGAGACACATTTGAATGCATCACCCCTAAAAAGAAAAGAATACATACTGTTTCAATGTATGCTTGCCAATTTTAAAAACTTTATGAGCAGGGGGGACAGTCGCTCCCCTTCACCCCCGCCTAGCTACGCCACTGACTGGCACTCTACCAAAATACCAAACTAGTAAAATGCCTTGCTTCATTCAAAGGCTTTATATCCACCCTATACCACATTTTGTTTAACAACAACACACTAAAGAACTTCAGGAACTCTAAAAGGGAAGCAATCTTTGGACAGCCCCTGGAGAAAACTGATAAAACTAATCTACATAAAAGCTCATTATTCGTTAGACAAGAAACAATGTCCAAAAAAGAGATACATCAGATAGTACAATGTTACCACTAAATTAAAAAACTCATGTTCCATTCGACTGTTGAAGGGGGTGCTCTCTTCAGCCTGGAAATCCATAAAGGGAATCGGTATGAAAGGTTCCCTGGCCGACTGATGAGCAGAGCCCGGCAGCGGAAGCCCGACAGTGCTGGAAATCCCAATCGTTGCTAAGGTAAGTATATAATAACCTAACCCCCTAACCCTCCTTAGGGGTGCCTAACCCTAACCTCCCCCCCAAGTGCCTAACCCTAATCCCCCATCTAAGTGCCTAACCCCCCCTTCCCCGCTGCCAAACTTAAGTCCCCCTGGGGGGTGCCTAACCCTAAGTCCCCCCCCCGAGGGTGCCTAACCCTAACCCTCCCTCCCCCTAGCCTAACCCTAAGACCCCCCCGGGTGCCCTAAACCTAAACCTCCCCCCACCCGCGGCTGTCCGCTCGCGGCATCACTACGATTGGGATGCCGGGCGCCTGTCTCCCGGCGTCGGGGAAATGTCAGGCATCTACATCTAGACGCCCGGCATTTCCCCCTCGCCGGGATATGACAGTCGGGAAGCCGACTGCCGGTACTAAGGCAGTCGGTTTCCCGATTGTATACACCATAAAGAGACTCCTTCCATCACTTCCATAATTAATAGAATCTAGTACAGGGGTAGCCAACCTTAATTGTGGTGTGAGCTACTTTAGAAAAATTAAACCTCCTGAAGAGCTACTAAAATTGTAGAAAAAAAAAAATCTGGCTAATAACTGAACAATTGAAGATCAATTTATGAAAATTAAAAAAATGTTTCATAGAAAATAACAATGCATTTAATTATTACAGTGATATTGTTGTAGTTTGTAAATAAAATGTATGCACAGGTACATTTCACTGTAAATTACCGGCTCCAAGGAGGTTTGTGCAGTAGATTAATCCTACTGCCTGCATGCATCTAGAGCTAGTTTAGCTATGACTAGCGGATAACAGTGCTGGCTGTGTGAGCAGCAGACACATGTATGGTTCAGCTGTTGGCTACAAGAGAAGTATATTAAACTTGTAGCCAACTTGTATATTGATTGGTTCCTACACAATTAGCACACAGAATTCAGATTTAATACTATGTGCAATGACAGCTGGTAAACGGCAAGAACTAACAATACATGGTACCAATGTGGGACACCCTGGTTGTCATGGACAGCAGGGTGTAGCAATGGCAGCACACTCTGGCGCACAAGGTCAAGGCATCTCCAGAATTTGACTTTATAAAGAGGTGCATGGAACAGAAGGGGTTAAAGGTGTTAATAACTCTGCTAGCAGAAAGTAGGTTTCCCTAAAGTGCACTTGTTTTTGTATTTGTCCTTGCAATGCTCTGTCTACCAATGATATAATTCTATCAGAATAAAACAGCGTTATGGCAGGAGGTGTGGCTCATACAATGGATGTGAATAGGTAAAGCAAGCTAGACCTACCCGTCTAAGTAAACGCAGCCTATACCGAAACATAACAAAACACTACTCCTGACATACGTATTCCCTTATATTGGGCAAGCGTTTGATTTCATTATCAGAAGAAAAATGACAAAATAAAGCAGTGTCATCTTTGCGGCTTTAAAACAGTAAATGCCAGAAACAAATGTGCAGAAAATGGTATTTTTGACAAAGCTGAATAATAAAACAAAAAGTGCCCTTACACCTTGGCTGCCCATGATCCAAGGCGGAAAGTAGGACGCTTCTCTAAGTGATTTGATGAAAGCCACCGTGAAGAGGATCTATCTATCGTTAGGCATCAGAACAACTTGATCCTTATTCTATCTGTGCAATACACATGCTGTTAAAGTTCTGAGCAGCATGAGACAAACAGCTGATGCAAAGTGTTGATTTATTGGAAGTTGCCCTTGTTGTTCTGCTCCTTCAGCCAATTAACTCAGTTGTAGCTCAGTGGGGGGGTAGTACAGAAAATAATAATGTTAAAAGACTGAGTATACATGGAAAGCCATGTTTAAGTCACAATAGAGGTCTGTGGATAATGTTAAAATATATTAAAAATTTGGAGAAAGAAAAAGCAGTATCCATTTTAAATCATAATTAATGTGTGACTAAACAATTACTCATTCCTGTTAAAAGATAAATCCAATTTAATATTTGTGATAAAACTTTGCAAAATATTATGTCACTATATAGAGGCAAATGTGTCCACACTGAGTGCTTGGAAAGAAATGCAGATCTTGTATTCAGATTTGGCCACACAGCACCTATGCATCCTTTTGTGGGAGCAGTCGTCATAACTATCAGCACACAATCTGGATCTCTGTGTACGCACAACTCTGAATAACCCGCAATTTCAGCTACACGCCCTCAGAACACTTAGCCTACGTGCAGACGTCCTAGTACTGCCCAGTTACTCCCTCTCAGCCACAAGTGGAGACGTGATGCTTATGATGATGAATCGTCCGTAGATGTTCAAAGCTGCAGAATAGACTTGCATACGCTATGACACATATTTCTCTCTATTAGTTATCTCTGTTGGAGTCACAGCTTTGAGTCCCATAGTGCAAGGTTTCTAGTAACTTACTTTATGAATCAGAGGTGAGGTCCTGGAATCACACCACACAGATTAAATATTTTGGCTGTGTGTCAAAGAGAAGTGGCTATTTTGAGTAACACCTGTGCCATGAAGGTGCCAGGCATAATAAGAAGGGAGAAGTATGGAATATATAAGCCTTTTTGGACAAGTTATACTTCAAGCAAGTTAGAGTGCCTTGCATGTACACTAAAGCAAAGAATAAGCAGGATCCACCACACTTGAGGACAGACAGCATGCCGTGGTTATATGCTCTTTCTGTAAGTGTAGAGGTCAGTTTATTAACCCCTTTTCCCTACAAGATTCATTTAATTTAAAATGGCTGTTTCTGCATTGAAGTACCATGGTATTTAACATAGGATATATCGCATGGGGCAAATCCATGTAGCACTGGACACCAACGATTTCACTGTATTGCTTGGCAATGGCGGCCTTCTCCAAATTTAACATCTCTAAAAAGCTTGGCTTTATGGAATTTATCTCCGATCTCTAAAGATGGCTTTAGCAGCTCTCTCCAACAGAAAATCTTTTCAGATCCCTCTTACTCTTTTTTAAGGTTGTGCATGTGCAGAAACATTGCACATACACATTAGATTACATTGTGCAATTATCTCTCCAAATATCCCAGGCTACAGTTGACTATGACTTATTTATATCAATTCAGAAAATATCAGTCATATAATCCCTTTACTTTTGACCACGGAGCAGAACAGGGACTCGCTTTGCATGATTGGCAGTATATGAGAGTTAGATGTCAGGAGTATATAATGAATACTGAATTGACAGTCGCACCAAGCTGATTCCAGTCCTGCAACCCTGACAAATAGGCAAGTCTTATGGGTCTTTGCAGATTAACCAACTTAATCAAATGTTAAACATGTCTATACTAGAACATTTATTTGACCAGGAGAGTTATGTTCTCTTTGGAAAACCTTAACTCCTTTATTACTAAGGAGTCTTCATTTAAATATTAGTTTGTTTTATTCTTTTCAAATGTATTTATTCTAAGTTTGAGAAATAAGGACAGTCTTTGTTTAAAAAAACAAATCTAACCCATTATTGCTTTTGAAACAACAAATAACAATATGCAGTAAACACATGCCCATATGTACAGTAGGCCAACCTACAATGGGTATTATTTCCAAACAAACACGCCATAAATTGATATTTAAACTAATAATGAAAAAAAAAAAATATATATATATATATATCCCCATTATTTATTTACTTATTTATACATCATTGTGGGTGTTTAAACATGGTGAGTGCTGGGTTTTCTGTTTTTATTTATTTAAGCAATGTGGTCACAGGCCACTTGCACCCCAGTCCTGGGAATGGCGAGTGCAGGTCTGCACCCCAAATCTAGGAGTGGCGAGTGCAGTGGATTTCTGACTTATATATATATATATATATATATATATATATACACACACACATACACACACAAACAATCTCACATCTCATGGCAGGTACTATTAGGCCTTTTAAATAAATAGTGCTGTAAATATTTAGCTTAAGTGTCAATTGCTGAAATTTTTATTACAATGTGAAGCTTTGTCTTATTAGTTTCTGATTAATATTAACTTTATCTAATAGAAGTGCCATTCTTTTTCTCCTGCTTAATGGTGTAGCCTATCTTAACCTATGTACTGAATTATCACTCCACTACCAGCTAGAAAAAAATCTGATGCCCTGTGGACTGCTAAACGCAGGCATTTTTCCCAAGGCACTTCCTTTCTTTAAAACCGACAGGCAAATCAATAAGATGGGACAAATCTTTTTTCACCCCTTTATTTAACTATTTTCCCACCTCAACATGTAGATTTACACAAGGTAACAAATACCCACAAAAGAATTAGGTCTGTTAACTAGTGGATATGCGGTTTTCTCTAAATGGTCAGCATAACCTGGGGCATGCCATAATTAAGTACATTAAGAGAGTCAATATGAGCTGTGTTGGTACACCCTTGAGCCGCCTATCTAGGTGTCTGGGGCCTTAAGTGAAAATGTTACATTAAATTCCATGTTGTTTTACTGCCATGCAAATGCAGGATTTTTAGACAGTGATTTCAAATGCTTTATTTCATCATAAAGAAAAAATAATAGTTTTTGCAATAAGGATGCAATAGACCCATTATTTTGTGAGGATTCGACTCCTTATCTACATACTGCCCTGTAAATACTTGTACAAAATACATAAAGAAAATATAATGAAAGCATGAAACTCTACATCATATAGCTACTGTTCTAAGAAAGAAGTAATATTTTATAGCACAAGTGTACATACTGTATCTGTCCCAGATGGAATCGGTATGTAAAGCCTGCTGTCGGGATGCCTCCTATCAAAATACCGACAGCAGCATCCTGATGGTTGGTATCCCGCGACAGGGGTCGGGTAAGTATACTTACCCTCCCCCATTTTCCCCCTAACCCTCCCTTCCAGTAGCCTAACCCCAACCCTCCCCGTTAGTGCCTACACCCAAGTCTCCCCCCTCGTGCCTAAACCTAACCCTCCCCTCTTAGTGCCTAACCCCCCCACAGTGGTGCCCTATCCCTCCCCCATAAGGTTACCTAACCCTATCCTCCCCCCCCAAAACCGAACGCTAACTTCTGGATTCCGGTGTCGGGAATAAGATAGGCATCGGTATTTTGACACCTACTTTAAGTCCTGTGTTGGACTTTCAGCGTCGGGATTGAGACTGGCAGCATTGCAGCCACCGGTCTCATAACTACATCCCATCCTGGCTAACTCAACACTTGGTGTTACTGGCCTTCTACCAAGTGATCCAGCCATATTATGCCATGGACCATGCCCATAAATACTATTACTATGCCCTCCACATGTTACTAAAGTGTGCCAATGTCCCCACATATGCCATTCATTGTGACATGTGCCTTCCTGTGCTTACAATGCACAAACATTGCCTCACTGTATCCTTCTCATGTTTTTATATAGCAACATAGTCACTGAACCCATGCCTACTTGGATCAGTCAGTAATCTTTCACCAGTCATGGTGCTCACTGGTAACAGCTGCACAGAGCCTCCACGGTCCAAACAATGATACCTTCATTCTACATTGCAATGTGCGGTCACTTCTCATCTCATATTACTGCTAGTTGACAATGGATCTGCCCTTTTCTTGACCAGGAACCAAATAATACAAGTAGTAAGTTCTTACTTGCTGACAATGTAATAATATCTGCACACAAGAAAGAAAGTGTCCGCAACAGACCTACAGATTATTCATATATTAAACATATATTAACCACTTATCCATTCCAATCCATATAATGTTGAGTTATAAAGGACTCATTCAGTGCATAATTTTCAGGTGGAAGTGCACCCAGGAATAAAATCAATCATTACACAGAGAAAAAGTATTCCTATAAGGGGCACTCACTGGATGAGTTGTATTTATGCGTAACTTAGTTGTATTAAACTGGGTACATACTGACAGATACATTGGGCGATCAATTGATCGGCCAATGTATCTGCTGCCCGTCGGCCAGTGTGTACTCGCGATGTCGGAGAACGTCGTCGTTCACCGACATATCTTATTGGCTGTGCTGCACAGCTGATGGGACAGATATTTCTGCAGACCGCCCAAACACACACAGCGGGAACCGTAAGGAGGGGGGCAGAATACGCCCCCGACGCGCCCACCGGGTCCCGCTGCCGGGACCCGAGGGCACAAGCAGATGATGGCCGTTGTGTATGAACGACCATCATCTGCAGATATATCTGGCAGGCGTGTACCCACCTTTAGAGGTCCAGATACAAAGAAAACATAAAATATAACTTTTATTGTCAATAAAATTACTGTTTATTAATATTTTATTTTCTATTTTTATTTGTTTTATTATAATTAAAGAAAAACAGCAAAGTATTGTGATTGTGTCAATTGTATCATTATATGAAATAAAGTGATTTAAAAGACACTATTCCCTTGTAATTATACTTTTATTCCGTAATGTAAATTACCTTGTGATGTATATTGTTATATCGATGTGAATATATACGGTACCAACTTATTTATTCAAATGATCTCATATAGTGAACAGTACACCATTAAAGTATATGACAACCTCTCAGGATTATATATGTAAGGAGCCTATCTAAATAGGCCAATCTATGATAGCTCCGTAAAATGAATCCTATAATTGGATCTATATGATCTTATATCACTGAGAGTTACTTAATATACCCAAAGTTGTGTTATAATAACAGGATATTCCATATATGTATTAATGGATAGAAGTTTATAAAGCTGTATAAGGGTAATGCTTTCTTCAAAAATACATGGTACTCTGTCTCTACCTGTTTAGATAATAATTTGTCTATGTAGCAGGTTGCTATGACTCAGTAATAAATCCTTCACAATGTAACAGATTAACTGTCCCTCAAATGGCTTCCTTCAAAAAGAAGGGAAAGTTGTTACTATTTATAATAATCCTGTAAGTGAGAAAAGAGAAAAAGAACGCTCATCTTTTTGGGGGGCACACTAAAGGCACCCAAACACGGTGCGATTCAAAGTTGGTAAGATGTGTGGTACGATTGCTATTGAAATTCTTCTTACGATGTGGTCAAATGCTGTACGATTGATCGTTACGATCTTCCAATATGATGCATAGAAGTGTATTACACATTGTACTCAAGATTGTAGATCTTATTGTTTTGCAGAGATCTACGATCCAACTATACGACTGCGGGGACGCGCATCGGCATCGTATACACAGAAACTACACGCGATGTGCACGATTGATCGAAATCGTGCACATTGTGTAAAAAATCGCACCATGAATGGGGGCCTTTAGTCGTGAATATAAAATATAACTTTTATAATACTTATAAGTGATAATACAGCAAAATATTATTATTCTGTATTGTAATTGTCTGAGTGTAAATACTCAGTATCTAAGACAGCAGTTTGTTCAATATAGAGAGAAGTTTTATATAAGCTAGCATAGATAGTATGGTAGGTAATGAAATGAACATCATGAGTTACCAATAAGTTAATTGTATCATACCAAGTATACTATTGCAATACAATATTCTACCAGCGTCCCCTGCACCCAGCAGAAATAAGATAGAATAAAAAATAAACACACTCTTTGTACAAAAGGGAGCAAATAAACCAGTACTGTGTGTATATTAAACAGCCTCCCCTCAACCATAGATTTCCACAAGTGTTAGATAGCAAAAATGAACCATTAAGTTCTCAGACTCAAATATATACAACATGTGGTCGAAGAGGGTTGGAAGTGATATAAGCACAGACACAATGTATGTATGGTGTGTTTTGTATGATATTTACCTTCAAATTTCATGGTTCGTTGCATATGGCCGCAATACTTACAATTTCCACATTTTTGTTTTATATATTTATTTAAATATTTTTATTGAAAATGTTTCATATTCCTATAATAAAATAACATTTGCTATAATCAAGAAAACAGATAGTCATAAACAAGAGGAATCAATCAGATTCCAAAAGCAGTGATAAATCACAGTAAATAATAAAAAATATATATTAAATACCGAGAAATTAAATAGAACAGGAGAAAAGAAAAGAGAAAGTAGGACAGGTTGGAAAAAAAAAGGGGGGGGGGAGGGAGAGGGAGGGGGAGTGCCAGTCAATTAAGAGTAAGATATATTGGATAAAAGTATATCAATGGAAATGTTTAAATCGTTGTCAAAGGGGGTTCAGCTGAGAAATGTGCAGTCCATGGGGACCAAACTTTAATGAGTTGTGCCGGGGTGTCATGTAAAACTGAGGAGATTCGTTCCATTCTGTAGGTGGACCAAATAGCATTAATAGTTGATAATACAGAAGGGGGAGGGTAGACTTCCACTGTGAGGCTATCATACATTTGGCTGCATTCAAAATGTGTTTAATTAGTTTCAACTGAGCTTGGGTGACATCTGAAATGGGACGCAAGCAAGTGGTGAATATAAGCATATATACAGTCAAGTGCAAAAATATTGGGACATTGACAGAATTTTCATATTTTGGCCTCTATTCACCACCCCAATGGCTTTGAAATGAAACACACAAGATCTGCTTTAACTGCAGACTTTCAGATTTAATTTGAGGGTAATTACATCCAAATCAGGTGAACGGTGTAGGAATTACAACGGTTTCTATATGTGCCTCCCACTTTTTAAGGGGCCAAAAGTAATGGGACAAACTAAACAATCCTAAATCTAAGATTCACTTTTTAATACTTTGTTGCAAATCCTTTGCAGGCAATTACAGCCTGAAGTCTGGAACGCATAGACATCACCAGACGCTGGGCTTCATCCCTGGTGATGCTCTGCCAGGCCTCTACTGCAAATGTCTTCAGTTCCTGCTTGTTCTTGGGGCATTTTCCCTTCAGTTTTGTTTTCATCAAGTGAAATGCATGCTCAATCGGATTCAGGTCAGCGGATTGACTTGGCCATTGCATAACATTCCACTTTTTAGTCTTAAAAAACTCTTTGGTTGCTTTTGCAGTATGCTTCGGGTCATTGTCCATCTGCACTGTGAAGCGCCATCCAATGAGTTCTGATGCATTTGACTGAATATGAGCATATAATATTGCCCGAAACACTTCAGAATTCATTCTGCTGCTTTTGTCAGCAGTCACATCATCAATAAATACAAGGGAACCAGTTCCATTAGCAGCCATACATGCCCACACCATGACACTACCACCACTATGCTTCACTGATGAGATGGTATGTTTTGGATCATGAGCAGTTCCTTTCCTTCTCCATACTCTTCTCTTCCCATCACTCTGGTACAAGTTGATCTTTGTCTCATCTGTCCATAGGATGTTGTTCCAGAACTATAATGGCTTTTTTAGATGTTGTTTGGCAAACTCTAATCTGGTCTTCCTGTTTTTGTGGCTCACCAATGGTTTACATCTTGTGGTGAACCCTCTATATTCACTCTTGTGAAGTCTTCTCTTGATTGTTGACTTTGACACATATACACCTACCTCCTGGAGAGTGTCCTTGATTTGGCCAACTGTTGTGAAGGGATTTTCTTCACCAGGGAAATAATTCTTCTGTCATCCACCACAGTTGTTTTCCGTGGTCTTCTGGGTCTTTTGGTGTTGCTGAGCTCTCTGGTGCGTTCTTTCTTTTTAAGAATGTTCCAAACAGTTGATTTGGCCACACCTAATGTTTTTGCTATCTCTCTGATGGGTTTGTTTTGATTTTTCAGCCTAATGATGGCTTGCTTCTCTGATAGTCACAGCTCTCTGGATCTCATATTGAGAGTCGACAGTAACTGATTCCAAATGCAAATGTCACACCTAGTATCAACTCCAGACCTTTTACCTGCTTAATTGATAATGAAATAATGAGGGAATAGCCCACACCTGTCAATGAAATAGCTTTTGAGTTGATAGTCCCATTACTTTTGGCCCCTTAAAAAGTGGGAGGCACATATAGAAACCGTTGTAATTCCTACACCGTTGACCTGATTTGGATGTAATTACCCTCAAATTAAATCTGAAAGTCTGCAGTTAAAGCACATCTTGTTTGTTTAATTTCAAAGCCATTGGGGTGGTGAATAGAGGCCAAAATATGAAAATTCTGTCAATGTCCCAATATTTATGCACCTGACAGTAGATAATACATTTAATACATATTAACATCATATAACAATATCAATAAAAAAAGGGGATTGTGTGAAAAATTCAATCACCAATCAAATACATATACAATAAAATTTATTGATAGTGATTGTGATGAAACACAGTTTCAGTCCAACTAAGAAAATAATATGAATGATTGAATCTGGGGTACTGCAGAGCGCTCTTATCGTACCAAATAGCAACTATTTTTCTCTTTGTGGAAACATTGTTATCAGTAGTTCTTGTAGCATATAGAAAGATGAAGCTGATATTTATTCTCCAGTGGATACAAAACATATACATGTTAGCTATATTGTAGGAATAATGTCTCCGTTCCTTAGAAGAACAGCAATTAGGAAATAAAGCACGTATAGCTGTACAACTCGTGCAATGTTCCGACACTGATTGTAGCTCTGATAAAGGACTTGTATATAAAGTCAATGATATATATAAGACCTTTGAAAAAGTCACATGATTGTGACGAAACGAGTTAGGCGGGACCTCTTCATCACTGGACACACCATTGCCAATTGACACGACTCCGACACTCGGCTTGGTAGCTTCTGTTTGGAACCCTGTAACCCTGTTATCGCACCAGCAGGATCCGGCTGGATAGCGCGCACAGCCTGCCCATATACATAGGTACGCTGCAGCACTGACACACACTGCATTGGCAGCTTCTAACTTGGTCACAAGGCACAACAGACGGCGTTGGGAACCAGAGGACAGAACTGCAAGGGGGACCCCCACACCAGTCGGTTCTTCAGTCCGTGAGTACTCCCAACAACACTGTGATTATGCAGTAATAGCTCAGTGGCTACTCATGTGTTTTTAACACAGGAAAATATGTTGGGTCTTTAATATTGATTAGTATATACTCGGGTAACTACTCGGGTTTTATACATATAATTGACTTTATATACAAGTCCTTTATCAGAGCTACAATCAGTGTCGGAACATTGCACGAGTTGTACAGCTATACGTGCTTTATTTCCTAATTGCTGTTCTTCTAAGGAACGGAGACATTATTCCTATAATATAGCTAACACGTATTTGTTTTGTATCTCTGGAGAATAAATATCAGCTGCATCTTTCTATATGCTACAAGAACTACTGATAGCAACTATTTTTCTCTTTGTCGAAACATTGTTATTTGGTACGATAAGAGCGCTCTGCAGTACCAGATTCAATCATTCATATAATTTTCCTTAGTCGGACTGAAACTGTGTTTAATCACAGTCACTGGCAATAAATTTTATTGTATATGTGTTTGACTGGTGATTGCATTTTTCACACAATCCCCTTTTTTTATTGATATTGTTATGTGATGTTAATATGTATTACATTTATTATCTATATATGCTTATATTCACCACTTGCTTGTGTTTTAATTTATTAATAAGTAAATCAATTATTGATGTTATGTAAAGACAGTGCAGATTCTCCATTCTTTCAATCTTTTTTTCAAACTGACACAGAGTTTGATATCTGCTGCAGTCCTTCATTACGTTACATTTGACTATTGAGTTAAGCGCCAGAACTGTTTGTTTATTTTCTGAGATGGGACGCGACAAAAGAGTATGCAGAGGAGTGTTCGGAACCTGTATACAGACTATATCCTCAATCAATTTATGAATATCCCGCCAGTATTGCTGAATACTAGGGCAGGACCACCATATATGCAGCAAGGTTCCTATTTGTCCACAAAGTCTCCAACAGAATTTAGAAGAGGAGGGGTAGATAGAATGTAGTCGGGCGGGGACCAGATACCAGCGATAATACAATTTATAGGAGTTTTCCTGGATGCGGACTGATATTGAACTTTTTGCAACCTCAGTTCTTATGTCCAGCCAGTCCTCGGGAGTTAGTGTCTCTCCTACCTCTCTCTCCCAGGCCACCTCATTAGCTTCTTTTAAGGGTTGATTATGCGAAAGTAGTGTGTGATATATTGTAGAGATAAGACCCTTAGTAGAACGGTGATGTAGACAAGAGTGACTCCAAGGGTTTTTTATCAAGTGTTGAAGAGATTTGCGTATGAGATTGATAAAAGTGGCGGAGCTGAAGGAATTGATAGAAAACCTTATTAGGTAGGGAAAATTGTTTCTGTACTTCAGCAAATTCTGGAAACGTACGCAAGGGAGCTAAATCAATTAGAAACAGAATATTGGATTTAGTCCACTGAAAAAATAGTTTATGCTGCATACCTGGGCCAAACGCAGAATTGTTCCATAAAGGTGTCAAAAGGGGGTGAAAGGAGCGTATATTGTATAAACGGGAACATATATTCCATACTGAGACCGTGAAGCGAACAGTGGGTAGGATTATGATAACATTTGACCGTGAGGGAGCAGTTCACCAAAGGAGGGAATATGGGGAATATATAGATAAAGCCTGGGCTTCAATATTTGTCCAGACTCTATGGTCAGGTGGGGCATGCCAAAGAACACACGAGACCAGCTGAGTTGCTCGATAATATTTAATGAGATCGGGGGTGTTCAGCCCTCCATCACTGCAAAGCTTTTGTAGTAGACGCATTTTTACCCTGGGTCGTCTCCCAGCCCAGATGAAATGTGAGATCTCCATCTGTAAATTTTTCAGTATCATAACAGGAATATGTATCAGGAGTGTCTGCCAAAGATAGAGTAATCGGGGTAATATGTTAATTTTAACTGAGGCCATTCGCCCAATCCAAAAATTAAAAACTTATTCCATGTATGTACATCGGACTTAATGGAGGCGAATAGTCTAGGAAAATTAGCTGCATATAGAGTGGAGTATGTTTTGGCTAGATAAATGCCCAGATATTTTTACTTGTCCACCTGCCATCTGACAGTGAATGTGGATTGTAATATTCGAAGATCTGCAGGAGGGGTCTGGAGGTCTAAAATTTCTGTTTTGTCTGAATTAATTTTATAGATGGAAAATGATCTATAAATATATATTTTGGAAAATAGATTACTACAATTCTCACATTTGAAGGACCCCTTAGCTATTAGCTTTCTTTTGTTGGTGTTGGTAAAATGACTTCCTCATTAGAGTGATGCCCTGGGGTGGCTCAGCTGGGCTGGTTTGGGGGTGTCCTGCGCTCTGGATTTCAACCCCTGTATGTTAGGGGACCTACCCTCAGAGGTTACCTGGGCGTGGTGGGTAGGCCCATAACCATGGTCATGATTATGCCAAAACCTCTATTTATTGCAAAATTCTATTGCAAAATGTATAATATATAATTAGTAATGTTGGAATTAGTAATGTAGGGCCCTTTTCTACATAATCTATTTAGCGTGCTCCTATGCACACCTGAAGTCATGAGACGCCTTCAGCTTAGGCTAGCACCCCTTTCCCCGTCCCCTATTGGTTTTAAGCAGGGATCTGGCATTTTGACTGCACTTTAGTAAGAGGCACAATCTAGATAAGTCCTACAAATGTTTATACTGTAGTGCAGCTATGGGTTAATTTTTGGGGCGTGGGTCCCCTGGATTGCTTTGGTTGGGCTGCTTCAGGGCATCGCATTATAAACACACTTTGCCTTTCTTGCACTTTTTGCACCTCTATTGTTTATTTAATATATATGTAATATTTTCACATCTTTATTTTTCACCTTATTATATGCAGCTGCTCTTATCCATCTAACACCTTTTTAAACTTCACCTTTCCTCATTAGAGTGATGCCCTGGGGTGGCTCAGCTGGGCCTGTTTGGGGGTGTCCTGCGCTCTGGATTTAAACCCCAGTATTTTAGGGACCTACCCTCAGAGGTTACCTGGGTGCGGTGGGTAGGCCCATAACCATGGCCATGATTATGCCAAAACCGCTATTTATGCAACATTTTATTGCAAAATGTATTATATTATATATAATTAGTAATGTTGGAGTTGTGCACTTGTAATTCTTCTTTTTGTGTTTGCAACAATAGTCTCCACATATAGCACCTCCCATTATATATATGTTCAGGGTGTGCAGTCTACTGGTCTGAAGACTTGAAGGCTGGGAATCCAATTTCTTCATTTATATGGAAACGGGAAACCACCTTTGGGAGGTAGACCGCCTTGGTACGGAGGACCGCTCTATTTGGATGAAAGATCAAATATGGAGTATGACATGACAATGCTACCAAGTCAGAAACTCTGCGAGCTGAAGAGATGGCGGGAAGAAAAAAAGTGTCTTTGCAGTCAGCCATCTCAAGTCCACCTTATCTAAGGGTTCAAAGGGATGCGACTGCAGTGACCTGAGAACCAAAGACAAATCCCACGGTGCCACCAATGGCAGAAATGGAAGTTGCAGCTGCAAAACCCCCTGTAAGAATGTTCTAACATCCGTCAGAGGAGAAATCTTGCGCTGGAACCACACTGCCAAAGCCAAAACTTGGACTCTCAAGGTAGCCAGACGAAGACCTAAATCTAATCCAGCCTGAAGAACACCCAGTATTCTCGATATCCTGAAAACTTTAGGATATTTTCTGTGGGGACACCAAAGATAAAACGACCGCCAAATTCTGTGATAGATGCGAGCAGAAGCAGGCTTCCATGCTCTCAGCATCGTCTGAATCACAGAAGCAGAGAAAACCCTGGCCTTTAAGACGGACGACTCAAGAGCCATGCCGTCAAAGCGAATCGAGGTAAATCCCTGTAAAGACAGGGACCCTACATTAGCAAATGCTGTCTTAGAGGCAGTGGAAGTGGACAGTCCACAGATAGACATGTCAGATTGAAGAACCAATGCCACCTGGGCCAGGCAGGGGCTATTAGTATCATCCTGCCTCCCTCCTGCTTCAATTTTCTGACGACTCTTGAGAGGAGGGAGATTGGAGGAATAGGTATGCCAACCTGAAGTTCCATCTCACCGCCAGAGTGTCCACGAAGGCGGCTTAGGGGTCCATTGTTCTAGACCGGTACCTGAGGACCTTGGGGTTGTGACGCGATGCCATGAGATCTACGTCCGTTAACCCCCACCTGTCCACCAGGAGTTGAAACACTTCCGGATGAAGAGCCCTGCTCTTCCTCCATACTGAGGACAGACCTGACTGCTCTTACTAGAGAGGGAACATCCACCAGGGACTGATGGTCCTCTTTCACTGAGACAGAACCAGAACTCTGAGTATCAGAGTCTGATGAGGAGGTTGAGTCAGACTCGTGAGGCAACACATGACGATAACCTCTTTTATGCCCCTGCATTTTTACTACCACCGGTCTATCCACCTGTGGAGAGGCTGAAGATGGCAGTATACTCTGACTAGAGTGAGCAGGCAAATTACCCCAACAGGGATTCATGGAAGTATACACATAGGACGATGCACATGCTGTGCATACCCCATAGCATGAGGCGTTACAGCACCCGAAGCCCGTATCTCCCTGGCCTTGCCAATTAAATAAGACAAAACCTCATGCGTAATGGCCATCCAAGATGACTCTGGTGTACCAGATATATTGGATAGCTGTTTGCAACAGTTATTACACAATCCATACTGGTTAACATCATGGTCCGATAAGCCTGCCGAACAGGACTTACAGGAAATATGCACTGGAGGGCTTCCATCCTCACCTTTACCTTCAGACATTACAATGTATAAATGGTATAAGGTATACATTCTAAATGCAATATGACTTTGTATCAATGAAACACCCCACACACCTTCAGAGGGATGAGGAGAAACACAGTGATAGTTATACCCAACAGTTTTGAAAAAATAGGCAGCAGCAGCTAGCATACAGTCACATATAATGCATAAATACAAATATTTGCTAAAGCAATATGGACTCTGGATCAACTGACCAGCCCCGAAGGGGCAATGGTAGGATATAGAGTGCGCTATATGCCAAACCCAAGGGAGAGGTATGTAGAGAGACCGACCAAATCCTCTGAGACCAACCGCTTCAGTGCACGGACCAACGCTAAACTGCGCGCATCTCACACACTAGGTGGTCAATTATAGCAAGCCAGACGCGGGAATCCATACCCGGAAGTTTGTGTCTGGGGGAGGAGCAGCTGGGGGAGTGCCTATGTCCTGTAGGCTGCGATTTTGACGGCCGGGTATGTGGACCTCACGGCAGCAAGAAGTTTACTAGTGTGCTCTAGTGAGTCTTACCACCCGACCCCGGTGACAGACGATTTGGCCCCGGCCGCCTTAGTGAGGACACGTTGCACGAGGCCTTCCCCCGCAGCGGCCTCCGATGCGTCTTAACACTGGAGGAATCGCTTACCTGCCGTCTCCGTGACCTGACCGCAGTCGCGGGTCTCAGCGACATCGTTGGTGGAGGTAGAAGGAGTCGCGGTGCAAGAGTCTTTCACGGCGCCTGGTACCGATAAATTCTAAAGTTCGAAAAACTTGATGTAAAACATAAAAGAAAAAAGCCTAGGACTGACTAGCAGTCCCACTGTTATAACAGGTACGTCTTGGCGCGCACCAAACAAAAAAACAATGCCTGTGGCTGGGGGCAGGGTATATAGGGAGGAAGACCAGTGCATGCTTGGAGCTGCAAAGCTTTGCTGTTTGGTGCATTGGATGCGATCCAACTACATACCGCAAGGTACATCCTGTGGACCCTATGGAACCTGAAGAAGAAACAAGAGGTTGTGAGTCTCATGGATATTTCTGGAGAGTAAGCTAGAGATACTGAGCACTTCTACACAATGGTTCTCTGTTACCACTGGGCGAGGGGAAGGGTAGAGGGCACTAACTTCTGACATCACATAACCTTCTGTTGATTCTGCTTGTCTTATACATTGCTCTATATGGTTTTTTTTGGGCAGCAATATGTATCTGTTGAAAAGGATTTTACATTGGTGTGTGGTCCAACGAGACATGAAAGCTGGTCATTATATACATAAGTATGGAGTTCACTATGAACTTCTAAACAATAGCTCAGTATGATCCAAAAAGATGTTCCCATCACAGCATGATGGGTTAGATTGACACTGCTGTTACAAGGGGATGTAGCCGGCATCCTGGCATGCGGGATGCCGATGGTCTAAACAACGGCACCAGTATCCCGACCATCGGTATCCAGAATGGTAAGTATCGGGGTGCACGGGGACGGTAACATTGGGTAGAGGGGTTATGTTTAGGCATTAGGGGGAGGGTTAAGGGTTAGGCACAGGGAGGGAGGGTTAGGATTATGCTGCGGGGAGGGGGAGGTTACGTTTAGGCACTAGGGGGGAGGTTAGTTTAGGCACATGGGAAGGGGGTCTTAGGTTTATGGGAGGGAGAGGTTAGGTTTAGGCACTAGGAAGGAGGGGGGGTTAGGTTTAGGCACCGGGGAGGGAGGGTTAGGGTAGGGAAAAAAACATACTTTGTGTTCCAATGGGTGTCGGTATTCTGGCTGTTGGGATGCCGCTGTCGGTATTCTGAACAGCGGCATCCCGACAGCCGGGATATTATACCCAACCTGTTGCAAGAACCAAAAAAAGTCAGAGGATAAACTCAGCAGCCTCGGGGGAATGGACTTGCCAACTGGGATGCTCAGATCTCTTATCCAACAACACACAGAGGATCAAAAGGAACATAGGGCCTGATTGAGCTTAAGACGGAATTGCAAAGCTGCAGGCAAACAGCTTTGCAATTCTGTCCTTGCAATTCTGGTAATGCAGCAGGAGGCAATATGCCTTCTGCATGCAGTACTTATCCCTGCTGCGTTGTACAACGCAGCATCGAAAAATCTGCGGAAACATCAGCCGGCTAAGTGACCCATGGGGTCACACAAGCCGGCTGCCGCAGATGAGAGAAAGATGCCAGGAAATCTCCATCAGCAGACGGAGATCCTGGCTTCTTCCCTCCCCGCCAACGGTGGTGACACATCTCAGTTTTGGGAAACGGAGGCCGTCACCGCCCCCTCCCCTGCCCACAGTCTGTGTGTGGGATCGCAGACCCATTCTGCACATGTGCCTGCGCAGATTCTTGCCATCGGGAATCAAGCACATATTCCATAGCTGCAACATTTGTTGGCCTCCTGGATGCGGCAGAGGGATCTGCCAAGGTGCACTTTTTAGAGGAACTATTCCTAGCACTTTTGACAGAGAGCACATGTCTGCTGTATACAAGGTGGAATTAGATTATGCCATGTCAATGGCCCCTCTACAGAAGCTCCCTCACACACGTTTTTTACACTAATGGTGCATACACACGGTCAGATTTTTCTTCAGATCTGAACGATAACGATTTTAAAGATCGTTCAATCGTTCATATCTGAAAGTAAAAATCTGACATGTGGGCAACAATGAATGATGAACGATGAGCGTTCCTGTTTGTCAGATAACGATATCTGACATCTGATGTGTTTGCAGCCAGATTTGGTCGCTTTCATTAATTTTAATACAGGCTGAAATCGTTAAATCGTTTGCAAATCGTTTATCTGACATATCTGACCGTGTGTATGCACCATAATGGTGCATATACACGGTCAGATATGGCAGATGAACGATTGACTGATTGAACGTTTTGCAAACGATTGAACGATTTCAGTCTGTTTTAAAATGAATGAATTCGACCAAATCTGACTGCAATCACATTAGATGTCAGATATCATTATCTGACAAACAGGAACGCGCATCGTTCATCGTTGCCCACGTTAGATTTTTCTTTCAGATATGAACAATTTTTAAAATCGTAATCGTTCAGATCTGAAGAAAAATCTGACTGTGTATACAGTATGCACCATTACAGTTATTATACTTCAGAAACCAGTGACGCTATCCTCAAAATACCTGGAATGTGGAGACCAATCCATTTCCTTTTCATTGTAGTTTTGCTTTGTCAAGAAATGTTAAGTCTGCCTCTGCTAAACATGGAGGGCTTTAAGTGAAATAGCTTTTAAGAGTAAACAAGGCCAGGGCCGGATTAAGGTCCGTGGGGGCCCCTACTAGTAAAAGTTGTGTGTATATATATATATATATATATTTATTATATATATATATATACACACACACACACACATATACACACACACGTACAGTGAATCCGAAAAGTATTCACAGCGCTTCACTATTTCCACATTTTGTTATGTTACAGCCTTATTCCAAAATGGAAACAATTCATTTTTGGCCTCAAAATTTTACACACAATACCCCATAATGACACCGTGTAAAAAGTTTTATTTTGAGATTTTTGAAGCTTTAAAAAAAAAAAAAAATAGGAAATCACATGTACATAAGTATTCACAGCCTTTGCCATGTACAAAATTCTCTGGTCTGATGAGACAAAGATTGAACTCTTTGGCGTCAATGTCAGGTGTTATGTTTGGAGGAAACTAGGGATGTGCAGGCTCGGTTCTACTCGGTTCCGTTCGGTTCTTTTTACCGGATCTTATTGGGTTTCAGCTGTCACGAGTTTTGGATAGCCAATAAGATTCGGTAAAAAGAACCGAACGGAACCGAGTAGAACCGAGCCTGCACATCCCTAGAGGAAACCAGGCACCGGTCATCACCAGGCCAATACCATCCCTACAGTGAAGCATGGTGGTGGCAGCATCATGCTGTGGGGATGTTTTTCACCGGCAAGAACTGGGAGACTAGACAGGATAGATGGAAAGATGAATGTAGCAATGTACAGAGACCTCCTGGATGAAAACCTCCTCCAGAGAACTCTTGACCTCACACTGGGGCGATGGATTATCTTGAGTGGCCCAGCCAGAACCCAGACTTGAAACTAAGTGAACATCTCTGGAGAGAACTGAAAATGGCTGTGCACCGACACTTCCCATCCAACCTGATGGAGCTTGAGAGGTGCTTCAAAGAGGAATGGGCGAAACTTCCCAAAGATTGGTAATAGATAATTAAATTTGCAAAAATCTCAGAAAAACTTTTACACGTTGTAATTATTGGGTATTGTGTGTAGAATTTTGAGGACAAAAATTAATTTATTCCATTTTGGAATAAGGCCGTAACATAACAAAATGTGGAAAAAGTGAAGCACTGTGAATACTTTCCGGATGCACTGTATATATAAATTTTAACATATACAAAATATTATATATATATATATATATATATATATATATATATATATATATATATGGGATGTGCAGGCTCGGATAGATTCGAGTTTGCACGTGGTGTTCGGATTTTTCCCTCCAAAAAAACGGAACTCCGAAAGAGGCAAAACGTCATCTTGCATGGACGAACATCATCATTCCTGGACAAAAGTCTTGCCTCTTTCTGAGTTCCGTTTTTTTGGAGGGAAAAATCCGAACTCCACGTGCAAACTCGAACCTATCCGAGCCTGCACATCCCTAATATATATATATATATATACACACATACACACACACACACAATGCCCCATGTAGCTATGCCTCTTCTCCAATGCACCCTGTGGTTATGCCCCTTCTTCAATGCCCCCTGAAGTGGTGCTCCCAGTACTAGCTCCCCCTCCCCGCTCACACCCCTGTAAAAAAAAACGTACCTGTCTTCACTCCACCAGAGTCCTGCCGTCGCTGCTGCTGCTGCTACAGTAAAGCATCCTGAGACCATTCATGTGTGGGGTTGCTTCTCAGCCAAGGGAGTGGGATCACTCACAATTTTTCCTAAGAACATAGCCATGAATAAAGAATGGTACCAAAACATCCTTCAAGAGCAACTTCTCCCAACTATCCAAGAACAGTTTGGTGATGAACAATGCCTTTTCCAGCATGATAGAGCACTTTGCTATAAGAAAAAAGTGATAACTAAGTATCTCGGGTAACAAAACATCAAAATTTTGTCCATGGCCAGGAAACTCCCCAGACCTTAATCCCATTGAGAACTTGTTGTCAATCCTCAAGAGGTGGGTGGACAAACAAAAACCCACAAATTCTGACAAACTCCAAGCATTGATTAGGCAAGAATGGGAGGCCAGTCAGTCAGTATGTGGCCCAGAAGTTGATTGACAACATGCCAGGGCGAATTGCAGAGGTCTTGAAAAAGAAGGGTCAACACTGCAAATATTGACTCTTTGCATAAACTTAATGTAATTGACAATAAAAGCCTTTGACACTTATGAAATGCTTGTAATTTTACTTCAGTATACCATAGTAACATCTGACAGAAAGGTCTAAAACCACTGAAGCAGCAAACTTTGCAAAAACCAATACCTGTGTCATTCTTAATACTTTTGGTCATGACTGTATGGTTAAAATATATATAAAACACGTTCAACTGTCACTTTCTCATTATTGCATAGCTATTGTTTTTTGGAAGCTGAAAGCGTTAATTTACATTATAAAACACATCACATACCCAAGGGTGAGTATCTGAAATAACCTGAAAAATATCTACAACTCTAATAACCCACTTATCTCACATATTAATAGAAAAATTCATAATCCACCAAGAAAAAGGTGGTGCAAGAAATCTAATCTTTAGAGTCACAAAATTGGCTAAACACTAAAGCTGACCATACACCTGCACGACCAGCATCAGATCAGATTCACCATCCGACTCCCCGGATCTCCCTGGCAGTCCTGGCAGCATATTTGGTGTTTTTCT
This sequence comes from Taudactylus pleione, assembly GCA_031769625.1. Taxonomy (NCBI): domain Eukaryota; kingdom Metazoa; phylum Chordata; class Amphibia; order Anura; family Myobatrachidae; genus Taudactylus; species Taudactylus pleione. The sequence continues at coordinate 9,673,944 of JAUIMM010000045.1, read as the reverse complement.
TAGCACACGATCTGTCATACGATCAATCGTGTGCCTCACACGCTCATCAGGGAAAAAGTCATTGAAATTACTTGAATGGACACACGATGCATCGCATGCACAAAATACACGGTATGATCTGCACACGATAGGATGGAACATATGTGTTGCACATCTGGTCATACGATCCGTTTTAGGAGCTGCGGGAGCGCACATCGGATCGGATCTTACTCCAAAAATACACTATTTTCACAGGATCCGTCCTCAGGACTCGTCGAAAATCTGGCAATTGGCAAGAAATCATGCAGGTGTATGGCCAGCATTACACTCTCCTGCTGCTGCCCTTCTCTCCCAGATTAAATGCCTTAGAGGACAACTGAATACTCTTCTCTTCCGTAGAGCTGCGGTCACACTAAAGAAATTACAATAAAGCTTTTAGGATGAATCAGACAAAATTGTTACTATGCTAGCAAATAAACATAGGTGAACACATGCATTGGGTGTGATCGATAAACTACTCTAAAAAAAAAACTAGGATCAATAATTTATGATCCCAAGATTACGGCAGAGGAATTTAAAGAATTCTATACTTCCTTCTATAATAATTTTCAATGACCCACCCCCTTTTATTCCTCTGAGGGAGTACAGTCATAAGTCCAGTTACCCTGCTTGTCGGGTTCTCAGCTTTCTATGCTTAATGAGGACAATAACCATTGTCGTTATTACATCTTTGGAATCCTTTGCTGCTCTGGGGCCTGATGGCTTCTCTACTAAACACTACACTACAAGTTTTCAAAAGCGTTTGCCCCTCACCTCACGTATCTTTTTAAAAACATTCTCGAGGGTGGCTTCTTTGATCCAGCCTCGATCCTGGCAAATATTGCGGTGATCCTAAAAACAAATTCCACTCAATGTTTTAACAATAGACCAATTTCATTGTTAAATGTGGATCTTAAAATCTACACCAAAATCTTAGCCAACCGTCTGGCCCCTCTCCTTGCTCATTTAGTTTACCCAGATCAAGTAGGTTTCATAGCAGGCAGACAGGCTGCTCCACACTAATAGACTAGGAGAGCCATAGATCTGATTTATTCCATTCATGCTCAGAAATTCCCCTTGCTTATTTTGCCACTTAATGCTGAAAAATCCTTCCACCATATTGTTTGGTCGTTTATATTTGGAGTACTCAGGTTGATGGGTTTTTCTGTAAAAATTTTATTTGGATCGCTAACGGTACAAGGCAGGGGTGCCCCCTCTCCCCTTTAATTTTTGCCTTGATAGCCTTGGCAGCAAGGATTCACAGTAACAACAACATCACGGGTGTAAAAGATGGATCCTCTGAACATAAAATTGCATTATATACACGATTGATTTTCTCATTTCACTAGCTAATCCATTCCAATCCCTTCAGCCTCTATTTGCTAAGATTGAACTATACGACAAATACTCAGGTTATAAAATTAACACTAAAGAGGAAGAAGTTCTAGACTTCTATATACCTAGTGCGACTAATTCTTTAGTAGATTAATTTCTGCTTAACTGGCACTCAAAGGATACAATATCTGGGTGTCTATCACCTGGCGTTATCATCATTCTACCAGGCTAATTATCCTTGTATCCTTTCCCAAATTAAAACTGACTTGAATGAATCGTCTAATCAATTTATTTCCTGGGTAGGTCAGGTACTTTCGGTGAAGAGGACTGTTCTCCCTCGGATCCTTTACCTCTTTCAAACTCTCCTAATCTATGTTCCCCCATATGTATTTAAATTCCTGCAATTTCATTCCTTACAGTATAAAATTTCGGCAGGTAGGCGTCCTCATGTTTGTCTAAAACTACTCCAGCATTCTACACGGATAACTTCAAGAGATACCATATGGCTGCGCAACTCGCCCTGTGCCTATTATGGTGCAATACTGGAGCACAAAAGGTTTGGTCGGACTTTGACGCAAATGGACTGGGCTTGTCCACTGTCTCGTCCCTCCCCTAGCTCCGTAAGCCAATTTTTCCTCTTTTTCAGGACTTTAATCTGAGTTAGTTATACCATATAGACAGTGGCTTATCTATTTTGGGTGCCGTGTGTGCTGGGCACATGGGCACCCGGGTCTAGGGGCGCCCCGCATCATACACACTGCACCCATATTATTTTAAACTTACCTGTCCGTGGTCCCACAGCTGGTGTCAGCGCTGCACAGAACACCTGAAAAAATACTGGGGAGAATACTGACAGCGGCATCCCGATAGTGAGAATCCCGACACTCGTAGGTAAATATACCAGCACTAACCCTACCCTAACCCTCCGTCCCCGGTGCCTAAACCTAACCTCCCCCCTAGTGCCTAAACCTAACCTCCCCCTCCCCGACACACTAAACCTAACCTTAACCCTCCCCCTAGTGCCTAAACCTAACTCTCCAACTAGTGCCTAACCCTGACCCTAACACTCCCTAAGCCACTGATACTTACCTTCAGGATGCCAGCGGTCGGGATACTGGAGCTGGGATCTCGACACCGTTTGTATTGTGGCGCTGATATTTAGACCATTGGCATCCCGCAAGCCGGGATGATAACTATATCCCCTAGGCGATATGCAATATTTTGTTAGGCATGGACTTTGCTCTGTTTTTCGATGCTCATTGATGCCTGTATGTATATCATTGCCTCCAGATAAGGGGACTGTCTCAGTAAACCTTATGTTAAATAAATTTTAAAAATAGGCCGCAGGCCAGGCTCTGCACTCAGGTGTGGGCTTATGCAACTGCCACTTTTACAAAATAGTATATACCAAAGGCTGTATATTATAGAATTGAATAATACCTGAAGCAAGTGCTTAAACATAACTAACTCCAGTATGGGCTTGATTCAGCACGGATCGCAACGCTGCATTTGCACTCACCCGTCTGTTGCAAAATTATGCAAATGAATGCGACTGCACTGCCACTGCAGCACAATATGCAGACGCCCAGCACTACATAAAGCCACCCCCTACACCTTACTTACATCCGCATTACTTAGCAAGACAGTGAAAACATCGGTAACATAAAAAACCATCGAACCCATACGCACAGTTGTGGTTGACCTGACCCTCATTCCCAAACTGCTAAACTTCCTGCACGCAGTGAGTACGTATGCCGTCGCGGTGGCTAATTTATACATGCTCCTGTAATGGCATTCAAACGCACAGGCATGCCTGCATTTCTCTGAGCACTCCCAGACGGTCACTTCCTGTCAATCACTCTGCCATTCCTCTGCATGCTCACTGCGATAGCATCCCGATCGCAGTAGCTGGTTCGCACACACGCAATGCGATGCATAGGCATAATGCAAATATCGGCTGGATGCGTGCGAACGTAACGCTGCGATCTGTCCTGTATCAGGCCTTATGCTGTTTTACTCCTGCAACAATTTTACAAGATAATCAATCACTATGCTACGCTATTTTGTAGCTTCATGAATGATCCTCATCAACAGCTATACATTTCAACATCTAAAACATTAAAAATAAAGCTTGTTCCTCAGAAACAAATATAAATAATTGAACAAGCACACCTGCTTATTAATTTTGGCCTAATATGTTTAAAGATTTTCTCAGATATATTTAAATCTAACGTTCATTTATTGATTTAAATTGCATAGAGACTGTCGAAGCTGGCTGAGACAAGATCAGTTTAAAATTGAATCGCAGCGACACCATGTTGCGACTGGCCGCAAGACGCCATCTTGGAAAAGAGACCGCAAGCCCCCGCCATTTTGCGAATGGCCACCTAAGCGCCATTTTAGATAAACTCACACTTTAGTACATGTGGCGATATTACTATTAGCATCATGCGATTGTATCTGTGACCATCGCCATAAGTTATGGCGATTCATCAAAAGCCCATTTCATAACTTTACGTAGTTTGGGTGCTCTGGATAAAGTGTATATTATTATAATTCCCCTAAAGGATATATTTCAGAAATGGCTGTACAGTATGTCAAAATTGGATTGCATAAGCTAAACAGAGCAAATGGCCACGTGACAACTAGCCTGTGTAGACAAGCTTCATGGACATAACGTCTGCTCTCACTCCAGGTGGCCCTGCTCGAATACAGCAAGAGGGTCGTTTGTAGCACCTTACATTAGCAGGCTTCCTACAAATAAATACCTTCAAAGCCAAGAGTGTTATCTGAGGTTTGGGTCTTGTAGCTGTTATAATTTGCATCCACACAAGCCCTGGGAGAACAAAGACCAGTATTTTGGAGCCTGAAAAGGGTGGGGGCTGCTGGGGCATGAGCAAGTCATGGAACTATAAGGCTCAGCATTCCACACTGCTAGGTGTTCACTTAGTTTAAGTGAGATTTAAGTGCACCATTTCTCATACACACATTAATACGCACAATTGCGCTGTTAACTAATCGCATATTAGCGAATGCATAAGATCCTGTATGAAAACGCTGTTTATTAGCTTCATGCGCACGCATCTGCCCAAAGTTAAGCATCTTTACATCACACCCCGCATACTTACACATTACATATTCACATAATAGGTTTAATAAGCTTTAAAGTATAAGATTTAAGTTTGTTCATTCTGTGAAATAAAGATTATTTGGTAACTAAGGTTTTATACATGATAAGTAAGCCGTGATTGGTATTGTACTGATGCGTACTCTTTCAACAGTATTCCGGTACCATCGGTCTGGAGATCGCATCATGCATTCTCAACTCATGGACCGCAGAGACTTCAAGCAACAAAATGTACATTATATGAACAACTGTTAGGATGTTGCATGAGGCAGGAAACCAGAGACCCCCAGTTGTTAGAGGCTGGGTTGTGTCTATTTGAATCAACCTGTTACATGCCTTGTAACATATGCCCTCTCCTTTAGGACCAATGGTATTAGCAACAAACTTCTCTATTGTGTTGTTTATTTCTGGGGGGTATAAATATGTGTGCTCTGAACCCGGGTTCCTAGTCTTTATTCTGAATGCTGATTGACGAGGGGTTTCTTGCTGATGCCTAACATCTGGACCAGAGAGCGCTGCGTATGTATAATTGTACTTGGGTCTGTATAATCTCTTTGCGCTAAGATTATATGAGGATCATAGCGTGTAACTGCTGTACTTTTACTTGAATAATACTTTGTGCTTTGGAACCACAGGTTCAAGGTCTGGAGTCTTTATTTACTGTATGACTGCGTACGCAAATTAGCGTCATCCTTAGAGGTTTATAGGAAGGATATTAGAAGGTATAGGCAGGGGTATATAGAGGTTCAAAGGCAGTATCCTTAGTTGGGGGCTCATCGTGAAGGAACTTACCTACTCACACGGCACATACGGTTATCGATATCTCAGCAAAGGATGGAGTGGCCACATGCAGGGTTTACCAGCAACCGCTTTGTGCTGAAAGATCGCTATCCGTTTTCGTGTGAGCCAAGGAAGCTGACTAGAATCCAGGGACAAGAGAGGAAAAAGTTTGTTTTCCTTTGTTGATAGAACCTAACGTTTAAAGGGGTGCCGCAGTATTGAGCACGCGGCTGAGTCGCAGTTTTGCACACACTAAAGACGCACTTTTGCGTATGCAGCTAAAAAGTTGTCATACGGATGTGTGTTAGTCACATTATTGTGTATGTAACTGGTCGCACAATAGCGTATACGTACTTCCAGTTGTGCTGCCATGTGTTCAAATAAAGCCGTTGAGGCTTACATTTTTCAATTGTTAACAATATCTGGGTTAACGTGTATTTTTCTGTGCAGGAAAAAGTGTGTAACAGTGAGTATTTGTTGGTAGGGGTAACTTGTTCCCTACCATATAAGGTACCGTATGACCTTTAAGAGCTAAGTGCTAGTTGCTCGGTAAGCAGCTTACCGTTCTATACACAGTAGCAGGTGTACATGTTGTTTTTGTTGTAGAGAGGTGCGTGGAAGTAGCCGACTTAAACTTCCATAGGTGTGGAAGTTGCCTTACTAAATCTTATCCGGGTGTGTAAGTTGCCTTTTTCAAATCTTATCCAGGTGTGTGGGCGTTTAAATCGTCCACAGGTAAGTGAAAGTATCTTGATTGTCTTTCACCAGTTTAAATCTTTATTGAAAAGTATAGGAGTTGTCTCAGAATGGAGGCCATGCAAACAATAGAGATGTTAGACAATGATGTGCTGCTAATGGAAGCGCCGTTTGGATCGTCCCGTCGTATTATGTATACTAAGTAGGGTACTTATGCGATAAGGTATTGTGATGTATGGTTTAAAATGACGATGAAGAGTGTTAGACCGTTTCCCAGAATTGGTAGTTTTGATAAAAATGTATTAGATTATGTCCGGGATCACATCAGTCTGATGCGCTCCCGAGAGAAAAAGGTAAAATATTATGAATGTTTAAAGTTGTGGCAGCATGAAGGGGATGTGTGGCTTAAAAATGTGCAACCAACGCAAACTAGCATTGCGATCGCATTGCCAGAGAATACATCCGCGACGCTGAATTGCAATACGGGCGAGCCGCAAAATGGCGCGCACGTGCAGCGAGGTAGCATTGTGGAGAGTATTGCCAGCAGTTCACGCTCACCACCCCCACCTTATGTGGATGGAGGTGCAAGTACAGTTACCAAAAATACCCATAAAAATGTAACAAGCAATTTGTACCCTCTCTTAAGCAACCATAAAGAAAATGTTTATGATGTGGATGATGAGCCTATTGTAATGACTGCCATTTCCCATGCTGTGCAAATGATAGATGCTGCATCACCACAATCACGAGTGGTGCCGCCATCTTCATCGGCAACAGCAAGGGAAGTGCTAACACCCTCTGCACCCGTAGAGGAAGTTGTTAATACCATAAGTAGCAGCAGCAGATTAAACCCCCAGCCAGGTAACAAGGTCAAAAGGTAGCAGCGCTGCCGGTCTGCATCCCATTCGGACACTAACCGTTCCGAATGGAAATGCAGATGCGAACGGTGTAGTGCCCACGAGGGAAGTAGTAATGCATTGTCCCTGGACAAGAGCAGAACTAAATTCCATCATAAATTATTTCCCTGATCCCAAAAAGGAACTAGCCAAATGTCAAAGATTTTTGTGAAATTTAGGTAGTTTTCATTAGCCAAATAATAAAGATTGGCGTGTGGTGTTAAGGGCCTGTCTACCACGCAATACCGACGTGACAAAATTTATCACGGATTGTGTATTGGATGGTGACGTTCCCTTAACAGACCAAGGTAACATTGCCCGCATTGTAACTCAATTGTGTATATATTTTCCGGTAGTAGTTAACTGGAACAAAATTTTCACCATTAAGCAAAAGGAGAGTGAATCTGCAGAAGATTATTGCGACCGGGCTCTGCAGGCTATCACCCAGTATACTGGGTTAGAAGATATTAAAGATCGCACTCACCACAGGGGAATGATAGTCACGGTACTCATGGACGGTCTGAAAGAGAATTTAAAGACTCGGGTTCAGACCTCAGAACCTGGCTGGAGGGGCGTCACAATAGATACCCTCATAGAATCTGCCATAGAACATGATAAAAGCATCTCAAAGAAAAGAGAGATCCAGAGCGAAAAACTAATGGCTGTCAGTATACAAGCTCTAGAGGGGATGACGGTAACATCACAGCCATCAGACACACTATCATTTGTACACACACTTAAACCTGAACAGTTATATTCCCTCACTAACCCCACGCAACAACAAACACAGCTCTATTCCACAAACCCTATACAACCACAGGTCCCATACTACTCACAAACCTCATATCCCCCACAATACCCTTACCCTCTCTATCCTTACCCATATCCACCACCTTTACCCTATGCTCAAACCTCACAACAACACGTGTCTTCACCCGATCCACGAACATTTTTAATTGTAAACAAACAGGACACTTAAGTAGAAACTGTACAGTAAAAAGAGTAGGAACCCCAAATCAGGGAAGACCTGGACATCCCCATAAGGGATATGCACAGAGACCAGCAAATGTCCAGCAGGCACCAGCTCCAATTGTGGCCGTAAATGCTTTATTGGAGAATGGTAGCCAACGCTAGGGGTCAGGTCATACCTGTAGTCTACAGATAGTCAGGTTAACGGGAAGTACTAGGGAAGAACCGGTCATGATGGTTGATGTAGCTGGTACTGAATATCCTTTTCTTATAGACACAGGGGCGACCAGGTCAGTGATAAAATCTCCAGTTAATTTACAGGTGACCAACGAGACAGTACCAACAATGGGTGTAACAGGTAAAGTGGAACGTTATCCTTTAACAAAGTCCACAGAGGTTACTATTGGGCCGTTGCATACCAGGCATTTTTTCCTTCTGGCTGCTGCGACTCCTACTAACCTGCTGGGTAGAGACTTGTTATGTAAGATGGGATGTGTTATATATTGCACCCTGATGGTGTATTTTTAGATATCCCAGAGAGAGTTGCACACGAGGCGCGGGATATGTTGGACACTCCCCAAAGGATAATGTATCACTCTACAAGTTTAAATGAAAATCCATCTCAGGTAGATGAAATGTTGTCCCAAATTCCAGATTCCCTTTGGACTAAGGATGAACAGGACACTGGATTAATGGCAAACGTAAGCCCTGTAATGGTAAACTTAAAAAGCGGTAGGAAAGCTCCAAAAATTCCCCAGTACCCACTAAAACAGGAGGTAGAATTAGGGGTTTTTCCAATAATTGAGCGATTATTGCAACAGGGAATTTTAGTTCGTACAGCTAGTGTAGCCAACAGTCCCATCTTCCCGGTGAAGAAGAGTGGTGGGAGGGGTTATAGGCTGGTACAAGACCTTAGAGGTGTTAATAAGGTAGTAGAGAGCCAATTCCCTGTAGTGCCAAATCCAGCTGTCATCCTGATGCAGATCCCACCAAATGCAACCCATTTCACTGTCATTGACCTCTGTTCTGCTTTCTTCTCTGTGCCTCTCCACCCTGACTGTAAGTATCTATTCGCATTTACATACAGAGGTGTGGATACTGTAGAATGTGGATTCCAGGTTTTTCTATTTTGGCCTTGCCTTTACAGGAATTAGTCTCTTCCTCAAAGCCCGATCGTGTCATACACACAGAGGAAACAGAGCAGGCTTTTCTTAATCTTAAGGATAGTCTGACAAAAGCTCCTGCATTGGGAATACCCGATTATGAAAAAACTTTTGATTTGTATTGTACGGAAGCCGATGGTTGTGCTGCAGGTGTCCTTACACAAAAACATGGTGATGCCAGTAGGCCCGTAGCATACTACAGTGCCCAATTGGACACTGTGGCAAGATCACTCCCCACTTGTTTGAGAAGTGTAGCAGCTACCGCTTTATTGGTGAGTAAAAGTGAGGACGTAGTATTGGGTCATGATATGATTGTCTACACTCCCCATGCTGTATCTGCTCTGTTGAACTCAGCTCAAACCAGACACGTCTCTTCGGCTAGGTTTTCCAAATGGGAACTAGCTCTAATCGCACCCGCAAACATCACTGTTAAACGTTGCAGCACGCTGAATCCAGCAACGTATTTAGCATATGTACAACATGATGTACAAAGGGTGGAAGGAGGTGAGTTGCTGGCGGGAGGTGAGTTCAGCGGACATAAGGATCGGCACGATTGTATGGAATATCTGAATCAGACCTTTACTGCTAGACCTGACATACACGGCACACCTTTAGAGAATGTGGATCTGACTTTTTTTACGGATGGGAGTTGTCATAGACAAACAGACACAGGTGAATTATGTACAGGTTATGCTGTTGTAAATGACACAGACATCATAGAAGCTAAACCTCTTAGTCCTCCTCACTCAGCCCAGGTGGCAGAGTTAGTAGCACTAACTAGAGCATGTGAACTGGCAGCAGGCAAATCTGCTAACATTTACACTGACTCGAGGTACGCGTTCGGGGTGGTGCACGATTTTGGGGTTCTATGTCGTCTGAGAAATTTTATGACAGCAGCAGGCACACCAGTTGCACATTCCCGACACATAAAACATCTTTTAGAAGCAATCCAACTGCCCAAAGCGGTGGCAGTAATTAAATGTAAAGCCCATACATGTGAGGATGATCCTGTGTCACTGGGCAACATCAGAGCTGATGAAGCTGCAAAATGGGCAGCAGGGTTAAAAATGTTTTCTCCCACTGAAACAATTATGTCTTTCCAAACAATTGATATGCTGAAATGAATTGAGATGCAAAATTTGTGTTCAATTCAGGAAAAGTCCATTTAGAAGTCCAAGGGATTTGGACAAGAGTCCTACGGGCTCTGGAGGGACGGACAAAGTAAACCAGTAGCCCCCAAGGCATATTACCCCAGCCTGGCTGAGGCAGCACACGGTCTGACTCATCTTGGAAAACAAGGTATGTGCAAGTTGGTGAGAGCATACTGGTGCGCTCCAGGTTTTTCTTCACAAGCAGAAAAGATAGCAATGTCCTGTCTGACCTACTTGAGGAAGAACATAGGGAAAGCGATCCCTACCGAACCGTCCCACATTCCACCGACTGATGGACCTTTCCAGGTGATACAAATTGATTTAATCCAATTACCACCCTGCAGGAACCTTAAGTATGTATTAGTGTGCACAGATGTATTTTCTAATTGGGTTGAGGCCTACCCAGCGGCCACTAATACTGCTGCGTTTACTGCCAAGAAAATAGTTCAGGAATTTGTATGCAGGTACGGTATCCTTAAAATCATTGAGAGTGATAGGGGTACTCATTTCACAGGTGATGTTTTTCAAAATATGTGTAAGCTGATGGGTATTAATAGCTGACTTTACACCCCCTACCGACCGCAAGCCAGTGCCAAGGTAGAGCGGATGAACGGTACTATTAAAAATAAGTTAAGTAAAATCATGGCAGAGACTGGACTAGGATTTCCAGAAGCGTTACCTTTGGTCCTACATAGCATAAGGACCACTCCTAGACCCCCTCTAAATCTGTCCCCATTTGAAATACTGTTTGGTAGACAGCAGCAGAAACTGAAATTGTTGTCAAATGATATGCCTGAAACTAACTGTCATGATGTTGAACCAGGAGAATATGTTATGATCAGAAATTTTTTGCATTCAGGTTGTTTGACTGATCGGTGGGAAGGTCCGTACCAGGTGCTGCTGACGAGTACTAAATCTTTGAAGGTGGCTAAGAGAGATACCTGGGTCCATTCCACTCACTGCAAAAAGGTCAATCAACCGGTGGAGAAACAAGTCGGAGACAAGGCTGATAGCGTGGACCTGTCACTCGAGAGCTTGTTCCGGGAGGATTGAAAAGGTCGTAGTGAGAAACCTAAACTAAGAGAAATTTGCAGGTCTTGTTATGACAATGGACGGGCCTGCTGTGTTCATTTTCATATTCTATTTTAGAGTGTTCACCATCCTGGTCGGTTCGGGAATATCCAGTTTCTGTGATGGGAGACCGATTGAGGAAATGGGAGCTGATGGCAGTGCTGATGGAGTGGAGTCAGGAGGAGTGCAATGCCAATCAGGGGAGTGTCTGACCAATCTTAGTACTGTTATTGTTAAGAGAGCTGTCATTCCGGATACTCGGGGACGGTGTGGAAGTTTATCGTCTGAAGATTCCTGTATTTGTGAGCTTTGTGGGTCCCTAGTTGATGAGAACTGTATCCAACGGTACCAACCTAAATATAACCAGTACTGGGGTGGGTATCCATTAGAGGATTATCATAGCATGGTAGGCAAAGTGTTAAAACAAACTGATTGCTGGGTGTGTTCACATGTGCCACAGGGACAGCATAATGTAGGGTTGGTGCCATTTCCGCTGAATATCACGGAAATTTTAGAATTACAAAAAGGGAAAACATTGGATGGAAAATTTCTCTCATCCAAACCACCTCATTTCAAACTATATCAATTCCAAGTAGATAGATCACTTTTGTGTTTAAACATAACCAACTCCAATAAACCCGGGAGTTGGGAAGTGACGGGGGAATAATCAGACAATGACCTTCTCACAAAGAGCTGATAATGAGTCCATAAACCATGATCTGTTACGCTCAATTAAATCTAGTGGGAAACATATTAGGTATCGGTATACATTGAGTTCCACCAAAGAAATTATTGGTAAGGTGCCAGATGGTTATTGTGCTAAAATAATACTGCCAGAAACTTGCATGTACCAGATGGAAGACCCAGAAATAGGATTGTTTGCAAGGGAAATGTGCTTAATGATAATGATGCATACCATTCCTTATGTTCTCCCTGATAATGTATATTTCATCTGTGGAAGAAAAGCGTATAAGTGGCTCTCCCCGAGTTCCGAAGGTTTGTGTTACCTGGAAAGAGTAGTCCCAGAAGTTATGACCCTCACACATGTTGAAATGCTTGGTATACATAAAAACACACCGTCACCATATCTTCACACACAATATGAACACAGAGGCAAACGAAATATGATACCTGGAGACGTGCACAAAGCCACTCAGTTAATTAGTGAGACAACTGGCTTTCAAGTTTTAGTCGCATTGGATCCCACCAGGATCGCTCGGGGTACATTAAACTTTAGATATATTCAGGAACTTGCTAAATTGATAAATAATGTCACCGAGATGTATGATGACACATTCAGGTATACAGGTAGAGAATTGCAAGCGTACAAGAAAGAACTGGTGCAACACAGGCTAGTGTTAAATTATTTAACTGCTGTTACTGGAGGGTATTGCGTAACGTTGGCCACCCAATTTGGAGTAAAATGTTGCACCTATGTCACCAATGATACCAGCGACCCCAAGGAGGTAATAGACCGGAAGATGGATGAAATTCTGCAGCTAAAATGGGAGTTTCGTAAGAACCATAACGCTTCAGTGGCTGAAGTAAGGGAGTAGATAGAAGGATGGGTTTCATGGCTGAACCCAGTGAAATGGTTCTCAGGTCTAGGGGAATGGGTCCAGGAAATGATCGCCAGTATAGGCAAATTCTTAATCCTTATAGTGATTGTCATCATAATAATTGGCATATGTGTCCGGTGTGTTCCTATTGTGTTAAAGTGTGGAAAATTTAAGAATAGAGTAAAACGAAAGAACGAAATTATGATGGTGGTCAGTATGAATACCGAGGTAAATACAGAACTGCATTACAATCCTGAACTAGGAAATACCATCATTTAATGTATTATATTTAGACATGCATAGAATGTATTATTGAAATGTTATTTTTAAAAACACCTCAGATAATGTAATGTCATGATTGGTGTCTGCGAGTTACCTGTCTCAGGTGGTGATCGGGTTTCAACGGAGGCCGGCATGATTGGAATCACAGATAATGTAAATAGCTCTATTTACAAGTCTTGGGTAGCAGTGAAAACTGCCTTTGATGATAAATGACAGGAACTGGAGGGACCGGACTGGGACCGGCAGGAAGACTTGTTGAATTGAACTGATGAACTGAGAACTTGACTCTGGACTGGAACAATGTGGACTGAACTGATGAGCTTGGAACTTGACTCTGGACTGGAACAACGTGGACTGAACTGATGAGCTTGGAACTTGACTCTGGACTGGAACGTGACAATGGCTGAAGGGAAGTCAGGTAATGCTGAGACGAGGGCTAAACAGGGTAATCTGGAATTACTATGACAAAGGCTAGAACTCAGGTGCAGGCTGGACAGGATAATTGGAAATAACAGGTTTCAGGAAGGATTGGGTAGGTTTGGGAATTTGCAGGCTGGACAGGATAATTGGAAATAACAGGTTTCAGGAAGGAATGGGTAGGTTTGGGAATTTTAGGTTCAGGGAGGGAATAGGTAGGTAACAGGGGCAGGAGTTGATCCACAGCAGGAAGCAAGGCAGGGTAACACGATGCAGGTTTACAGAGTGCCAGGGACCAACCAGGAGTAGGACTAGCAGCAGAGCACAGGCCAGGTATTGCTGTAACAGGACGTCTGGATGCCAGGTATTACTGTAGCAGGTTTTCGGGATGCACCAGAGGTTGCTGTCAGCAGGCTTACTGGATTGCCAGGTTTGGCTGTAACAGGTTTTCTGGAAGCACCGGGGGTTGCTGCCAGCAGATTTATTGGATTGCCAGGTACAGCTGAAACAGGTTTTCTGGATAGCGCCAGGGATTGCTGTAGCAGGTTTCAGGGACAGACTTGAATGCATGAACCATACACCACGGGAAGACGAGATGTTCAGGCCCAGAATGCTATCAGGAGAGGATATATATACCATGGGTCTGGCATCAATTGGTGGATACGGACAGGTGGTCTGGTAGTAGCATTCTGAGTGGTGGAAGGCACAACATGCAGAGGGAGTATACATCTCTGCAGCTCTGAGAATCAGAACCACACCTGTGATTCCAATCAGGGCTAGCAGTGCTCACAGACAGAGGAGAGACCAGGTGCAATAATCAGAGCAAATCCTCCAGGCAAATTACACACACAGATCCATGGGGAAGCTGACAGGGGTAAGTCCCAAGGCAAAAAGGTGACAACTAGACAGGGTCGTGACAGTACCCCCCTCTTTATGGGTGGACTCCGTACACCAAAACAAAAACTTCCTTCAGACATCTTCCCAATTCTCAATTTCTTGGGATACTTTGAGTGGAAAGTCTACAAAGGAGACAGTTCAAGACCTTCGCTGATTCTTCTTTTTGCTGCGAGAACGTTTTGTGCCAACCAACGGACCAGGAATCTTTGGTAACTCCTGTGGAAATATGTGGCTGGGAAGGACAGGATCAGAATTTTGGGAGGAACAGTAGCAGAAAGGGGACAAGGAGGTGTGTGCACAAGTCATGTTCTGGGTTACAGATTCAAAAGTACTGCTCTCTTGGGATGCCTGGAATTCGGCACGCTGACCCTTGAAAACTTGACCTTGTTCAGATTTCAGAGGAGTGGAGGATGAATTCTTGGTAGCACAAACAGAGTGCTTGGACAATATTTTGGAACTGAGAACTTCGCTAGAATTTTGGTTTACAGGGTAAGGACCAAATTCTTTGACAACAGCTTCACTGAAAGTCTTTATATTTTGAAGCATTGGATCTTTGGAGTTGTAAATAGGGGCAACCCAGTCCCAAGCTTACCTTGAAAAGATGAGATAAACTCTACAATATTAGTAGACTTGACTCCACATGGCAGGGAAGAATTCATCATACCGAAGAATTGTTTCAATAAAGCATAGTATTGAGTTAAGTCCCCATCAAAATAAATGCATGGTGAAGTATCTGACGAATCCTGTGTGTTCAAGGATTGTGGAGCACTTTCAGGTGCCTGGCAGGAGGAAATTTGAGGATGCTCCGATTGATGAGGAGTCGAAATAACTGAAGCTGACCGATGTTCGTAATTCGGACCAATTGATGGAACTGGAAGGAGTCCTGGGGAGCTAGAGACAGTAGCATCAACAATCAAAGCTGAGAACAGACTACAGAGATTGTCATCTTCTGGAACAATATATGCAGGAGACGGTGAACAGGAACCATAATCAGATTTTGTAGCACAAGACACTTCTCCCTGATAACAGGAACTTGAGACCCCCTCCTGGGCGCGAGACTTGAGACCCCTTCCTGGGGCGCGAGACTTGAGACCCCCTCCTGGGGCGCGAGACCTGAGACCCCCGCCTGGGGCGCGAGACCTGAGACCCCCTCCTGGGATACGAGACTTGAGACCCCCTCCTGGGGTACGAGACTTGAGACCCCCTCCTGGGGTACGAGACTTGAGACCCCCTCCTGGGGTACGAGACTTGAGACCCCCTCCTGGGGCTGCTGACTGGAATCCCCTGCTGGGACCGGAACGGGCAGAATCCGGGCTGGGACCGGAACGGGCAGAATCCGGGCTGGGACCGGAACGGGCACTGAGACGTTGACACTTGGAACCACTGCTGGAGTTGCAAAGGAAACAGTCTTTAATGAAGTGGTCAGAACTCCCACAATAGAGGCAGAGCTGTAAATCTTTGTGCCGCTGGCGTTCGGCCACAGAGAGCTTGGGGCGTGGGTAACTACGATGTCTGACATTACTTGGTTCAGAAGAATCCTTGTTTCTTAGGGATTCCAAGGCAGAGGTTTTAGTCGAGACAGAGGCAGCTCTAAGAAATTCAGGAATGATCTGAAAAATTTTGCTGAGTAGAGCCTGAAGCTGTTCCAGCAGTCGATGGAAGGTAGTTAGGGGTTCAGGTAAGGTTTGGGTAACATCTAGCCTGTTATTCAGATTTTCAAAAGCTGTAGCACTTGATGCTGTACGGCCTCCTGTGAATCCAAGTGGGTGACCAGGTTACGGAAAGCATCTAGTCCCTTAAGAGGTGCTTGATCCGCCACCATCGTTGGGCCTGAACATTCTGTCATGATTGGTGTCTGCGAGTCACCTGTCTCAGGTGGTGATCGGGTTTCAACAGAGGCCGGCATGACTGGAATTACAGATAATGTAAATAGCTCTATTTACAAGACTTGGGTAGCAGTGAAAACTGCCTTTGATAATAAATGACAGGAACTGGAGGGACCGGACTGGGACCGGCAGGAAGACTTGTTGAATTGAACTGATGAACTGAGAACTTGACTCTGGACTGGAACAATGTGGACTGAACTGATGAGCTTGGAACTTGACTCTGGACTGGAACAACGTGGACTGAACTGATGAGCTTGGAACTTGACTCTGGACTGGAGCAACGTGGACTGAACTGATGAGCTTGGAACTTGACTTTGGACTGGAACGTGACAATGGCTGAAGGGAAGTCAGGTAATGCTGAGACGAGGGCTAAACAGGGTAATCTGGAATTACTATGACAAAGGCTAGAACTCAGGTGCAGGCTGGACAGGATAATTGGAAATAACAGGTTTCAGGAAGGAATGGGTAGGTTTGGGAATTTGCAGGCTGGACAGGATAATTGGAAATAACAGGTTTCAGGAAGGAATGGGTAGGTTTGGGAATTTGCAGGCTGGACAGGATAATTGGAAATAACAGGTTTCAGGAAGGAATGGGTAAGTTTTGGAATTTGCAGGCTGGACAGGATAATTGGAAATAACAGGTTTCAGGAAGGAATGGGTAGGTTTGGGAATTTTAGGTTCAGGGAGAGAATAGGTACGTAACAGGGGCAGGAGTTGATCCACAGCAGGAAGCAAGGCAGGGTAACACGATGCAGGTTTACAGAGTGCCAGGGACCAACCAGGAGTAGGACTAGCAGCAGAGCACAGGCCAGGTATTGCTGTAACAGGACGTCTGGATGGAAGGTATTACTGTAGCAGGTTTTCGGATGCACCAGAGGTTGCTGTCAGCAGGCTTACTGGATTGCCAGGTTTGGCTGTAACAGGTTTTCTGTAAGCACCGGGGGTTGCTGCCAGCAGATTTACTGGATTGCCAGGTACAGCTGAAACAGGTTTTCTGGATAGCGCCAGGGATTGCTGTAGCAGGTTTCAGGGACAGACTTGAATGCATGAACCATACACCACGGGAAGACGAGATGTTCAGGCCCAGAATGCTATCAGGAGAGGATATATATACCATGGGTCTGGCAGCAATTGGTGGATACGGACAGGTGGTCTGGTAGTAGCATTCTGAGTGGTGGAAGGCACAACATGCAGAGGGAGTATACATCTCTGCAGCTCTGAGAATCAGAACCACACCTGTGATTCCAATCAGGGCTAGCAGTGCTCACAGACAGAGGAGAGACCAGGTGCAATAATCAGAGCAAATCCTCCAGGCAAATTACACACACAGATCCATGGGGAAGCTGACAGGGGTAAGTCCCAAGGCAAAAAGGTGACAACTAGACAGGGTCGTGACATGTAAACTCTCAATTCCCCTTCAAGACTGCCTTTATAGGACTGGTGTATCCCCACACCTTTCACATGATCTTCCAAGATCTGCGGTGTGCGTATAATAGTAGTTTTATGTCCCCACTCAGAGACACATTACTGATGGATTAAGAACCACCTTGTGCCATCCCATAATAACACTAAATAGTATATAAATGTAAGCCTAAATTATATTTTAAAATCAGATTGTGATAGCATGTTGTTCGCTATCAAAGGGTGGACTGTTGAATCTGGATTATTGGCTGAGACAAGATCAGTTTAAAATTGAATCGCAGCGACACCATGTTGCGACTGGCCGCAAGACGCCATCTTGGAAATGAGATCGCAAGATGCCATTTTGCGAATGGACGCCTAAGCGCCATTTTAGATAAACTCACACTTTAGTACATGTGGCGATATTACTATTAGAATCATGCGATTGCATCTGTGACCATCGCCATAAGTTACGGCGATTCATCAAAAGCCCATTTCATGACTTTACGTAGTTTGGGTGCTCTGGATAAAGTGTATATTATTATAATTCCCCTAAAGGATATATTTCAGAAATGGCTGTACAGTATGTCAAAATTGGATTGCATAAGCTAAACAGAGCAAATGGCCACGTGACAACTAGCCTGTGTAGACAAGCTTCATGGACATAACGTCTACTCTCACTCCAGGTGGCTCTGCTCGTAAACAGCAAGAGGGTCGTTTGTAGCACCTTACATTACCAGGCTTCCTACAATAAAATACCTTCAAAGCCAAGAGTGTTATCTGAGGTTTGGGTCTTGTAGCTGTGCTAATTTGCATCCACACAGGCCCTGGGAGAACAAAGACCAGTATTTTGGAGCCTGAAAAGGGTGGGGGCTGCAGGGGCATGAGCAAGTCATGGAACTATAAGGCTCAGCATTCCACACTGCTAGGTGTTCACTTAGTTTAAGTGAGATTTAAGTGCACCATTTCTCATACACACATTAATACGCACAATTGCGCTGTTAACTAATCGCATATTAGCGAATGCATAAGATCCTGTATGAAAACGCTGTTTATTAGCTTCATGCGCACGCATCTGCCCAAAGTTAACTAGCATCTTTACATCACACCCCACATACTTACACATTACATATTCACATAAAAGTTTTAATATGCTTTAAAGTAGAAGATTTAAGTTTGTTCAATCTGTGAAATAAAGATTATTTGGTAACTAAGGTTTTATACATGATAAGTAAGCCGTGATTGGTATTGTACTGATGCGTACTCTTTCAACAGTATTCCGGTACCATCGGTCTGGAGATCGCATCATGCATTCTCAACTCATGGACCGCAGAGACTTCAAGCAACAAAATGTACATTATATGAACAACCGTTAGGATGTTGCATGAGGCAGGAAACCAGAGACCCCCAGTTGTTAGAGGCTGGGTTGTGTCTATTTGAATCAACCTGTTAAATGCCTTGTAACATATGCCCTCACCTTTAGGACCAATGGTATTAGCAACAAACTTCTCTATTTTGTTGTTTATTTCTGGGGGGTATAAATATGTGTGCTCTGACCCTGGATTCCTAGTCTTTATTCTGAATGCTGATTGACGAGGGGTTTCTTGCTGATGCCTAACATCTGGACCAGAGAGCGCTGCGTATATATAATTGTACTTGGGTCTGTATAATCTCTTTGCGCTAAGATTATATGAGGATCATAGCGTGTAACTGTTGCACTTTTACTTGAATAATACTTTGTGCTTTGGAACCACAGGTTCTAGGTCTGGAGTCTTTATTTACTGAATGATTGCGTACGCAAATTAGCGTCATCCTTAGAGGTTTATAGGAAGGATATTAGAAGGTATAGGCAGGGGTATATAGAGGTTCAAAGGCAGTATCCTTAAGACATACAGTATGGAATACAATTTTTTTGTGAACATGCAAAACACCAACAGTAGAGCATACAACTAGTGGGAAATATTTGTAAGCATCTGACTGCTGTGGTTGCTGGGCAACCAATGAAGCTTGTTTTCATACACGCAGTTATCAAATTAGAAAGTCTAATTGCCTTAGGCTTCAAGATGAGAGTTTACATTTACGCTACATGTCAGATATTTGGGGCAGAGGTTAGATATACTGTATAGCACATAATGTAGACAGGGAAAAGTGATAAGCCAATTACATTTTCTACTAGTGTGTTGCTCGTGGAACTACACATGCTGCCAACAGAGACATCGATATAAAATGTTACTTGGAACCACTGAAACTAACATCCACAGAGGAAAAAGCAAGTTGTAGAGAAGCGGTCTCCTTATAGATAGGGAGCTTTTTGAAGAAACGGCAGCCAGCCGAGAAACTCGTCGCCACTCCCCTTGACCGTGACGTAGATCGGGATCCCCCATCCACTGCACTTCAGTGTTCCGTGCTCTCCCGCCCGAGGTTGAGACAGCTACACCGCTGACAACACAGGCTCCGGCCTATAAAATAGAGACAAAGCCGGAGGAGAGACTTTTGACTACAGCCGCCCACACTAACTCACCTGTGGGATCGGAATAACACCCGGTTCTCTACGGAACACTACTACTCCTACCAGGCAGCAGAGCCTGATCACCTCAGTGAAGTCTGTCACCAGAAGGACGGTAGGACGAATTTAACTTAAACTTATCTAAAACCGGAGCAAGTCACAACAGAGAGACGCAATAGCAGTGATTACATTTCTATGTTTATGAATATATCCAGAGCACTATAGACAAATGCTTGACAACTCATGAGTAATATCTTTTGGCTAAGGCACAGCTATATAATTATTCATTTGTTGGAACTATTACCATCGTACAGAGGATTACTAAAGAATTACATGTCATTTTTTTGTTTACAAATAGATTACTATTGTAACCATAGAGACTTAACTGCTTAGATGTATAATCAATACAACAACACAAGAGATACATTTGTTATTTGTTTCAATGTGAAAATAAGAGTCTGGGGACCCATTTATATGTCTTTCTACATGCATAATTTTATTTCTTAATTATTATGGTCATTAAGGATTGTCAATTTTATTCTGATACATATTGATAATGGTCGTTATATATATTTTATTTCTCTATTTATTTATGTATATGTTTTAATAAATCTGATTATATACTGAATGAAGTTTGCACTTTCCTAAACCTACAGCAGCGCTCCACATTAGACAAGTTCTTCTCTTTTTTTATCCTTATAGATAGTCATGACATCCATCCAGATACACTTTAAGACAGGGGTGGGGAACCTTTATCCTGCCGAGGGCCATTTTGATATATATAACATTATTCACAGGCCAGCTGCAGGCCACACCCCCTGTGTGTCATCGCGCGTGGACGGGGCCACAATCACCAATGCTTACAGCAATGCCCAGAGCATCCTGAGGATGCTCCGGGGAGCTGTAAGGGCAGCGGTGTGACCATCTGAAGTGTCCTAAGGACGCTCCAGGCGGCACTGCTGCATAGATTCTGGCTGCAGGGTGCCATTCTAGGCACCCTGCTAGCCAAAAGAGGCTAGCAGAAAAAAAGCTCAGAGTGCCAGACCAAATGATTCCCATCCCTGCCTTAAGAGGTCAATCCAATTCGTTCCAACTCATGTCCTGCGAACCGTTCTCATGGCGAACTCACACTTTAAATTCCAAACTCGCAATAATTTTGCCGGTTTTTGTGTGCACCCCCCCCCCATGTGGAGGTGTAAATGATGTGGGGCAGGTATGTGGAGGTGTAAATGATGTGGGGCAGGTATGTGGAGGTGTAAATGATGTGGGGCAGGTATGTGGAGGTGTAAATGATGTGGGGCAGGTATGTGGAGGTGTAAATGATGTGGGGCAGGTATGTGGAGGTGTAAATGATGTGGGGCAGGTATGTGGAGGTGTAAATGATGTGGGGCAGGTATGTGGAGGTGTAAATGATGTGGGACAGGTATGTGGAGGTGTAAATGATGTAGGACAGGTATGTGGAGGTGTAAATGATGTAGGACAGGTATGTGGAGGTGTAAATTATGGGGGACAGATAAGCGGTGTGTAAATGATGTGCGACAGGTATGTGGAGGTGTAAATGATGTGGGACAGGGATGTGGAGGTGTAAATGATATGGGGCAGGTATGTGGTGGTGTAAATTATGTGGGGCAGGTATATGGAGGTGTACTGATGGGAGAGGGGTTTTAAAACTTGCAGATGAGAGGTAAATGTGTTTATTTTAACTTTTTACAAACTTGTATAAAAACACTGAAAAACTACTATACAGACATTATTCTGTACCCAAAAATGCTGGAAATACTTTGATTTGCTGAAAAACACTTGCTTCCTATCATTTTTCCACCATCAATGAAGTGCCACTTGTTAAAAACCTCCAGTACTTTCCTTATGGAGACTTACAGTCTTATATGATCCTGCTATCTCAGTTGTCACTTTTTGGGGGTCCAGGGTGGTTTCCCACTTTTTCATGTACTCCTCCCAGGTCGCATTTTGTAGAAAAGTTGCGCACCCTTGTTGCTACTACCCCAAAATGACATTTGTAATTGGATCTTGCAGTTATTGGGTGCACGCACTAGTGCTATGTATGCAAGTTTCATTATACAAGCTCACTTACGCAAACTCGCACCTAATTGGATTGACCCCTAAGATGGAGTCATGTGATAAAACAGATGGAACAGGACAAAATAATACTTTTATTGTTGTCAAAACACACATAGAAGATTAGACTACTAGGAAAACATTTATAAAAACATGTACAGGGGGAAAAAAACAGCAATCAGACTTTAGCTAACATTTTCTACAATGTACTATAAAAAGACAGATATAATTCCATTGGATGCTGTAATTAGGATCTGAGCTCCAAGCTCAAGCACAGCAAGACTGGAAAATTCCAATATCATTAAGTATTGTACCTGACAATGGCTTTAGGTCAAGCGCTGGTGGTTTAAAATGTTAAAATTGCTACTGTTGAGATGGTTCAATTTTGTTCTCTAGTCCAAGCTAAAGGTGATAAATACATTTATGTCAGATACTCTGCAAGACACAACATTTACCCAGAATGCCACTGGCGGGTCTTAGTGCTAATAGACACAGTATAAAAGCAAACTTAGAAACTTGTATAATAAGTCTCTAGATATAGCTTTGGTTCATCTCTTCAAACAAGCTTACATTTAAGCACACCCTGGTTTTAGCCAGCATAATCCACTAAAACACCTTAAGAAATGTATCAAACTGTACCAAGGGCCTGATTCAGAGCCGCTCGCTGCTGGTGAGCGCTCGCTCTGAATCAGGGCGTGTTTTTTTTCTCCAGCCCGCTTGCAAAGCTGTGGGTGACCACCCACAGCTTGTGCGAGTGGCCTGGAGTCCATCGCGATTATCGCGACCATCGGGCTTGCGACAAGACCCTGTGGTAGGGTCTCGGCTCCCGCAAGCCCGAGTGGACTTCCTGCTCTAATAGAGCAGGAAGTCCACTACTGACATCACTAGTGTCACTAGTGATGTCAGTAGGGCCGCCCAGAAACGCCAGGCGTTCCTAAGGGAACGTCTGCGTTTGTGCAGCCACCCCCACCCTCCCCGCCTACAAAACGGGGCGAGCTGTCACTCACCATCGACAGCCGCCCCGTCTTGTAGCGAGACCTGTAGCGACTGAGCTGACGTCGCTGGAGGGGACAAGCGCATGCGAGCAGGTCTGAATCAGGCCCCAAGTTTCCTCAAAACATTAAACAGTTGACTTTTTCTAGGATACCCCATTTATCCTGCATTTGGAATACTACTCTGTCCCTGACCAGAACATGGAACGAAGAGTCGTATTCAATTAGCCGCCATAATTTTGCAGTCGTCGGCGGAATGTACTTTTTGGCGATTTCACGTGTATTGGAGGCGAAATCTTTTCGTGTGCGGCCCCGCTTTTCGCCCTATTCAATTCCAAAGAATGTGAAAACGAGACCCGGCGAAACGCAAACAGGCGACAAGTGCTGTCAGATTTGGGGAAACCAGCATCAATCTAGATGCCCCCGAATAGCCATGCTGAAGGTATTTGGTGTACTTAAATGCTCTCAATAGCTGCTAATTAGCGGTGAAGAATAGCATTTAGAAGTTTTTTTAAAGGAGAAAATAACTAGTCCCAGCAAATTTGGGGCACATGAAAATGGGTGCAAGAATGGTTAAAAATCGCAAAAGTTACGCTTCAAATAACGTCAAAATGCACATTCAGCAAGCACCTGCAAACAAAAAAAACCTCCCCCATACTTACAGACCCCCCAAAAGCTTTTTTCGCTAGTTTTTAAGTTTGTACCCAGACTTTGATTTTTTTTTCACCCCCTTTTTCAAAGTAATTTTTTGCTGTGTTGTTAATTTTTTTTAAGGAATTTTTTGACGTAGTTATGCTTTCCCAACGTTTGCACCCCAAAACCGCAATTCTGCACTTTTTTTCACCACCTATTCATAGGCGATTCTTTTTCGCCTATTACATTGTATTGCGTTTTCGCGTCCATGAAAACTATATGGAATTGAATACGGCGATACTTTTCGCCTGGCGAAATTACGGAAAACGGCTTTTCGCCCCTAATTGAATACGGCCATAAAGGCCTGATTCAGTATGGATCGTGGCTGTGATTACACACGTAGTCTCACTGTGATGATATGTTAATCCACTGCGATCGCTAAGCGACGACATAAGGACAACCACCTTATCTAACACACATCCGTAATACTTAGCAAGACTGCGAAAACATTGGTAATATCGAGTACCATCGGAGCCTCACGCACACTTGAACAAGGTCAAATCTTACTCAGAACCTCAATGCATGCAGTGAAATCCCAAGCTGCATTGCAATGACTAATTTATGCACCCCCCTGTAATGGCATTCAAACGCACTGGCACGCCTGGGTTTTGCCGACCACCCCCCCATCACCACCCCCACGGTGCTTCCTGTCACTCTGCGACGGGTCTGCGTAGTCACTGCGGTCACAGTCCCAATCACAGTGGAGTCTTCGCACACTGCGATGCATACGCATAACACAAAAATCGGCCGATTGCGTGCGTCATCGCAGTTGCAATCCTTGCTGACTCAGGCCCTAAATCATTACGTCACAACTGTCTGAGTTTAGGTGGCTTTGAAGTGGTATTTTTGTGGAGGGAAGAGGGAGAAGCATAGTTCTTTGGAAGCACTAGCCATGCACAGAAAACCCCTAAAAGGACACGGCACCAATCGGTTATGTCCCACTTTCATCTTTTCATATGTTGGCATCACATCCATACACCCCAACATACTCAAATTACCTACAAAACACCTAAGAAGGAGTCTAGGCCATAAAACTGTAAACTGTTCCTAGCGACAACTTGCCACATTGACAGTTACTCAACATGAGTATTCTCAAAATCCTCTGGGCTAACTTAATTATTTATTCTATGGTTATACCGAAACAAGTATTTAAAGAAATAAAGCTAAACAGAAATGTATAAAAATACAATTGTGAATTACTCCAGTACAAAGTAAAAATAGTTCACAGTAGGTCACATCATTATTAATAATGTATAAAACGACTTTATTTTCCACAATTCACAAAAGAATGCTTTACAGTGCCTTGCAAAAAATTTTTACAGTGCCTTGCAAAAGTATTCACTCCCTTGGCTTTTTACCTTTTTTGTTACATTACAACCTGTAATTTTTTTTATTTATTTTATCTGAATTTTATGTGATGGATCTGCACAAAATAATCTAATTTGGTGAAGTGAAATGTGAAAAAAAAATAAAATTATATATCTAAGAATCTTTATAAATAAAATTCTGAAAATTGGCATGTGCATATGTAATCACCCCCTTTGCTACGAAGCCCTTCAAAAATGCTGGTGCAACCAACTACCTTCAGAAGTCACATAATTAAGTCCACCTGTGTGAAATCCAAGTGTCGCATGATCTGTCAGTATAAACACACCTTTTCTGAAAGGCCCAAGTGGCTGCAACACCACTAAGCAAGAGACATCACACCATGAAGACCAAGGAGCTCTCCAAACAAGTCAGGGACAAAATTGTCGAGAAGTACAATTCTGGGTTGGGTTATAAAAAAAAATATTCAAATCTTTGATGATCCCCCAGAGCACCATCAAATGGAAAGAACATGGTACCACAACAAACCTGCCAAGAGAGGACCGCCCACCAAAACTCACAGATTGGGCAAGGAGGGCATTAATCAGAGGCACATAGAGACCAAAGGAAACCCTGAAGGAGCTGCAGAGTTCCACAGCAGAGACTGGTGTATCCGTGCATGTGACCACAATAAGCTGTACACTCCATAGAGCTGGACTTTATGGAAGAGTGGCCAGAAAAAAGCCATTACTTATGCTGGCCTTACACGCTGCAATTATGGGGACGATCCGCCCGATATCGGCGGATCGCCGCGATAATTGTAGCGGGGGGGGGGGGGCGACCGAGGGTTAAATATTGCTCGGTCGGGCATGCTGGATTGTCCAGCATGCCCGTCCGATGCGATATTTACCCGGTAACTGTCGGCCGCATCGGGCAGTGTATGCCCAGCGCGGCCGACAGACAGACATTTCCTGTGTTCCTTCCTAAGGAAGGAACAGGGAAATGTATCCGCCCCCGGGGGCGGAGCGCAGATGTCGGGCTATACACTGTAAGATTTCTCTCACAGTGTATGCCGCGGACATCTGCGGCTGGCAGCCGGCCAGATAGAATGTCTGTCGGTCTGACAGACATTTTATCTTGCCGTGTATGCCCAGCATTAGTAATAAAAATAAGAAGACACGATTTGAGTTTGCCAAAAGGCATGTGGGCGACTCCCTAAATGTATGGAGGAAGGTGCTCTGGTCAGATGAGACTAAAATTTTACCTTTCGTCCACCAAGGAAAACGCTATGTCTGGGGCAAACCCAACACAACCCATCACCCCAAGAACACCATCCCCACAGTGAAACATAGTGGTGGCAGCATCATGCTGTGGGAATGTTTTTCAGAAGCAGGGACTGGGAAACTGATATGAGTTGAGGGAAAGATGGATGGTGCTAAATACAGGGATATTCTTGAGCAAAACCTGTTTCAGTCTGCCTGTGATTTGAGACTGGGACGGAGGTTCACATTCCAGCAGGACAATGCCTCGAAGCATACTGCTAAAGCAACACTCGAGTGGTTTAAGGGGAAACATTTAAATGTGTTGTAATGGCCTAGTCAAAGCCCAGATATCAATCCAATTGAGAATCTGTGGTCAGACTTGAAGATTGCTGTTCACAAGCGGAAACCATCCAACATGAAGGAGCTGGAGCAGCTTTGCTTTAGGGGGGTGAATAGTTATGCACGCTTACGTTTTCTGTTATGTTGTCCTAAATGTTGTTTGATTCACAATATAAAATAAAACACAACTTCACAGTTGTAGGCATGTTCTGTGAATGAAATGATGCACACCATCAAACAATCCATTTTAATTCCAGGTTGTGAGGCAACGAAATATGAAAAGTGCAAAGGGGGGGAGAATACTTTTGCAAGGTACTGTATATTGGCAATATATATTACTTCACATATTACATATGTAAAGTAATATATTACATTAACACCACTAAAATGAGCTTTGGGTGACTATTATTTTAGAGTTGTCAACACATTATAACATTATGGGGTCTATTCAGCAACAGTGACGATGTTATCGGGCAACAGCGTCACGATATTTTATCAATTATGATAAAATATGTAAGCTATTCAGCAACATTTTCAGCAGGGACAGCTGTTGCGGTAACACCCTGTCCCTGCGATGTCACAGAAGGTATTGCTTTCCCTGCGCATGCTCAGTCATACACTTGGGAACAGTCTACGTCCTGGCTTCCCGGTGACTGCGGAGGGGTAAGTACAGCTCCAGCCTCCCGAAATTGATTGATATGTGTATACAGGCTTTATACTAGTCTGTATACATGCATATTTATGTGCTTTTATATTTAACATTTATAAATAAATGTTAAATATAATCACACATAAATATACATGTACACAGGCTAGTATAAAGCCTGTATACACATATCAATCAATTTCGGGGGGTTTAAAAGCCTCCAGAGTGACTTACCTGCTGCTGATCACCAGGAAGCTGGAACGAAGACTGGGCGGAGTTACAAGATGCTGCAGGGACTTATGGGAAAAATTCCCTCTGTACCTGCAGTTTTCGGGAAATGTAAGTATTTTCTTCATGTAACGCCATTCTGAAATGGCATTATATAAAGGAAATATTTATCGCGTGATTTAACACTTTTTGCTTTGCTGAATATCAAAAAGTGTTAAAGCACTGTAGAGATCAATGGCTGATCCCTACAGTGCGGTCTTCAGCGAGATGGGAATGAATATCCTATTTCTGAACAGGGGAGCTACATAAAAAATACGGAAATCATAGCTTCCGTATTTTTTATGTCAAAAAATCAAATGCTGAATAGACCCCCTTTTTGAATTAATAGAATCCAAAAAATTTTAACCCTAGGGATAAACCAGATATTTTGACAGATTTTTTTTTTCTTACCTTTAGCTCCTGACATCAACAAACAAAAAAAAAATCCATCAACAGAGCCCATAGACCAGTGATTTTCAACCTTTTTCAACTCGCGGCATACCAAACAAGATTTTAAAATTGCTATGGCACACCATCAGTTCCCCATAGGAAAAAACCCACATGTTGGCCCCCATGGAAAAAAACACCCACAAATTGTCCCCCACAGAAAAAAATAAAACACAATGGCCCCCACAGAACAAAAACAAACACATTAGGCCCCTACAGAAAAAAATATAAAACAAAATAGTTCCCACAAAAAGAAAACAAACACACACATTGTCCCCCACAGAAAAAACAAACAAACATTCACATTGATTGGCCCCCACAGAAAATAAGTTATTGTAGACTTACCTTTGTTAACACTTTTTCTTCGAGGTCCATAGGATCTACAGGGATAACCCTATGGTGTAGGGGGTTGGAGCTACCCGGGCACCAGTCAAAGCTTCAGCTCCCAGGATGCCCTGGTCCTCCACTATAACCCCACCCCCAACCAAAGTCAGACAGTTTTTGTGAACAAGCCCAAGGCAGGAGCATGAAAGAGAAGGAAGAACAGTGCACACAAGAAACATACTCACACAAGATGAGGGAATCAGTAAACAAGAGGACAATAGCCAATGAAGCCAGGTGCGTCAGGGTGGGCGCCCTGTGGATCCTATGGACTTCGAAGAAAAATAGTTAACAAAAGGTAAGTCTACCATAACTCTTATTTTCTTCTTCAGGGTCCATAAGGATCCACATGCAGATGTTCTAAAATAGTTTCCCCTAAGGGTGGGGACACTCCTGAGCAGAAAGGAGAATCCGGCGCCCAAAGGAAGCATCCTGAGAAGCACGAACCGCCTGCAGAGAGGTCTGAGAACTGGAAGGCCAGAACCACAATCTCTTCATTCAAATGGAACTGGGATACCACTTTAGGAAGGTGACCAGCCGGGGTACGGACAGCTCTGTCCGGATGAAAGATCAAGAAGGGGGAGCGACAGGAGAGCGCTAGCAAGTCAGATACCCTGCGGGCAGAGGAGATAGCGAGGAGAAAGAGCCACTTGAGGTCTACTGAGTCTACATGTTCAAACAGAGGAGCCTGTAGAGCCGGAGAACAAAGGACAAATGCCACGGGGCCACTGGAGGGACAAAGAGAGGTTGAAGGTGGAGAACACCCTGAAGGAAAGTTCTTACAACAGGCAGGGGAGCGATCCTTCGCTGGAACCAGACTGACAGTGCAGAAACCTGAACTTTAAGAGAGGCCAGGCAGAGGCCGAGGTCTAATCCAGCCTGGAGAAAGGCAAGAACCCAGGAAACCCTAAAAACCGTAGAGTCATAGCCTGTACCATTGAAAGTAAAAGTGACAAACTGTAATAGATGCGGGTTTAGGAAGGCTTACGTGCTCTGAGCATAGTCTGGACCACAGAGCGATAGAAACCCTTGGCTCTTAATAGGGATGACGCAAGAGCCACACAGTCAAAGACAGACGAGGTAGGTCAGGGTGCAGACAAGGGCCCTGCGGTAACAGATCCGGCCATAGAGGAAGTGGAAAAGGAGTGTCTTTGGAGAGACTCCGTAGGTCGGTGAACCAATGGTGCCTGGGCCAAACTGGAGGTATCAGTATCACTGCACCGGCTTCTTGCTTGAATTTTCGGAGAACCCTTGAGAGGAGGGAGATTGGAGGAAAGAGGTATGCAAGATTGAAGTCCCACCGCACTGCCGGAGCGTCCACGAAGGCGGTTGAGGGATATCTAGTCCTGGGACCTGAACCTGGAGACCTTGTGGTTGTGACATGAGGCCATGAGGTCTACATCTGGTAGGCCCCATTTGTATATCCTGCGCCGCGTAAAAAAATAAATAAATAAAAATTACGCTTACCTGCCCGGGGTCTCTGCGGCCCCCGGTGGCCTCCCCTCCATCTTCTGACTGGAGAGGGGGCTGCTGGGAGGCTCCAGGGAGGCACAAGGGCTGCTGGGAGATGTAGTTCTCACAGTGCCCATTACAGGGGGGCATACTTACACTGGACACACACACACACCGGGGTTCACACACACACACACACCACACTCATGCATACACACACTCACTCAAACACACACACACTGACATACTCACCGTTGCTACAGGAGACCTGGTCCAGGCGCTGTATGCAAAAGACAGCACTTCGGAAGGCGAGAGCATTTCCCGACCATTTTTCCTAAAATTGTGGATTTTCTGAAAAATTGGTCATGCTCTCGAGATGCGCAAAAAAAATAAACCTCCCGGCGCTCAAAAAAAAATAAAAAATCTTGCTCCTAATTGAATAGCAAAAATCCAGCACCTGCAGATTTTTGCTATTGTCGCCCCCAATTCAAAATGCCCCTATGCATTTCAAACAGGGTTTTTCTATTATTTAATTTTAATTGTTTTTTTAATTCTCTACATGAAAAATCCTGGCATATGATACAATGTACAGATGGGCCCAGCTAGTTTGTTGCTCATAGCACGCCATTCAGGCCTCCTGTGTTGCGCCATGGAACATTATGTGATGGCTGTACTGTGGCGTACCGAAACGAAATATAAGCCATGGCATGTAATACAGTGCTTAACCTCTGGGTAGCGAATGCTCCACTGATAAAATTTGTACAGTGGTGGGATGTTGAGAGAAATGCTTTCAGTTCAGTAGAGTTCTTAAAAGTTTTAAAAGTACTTAAAAGTATTGAACCTGACATGATCTCTCTTTATGAAAAACTTGCCCCCTGTTATATGTACAATACAATGTCTACTGTATAGCAGAAATGCCAAGTGGTGGGATGTCGAGAGAAATGTTTTGAGCCCAAGGTCACAGGAGTGCTGTGTGACTCAGTAGCGCCTAGCGTCTTTTATGCATCTTTTTACCCTAAAATGTTATTGCAGCTTCTGCTGATTAAAATGATATGCAGCATGCCTATGTTCTGTGAGCGAGTGCGGGTGTATCTGCAAGCAAATCACTATGTTACAGCGGCTGTTAGTGTAACGTAGCGTTTCGCGTGCAGATACGCCCACACTGGCTCATAGAACATAGGCATGCTGCATATCATTTTAATCAGCAGAAGCTGCTTGTGCTATCAATTCGATTCACTGTATGATTCAGACGAATTTGGAGGTAAACAGTTGCATAAAAACGCTCGAGCTACAGAGTCATGGCATGGCGCGGCGCGACTAGAAGGCCTGTCTGGATGTATGAGGACCCATCTGTATATGTATTTGTATAAATAACAGAATTCACACGCCACCAAGTGATTTATTTTTAGTCCAGTAGTGAAGATTTAAAACCTAAAGAAAAAAAAAACTCCCCTTCTATGATTCGAACCCCGGACCCCAAGGTGCAGACCTTAACCACTAGCCATGTTGAGAGCTGCACCTGTTGTATATGTGATGTGAAGTGTGCAAATTAAAGCAGGCAATAGCAGGCTCAGCTTGCGGCGGCATTGAATAGAAGCGAATGATGGTGGAGGTGTTGGTGGGCCATACAATGAGCTCAGTGGAGTTTAATAGTAATTGCGTGATGGTGGAGGGAGGTGGTAAAGGTACTTGGGTGGCCATACACAGGGAAGGGAGGAGGGAAGTGCAAAGTAGTGTGTTTTAAAAGTATTGAACCTGACATGATCTCTCTTTATGAAAAACTTGCCCCGTCATGTGTACAATACAAGGTCTACTGTATAGCAGAAATGCCAAGTGGTGGGATGTCAAAAGAAATATGTTTTGAGTCTAAAGTCACAGGAGTGCTGTGTGACTTGGTAGTGCCGAGTGTCTTTTTACCCTAAAATGCAGCTTATTTGCACAAGCAGCATCTGTGCGGGTGTATCTGCAAGCAAATCACTATGAACAGTGTTACAGTGGCTGTTAGTGAAACGTAGCATTTCTGCACTACCATGGCATGGCGCGACTAGAAGGCCTGTTTAAAGTGCAAGGAGGCTGGATGTATGAGGACCCATCTGTATATGTATTTGTATAAATAACAGAATTCACACACCACCAAGTGATTTATTTTTAATCCAGTAGTGAAGATGTAAAACCTAAAGAAAAAAACTCCCCTTCCATGATTCGAACCTGGGAAACCCAAGGTGCAGACTTTAACCACTAGCACACAAACACTAGCCATGTTGAGCGCTGCACCTGTCGTGTATGTGATGTGAAGTGTACGAATTAAACCAATGTGTACAATGTCAATAGAGGGGAGTGTTATAGTCGCTGATGCTGTAACGTAGTGTTTCACATGCAGATACACCCGCACTGGCTCACAGAACATAGGCATGCTGCATATAATTTTAATCAGCATAAGCTGCTTGTGCTATTAATTCGCATCGCTGTGTGATAAAGGTAAAAAGTTGCATAATAGACGCTCGCGCTACAGAGTCATGCCTTATTAGTACAGTACATGTAAACACATTCATCACATCTCAGTGAAAGCTATGCGCGCCTGTGACCTATGCGTGAGCCCATGAGACTAAATATATATATAATTTTTTTTTAACAGTGCAGGACTCACACACATACTGTACTGTTATTATTTAATACTTTATTACACATTCTTCTACAGTTCACTGATTCCATGACCAAAATGCTGTACTACAGTGTAACGAATCACAGCTTCTGTCAATCATCGGGCGGTGATACAGAAAATGCATTGGAAATCTGACGCATGCGCTGTGTAGTTCAGGAAAAGTGCCACCTGGTGGACAAATAGTTGTATTACACGATATGACTTTTTTCCAGTGCTCCGCTACGTTCCGTTACGAAACATTCTGTGTGGCGCGACTCAAGGCTACTGTGTGGCGCGAGATGCATGGCGCGCTACATGGTTGTATGGAGTAACAAACTAGCTGGGCACATCAGTAGTTTGCAAAACATACAAAATAATGTAATTAGCTGGCTGGCTAAATACCAAGAAAAGAAAAAACAGCAGTTTCCGGATGACTATATAGAGACTAATAAATGCTGAAAACTAGAAAATACGGAAGAGAACAAAATGCTAATAAAATAAATGTAATTTAACACCAATGTGTATGACGTACAGATGGGTACAGCAACAGAAACTGCAAATGATGATCATATACTATGCGATACAGTAATTCGGCCCAGTCAATTAACAGGATCTATAGTTAACTTGGGAACATATATAGATAACAACTGTATATTATAGTTGTATTTATGATATTCCTAGGCTCTAACATGCAAAATGTCTGTCAGGGACAATGGCATGCAAAATGTTCCATTCTGTCTAAATAAGTAAAAGAGCCAACCTGACGAAAAAATGTAATCCGTCTTCCTCTGGCCTCACATCGCAATGTTAAATTCAGTAACAATATGGCCAAACTGGCCAACGTAGTCTGCACGTGTGCCTTCAAAAAATGAAACCTTATAAAATAGATATCTCCTATTTCCTTATGAGAACACAATAGTTAAAAAGTTGCTAACCAGTTATTATTGCTACAAGATATTTACATGTATCACTATATTGTCTATGGCCAACAGAGGCTAAAAAAAAAAAAAGAATAGCAGAAGTTTGCTCTAAGAGCAAGAAAATGGACTTGAATTTACGTTTATTTAATTAATAAAAGTATATATCAGTGACTATACCAGACACATTCCCCCCCTACAAGGAAAATGCAATGTTGGAATCACCAGGGTTTCCACATGCAGTTTTAGGTCCAAGTATACAGATTTCCATTTAGAATGTGGTGTGTAATAGTATGGCTGCCAATGCAATGAATATATACCAGGCAATGGCCTAGGATAATTTGGCTAGCAATAAAGTAGACATTGTGTTCCTGTAAATGAGGTCGGTGCAGTGATGCCTGATTACAGGTCTGATAATAAGGTTTGTGCAAACATGACAGCAGGCAATCCCAAGTATCACTAATAAGAAAACCCTACAATATAAACACATGGATGTACAAAGATAGAAGCTTACACAAAGGTAAGGATAAACACTATCATGATTAAATAAGGATTTCACTTTTTAGTGAAAAAATTAATTTGGTCATTATTATATTTAACGATTCTGTGTTTGAGAGGATTGGGTACATAACATCGACAGTCTAAACATCGACAATCAAAATGCCGTCAAGGTCACTATGTCGACATTCGATATGTCAACAGTCGAAATATTGACAGAGACACAACTTACTCAAAAGTTAGACAACCAATATTTAGACAGTTTGAAATATCAACATGGACAGAAGGTCAATAGTTAAAGTTCAACATGGTCAAAATGTTGGCATTCATAATATAGACATTACAAAACTTAGGTTAAAATGTCAACATCCAAAATATAGATCTGTGTTTCATAACATTGATTATCGACAAAGTAAGACTTAAAAGACTTTTTGATTAATGAAAATCGATCAATAGAAAAATGTTACTGTTTTTAAGCCCTAATGATTGATATCAAGGATCATAGGGGAGCATCAGGCTTGAGTGGCATAGATGATATATGCTATCGATCATCTGTTGCTGTTCCACCTTCGATTTTAGTGTTTTTATTTGTATTTTATTGGGGGGGTGCCAACTTTTTTTTTTCACAACCTATCCTTTACAGGCGGTAAATAGTATACTATACTAGAACAAAAAATACATATATCTACTTTTATTAATATCGGACATCTGTATGAAACTAAAATCGAAGGTGGAATAGCAGCAGATAATTTTTCAATGTTGACCTTTTCAGCATGTCGACCTTTGACTGTCTAAGATATGACCCTGTCGACCTTTTGACTACATCCCTTATGAAATGACTCAGGGCAGACGTCTATCTTACATTATAATACAGAATATTCTAGGCGCCAGATAGAGTATTTAAGGAATTTTAAATATTAGTCCTCATACAGTGACATTAACTGTGAGATTTTCTGATCTCAGAGTCCATTAGGTGCTTATTACATAATTACAGTGGTCATGCACAAGAGCTGGATGATGTGAACTCCAGGTGTTTAGTGATATTAATGATTCCGGTAATTGTCTCCAGAACTGAATCAGGAAGGGGCCCAGAAATTAAAGGAGGTTAGCACTTAATGGTGCTCAACATTTAAAGATATATATTTTTTAACTATTTTAGTGGTGGAGAATTACCACAGAGGACCTAATAGCTTTACAGGCTGTGTTTGAAAAATGAAAGTTAGGAGCTGATTAGTTGGTACGTTATCTCAATCCACTTTATCCCTCTCCAAAGCTTAGTACACAGACTCCTAAATGACATACAATACCCATACAAATTTATTACACTTACGCATTGAAAGAAAGCTGCATACAGAAGCAAATACAATATTTACACATTGCAAAACAATAGAAAACACACAGGATAAGACTTTACCACATTATTGTTCTAACCATTTCACTTTGAATAACGTCTGGGATGCACCTTCTAAAATTTTAATGGGCAATTCAATGAAAATATGAGATATGGTAAGAACTTACCCTTGTTATCTCTATTTCTACGAAGTCCATAGGGTTCCACAGGATACCTTGGGGTATAGGTGTGACGTCAGTCATCGGGCACCAAAGAGTTAAGCTTTCAGCCTCCCAGGATGCACTAGGTCCCCCTCCTATATCCCGCCCCCGAGCCAAGGCACCTCAGTTAGTTACCAAGCCATAGGCCGGAGGAGGAGAAGGAATAGAGAGAAAAAAAGATCTGGACACACACAAGAATCACATTCTCACCAGAGGGAGACGGAAAAACCGGTGACCAGAGCAAAGCCCATCTGCAGCACAGGTGCGACAGGGCGGGAGTCCTGTGGAACCCTATGGACTTCGTAGAAATAGAGATAACAAGGGTAAGTTCTTACCATATCTCATATTTTCTACTTCAGGGTCCATAGGGTATCCACAGGATACATTGGGGATGTCCCAAAGCAGTATCCTTTAAGGGTGGGGACGCTCCTGTGCAGAAAGGAGAATCCGCCGCCCGAAGGAAGCATCCTGAGAGGCAAAGGTGTCAAACCTGTAATACCTCACGAAGGTATGGACAGAGGACCACGTAGCAGCCTTGCAGATCTGGACTGCAGAGGCACCACGTCGAGCTGCCCACGAAGGACCCACAGACCTAGTGGAATGAGCCTTCAGAGAAGGAGGAACCGGTAGGCCTTCATGAAGATAAGCTTCAGAAATAGCCATACGGATCCAGGCTGCCAAAGTTTGCTTTGAGGCAGGCCAACCCTTTTTACGGAAGCCATAGAGGACAAACAAAGCGTCCGACTTCCTAAACGAAGAAGTGCGGTCAACATAAGTCCTTAAGGCCCGCACAACATCCAAAGAGGCCTCACCCACGGAAAGACCCGGTGAGTTAAAGGCCGGAACAACGATTTCCTCGTTAACATGAAACTGGGAAACAACTTTGGGAAGAAACTCGGGCCGAGTGCGGAGCACTGCCCTGTTCCCATGAAAAACCAAGAAAGGGGGTCTACAAAAAAAAGCCCCTAAATCAGAAACGCGTCTGGCCGAAGCAATAGCCAGAAGGAAAACAGTCTTAGCTGTTAGCCATTTAAGATCCACTGAGCCCAGTGGTTCAAACGGCGGTCCCTGGAGAGCCCTCAGGACCACAGCCAAATCCCAAGGCGCCACAGGTGGAACAAAGGGCGGCTGAATGCGGAGAACACCTTGCATAAAGGTGCGCACATCCGGGATTGTAGCAATCCTACGTTGAAACCAGACAGACAGGGCCGAAACCTGTACCTTCAAAGAAGAAAGGCGAAGCCCATGATCTAGTCCCACTTGTAGGAAGGCGAGAATCCAAGACAGACGAAACTACCGCGGTGCATAACCTCTCGTTCAACACCACTGGAAGAACGTATGCCACACGCGATGGTATATCCTCGCGGAAGACGGTTTCCGAGCTCGCAACATGGTACGCACTACAGAGCTGGAAAACCCCCGGGACCTCAGCATGGCCACTCAACAGCCACGCCGTCAAAGACAGCCGAGTCAGGTCCGGGTGAAGGCAAGGACCCTGAGACAGAAGGCCCGGTCGTAGCGGCAACCGCAGAGGACTGTCCACGAACAGACCCTGAAGGTCTGAGAACCAGTGCCGTCTGGGCCACGCGGGAGCTTTTCCGGATTACCCGTGGAAGAAGGGAGACCGGAGGGAACAGGTATGCGAACCGGAACGTCCACCGGACGGACAGAGCATCCACCAGAGACGCCCCTTCGTCTCTTGTGCGAGACCCGTACACCAGCAACTTGTTGTTGTGCCGGGACGCCATGAGGTCGATCTCTGGAAGACCCCATCTGTCCACCAGCAGTTGAAAAACGTCCGGGTGCAGGGACCATTCCCCCGGATGAACGTCCTGGCGACTTAGAAAGTCCGCCTCCCAATTTAGCACTCCCGGGATGAAGACCGCTGATATGGCCGGAAGATTGCGCTCCGCCCATACCAGGATCCGAGAGACCTTCACGAGAGCCGCCCGACTTGGGGTTCCTCCTTGCCTGTTTATGTAGGCCACGGTGGTAGCGTTGTCCGACTGGACCTGTACCGGACGACCCTGGAGAACCCGATGTGCCTGCTGGAGATCACTGAAGACCGCACGGAGTTCCAAGATATTGATTGGAAGCTCCGCTTCTGTCGGCGTCCACCTGCCCTGGAACAAGTGTGGACCCGAAACTGCTCCCCAGCCCCGAAGACTGGCGTCCGTTGTCAACAGGACCCAATTTGGAACCCAGAACGGATGTCCCCCGCTGAGATGGGTCATCTGTAACCACCAGGCAAGGGACAGGCAAACCTCCGGGGTGAGCACAATTGTCTGGGACTTCAGAGACTGCGGCAGCCCGTTCCACTTGGACAGAATCAGGTGCTGCAGAGGTCTGGAGTGAAACTGGGCATATTCCACCATGTCGAACACCGACACCATGGAGCCCAGTAACCTCATCGCCGAGTGTAGAGACACCCGGCGACTGAGCAGACAACTGCGCACCCTCGACTGTAAAGCAGAGATCTTTTCCTCCGTCACGAAGATCCTCTGCTGTTCCGAGTCCAATAAGGCTCCGAGGTGCAGAATCCTCCGAGACGGGATTAGAGTGGACTTCTGAGAGTTGATTATCCAGCCGTGCCGTTGCAGTAGCGCAATGGTCAGGTCCAAGTGGCGTAGAAGGAGCTCTGGAGATCCTGGCACCAATAAAAGGTCGTCCAAGTACGGCAACATGCGGACTCCCTACAGCCGCAGAGAAGCCGCCATGACCGCCATCACCTTGGTGAACACACGTGGTGCTGTCGCCAGGCCAAAAGGTAACGCCCGAAACTGGAAGTGGTCGCTGCGGATTGCAAACCTGAGGAACTGTTGATGGCGCAAAAGAATAGGGACATGCAGGTAAGCGTCCTGTATGTCCAATGACACCATGTAGTCCCCAGGTTCCAGCGCCAGAATGATGGACCGTAGGGTCTCCATCCGAAACTTCGGTACCCGCAAAGACCTGTTGAGAGCTTTGAGGTTGAGAATCGGACGATACAACCCATTGGGTTTCTGTACCAAAAAAAGATTTGAATAGAAACCCTGGCCCCTCTGGGAGAATGGAACAGGCACTATAACTCCAGCCTGGAGCATAGTGTGCAATACCTTCCGCAGCTCCGTAGCCTTGTTCCGGTCTGATGGTAGACCCATGGTGAAGAATCGAGCCGGGGGTCTGTGCCGGAAGGAGAGGGCGTACCCGTGGGAGACCACCTCCAGGACCCAAGTGTCTGTCGTAGTGACCGACCAACACTGGGCGAACTGCAGCAGGCGGCCTCCCACCCTGGGATCCCCCAAAGGGAGGCCCGGACCGTCAGGCCGCAGGCTTGTCATCTGGCTTGGGGGCCGGACGTCTGGTACTCCATGCCTGCTTCCGGGGCTTGGTCGATTTCTTAGGGCCAGCCTGTCGAGGAAAAGACTGTGGTTTGGGCCTGCCCTGGGCCCTAGATGACCGAAAGGACGATGGTCCAGAACCAGAAGGAGCAGCAGCCGACGGGAGACAAGCCGATTTGGCTGCCGCCAGCGTGGCCACAATCTTATCCAGATCCGGACCGAAGACAACTTTTCCGGTAAATGGCAACGCCTCCAGACCCCTTTTGGAATCTGCGTCCGCCTTCCAGGATCGCAGCCACAAGGTGCGACGAGCAGCCACCGCTGCTGAAGAAATTCTAGACACCAGAGTACTAATGTCTAAGGCCGCCTCGTTGATATAAGTGGCCGAATCACGGAGATTACCAATCAACTCCGCCTGTTCGGCCGGACAGTCGGAATCAAAAGATGCCTCTAATGAATCCGCCCAGCGCTCCATCGCTCTGGCAACCCAGCAAATGGCTTTAGCCAGTCGTGCTGCCCTCCCCGCAAGGGAATAAGCGGACTTCAGGCAGATCTCCACCTTGCGGTCCATAGCATCCTTAAGGGAGGACATGGATGGCATCGGCAATGTGGCACTACGGACAAGACGGGTCACGTGAGAATCCACCTGTGGAGGGGATTCCCACTTTGCAAAATAATTATCCGCGAACGGATAACCCACCGCCAGGCGCCTCTGCGGCTGGTATCTTTTGCCAGGCTGTTTCCACGCCTCCTCTAAATGGTGCACTAACTGACCCAAAAGAGGAAAGACTGTGGCATCGCCCTTCACATCTTTAAAAAAGGCGTACTTAGATTTAGCCGCTGGGGGAACTTCGTCCTCAATCACCAAGGCTGTGCGGACTGCCCGAATAAGTCCAGGAATATATACCTTGGACTTAGCGTCAGCGTCCTTAGTATGGAGAGGTTCTTGATCGTAAGGATCCAGAATCTCCCCATCATCAGACGTCCCCTCGTCATCCTCATAAGGAGCCGACAGAGACGCCACCGGCCGTTTATGTGGCCGGATCACAGACTCCCCCTGCAACACATCCGACAAGTGCTGTACAGAACTCGTCAGGGAGTTAACCCACGCCGGCTCCTGAGAAACCGGGAGCGGGGAAATAGGGAGACTGTGGGGTACCACCAATTGTCATGGGAAACCCTGCATGGGTGACGACACCACTGACTGCTGAGACAAACCCATCGGTGTAAACGCGGGTTGCGGAGCTAACTGGCCCACTAAGGTTGTAAGCGCCTGAGCGAAACAAGCCCAGGGCGGCTCCTGTACCGGTGCTGTAACCGTAAGAGGCCGCGCCATGGACAAACACTGCCGGCAGAGGCCCTCTGCGCTACCCTCCCCTTCAGCTAACGGTACTTTACAAGTAGTACACTGTAGCCGGAGAGAAAAATCACTTTCAGACATGATGGCACCAAGTATGTGACCCCTCTCACCAATTATATATCAAATAGGCGAGAGACCACCCTGCAGCACCGCACCGCAAGGGCTTAGCAGAAAGAACAGGGATAGTAATAAAGCTGACAGTTTAGAAGAAAAGTTACAGGCAGCAGCGCTAGCACAGTCACATACAATGCAAAGAAATATCAATTCCTACACTAACAGCGCTGATCAATCAACTACGCAGACGCAGGGCCTGGTAGGACACAGCGCAGCATACACAGACCTGAGCCAAATCGGAGTAGAGGTATGCGGGGGGACCCAGACCACGATGCTTCTGTCCAGGCTTCCAGCAGCGTTCACCATGCGTTCAGAGGAAGATGGCCGCCGAGGAGCAGAGAGGAGGCTGGCCTGGGGGAGGAGCGCTGCCACAGGACCAGTCGGCAGCGTGCAGAGAGGGCTGTGTGCAGCGGGGGAGGCGCCGGCTGTGAGACAGGGAAGGCGCGCTCCCCTGGCATGCATTTAACCCCTGGGACGCCGCAGCGCTACCGCTCTGCTGCGGTCCGCTGTCCCAGGGGGTAGTGGAAGTGCAGGTTGGTCGCCTGGCTCCACGCTGCAGCCAGTCCCCAGGGAGCCCCCTGCCTTGGGACTCAGGACCATGTGATCAGCGGGGACCCACCGCGGGACCCCGCTGCTTACCTTTGTCCCCCTTGCATCCGGCCATGGTCCGGAACATCTGGGGTCACCGCTAGCTGTGACCCCAGATGCTCACCAGCATCCCCGGATCAGTACCGGCGTTCTGGTACCGGCGGAGGTGTAGGGAAGACAGCATGGACGTCAGGACTGACTGTCCATGCTGTACATCCAGATGTGCAGCCGCAGCTGCATAGAAGAAAGCTTCAGGGGCTCTTCTAGCCCCCACTCCGACAGGTGCACCCGACGGCCGGGCACCAAACTAAACTGAGGTGCCTTGGCTCGGGGGCGGGGTATAGGAGGGGGACCTAGTGCATCCTGGGAGGCTGAAAGCTTAACTCTTTGGTGCCCGATGACTGACGTCACA
Organism: Taudactylus pleione; assembly: GCA_031769625.1. Taxonomy (NCBI): domain Eukaryota; kingdom Metazoa; phylum Chordata; class Amphibia; order Anura; family Myobatrachidae; genus Taudactylus; species Taudactylus pleione. Next base: position 9,632,530 of record JAUIMM010000045.1, on the reverse strand, counting down.
CCTATACCCCAAGGTATCCTGTGGATACCCTATGGACCCTGAAGTAGAAATATGATGACTGAGAAGAGTCTTAGGCAAAGGCACTTCCGCAGCCAGAAACGTTACAAAAGGTGTGCAGGAAATTTAGCAAAATCTGGCTACCTTAACAGATGGCACAGCTGGACATGGTGCTGCCAGGTGGCGCATCGCTCAGGATGGAATTAGCCCTCAATATATGTTGTTATAATCTTCATTTCACACAGTGTAATCTAGACATGAAATCATTAATTGGACTGTGTATTTTTTAGAAACACAAAGGTTCATAGTACAAGTGGCTACATTTACTGTTTGCATGTTTTGCTGACCTTTAAACCATAAATATAGCTCTATATACAGTTACTCACCGCTCTTGTCTCATAAAGTATTAGCTTCTGTATACCACTTATAAGATGAGCAGCAGGAGGCATTGTAAGGCGAATGAGGGCGATATTGTTCAACTCTTAGGACATAGAGGTGATTTATCTTAAATACAAAACAGAGAATGGTAAGTATGGATGCCAAAAATAGAGTAAGTAAAAACTCACACAGCAGACTGCTAGAAAATGGCTTCTACTCTGAATACACAGTGGTGGCCAAAACTGCGGACACATTTTGAAATTTTAATGTTTTTCAACTTCGAATGCTTATAAAAACTGTTACACTTCATGCAGTGCAATGATTTATATATCAAATGAAAGGAAATGTAATGCTGAATTCAACACAATAAACAGAGGTCAAATATTTGCATTACAAGGGAAGTTATGCAGTGAAAACAACACTTATGGTGAAGATCCCTGTGTACTTATGATGTTACTGTCCTATCAGTATTTTGTTGGGTATCCTTTATTTTTCAAGATAGCAGCACAGCGACGTGGCATTGAGCCAACCAATGTTTGGAGCTCTTCCTTCTTTATTATGTGGTGCCCTGAGAAAATTATAGCCTCAATTAATTGTCTTTCATGGGCCGGATGCCTCAGAGGTACCAGATTTTTCAAACGGAACCACAAATGTTCTATGGGGTTCAGGTTTGGTCTGTTTCCTGGTCATCCCAGTACCTGTATGTCATTCTCCGTGAACCACTGTTGGCATATCCATGCAGTGTGGCAGGGAGCAAAATCCTGCTGGAAAAAAAATGGGACATTATCTGGACAAAGATCCCTGATAGATGGTAGAAGTTTTGGTTGTAGGATGGTGTCAATGTACTTTCTGCTATTCAGTGTGCCATCTATGACATAAAGGCGGCCTACAGCATCTGCTGTCATACATGCCTAGATCATAACACTTGTAGGATTCTTTGTTGTCGCTTGAATGCAATCTGGATGTACCTCTTCCCCGATGTGACGTCTCACATATTTTCCCCAATCACTACCAAATATCGATATCTTAGTTTCGTCACTCCATATCACTTGTTTCCACTGACCTTCTGTCCATGCAATGGGTTCTTTTGCCCACTGTATTCGTTTCTGTCGCTGCTTTTTAGTCAGCAATGGCTTTTTTCGGGGAATCCTACCTTTTAGGCCAGCCTCCGTTAGTCTTCTCCATACCGTTCTTGCACTGACAGAAACACCAGTTGCACTCAGTTCACTGCTAATGGCCGCAGATGACATCCATCTGTCCCATCAACAGCTGTTGTGCACTTTTTCTGGCCTTTTCCTTCTTTGTTTTGTATAGATTGTGTTTCCTGATAGCGTAAACACAACTTTCGTACTCCTGATGTTGTCACATTCCCACCAACTTCTCTTGCAATTGCTGCATACGAAAGACCATTTTCACGTAACATCACAATCCTGGATCTCTTCCTGAGTGACCAGTCACCACTTTGCCTGGAAGACAATGTTGTACTTATTTTTTACACCATCAAAAGCACTAAACAATACACACAAACATCCAACCATAATTGCACTTCAGTAACCAACTTTATTCTGCAAAATGAAACAGCCAAACTGACCTTTCCCACCTCTGAACATGACCTTGCACCTGCTCATAAACGACAGCTGATTGGTCCTCAGAACGACGATTCCGATTAGCTGGTACGGTAGTAGCTGTCACTACAATCCGCTTGTTGAATCTCACGATTCTGTGCTTCTTTGTCTGATTGAAAGTAGCATAACTTCCCTTGTAATGCAAATATTTTACCTCTGTTTATTGTGTTGAATTCAGCATTAAATTTCCTTTCATTTGATATATGAATCATTGCACTGCGTGAAGTATAACAGTTTTTATAAGCATTCAAAGTTGAAAAACATTCACATTTCAAAATGTGTCCGCAACTTTGGCCACCAGTGTATATTGCTACATTATACAGCATGCAAAGTGAAGAATAATGCCCAACCAGTCTAAAGGCGCACATCCACCAGGCTATATTAATGAGCGATTGAACGATAACGACATCGGAAACAACCAGCGATGCGCCCTCCCGCTAGTCGTTTCCGACATCAATCATCGCCCGAAAATGCCAGTCAATCTGGTGATAACGAGAGATTGCCCATGTTCGGGGATGATGGAGGGTGCCTACACTGAACGACTGATCATTCAGTGTAGGCACTGCAGGGGATGGGGAACGACTATACGATTACAATGTCGTAATCGTACAGTCTTTCCCTAGTCGGCATGTGGAATTGCACCACCAGAACTATAATTCAGATTGAATTCTTCTCCATGGATTCATTTGTGGCAATATCATGTTTCCTGTAAAAGTGAAACGTGAATGTTTCAACAAAAATAATTTGTGTGTTTCACATGGATGTGAGCACACGTTATTTAAGTATTTTCTGGACTGTCTGGGTGTTCATAATGGGGTGGAGCGCGAGCTAGTCACATTGGGGCTTTCAAACCTGATGACTGGGGTGCAATAATGCAGTAGATGGGGTTGGTTGATGTTGAGGGTTCCAACCAGATGTGGCCTGTTTTAGGCTGCCCAATTCCCCCCCCCCCCCCCGAATAAATTTAGGGAAGTCATTATACAGTAGTTAATAGAGGTTTTTATGAAAGTGCTTCATGTCAGGCAAGAAGATAGTCTTAAAAAAGCTAAAACTAAATACAATAAATGTTATTAATATATTCTATTCAGTTTGAGTTTCCCATGATTATTTAATCAATTTATACTCACTCAAAAAGAGAGGTTAACCAATAATGTTTTACAGTGGAATAGACTTATATTATCTGTACATGGTGCTCACCTTATTTAACTAGCCAATCTTAGTCTTATAGCATACATGGGAAAATTGTGAATCAATTGTAATGTGTTCCCAAAAAAAAAAACTATTTTAGATTTATATACAGATGTGTCGACATACATCTTATTTCCTTTCGCATTAAACAGCCCTTCTAATCGCGCCATGTTGTGGTGTGATGTGGTAGCGCAGAGCATCTTTTCTTGCGCCTTTTTATTTTCAAATGCGTCTTATTCTCAAAGTGATGTAGATAGGAAGCACAAGCAGCCCCTGCCACTGTAACGTAGCATTTCACATGCAGATATAACCGCAGTTGCACACAGAATATAGGCATGCTCATATCATTTTAATCAGCAGAAGCTGCTTGTGCTTCCTATTTACATCACTTTGAGAATAAGACACATTTGAAAGTAAATAGTCGCATAAAAAGACGCTCAGCGCTACAGAGTTGCATGGGGCTCTGTAGACAGCATGGAATGCAAGCAGGAAGCAGACGGTTGAAATGCCGACCGCCGGCTTCCCGACTGTGAAATCCCGGCAAGGTACTAATGACTGGAATCAAAATCCTGACGCCTATCATTAGACCTACGCCGGGAGCCCGACGCCTGGCATACCGAACGACAGTCGCCTGGGGGGGAGGGTTTAAGTTTTAGGGCTCCGGGGGGAACTTAGGGTTAGGCACCCCCCCCACGGGAGGGTTAGGGTTAGGCTAGGGGAAGGGGGGGGTTAGGGTTAGGTACCCCCGGGGGTAGGTTAGGATTAGGCAACCCCCCAAAAGACAGGTTTAGGCTGCAGGGAAGGGGGAGGGGTTAGGTTTAGGCACTAGGAAGGGAGGTTAGGCACCCCTAAAGGACGGTTACGGTTGGGGGGGGGCGTGAGGTTAGTTAATACTTACCTTTGGAGCTGTCGGCCTTCCGGCGTCAGGATTTGAACCGCCGGACAAGTTGTATTACTTAGCCAACCCTTCTTCTCACTCAGAGTTTAGTTTAGTGAAATGAGGGCCTGATTCAGACCCGCTCGCGAGCGCTGAGCGCTTGCAAGCGGGTCGATGTTGGCCCAGTGCGCATGCGCACGATGGAGCCAGCTCCGTCGTGAGCATGCGCGAGACCCGGATAGCGACGGGCAAACTGTCGCTCCGGGTCTCGTACCAAGGGGGGCGTGATGTCAATGTTGAGTAAAAGCATGCCCCCTTTGGTGGGCGTGCCGGGGGTGTGGCTGCTCAGACGGAGGCGTTTCCATGGGAACGCCTACCGTCTGGGGCCGGCCCCACTGATATCACAAGTGATGTCAGTGGGAGAGCTTTCGGCTCTGTTAGAGCCGAAAGCACTCCAGGGCTTGCGGCAAGGAGACCCTACCACAAAGGTCTCGTTGCAAGCTCGATGGTCGTGATGGTCTTGAACATCGCGACCATCTTCCTGGTCACTCGCTATAGCTGTGGGTGGTCACCCACAGCTATACGAGCGGCCAGGAGGCCGCTCTAAAAATCAGGAAGGACGGCCCTGATTCAGAGCGAGCGCTCTGTCAGAGCGTCCGGCTCTGAATCAGGGCCTGAATGCAATGTAAGATGTGTCTGTACTAAATTAAACTCCCAAATCCCACCAAAAGAAGTGATTAGAGCCAATAATGCAATTACTCCTTATCACCAGGAGCCTGCTAAATGTAATGTTTTATATCAAACAATATATACAGTACAAACAATTTTGTTTGTTCATTTGTGTGTTATAGCTCTGAGCATTTCATTCCTCTGCAGAAGAAAATATGCACTTTCAGTTATTGTTAAATGTGGCTCTCTCCTGACATCTATAGATAAATGAAAGGTACGGTTTGCTATTCTGCTCAAACTTTTACCTATGTGAATTTGTTATACAGAACACAGTTAAATGAGTAGTCATAAAACAATTTATAAAAAAAATTTAAGCCATACTGTACATCCAAGTTTGCTTGAAGATCGTACCACTAATTACAAGTACAGAGATATGCAATATTGGTCAAAGAGACCAATATTACGCAAAAAACATCCCTACATACATGGGGAATCACTTGCAACAATTTTGTGGATAACATACATTATCTTTCAATTGCATAAACTGATCTGACATACATAAAGGGTGACTAGAAAAGCTGTCATGTCAACAGACCTATACAGAGACCACAACTCTGAAATTACCAGTCCAATAAACACAATATACTCTACAAAGAACTAAAAATTTCAAGCTCAACAGTAAGAAATCAAAGCATAAAATGCCACAGGTATTGACAAACATACTGCAAAGAAAAATTACACCATCTTCATCCACGGTGCAGAAGGGACAATTGGGATTGGAGCTGCCTAGAGGCTATTTTATATTAAACAGAATAAGAACATGATTAATTAAGCAGTAAGAAGCAAGGCAATGTACAGCCAACACAAAAATTCTCTCAATGGATATAACGTGCATTAAACTCTGGGCATGGAACGAGGACTCAAAACACACTGTAAACGCAACTCACTCAAAAGAAAATAAGTCAGTGAGCCAGCTTTGGAAACCAACATCAGACTACTTAACTTGTGTTAATATTACGCTCAATATTAACATTTACACACTGAAATGCCAGGGGGTCTGAGGATGTTAAGTGTGATTCTTTTTTGCAGACACCATAATGCAACTTAATTTACAGATATATACTAGATCAAGTTTTGAGTTTGAGTAATCTTTAAATCACAGTTGAAGGAAAAGGGAACATCAATGGATTGTCTCTGGAAGTGGTTTGCCTAGAGTAGACACTTTCCAACTATTAATACTAGGGCGGAATTGAATTCTTTTCATCCCCTATCGCGCCCGACGGAGCTATTCTATTCTTGCTCCTGTCGAGCGCGATCAGCTGCCAAGCGCTACATTTCAGCTCGCAGCCCCTGGGGGATGAGAGCTGAAATGTGCGAAAAGTGACATGTTTGGGCGCCCAAACATCACTTTTCGCGATCGCGCCCAGCACTTTGGTTGGGTTTAGCTGCTTTACGCGGCTAAACCTGACCTGTATGGGCGCGATCAGCGCGAAGAACGGCAGCAATTGAATGGCGGCCCGCGATCTCCTGTCACTTTAGACGGGAGATCCGGACCGCGTAATCAATTGACTTCCGCCCTAAATGTTTGTCAAATTCATTGTAAAGCCCAACCTATGTTGTATACATATCTATATTATATATACATTCATAGAAGGATGTAAGCTTGATACATACTGAAGAGAGCCCGCTGTAACCAATAGAAAAGAGTGTATGCTCCATTAAAGAAAATTAAAAGGGCTCCAATCAAAGTTAGTGTAAAAGCTTGCCCCAGAGAAAAAGTCTATTGTGGCTTCATTATCTTTAAGGTACACTCTTCACTTGAGCACTTGCAGATAGTATACCATTATCTTTTGACTGCCACAGTTGTTGGAAAGAAGGCTGCTGGGCAAACATTTCAAAATTGTCAACAGGTGTACTGAAGGTAGATGTAGACACAGTGTATTAAGATAGATGTAGACACGGTATCCAGTACATAGATCAACTGGGTGGAAATAGTATGATCAGTCCGCCTGGAATTTAATACATCCTTGAAGTTACAAACACATCTTAAGCCAGTAAAGTGAAGTAGATGATCCTTCTATATCCCTCTCGCCCCCTTCCTTTTCCCTCCCCATCACCTCCTCTCTCCCTTATATAGAATACAGGTTATGGACAACCAGATGCGATAGCGAGTAGTCCCTATTACAATAAGGTATTCTAATGTCTCCAATACAGTTTAATAACAGATGTTCAGTTATTCTCATATTAGGAGGAAGACAACCTCCGCCCCCCACATCCTCCTCCTCTTCCCCGTGTCTGTTTGTGTGAGTATGCTCAGTAGCTATGGCAACTTTTGTTTACATTATGACGTGGGCTTGCAGCAGGGTTGAAGCCCGCCCAATGCGATTTAAATTCCACCTCCAAGATGGCGCTGACCATCACTCCCTAAGGAAGGCTGTTAGCCGACACGCGTAGGAGCACCAGAGCATTATCACTATTCTCTCTACCACACTGCCAGCATTGTGACCTAATCCTCCCTTCCTGTCTGCCAAAGTCTCCTCAACTTTGGCGAGTAGAGCGCACAGGATTTCGGAGCCGCGTGATCCCTTGTAGCCCACGACCTCTCGCGAGATCGCGGTGCTGCACGAGATACGGCATACGGATTCTGTGGGGGCCAAGCCGGTAGCCGTGCAGCGCCAAGCACCGGAATACGGCCCTACCATCGGCGACAGTAGAGGGGAGCAGGAAGTCTCATTGCAGGACAGAACAGGACCGGGAATCTTCAGATGCTTATCATCAGGTGAGGCCTCACTAAGACTGTGACTGCATACAAACTAACTTTTGTTTGACTTAACTATACTCCTAAACTGTGAATTTGACTTTTTTTGGATCTCTGTTTGGGTTCAGTGGGGTGTGGGACGCCCTCCCACTGTACCAACAATACAAGTTACTGAGCAATACAATCACATTGGTCTTTCACTGTGGTGTTGATCTTCATTCCCCCCCCCCCCCCCTGTTTACATATAACCAGTTCCCATCATCATCTTGTTCCTCCCCCCTATTGGGGCTGCTCAACCACATTCACCACCTATATGATTAAGACCCTTTTCTTATAAACAAAGATCTGTCAGTTCAAGAGAACATTCCAGATTTATTTATTCGCATATATCATCTTTCATACACCATTTACGGAGCGCAATCCCGCTCATGATACATGTGTGTCTGTACACAGATCATTTTCAGTTACAAGTTGCTATAGCTAGACCTGGGGGAGTCTAGGATTGGGATTTGCAGCACCTTTTTTCCTTCAACCACCTACCCCTTGATTATAAGCAATCGCCGATTCAACCCACTTATTGTAGGTGTACTGAAGGGCCCCTATCAGACTTCAAGTACATGGTCAACCTGTCTCGTGCTTGGACAAGCAGGATAGAATGAGACTGCATAGTACAGGAGTTACAAGAATGTGAGCTTTATTGTATATTTCGATGTACCACATATTTTCTGCAGTTACCACTTTTTATAGGACTGCATTCGTTACCACCCATCCGGGGTTTGCCCCGGACAATCAAGAAACCAGGACATCTGTCAGGAGTACGGAGTGTTAGCAATCCTGCACAGGTAGTGTACAGAAATCATTCACCGATTGGCAACCCTCCACCACCTCCTCGGTCTGCGCAGCCTCCTCTCCTACGTCCCTCAGCCTCTCCTTAACGCAGTCCCACCCTGTGTCGCAGTCAGGAAAGGATCTGGGGAAGCGAATGCTCCGCCCGAACTCTCCCTCTCCCAGCGGAGGGCTGTAGGGACTGGGGAGGGTGAAGAGCTATGAGGACTGGGAGGGAAAAGGCGCAGCACAGAGCTGTGTGGACTGTGAGGAAGAAGGTGGAGGGCTGTGGGGACTCGGGAAGGAGACCCTGCCCCCCGTCCAGCCCAAACTGTTGCTACTCTGAAGCAAGCAGGTGGGCGGAGAAGAGCTGTGGGGGAGGAAGAAGGCAGGCTGGGAGAAGAGCTGTGAGCAGGCCCGGCACACCGTGCTGCCCGATCAACGAAGGCTGAATCTACCCCTTTCACACACACTGCCATCAAATAACCGCATTACTGCACCTGAGCGTGCAGCAACCTGGGTTACTGCGCAGTGTGAAAGGGGCCAGTTGAAATAACCCAGGCCGAGCGACCCGGCAATTCAACCTGGGTGTGAACGGGTGACCCGGGTCCAGTTCACTGCATAGGGAGAGCCGGCGCTTAGAGAGGATGTCATCTCCAAGTGCTGGCTCAGCAGTGATGGAGGTGTCGTGATCGACCCATCATTATTGCAGGGTCGGGCCACGGGTCTGAAAGGGGTCTCAGACAGGTCACGCCCGGGATCGATGAGTGTACAAATCCAAGGTGAGACCTGCCAATATCGATGTGAAAGGTGTGTAGTGGGTGTGTCTAGGTGTACACTACACTACAATTAGGAAGCAGGCAGGCAGCGGGGATATCTGCAATTAAAGAGCAGTAAGCTTAGGAAATCGGTGTGCCCGAATATGGTGGCGCCCTCGTGCGGCCACACGGTTGGAGCGTGCCTCGAGCCGGCCCTGATCGGCACAAGTAGATAAACTTCCAACGAGAGAATCAGAGTCAGTACTGTAAACTAAATTCTCTGCAAGAGCACGAAGAGGGTAGGAGAGCGGATAATGTTTACCTAGGCTCAGGCTTGTTGGAGGGGCACGGGTCAGCTGCTGCAGCGATCGGCTCTGCTTCGTGGCATATATATACTATATGAGGAACTGCTGACGGGGATACGATGGAGACTGCTGCAACTACTGGGTCGATCATCTTCCTGGAGGCAGTGATTGTATTGGTGGGAAGGCGCTGCTGCACTACCACTCACTACTGATGAAGTGCATTACCTGGAGGAAGAGCAAAGGGACCTTTCCTTAGTGCATGGAGCTACAACTTGGTCAATTACAGTGATGGTCAGATAGTGAGGGGAGGGAAATCTTAGGGTATGTGTTTCCTTGAAATATTTAGTCTAGTTATAGAATAAGGGGGAAAAAAAGTTTGCCCACCCCCCTCCCTCCCCCCTATGATTGTGTGTATTTTAATAATTACAGTTATGTATATAAATGAACTGGTATTTAGCGTCTCCATCGCCTATTTACATTTCTAGCTGGTTAAATATGCAGCAATGTTAGCTACTTCACAGACTATTATAATAGAGGCTGAGAAAACACAATGGGGAGATATAAGGCACTTACCATATATGTTTTTTTAATGTATAAAAATAATATTCATCCACTATAGCTAGCTTATGCTTGAAAACTATGCTGTCTGGCCAACAATGGTATGATCAATTTTCATCTAAGTCATATACATACACACACACAGTACATTTATTCATAATGTCGACATTCGTCATATCGACACTGATTAAATGTCAACGTGATTAGAAAGTTGACAAAATCTTTCTGGTACGGCAGCTCAAGCGGTGTCTTACATGTCTGACGATGACGTCATGATGCCTTTTGGCAGATACTGCAGCACTCTTCCGGCGGTATCTTTATCCATCCTCCAAGCACTTAACCCTAACCTTACCCGTCCATAGACTGAGCCTCCCCCTCTGGTACTTGCAAAATGTTGACATTCTGCAGTGCCGACAAGTTCAATATCGCCATTTCAACAATGACCAAAGTGGTCCATAAGTGTGGAAACACCCTTATAAAAAGGAAATTAGTAAAGAAAATTAAATCTAGTGTCTACACATATGATATGGGAGTGGAAAACTATTTAGGGTATGTCACCAGTATGGTGGCCATCTTGAAGTCGGCAATCTTGGATGTAATTTTTTTTAAGTGGGAAGGTAGTCATCTGACATCAAACAGATGCAGAATTTCATAAGAAAAACAATATTGTTCTTCGTTTTAACATATCTTTATGCATTCTTGAGTTTTATAATAAAGTTTATAAAATATGTTCTAAGTGCTGTCCGCCATGTTGCAGTGTTAAGGCACATGGGTTTCAGTAAGTTTAACGTCTTGGGTCAAGCAGATGAGCCTACATTAGCCTTGCTGTAGTGCAGAATTCGAACACTTGTCCAGAAGAGCTGTAATAGCCAGGAATGGACAGCAGACATCCAATGCTGACAGGAAGAGGGATTAAAAAATACTCCAGTTACCTCAGTACTTTTCTAATGGTTCAGTCTGCGGCTGGATGAGAGAGCACCGGAGTAAGGGTACTGATACCGTGGAATTGAGATGCCTGGTCCTTGGCGTGTATGTAGGCGGGGTGGGTCTGTCTACCAGATCTCGTGTGCGCACAACGGGTATCCGTTCCACTTAACTGTACTGAAATATACCAGTTGATATCAATATTTACCTACATATTACCCATTAGTCTCACTTGAGTAAAACGTGGAAAAAGGCAACAATCAGGGCCAGATTAACAATGGTGTGCATGGCACTACAGTCCAGGCCTCCACATAAAAATTGGCCCATCTTCATGACAGCATGATAACCAGCCTCCCACGCGTAAAGTCATAAATTACATATAAGTATTAAAATTGCATTTCTATTTTCCTGACAAAATGATATAATCTTTATACTTTCACGTATTTAAGATGACATTGGAGCTGATAGAGTAGGGGTGTACATGGTCACATGGCACTGGTCACATCCTCAGAGCGCTGGTCACAGCTCCTCCACTTCTCACAATGGGCCCTTGATTATTTTTAGCCCCAGGTCCATGGGGCCAATAATCCGACCCTGGCAATAAAGTGAGGTCTTTTTTGTGTGGGGTTAAACTAAAGAGCTCATAAAGCAGACTCATTGGTGCTTTGTGCCCTCTACTGCTATACTCCAGCACAAGAAAACACAATAATGGAAAGTATGACAAAACTTTCGGTATATACAGTACTATTTAATTATGAACCTTCTGCACCTAATGTGGGAAAGAAAAAAAATATATATTTTTTTTTTTTTATTTAGAACAAAACTGTTGAAGAATATCTATATGCACTACATAAGTGTTGTAATTATAAGTATATATTATGTAGTATGTAACTTATTCTCACAAATACCCTCAAACTCATAGTGTATGGAGAAGAGCCTTAGTGATATTGGCACTTAGGGGGGAATTCAATTAACTGTGGGCCTTACCACAGGCTTTTAGCTCCCGAATCTAAACAAATAAATTACTGCACACTTATTTTAACTATGCTGTACTTGTATTGCATTTGTTTTTCACTGCACTGTATTTTATGTCAACTACTTTAAATAAAGAGAATAAAAAATAAAAAAATGAGTACACAGTTAGCCCCGAGGATCCAATTAATGCGGATGTCTGTTCACACCTCAGGAGGGTGTGAACAGAAATCTGCATTGAGTGCAGCCTCTAGGCTTACTGCACGTGGTGGCTGCTTTGCTTTGGGCACTTAGAGGGGTATTCAATATGAAACGTTAACTTCACTGTCGAAGTTAACGTTTCATATCTACTTTTACCTGCGTTAAAGTATCGGGCGCGCACCCGCTTATCCCCGTATTCAATATAAAATTAACGAAAACGGGAGCCTCCGAAGTTGGATTTGGGGAATCACTATGGGTACCCCCGTTTTAGCCTTTAAATGAAAGTCGGGGATTTAAATAGCCGCAGCAGGTGTTTTTTCCCGACATTGAAGAAGTGATACAGAAGAGCACTTAGGTGTTTTTTTTCGTTTTTTTAAGTGGTCCCATCAAATTTAGGGTACATGAAAATGGGTACTAGAATATTTTGATGTCCCTAAAGTAAGTTTTTAAAAATTCTGCATTTGTGCACCTGCCGCTATAAATATATTCTACAAAACACCTGCCGCATACTTGCAGAATAGCCCTGAACCTATTTCCCTATTGTTAATCATTTTTTCCCAATTTTTACATTAATTTTTTGGGATGTCCCTATTTTTTTTTTAAACTTTTTTTGACACAGTTCTTTTTTAAATGTCATTCCCAGGGGTGCAGGCTATTTTTTTTTAAGCCTGTACCCCTAAACCCAAATTCTGCACTTTTTTTCGACACCTATTCAATGGTGAAAAGTTATCACCGTTTTTTATCAAAGACTTTTCAAAACTGCGATAAGTCTTTGAAATTGAATACGGTGTAAAACTAAAACCTGCGATAACGACGTCATAAGTGTGATATTAACGCAAAAACGATGTTATCGCTCCCATATTGAATACCCCTATAAATCTGGAATCTATACCTAATCATTAGCCACGGGGTTTTCCACAGGATATAATTATATTGCTCTGGGCATTTAACTTGGGAGTCAAAAGCCTGCGGTAAGTCCAGCAGCTAACTGAATTACACCCTAGGGCTGGTTGCATGCAGAATGGTGGCCCAACTTCCCTGTGGAAATCAGCCCTTTTGCCAACTGGAATGCAGCAGGTTGGAAACATGGTGGGGAAGTCCCCAAACTGCAAGTCTTCCCTCTATACTTCCACCAGCCCAGGCTGGTAAAGTCTAGTGCTTGTTACCATAAAATCTGGGGGGACCTTTGCTGGTTTAAAAACTTGGGAGACTCCCACACATTTATTCTTTATTTTCATTCTGATTTTTTACATACAGAAGTAGAGTGTCTGTGTCATCAGAACATTTTTAGTTGGCTGGTCTGATTAATAAAGTTGTATAGTGTATGGTAGAGGTACCCAAACTCTGTCATTACAGTCCAGGTTTTAAAAATATCCATCCTATCACAATACATCGAACATGAAAATCTGTTTGTTTTTTAAAGGATATGTATGCCCATCACTAATCTTCCCTCTTTTTTAGAAAGCAAATAACTGGACAGTGAACTCATGGAAATTTTTCTGATAACATAGGCATTTTTATAGCTAGTATTTCAACTTAGCATTATACCTCGGAGTCAAGGCGAAAAGAATTAGGCATCCCCAGTGGAATGCTAGGCAGACATATACAGGGTGTGCCTAAAGTCTGGACACAGAGGCAAAAAAACATATTTTCAAAAAATGAAATGACGTGCATTAAATTCATCTGCCATCTTTAGATGTGACCAACTCTTTCTTCTTTTGACAAAGCCATATTTAATGTGTTGGTAAAAAAAATATATAGTTAATGAGATTTCCTATAAGTCCAGACTTTAGGGACACCCTGTATATTCTAAGGTTATATTCCCCCTCTATGCCCACTTGGATGGTAGGGAATGACGCTGGACACTGGCTGATTACGTCAGGATCCTCTCCGTGAAGGGGATTATTATTATCGTTTTTTTATATGGCGCCACAAGTGTTCCGCAGCACCTTACAAAGTGCATAACCAAAAAAGTGACTTACAGTACAATACAATATAATGCAGGACAAGGACATAATTTAGACAACTGCTCCTGATTTGCCCTATTCAGCAGCCATGCAGCCAGTCAAAAAGCCCTGGATTCCTCAGTACAAGACATGTGACAACCCTGCTCCTACACGTTGAGGCACGGTTGGATAGAGCACAAGCACCGCTGGGCTTTAGATGATTATCCATAAAAAAAAGATAAATTTCCAGTAACACACAATGATATCACATCTGCTGAATAACCGCCCCCTGCCCCCGGAGACCGGGCCCCTGACAGGCTCAGTACTGACATGGCTGCTGCTAGCAGAGTAATATCCTCCTAGTAGGCAAGAAAACTCACATACCTGAGACAGGACTAGAGTATGCCGTCAGCAATCAGGGCGTTACAGGCACTGCTCAGTGTGGGCAGATGGCATAGTTTCCGGGTTTGGTAGAAAGGGCATCACGTGCTGGACGGAAGCCTAATGGGACTAAAGCAGCGCGAGCTGTGTTGCGCACTATTGGTGCTATGAATGATCTACGAACAGAATTTTTTTTTTCCAGGGTCCAGTGTGTGACTGTCTGTTACTAATGCGGTGACCTCTGTACCAGCAGCCAGGGCACACGGTCACTCTGTCCATGGGACATAGAGAATGCTGTTAGAGGATTGGGAAGACCCCTTATGTATGACTGCCTGCGCCGTGCCCAGCCTGCAGATCATGGTCACTGCGCAGCACTGTGGGCTGCTGCTGCTGAATTATCCGGGGTAATAGGGTCACCTATAATTTACACTGCTTAATACATCTCATACATCTCCCCCATAGTGTGACCGCAGCAGCGCTACATGTTCTCGGATGGGTGACATATAGGGATATACTAACTATAACTAATAATATATAGTATATCCCTAGAAGTCAGCCATCCACAGAACCTGTGTAATTCATGTGTTGCTTATTAAAGGGACGGATCTGACAACCTCAGCGCTGTCACTGTGCTGGACGGGGAGCGGGACACGTGACGGGTGCTTGGTTTGGGGCGGGCGGGGCTGTCGCCATGGAGACCCCCGGGCTGTACACAAAAATCAGTGCGAGTCACACAGTGGAGACGGAGGTGCGGGAGGCTGAGCGGTGAGTATGCGGTGCCTTACCTGCTGCAGGCACCCTGCTGCCAGTATCGCCACACTAGCTCTCCTCTGCTGGGGGCACCCCACGGTGCCATCGCTGCATCTGTGAATGGGGCACTCCGCAACATTGCTTATTACCGTTACGACATTACCAGAGGGTTCATCAATGTTTTAAAATCCAAACTATTAAAGCTCATTAAAATATCTAATAAAAAGCGAAATATAAAAAGCCGTTGTGTATTTACTATAACACGGAGCACTCGTAGACAGGTATAGTTATCAGTGTTACTTTATCATAGTAAACTTGCGGAATAATTATAAGCACATAACTCGTTCATACAGTAGGTAAGTAAAATGTCTGTTATATATTAATATGGATTCATATATTATGTTATGTTGAGTTAACAAGTTCATCACATGACTACAGCTATGGGATGTTCAGTGCTGTTCGATGCTACACAGTAATTATAATTGTGACTATAGTGCTTGTTGCTATATAGTAATTATTAATGATTTGTTTTCCTTGAACTGATCATTTACCTCAGAGGATAATACATTCAAAGTGCCCTTGATTTGCAAAATAATAGTTTTAAACTAAATTACTGTTTTCAAATAGGGATGCTGGTGTAGAGAAGTTCTTCACATTGCCTACACAAGTCTCTAATCTCAATATAATTGACCCTTATAAGTAAATGCAAACTGCAATGACGTGCTGGCAATGTGAAGGACTTCTGAAGCACAAGCACCACGACTTAGCTTTTTATTAGGTATTTCAATGAATTTGATAAAGTTTGGGTTTTAAATCATTTCTGTCCTATTGGGAATGACATAACGGTAAGTGCATCCCCTGCAGAGATTAAATAATGTCCCCAGGGAGTCCATTTTTGCTATTCAGGGTGCACCCCAATGTTGCACACCCATTATAATAGTACGATGTAATATTATAAAACAGACACTTTTACATTCTATAAAACAGACTTCAGGCACAGTTGTTTTGATTTAAGATTAGTATTGTCTAGTGCAGAAGGTTTTATGAAAGTTTATAGAGGAGCACTGAAACTATTGTAGGCTCTTGCAGTTTACAGAAACTTTATATGGAATAATGGTGGCAGAATAATAAAGCAATGCCAATCTTTTTGATAGAAGCAAATTATGAAATATACCAAAATCTCAGTCTCTGTTCCCCACAAAATGATGAGGCATATTGATCCTGGAGTGAAGTCACATGCAGTTTTAATTTTTTAGAGATTATAAAAATATAAGTGATGTATAGCCAGTAAGATATATGATACAGTACATAGGGCCTGATTCAGACCCACTCGCGAGCGGCTGTCCGCTCGCAAGTGGGTCGATGTTATGGACTGAGCATGCGCACGACGGAGGGAGCTCCGTCGTGCGCATGCGCCAGACGCGACGAGCGAAGGAAAGTCCTTCGCTCGTTGTGTCCGATCAAAGGGGGCGTGCTGTCAATGTTGATTGACAGCACGCCCCCTTCGGTGGGCGTGCCGGGGGCGTGCCTCCCTGACGGGGGCGTTCCCACGGGAACGCCTCCCGTCAAAAGCCGGCCCACTGACATCACTAGTGATGTCAGTGGGAGTGATTTTGGCTCTGATAGAGCCAAAATCACTCCGGAGCTTGCGGTTGAAAACCTCAACCGCAGGCTCCGGCTCGCAATTTCGATGGTCGCGATGGTCACGACCATCGCGGCCATCACAATGCACGCTCGTATAGCCTGTGGGTGGTGACCCACAGCTATACGAGCGTCCAGGAGGACGCTCCATTTTCATGGAGCCCGGCCCTCATTCAGAGCGTGCGCTCTGCTCAGAGCGTATGGCTCTGAATGAGGGCCATAATCTCTTGTGAAGAAAACAACAAAAATATAATATAAAAGTGATTTATTTTCATGGCTAATTTTAAGAAAAACCAATGAAACTTATTCCACGTAATTTAAGTATTACTGCTTTGTAGATACCACCATTATTTTCTCATTAAGGGGCCCATATATCGTATATTTGAGGTATAATCCCCAAAAACACCCGTTTTCGTGGGTTGACCACAAATATTAAGTTACACCTGGATGTATTAAGGAGGGACCCACATCAGGTATCTCCGATACCTGCTGTGATCCCTCCATTCCCGCAGGCAGCCGCCTCCCCCATAGGTTTCTATGGGGGATCCGATTTTGCCAAATTTACCAACATCCGGAATGCGATGCATTCTGGATATTGGCGCTCACAGCTAACGCCATCTGAAGATGGCATTAGCCGCTGTAGCCTATGGGCTACACCGCGCATAATTAGCTCGCGAGGGGTTCCACTGGAACCCTCCCTGGCAATGGCAGCTGTGCATGTGCAGTCAGCATGACTGCACATACACATTAGCCCCGGCAGCTCTCCCTCTCCGGGCACATTGCAGGGACGGGCTCCTTTCGGAGACCCTCTCCCTGCATGTGCCGGATGGTACATACGGGCACTATGATCACATATTGCAATGCAATCATGGGCAGCAATGTCATGCCCAGAATGCATTGCAATAGCGATCATTATTAATTTGGGGCCTAAATGCCAACTCCTAAAACATGGCATTTAGAGATCAAACCATTATTCTCTACAGAGCTTACCGTTTTTTTGCTATTCAGCAAGCAGACAAACATTAAACAAAACCTTATATGCCGCCATCTGATAGTGACATATGAGAAATATCATTATTTTGGCGGAAAATTGTAGGGACATCGTCCTATCAGTCTGTGCAGATGACTGAACTCCCTCCACTCCTCCTCTCATGATGCAATGCCCAGCGTCATTAGTATGTACTGCTCATATAAAAAGTTCCTCTGTGAATATAAAAACCAAATGTGCTTACATATCAAATATATATAGGAGGGCTGATTGAATAGTAATGAGACTGATTTTTTTATTCAGAATCAGATGACTCCACAGGATCTGAACATTTTGATTTTTCAAAGTAGCGTCCTTCACATTCTAGAAATTTTTTGCAGCATCTTAATAAAGATTAAAAGATGTACAGTAGACTATTAGTGACATCACTGTTAGTGTTGCAGCTGTGGCATTTTTCACTTCATCATCTGTTGAGATCTTCTTTCCGCGCAGTTGTATTTTCAGGGTTGGGAATGCCCAGAAATCACAGGGTGCTAAGTCCGGGCTATATGGAGGGTGTTGTGCTGTCCCATTAATTTCAGTCAGTACTGACAATGCAACAGCAGCAACATGTGGTTGGGCATTGTCTTGAGGCAAAAACCACTGTTTCTTCAGCAAATATGATCTTTTCTTCCTCATGGCTCCACGCAAATGGGTTTTCAGGATGTTTGTATAGTAGTCACCATTAATTGTCTGTCCACGGGGAACCCAGTGCTGTAGGATCATACCGTGCACATCAAAGAACAGCAGTAGCATGGCTTTACACGCCGAAGGACTCACACAGGATGTTTTTGGCGTAGGCGAATTTTCGTGTTTCCATACACTGGACCATTCGGATTCCAGATCATAATGACAAATCCACGATTCGTCACACGTCACAATCGATGTCAGGAAATCAGGCATCCTCTCGGACATTCAAACGGTGTTCTTGCATGATTCAACTCGTTGTCGTATCTTCTCTTCTGTGAGATTTCTGGGTACCCGCCTGGCACACACGTGATGCGTTTTCAGTTCCTTTGTCACAATATGCTGAACCCATTCGAATGAGTTGCCAAGTTAGTGTAAAGTTATCATTCTGTCATTAAGCAATATCTCTGCAGCTTTTTCAATGTTGACATCTGTAACTACGGTGGATGGTCTCCCAGAATGCGCTGTGTCAGTCACTTGCGTATTACCCTCTTTCAAGTGCTTCCACCACCGAAGTACTGCAGCACGGCTAATTGCTTGCCGTAACATTTCATGAGTTTCATTTCCGCTTTTTCAAGTTTAACACAAAATTCAATCACACATCTCTGACGTAATCTCACAGACACGTCCTCATCCGCCATAACGAAACGTACAAAGATCTTCTACTCGCTGTGACCAAACAAAGAAGACTACAGCAGTCCAACCGCAGGTTCAGACACATGGATGAATGAACTTCACAATAACTAGCATAGCATTGCCACTTCTACCTATGGGACAGAAAAACAGAGGCAGTCTCATTACTTTTCAATCAGCACTCATGTGTTTCTGTGTATGTATATATATATATATATATATATATATAGATATACTGTGTCTCCTTGATGATAATTAGAATCCAAACATCAATGATTGTTTATATTATTTATGTTGTTTTTAATATATAAGGGTATTCACTCCTTCAAATATAAGGAAATGCATTGCCTACTTGTCCGAGTTAAAGGAACTAATTGCTATATTTGGTAACAAGGAAAAATTAACTAGAAATAAGGGGCATATTCAATTAGCCGCGATAAGCCGTTTTCGGCTAAAAAGTTTCGCCAGTGATGTCATTTCCCCCTGCGAAAACTTATCTCCGTATTCAATTCCAGAATTGGGGTTTTGGGTAGCAAACTTGCGGGAACCACCCTGCACCCTTGGGACAGCCCCCCAAAGGTAAACTGTGTCAAAAAAGTATTAAAAAACTTAAGAACACCCAAAAAAATGACTTTTAAAAAGGGGGTGAAAAAGTACAAAGTTATAGGGGACAAACTTAAAAACTAGCGAAATATACTCCAGGTGGGCTCCCAAGTATGGCCCAGGTGTTTTTAAAATTGCAGGTGCTTGCGGCACGTGTATTTTTTAAAGTTTTTTTAAAACTTCACAATAGCAACTTTAAAATATGTTTGCACCCATTTTCATGTACCCCAAATTTGCTGGGACTACTTATTTCTTAAAAAAAACCTGCAAAATGCTATTCTTCACCACTTGTGAAAAGACATTAATTACCAGCTATTGAGAGCATTTAAGTACCCCAA
This sequence comes from Taudactylus pleione, assembly GCA_031769625.1. Taxonomy (NCBI): domain Eukaryota; kingdom Metazoa; phylum Chordata; class Amphibia; order Anura; family Myobatrachidae; genus Taudactylus; species Taudactylus pleione. Next base: position 9,612,489 of record JAUIMM010000045.1, on the reverse strand, counting down.
AGAGCTTCAGTAGGGCTATTTGGGGGTATCTATAGTGATCCCCAATGTTAGTGCATCTTTTGAGGGGTGTCAGGCTAATTTCCCCAAAACTGACAGCACTTTTCGCCTGTTTGAGTTTCGCTGGGTCCCATTTACGCGTCCTTTGGAATTGAATACGGGGATAAGCGGTGACAAGTGCAAAACTTTCCCGCTAGTAAAACCATTGATGACGGGAAAAAGTCCGGCATGCGAAAAGCTGACGACTTTTTGCGGCTAATTGAATACGTCCCTAAGCTTGCAACAATATATTTAGATCATAATAGTTTTCTTTCTATTGTTAAAAAAAAAAAAACAATACTATCACCTCGTATTAGGAAAAGTCCACATTGTACTGCACTGAGGTGCAATGTGTGAAAAGACATTTTAAAACCATTGGTTATGCATATGAGTCAAAAGGGTATGCAGTCGGGAAGCCGGCGGACCTAATCCCGACAGCCGGCTTCCCGACTGCTTTATCCCGGCGAGAGTTAAATGACAGGCGTCTAAATCTAGACGCCTGTCATTTCACTGATCGAAGTGTTGCCGGGCGCGGACAGCCGCTGGGGGGGAGGGTTAGGTTTAGGGCTCCTGGGGGGGACTTAGGGTTAGGCACACCCCCCTCCCCCTGGGAGGTTAGGGCTAGGCTAGGGGGAGGGAGGGTTAGGCAACCCCGGGGGGAGGTTAGGATTAGGCACCCCCCGGGGGAAGGGGGGGTCAGGTTTAGGCACTTAGAGGGGGGATTAGGGTTAGGCACTGAGAGGGAAGGTTAGGGTTAGCCACCCCTAAGGGAGGGTTAGGGTTAGGGGATAGAATTAGGTTAGTGAATACTTACCGAGGGATGATCAGGATTTTCATCCTTGTTGGGCAGCCGCTGTCGGGATTTGAACCACCGGCCAGGGGTTTGGCGGTAAATCATACCGATTCCGTCAAAAGATGCAGGAAAACACAGTATGCATTACTTTAGTTGTAAGACTGTAAAGAAAGTGTTAAGATTATAAATAAAAAAAATGCATTTACTTCAGACACTTGTGTTCATTTTGTTTGCAGGACTTTGTAATGGCTCTGCAAGAAAACAGTTGTCTCTCCCCACTTGCGGACACATTTGATGAGAATGAAGTTGAGAGAAATTTTCTCCTATCCAAACCAACTTGTTTCCTTATCATTGGAAAACCTGTAAGATTTATTTTTCTATTGGTGTGCCTTATTAATCTAAGCACTGATAGGAAGTGCCCTGTATTTACATTTTTCTTTTAGCTGCTACCTTGTGTCATGTAAAATATATCTGTATATACATAAGTATACATCCTGGTTTTTTACAAAAGCACAAAAATCAAAGTTACAACCATCCAGAAAAATGCATCTATAGAGAAATATAATTTGTCCAATAGTGCAGATCACTGTTATTATTGTGCTAGGCTGTGAAGACTATTATAATTGCAAATGTGCCTCACATGAATAACATAGAAGTTCAAAAGAAATTAGCTTGCCTTACTTTCATTAATCTCTTTCCATGTCTGAAAGTCCCATAATACAACTAATCATTTCAATTATCAAAGAAAAAGGTTTTGTAACAGTGTCTCTTTCATCTCCTCATTCTAACATACATTTTAATAGGGTCATTGACTTTATAATCCTTTTCCCTGTGCAGTTCACCTACCTAATTGTTTCGTCACATTATGAATTTAAATAATTATGCATTAACTGACATATTTTTGTATGATTAGTGGTAGAAAATTATAAACGTTACCGTCTAGATATTTTTATTTTTTCCTTTAATGCCTGGTTAAATAATTAATAATTTTTTTAATGCCATGTTAAATTGAATTTGGTAATTTACTTATGTAGAGGAAACAAAATCATACTTATAGTAGCATGTAAGTGCATGGGGTTTATTGTGGTTTGTCACAATAAGAATATGTGAACTATGAGCAGCTTATTGATGATACTTTACTTTAACGCTGTCTTTTTAGGGCACTGGAAAGGCATCGCTAGGGAAGAAGCTCTCACAGGCATGGAATTGCATTTATATTGAAGGTAATGTATTAATTGTGCTTCTGATCACAAGAAACAATTTTAAAACACTGCGACTGGTCTGACGTTATTTAAAAATAAAAAAACCTGTGAAATAGAGTTCTCCAACAATGGGTCAGATTCAGAGATTGACGCTATAGCACAGCCGCTGCGTCTTTGTATGTCTTTGTCTTTGTGCTACAATATGCAAAAGCTGCAGAAGGCTTCTTAAGTAATAAAACGACAATGCTGGTTTCTCTGATCTGATGCTGTGTCCATGGATGCAGCCATTGGCTTAACTGCGTGAATGTCAGTTATCTGTAACCCTCAGGTTACTCAGGATGGCCATGTATTTGATGCTGCCGGGACCAGTGAAGCTGCGGGTCAGTCCTGTTTTCTGGGACACTGGCCGTTGCTGTCTCTTACCTGCCCCCATATGACTGCACCATGTCAGTCATGCTGCAGCGTATGAAGCACCGCAACCGTTGTCACAGACACAGATCTGCACATGAGCAGTACAGATCCTGCATATGTGCATATCACCAAACATCGGAGTTGTACTTATACAAACGAGTTTACGTACAAATCTGAATCAGGCCCAATAAAAGATTATACCAATTGTAATACCCTAAATACATATAAAGATCAACTATAACATGAGGTTTTTAAAAATGAAAAGAGAAATAAAGTAGATAGAAGAAGGATGTTTATCATATTAGTTATGCAATGTGAATCACGTATAGGCTATCTTATGCATTGAAGATGTTACTGTAATATCATTGTAGTTTTAGAATGGTATTACCTGTATATCAATGTTCTGGTATTGTGTGCAAGGTCTGAAGAGCTGTCACCTAATTATGCATCGTGCATGCCAGCTGGACAGTAGAAGGTCATTGTCAATATCTCATGGAAGTGAATTCTGACACATACACACATTCACACACACTTTCACACACATGCATGCACACCCCAGTAAGAATTCTCTCCATATCCTCCTGTTCTCTATTCCTGTCAGGGATGCTGCCAAGAGGTAGGAGCACATTGTGTGCTCAGGACTGACACCCACAAGTGACTCCTCCATTGCCTCTGGTAGTTTTGCCAGTTTACACATATGTAACCAAATTGGGTGCTTGGAGCTGAGAGGTAATCTAAGCGGGTAGTCTAATCCCGGCAGGGGTCTAATGACAAGCATCGAAATCTCGATGCCTGTCATTAGACCTACGCCGGGAGCCCGACGCCCGGCTTACCGATCGAAGATAAACCAGGCGCCGGGCACAGACAGCCGCGTGGGGGGGGTTAGGTTTAGGGCTCCCGGGGGGGGGGGATTTAGGATTAGGCACCCCCCCGAGGTTAGCGTTAGGCTAGGGGGGGAGATTTAGGGTTAGGCTTAGGCACTTAGCGGGGGGATTGGGGTTAGGCACTTGGGGGGGAGGTTAGGGTTAGGCACCCCTAAGAGAGGGTTAGGGGGTAGAATAGGGTTAGGAAATACTTATCTTGGACGATCAGGATTTTCACCCCTGCCGGGCAGCTTCTATCAGGGTTTGAACCGCCGGCCATGCGGTAAATCAAACTGATTCTATCTAAGCACGTTACTGCATGGCATTCACCACGTTTAATAACTGCCTGAAAATTCCTGCTGTCATATGGAACATTCATCTCTGCACTTTATACTTGCCTGTCATATCTAAATGCTGGTAGATGCTTAAAGCGTTCAGAAATGTTGCATACACTTTGCTTTACCACAGGAATGAAAACTCTTCAGTCCCGGCATTACTATGAATCCTAGTTATTAGTAAGAAGGCATTAAAAATTAATATGGGCTATTAAAAAACTGCTGTTTTGAACTACATCTTTATTCTGTATCAAAATTCATGTATGATAAATACATTACATATAATGCTTTTTTTGTCTTTTGATTATTTTCTAGTCAAAGATCTGATTAATGAACACATTAGGAGAGAAACAGAACAAGGCATTATGGTTCGTACAGTCTATTAATAAATACATATTGAATAAAATTATACAATGATATGATAGAAAGGATATAAACTGAAATTAAAAGGAAGTTAATTGAAAAGTAACATTACATCATTTATTTAAAGAAAGAGTGATAAATCCATGAAACCTGATTCAATGAGATGTGCTGGGGATGCATATAGTTAAATAATGTCATAATGTTTGGGATAAACATAAGACTATTGGGAATACTAATCTAAAACACACAGACAAAAAATACACATACAGGATCTGAGTCAGACGGATCTCTTAGTATGGATGCAAATTGTGGTTTTCTACTTGGCTGGATTTGCCTCTCCATGAAATATGGGCGTTTCGTGACGGGAACTGGGTGATGACAATCCGATCATACGTAACCACCCTGACTTATGGGAGTGTTGTAGGCATGTATCTAAAGCTCAGTGTGAAACTGAGTTGTGTATATGGGGAAGGGAAGCCTGTTTCACACGCATCTCTTGCACCTAGCATGGGGTTGGATGGAGTGCAGATACTAAAGATGGCAGTTGCGTCGGCACGGGTTGCGGCAGTGGGCAGCACGGGTTTCCCCTTGCGCATGTATGAACCTCCACATTAGTTGAATGGGTACTCGTATTAGCATAATGAATTGAGGCTCGTATTAGCATAATGAATGGATGCTCATATTAGCATAAGGTTGTAAGTTTAGCTTCCACGGCTGCCCACAACTACAGCTGCTTTGCGTGCTTCTCAGAATCAGCCCCACAATATATTTGTAAAGAGTAACAGCAGATTAAAACAAAGCCAGGTTCAGCAACATCCAATCAGAGACCAGAAACACATCAGAATTTTACACCCAAGTGAAGTAGGAACTTAAAAGCAAGTGAAGAACCGTAGCTCAGTAACATCTCCTCTAGCCACAGACTGTTGCAGATTATTCTCTTTGTTTCAAATTACAGATTCAAGAACTCCTATACAAGGGTCAAAGTGTTCACGAGGAAATAATAATACCGCTGATTGTGGACAAGATAAATTCTGCAGAAGTTACCCATCATGGTAGTTTCTTCCTTATTATTTACTGTCAAGAAAAAATTGTGAAATTGATTATTATTACTTAGCATAAATTGCTTATTAATTGAGAATGGACAGAACAGATGTGGTAGATGCTTTTGTAGAAAGTAAGTACTATGTTTTTATTACAAACTTATTTCTGAAAGACATTGTTAATGAGGTGTCCTGAAATTCTCTACGGAATCGGTATGATTTACCGCCGGACACATGCCGACAGCGGCTGCCCGACATGGGTGAAAATCCTGATCGTCCCTAAGGTAAGTATTGACTAGCCTAATTCTCTCCCCTAACCCTCCCTTAGGGGTGCCTAACCCTAACCTTCCCCCCAGTGCCTAAACCTAACCCCCCCTTCCACGCCACCTGCACCTAAGTCCCCCAGGGGGTTGCCTGACCCTGAGTCCCCCCCGGGGGTGCCTAACCCCCCCTTCCCCTAGCCTAAACCTAACCTACCGGGGGGTGCCTAACCCTAAGTCCCCCCCGGGAACCCTAAACCTAAGTGACCCCCCCTCCGCCCCCGCGCGGCTATCCTCGCTCGGTGCCTGGCATCCCTTCGATCGGGATGCCGGGCGTCGGGCTCCCGGTATATGTCTAATGACAGGCGTCGGCATTTCAACGCCTATCTTTAGACACTAGCCGGGATATGACAGTCGGGAAGCAGACTGTCGTGATTAGGTCCGTCGGCTTCCTGACTGCATACCATTCCCTACCACAGTTTAGCTTCCTATCCAGTATGCAGCAGCTTTCATGTATGCTGGGTCTATTCTATAAAATAATGTTGATTGTTCAAAGTACTGTTTTAATTTACATTTCTGTGGTAATGTGATGCTTGGCAAGATTATCCAGGATGCCCCAAGGGTAAGAGTGCATTGCTTTCTTAAGAAAAGAGTCTCCATGCTCAAACATTTCTAAACTCACTAAATAGCCAGTACTGAGATCACATGATCCCTATGTCTGATAACTTTTGTAAGAGAAAAAACTGCTTTGTGAGTAATAAACATAGTGATATAGCATATCTTCCTCAACAGCTATTTACTGGTCTCTATACATCTGATCTGGAAACAAACCTTCCTTTGTAAATTTTGATTTGTGTGTTCCACCCAATCAGGGAAGTCGGAGCTATAATCTAGCCCAGGAGTGGGGAACCTTTATTCTGCTGAGGGCCATTTTGATATATATAACATTATTTGCGGGTCCGGAGTAGGCCACAAGGGCGGGCCACAATAGCCTGTGATTACAGCAATGCCCAGAGCATGCTAAAGATGCTCCGGGGAGCTGTAAGGGCAGCAGTGTGACAATCTGAAGCGTCCTAAGGACATAGGCAAATGCAGGGGGGTTTTCCATCTGCCTGGAAACCCCCCTCCCCAGCCCACACCATGACCTCAATAGAAATAGTAATATAATGGAATTTTACTAGTGCTGCATGTTCTTCTCAGTATCATAAATGCAATAAATAGCACCACCTGTGGATCTTTTAACATGTATCAGCCAGTAATAAATAATCTGTGCACCAACTAGGAGAACTGGAAAACATTCACTGTTAGGGATGCACTGTTATAGAGCCCAATATTTACATATATGTCCAGGGCAGTGCTAGGTTATTCTACTGCTCCCCCAGACTCCCGGACTTGCTCCCATGCCCTGGAATGGTGCCCACATCTAAAATAAAAACATTCAGCTCAGGCAGGATGGCCCTACTGCCGCATTTAATGGCTTACTGTGATCGCTGGTCCTGTATATGCTGGGATTATGACACACAATACACTTTGTATGACACATATTAAAGCTGGATAAGTGGTAATTATGCCCTCTCCATGGACTGGTCACACTCACTCTAAAATCACGCATTTGGAAATCCCCCTCTAGAAATCCTGCGTTTGCCACTGAAGGACACTCCAAGTGGCACTGCTGCATAGATTCTGGCTGCAGGGTGCCATTCTAGGCACCCTGCTTGCCAGATGAGGCTAGCAGAAAAAAGCTCAGAGGGCCAGACCAAATGATTCCGCGGGCCTTACATGGCCCCCGGTCCTAAGGTTCCCTATCCTCTCTGTAAATAAACAAGGACAAGCCTGCCAGTGTTGAAGCAGGAAGAAGCTACGCAGTGCCCCATAATCTGTTTTTGATTTCAGCTGAATGCCGATATTTAATACATTACATTGTAAATCACCAATTTCAATTAGCCACTAAACGTCTGAATCTGCGAAAAAGTGTCGCAGATTGCGATTTTTTGCCAGGCGGAAACTTATCTCCGCATTCAATTGCAAACACTTTTCGCGTACTCGAAAGCGCAACGCAATGTAATAGGCGAAAAAGATTAGCCTATGAATAGGTGGAGGAAAGAAGTGCAAAATCGCTATTTTGGGGTGCAGAGGTGGGGAAACCACACAGCACCCTTGGGACAGCCCCCCAAAGGATAACTGCATGAAAAAACCTAAAAAAAATAGAGGAACACCCCAAAAAATTACTTAGAAAAAGGGGGCGTAAAAGTGTGAAGTGGGGGTACAAACATAAAAACTAGCGAAATAGACTTTTGGGGGGTCTGCAAGTATGGGTGATGTGTTTTTTTTATTGCAGGTGCTTGCTTCAGGTGCGTTTTTTTAAACTTTACTTTAGCAACTATAAACCATGTTTGCACCCATTTTCAAGTATCCCAAATTTGACAGGACTACTTATTTTCTCCACTTGTGCAAAGACGCTAATTAGAAGAAATTGACACCCCTTAGTACCCCAAATAACTTTATTAGGGCTATTCGGGGACATGTACATTGATCCCCAATGTTAGTGCATCTTTTAGGGGGTGTCAGGCTGAATTCTGACAGCACTTTTCGCCTGGTTTGCATTCACCGGGTTGGGTGAGCTCCGCTTCTGGGTCCCGCAATGCACCATGGGAGTGACGTCATGACGTCACTCCCATAGTTTCGAGGAGCGGGCGCCGGGGACAGAAGGCAGCAGCACTGGAGTGGGGTTTCAGGTAAGTATTGTTTTTTGTTTTTTTTTGTATGTGTGTGCGCTCATGGGGGGGCTCACTACAGGGGGCATTATTGGGGGCTCACTGCAGGGGACATTACTGGGGGCTCACTACAGGGGGCATTACTGGAGGCTTACTACAGGGGGCATTAAAGGGGGCTTTCTACAGGGGGCTTACTACAGGGGGCATTACTGGGGGCTTGCTACAGGGGGCGTTACTGTGGGCTTTCTACAGGGGGCGTTACTGGGGACACTACAGGTAGTTTACTACTGGGGGCTTACTACAGGGGACTTACTACTGGGAGCACTACAGGGGCCCTTACTACTGGGGCACTGCAAAGGGGGACCACTACTGGAGGTACTGCATAAGGGGACCATTACTGGGGGGCACTACATAGGCGGGACTGCATAGGGGGACCTCTACAGAGGGCACTGCACAGGGGGACCACTCCAGGGGGAACTGCATAGGGGGGCGACAGCTGGGGCTGGCATAGGTGCTGGGGGAGTGGTACATTTTAATTTGGGGGGGGGACCAACATTTATCTTGCATCCGGGCACCTAGGATGAAGTTACGCCACTGGGCACAAGCCTTACTAATACTTGTTGTAGGTGTGGATTGTCACTAACATCCTCACCTCATATCTGGAGGGAATGCTACAGGCTTTCTGGAAAATTATAATCAAAATTACTAGACAGATGGTCGGTGCAGAGGGGTTTTTGGCTTTTCTCAAATATTTCAGTAATTCTGCGAAAGCCATTAGTGCAGTATACTGGAAGATCACTACCCTGCCAATCCATGACAGGTTCCAAAAAAACTGAGATGGAGGACATAACCCTATTAGCTCTTGATATATATATCCGGAATGGGATGTAGTTATGAGACGCCGGTCTCAATACCGACACCCAAATCCCGACAAGGGACTTAAGATAGATGTCGAAATACCGACGCCTATCTTGATCCCGACGCCCGGAATGCCAAAGGACACTGGACCGAACGAGGTAAGTCTGGGGCACGCTTAGCGTTAGACGTGGGAGGGTTAGGCACCCCTAGAGGGGGGTTAGGATTAGGCACCCCCGGGGGGAGGTTAGGGTTAGGCACCACTAATGGAGGGTTAGGGGGGGAGTGGGGTAGGGATAGGGTACTTACCTGCCCTGTCGGGATCTTTTCCCTTCAGGCTGCCGGCGTCGAGATATTCAGCCGCCTGAACTTCATACCCATTCCATCAGAAATGTATGCCTACTTGGTTTTACAGCCTGGATAACAAGGAATCTGATATAAGCTCTAATCGTGCACCCATTTAATTGTAATCCTCAAATGAAGTATGGTATATAGATGACATACAGTAGGTGTACTATATCCACAGTTCACATTGCTCCATATAAATGATTTGCCATTACTATTAGAAGTAAAACTAATTTGATTTGATTTTATTCATTGTGAGGTGGGGGCATTTATATTGGCTGACCTGTGTTTGTTTACAGTAGTATCCTTGTAGCCTGATGAAGAAAGATACATTTTTTTAAATGCATTACAGGACATTCCTGATTGGTTAACCTATTGTGCTATGTATTGTGGGGAACAGCCAAAATGGTTCCAATATCTGTTCAGCATCAAGATATGTAAGTGAGCGGTCTGATGCAGCTGTATTATAAACCTTTGTATCTGTCTGACAATGCAGCAGAGAAATTGCTGTTCCTCTTGAGCTGAGACTGGCATTTAAAAGGTTCAGTGATTATACAAAGTAGAGTGTCCGCTTCTTTCCTTCCCTGTTGTATATACGTGTGCGTGAATGTGACTGAGATACCCACTTTAAGCATCTTAAGACGCATCAATCATGCTTGGTGTATCTTTAGTCGCACCATCGGATGCACCTTCAAAACTTGCATCAGCCCTATGGTAGGTGCAGATGTCTTGTCTGAGTATGGCCCCCAAAATGAGCGATGAAGCATCTATTTATGCAAACTTCAGTGACACTCCCATAACACACCCATATGACGGACCATCTCTGTGGGTCTGAATAGCCAACTCCAAGTCACTGCCCGGAACGCCCAGCAATTCTCTATTACATTTCTGATACCGTGAGTCGCAATAGCAACTGCGCCTCTGTACGTACACACTGTCATACATGAGCTGTATGGCTTCTTAGGGACATAGACGCATGCGCAGTAGCAAAAACCTCAGCATTGTGCGACTCAGAATCAGGACCAATATATTTTTGCATTCGGGATAGCAGAATGGAAATATCATTTCATACCATTGATGCTTTTCCATGATTTGTAGCATTATACATTTTATATCAGTTGTTTTATATTTTTGCCATTATTGAGCACAGAGGTTTTCACATTTTATCCGAGATATTGGAAACCAAAAAGTAACTCCTGGGATATATCAAATAATTTCTTCCATCTTTTTATCCCCAATTTAGGCTATGTGCTATGTGGGCTGCCGTCACTCTCTGAGGAATATATAAAGGTTCCAGAACAAATTGAGCTAATTAAAAACTTTAAATTAAAGCCGGATGTCATCATTAATATCAAGGTACAAGTATTTATTATACAAATGTATTGTTTCACATACTGTACATTATGGTAATGGTTGTCAAAATGGACATTTGCAGTAGATTGAAAACATAAACATTTGTATTGCTATTACCTTTTTTCCTCTGACTAACATGGTGTTTGGCTTGTTTTTACCCAGTGTATCCTATTGTTAGCCAATCATGGCAATTGTCAGATTTTTAGAAAAGTACATATTAAATAGAGAACTAAATGACTTTCATAATGGATGACACTTGGCAATAATAAACAATAAATACAGACTAAACTATTTAGCTATCAAGATCACTGGGTTACTGCAAACTTTCTCAGGTGCTTGTTGTACTTGCAAGCATTCCAGTGGCAAAAGTTCACCTTTTTGAGTTTTCACGCCAACCTCTCAGAAGGCAATGTTTAGGTTAGGCCAGTAGTACTTTTACAGATGCAGAGTTTATTATTGTTTTACCTATCTAAATGTTCAATAGATTTTTTCATCTGCAATATTATGTACATTAATTAGAGGTTACATTCATTTTTACATTTAAATCTACATTTTTGTTGCTCTATCTAGCAGAGTGCAGCTATAGTTACATTGATCTGAAAACTCTTTTGCATAGGGCCATCCGTCACTAATGGTGCATACACACAGTCAGATTTTTCCTTCAGATATGAACGATAATGTTTTAAAAATCGTTCAGTCGTTCATATCTGAAGGAAAATCTGACATATCTGACATGCCTGAACGATGGACGATCTACAATGCGCGTTCCCGTTTGTCACATAACGATATCTGACATCTGATGTGTTTGCAGTCAGACTTGGACGATTCCATTCATTTTAATGCAGTCAAAAATCGTTCAATCGTTCAAAACTTTGGTAAAATCGTACAAATCGTTCAAATCATTCAATCGTTCAATCGTTCATCTGACAAATCTGACCGTGTGTATGCTCCTTATCACCTCTCAGATATCAGCAGCTTTGAAATGCAAATAATAACCCTTTCAGACTTAAGCCTAAAACCCTAGTTTTTGAACGTGAACGCGCATCAATCTGGGTCTAGCATAAGTCTGAAAGGTGCGACCCGGGTTGACAGTCCTGGGTCCACGACCCTGCTAGCTAGCAGGATTTTCCCGGAACTTGCAACCCAGATCGACAACCAGGCTCAAGTGTGAAAGGTGCGACCCGGGTCTTGATGACCCAAGTCACTCCTAAAACAAACTGATTGACGAGGGACAGTGGCACTTGGAGATGAAATAATCTCCAAACGCCCACTGAATCCTGGGTCACTGCAAGACCCGGGTCCATTGTGAAGGGTGACGACCCAGAAATAACCCGGGTCGTCCCCTAAGTGTGAAAGGGATGCCTGGCTTCAACCCATGCTCAACCTGGGATTTTAGGTCTGAAAGTGGTAAAACTGTATGCACTGTGGATGAGCTAAGAATTGCTGATGTTTACATGTTGTTAATGACATAATTGATATTCTGCATCTGTTGTCATTTATGTAAAATAGCCTACAAAGATGTCCATCTATTTTTATTACATTGCTGATTAAAATGTCATATTACTTTAGCTTGTAGCATGGTCCCAGAGGCGTCACTAGTGTTGGTGTCACCCGGTGCTATAACTCATGGTGACACCCCCCCCATAAAAAAATAAATTAATTAATGCGCAGCTCCGCAAACTCTCCCCAAATAACAGTCCAGCAGACACATTTACACAATGCCCCCAGTAGTGGTGCCCCATATGTAGTGCCCATAGTAGTGTTGCCCCTTATGCAGTGCCCCTATGCAATGTCCCCAGTGGTAATGCCCCCTAATAGTGCCCCCAGCGGTAGTGGTAATGCCCCTTATAGTAGTGCCCTCTATAGTATTAGTGCCCCCTATAGTAGTGACCCCAGTATTAATGCCCTCAGTAGAAATGCCCCTAGTAGTAATACCCCCATTAGTAGTGCCCCTAGTAGTAATGCCTTCAGTAGTAATGCCCCCTGTAGTAGTGCCATCAAAAGTAATGCTCCCTGTAGTAGTGCCCCCATTAGTAATGCCCCCTAATAGTGCCCACAATGGCAGTGGTAATGCCCCCTATAATATTACCCCCAGAAGTAATGCCCCCTATTGTATTGCATAGAGTGTAACAGTGGCTGCCAGATAATGCAGAGAGCATCGTAGTAACCACCAGATAATGCAGAGAGCGGCATGGTAACCGCCAGATAATACAGAGAGCATTGTAGTAACCGCCAGATAATGCAGAGAGCATCGTAGTAACCGCCAGATAATGCAGAGAGCATTGTAGTAACCGCCAGATAATACAGAGAGCATCGTAGTAACCGCCAGATAATACAGAGAGCATCGTAGTAACCGCCAGATAATGCAGAGAGCATCGTAGTAACCGCCAGATAATGCAGAGAGCATTGTAGTAACCGCCAGATACTACAGAGAGCATCGTAGTAACCGCCAGATAATGTAGAGAGCGTCATGGTAACCGTCAGATAATTCAGAGAGCATTGTAGTAACCGCCAGATAATGCAGAGAGCGTCATGGTAACCGCCAGATAATTCAGAGAGCGTCGTAGTAACCGCCAGATAATGCAGAGAGCGTCGTAGTAACCGCCAGATAATGCAGAGACCATCATTGACCCACATATAACACATAACATGAATACACCCCTTATACACACAGAAACACAATGAGTATACCCACGCATATACATTAATACACCATCCCCAGCATAGACACTCTCTCCTCACTGAATTAGTTACTTCCCATTACACCTACTGTATACATTAGAGCATAGTCACTGTGCTGGCTGCTGCTGCACTGCATGCTGTGTCCCTGCTCCTTCTCATCCTCTCTGAATGGGAGGTCAGAGGGTCACGCTGGGAAGAAGCAGGGACCGTGTACAAACTACTTGTCAGTATTCAAGTGTAATCAACAGTATTTGAATACACTTGTAAACTGGCAAATGTTTTGTAGACTGTCCCTGCCTGCTCCCAGTGATGATCTGTCAGACATGGAGGGAGCTGACTCACTGAAGAGAGGAGGAGCAGGAGCTCAGCTGCCATGATCCACCCCAGCGGCTTCAGTCAGGCTGATCGTCTTTACACTGTTTACAGTAGGTAATCAGCCCCGTGCCTCTAGCGCTCCTCCCCCCCCCCCATGTAGGGGACTGTATGAAGAGCACAGCCGCACTTACTGTACTATAGGCTGCCGCTGGCTGTCTCAGTGTGACAGACGCAGCGGCAGCCGGCAGAAGTAAAAACTGTCTCAGCAGCTGCTGCAGGGAGAGCGCCTCTCCAGCCTGGCGTCTCCCTGCAGTGCAGGCTCTGCTGAGCGGGGGGCGGGGATGAGTCGGATTTTGGTGTCACCCCCTTGGAGGGTGACACTCGGTGCGGCCCGCACCCACCGCACCCCCCTTGTGACGCCACTGCATGGTCCAATTTGTTAAACATATTGGAGCTGATGCAGAGTTGAACGTCCGCTGTTTGTAGAGAGCGTATATATTGCATGAATTTGCATTGCGCATGCTCTGTAATCAAATCTTTTACATCTGAAGATTGTATCACCTAAAGCAGAGGTTCCCAATGGCGGTCCTCAAGGCTCCCCAACAGTTCAGGTATTAGAGATATCCATGGTTGAGCACAGGTGGTTAAATCAAATTGACTGAGGTACTAATTAAGCCACCTGTGCTCAACGATGTATAACTCTAAAACCTGAACTGTTTGGGAGCCTTGAGGACCGTGTTTGGGAACCTCTGACCTAATGTGATGGACATTTTTATTCCACCACTTTAAAAAGGCTACAGATCCATGTGAAGTTGCGCTGTTAGTGATTGCTTCTTTGATTTTCCTACTCACACTCCCCCCTAAAATGTCACACAGCCCCTGTCTTTGAGACCTACGGCTGCATGGAGTGGGTGGAGCTGTATTGCACGCTGCCTCCGTGGGTGGTAGTGCAGCTGTAATATGATATTTACTTCAAGTTATGATTACGTTCACAGGCGTCTGAAACTACAATATTGCATCTCTGCAATGTGGTAACCATAGGAACTATTTAATCAATCCTTACCAGAGACATTCAAGATTTGTCTAAGTGACTTAACATGCCATTTATTTATAATTACAACCTAAAGCCATATGTGCTTTCTGTTTAGTGCCAGTTATATTAGTTGATTTTCACTCATTCTGTGAATACAAATATATTAGAATTCAAAATTCCTTTTCTAATGTTAGGACTTAGGAACCTAGGGCCTGATTCAGACCCACTCGCAAGCGGCTGTCCGCTCGCAAGTGGGTCGATGTTGTGCACTGCGCATGCGTACCACGGCGGGAGCTCCGTCGTGCGCATGCGCCAGACGCGACGAGCGAAGGACTTTCCTTCGCTCGTTGTGTCTGATCAAAGGGGGCGTGCTGTCGATGTTGATTGATAGCACGCCCCCTTTGGTGGGCGTGCCGGGGGCATGACTCCCTGACGGGGGCGTTCCCAAGGGAACGCCTACCGTCAGAAGCCGGCCCACTGACATCACTAGTGATGTCAGTGGGAGTGATTTTGGCTCTGATAGAGCCAAAATCACTCCGGGCCTTGCGGTTGAAAAACTCAACCGCAGGCTCCGGCTCGCAGTGGCGATGGTCACGATGGTCAAGACCATCGCGGCCATCAAACTGCACGCTCGTATAGGCTGTGGGTGGTGACCCACAGCTATACGAGCGTCCAGGAGGACGCTCCATAATTATGGAGGGCGGCCCTCATTCAGAGCGTGCGCTCTGCTCAGAGCGTCCGGCTCTGAATGAGGGCCCTAGTGTTCATTAATTTAATTTCTCCTGAAAATCATGTGAATGTGTGTTTTTTTAGCCTTATTTAAGTAGCTAGCCTATTTAACAAAGTTTGAACAGAGTAGCTATCTCTTTTGCGTTAGGCACACTAACGCTGCTGACCGCAGTCCCCATTATTTTAAATGGGAATTGTGGTCAGGCCCAAATGATCAAACTGCTGGTATCTAGGAAGTGTTTTGCTGAAAGGCTTCACAATGGGGAAATTGTTTAATCAGTGCAGCCTCTATTCAGAAGCACTGTCCCGGGAGAAAGCGTAGTGTCCCCCAGTACCTACTGTGCAACATTACAGTGACCCTAGTTTATTTTATGTCCCTCTAGTTCACAACATGTAACATTACAGTGCCCTCCAGGAGATAGTTCATATCAGTGTGGATCTTTACTGGGAGGGAGACACAGAGATTGCTGATGAGTCCTCTTTTTCAGACTGGGCAATGGGTTGGACTCAATTGCTTAGCAGGCAATTTCCGGGAACTTGATAGACAACTGTGCAACCTGGGTCCAGGACCCTCTAAACCTCTGGGCCCCATAGCAATAGCACCTCCTGCACCCACTATAGCTACGCCCATACTTCTGACTTATTACCCCGAATATTTAAAATGTCTCTGTCTCTACTAGTGTCCGGACAAAGACTTGGGCAAAAGACTGGCTGGACAGAAGCAAGATCCAGATACAGGGATAATTTATCAACGGCAATATTGGGATCCTGCTCTCAAGGAAAAAAAGAAGCCTCAAGAAGAAGAGGAAGAGGAGGAAGAGCTGGAAGAAGAGGTAATACTATGCTGCACACCATATATAGTGCATCCTGTCAGTCCCATGGAACTTGCTGGATTAAACAGGCCGTGTGATAATGTATTACTATAACACAGGGTTCTGAATTGTTTTTCGAAAGCTAAATCAGCAATTGTCTCAGCGATCTACTATTGATTTTCTATAGTTACTTATTTGGGAAGAATTGGTCCTGCCCAGTACATCAATTATGGTTGTCTCATTTGTCTATGTGGCATGTCTAATTATTTTATTTCTCTTTGTTTTTCCCTGTTATTAGTTTTTCAGGTGAAGTATCAGGGAAAATGCCAAACATAATGTATGTAGTGCATTGTATACTGATCAATAATGTATCAATTGGGATTTATTTATTTGCTAAGGAAGAAGAACCTGAGAACTTAAAAGAAAAAATGGACCAGCTTGTGTACAGACCTGAGGACTTCCCTGAAAATGTTGACGAGCGCATACAATTATACAAAGACACACTTTTACGCCCCCTGGAGGTAGTTGTTACCCAATGCAAAATGTTTGTATAAAATGCTGTTCAGGATACAGTATGTTTTTATGAAACATTCTTAGTAAATAATGTGAATAAAAGCTATTTATTGCATACTGTAGGACAGTGGTTCCCAAACTTTTTTGAACCACGGCGTCCTATCAGCATTGTTTTCATGGCACCGCTAAGCCAAAAGCTTGTTATTGAGAAATTCAGAAAAAAATGTAGTAAAGTAGTGAAGTGAAGTAAACTGTGCTTACCTGTCATCCTTAGGGTCAGTTATGTGGTGGACAGGTTTGTGCTTCTGTTTGTCCACATATTTACATTACATTGACCATAAATAATTTGATATGGTGCTGGACCACCAACCTGAGGCACCCCTGCAAGTGTCCCGAGGCACCCCAGTGTGCCATGGCGCATAGTTTGGGAACCACTGGCATAGGAGGTTTCATAATAAAAGGATACTGTATCCTGAGCAGCATTTGATACAAGGCACACAATTCGATCATAAATAGCAGCCTTGTGAAATAGATACTATTAAATAAATGTAATTAAAAAAATACCTTTTTTAGAGCCTCAGCTTGTCAATATCCAGAATTGCATAATCCAACTGTACCTCATTTATCTTTTGGAGGCACACAGATACTTTTAAGAACATATGCAGTATACCTCATTCACTTATATTCATAATATGAGATCTATGTTGTACAATTCGGTTGTGAGGCTATAATATTCCAATAAGAACTCATAGAGAACATCAAAAGTGATGTTGAACATCAAAAGTGATGGTAGCAACTCATGTGGTACATTTCCTGATATGAGACCATACTATCCAGTTCAATATGTCTGATATACTATTAACCCTTTAATACAAGGTGATTATTCACTCTGGGCCTGATTCAGACCCGGTCGCTCTGACAGAGTGCTCACTCTGAATCAGGGACGTTTTTTTTTTTTTTTTAGAACGGCCTCCTGGCCGATCACATAGTTGTGGGTGACCACCCACAGCTACAGCGAGCGGCCATGATGATGGTCAAGACCATCGCGACCATCGGGCTTGCGGCGAGACCCTTGTGGTAGGGTCTCGTGGCCTCTAACAGAGCCGGAATCTCCCACCCTTGTGGTAGGGTCTCTAACAGAGCCGGAATCTCTCCACTGACATCACTCATGATGTCAATGGGGCCGCCCCCAAACGACAGGCGTTCTCATGGGAACGCCTCAGTTTGGGCAGCCACCCCCCGCCCGCCCACCAAAGGGGGCAGCTGCCACTCAACATCGACAGCTCGCCCCCTTTGTTGCGAGACCCGGAGCAACGGAGTGCCCATCGCTAGCCGGGTCTCGCGCGTGCACACGACGGAGCCGGCTCCGTCATACGCATGCGCTGTGGGCCACCATCGACCCGCTTGCGAGCGCTCAGCGCTTGCGACTGGGCCTGAATCAGGCCCTCTGTTCATTTTAATTCCAGCTATATGAATCTTACTGCTGGGTATTCCACTGTTTCATAGAATTATTTGGCACTATATTATAGGCTTAAATCATTACATTAGGCTATTTAATTGGGACTTACAGTAGGTAGGAAAGGCAGTTTTAAAAGCTACTGAGCTACATTACAGAGTACTGAGATTCCTTGTTTAAATTTAAATGTAGTTTTGCACTTTTTGTTCACACTCTAATTTGTTAACATTAACTTTACTTTAATATATAACCAATATACATTTATTTATATACATATATATATATATATATATATATATATATATATATATATATATATATATATATATATATGATACCTTTAATTACATAAACTTAGCCTTGTGTGTCAAACTTTCTGAAATATCTTTTGTTTTGTTTTTTTTGGAATATTCCCAATATCCCTTTTGTAGATTTGTATTTCCAAAGTATTACAATATTACTAGTGTCTACACGGTATTACCTGATCTGTATTATTAATATATTGAAGCACCTACTGTGCCTTTTAGTGCAGTCAACATTTTTTTTCCTGAGACCCAAATCATATTGGCAAAAGTTCATTTGTTTTTAAAATATACATAAATACACTCATAAATAAAATTATCATATTTAGTAGAAACTTTTAGAACATTGCAATGTATTCAGATGAAATACAAAGAGATACTATAAAGATATGTCCACATACACCGCTCTTCAAATTGTGCCAAATAGCCCTGTTTGGCGCACAATGAAAACTGTGACTAAGCTGCACTATGCATCCTCATTCGCTCAATATTTTACTAAATTTGCCTCCATCTTTTTAGCACTGCTAATGTGTTCAAGCACAGAGTATGTGTATCCTATACACCACTAATAGATTTGCGTGCTATAGCTGTGCAAAAAATACTCTAATCTGAGAAAAAAACTAGAAACTTATATTTGATATTCTTTTATACAACAAATAACAGCCTGCTCTCAAAAGCCCAACAACATTATAGATCTGCAAATATCACATTTAACAGCTCTTTCAATGATTCTAAAGCATATTTACATAAAATATAAATTACATTTTCAATTTATTCAAACAAAAATGAAATAATTTTTGATAGAACAACAAATTCATGAATATTTAATTTATTTTAACAGTCGTGATTTCTTTCTGTTTTTAAAAATTGTATATGAAATCGTACTACTGAATGTTTTTTTTTTTTTTTTTTTAAAGCAAATCACCACTTTCTCACTTTTCAGTAAATCCAAAACCTGCAGTTATGTTACATCCTTAGCCCCATCAGGCAAGAGTAATTATGTGAATATTATGTTGTTTTCACGGCTTGCTGTTTGTATTGTAGGATCTGATGATTGATCATGACCCTCACTATCTAATTGAACTTGATGGAAATAAGAAATCAGATGAACTGTGTGTTGTAAGTTACTCTTATGAAACTGTGAGTCATAATGCTGTGATTATTATTACTAGTAAGGGACCCGGCATATGCTTGGTCCAATCACCTGCTCTGTCCTGCCTCCCTCCCCCCTCTGTCCTCTGCTCCACTCTAGCTGATCCCATCTCCCTCCTCTGTCCCACCCCACTACCCTCTCTGTCTGCTACTCCGTCCCATCCCACTCACCTCTGCTGCTCTGTCCCGCTCCGCCCCCTTCTTCTCATGGCTGCATACTTACCCGTTCTCAGCGCGTCCTCCTCCTTTCTGGCTAGGATCTGTCCAGGGCTGGTTGATCCTCGGGAGAGTGGACCCAAATTTATTTTTGGGGTCCTCACTTTCCGAGGATTTACAGGCCTATGCTGACCAGTTTGGGGATGGTTTTACATGTTGGCTGTGGAACCCCATGATGTGTCTCCTTGCTATGGTGTAAGCCCCTCCCTGCTGGTTCAGCATAGTGCTTAGAGCTTGTCACGGCCAGGGTTTCTCGGCATGGTAGTCACCGGGTATTACCTGTGAGGTCGTTATGGCGGGGGTCTCTGGCAGCGGTGCTGGTGTTTGGCGAGGGGCATTGGCTGCGCGTGGTTCTGTGCGGGCACATTGTCACTAGGTCTGGTGAGGTCTGGCCGTGTTTCCGTTAGCATGGGCTCCGCCATCTTGCCTGCGGCCATGTGATCCCGGCTGTCCAATCCTGGTAGGTCATGTGC
Source organism: Taudactylus pleione (assembly GCA_031769625.1). Taxonomy (NCBI): domain Eukaryota; kingdom Metazoa; phylum Chordata; class Amphibia; order Anura; family Myobatrachidae; genus Taudactylus; species Taudactylus pleione. Next base: position 9,592,236 of record JAUIMM010000045.1, on the reverse strand, counting down.
TCATTCCAGCCAGTCACAGCGCGGCACTGAGTATTTAGGAAGGTCCAGAGCCTTCCTTCCTTTGCCAGTGCAACGTGTTTCTCAGCTGCAGCTGAGATAGAGTACCTGTGCCTTACCTGCCTGCCTGCCTGTTTCGCTACTAGCCTGAACCTTGCCTGCTCCAACCTGCTGGATTTACCCTGCACCCTCCACATACATTTCACCTGCCTGAGTACCTGAACCTGCTGTTTCCCTGCACCTTGCTTCCCTTCACTCCCAGCTGGACTTCATTACCTCAGCTTGCATTTGTTACAGCTCACCATACCTGCATTTGTTACAGCTCACCATACCTGCATTCTTTACAGCTCATCATTCCTGCATTCAGTTTCAGCTCATCATACTTGCATTCTGTTACAGATCACCATATTTGTATACTGGACTGTTCCTGTCTGTCACTATCTGGACATTTCTCCATTAACCCCCACTACAGTTTTCAAGTGCACTTTAGTGCTACACCTGGACTTTTTCATTTGTCATTCCCATGTCTGCTAAGCCACTTATTAAAAACCCCACTTTTTCATTTAAGTCTGCTTCTGTGTCTGCTCCTATCACCACCCCAGGTCCACAACAAATTCAGAACCTCACAGTTTGCACTGGCCCCATGGATCCGGCCACGGAACAGGAGTCTGGAGTGGATTTATTTTGCTGTATTGCTGATCGTTTAGAAAACCTGGAAGCTATGCAACATCAAATGGCTCGGTTCCTACAGGAGATGTCTAAATGCCAAGATAATCTGCAAACCTCGTCAATCACCCCTGGGGTATCAGCAACTTCACCTCCTCCTGTGCCTGGTAATACAGGGACCAGGGTATCCCCTCGTCTACATCTACCCATGCCTAGCAAATTTGACGGCAATCCTAAGCTCTGTCGTGGTTTTTTAAATCAGTGTGATATACACTTTTCGTTACAGCCTGATAACTTCCCCACCGCTAGAACCAAAGTGGCATATATCGTGTCCTTGCTGACCGGCTCGGCTCTGGATTGGGCCTCCCCACTCTGGGATTGTTCAGACTCACTGCTGGATAACTATACAGACTTTGTATCTTCATTCAGGAGGATTTTCGATGAACCTGGACGCACAGTGTCAGCATCGTCCAGCATCATGACCCTGAGACAAGGAACCTGTCCTGTCAGCCAATATGCAATTAAGTTTTAAATCTTGGCATCAGAGCTTAAGTGGAATGAGGAGGCCCTCACCTCAGCCTTTTGGCATGGTCTGTCCGACCGATTAAAAGATGATCTGATTAACCGTGAGCTTCCTACCAATTTAAATGATATGATCTCACTCTGCAACAAAATTGACCTACGCTTCAGAGAACGTCAGGCTGAAAAACACAGAACTGACTGGCAAAGGTCATTTATGTCTCCCTTGCCTACCCGTCCACCCCATCCTCCTATAGATGAGGAGCCCATGCAGGTGAACCAAACCCATCTCTCCAAAGAGTAACGTCAGAGAAGGATGCTAAAAAACTCTGTCTGTACTGCGGAGATTCGGGTCACCTGGTGGCCTCCTGCTCCCGCAAGTCGGGAAACGCCCGTTCCTAACTGACCTTGGGGACATCAAGTTAGGAGTTATTTGCCCGTCCCCAAACACTAAAGATTTCAAGATTTCCTTGGCTTTGGCTCTCAAGCCCAACCCTGTCTTCGTCTCTGCTCTATTAGACTCTGGAGCAACCGGAAACTTCATGACTTCCAGCCTAGATGATAAGCTACAGATTCCTTGTTCATCTCTCAAGCAAGCAATTTCCCTGACTTCTGTAGATGGACGTCCTCTAGCTAAAGGAGTGGTCACCAAGGAACTCAACCAGTATTAGTTCGTGTTGGGGCACTCCACTCCGAGTCTTTAAAGTTCTTAGTGATACCAGAGGCTTCTCAAGAAATCATTTTAGGACTGCCTTGGTTACGCCAACATAATCCCAGGATAGACTGGTGTTCAATGCAGATTCTTTCATGGGGAACTGACTGTCAGAAATCCTGTCTTCCCAAAATACGACCTGTAACAAAGACAGCTTTGTTAACATCTCCAGATATTCCCAAGGAGTACCAGATGTTCTCTGATGTTTTTTTCCGAGCAACAGGCAAACGTCTTACCTCCCCACAGAGAATGGGACTGTCCTATCGAACTGCTACCTGACAAGATGCCACTTCGTGGTCGCACCTATCCTCTATCCATGCCTGAGACTCAAGCCATGTCAGAGTACATCCAGGACAACCTAGCAAAAGGGTTTATTCGTCCTTCCACCTCTCCCGCTGGAGCCGACTTCTTTTTTGTTGGCAAGAAAGACGGAGGCCTAAGATCTTGTATAGATTACTGGGGCCTCAATGTTATAACGATTAAGAATCGATATCCTCTTCCCCTGATCACAGAATTGTTTGACAGAGTTAAAGGGTCCATCATATTCTCAAAGCTGGATCTGAGAGGGGCTTATAATCTCATCCGCATTCGTGCTGGCGATGAATGGAAGACCGCTTTTAATACTAGAGATGGACACTTTGAATACCTTGTGATGCCCTTTGGGTTGTGCAATGCCCCTGCCGTGTTTCAGGGCTTTGTCAATGAGATTTTCCGGGACCTGTTGTACGTCTCAGTTGTAGTTTACCTGGACGATATATTGATTTTTTCATCTTCTGTAACAAAACATCATGAACATGTGAAGGAAGTATTGTCCCGTCTAAGAAAGAACCACCTTTACTGCAAACTGGAGAAATGTGTCTTTGGGGTTCCCAGTATGCCATTCCATGTTTACGTCATCTCTGGCTCCAGTCTAGAAATGGACCCCAAGAAGGTGCAGGCGATTTTGGATTGGTCCCATCCTCAAACTTTGAAAGCCATCCAGAGATTGCTTGGGTTCGCCAACTGCTATAGACATTTTATTAAAAGATTTTCATCATTATTGGTTCCCATTACCGCCTTGACCCGAAAAGACGCTAACCCTGCCCTATGGCCACCTGAGGCTGAGACTGCCTTCCAACTTTTAAAACAGGTGTTTATTTCAGTTCCAGTCTTACGACAACCAGATCTGGATAGGCCATTTCTAGTGGAAGTGGATGCGTCTTCAGAGGCAGTGGGTGCAGTTCTTTCCCAGCGTTATGACGATAATCGAGTTCATCCCTGTGGGTTCTTCTCCAAGAAGTTTTCTCCTGCTGAGAGAAATTATGCCATTGGTGAACAAGAACTTTTAGCAGTAAACTTAGCCTTAAAAGAATGGAGATACCTACTGGAAGGGGACAAGTTTCCCTTCACTGTCTTCACGGACCATAGAAATCTGCTCTTCCTCAAGAATCTTCAGTGCGTGAGTCCTCGTCTGGCCCGATGGGCGATATTCTTTGCTCGGCTCCAGTTCACCCTGACCTTCCGGTCTGGAGCCCTTAATCAAAAGGCAGATGCCTGTCCAGATCTTTCCGCTGTGATGACATATCAGAGAATCAACAAAATACCCCTGTTTTGGAGTCAAGAGTCTTCGCCACCTTACAGTTACAGCCTCCTACAGGGAAGTCCATTGTGGCCCCGGAGTTAAGGAAGCAGCTTCTCACCTGGGCTCATTCCTCTCGCTTTGCAGGTCACTCAGGTACCCGGAAGACCTTGGAATTTTTAAAGAGAGGCTATTGGTGGCCATCCTTGAAAGCAGACGTGTCAGAATTTATTTCTTCATGTTCTTCGTGTGCCCAGCATAAATCTTGACATCAGGCACCGGCTGGTGAGTTATTGCCACTACCTATTCCATCACGCCCATGGACGCATCTCTCCATGGACTTCGTCACGGATCTGCCGAATCTCAAGGGTTCACTACCATCTGGGTCGTAGTAGACCGATTCTCTAAAATGGTCCATTACAAACTGCCTTCTGCCCCTGACTTGGCTCACTTGTTTGTTCAACATATTTTCCGTCTCCATGGTCTTCCAGCTGAGATAGTCTCTGACCATGGTGTTCAGTTCACAGCAAAATTTTGGAGAGCCTTATGTTCTGTATTGCAAGTAAAGCTAAATTTTTCTACGGCTTATCACCCACAAAGCAACGGTTCCACTGAGAGGGTAAATCAAGACCTTGAGACCTTCCTGAGGATTTTTATGACATCTTCCCAAGACAATTGGTCCGTATTGCTGCCATGGGCTGAATTTGCTCATAATGCCGCCTACCACTCTTCTACGAACCAAACACCATTCCAAGTGGTCTACGGCCTTCATCCTCGGGTCCCTGAATTTCAAAGCCTGCCCATCTTTGATGTCCCAGCTGTAGAAGACACTGTATGGAGATTTGCTTCAATCTGGTCTCAAGTTCGTACTGACCTGGAGAAGGCGTCCTCCTGTTACAAATTTCAAGCTGATAAGAAGCGTAGGAAAATAGCACGTATGCAAGTTGGAGACCAGGTCTGCTTGTCCACCCGGAAATTTGCTCCACGCTTCTTCGGGCCCTTCTCCATCATAGAAGTCATTAACCCCGTGGCTTATCACCTTCAGCTACCCCCTTATCTGAAAATTCCCAATCCCTTTCATGTCTCCCTGTTGAAACCCCTGGTGCTAAACAAGTTCCACAGAGTCCTGCCTGCTTCTCCCCGTGTCCAGACTGAAAGGGGCATAGAGTTTGAGGTCTCCCAGGTCTTGGATTCCCATCTCCGCAGAGGACATTTGCAGTACCTACTGTACTGGAGGGGCTACGGCCCAGAGGAACGTTGTTGGACCGATGCCCGAGATGTCCATGCTCCTGCACTCATCAAGAGGTTCCATGCTGCCCATCCGGAGAAGCCTGGTGAGTGTCCTGAGGCCACCCATAAGGGGGGGGAGTACTGTCACGGCCAGGGTTTCTCGGCATGGTAGTCACCGGGTATTACCTGTGAGGTCGTTATGGTGGGGGGTCTCTGGCAGCGGTGCTGGTGTTTGGCAAGGTGCTGGTGTTTGGCAAGGGGCATTGGCTGGTTCTGTGCGGGCACATTGTCACTAGGCCTGGTGAGGTCTGGCGGTGTTTCCGTTCCGTTAGCATGGGCGCCGCCATCTTGATCCCGGCCATGTGATCCCGGCTGTCCAATCCTGGTAGGTCATGTGCTCATTCCAGCCAGTCTCAGCGCGGCACTGAGTATTTAGGAAGGTCCAGAGCCTTCCTTCCTTTGCCAGTGCAACGTGTTTCTCAACTGCGGCTGAGAGAGAGTACCTGTGCCTTACCTGCCTGCCTGCCTGTTACGCTACTAGCCTGAACCTTGCCTGCTCCAACCTGCTGGATGTACCCTGCACCCTCCACATACATTTCACCTGCCTGAGTACCTGAACCTGCTGTTTCCCTGCACCTTGCCTCCCTTCACTCCCAGCTGGACTTCATTACCTCAGCCTGCATTGTTTACAGCTCACCATACCTGCATTTGTTACAGCTCACCATACCTGCATTCGTTACAGCTCATCATTCCTGCATTCAGTTACAGCTCATCATACCTGCATTTTGTTACAGGTCACCATATTTGTATACTGGACTGTTCCTGCCTGTCACTATCTGGACATTTCCCTATTAACCCCCACTACAGTTTTCAAGTGCACTTTAGTGCTATAACTGGACTTTTTCTTTTGTCATTCCCATGTCTTCTAAGTCACTTAAAAACCCCACTTTTTCATTAAAGTCTGCTTCTGTGTCTGCTCCTATCACCACCCCGAGTCCACAACAAATTCAGAACCTCACAGAGCTAAGGCACTGGTTCAGCCCCTTAGAGCTGCAAAAAACATCTGACATCGCCGTCTGGTGTCAATTGAAGCTGAAATTTGTTGTTTGATAATCTGTGTTTTTTTAGGCAGCAACACACATTGTTTTCAAACCAACTACAAACCAATATTTAGTGATTTTTTCCCCATGTTTTGATCTCATCTATTTCTGGGTCCATCAATGCTGGATTCTTCAAGCTATCACCAGTATAGCTGGAAAATTTATATAATAGAGGCAAAAAATACATTTTATAAATAAATACATATCATGTTTATAAAATGCTGTGTATTTATTTATAAAATGCTATATTTATAATAAATGTTGTGTATTTATTAGACAATTCACCTTCGAATGAAACATAAGTGAAAATTTCTGGAATCACAAGTGTAAAGAAAACAGTAGATATTTTTCTAAATAATTGCTTTTTGAAGCGTAATAAATTGAGTTTCAGAATTTTAATATTATAAAATGTTGACACTTTTGTTTATTTATATATATATATATATATATATATATATATTTCAGTCTGTGATATACCGTCTGGAATCTTTGGGTCTTCGTCATGGAGCTGTTGTGATGAAACTCTACAACTCTGAAGAAGTAGAGACACATGAAGGGCAGGATGATGTAAGTGATGCAAATGCTCTTCCAGATTTACACTATACATTGAAAAACACTAAACCAGATTGATTGCCTATGCCTAATACCCCTTTTCCACTGGCCAAAATACCTAGGTTATTGTCGTGTAAATCCGGGTAGCGGCTCAGTGGAAAAGGATCCTAGGAAAAAAATCCCGGATCAATTGACCTGGCATTTCTTCCTGGGTCTTGAGCAGGGTTTTAGTTGGGTAAAACCCTGGTCAGGCTCAGTGGAAACGGATAACCTGGGTCTTCTGACTCGGGACCTGTTTACAGCATGGTGATTGGGTGGAATTCAAAGCTGTCTATGACAGCTGTCACCGGGGAGGGAGAGATTACAGCCTCCCCATATGGTCCGGACCGTTCCTGTTTCTACCCCATCCCCTATTCACACGGGGAGGCCATAATCTCCCCCGCCCATCTCCCCGGTGACAGCTGTGACATCACACAGTCTCCCAAAAGGACACCCCCCCCATCGGGAAGGACCCCCTCCCCCGGTCGCCAGACCACTCCCGTCTGGTATTCAGGGGAGAGCTGGAACTTCCAACGCTTGGCGATGACATTATCCCCAAGTGCCGGTACTGCACCCATGTGCAGTGTGAACGGCGACGACTCGGGATATTCCCGGGTCGGCGCCACAGTGGGAATGGGGTAAATCCCGGGTCTGACCCGGCTTGGAACCTTGTTCCAAATCCCAGAACAGACCCAGGATTTTGTTGGAAAAGGGGTTTAAGGGAACTCCCATACCATCATTATTTTATTGTTGCACCTCAATCCGAAACAGAGCGGGATATGTATTAAATCTTGTAAAGAGTGCAGAAGGGGACAAGAGGAGAAGTGGCTAATAGTAACCAATCAGTTTCTAGCTATCATTTATCTAGTATTGTGGTGAGAGGGATTGTCTATCACCTGAATTACCCACATTCTGGTAGAATCAGCTCCCTCCAAGGAAGGCTGGAGTGAAACCTGTGCATTCTGCATTAGCAGTGGAGGTGTGGAATTCCAGGTTTTCACATTTACACAGACCCAGCTGGAATAATCACTTGAGCACAGGAAGGGTTTAAAACTCCCACACACCTGATGCTCCTTGCCCTGATGCTGAGTAGCAGCAAGGAATTAGGGACACAGTGTTGTAGTGCCAGGGTCCAAGGGCTATGCTGGGAGATCATGCCCAAATTGTGGCTGCAAGCCACTGCTGACTGATTAGCACAAGGAGTGCTGAGACTTTTATGTTTGTTTGTGTATTTTATGTTATGTGCCTGTACGTGTGCAGACAGGGCAGGTGCTAGGGTGTTCGGCGCACCCCTGCAAACTATAAATGTGCACCTTCCTTTCCTCCATAATGGTCCCTTGTGTACCAGTTCTCCTAGAAGCAGGGGCTTATTTATAATGGGTAATTCAGATGCATTCACTAAGGTGTGTATTAGAAATGTGCTGGGCATTCCAAGGTGTTTACAGGGGGTTGGCTAACCAAATGCAGCTGTAACGTAGTATGGGAGTGTTATAGGATTGACACAGGCATGCTGATGAAAGAGACCCTGTAATGCTCACAGTGGAGGTCATACTCAGATCTGCACCTAGCATAGGGCTGGTGAAAGTTTCAATGGTGCGACTGATGGTGGCGCCAAAACATGCACAAAGCATGATTGCAGCATCTGTAGACACTGACAGTGGGCATCTTAGTCCTTGCACATTGGGACACACTGATGTATACCAGGGAAGGGCATTGTTGCAGCATTAGGATAAAGTCGCAGACGCAACAGCAGCAAAAGACACAAGGAAGGCTGCAACTGCATCCAACTCAGAAGCAGGCCCTCCGAGGAGGGATCCAACCCCCCTCGACAGACCCGTCCCCATTAGGGCTCATTCCATAAATTTCCCAGGCTGGTTTTCCATCCCAATCCGGCCCTGGCTTATTGGTTGGTACTTTATCTATTTCCACTTTAACTCTTTCCAAGGTTTGCTACATTCCCCTATATTACAGTGAATTGTCTGTATTTAGTCATCGGCTTGCTGGTCACTAAACTGCTCAGAGCCTCATCTCTAAGAGAGATGTCCCTATCTCAAGCAAGATGTGTTATCTAAAACAAAACTTAATAACCAGGCGCATATATTAACAAGCAAATATTCTCACAATTTGTATACACACTGCTCCCCAGTAGGTAATTCTGAGTTTCCTAATACAAACAATATAACTTCTCCATCAGTGAATTTATTCACCTTGCACTGAGTTAAGATGTGTTATCTAACTGATTTTTACATTGTGCCAATACAGCATTTTGTTGTATTATATTTGTATTTTATTACTTTCTTTGTTTTGTAGAAAAGTATTATAGTAGTAGATCAATCATGCTGTCTGTCCCAGCAATACTGTCCCACTATGGCTGAAATTATCCCAATCTAATATGATGACCAGTGGCGGCTCCTACCTCTATTTCTCGGATGGCCTGGTGCCCACTACTGGACCAGTCCGAAATGTGCTTATATGGGAATGGGTATGAAATACCGCCGGCCGCATGTCCGGCGGTTCGATTCCCGTCAGCGGCAGCCCGACATCAGCAGAGTTCGAAACAGCGGAAGCCCGACAGCGCTGGAAATCCCGATCGTGGAAAGGTGAGTATCTACTAACCTAACCCCCCTAACCCTAACCCTCCTTAGGGGTGCCTAACCCTAACTTCCCCCCCAAGTGCCTAACCCAAATCCCCCCTCTAAGTGCCTAACCCTAACCACCCCCTTCCCCTCTGCCTAAACCTAAGTCCCCCGGGGGGGTGCCTAACTCTAAGTCCCCCCCGGGGGTGCCTAACCCTCCCTCCCCCTAGCCTAACCCTCCCGGGGGGGTGCGTAACCCTAAGTCCCCCCCGGGAGCCCTAAACCTAACCCTCCCCTCCCCGCGGATGTCCGCTCGCGGCGCCCGGCATCACTACGATCGGGATGCCGGGCGCCGGTCTCCCGGCGTCAGGGAAATGCGGGCGTCTACATCTAGACGACCGGCATTTCACCCTTGCCGGGATATGACAGTCGGGAAGCCGGCTGCCGGTATTTAGACAGTCGGCTTCACAATTGCATACCCTCATATGCGGGATCATGCACAGATCAACAAGCAGGCTTCTAGGGATTGCAACGGGTCCAGCCCCTAGAAGTCAGATAGGGCTGATATTATAGCAAGGTAGTGGTTTCCCATTGGAAGTGCTCTCTCTGCTAATTGCAGTCCGGACTGACTGTCCGGCTGTGATTAGCAGAGAGAGCACTTCCAATGGGAAGCCACTGCTAGGCAGTCCCTGGCAAACTTTGGTGGGGGGGTTGCAGCCCTGTAGCCCCGAGGTAAAATCCACCACTAATGATAACCCAGTGGAAAATGTAGAAATATGAGAAATACACTATAAAACCTGATAAATGTTATATTACTGAAAACAAACCAAATAGTTATTACATTTTATGGACACACTATTAATTTCAATACAAATGTTTGACTAGTGAAATAGATTTTATTTTTTGTTTGATAGGATGAAATTTTGCGGATACTTTCATCATCCCATATGATTGCTCCCCGATATAGATGGCGCAGAAGCTGCTGGGGCAATCTATGTCCTGTGGCTCTGAAAGAAGGATATATTAAGAAAGGATTGGCAGAGTTTGCTGTTAGGTGAAGTTTGTTTGGAAATTACATGCTATAATTATTGTATTGTTTTATTGTATCATATCTTATTTATGGATTTTTAGTTTTCTAGATAAAATGTACTTATTATCATCTGAAGATTCGTTGATAAAATTTATGCAGAATCCTCGTCCATATCTTCTTCCTCCTATGCCATTACCTCCCTGCAAGGTGGCTGTCATCGGGCCAAAGTCTTCTGGGAAAACAGCTGTCTGCAATTTAATAGCCCAGAAATACTCAGGAAAGGTGGGTGAATATAATATTTATTAAAAAAAAAGAGAATACCAATGTAAAATTCAACATATCTTAGCTTATATTTTATTATAGTAATCTTCAGAATCAATCTACTATGTGAATGTGGCTGTATACTGGCCCAGTCTTATACCTCTGTGTAGCCTGGGTGCCTTAGCCAGAAGGAGGACAAACAGAGTGCACAGTCCTCATGCACTTGCTTGGTAATCATTAATTACAGATGTTGACTTTAATAAACTTCAATATTGTAGGTGTGCTCCACCATGATATGTCCATGTGCCTGCTGTTTACTTTTCCACTCCCACATTAGCTGGGACCTGATGACAGCACCCAGCTTAGACAGAACAGGGTGACTTTAGTGAAAGGAGCTACTGTAACTTTGTATTCCTTTCAAATATTTTTAAATAAGTCTACTTTTAAAAATGCAGTAAATTATGTGAGTAGCTACATGTTTTATCTGTAGCCACCTTCCCAGCTGAGGAGTCCATCTAACTATTGTACTTGATTAACTTTTTAAGGATGGAAACATTGTGTAATGTTAAAGTAATAAAGTAATATGTACCCTGCAGGTGAATATGTTCATTTATGACTTGCTGTAAGAGCCAATCCGTCTGTGAATCCTCATAACACTCTGTTTACGCTTGTTTCACTGCATAAGCTCTCCTTGAGCAATTCAGTTAGCAGCGAAGGCTGTTAGGTGCTGGTGATCCGACCATTTCTCTGGCAACTCGGAGCCACCACATCGCATATTTTTCCTGAGCAAGATAATCTGTAACGCTGCTGTACCGTAATGCTTAGGGATGGACACACCTGAACATTGTGACCATTTATCCCTGGGAATTGCTAACATGACATTGTTTATAAACAATTGTACATCATGTAGTAACTAACAAATTATTGCAACTTTATATTCTGCGTAGAGGTGCTTTGTATGTAAGGGCACTAACTATGGTACAAGAGCATACCTAGTATTTCTACTTCAGGGTCCATAGGGTATCCACAGGATACCTTGGGGTATAGGCGATGGCGGCAGACATCCAGGCACCACAGAGTTACATTTTCAGCCTCCCAGGATGCACTGGGTCCCTCTCCTATACCCCGCCCCCGAGCCTCAGGCCACTCAGTTTTCGTAGGTGCCTGGCCGGACCAGTCGCACCGTACAGAGGGGGGTCTTTTTAAGACCCCTGAATATTTCTTCGCAGCTGTGGCTGCACAACTAGAGTGCTCCAGCATAGGACAGTCAGTATTGACGTCCATGCTGTCACTCCTACACCCCGCCGGTACCAGAACGCCGGTACCGATCCGGGGATGCTGGTAGGTAGCTGGGGTCACAGCTAGCGGTGATCCCCGGCTACCTGGACTGTGGCCGGATGCACGGGGAACAAGGTAAGCGGCGGGGTCCCGCGGTGGGCACCCGCCGGTAACACAGTCCTGTTTGGTCCCCAGGCAGGGGGCTCCCTGGGGACCGGCTGCGCGTGGGGCCAGGTACTGATCCTGCGCCTTCCACTAGACCACCAGGGACAGCGGGCCGTAGCATGTGAGGTACAGCGCGGCATCCCAGGGGTTGATAGCACGCCAGGGGAGAACGCCTTCCCTGTCTCACAGCCGGCGTCTCCCCCGCTGCACAGTGCCATTCCACAGCGGTCTGAGTGGGCTGTGTCAGCGCTCCTCCCCCGGGCCCTGCCTTCTCTCTGCTCCTCGGTGGCCATTTTCTCACTACATGTGCTGGGGATGGCAAACGCTGCTGGAAGCTGATACAGATGCCATTGCGATCCGGGTCCCCCGCATACCTCTCCTTCAATTAAGGTCAGTGTATGCAGCACTGTTTCCTACCACGCTCTGGTCTGTGTAGTTGATTGCAGTGCCTGTAATGCAGGATGTTATCTGTGCATTGTATGTGACTTAAATGCTAGCGCTGTTTGCCTGTACTTTCATTTCTGACTGTCAGCCTTTTCCTATCCCTGTTCTTCTGCTACAGCCCTTGCGGTGCGGTGTCGCAGGGTGTTTATTACCTCACAGTAAACGTGGTTTTTCTGTGTGGGAGGTCACATACGCTCCGTTCACACTCCTCATGTCGGAAAGTGAACGAGGATATCCTCTTCCAGCTATAATGTACTGATATCATGTGCAGTTAGCGGAGGGATATGTAGACGCTGAGGGTTTATGGAGGGCATGTTGTATTATATATCACGCCCCATTTCTGTCACTGTGCCTGCACAAAAAAGGGGACCGCCCTTGGCTGGCTAAGATGCTTACAGCCTTTGTGGGCAACGCCCCCTGCATTTCCCCAAGGGGTTATCGCAGCCTGTGGTGGTCTCATCACATGCAGGGGTCCCTGGACAGTTGATGGTACCCCAGTGTATCCTGTTTTTCGCCCCCCCAGGTCTCGCAGGAGCCTGTGTGGGTGAATTTATTGTCCAAATGGTATAGCACCTGATGGACGTTTTACAGGGGGAGTCACCATTTCGGCCTTCTAAACGGCCTTTCGGGTCTCAGACGGGTAAAGACATGACGTCTGATGACGGTGACATTATTGACTTTTTCAGACACGAGCCCCTTAGTGCAAAGGAGGCGTAGTCTGGGTCTAAAGTCTATATACCTGGCCTTCTACGGGCAGTCCGTGCGGCTTTGGTTATTACATATCCCCCGTGGCTAAATCCAAATATGCCTTCTTTAAGGATAAGGGTGTTGCCACTGTTAATTCCTCTATCTGGTCAGGTGGATCATTTTAGAGGAGGCGTGGAAAATCCGGGTAAGCGGTTCCAGCCTCAAAAAGGTTGACCTTTTGCATACCCCTTTTGCGGATAATTACATTTCCGAATGGGAGTTACCTTTACGGGTAGATTCTCATGTTACACGTCTAGTGAGGAGTGCTACGTTGCCCATGCCCTCCAGGTCCTCTTTGAAGGAGGTTCCAGATTGCAAGGTGCAAATATATCTAAAATCCAATATTCCCTTGCTGGAGGGGCTTCCAGGCCGGCTATGGCCGTGTGCTGGGGGGCCAGAGCCATGGAACACTGAGTAGGTAACTGGATCTCTGCACACTGACTCTCCAGCAGAGCAGATGGATAGTGGCAAATTCTCAGACTTTGCCACGTTCATAATGAGACGGTCTTACATATAGCCTACTCCTTTCCAGAATCTCCTCGGCAGCAGTAGCGGCTTGCCGCTCCCTGTGGTTGCGCTCTTGGAAAGCGGACGCAGATTCCATTTGGAATGCTTTGCCTTTTACGGGACAAGTCCTGTTTGGCCCTCGTCTGGACGCAATTGTGGCCCTGCAGGCAGCAGCTATGTCTGCGTGTCTGCCATCGGCTACAGTCCCATCAGGGTCTGGGACTTTGTCTTTTCGGCCCTGTGAGGCCAGGGTAAGTCTAAAATACAGCTTTCCAAGACAGTCAGTAGCCAGGAAATCTGCTCAGCCATAAGAACAGGCTTGGAGTACAAGACGTCCTACTCCCAAGTTGGACTATAAGCCTTCAGTCTCACGGGACGGGCCTCCTCTCGGGAGACCCCAGAGTTGGAGGCCGGCTTCTCCAGTTCGGCCAGTGCTGGTGTCTGACCACCACGGACACTGGGGTAAGAGAAGTATTTTCTTGAAGGTATGTCCTCTCCTCCCGGTAAAAGCCTCCCAGACGGTTTTTCGTTACAGGTCTTCTGTCAATTCAGGACAAGGTCCTGTAATTTTTGAGGGTGTTACACTCTATGCTCCAGGCAGGAGTTATAGTACCTATTCCGTTGCCCCAAAGGGGAACGAGGTATTACTCCATCCTCTTTCTGGTACAGACACCCAATGGGTCTTACAAGGACATTCTCAACCTCGAATCCTTCAACAAATTCTTAAGGGTTCCTCGGTTCGGGAGGGGGACCCTGCATTCCATCATTCAATGGAGCCTGGGAATTTTGTGGTGTCGTTGGATATATTCAGGGTGACTACCTGAATATCCCTCTTTTCTTAGCACACCAGTGTTTTCCTCAAGTTTGCAGTGGTCGATAAGCATTTCCAGTTTCTGGCATTGCCCCTTGGTCTGGCCTCCGCACCTCACGGTTTACCAGGGTCATGGTAGTTATGGCAGCCCACCTGCGGAGGCAGGGGGTCCGCTTGTTACCCTATCCGAGTGACCTCTTGTTGTTACACGGTCTCCAGAGATACTTCAGTGCCATATGCAATGGACAATATCTGTGTTGCTACGTTAGGGCTGACTGATAAACTGGAAATGGTCCTCTCTGATTCTTCACAGAGGATGCTCCATATCCCAACATCTGAGGATCTTTGTGATTGAGGAAAAGATCTCTGCATTACAGGCAAAGGTACGCAGTTGCCCGCAGAGTCGCCGAGTGTCTATTCACTTGGCAATGTGGTTCCTGGGTTCCAGGATGTCGCTGTTCGACATGGTGGAGAGTACCCAGCTTCACTCTAAAGAACTTGATCCTCTCCGGATGGGATGGGTTGCCCCATAGGATAAAGTCAATAGGCTTTCCCCAGAGGTTTGTCTCTCTCTGGCCTGGTGGCTGCAGAAAGCTCACCTAAACAAGGGGCACCCCCTTTGGGATTGCGGACAGGGTCCTTCTGATGACGGACGCCAGTATCCGTGGCTGGGAAGCATGACGGGTCCACACTTGTTCCAGGGCAGGTAGACACCAGTAGTTTTTGCGCTTCCCATAAACATCTGAGAACTCTGAGCAGTATTCAGGGTTCTCCAGCATGCAGGACAGGTCCTCCACGGAAATGACAACGCCATCATGATGGCTTATGTAAACCACCTAGGAGGTTCCCGAAGTCAGGCGACACTAACAGTGGTGTCCCGAATTCTGGCTTGGGTGGAAGGCTATATCCCTGCCGTCATCGGCAGTGTTCATTCAGGAATCCTCAGATGGAAAGCAGGCTTTCTCAGCCGTCAAGACGTGCATTCAGGGAAATGTCCTCTTTATCAGGAGGTGTTCAATCTTCTGGTGAACAAGTGGAGCCTTTCAGAGATGAGACTCTTCTGATAGACGTAGGCAGGTCCAGTGGACCTTCCAAGTTGTGTACCACGTCCCTCCGTTATCCCTTCTTCCTCCAGTAATAGCAAGAAGGAGGCACGCTCCTGCTGATAGCTCCAGCGTAGGCCAGATGGCACTATTACTCAGATCTTCGGAGCCTCTCAGTTAACACTCCAAAGCTGTTGCCTCTACGCCCGGACCTGTTGTCTCAGGATTCTGGCTGATTCCCTGACCTGGGTTGTCTGTGGTGGAGACTGCCCTCTTAAGGTCTAGGAGTTTTTCCAGCTCTATAGTTAACAGGGGCTCTGTCCATGCTAAGAGCTCGGAAGTTTTTATCTGCAAGAATTTACCATTAGGTATGGTATACTTTCTTTCAGGTGTCGCCCTAGAGGCTAGGCTCCTCGGGTATTCCGGATATCCAGAGGTTGGCTTTCCTACAGGTGGGCTTAGATAACGGTCTTCGCCTTGCTTACCTCAAGGTGCAGGTTTCTGCCCTGTTAGTATGGTTTCAGTGTAGGATTGCTACTCCTCCTGATGTCCGCACCTTTGTGCAGGGTGTACGTTATATTCAGCATCCCTTTGTTCCACCTGTGGCTCCTTGGGATTTGGCTGTGGTCCTTAGGGCTCTCTGAGGACCGCCATTTGATCCACTGGGCTCAGTGGATTTCAAATGGCTTACGGCAAGGACTGTGGCCCTCATTCAGAGCCGTACGCTCTGAGCAGAGCGCACGCTCTGAATGAGGGCCGGGCTCCATTTTCATGGAGCGTCCTCCTGGACGCTCGTATAGCTGTGGGTCACCACCCACAGGCTATACGAGCGTGCATTTTGATGGCCGCGATGGTCGAGACCATCGCGACCATCGAAATTGCGAGCCGGAGCCTGCGGTTGAGGTTTTCAACCGCAAGCTCCGGAGTGATTTTGGCTCTATCAGAGCCAAAATCACTCCCACTGACATCACTAGTGATGTCAGTGGGCCGGCTTCTGACGGGAGGCGTTCCCGTGGGAACGCCCCCGTCAGGGAGGCACGCCCACCAAAGGGGGCGTGCTGTCAATCAACATTGACAGCACGCCCCCTTTGATCGGACACAACGAGCGAAGGACTTTCCTTCGCTCGTCGCGTCTGGCGCATGCGCACGACGGAGCTCCCTCCGTCGTGCGCATGCTCAGTGCATAACATCGACCCACTTGCGAGCGGACAGCCGCTCGCAAGTGGGTCTGAATCAGGCCCTGTATTCCTTCTGGCTCTTAATTTGGCCAGTAGGATCTCAGAATGGGAGGCTCTGTCATGTAGACCTCCCTTTTTCTCATCTTTCCTAGGAACAGGGCAGTGCTTGCCTTTACTTCCCCAGTCCTGTCTGCTGGTGAGGCCTATTTGGCTGTGGTATGGGCGCTAAGAATTTAAGTTGACCATACCAGTCCATTTAGGAAATCAGACTCTCGGTTTTGTCCTTTCTGGTTTCCATAAAAAGGGTTGGCCTGCCACTACGCTAACTTTGGCAGGATGGATTCACAGGTCTTCCTGTTCCATCCTCTATTAAAGCTCTTCCACTAGGTCTGTGGGTCCTTCGTGGACAGCTCGACGTGGCGCTTCAGCGGTGATTGGCAGCCACGTGGTCATCTGTCCATATTTTTGGTAAGGTGTTATGCTTTTGATACCTTCGCCTCTTAGGATGCTTCCTTTCGGCGGCGGATTCTCCTTACAGCACAGGAGCGTCCCCACCCTTAAAGGATACTGCTTTGGGACATCCCCAAGGTATCCTGTGGATACCCTATGGACCCTGAAGTAGAAAATATGAGATATGGTAAGAACTTACCCTTGTTATCTCTATTTCTACGAAGTCCATAGGGTTCCACAGGACTCCCGCCCTGTCGCACCTGTACTGCAGATGGGCTTTGATCTGGTCACCGGTTTCTCCGTCTCCTTCTGGTGAGAATGTGATTCTTGTGTGTTCCAGACTGTCTTCTCTCTCTTTTTTGCTCCTGCTCCGGCCTATGGCTTGTTACGAAACTGAGTGGCCTGAGGCTCGGGGGCGGGGTATAGGAGAGGGACCCCAGTGCATCCTGGGAGGCTGAAAATTTAACTCTGTGGTGCCTGGATGTCTGCCGCCATCGCCTATACCCCAAGGTTTCCTGTGGAACTCTATGGACTTCGTAGAAATAGAGATAACAAGGGTAAGTTCTTACCATATCTCATATTATTCCCAGGCCAAACTTATCACAAACATTGTTTACTTCTGTAGAGCCATGGACATACCGTATAGTGCAATATTGTGGTTGGACTACCATAATCTCAATCATATGAAGTTTCTCCACCTATGGAATAACCTAGAAATACATATTTTACACTTTTGATATATTGGAGCTCTAATCCTGCAATGTAATTCTCTTTAGTGTTGCCTAGCGAGTGTCTTCAAAGACATGAGTCCTATGAATAGATGAAAAGTGAAAGCAAAACATAAGTTAAAGGTAGAAAAGTGGGTAAAAAATGATTTCTAAAAAATCATTTAAAATAAGAGTGGGAAGTAATCATGAGTGTTTATATGAAATACATTAAGTCGTATACATTTTTTAAATGTGTTTGAAACATCCAGGCACATGTCACTAATTATCTCCTTTATTATGTAAGTCACCAGCACTTGTTTTACCACAATATATACTTTTTTTACCCACTGAAAGGTGTGGGGTCAATTCAGGACCTCGGAGACTTGTAACTTCTTCAAGAAACCTCACTAGATAACTTTAAAGAGAATCACCAGCAGGGCCGGATTAAGAGCCACATTGGCCTGGGGTTGAAAATGTTCAAAGGCCTATATTGAGAAGGGGAGGAGCTGTAAACAGTTCTATGTGGGTGTGGCCAGAGCCATGCATGTGTGTACACCCCATATACTATCAGCCCCACTGTCTCTCTAAATACATAAAAGTGAAAAAATTTTGAAAGAAAACCAGAAATACAATTTTAACAAGTATGATTGATTAATGGCCAACTAAGAACAGTAGCTGGTCATCATCATGCTGCCATGATGATGGACCTATTTTTATTTGGGGGCCTGGAGCCAGGGCCGTAACTAGGGTAGTGCGACCAGTTACATGGCACTGTTTGGACCTGTCAATTTTCCTGTTTATTATCATTCTCACGTAGCTTCCTCTTCATTTATCCCCAGCATCTCCTGGCCTCCTCTATCTTTTCCCTGGCCCTTTCCCATGAGGCCATGGCCCTTTTTCAGGTGCTCTATCTTATGTCCCTATTTAAAAAATGGGGGGAGGGCGCAAGTGCTCTCTGGCACAGGGCACCAAAAAGTCTAGTTACGGCTCTGCCTGGAGCTGTAGCTTCATCTTCCCCATTGTTAATCTGGCCCCGATCATCAAAGGATAAGTGATCCAAGATTCTAAGCGATAAATTACCAGATTGCCACACATGGGTCTGTTCTGCCTTCTACATACAACTTTCTTCCTGATTTTGACTTATAATGACTCTAAAAGAGACATCCTATATAAAAAGGATTTGGATGTAGATAGAATAAAGCCAGATACTGTATGCACTCAGTGGCCTCTTTATTATGCTGGATACATACTTGTTGATATATACCGTTTGTTCTATCGACGAGCGATATATAACAAGTGCATCAGAGGTGTACACCCGATATGTCTGTGAATTATGTAGTTCACAGACATATCAGGTGAGCCCTGCAGCACAATATATCTGAAAGACCAACCGACCACCTGTATAACTTGCTGCAGGGACCGCCGTCACTGACATCAAGTGGGCGAACAAATTTAAATGCCTGCCCAGTTGTGATGTCAGCCCAGACCATACATGTCTACTCTCCAAGGAGTCGCGGGAGGCTCACGATTTTTCGGGTAACCCCCCGCACCCCCGAAAGAGTAGTCATATCTCCTGCATCCCGCCCACTTCCTAGTGAAGTGGACAGGATGGGGAGATATTAGGACAGATTTGTGGGTCCATATGCAGGGGGCGGAGCTAAATGACGTGAATCGTGTCATTTAGCTCCGCCTCCTCGACCCGCAAATAGCGGCCTTTCCAGTAAATTGGACGGGGCCTAATGACAGCTGTAGCCTGGCCCCACCCCATGAAGCCAAGATGACCGGGCTGCTTTCGGAAAGGTTCATTAAAAGTTAGCAAGTATGGCCCAGACATATCGAGTGGCCAATTGGTAAGTGTGTATAGCATACCAATCTGCCACTCTGACAGTGGTGCCTACTTTGAAAATATCTCAAACTAGGACGGGGAGCTAAACTTCTTTGTAACATCTTCCATTTGTGTCTTGTGACCAGTCTACACATGCATTGTAGCATTTTCAGACTATGAAAAACAAATGCTTGTTTATCACTTCACATGTTTTTGTCTGAACTGAAATCAGTTATTTTGTTAAAATTCTGATGTTGCAGGAAACATTAATATTACGTTTAGATTTCAGTTTTTGGTTTAAACATTAAATGTCTCTTTTAGGTCTTTGATATGTCTCAGCTTATGACATCATATGTTGAAGAAGCAAAACAAAATGCTATAGCAAAGGCCTGTGAAGACTCCACCCTAAAAGCTATAGAAAGTGTCAAACTAAAGATGCAGCAAGAAAAAGTGTTGAAATCACAAGGTGCGTAAAGCGAAACCGTGCATGCTCAGTGAGAAAATATGGTGATTGAAATCGCAAGATCCTTTCCGGCAGGGCTGCCCCACTGAAGCTAGCGGGCTAAAGATAGCGTTAGCCCATATATGTAAGATCCGGAAAACTATGCTTTGCAGATTTTGTTACATACAGTCCCCATAGAAAACTACGGGGCGGCTGATGCGAGGGCTGGCAACCAGAAAGCAGGAGGCATTGCCAATATTTACAATAACCTTCCAGCAACACTTAAATCTGTCCTAAAACATAAGAAAACAGCAGTTTCCATATATTTTAAGGTGAGAATTCCTTGATGAATAGGTGATCATCGATTAAAAGCATTATTGCTGTATTCATAAGGTGCCCATATATGCTGTGATCTGGCAAAAATACAAGAAGTGTAGCCAGGGCTAGTTAAAGTCATTTGGCTAATTTTAAACAAAGGTTTAAAGCAGGGGTAGGCAACATTTTACACTTTGGTGGCCAGACCTTCAACATTCCAAGTAAAAAAAAACTTCAAAGTGCAACCCTCATTGCAACTAAAACAAACATTGGAGTCACACAGTTTTACCGTCATGAGCAAACCAGTGTGAAGCAGTATGTATTACCTAACTCTCCTTGCAAAGCAGGTTAGTACAGGTTGAGTCTCCCATATCCAAATATTCCGAAATACGGAATATTCCGAAATATGGAATATTTTTAGCATGACTGAGATAGTGACATCTTTGCTTTTTGATGGTTCAATGTACACAAACTTTGTTTAAGGCACAAAAATATTACAGAT
This sequence comes from Taudactylus pleione, assembly GCA_031769625.1. Lineage (NCBI taxonomy): Eukaryota > Metazoa > Chordata > Amphibia > Anura > Myobatrachidae > Taudactylus > Taudactylus pleione. Next base: position 9,571,582 of record JAUIMM010000045.1, on the reverse strand, counting down.
ATGATATGAAATTACCTTCACGCTGTGTATAAGGTGTATATGAAACATAAATGAATTTCATGTATGTACACAAACTTTGTTTGAGCCACAAAATTATTAAAAATATTGTATAAAATTACCTGCAGGCTGTGTATACAAGATGTATATAATACATAAATGCATTCTGTGTTTAGATTTGGCCCTATTCCTAAGGCATTTCAATATGGTATGCAATTATTCCAAAATATGGAATATTCCGATATCCAAAATACCCCTGGTCCCAAGCATTTTGGATATGGGAGACTCAACCTGTAACTCAAATTCGGGACTGCTCCACCAGAGTCAAGACAGATGGCAGAATGTTCTCCTCTCTCCTACCTGTTTTTGAAGCCTTGACAACCTGCGGCTGCTCTTGTATTAAGTTCAGTTGGCAATTGTCTGGATCCTGTAATATTGGGGCCCTGTTTGAAAAAATAGGATAAATACATGAAACACGGACAACTTAACAATGAGCGGATATTTTTTCCCTCAGCCAGCCCTGAAGTTCAATTAATAGCACCCATATTTAATTAGGTCTGCAATAATCCCTAGGGTTCACTTTTATTTAATAGCCTCTCTCATAAACGCTTGCGCCGAGACTCTGGCACCGTGAAAAAATTCTGGCAAAATAATGTTGACACAATTTTCCTAATTAGTTATTTACTGCCCTGACATTTAATGCCATTTTTACTACCCAAACTCAGCTCCACATCAATTAATTGTCCACAACAAATACACCCCTCCTCATCCATTGCAATGAGATCTCAGTTTGCAGAGGCTTCTACCTACCAAGACACCGACATGACTTTACTTAACTCTATCTGGCAATGTGTCCACTTTCAAGAATATGAATGTCTCTCATCATAGACACACTCATCATCACAAACCTCCTCACAGTCCTGAGGTGGTTCTGGGCAAACATGGACTTACTTGCTCTATTCTCTGTACCTGATGACTTCCTGGGTTGCAGAGGTAGTAGTTTAGTGCACAAGTTCCACCCTGAAGTGGTGAATATACAAACTGGCATATATTAGTAGTATATCAATAACATATATGATGTGAAGATCAGAGAAAAATAAAGAAATGAGTATTCATAATCCACAAAGAGAAAGAAGTAATATGGTAACAGAATTGTGGTCTGAGAAAAAGGGACATTAGGGGCAATCTTATAGTTATTTTAAACCTTAACTTTTAATTATTAAGATCACAAAACAAACAACAAAGAACACAATTAAAATTATATACATGCATGTAGCAGAGTTCTCTTTTCTTAGACCACAAGTCTTTCTAGGTTGGCAAGACCACCTCCTATAAGGGACAGGGCTTTCAGGGACGGACAGCAGAAGAATATATTCCGCTTTTATTATAATTTTTTATTCTTTGGCAGAAGCTCAGAAAGAAGAGTCAGATGATATTTCCTCTTCTCAAGTAGATAAAGAACACCAGGGTGAACAGAATGTGAAAGGTATTTTGATTTTAGCACTAAATGAACTGCTCAGATTTTCTAGACATTAAACAGTGTGCTTGTAACATGTGATAGTAATTACTGCTATCAAACTTTGATCCTCTGAAAAAGCAATATATGCGAAACGCGCGTCGGGGAGACACGCGGCACTTGTTGTCAGCGTGTGTCATGTTTTATTAATATGTGTTGAAACCATTGTCTATGCTATATAATTGACATTATTGGAGGGTGTCTGTTACACTTAGGGACATGCCAGCAGGCGCATGTGTCCTGCCAGAATTAGGAGACTCAGGGATACATTATAATACAAGGGGCCTCATATGGTATTAAGGACTGTTCATTCAGCCAGCTCCTTACCCCGGTTATGTAAAGATTAACATCCATAAGGGGATTTAGGGATACACTATATCTCTGTTAGGACTTTTTGTACTACGGATGCCATGATATATATCATCATATATGCTCTGATAATAACTAATGGATTGATGATTAAAGGATATATTATATTTATATGAAATAGCTAGTGGCATTACCAATTGTACGCTCTAAACAGCTCCCTACCCTGAAGATAACAGGGGTTAATATATTGGAGGAGATCTGGAGACATTTTGTAACAATATTGATTTGATACATATGAATGGACAGCCGATTAAGGCTAATTCCTAATATTTTGGATTTAAAAAGAACTGATATATTTACTATATTATATTACAAGCACTCTACCAAGTAGATACGGGCAAATTTACTACTGTTTAAAACTATATTTTGTCCGTATCCGTATACATAGTAATTTCTCCTTTTCTGGACAGTGACACTTTAAACACCTTTTGACTATTTCTTTGTCACAGCTTATGACAATCTCTGATGTTCTCCTTAATTTTAATTTCACAATATTGTAGTGACCTTGAGATGGAGTATTAAGGAGATAATGTACATTCTATCAGGGACATAATTATATATGTGACATTCATTTTTTGTATTAATAGACCTCATAGGATATACTTACCCTCTTTTGTCAATCATAGGTACCACACTGGCAGGGATTGACTATTTGTCTTTGAATTTAATATCCTTGTGAGATATATTATTTTTAGACAACTTAAAATAGTTGGTGTTTGTCCCTCAATATACAGACACCCTAATATAATAACCTCATTTCAGCTATTATGCTATATAAGGAGGAATATACATTAAAGGATATTAGTGTATAATTAACAGTGGTCACACTACTTTAATTTTTCATTATTATTTCCTTATATTTTCGCGATATTTTATAATAACACAATAAAAGTTAAATTTTATATTTTTCATTTTGTGCATTCTATGGTTTCCCTTGTCAGTCATATATTTTCTTTATGCAGATGCAATAAATTCTGATCCGTGAGTGCCCCACTTAAGGAATTTCTTTTCTCTTGTGATTTGTAACCTGAGGGTTACACAGTTGTTCTGATGCTGCCTACTTGAATGCAGCAGCAGATCAGAGAAGCCTCCAGTGGGTGTCTCTTTAAGATGCCTCCTGCGGCTTTAGCATAATTTCACAAAGACACAGTGGCTGTGCTATAGTGACTATCTCAGAATCAGTCCCTTAATACAGAGAGAAATCCATCCCATGCCAGAATGATAAATCAGACCCAACAGATAGTGGGTAAGCATGAAAGCCTGGAACACTCCACTCCGAGCAGAGCTATACACTCAGACACAGCAGTCCTTGCCCCAGTGTAGCTTACCTTTTCATTTTTACAAACGCACATATCAGAGTCAATGCAGGATCATCCATATTGTACCTTAAGCACATGCCTAGGGCACAGAAGCCATTGAGGGCCCCTTAATGCTCTAACCTATTTTTGCATTTTCTTTTTTTTTACAAAAAGGAGTGGGAAAGTGGCCCAAATTAGTATTCTGCTCATGTGGTCTTAATCTACTATGGTCAGGAACCAATTAGCCTACAAGCAGGGGCGGATTGGGATGGTAAACCAGCCCGGGAACTTTTTGAAAGCAGCCCTAATGGGGGCGGGTTCTGTAGAAAGGCGGGGTCTGTTGATGGAATGTGATACTCACTCCTTATAAGGCCTGATTCTAAATTGGATGCAGTCGCGGCTACTTCTAACTCCTTGCATGGTGCACAGCTGTGTCAGAATGTGCAAGGACTGAGACGCCTACGTTTAGCGTCTATAGATGCCGCAATACCGCTTGGTACGCTTTTAGATGCCACCATCGGTTGCACCAGCAATATACAAGTTCCATTTCATCCATCCGTATGGCTTGAATGTGTATGCAACTACTTAAGCAAACACTCGCAACCTTCCAATAACACGCCCATACTATGCTACATATACAGCTGATTAGCAACCACCTGTAACCTCCCAGGATTGCCCAACACATATAAAATATTGATATTGCTTCGCAGAAATAAAGAGTTAAACAGCACTTTATTTTATCAAAGGGCCTGATTCTGAGTGGGATACTGCAGAGCCCATCTGTGCGTCCTTTGTTGCAGTCGCATCTGCAACCTTATACTAATGTCGCTGCAAACTCCTTGCATGGTGCACAGCCTTGCATCTAAATGTGAAAGAACTGAGACATGAGCCATAACTAGATATTTTGGTGCCCAGTGCCAGAAACAGCATTGGTGCAAATTCCCCCCCCTCCCCCAAATAGTAGATGTGCTGGGGTTTTGGAATTGTAGAGAGAGCAGAGCAATGAGCTGCAATACAAAAGATATCATCTGTGGAATTGATTTTCCACATCTTTGTTTTGCAGCTCATTGTACTCTCTTTCTGCAATGCAATTCCAAAACCCCAGCACATGTACTATATAGTACACATATACTATGTAACCCCAGCACATGTACTATATATTACACATATACTATGTAACCCCAGCACATGTACTATATATTACACTTATACTATGTAACCCCAGCACATGTACTATATATTACACATATACTGTACTATGTACCCCAGCACATGTACTATATATTACACTTATACTATGTAACCCCAGCACGTGTACTATATATTACACATATACTATGTATTTGGCACAGACACAGTGTGTATGTGTGTACTGAATAAAAATACACCTTACCTATATGGTGGCTTCTCTGCAATGGGGAACCTTTGAAGAAATTGATCCTCCTTGGGCAAACAGTCGGTATTCACTTCCTGCCTTCATGTAGGAAATCCCATGTACCGGAAGATGCCTCTTTGTGCAGGAATATAACCAATGTCATTATCATACAACAGAGGTTCAACCAAACTCGTGCCTCATGTCCCCTTCAGCCTCCTACCTGTGTCACTCTAGCCTCCTGCTCCGTGTCCAATTCATAAATGTGTCTTTCAAGCTATATGCCCCATGTCTCTCAAGTCTTGTGCCCCGTGTCGCCTCCTGCTCCCTGTGTTACCTCCTGCTCCAGGTCCCCACCAACCTTCTGTCCAATGTTGCCTCCAGGTCCCGGTGTCATCTCCAACCTCCTGTCCAATGTCGCCTCCAGCCTCCTGCTCTCTGTATCATGCTGTGTCATGTTCTGCCACATGACCCCCCCCCCCAGCCTCCTACTCCATTTTGTCTCCAGCTCACTGTGACATTCCAGCCTCCTACTCCATATAATTCCAGCCTCCTGCTCCCTGTGTCACCTTCTGCCGATGTCACATGAGCTTCCTGTCCCACTGTGTTTCCTTCCTCTGCTACCTGTCTTTCAAGCCTCCTGCTCCCCTCTGTAATTTCAAGACCAGCCCCCACTGTCTTTCCTGCCCCTGCCACCTGTCTTGCAAGCCTCTGCCCCGTTTTTCAAGCCTCCTGCCTCCCCTCTGTATTTCCAGCATCCTGCCTCCCCCTGTATTTCCAGCCTCTTGCTCCCCTCTTTATTTCCAGCCTCCTGCCTCCTCTGTATTTCCAGCCTCCTGCCTCCTCTGTATTTCCAGCCTCCTGCCTCCTCTGTATTTCCAGCCTCCTGCCTCCTCTGTATTTCCAGCCTCTTGCCTCCTCTGTATTTCCAGCCTCCTGCCTCCTCTGTATTTCCAGCCTCTTGCTCCCTCTGTATTTCCAGCCTCCTGCCTCCTCTGTATTTCCAGCCTCCTGCCTCCTCTGTATTTCCAGCCTCCTGCCTCCTCTGTATTTCCAGCCTCCTGCCTCCTCTGTATTTCCAGCCTCCTGCCTCCTCTGTATTTCCAGCCTCCTGCCTCCTCTGTATTTCCAGCCTCTTGCCCCCCTCTGTATTTCCAGCCTCTTGCCTCCTCTGTATTTCCAGCCTGACTCCTCAGTATTTCCAGCCTCCTGCCTCCTCTGTATTTCCAGCCTCCTGCCTCCTCTGTATTTCCAGCCTCTTGCCTCCTCTGTATTTCCAGCCTCCTGCCTCCTCTGTATTTCCAGCCTCCTGCCTCCTCTGTATTTCCAGCCTCCTGCCTCCTCTGTATTTCCAGCCTCTTGCTCCCCTCTTTATTTCCTGCCTCCTCTGTATTTCCAGCCTCCTGCCTCCTCTGTATTTCCAGCCTCTTGCCCCCTCTGTATTTCCAGCCTCTTGCCCCCTCTGTATTTCCAGCCTCTTGCCCCCTCTGTATTTCCAGCCTCTTGCCCCCTCTGTATTTCCAGCCTCCTGCCTCCTCTGTATTTCCAGCCTCTTGCTCCCTCTGTATTTCCAGCCTCATCTGTATTTCCAGCCTCCTGCCTCCTCTGTATTTCCAGCCTACCTCCTCTGTATTTCCAGCCTCCTGCCTCCTGTGTATTTCCAGCCTACCTGCTCTGTATTCCCGGCCTCCTGCCTCACCTGTATTTCCAGCCTCCTGCCCCTCTGTCAATCCTGCCTCCACCGCCAGTTTTTCAAGTCTCCTGCTCCCCTATGTAATTTCAAGACCCCCCACACACACACTGTCTTTCCTGCCCCCTGTCTTTCCTGCCCCTGCCCCGTTTTCCAAGCCTCCTGTCTCCCCTCCCCTCCCCCCGCTATCTTACTGGATTGCTCTTTCTGTCTGCAGCCTGCATGGTCCTCCTCTCTGTGTGGGGCAGACGGCTTTTCTTCCAGGCAGAGAGTGATGTCACACCCGGGTCCTGGCAGTCCTGGACTGGAGATAGGAGGAGCTGTCATGCCGCTGAGCACCATGGTCTTGCTCGGTGGCGCAGGGCACTGTGGGCCAGGATGGGAGAGACTTCCATCATGACGTCTCTCCCAGTCCCCGAAGAGTGACGGGCCAGGGAGAGGGCGGAGCACATGGGACAGACAGCTGCCCAGTGCAGGCTATTTTCGTAGGGTAAGCTACTGCGCATGCGCAGAAGTTGTAACTGCCTGATCGGAGCTGAACAGCTCCGATCGCGGCAGCTGGGGCCGGACTGGCATATCATAGAGGTGGTGGGTGGTGGAAGCACGCCAGGCGGCCGCCAGCCCCTGAAGACATATAAAGGGACCGGTCCAGCAGGAAATGGCCCGGCGGCCCAATCCGCCCCTGCCTACAAGTACGTATTTGGAGTATGGGAAGAAACTAAAGCAAATGAAAACCAATGTAAAACATGAAAACTCCATGTATAGAACATTTCCGGAATTGAAGCTAAGGTCCTGTTTGATGAAAGACAGCAGTGCTAATTATGATGCTTTCATGTAGCCCCACTATCTCACACCAATGTAGTTACACATACTTTACATTCCAAGTAACCAAATAACTGCTACTGCACCAGATGCATCATTGCATAGGATACTGTAAACTATCCTCGGTAAGTAAAATTTTGTATAACCAACTGTGCAAAATTGAATGTACCTGTGTACTTTAGGGATACAGTTGAGATCCCGGCGGTCTGAATGCCGGTGCCAGAATACCGACACTAGTCAGAATCCCGGCGCCAGTATTCCGACGATAACTATTAGGGTTAGAGGGAGGGTTAGGCTGTTAGGAGGGAAAGTTAAGATACTTACCGACAGGTGTCGGTTTCCTAACCATGTTGGGATGCTGGCATCGAGATTCTGACCACCGGGATCCTGAGCGCTGGCATCCCATACCCAACCCATTCTTCAACGGGAATAGGAAGAGGACAGCAAACAGCCTCATGTTTCCTCCAATATTGAGACTTTTAGAAATGGATATAAACTTAACTCTCTCACTAAGTCACACCCCCTTAAACAATATTAAATAATGATCATGACTGAGTCTGCAGCCACTGTCAATTCTTATTATAACTCACCATCCAGATGCTGATGACCTCTCTGCCTGCCACTGCGGATCTGCCTCAGTCATAGGCAAAAGTAGACACTTAGTAAAGGGTGGTCCCAGTTTCAACTCTCAAGAGATTTTTTAAGTCTCATTGCTATAGAATCGACGTGCAAAGCACATTAGTTAGTATGCTACTGAGATTTTGTTCGTGCCTGCATAGCTGCCTTTATGGTTGATACAGGGCCCCCCAAAGAGTAGTCCTCACAATTCACATTATGCCAAATAGTAAAGCCCACAGTTCATATTATGCCAAACCATAGTCCCCACAATTCACAGACATTTGGGGGAGGGAGAGACATTTGGGGGAGAAAACAATAGACGGGGGTGGGAGACAGCAAGAAACGGGCGTGTGGGGGAGAAAAATCACAGTTACTGTACATAAAATAAAATATATTTACTTGTACCTACTAGACAAAAGATGAGTTACAAGATAAAACTTGAACCAGATTGTAATAATATGGTCCCGGGATCATGATCATGGTCCACATCTAAGGGATACAGGTTCTTCAGATTTTTTTTTATTTATTGCAACAAACACACACACACATATTTTATATATATATATATATATATATATTATACATATATACATTATCATCAAATTATATAATAATAATGTATAATATACATTATTATAAAATTTGACCCTGATCTAAATTAGGTTGCAGCTCTGGCATGTCAAACCTAATGTGCACAGCGTCCACCCCAGTGTCCATAGCACGCGCACACCGCAGTAATGGGTGAGATATGCACTGGGATCAGGAGGCCTGGGTTAAGTATAACAGGACAGGAGGTTGGGGCAGAGAGGGCATGGGGACAGGAGGAGCTGCAAAGGCGGCAACTGTGGTGACCCAGCGTGTCTATTTATTTACACACACACACACACACACACACATATATATATATATATATATATATATATATACAGTCAGGTCCATAAATATTGGGACATTGACAGAATTTTCAGATTTTGGCCTCTATTCACCACCACAATGGTTTTGAAATGAAACAAACAAGATGTGCTTTAACTGCAGACTTTCAGATTTAATTTGAGGGTAATTACATCCAAATCGGGTGAACGGTGTAGGAATTACAACAGTTTCAATATGTGCCTCCCACTTTTCAAGGGGCCAAAAGTAATGGGACTATCAACTCAAAAGCTATTTCCTGGACAGGTGGGGGCTATTCCCTCGTTATTTCATTATCAATTAAGCAGGTAAAAGGTCTGGAGTTGATTCTAGGTGTGAAATTTGCATTTGGAATCAGTTGCTGTCGACTCTCAATATGAGATCCAAAGAGCTGTCACTATCAGTGAAGCAAGCCATCATTAGGCTGAAAAATCAAAACAAACCCATCAGAGAGATAGCAAATACATTAGGTGTGGCCAAATCAACTGTTTGGAATATTCTTAAAAAGAAAGAACGCACCGGAGAGCTCAGCAACACCAAAAGACCCAGAAGACCATGGAAAACAACTGTGGTGGATGACAAAAGAGTTATTTCTCTGGTGAAGAAAACCCCTTCACGACAGTTGGCCAAATCAAGAACACTCTCCAGGAGGTAGATGTATATGTGTCAAAGTCAACAATGAAGAGAAGTGTTCACAAGAGTGAATATAGAGGGTTCACCACAAGATGCAAACCATTGGTGAGCCACAAAACAGGAAGACCAGTGTTTGCCAAAAAAACATCTAAAAAAGCCATTAAAGTTCTGGAACAACATCCTATGGACAGATGAGACAAAGATCAACTTGTACCAGAGTGATGGGAAGAGAAGAGAAGGAAAGGATCTGCTCATGATCCAAAACATACCACCTCATCAGTGAAGCATGGTGGTGGTAGTGTCATGGCGTGGGCATGTGTGGCTGCCAATGGAACTGGTTCCCTTGTATTTATTGATGATGTGACTGCAGCAGAATGAATTCTGAAGTGTTTCGGGCAATATTATATGCTCATATTCAGTCAAATGCTTCAGAACTCATTGGACGGCGCTTCACAGTGCAGATGGACAATGACCCGAAGCATACTGCAAAAGCAACCAAAGAGTTTTTTAAGGCTAAAAAGTGGAATGTTATGCAATGGCCAAGTCAATCCCCTGACCTGAATCCGATTGAGCATGCATTTCACTTGATGAAGACAAAACTGAAGGGAAAATGCCCCAAGAACAAGCAGGAACTGAAGACATTTGCAGTAGAGGCCTGGCAGAGCATCACCAGGGATGAAACCCAGCGTCTGGTGATGTCTATGCGTTCCAGACTTCAGGCTGTAATTGCCTGCAAAGGATTTGCAACAAAGTATTAAAAAGTGAAAGTTAGATTTAGGATTGTTTAGTTTGTCCCATTACTTTTGGCCCCTTAAAAAGTGGGAGGCACATATAGAAACCGTTGTAATTCCTACACCGTTCACCTGATTTGGATGTAATTACCCTCAAATTAAATCTGAAAGTCTGCAGTTAAATCACATCTTGTTTGTTTCATTTCAAAGCCATTGTGGTGGTGAATAGAGGACAAAATCTGAAAATTCTGTCAATGTCCCAATATTTATGGACCTGACTCTATATACACCTATTAATCAAAATGTCATTCTACACATTCCCCTGTTTAGTATGAGACCAAGGAAATATTTTTCAAAGCAAAAGAATGCTTTAAATTTGGGATTTCACCAATTATTCTTCATTTGTGACTACAGCAAAGAAGAGAGCCACTCACACTTTATGCAGCAGTTTACCTCTCGTCTCTGTCAGCGATAGACAGCTGTCACTGAGCCAAATCGGTATCCACCAAGTTCTGCTATTATGCAGCTCAGCGTTCTCCTCCTCGGCTCTTCTTCACCCAGGGATGCCATGGCCATGCGCACATAACGCACAGCATGACGTCATCGGTCACGTCGCGTGAATTACCAGCTTTATTCCTATTGGTTAGGGAAGCAGGAGATGCGGAGCTCCTAAGCTACAAGTGGGTTAGCCCTCGTATGGCCCTTCCCTCAGTCTCTCCATGGATGCATGCGCTACAGGGGGCGGGGTTACTGACAGGCTCCGGCAGACTGTCAATCATCCAGAAGGCACAAGATGAGTGACATACTACTCGGGTGGGCTGCCTGTGAACCATGCAGGAAGGACCAGCGCGAGAGACGCGCAACAGGGGACGGGGCCACTAACAAGCCATGGCTATCTATCATACAAGGACTAGAGTGTGTGACGTGCTACTGGGGGAGGGGCAACAGGCAGCCCCACGGTCCCTTCGGCCCCACAGTCCCGTCGGCCAACCGGGAAACATTCCAGTGACTTTTAACGGCCAATCTGCCCCTGCTAACCATACAAAAAATATTTTTTATTTTTTAGAATACTTCAGCTTACATATACTGTAGCATTGAATGAAAATAAACAATGTACTTTAATTGCCTGCTGGCTAATTTCCTAGTCCAAACATATATGATGTCCATTGGATTGTCAGGATTTGAGTGTTTTTATTAGAGATGAGCGATTCGGTTCTACTCAGTTCTTTTCACCAAATTAGCGCAAGTATGGATTTATTTTATTGACTATCCAAAACACGAGAGCCGATTAGCCAATAAGATGCAGTTTTTCGGATCCGAACGTAACCAAGTAGAACCGAACTGCTCATCTCTAGATTTTATTTTAGAAATAATAGTAGTACAAATAATAGTAAGTGTCAGACATACAGTATAATACATATTGTGGTCTATAAACAGAAAATGTAGAGAATGTAGATACAACTGAAGAGCGCACAGCCCAAAAGGAAAAAATAACAGAGAAGATAAAGATGAAAAATGTCCTTCAAACAGAAGGTAAAAACATCAATTTTAAATTTCAGTAAATTCCACCTCTTTTCTACACACATCAGAGGGAACAATGTTGTGGGATATACAGATACTGTATTCATGAGAATTCGCTAGGAGGAGATATGCTGGATATAAAGCATTTTCATTTGACCTGAAAACAAAGTACAATAACTGATACACATGTAATTGGTTCCATGTTTTAGCAGTAATAAAAGATACGTTACACTGAAATTATTATTTTTTTAAACATTCTTGCAGACTATGGGCCATATTCAATATGGGGTGAAAAGTCCAAGGTCGGACTTTTCGCCCTCATCGCTGTTTTTGCAGGGATAAAGTATCGGGCGCGTGCCTGCTTATCCCCGCCAATTAGGATCCGGCGAAAACGTGACCCGGAGGAAAGGTAAGTATGGAAAAGTCCTGTCAATTTTTGGGAAATCATCCTGGCACCCCCCTAAAGATGGTCTGACATGGGGGATCACTTTGGGTACCCCCGATTTGGCCTGCTGAAGGTAAGTCGGGTTTTTAAATAGCCGCACTAGGTGCATAAATGCGCCTGTGAAGAAGTAGTGAAGAATAGCATTTATCTTTTTTTGGGGGTGGGGAAGTAACTATGCCCATCAAATTTGGGGCACACGAAAATGGGTGCAAGCATATTTTTAAGTCCCTAAAGTCATTTTTTTTAAATTCTTCAAAATCCACCTGCAGCTACCACCCGCATTATAGAAAACACCTGCCGCATACTTGGGAACCCCCCCTGAATCAATTTTGCTAGTTTAAAACTTTGTTCCCCAATATTTTTTTTTTCACCCCCAAAATGAAAGTAAATTTTTTTGGGGTGTCCTGAGGATTTTTTTTTACCTTTTTTGACACAGATTACTTTTTAGAGGACACTCTCAGGGCTGCAGTCTATTTTTTTTAAGCCTGCACCCCTAAACCCCAATTCTGCACTTTTTTTCGCCATGATTTACATGGTGAAAACTTATGCCCACTTTTCGCACCTGCGAAAAGTCTTTGAAATTTAATATGGGGATAAGTGAAACAGGCGAAAAGGACTTTTTGCCTCAAATTGAATATGGCCCTATAAATTTAGATTTATCAATTGAGAATAAACATTTGATTGTACCTTGTCTACTGGCTATTATTATATTTTTATTTCTAAGGCACACAAGAGTTCTGTAGAGTCTTATATTGAATAATATATTATTACATAGGTATTACAGTGAACAACATGGACAGATACAGATAAATAAACAAGTTGACATATATACATAGTTACAACCTGCAAAATGCATTACTAAGAAACAAAACATGAGAGGATGCCCTGCTTGCAAGAGATCACATTATAAAATCACAATGAGGCGACACAGAGGGGGCATGGGTGCAGAGTAATGGGGTGCAACATTTTTGGAGTTAGAAGGAGATGTGGTTAGCTTCAGTGAAAAGGTGCATTATAATTGACAAGTTAAATCCCTGTATGGTGCTGTGGACAACTTGTAAATAAAAGATAATAATAATTATAATCGGAGGGATAGTCCAAACATATAAAATTATTGTTTGGTAGGAATTGCAAGCCTTTATGGTAAAAACAAGGACTGTAGCTTCACTTGTGAATGGTGTGATGAGTAATATAGATCACAAGTGGGCTATGTTAATCACTGAAGAAAAATGTATGTGTAATGCCCTGAAAAAGGTTCAGATTAACATAGTGGCATCACTATGTCCTATGCTTTATGTTGGAGTTATGCATCAGGACAATAGCTGTCTATTTCTTGTCCCAGGCTACTCTTAATGTGCCTAACAATTCCTAAAAGTGTCATATATATGCAGACTAAGTCATATTGTGTTCTATAAACAGAAAATGTAGAGGAATCAAATACAACTGAAAAGCAGACAGCCCAAAAAGACGAAATAACAGAGAATATAGAACCGAAAAGTACCCTTCAGGCAGAAGGTAAAAACATCAATTCACTAAACACTACTTCAGATGTACATCTCATGATCATTAAATGTAACCCCTGGTCTACACACAGCAGAGGGGGAAGCATTGGGATGAAGAACATTTCATGACAACTGACGAGGCATTGATATGCTGCATTTTAAAGTGATACTGATACCTATTGATTTGACAGATGAATATGTAATAGTTTACATGACGTAGCAGAACTAAGAGACGTATTCTTACTGGCTAAAGTAAGCATATACCAACACCTATATGTAGTTTGTACAGAACAACAAATAAGTGTGTACCCAATCCCATATCGTGTATCAAACAAAACCAACACCATTGGGACTAACCACACACTGTGACTCTATCATAATGGTAACAACTGCAACAACAAATTCAAATCAATAATCTGCTATAAAAAAAGAAATGTTAACACAGTTTATTTGGTACACATACAGTATGAATAATTAATATAATAATTAGCAAACATATTTTGAAATCCTGATAATGTCCCCGCATTCTACATATTAATTATAACTATGAATATACCCATAAAATATAAAATTTTATCATCTTATCAGTTGATATAATCAATCCCTCTGACTTCAAATAGAATTGGGTTATTCTTGTAATGTACTGTACTTATGAGAGTGATTAGTTCTGTTTAACATATTGTGGGTCCATTTAAAGTTATTTGAATGGTAATATCTCATAATTAACTGCACTGTTATATTTAATATAACAGGGACTTTTATATTTCTTCAATTACATTGTAGACCAAACTGAAGAAGTAACTGCTGATCATCCTGAAGTCCGGCAAATGGTGGATGAAGCTATGAAAATAGCAAGCGAGAGTCCAATAACACTAACTCCTGATGATTATATCAGTGCATTGGAGAAAGCCATCAAAGAGGTATGAGGGATCTATCTCACCCTGACACAGGCACTCTCAGTACCACACACTGATTCAGTGGGGCAAAGTGAATTACCTACCACATGCCTTTGGAGTTAAATTAACTCTTACTACTGCTAGCAGGCTAATCTGTGGATCTGCAGTCAGACTAGCCAAACAGAGCACATGGGCTAATGAGCTTTATATAGGGAAGCAGGGAACTGCCTCTAGGAAAGGAAAATTTGGGTTAATTCCAGTAAGCATTGAGTTGGGTTGGAGCTTAGCCATTAAAAAGATGCTGATTCCTGTGGACGGGGAAATTGACACCAGAATTTTGCCCTTTAGAGTGAAACTAACTCTAACTAATGCTAGCCGGCTGCTGGGTGGCGCTGCAGACAAGCCAAACAGAGTACCTGGGCTAATGAGTTGTATATAGAGAAGTGGGGACCTGCCTCAGGAAATCCAGTAAGGATAGAGTTGGGATGAAGCTATCTTTCAAAGAATGCTGTGGATGGGGCAATAGACACAAGAGAAGCTGGCCAATCTGACAGTTGGTTGGACTGTGTTAGCTTTTTGCTAGGCATCACCAGAAGGATGCTGTTTGCATCAGTTGTCTGCCATCTTGACAAATAAAGCAGGCTATACACAAAAGTTACATTGTGAGTGTCATTTTGGAGATACTAGTATCACAATAGAAAGTGCTTTACCACACCAAGGGGGAAATTCAATTAGCCGTGGTAATTTACTGTGGGCTAATTGATCCCCCGGGGCTACGCTGGCAGCACTTATTGGGGTTATTTTTCACCACTTCACAGGCAGTGAAAAAATAACCCAGATAACTAAATGGTTAACCAGTGTCGCGAACCTGTTAACGCAAGAATCCGTGAACTTTTCATGGATTCTTTGTGTTAACACCCGTTAACCCATGTTAACACCCGTTAACACGCCAATTTAATGGGTGGTAACAAAGGTATCTTGTGAAAAAGGGAGCCTAATTGAATAGCCTTGGGCGATGAAGCCCAAGGCTACCTTCCTTTTTCTCCCAATGTAAAGTTATCGTGGCTAAATTAATTCCCCCCAAGTATAAGTTTAAAAATGCATTTTATAGTCCTGACAGTTTAATTATCAAACAGATTAATTATAGATAAAGTACGTAGATAGTAAAGTTGATTTTAAGAGTTAGGTCCATCAAATTCAACCTTTTATAAATTCTAATAGTGTTCATCCAGAGGAAACCGAACAAATACCTAATATGTGACAATTGACTATTTAGCCTCACAGTGGGGAAAAATTCCGTACTGACCCCAAAAGCTGCAAACAGAAAACTCTCCTGGATAGATCAGACTCTAAATATTTTCTAGTAATTAAAGCTACAAAATAAAAAAAGTTATCCAATCAATTTTTAAATTCTGCATAAAAAGTCTGTTAGACATATCTTTGTTTTTACCTCAAACATATTTGTATAAATGAAATCACATCTCAACAGTCATCTTTATCAGTTAGAAAAGTCCTTTCTTCCAGTGTGTGACAAGTCCTGGCAACATGATATGATTGGCCAAACTATTATCTCCAAAGAGTTATATTTGTAAACTTTTACAGGATCATCCATGACTTGCTCAAGTACTTGGTAACCTTGCAATTGTTTATGGTGTCTAGCTCTGTCGATTGTTCTTCAACATGCAATTTGTTCTTCATATTTAACTATCATAACTGCCCAGGTATCTCCAATTCTTTCACAAACAACTGTTGCAACATGTTTCCTTACTGAATCTTTTTACAAAATATACATGCAAATGATCATGTAGCTTTCCACATACTGCTGACCTAGTCAAAAGTAGAATTAGTTTTAGAAATGAAATATTCTGAAACAAAATGGTAAAAACAATAATGTCTGAATATCCTGGAGAATTCAGCAATGTTTGTTATAAAATATTTCTACTTATTTTAAGATTATATTTTAAACCAACAGTATTGACTCCACACAATTATATAGCAATCATAGTGCTTAATTATTATTATAATTTATTTATATGGCGCCACAAGTGTTCCGCAGCGCCTTACAAAGTACAAAAACAAGTAACCAGCGACTAACAATACAATACAAAGCAGGACATGGACATGGATAATATACATTGCTACATTAGCGACCTTTACACCCACATAAGCAGCTAAGTGTTAGTGGGGAGTAAGAGATAAATGAAAATACAGTAGGGAGAAGCTCAAGAGGGTAGAGGGCCCTGCTTGAAAGAGCTTATATTCTAAACATTGGTTATATTAACTCAACACTAACAAAACATACTAGAGCTTATGATGCTAAAAAGAACAGTAAGCTATATATTTATTTGGAAGCTTAAAACTATTCTTAAAAGTCAAGTTCTTTGGTAGCAAATGCTAGAAACATACATTTCACACAGGACTTGAATATTCTATTCATGACTGACGATTGCAGAAATTTATTGTAAATTTATTTATCCTATCCCTCCATAAAATTGTTGCAACGCTCTGAAGCCCAGCTACCTCTTACTGGGTCTGGCGGCGCTGGCTAACTGGAGTCAGCAACTGGATCCTTTACTGCAGGAAATCGTCTCTCATCAGCTGCTACGCGCAGCTCCGTTACAGACGACCATGGCTCCAGTAGGGACATGCGCACCACTCTGTTTATAATTTAAACACACCAGCACTCCAAAAAACATGAATCCATCCTTATATAAGATATTCACTGGACACTATTCAGAGCCAGGGTATTAGTCTCACTACCTGATCTCCAGTGTCTGTTCTTCTTGATATCCCTGCATACTTACCTGTGTTCTGATCTGGGCCATGTCACGATTCTCCTCGCCTGTTCCTTTGGTACTGCTTCTAGTGACTTCCTGGTCCCAACTTTGGCTTCCTTCTGACCTGAGGCTATCTGTCCTCCTGGTACCGCATTGCCTGCAAGGTTCTGACTTGTTTCTGACAACCACTGTGTGGCCAAGGTTGCACCCTAGTCCGTACAATAGTAATCCAGCCAAAGGGCCACGACCTACGTATCAGGCGTAGTGCAGCCCAACAAAAAGGGGTTGGAGTGTTGAGGCATAGTGCAGCCCAAACCCCCTTACAGGGGTCCCTTTTGAAAACCACCGATACATTAGACTCCTCGCCTCTGCTCTGGGTATTCGCAAATACTACAAGTCCGGCCAACATCCATATTATCCCAGCGAGAGTTGTGACAAAAATAATACATAGTAATAAATGGTGTACACAGCAGGGCACTAGAACATAACCATTATTCAAATGATCTATAGGGGGTTGCTATGAGGAATAGTTATACAGGTTTCTTTGGCATGAATGTCTATAGCCTGTATCCACCAGTAACACATCCATTTCTCGGCCTGCTTGACAGAAGTCAAGGTAATTAGCACTGCTGTAGAGGACAATTCATCTATTTTATCTTTGCAGGTTTGAAAAAGTTCACATGTTTGAGACTGATGTGCAACTATAGTTTAGAAGACGAAAGCAGAAGTCTGATTAGTTACTTTGAGCAACAACATGCTCTCTACACAGTTACCTGTAGAACAGTTTTCATAATGTACCTCATTATGTATATATGCACATCATTAACCTCTTTGCTGCAGATGACGAGTCCCACTCGTCATCTACTTGTATACTAAAACGGCACATGACAAAAAAAATATATGTAAAACTTACCTACCCCACTGGTCGGGATGACTGGTGCGGACACTCCAGCAATTGCCAGGAAGTCATGGAAGTGCTGTTGGCACGTGTATGCGCGCTGACTGCATTCATCTTTAATCATTAATCTTGCATATGCAAGTCGCGGGGGACATGTAAAGAAGCCCATAGGCTTCTATAGGCAATGCCATCTATAGATGGCATTGCCTATTGGGTACAAGCTCTGGAAAATTTAGCTGTCCGGAGCTTGATACATATGGGTATTGCGGCAAACCTCCTAAAACGTTAGATTTCTGAGGTTTTGCCGCATTTTAGTGTTAGTACATCCTGCCCAGACAATATTACCCTGCCCTGGGAAAAACAGGATTTTCCGTATATGGGTCTAATCTACTAAAATTAATCAATATAATAAAACATATTTTAGTTCTGTCCAAAGTTAAGCCACTCAAGAGATTAGTAGAAGAAGAATATAGTGTAACAATGTTTATTAACTTAATATTACAATAAAATAATTTAGGAAAATGAAAGCATAATAGTGCATTTAAGTGTGACTTTTGGTGTCAGTAAGTAGCGGCTCTCCATTTTACCTTCAGTCACCTTACCTACCGTGGAGGTGTTATACATAGAGTGATCTTATTTATGTTGTAATGAAATGTATTATTTTTTTTCTTTCATTAGTGGCCACACTGCATTTTGCTACACAATTTTTATTATTGGAGTGCCATACAGTGTTTTATGTATTTAATATAAGTAATATGTAGTGATAATTATATTATGCTGATTGAAAGGCATATAATATGTGACCATATAAGAATGAAATGATTCTGTGTGAAGCTGTGATCCTCTTACATATGTTCATTTACTGTGCTATATCATTACATAGTTCCATGAAGAAAATAAACAGCGCTTTCCTGGATCCCAACCTGTTGGAGTATGGGTGATAGATAATTTCCCTAATTCACCAAATTATTGGATTCCATTGATGGAAAAGGGACTTCCTCCAGACACGGTCATTTGTCTAAGAAATTCAATAAGTAATGGTGAGTATAACTGTGATGCGATTGAGAACAGCTAGCAGAAAATATCACATTACTCATTTTACCAACCATGCTCCATGAATTGAAATGTACATGAAAATCAAATGTTATAGACAGTACAGTTGATGATGATGACAGGTGTCTCCACATTTACAGGTTTATATTGAATTGCAGTGTGCTTTTTTTGTATAAAAATGGCCAAGTATAAATTAACTCAACATTGTCTAAACACGGCAATGCAATACGTGGATCAGCCCAATAAAAGTATTTTACAGAGTTTCCAATAGAAAATTCATGTTGGAAGTTTTTTCAATATGTAGTTAACATTAGTATTTACTTTCCCAACCAGGATGTAGTTATCTTGCCGACGAACGGAATGTGGGCTGTTGAAATTCCGGCGTCGGAATACCAATCCACTAAACATAAACGCCTAAATCCTGATGCCAGTTTAGATACCGACGCCGGAATCCCGACAGCCGTCAGCCTGAACTTAAGTATAGCAGGGCCGGGTTAGGTGTTAGCCACGGGTACTTGAGGGATAGGTTTAGGCACCACGGGGGGTTTAGGGTTAGGCTTTGGTGGGGGAAGTTAGGATTAGGCTACGAACAGGGTGAGTTAGGGTTTGGCACCACTGGAGGGGGTTTAGGGTTAGGCACTAAGGGGAGAGGGTTAGGTTCAGGTAGCAAGGGGGGAGGGTTAGGTTTAGGAATTAATGGGGAGGGTTCGGGGTGGGGAGGGTTAGGGTGCAAGAAAGGAGGGTTAGAGGGGGGAGGGTTAACATACTTACGTACCCCTGTCGGGATACTGAGCATCAGGATGCCACGGGTGGTATATTGACAACTGGCGTCCCGACTGCCGGTATTTCATACCCAACCCTTCACAACCTACACATACACAGGGTGATTCAGGGTTGAACATGCTAGGATCATTTAGTTGCCAATCTTAGGAAATTCTGCCTCAGTTGTTCCTTGGGGCCGGCCGGCGAGAGAGATTGACTCAACAAGTAGTGGAGTTCAAATCAGCTCTGCAAGAAGTGCCGAGCAACTTCCTGGTCATCTTTATTAATACCTTAAATTGAAGGTGTACATTTTACCAAGCCACCAATTAAACATATTTCCTGAAGCATGGTAACATCCAATCAATTCTTGCCATAAGGGCGTACATTTTAGCTTTTAGAACATTTACTAATAAGGCAATTTAGTTTGAGCTTGTTGCGAGGGAGATTTTTGACTGTATCTTCCGTTTTTCTAATGCAGTAGCGGTTTCGACTCTAATAATATACTTGTCTTCTCCTTTCTTGTAAGCTAGCGTTTCCTGTAAGCCAGTGTTTGAAGAGAAAATATCTGAATTCTTTACTAATGAGAGGAAAATAGCAAATCATCTTAAAGGCATACATTCATTTATAATAGCACATGTGTTAATCAATAAATTCATCATTGCTTACCCTAATAATCCCCTCTTTTTATTATTTAACACTTGTCCCTATACTTGTGATAAGATCGCAATATGTCGTTGACAGTACCTGCTTTACCATACATCACTATCTTAAGGACAGCATGAAGGTAGATTAAAACCAATCAATCAATACCACGATATTGCCCCCTATCACAAGCTTAGCTAGAGGGGTTCTAATTACCATAACTGCGTTAACACTTATTTAGCCATACAGACAATGACTACAAAATACACAACTGTTCCTTGCTGTGATTGGGTTCTTGTTCCTACATCTAGGACACCAAGTCACTGTGGCATGCAAGGGCACTTTTTACACGGTTATTAAAGCTGCTGTTACAAGTTTCTTCGGACATTTCTCAAATAGGCAATTAATCATTCTATACATGACGTACAGAGCAATGCCTGCCAGGAGTACTTTTCCTATAAGTTCAACTATTCCCATGAACCAACCGCCTATTCCTTTGAACCAATTAGCTGGGTTTAGCCATGAGAACCATGACGTACCAAACCATGGCTCCACCGTGTGGTCCTTGGCAAACTGTTTCTTTAGCTCCTGAACCTTGTCCAGGTGCTGCTCTATGGTTTCCTCAATTTCATAGGTCTGATTTATGTAATTGCAGCAAGCCTCTTTCACTATCAAGCACATTCCTCCTTCTCGAGCTGTCAGGTAACCTAATACCAATCTATGTGCCAATAATTCCTTATTAATCATTTGGAGTTCCCTAAGCATCAATCTGAAATTGTCATCATATAAATTGGTTATGTTATCAATGAGGTTAGCTAGATAAATGATATAATAAAATGCCTTTTTGATACAAAACCTATTGATCCATGGTAATGTGATTAAGTCTTGACTGGCCTTACTAGCTGGCTGGACTTCCCTCCTTATAACTTGTTCTTTGAAATCCCATTGTTTCAAGTGGGTGGAGTGTATCTTTTCTACATAATAGGTGGGAGGTAATAGATAACACAGTGTACAATTTCCCAAACCCCCATATGGTAACCATTTATATGCATATCTTCCATACAAATAATATATATTGTCAGGGGGAGTACTAGGGGCATGTCCCACCATTGTTTGAATGAGGAAATAGAGGAAAGGTTTCACCATCGTCATATTTGGGGTCAATCTAGTGTGATTTCCCTTATAGGTAGATGTATTCCAATACCCAGGTATCTCACCCTGCACCCATGCTCCTATCATTGGCATGGATCTATTGGTGCAGCCATCTATTGCCAGGGGAGGTTGTTTGCGTAGGGTAAATCATGATCAGTGGGGTGCCTAAATCTCTCAGTTAGGTCCTTAAACATGAATATGGCCTCTTTACATTTAACCTGGCCAAGGGACCTTCTTTTTGGTTTCACCACAGATCCATCTGCCAATTTTATCTGATGATTCCATCCATGCATCTCTGGAATATCGGTGGTAGGGGTCACTGAAAAGCAAAAGCTTACATTCCTGCCTAGCAAACCAGTCAGTAAGGGTACAGGCCTAGTAACATATTTTGCTTTTGTGACTGGGAGTAAGGAAAAAAAGTTGACAGCTATAACTTCTTCCAGTGTTAAGGGTACCGCCACCCAGTTCATGGTCTTTGAGGAAAGAGGTGAATGTGTGCATACCCAACAATTGGTTATATTGAGCTGCTGTGCTGCTGTGTAATGCATTTGGACAAGTGAATTGGACCAAGGCTCATTTAGTGTTTTATGGTACTTTCTTGTGAGAATACCCTTACTTTGGGACCACGTACTCATCATAATCACAATTACAAACACTGACAACCAGATAAAAGGATTCATTGTGCACGTTCCAGCTTGACTGTGAGTTTCTTGCGAGATTTGTGTATCCACGTAGGCCGTCCTCCAAGCTTTACTGAGGTAGGTGTGGTCAACAGGACCTGGAATGGACCTTCAAACCTTGGTTCCAGTGGCCTTCTAACGTGTTTCTTTGTGTAGACCCAATCTCCTGGTTCAAGAGAGTGTGAACCTGGAACTGTATCTGGATCTGTAAGGGAGGAGAAAACTAGAGAATGGGTGTTAGCTACTTGCTTACATAATGCGGCTACGTATTCAGTTAAGTCTGCAGGATTGTACTGAAGCTGCTGTGGAAAGTAACACCCTGTTTTTGGTGTATACTGAGAAACAATTATTTCATATGGCGACAGTTTGTGCTTCTTACTGGGTGTTGTCCTAACAATGCCACTGGTAGACAATCAACCCATGTTTTCCCTGTTTCAGCTATCATTTTCTGAATTTTTAGTTTTAGAGTACCGTTAAGTCTCTCGACACGCCCACTGGCTTGCGGTCTGTAGGGGGCGTAGAAAGCTTGCTTTATCCCCATATCTTTCATTATGTGTTGCATTACTTCTCCAGTGAAGTGTGATTCTCTATCTGATTCAATGGTTTCTGGTATCCCATATCTACAGATCACTTCACTGATCAGTTTTTTTGCCGTCGTTTTGGCGGTAGCCTTAGCTACTGGAAAAGCTTCCGGCCAATTATTGAATAGTTCCGTACAAACGAGGGCATATTCAAATGTCCCCACCCTGGGTAACTGGATGTAGTCAATCTGCAGTCTCTGAAACGGGTACAATGGCCTGGGTGTATGTTTCTTTGGTGTCTTAACCGTCTGTCCTGGATTGTGTTTTCCACACACCAAGCAGGCAGCCACATAGGCGGTAGTTGCCGCATTAAAGCCTGGTGCTATCCAGTGCTGGGAGACTGTGTTTGCCATAGACTCCTTCAAGTTATGCACTGGACTGTGTGCCAACTGAGCCATAAGGGGATATGAGGCCCTTGGGAGGCACCACCTGTCTCCTTTCCTCTATAACTTCTCACAGGTGGCTCTCTCTTTTTCCCAGCCCTTTCTTTCACCTGTCAGTGCTTGTTCCTGAAACTTCATCAGGGTCTGTATATCTGTTTGTTCTCTTTTTGTACTATCTGCTGTCAGTTTTTTTACAATATAGGGCTGGTACTTCTATCAGGACCACTTGCTTAGCCGCAGCATCAGCTTTGACATTACCCCTGGCTTCAGCCGTTCTTTCTTTTTTATGAGCCTGCACCTTGATTATCCCCACTCTGGTGGGAAGCTGCAAGGCTGCAAACAACGACCTGATGAGGGCAGCATGCTCAATGGTTTTACCAGAAGCCCCCATGAAATCCCTACTCTTACAAATTGGGCCAAAATCGTGGGCCACACCCCAGGAGTACCTGGAGCCAGTGTATATGTTTGCTGTCTGATGTTCAGCCATTATGCATGCCTCAGTGAGTGCCCTCAACTCCGCTTCCTGTGCAGAACAGGAAGGTGGGAGTGGTTTCTGAATCAGTACCTCTTCCAGAGTAGTGACAGCATACCCTGTTCTTGGAGACCCGTTGTGGTAGTACCTGGAGACATCAACAAAGAGCTCCCAATCGGGGTCCTGGAGGGGTACATCAGTAACATTAGAGAGCTTTGTTGGGAAAAATTTTGTTGTGTGAGTGTATCTTGATCTTTAGCTGTGCTACACTCATCTGGATCTGTCTCCAGATGTGTTTGTACTTCCTTCCCTCCCCTCTCTTGAATCTTGCATCGGGAGCAATGTAGCAGGATTCAACACTGTGCTTCTCTTGATTGTAATGTTTGCATTGTAACAGAATGTGGGACTTGTACTATTAAGTGGTGGTCCAGGACTAAATCTGCAGCCTTGTCTTTAAGAAGTGCAGCTGCTGCTACAGCTCTGATGCTAGAGGGGGGGCTCCTTTTATTATGCTATCAGGCTGCAGGGAATAATATGCAAGAGGTCTGTGTTTACCTCCATGTTTATTTACTAGTACTCCCTGTGCATGCCCCTCCCTCTCTTGGCAGAACAGCATAAAAGGTCTGTCATACCAAGGTAAGCCCAAGGCCAGTGACTGGGATACCACTGTCTTGATATTTTGGAAAGCCTGCTTCTGCTGTACAGTGAGACTAACCTTTTTATCTGTTGAGTCTGTCAGGGCATCATATAACGGCTGCATTAGCCATGATGCATTTGATATCCATTCTCGACAGTACCCTATTAAACCCAAGAAAGCTCTCAGCTGCCGAGTAGTGGTGGGTTCGGGTACTTTTTGTATTGCAGATACCCTGTTTTATGTGAGGTGTCTAGTACCTTGTGAAATGCAATGTCCCAAAAAGGTAACTTGCATCTTAGCAACCTGTTACTTGTCCTTAGACACTCTTCAATTCTGTTCACATAGGAAATTCAACAATGAGACTGTCTCAGTTTGGCAAATTTCTTCTGTGTCTGCACATAGAAGCAAATCATCTACATACTGCAATAATTGAGTAGATGGTTACTGAGGTCTCCACCCTTGCAGCGCTAGAGACATTGCTTCTGAAAATTCTGAAGGAGACTTGGCCCCTCCCTGTGGAAGTCTGGTCCAGCAATACTGTTTACCCATGCTGGTGATTGCCTGGTATAACTGACATTCTGGTGTTAATTGTACTGAAAAGAAAGCATTGGCCAAGTCAATTACTGTGAAGTATTTGGCTGTGGGCGGTATCTGATTGATTTAGCAAGGAATGTGGATTAGGGACAATAGGAACATCCACTGCCAATCTTTTGTTTACCTCCCTAAGGTCATGAACCATACAATATTCTTGGGGGCCACCAGGGGGCCCTATTTTCTTCATAACAAGAAACAACAGAGTATTCCATGAGGACCTACATTCCCTTATTACCCCTGTGGTCAAATATGTTGCTGGATAGCCTGTTCCTGTTCTTTGGTGAGGGGATACTGCTTTATCTTGACAGGGATCGTACCTGCCTTTAGATGCAACGTGGCAGGCTGCACATTTAGTAATCCCACATCTGTTTTTCCCTTTGACCATAACTTGTCTGGGATTACTGACAACCATGGCGGGGTGGATTGGTGTTTAGGGGTTGCACTTTCTAGCAGATAAATTGCTGCTTTAATCTGGTTTTCAGGGTTTGGCCTGTTTTACCTTTGAGAACAACATTTCCATCCCTGTATTCAATTGTGGCCTGCAAGACACTTAAAATATCTGCACCAAGCAGATTAACAGGACAAGATGTGGAGGTCAGGAACTTCACTGGTACCTTAATTTCTTCTGATCCTACTGATACCTTTACTGGTTTGCTAATGTGCAAAGGTATGCTATGTCCTGTAAGTCCTGTACCTGGGACGGTTTATTTTGTTAAATACTCCTTCCTCAGCCGCCCTCAAGACAGTTCGACTGGCTCCAGTATCTATGATGCATTGAATTTGATCCCCTTCTGGCAGTGTTAAGGTTACCACTGCTTTTGGGTCGGGGGTATTGATGGTATCCAATTGAGGGCGTGACACTGGAGGGCCTGTTTCCTATGCAGTATACACCTGGGCATTGTCTGACTCTGTTGGCCTATTCTCTAGCCACTGTTTATACTTCTGACAATCCCTTTTCATGTGTCCTGCTTTTTGACAAAAGAAACACAATCCTTTCTTTTCCATCTCTTCGGGGCTAACCTTTTTGTTTGCCCTAGGTTGATTTTTGGTCTGTAACCCCTTTCCTGTACTACATGGACTGTAACCCTCTGTGGTTAAAACTTAGCTTTTCTCTTCTTTTCTTAATTTTGATCCTCTCAAAACCTCAAGTACTGCTGATATTGTCATGGTGCCCGCCTCTGGTCTTTTCTGGTATAGCTCTACTCTGAGATTTTCTAACAGTCCCCCTAAAAAGGAAGTTCTGAGCATCCACTGGTGCATCTCATTGTCATCCTCAAACCCCCTGTCTAGGTGTGATTGATGGGTTTGATCATAATATTCCTTAACGGATTGTCCTGCTCTTTGCCTTGCTTCTGGTACCGCAGGCATATGTTGTTGCTGCATTTCACACCACACTTTTACTCTAGTAACAAAGAGTGGTCCTGATTCTGGATTCTTTTTATCCCCCTCTCCGGGGGGGTCTACTACAGGGTCATTAGCTGTAGAGCCAGTATATCTCCCAACTACCTCTCCCTATAGTCATTCTGCAGATTTCATCCAGATCCACCCATACAGCTCCCCACACAGATACTAATCTTTCCATAAACCTGTGGTAAGCCATGGGGTTATTTCTAGGGTCTGGAGCTTTAGCAACAATATCATCCAGTTCCCTGGAAGTCCAGGGCTTGTATTGGACATGTATTCTTACTACTCTATCCTGGTTTGGATGGGCAAGGTATGGTTCAAGGACTCTCTGAACCATCACTGGAAAAATTCCTGCTGATTCTCTTGGGTATGGTGGTGGTTCTGCGTCTTGCACAAAATAAGATTCTGGTTCTCTACAATATGAGCAGTCACATGGCTCAGTAGCCCGCCTGCTCATAGCTTTCTTACAGACTTTATGTCTATGGGGTACTCTGTCTCCCACATAAGGCCTTAGAGGGCTTGTTAAACTGTTCCAAGGGATCGATCCTATTGTTCTTTTAAAGAGGGACTGGCCTTGGGGTATGGTTGGTGTACTGTATGAAACTCCAGATGTCATTTGAGGGGGATCTGGATTACATGGTTCCCCTCTTTCTGGAACTGGATTGTGACAATTTGGGCAGGTATTGTAGGCAGGTGGTATGCAAAATCTACAATATGCGCATTTCCTACCTGCCCTGGGAGTTGTTCCCATTACTTCTGAAATTGTGGGGTACAAAGGTCTAGGTGGGGCTGGCCCTACTCGCCATTGTCCCTCCCATCTGCTAAACTTGATAGGAGGTACTGTGGGTGCAGGATGTATGTGTGATGCTGCTGGGGGTAGTGCTGCAGAGGGTGGATTAGGGGCCTGATTCAGAGCCGGACGCTATTTGCGGACGGTCGTTCAGGAAATGGGGGTGGCTATTCAAATAAACCGTTCGCTCTTTGCGGTCTGTTGACGCCTCCATGTCTGAACGAGCGAACAAAACTTGCGGTCGTTTTTTGGATAACTACACCCCCTGGCCGCTCGCATCCTACGTCATGTCCGCTATTTATTAGATTAATTGAGTACATCGACCAGCGTATGAACTGCTCGCTATTCTTGTGGTTGGTTTTTCCTACCACAATCTTGCGAGCAGTTCTGAATATAAAATAACCCAGTGACGTGGTCAATGACGCTGCTGTATTAATTATGCACACCCATAAAACGCCCGTTTTGACCTTTAAGCACGCCTGCGTTCGGATCTCCACTCCCCGTTTTCAAGCACCTTCCCCTGTTACCACCCACATACGCCTCCTCCTGTCACTCAAAATAGCAGGCATTCGCTATTTAGCGAACAAACGATTTTCGGCCGCACTGACTGGTTTGCGCATGCGTATTAAAATCCGTACGCATGCGCAGTTGGGCAAACATCGCTCGGAACTTCAACTTAAGTGTGGCTGTTTGGGTCATGTAAAACTTCTTTTATACCCAAAATTCCTGTCCTCAGTTCCCACAAGCAGTACAACACCACTGTTACTGCAAGTACTGATACACACACTATTAATGTAGCCTCAGGGATATCTATCATGGTCAGATTCTTCTCCTGATGCTCAGCACATTGTGTGGGTGTGGGTGGGTTCTAATTAATTGGCGGTGTGTAGCTGAGAATCTCCCACAATCCCAATAAGCAAATTAGTGTTGTTAAGATGGCTACCCCCGCTATACAGACTATCTGTACTATGTCTACTGTCTGATTGCACAGCATGAAAGTGTGCTAGCAGCATATACAAATAATTAGACAAACAAACACCTGACTTGGGGAGCCCCTAGGGGTCACACACCAAGAACTGCAGGTGCATCTAAACACGCAAGGGGGCATGGTTCTCTCATGCCTACCCACTTCCCTCATGAGTAAGGCACTCCATGTCACTTCAAGCAAAAACTGAGAGCTAGGAGGTCAATGAATAGTCAGTCCAGGGGTCACAGATTCCAAAAGATAGGACAAGCCTTTAGTGGCAGATGGGAACTGCAGTCTTTGACTGTACTTTTAAGGACCTTCCCTCATATACATCTCAGTTTTGTACATGTAGAGGCACACTCCTTTCATCATACATACCCTACTGACAACAACTTATACTCTATAGGAAAGGCAGAATTTGCTAGGGGTTCAAGAAATCCGTTACCTCACACGCACTGATCCCATCTTACTAGTTAGGAAAGGCAGAAGACAGAGCAAACAGTAGCATAATTATGCATTCACTGAATACTCACCCAGGTTTTATTCTGCTGTTCCCAAGATTCAGAGTGGTGTCTGATCAGTGCTGTGGAGGAGTGGATCCCGGACGAGCCCCCAGAATGCTAGGGTCATTCAGTTGCCAATTTTAGGAAATTCTGCCTCAGTAGTTCCTTGCGGCCGGCCGGCGAGAGAGATGGACTCAACAAGTAGTGGAGTTCAAATCAGCTCTGCAAGAAGTGCCAAGCAACTTCCTGGTCATCTTTATTAATACCTTAAATTGATGGTGTACATTTTACCAAGCAACTCTTGCCATAAGGGCATACATTTTAGCTTTTAAAACAGTTTTACTAATAAGGCAATTTAGCTTGAGCTTGTTGCGAGGAAAATTTTTGACTTGTCTGTATCTTACCATTTTGTTAATGCAGTAGCGGTTTCGACTCTAATAATATGCTCGTCTTCTCCTTTCTTGTAAGCTAGCATTTCCTGTAAGCCAGTGTTTGAAGAGAAAATATCTGAATTATTTACTTATGAGAGGAAAACAGCAAATCATCTTAAAGGCATACATTCATTTATAATAGCACATGTGTTAATAAAATAAATCATCATTGCTTGCCCTAATAATCACAAGTGTATTTGAGTTGTGTAGATTTGCACAGTACTGCTTAGTATCTTCAGTTGAATGTAGTGCACGCAATTGCAACTACGTACACAGATCGGCCGATTGATCAGTACTGAGTATGCACCTTACTGCTCGTGTGCTGCAATCACACTGCAATTACGCACGCAGATAGGAATCCATCGCAGAGTGAGCAACAGGCCGTGAGCGTTTGGGGGTGGTGACGGGGGAGTGGTTGGAGAAACGCAGACGTGTCTGTCCGGTTTAACGCCGTTGCATGGGCATGTATAAATTAGCCAGTGTGATTGCCTACGCAGCTTGAGTACTCACTGAGTGCAACGAGACTTGCAATTTCTGCGACGGGTCAGACCTGCTGTAATTGTGCGTGACGGGCCGATGTGCATCGATGGTACCGATGTATATGCAGGACTGCGAGGTATTACAGATGTGAGATAGCGGTAGTGGGTGTCTCTATGCTGGCTGAGCTGTGGCAGACAGCATATTTTCGCAGCTTCATTGCGTGTGATTACGCAGCTTCGATCGCAATTACAATCCATACTGAATCAGGCCTAGTGTTCGAGACTGATGTATATATTTGCTATGTATTCATATGTTTGCTAGGTTTAAGGTTGCAAATATCTGAACATGTGTGTTACTCAAGGTACAGACATGGAAATGTAAGTGTGCAGATGCATATTTTCCCTTTAGCAAATGAGCATCTTTTGTGTGCAACTGTAAACCACTCCTGTAGTAGTAATTGGTACATAATCAAGAGTGCCAGGCCTGTGATCAGCAAATATGCAGCTTATTAAGATAAAGCAACTTTGAGGAATTATCTAGTGATTCATGTGACAGCTATTATATAAATTTTTTTATTTTCTTGTTTTGTTTTTGTTTTTTTGTTTTACATTTTAATTTGCATTTTAATTTTATTAGGTGGCCGGCAATTTAGTTAGAACACTTAAATTTTCTTGCAAGAAAGATGACGCATGCATAATTAAACTGGCAATGTAGATTTCCATTTAGAATGAATTTTAACATGGAAGATATTGTATGGTGTATTAGTTCAGCCTAAATTTGCATACACAATTTGCATTTTGTGTCATTGCTGGTATATCAACAATTTAATGTTTTCGGTTATGCGCCATTTATATTTAAATAAGACTAAGGGGTATATTCACTAAAGTGCGGGTTTTTAGAAGTGGAGATGTTGCCCATAGCAACCAATCAGATTCTAATTATCATTTATCTAGCACTTTCTAGAAGATAACTATAATCTGATAGGTTGCTATGGCAACATCTCCACTTCTAAAAACTAGTTTAAAAAAACTTTAGTATATATACCCCCAAATCTTTTTCCAACTGTAAAAAGAGCTGTTTGTCATGTTTAGCTTTACTCTTGACCAGGGGCGTTTCAAGAGAGGAAGGGGTCCATGCAGTGGCGTCCCTCCCCACGGTGTCACCTGGTGCAGGGAGGGATGCCATGCTCGTATCACCTTAACCCATACTTGTCTACTTTTGAAAAAGCATTTCAGGGAGATTGTGAAAGCACCACCTATGAGCGCAGTGTAAATGAGCCCTAAAGCAGTTAGTCAGATCTACGTGTTGATGAAAACACACTGATACTTTTCAAATAATGCATGTAGCCATAGGGATCATTGTGCCTATTTGAATGTATATATCTCTGTGTTTTCTTTTATATAAAAGCTTCATAATGTGTGTAAGATGCATTCAGGGAGATTACTAGACTTTTCATGAAGTCAGGGAGATTGCTACTATATCAGGGAGTCTCCCTGACAATCAGGGAGAGTTGGCCCTAACCATGAGGATCCCAGGCATTTATCAACAGTTTTTCTGCTAATTAGGGGGTCATCACCAGGGGTGTTTTCTAGAGAGGAGGGGGCCCGTGTGCAGTTTCCGACACGGGCCCCCTCCTCTCTGCCCGGCGGCCGGCTGCGCACTGAGCTGTGCGCGGCCAGCGCCGGAGTTATAGACTCTGGGCACTAGAGTGTGCCCAGAGTCTATAATGAATGCCCAGGTCAACGGGAAATTGGCTGCGGCGGCCATTTTCCCTGTTCTGCACATGCGCAAACAACGGGAAAATGGCCGCTGAGGCCATTTTCCAGTTGTTTTACAGCGCTGGATCCCCGCACCGACGTGGGACTCCGGAGAGGTAAGTAATATTATAGATGCAAGTAGTGCGGTGCGGGGCCCCCCCGTGTTCCCTGCACACCCTGCACCCATTATAGATACGCCCCTGGTCATCACTCTGTAACCTTGTATTGAATATTTTCTAATTTTACATACAGGGAAACTCAAACTCTAGTCCTTAAGAGTTTTTTTTAATCTATAAAATGAAATTGAATTTCAGCTTTCTGACTCTTGTGTTTTTCAATTACAGTATAAATACAAAAACACTGTGAATCCTTACATCTTCTATTAATACAGCATTTATTAAGAAATAATATCGTCTTTCAAAGCCGAGTTTATCTTTTTTATTATAAACTGAGAGTACACATTTTAGGCAAAGAAACTGAGGGTCTCATTCAGACCCGCTCGCGAGCGCAGGACGCTCGCAAGCGGGTCGATGGTACCCAAATGCACATGCGCACGACGGAGGCTGCTTCGTTGTGCGCATGTGCGAGACCCGGCGAGCGACGGGTAAGCCGTCGCTCGGGGTCTCGCACCAAAGGGGGTGTGCTGTCGATGGTGAGTGACAGCACACCCCCTTTGGTGGGCGTGCCGGGGCGTGGCTGCCCAGACGGAGGCGTTCCCATGGGAACGCCTACCGTCTGGGTCCGGCCCCACTGACATCACTAGTGATGTCAGTGGGAGTGATTTTGGCTCTGATAGAGCCAAAATCACTCCAGGGCTTCGACAGCGAGACCCTACCGCAAGGTCTCGTCGCAAGCCCGATGGTCGCGATGGTCTTGACCATCGCGACCATCATCATGGACGCTCGCATAAGCTGTGGGTGGGAACCCACAACTATGCGAGCGTCCAGGAGGACGCACCAAAAAAAAAAAAACGCCCTGATTCAGAGCGGGCGCTGGTTCTTTAAATACAGTGGCGTTCAAGGCCCAGGCAAAAATCAGATATAAGCCTGAGACTACAATGGAACACTGGCCCTAATGGACTATTTATGGAATATTGCAGAATACTCGCTTGAATTTACCTTGCAATACATGTGAACAAGACCTCCCTCAGACATAGAAGTAACTTTGTTTTATTCAGACAGACCCAATTTTGCATCAGTTTCCATTTGGTTTAGGTTTTGTTTGCTCTTGCTAGGTGCAGACAGTTCTATTGCTGACTTATTTTGCAAAACTTTGGGCATTTTAGGAAATGATTTACTGAACAGACTGTACCTGCTGAATAAAGAAGAGATAAATAATAATATATTACAAAGGCTTCAGAAGGAAAGGGCAAGAAAGTTGCAGGAAGAAGAGGAAGCAAGGTATTTACTTATGTTTATTGTTGTAACCTTGTGTTTTTTATCTCTAAAGAATTGACATTCTTTGATTAAAAAAAAAACATGTTGGCCCGGCTGTGCATGTGTCATTGTGCTTACAGAAGATGTTGCATTATACAGTATAACATACAAAAGGGTAACAGACCTATTGTGTATAAACACTGTGGGCCTGATTTAGAGATGGACGCTAATGTGATCTCAGCTATGATTTTGTGCGCAACGCAGCTGCGAAAATATGCTAATGGTTGCAAAGATCACACGCGTATAAGGACGCCCACGGCAGCCTTCTTACATGCGTATG
Organism: Taudactylus pleione; assembly: GCA_031769625.1. NCBI lineage: Eukaryota > Metazoa > Chordata > Amphibia > Anura > Myobatrachidae > Taudactylus > Taudactylus pleione. The sequence goes on along the minus strand of JAUIMM010000045.1, from coordinate 9,538,584 downwards.
ACGTTGCTTACCTGCATAAATATCAGTAACATCGACGCACTTCAAGCAGCCATCTTGCCCTTGCCACAGCTCTGACCAGCCTCAAACACTGCAGCTCTCCTTGCACTCTGAGAGCTCTCATGCTGCCAATGCAATCACAATGGCTAATTTATTCATGCTCATGAAATGCCTTCAAACAGTCCGACACGTCTGTGTTACAACCCCCAAACGCTGACTACCTGTCACTCACTTTGCGAGTGGATCCTCTGTGCCAACGTAATTGAAAAGCAATCGTGGCGCGTGCGCATTGAGACTTATGTGCTTGAGCACTGGCAGCAATTGCTCAATCTGCGTAAATATCGCCATTGTGTCCTTCTCTGAATCAGCATTTACAAAAGCCATGGTTTTCAATGATTTTTGCAGCGGGATTTAGAGCGTCAATATGTTTAAAAGGAAACTCCCTGTGTGTGGGATTGAAAAATATATATCCCACCACAAAACTAATAAAAAAATTGGTGATTAGATAAAATACTAGCTTATTAAAAAAAAAACTTTAGAGGTAACTGTGGATTGGCTAATACCCAAAACAGAGGAGTCTAACGTTGCGGGGGTTTTCACCAGGGACCTCCGCAAAGAAACGTGCGTATTTGCGACACCAAATACGCAGGTTTCAGCCCTCTGTCTGAGTTCCCTGTATGGAGCTGGTAGGCACTGACTAGGAGGCTGAATGGAACTGGAGACGTTGTAGGGAGGAGCTTTGAATTTGGTGCTGAACGTGACGTCATGTTCGGCACATACTTTCACTTTAAATTCTAAGCAGGTTGGCGTGCATGCTCCCAAGGAGCTGGGCTGCCTGCACACTAGCAGAGAGGAGGGTTGGCTACCTGCATGTCACTATGGCTAGCCAGAGACCTAACAGCAGTACAGACTTGGTAGCCCAGAGAGACCAGCGCCACCAGGAACTGGTAAGTGAGCTCTGGGCTCCAACGTGCTGCGACAATCATAACTTTTTTTACTTTTCCATATTCCATTTTTTTTTTATTTTGTTAAATTTGCAAAACTGCTGAAATGACAAACTATATAATTTTTGTTTTAGAAAAGAGCAGCAAGAAATAATGAAATTACAGGAAGAACACAAGAAGGAAGAGTCACAGCATACAGAAGAAAGGACGGAAGGTTAGTTCAATGATTACTTTGCTAAGCATAATGCGGCTGAATTGAAAGTAATTACATTAATACAGAATCTCCATTTTTGTATAATCTACTTTTGACTAGCATCACCCCAATTAAATATAAAATGAAATGTAAGGCGCATCACATAGTTTAAATTAATATAAAAAGCTTGTCCAAAATATATAATGACTATTATCTTAATATACAATCTACTTTTTTCCAATCCGTTCAACTTTGAGAATTAGATAAATGGTGTGAGATTTTGCCACATAAAAAGGAAATGGTGCAAATAAATTAATTAGCGGGAATTAAAGCTTTAACTTGTGAAGAGAGGCTGTCAAGGTTCAGTTTATTTACAGTGGAAAATAGACTGCTAATGGACATTTGTCATTTTTAAAGTTCAGTAATTTTATTTTATAAACTGTAGCAGTAATAAAAGAGCAGTTCTGATCAGCATATATTAGAGAGCCTAACTCTCCACCCAGTGCACTTTAAGGTGTCTATACAATGGGGTATATTTACTAAGCTGTGGGTTTTTAGAAGTGGAGATGTTGCCCATAGCAACCAATCAGATTCTAGCTATTATCTTTTAGAAGGTGCTTGATAATTGTTAAGTAGAATCTGATTAGGTGCTATGGGCAACATCTCCACTTCTAAAAACCCGCAAAATGTCTATTGCATGTTACTTGATATTCGCTCACCTTCAAAAGGTGCAAAATGTATTTTATTACAAGTAAAAGGTTGGGATTCCAGCAGTTACGACCAGGCAGACAATTTCAGTTATTTATGGAGAGGGAAAGGCTGTGTGCCCACATAAAACGGGGGGACACTCTGTAGCCTCATTCAGTTTGTTTAAATAATCCAGTCCTGCAAAATGTAATCTTATTTATACACTGTAAACCTAGGTGTACTTGTGTAGACATTTTCCAATCTGCTTAACTCCTCCTTAGATGATGCAAACTTTTTTTTCAGCTCATAAAACCATTTTGGTCCACAAATCCACATGCTTACACAAGCTCAATCGTAGGCACATGACATAATAAACAAGAGCTTACCCTGCAATATGTCATTTTGTAAATTACTCTTAATAATTAATTATGTTAGACGAGTTAGTGATAATATTACTTAAAATTAGATTTCCAGTCATTCAAATTGTCTACTGTTCTCTTATGTTTGGTCTTGTTTTGAATTTTCATTAATATCTAAATATTTTTGCTTACTCATTTCAACATATTGTGCGCATCAGAGTAGTTATTATTTATAGCCCACTCCAAAGTCCATATTTGTCAACTTTCATTACATGTGTCAATGTGTTGGTTTGTTCAGTGCTTACTTTTTATACGGTCTTATTTCCTTTACCATTGCTTTCGCATCTTACATTATACACAAGGGGAAGATTCTGCAGGCATTCTAGTAGACTGAAATTAAATATTGCCATTTTGTTTTTAGCTTTGGGTAGAAATTAAAAAACTTGTACAAATGTTATGTGTATCTAGGACTCCAGCATTTATATGAGGACAGGGTCAATGTAACATTCTTGTTTTTTGGTAGATAATGGTCACCAAATTCCAATGGATCAAGTTGTTGTCCCAGAAACAACTTCTCAAATAGAGGATTCAAAGACCAGTGTTGTAGAGCCTGACCCACAACCAGAACGAGGTTAACTAATACATTGTTTTTTTCCATGGAGATCTCCCATGTTTGAAACAGTTCTTTCTTTTTGAGATCCGAACTTAACCGAGTAAAAAACAAATAAAACCAAAACCGCATATCTCTAAAGGTGCCCACACACATTCCGACTTTTCATCCAATTTGGCCAATTTTGACAAATTGTGACAACAGATCATGTAAAAAATGGCCAAATCGTGAGTTTCTACTCTTGATCACGATGCCGATGCGCGTCCCCGCTCGTCGTACCTCGCATCTTCAGATCTGCCGTGCTGTAGGGCAGATTAGCCAATCTGGGATACAATGCACTGGCTGCAAGATACATCTTAAATCAGATTGGACATTTTTAACTCCAAATCGTGACCACGACTGCCTGGGGAGAGTTCAGGGAGAGTTCAGGGGAAATCATGTACATCGGCTGATTGGGAGCAAGTCGGTATGTGTGTGGGCACCATAAAAATTGTACTACTAATATACCATATTTTTTTGTAAATATCCATCTATATAATATTGAATAGATAATATATAATGCTTTGAGTTATGGTTGCACTTTAAAAATAAATACATAATCAAAAATTAGAATGCTAAAATGGTCTCACCTTTATACTTTCTAGTATCAGAGCCCAGATTCAAATGGCTCTCCATGCACAGTCCTCTAGTTGTTCTAGGAAGACTGTTTTCAGATGAGTTGCTTGACCATGGTTACTATTGTATCTCCTGGGTCAATTTTGTTTTTAAAATAATTGGACCTTTCCTTAAACTTTAAACAAGTTGATAGCTTTAGGATTGAGGATTGAGATAGATTAAAACCTATCATTGGCCCAAACTCTATTACTGGCAACAAACCTACAAGAACAAGCAGCGTCCTATACAGGGGCGGATTGGGAATTGAAAGTGGCCCTGGATAAAATCCTGAAAGAGGCCCTATATGCACGCGCCTTAGGCGCGCGCCTGGATAAGTGGGTGTGGCCTTGCGGAAAGGGGTGTGGCCGCATGTTAAATGCTATGGCTGCAAATTACTCCCCTTATTTTCATCATGCTGGGGGCATGCCCACCGCCCCAGGATATGACGGATATGCCCACAGTCCCTCTCTCCAGTGAATAATCACAGCACGTGAATAAGTATTTTTTTAACTATATGATTTCTCCACAATGGGGCTTCTCTGAAGAAATTGATCCTCCCTGGACAGGCAGTGTCTTGAGTCAGTATTTACTATTCATGCAGGAAATCATATGGTCTCGAAGTCGCCTGTTTGTGTAGGAATAAAGCCAATGTCAGCCTCATGCAACAGAGGTTCAATCATACAATACATAGTAACAAGTTTTGGGGCAGGACAACATGTGGGTTTCCTTATCAAAAATGTTATATTAATAAAATATATTTGCTCATTTGGTACCATTTGCATTAGAAATATGGTTTCATTAGAATTGTTGTCTTACTGAAGATTACTGTCCCCCATTCTTTTCTTCTAATAGTACCAGTGGTCCTACCATCCTATTTGTGTGTCTCCAGCACCATCGCCTTGGTGTGTCTCCAGCCAATCCCCCCCCGTGTATCCCCCGTGCTATCTCCCTACACCCCTCAGCAACATCCCCCTGCTTCTCTCCAGCACTATCCTTCTGAGTCTCCCCAATGCCATTATCCTGCCCTAGCACAGAATATCCCCCTCCCCCACAGAAAGATCATCATCTCCCCTTAACATAGTCGCCCCCCTCCCCCACACACAGATCATCTTCATTAGCACAGAATAACCCCCTCCCCCACATACAGATCATAATCTCCCTTTAGCACAGAATAGCCCCCCTCCCCACAGACAGATCATCATCATCTCCCCCTAGTACAACAGATCCCTCCTCCCTCTCAGACAGACAGATCATCATTCCCCCCACACATAAACTGTGCTGGGCCATGAATGTTATTTTATTTCTTTGGTGTTAGGGCTCAGCCGGGCCCTCCAACACCACAGGTACTATAAAATAAATAACATTCATGGCCCAGCATAGGCCCACAGAAAAAAATCTTTTATTGCCCCCACCCGGGCCCTAACAGTCCTCAGCAGGAATAAATTAACATAGGGGGAAGGGGTGCAGGAGGGCTCCTTCCTTAAGGGTGGGGGTGCAGCAGGGCTCCTTCCCTGTAGTTAAGGGTGCAGCAGGGCTCCTTCCCTGGAGGTAAGGGTGCAGCAGGGCTCCTTCCTTGGGGGTGGGGATGCAGCAGGGCTCCTTCCCTGGAGTTAAGGGTGCAGCAGGGCTCCTTCCCTAGAGGTAAGGGTGCAGCAGGGCTCCTTTCCTGGGGGTGCAGCAGCTGGGCTCCCTCCTCCATAATAGTTTAGCACTGGTATTTATTTTTTCACAGGTGCCTGGCCGGCTGCCTGACGCTACACTAGCCCCCATAGCCACACCACTCCGCTCCATCCTCCTCCGCGGGCGCAGCTGAAGAAGGATGGATAGTGTGGGTCTGCGCTGTGCAACGCTACATGACCTCTGACGTCATGCCGCGCCGCCACGCACAGCCGAGCATCCGGGCAGCATCGGAGCTGAGTGCTCAGAGCTCAGCGCTGCCCGGCAATAAACAAAGCCAGTCCCGAAATCCCAGGATTGGAACAACGGCCCTGTGACTTGCCTGCCGGCCACGGACCCGCTCTTGGTCCATGGTGCTGGTGCAGCTCCCTTCCTGCTCGGTGGGGACTTCAAGCCTTTTCTCCTGATAGAGGCGGGCCGCGGGCAGCTCTACTAGCAGTGACAGACAGCAGGTTCCGGGCTGCCTGTCATGCAATAAAACTGACAGCCAGGTGATGAGTTTTGGGGGCGGGGCCTCAGATGACAAGCGGCCCCATAGTCCAACCGGCCCACCGGGAATCTTCCCGCTTAAATTAATGGCCAGTCCGCCCCTGGTCCTATACGAGGAGTAACCATGCTTCCCCAACTTGTAATAATGTAGGAAACATTCATGCAGCACAGTGAAACCATTCTTATTTTGTTGCTATTCTGCTCTCACAAGAAAATTTTTGTCATCTGCCTTTGTGATATAATTGCAAGTTACCACACACATGGGTAGATTTACAAACCCATGATGATCGGTGGCTTTGACCGATGAATTTAAACTGTCAACTGTATTAAATGCTAAATCAAGCTTGGTTAGCATTTGTCATTTTAAATCCATCAGTCAGAGCCGCTGATCATTGACGGCTTTGGCAACCACAGGTTACTAAGTCTACCCCAATGTCTATATAGAAATATGGTGGCTCACTATATGATACCGCCTGTGGGAGAGTTATAAATCTGCTTTATGACATTTATCTATTTTGTGCTAAGATTGCTTGTTACAGAAGAACAATTACAATGTGAAATTTTAATTTGTACCCAGAAATCACTTTACCTGAGGTTCCTGAGGGGGGATTTCCAGATGTACCAGAGATAGAACCACTGAAGGCACTCATAAACACATTTAATGAAGAGTGGCAACTACTGGAGCCAGTGTTCACTGACTCATCCCACGTAAATGTCGCTTACCTGGAAGTAGCTGATAAATCGCCAGAAACCCTTCTGCAAGAAGCCGTCACTTGTATGACAAGTGAGTTTGTGGGAAGTTTACTACAGTTTAATTGCCAGGAGGAAAAGGGAGAATTGGCAATTTTGATGGCCTGTTATTCAGGACTTGTGGTGTGTACCGATATGAGCAAAGAGATTACATTACTGGCAGAGGTAGCTGTCATTTACAGCAGGTCAGACACAGAGGATCTCTGGCATTTAGAAGCTGATGGTTAGTAACAAATGGAGGAGCAAGCAGGAAGCATTGTATTACTGAGAGAATAGTGTAAGCAGAGAAAGGAAGATGAAAGCATGAGTATTGCAGTGCTGAAGTTAAACATTGACAGTATAGATAGGTCAGCAGTGCAGGAAGGAGCATTGGAGAGTAAGGAAGATGTACATTTTTACTGCATGTTGGAATGGAGGCCAGATACGTTTTGTGTTTGGTGTGTGAATGTTTGAAAGGGTAATGGGCCTGTCCATGATCTGTTTTCTGCCTAATATCTAATTATTCATTTCTTCAGAAACATTTCAATATCAAGGCTGGGAAGTAACATCACAGGACATAGATAATGAAGCAGAAGACATGCAGGCAGAGCTGGAAGCTGAGCAAGAAGAAGGGGAGGAAGAGGAAGAACCTGGAAGAGAAGAGACAGAAGAAGAAGAAGTAGGTGTCATACCAATACTTATTACAGCTCATGTCACAAAGGGGATCATTTAGAATAGATATAAGTCTGATTTTTCAGTGTAAGTTATATATTTTAATGCTGTGCACATGTAGCAAAAATGCTGCGGCCGGCGGTATTTCATACCCATTCCGTGCAACCATAGGCAGTGATGATGATGATTACTATCAGTAGCACTATTTTGCCCAGTTATAGACAGTGTTACAATCTTTAGAGACCACATGGGCAGCCTTCTAACCTTCATTACACTTATGCTGGGTACACACTATGCGATATGTCGTTTCGTTCAGCAGACGAACAACATATCGCAAAGTGCATCTGACCATGTATACAGACGATTTGTATGTGAATGATGTTGTTCACAGACAAATCACATCAGCCCTACAGCACAGCCGATGCCGATATCTCTTGCAGATATATTGATGCATTTGGCTGTGTTTGCGGGGGACCTTCCTACCGCCCGTACACTTGCTGCAGGCACCACCGACATTGACATTCAACTTGTGATGTCAGCCCAGACATATCAAGCAGCAGATTGGTAAGTGCGTATTGGTTTACCAATCGGCCGCTCAGTCGGCAGATCCCTGGGTCGGCGGACAAGTCGGCCAGGTGTGTACCCAGCATTAGTCTCACTATTAAGTTACAGCAATACACTTAATCAAAGAAAGAGACACTCATATGTATCCACAGGCATTTAAACAAGTGTCACAAGCCATAACAAATGAACCTGACAATGAAGCAAGAAGGAGCTGGGGGCCACAGGAGAAGGCTCAGATGGCTGAATGCAGCTCTTGAGCCGCCTGTTGCCTATAACTGGTATAGCTGTTTCTGGTTGGTTGCCATTGGAAATTGCATTATTTAACTGATATATCCATTTAAAGAGGAAAACAAATAAATTACTTTTTATATGTAAAGTGACCTTTATATTAAATAATAATAATAATATTAATAATAAAAATAAATAATACAACATTGTCAAGTTAATATTCCTTCGTGTGTAAATGACACCTAACTACTGTACTTATTAATTGTGTACAAAGGGTAGTCTGACTTTAGCATTCACAACATACAGTACACTCAGAAGTCACAGCTGTATGGTTTCTCTACACCAGGGGTTCTCAATCACTATCCTCAAATACCTCTGTTATGTGGATTTCTGTCTGTGGAACCAGGTGGGATAATTAGTGACCCAGCTAAATAAAATAACTCACCTGTGCATGATTAAAGAAATCCACAAAACATGGCCTACTGGGGGTACTTGAGGATTAGGGTTGAGGCCCCCTGCTCTACCCCATTGCTACATTATTTTGGTTGTTGAATACTTGTTTCCCCTGATGTCGGCCTGGTGCAAATGCTTCTGTTATTGAACTGGGGGTCTGATACAGCAGAGGATGCTAAAGCGATTGCAGCTGCGATTTTTCACAGAATGCAGCTGCGAATATATATGCTAATGCTTGGCAAAGCTCAGCCGGCATAAAGAGGCCCACTGCTGCTTTATTATATCTGTCCAATGTCGCTCTTCTGCGGAAACATCAGTACCATCAAAGCACACCGGCCAGTCACGCAGCAATTACAACAAGTCTGACCAGCTGCAAGTACTGCAAGTCTCCTCGCACGCAGAGAGCTCTCATGCTGTGCATGCCATCGCAGTGGCTAATTTATGTACACCCACAAAATGGCGTTCAAACGGACAGACACTCCGTTGGTTTTTCTGACCACCCAGCCGTCACCACCCCTAAACGCTGACAGCCTGTCACTCACTCTGCGATGGATCCCTCTGTGCGTACGTAATCGCAATGTGATCGCTGTGCATGCGCAGTGCGGCTTATACGCATGCACAATGGCAAACAAACGCTCGATCTACGCCCGTAATCGCCATTGCGTCTGCTGCTGAATCAGGCCCTGGATGCATAGTGAAGTACATCAGACTCAACATATGCATGGCACTAGCATATCTAATGGGTACACCATGTGTGGTGCACATGGGCATACCCTGCACCCAGAAAAGTATTCCTGCAGCTGGTATCACTCCTTTTGCCTGTGGAGCCATCTGTCATGTGGTATATTCACAATGACGTCCCCAACATAGGTGAAGACTCTGGCAGTGTGCACGCGCCATCTTCTGAAAACATCAAATGGAAGGTGGTGCAGCCAGCAGAAGGCAAATGGGGGTGCACTGTACACGGGCCACCTCCAAACATTAATACACCTCTGGCATGTGAATATATGTGTTTTTTTTCTCTGTGCACATAAGTGTCCCCCTCTAATAAGCCAAAGCCTTTATTTTCTAAAATGCCACAAGTTCTCTAATACCCCTTTTACACCGGAGCTAAAACTTGGGTTATTGCAGGGTTAATCCGCCCTGGTCTAAAAGGGGAGAGGGTTGGATCGCCGGGTCGAGTGATCCGGCAATCCAACCCAGGTAATTAGCAGGGTTTAACACGGGCGTAACCCGTGAAACCCTCCTGTGAGAACAGCGCACTCCGGGTCACGATGACCTGGAGTGCGCTGCAAGCCGGATGATTGGCCCGGCTTCAGTGGTGCTTGGAGATGATGTCCTCTCCAAGCATCCACTTTCACGCCGGGAAAGCCGGGTCTATGCAGACCCGACTCCGGTGTGAGCGGCGCCGACTCGGGAATATCCCGAGTCGGCGCCGGCTAAATAACGGGGCTGATCCGGATAGGAACTCTGTTCCAACTCCGTGTCAGACCCGGAATTTTGGTGGAAAAGGGGTATAAGATTGCAGTGACCATCTAAACACACTAACCTAGTGGCACAGATTCAGGACTTGGTGATTTTGCTTATACAAGTTCAAATTATAGTTGGATTGTAATTAGTAATGTATGTCATTTTAATTGCACATAGGATGAGGATATTATCCGTGAAAAGAAGAAACATTATGGAGATTGTAAGCACTTCTGTCCAGTGGCTCTAAAAGACAAGCTTATACTTCACCCAGGACTTCAGGATAACGCTGCCATATACAGGGAGAAGACATACCACTGCTCAAGTCCTGAAGCAAGAAAGAAGTTTCTTGAGAATCCTGAAAATTATATTGCTCATAAGGATCCATTACAAGTAATGAGTTTACCAAGTTGTACAATAATTACAATACACAACACAGTTTGGGCAAGATGCTGAAGTCTATCAGAGGTCATATTAGGATTTCTACTTCAGGGTCCATAGGGTATCCACAGGATACCTTGGGGTATAGGTGTGACGTCAGTCGCAGGGCACCAAAGAGTTAAGCTTTCAGCCTCCCAGGATGCACTAGGTCCCCCTCCTATACCCCGCCCCCGGGCCAAGGCACCTCAGTTTAGTTTGGTGCCCGGCTGGAGTCGGGTGCACCTGTTGGAGTGGGGGCTAGAAGAGCCCCTGAAGCTTATTCTTCATGCAGCTGTGGCTGCACAACTGGATGTACAGCATGGACAGTCAGTCCTGACGTCCATGCTGTCTTCCCTACACCCCGCCGGTACCAGAACGCCGGTACTGATCCGGGGATGCTGGTGGGCGTCTGGGGTCACAGCTAGCGGTGACCCCAGATGCTCCGGACCATGGCCGGATTCAAGGGGGACAGAGGTAAGCAGCGGGGTCCCGCGGTGGGTCCCCGCTGATCACATGGTCCTAAGTCCCCAGGCAGGGGGCTCCCTGGGGACTGGCTGCAGCGTGGAGCCAGGCGACCAACCTGCGCTTCCACTACCCCCTGGGACAGCGGACCGCAGCAGAGCGGTAGCGCTGCGGCGTCCCAGGGGTTAAATGCATGCCAGGGGAGCGCGCCTTCCCTGTCTCACAGCCGGCGCCTCCCCCGCTGCACACAGCCCTCTCTGCATGCTGCCGACTGGTCCTGTGGCAGCGCTCCTCCCCCAGGCCAGCCTCCTCTCTGCTCCTCGGCGGCCATCTTCTCCAGAACGCATGGTGAACGCTGCTGGAAGCGCTGGACGGAAGCATCGTGGTCTGGGTCCCCCCGCATACCTCTCCTCCGCTGTGGTCAGGTCTGTGTATGCAGCGCTGTGTCCTACCAGGCCCTGTGTCTGTGTAGTTGAGTGATCAGCGCCGTTAGTGCAGGAATTGTTATTTCTCTGCATTGTATGTGACTGTGCTAGCGCTGCTGCCTGTAATCTTTTCTTCATCTAAACTGTCAGCTTTATTACTGTCCCTGTTCTTTCTGCTAAAGCCCTTGCGGTGCGGTGCTGCAGGGTGGTCTCTCGCCTATTTAATACTTAATTGGTGAGAGAGGTCACATACGTGGTGCCATCATGTCTGAAATTTTCCCCTCCGGCTACAGTGTACCACGTGCAAAGTACCGTTAGCGGAGGGGGAGGGTAGCGCGGAGGGCCTTTGCCGGCAGTGTTTGTCCATGGCGCGGCCTATTACGGTTACAGCACCGGTACAGGAGCCGCCCTGGGCTTGTTTCGCTCAGGCGTTAACAGCTTTAGTGGGCCAGTTAGCTCCGCAGCCCGCGTTTACTCCGATGGGTTTGTCCCAGCAGTCTGTGGTGTCGTCACCCATGCAGGGGTTCCCACGACAATTGGTGGTACCCCACAGTCTCCCTATTTCCCCGCTCCCGGGTTCTCAGGAGCCAGCGTGGGTTAACTCCCTGACGAGTTCTGTACAGCACTTGTCGGATGTGCCCAGCGGCTAAATCTAAGTATGCCTTTTTCAAAGATGTGAAGGGCGATGCCACAGTCTTTCCTCTTTCGGGTCAGTTGGTGGACCATTTAGAGGAGGCGTGGAAACAACCTGGCAAAAGATACCAGCCGCAGAGACGCCTGGCGGTGGCTTATCCGTTCGCGGATAATTATTTTGCGAAGTGGGAATCCCCTCCACAGGTGGATTCTCACGTGACCCGTCTTGTCCGTAGTGCCACATTGCCGATGCCATCCATGTCCTCCCTTAAGGATGCTACGGACCGCAAGGTAGAAATCTGCCTGAAGTCCGCTTATTCCCTTGCAGGGGGGGCAGCACGGCCGGCTATGGCCATTTGCTGGGTTGCCAGAGCGATGGAGCGCTGGGCGGATTCATTAGAGGCTTCTTTTGAATCCGACTGTCCGGCCGATCAGGCGGAGTTGATTGGCAATCTCCGTGATTCGGCCACCTACATCAACGAGGCGGCTCTAGACATTATTACTCTGGTGTCTAGAATTTCTTCAGCAGCGGTAGCTGCTCGTCGCACCTTGTGGCTGCGATCCTGGAAGGCGGACGCAGATTCCAAGAAAGGTCTGGAAGCGTTGCCGTTTACCGGAGAAGTTCTCTTCGGTCCGGATCTGGATAAGATTGTGGCCACGCTGGCGGCAGCCAAATCTGCCTGTCTCCCGTCGGCCGCTGCTCCTTCTGGTTCGGGACCATCGTCCTTTCGGTCATCTAGGGCCCAGGGCAGGCCCAAACCACAGTCGTTTCCTCGACAGGCTGGCCCTAAGAAATCGGTCAAGCCCCGGAAGCAGGCATGGAGTACCAGACGTCCGGCCCCCAAGCCAGATGACAAGCCTGCGGCCTGACGGTCCGGGCCTCCCTTTGGGGGATCCCAGGGTGGGAGGCCGCCTGCTACAGTTCGCCCAGTGTTGGTCGACCACTACGACAGACACTTGGGTTCTGGAGGTGGTTTCTCACGGATACGCCCTCTCCTTCCGGCACAGACCCCCGGCTCGCTTCTTCACCACGGGTCTCCCATCAGACCGGAACAAGGCTACGGAGCTGCGGAAGGTATTGCACACTATGCTCCAGGCTGGAGTTATAGTGGCGGTTCCATTCTCCCAGAGGGGCCAGGGTTTCTATTCAAATCTATTTTTGGTACAGAAACCCAATGGGTCATATCGTCCGATTCTCAACCTCAAAGCACTCAACAAGTCTTTGCGGGTCCCGAAGTTTCGGATGGAGACCCTACGGTCCATCATTCTGGCGCTGGAACCTGGGGACTACTTGGTGTCATTGGACATACAGGACGCTTACCTGCATGTCCCTATTCTTTGGCGCCATCAACAGTTCCTCAGGTTCGCAATCAGCAGCGACCACTTCCAGTTTCGGGCGTTACCTTTTGGCCTGGCAACAGCACCACGTGTTTTCACCAAGGTGATGGCGGTCATGGCGGCTTCTCTGCGGCTGCAGGGAGTCCGCATGTTGCCGTATTTGGACGACCTGTTATTGGTGGCAGGATCTCCAGAGCTCCTGTTACGCCACTTGGACCTGACCATTGCACTGCTACAACGGCACGGCTGGCTAATCAACTGGCAGAAGTCCACTCTAATCCCGTCTCGGAGGATTCTGCATCTTGGAGCCTTATTGGACTCGGGACAGCAAAGGATCTTCGTGACGGAGGACAAGATCTCTGCTTTACAGTCAAGGGTGCGCAGTTGTCTGCACAGCCGCCGGGTGTCCTTACACTCGGCGATGAGGTTACTGGGCTCCATGGTGTCGGTGTTCGACATGGTGGAATACGCCCAGTTTCACTCCAGACCTCTGCAGCACCTGATCCTGTCCAAGTGGAACGGGCTGACTCAGTCTCTGAAGTCCCAGACGATTGTGCTCACCCAGGAGGTTCGCCTGTCCCTTACGTGGTGGTTACAGACGACCCACCTCAACAAGGGACGTCCGTTCTGGGTTCCAAATTGGGTCCTGTTGACAACGGACGCCAGTCTTCGGGGCTGGGGAGCAGTTTCGGGTCCACACTTGTTCCAGGGCAGGTGGACGCCGATAGAAGCGGAGCTTCCAATAAATATCTTGGAACTCCGTGCGGTCTTCAATGCTCTCCAGCAGGCACAGCGGTTTCTCCAGGGTCGCCCGGTGCAGGTCCAGTCGGACAACGCTACCACCGTGGCCTACATAAACAGGCAAGGAGGAACTCGCAGTCGGGCGGCTCTCGTAGAGGTCTCTCGGATCCTGGTTTGGGCGGAGCGCAATCTTCCGGCCATATCAGCGGTCTTCATCCCGGGAGTGCTCCATTGGGAGGCGGACTTTCTAAGTCGCCAGGACGTTCATCCGGGGGAATGGTCCCTGCACCCGGACGTTTTTCAACTACTGGTGGACAGGTGGGGTCTTCCAGAAATCGACCTCATGGCGTCCCGGCACAACAACAAGTTGCCGGTGTACGGGTCTCGCACAAGAGACGAAGGGGCGTCTCTGGTGGATGCTCTGTCCGTCCGGTGGACGTTCCGGTTCGCATACCTGTTCCCTCCGGTCTCCCTTCTTCCACGGGTAATCCGGAAATTCAAACAGGAAGGAGGGACGCTCCTGTTGATAGCTCCCGCGTGGCCCAGACGGCACTGGTTCTCAGACCTTCAGGGTCTGTCCGTGGACATTCCTCTGCGGTTGCCGCTACGACCGGACCTTCTGTCTCAGGGTCCTTGCCTTCACCCGGACCTGACTCGGCTGTCTTTGACGGCGTGGCTGTTGAGACGGCCATGCTGAGGTCCCGGGGGTTTTCCAGCTCTGTGGTGCGTACCATGTTGCGAGCTTGGAAACCGTCTTCCGCGAGGATATACCATCGCGTGTGGCATACGTTCTTCCAGTGGTGTCGACCGAGAGGTTATGCACCGCGGGAGTTTCGTCTGTCTCGGATTCTCGCCTTCCTGCAAGCGGGACTAGATCATGGGCTTCGCCTTGCTTCTTTGAAGGTACAGGTTTCGGCCCTATCTGTCTGGTTTCACCGTAGGATTGCTACAATCCCGGATGTGCGCACCTTTATGCAGGGTGTTCTCCGCATTCAGCCGCCCTTTGTTCCACCTGTGGCGCCTTGGGATTTGGCTGTGGTCCTGAGGGCTCTCCAAGGACCGCCGTTTGAACCACTGGGCTCAGTGGATCTTAAATGGCTAACAGCTAAGACTGTTTTCCTTCTGGCCATTGCTTCGGCCAGACGTGTTTCTGAGTTAGGGGCTCTTTCTTGTAGACCCCCTTTCTTGTTTTTTTATGGGAACAGGGCAGTGCTCCGCACTCGGCCCGAGTTTCTTCCCAAAGTTGTTTCCCAGTTTCATATTAACGAGGAAATAGTTGTTCCGGCCTTTAACTCACCGGGTCTTTCCGTGGGTGAGGCCTCTTTGGATGTTGTGCGGGCCTTAAGGACTTATGTTGACCGCACTTCTTCGTTTAGGAAGTCGGACGCTTTGTTTGTCCTCTTTGGCTTCCGTAAAAAGGGTTGGCCTGCTTCAAAGCAAACTTTGGCAGCCTGGATCCGTATGGCTATTTCTGAAGCTTATCTTCATGAAGGCCTACCGGTCCCTCCTTCTCTGAAGGCTCATTCCACTAGGTCTGTGGGTCCTTCGTGGGCAGCTCGACGTGGTGCCTCGGCAGTTCAGATCTGCAAGGCTGCTACGTGGTCTTCTGTCCATACCTTCGTGAGGTATTACAGGTTTGACACCTTCGCCTCTCAGGATGCTTCCTTCGGGCGGCGGATTCTCCTTTCTGCACAGGAGCGTCCCCACCCTTAAAGGATACTGCTTTGGGACATCCCCAAGGTATCCTGTGGATACCCTATGGACCCTGAAGTAGAAAATATGAGATATGGTAAGAACTTACCCTTGTTATCTCTATTTCTACGAAGTCCATAGGGTTCCACAGGACTCCCGCCCTGTCGCACCTGTGCTGCAGATGGGCTTTGCTCTGGTCACCGGTTTTCCGTCTCCCTCTGGTGAGAATGTGATTCTTGTATGTGTCCAGATTTTTGTTCTCTCTCTTCCTTCTCCTCCTCCGGCCTATGGCTTGGTAACTAACTGAGGTGCCTTGGCCCGGGGGCGGGGTATAGGAGGGGGACCTAGTGCATCCTGGGAGGCTGAAAGCTTAACTCTTTGGTGCCCTGCGACTGACGTCACACCTATACCCCAAGGTATCCTGTGGAACCCTATGGACTTCGTAGAAATAGAGATAACAAGGGTAAGTTCTTACCATATCTCATATTTTTGCAATAAACACACTTAGGGGCATATTCAGTTGGGTGCGAGTAATGCAAAAAAACTGCACCTTTTTTGCAATTCAATTACAGTCAGGTGCATAAATATTGGGACATTGACAGAATTTTCATATTTTGGTCTCTATTCACCACCACAATGGCTTTGACATGAAACAAACAAGATGTGCTTTAACTGCAGACTTTCAGATTTAATTTGAGGGTAATTACATCCAAATCAGGTGAACGGTGTAGGAATTACAACGTTTTCTATATGTGCCTCCCACTTTTTAAGGGGCCAAAAGTAATGGGACAAACTAAACAATCCTAAATCTAACTTTCACTTTTTAATACTTTGTTGCAAATCCTTTGCAGGCAATTACAGCCTGAAGTCTGGAATGCATAGACATCACCAGACGCTGGGTTTCATCCCTGGTGATGCTCTGCCAGGCCTCTACTGCAAATGTCTTCAATTCCTGCTTGTTCTTGGGGCTTTTTCCCTTCAGTTTTGTCTTCATCAAGTGAAATGCATGCTCAATCGGATTCAGGTCAGGGGATTGACTTGGCCATTGCATAACATTCCACTTTTTAGCCTTAAAAATCTCTTTGGTTGCTTTTGCAGTATGTTTCGGGTCATTGTCCATCTGCACTGTGAAGCGCCGTCCAATGAGTTCTGAAGCATTTGACTGAATATGAGCATATAGTATTGCCCGAAACACTTCAGAATTCATTCTGCTGCTTTTGTCAGCAGTCACATCATCAATAAATACAAGGGAACCAGTTCCATTGGCAGCCATACATGCCCACGCCATGACACTACCACCACCATGCTTAACCCGATGAGGTGGTATGTTTTGGATCATGAGCAGTTCCTTTCCCCATCCATACTCTTCTCTTCCCATCACTCTGGTACAAGTTGATCTTTGTCTCATCTGTCCATAGGATGTTGTTCCAGAACTGTAATGGCTTTTTTAGATGTTGTTTGGCAAACTCTAATCTGGTCTTCCTGTTTTTGTGGCTCACCAATGGTTTACATCTTGTGGTGAACCCTCTATATTCACTCTTGTGAAGTCTTCTCTTGATTGTTGACTTTGACACATATACACCTACCTCCTGGAGAGTGTTCTTGATTTGGCCAACTGTTGTGAAGGGGTGTTTCTTCACCAGGGAAATAATTCTTCTGTCATCCACCACAGTTGCTTTCCGTTGTCTTCCGGGTCTTTTGGTGTTGCTGAGCTCTCCAGTGCATTCTTTCTTTTTGAGAATGTTCAAAACAGTTGATTTGGCTACACCTAATGTTTTTGCTATCTCTCTGATGGGTTTGTTTTGATTTTTCATCCTAATGATGGCTTGCTTCACTGATAGTGACAGTTCTCTGGATCTCATATTGAGAGTCGACAGCAACTGATTCCAAATGCAAATGTCACACCTAGAATCAACTCCAGACCTTTTACCTGCTTAATTGATAATGAAATAACGAGGGAATAGCCCACACCTGTCCATGAAATAGCTTTTAAGTTGATAGTCCCATTACTTTTAGCCCCTTAAAAAGTGGGAGGCACATATAGAAACCGTCAGTGGCGTAACTTCATCCCAGGTGCCCGGAGGCAAGATAAATGTTGGTGCCCCCCCCCAAACTAAAATGTACCAGCACCTATGCCAGCCCCAGCTGCCGCCGCCCCCCTTATGCAGTTCCTTTTATATAATGCCCCCAGTAGTGGTCCGCCTATGTAGTGCTCCCCAGTAATGGTCCCCATATGCAGTACATCCTGTAGTGAGCCCCCGGTAGTTGCCCCCAGTAGTGAGGCCCCTTGTAGTTGCCCCCAGTAGTGAGCCCCCGGTAGTTGCCCCCAGTAGTGAGGCCCCTTGTAGTTGCCCCCAGTAGTGAGGCCCCTGTAGTTGCCCCCAGTAGTGAGGCCCCTGTAGTTGCCCCAGTAGTGAGCACCCTGTAGTTTCCCCCAGTAGTGAGGCCCCTGTAGTTACCCCCAGTAGTGAGGCCCCTGTAGTTACCCCCAGTAGTGAGTCCCCTGTAGTTACCCCCAGTAGTGAGGCCCCTGTAGTTACCCCCAGTAGTGAACCCCTGTAGTTGCCCCCAGTAGTAGGCCCCTGTAGTTGCCCCCAGTAGTGAGCCCCTGTAGTTGCCCCCAGTAGTAGGCCCCTGTAGTTGCCCCCAGTAGCAGGCCCCTGTAGTTGCCCCCAGTAGCAGGCCCCTGTAGTTGCCCCCAGTAGTGAGCCCCTGTAGTTGCCCCCAGTAGTAGGCCCCTGTAGTTGCCCCCAGTAGTAGGCCCCTGTAGTTGCCCCCAGTAGTAGGCCCCTGTAGTTGCCCCCAGTAGTGAGCCCCTGTAGTTGCCCCCAGTAGTAGGCCCCTGTAGTTTCCCCCAGTAGTGATGGCCCCCACCGCGCACACACACACACAAAAAAACCAAACACTTACCTTTATCCCCGCTCCAGTGCTGCTGCCGTCCATCCCTGGTGTCTGCTCCTCGGCACTATGGGAGTGACGTCATTACGTCACTCCCATAGTGCACTGCGGGTCCCGGAAGACGGAGGGAGCTCCGTCCTCCGGCTACCGCCAGGAGGATAGGAGCCGGGCGCCCGCTGGTAACACACTCAGCGGGCGCCCGGCAAATGGAGGGTGCAGGGGTGCGACCGCACCCCTTGCACCCTCCGTAGTTACGCCAATGGAGGTGGAGCGCCGATCAGCGGCGCTCCTTCTCCATGCAGCTCCCGGGGACAATGGAGCCAGGTGCCCCCTTCAGGGCTGACGCCCGGCGGCAAATGACTCCATTGTCTCCGGGAGTTCCGCCACTGGAAACCGTTGTAATTCCTACACCGTTCACCTGATTTGGATGTAATTACCCTCAAATTAAATCTGAAAGTCTGCAGTTAAAGCACATCTTGTTTGTTTCATTTCAAAGCCATTGTGGTGGTGAATAGAGGCCAAAATATGAAAATTCTGTCAATGTGCCAATGTTTATGCACCTGACTGTAGGTGCGTTTTTTTTTCTATTTTGCGCGTCAGGAGGTTTTTATCCTCGCACTTTCAGAGCAAGTTTTATTTTATTTTTTTCTAAGATCTCGCGCCCAATTGAATATGCCCCTTAGGGGTAAATTGTGCAAGTTTTTAGAAGTGGAGATGTTGCTCGTAGCAACCAATCAGATTCTAGCTATTATCTTCTAGATTGGTACTAGTATAATGTTAAGTAGAATCTGATTGGTTGCTATGGGCAACATCTGCACTTCTAAAAACTCTCACTTTAGTAAATATACCCTCTAGTTCTAGTTTACTAAAGTTTTCATATTGTAACACAAGTGTTCCGTAGTATGTTTGCTGTTTTTCATTGAAAAAATACCATCTAATCGACGCTCATAATTAAATTTTGCAGCCCAAATATAATGACATACTTAGGGCCTGATTCAGAGATGGTTGGTAATACAGCCACTGTCGCAGCCGCTCTTGTAATAGTGGTTGTAGGATTATACAAATGCTAATCTCAGCGTTCCTTTTGTGCTGGACGGTGTGGTGGAGTGTACGAGCAGTGAGATGCCCACTATCAGGCTGCATGGTCTGTGCATTTGCTATTGAGATTATCAACAATTCAACATCGAGGCAACATTGGTCGCTCTATCGATATCTACGGTAGCCTAGGGTCTACTCTAGCTACTCTCCTCTATATATGGCCTCTGAAGTTGTGGATTTGCGATTGGAAGCGTAGCAGCATTCCCAGACACGCCCGTGACACTCCCATAACACACCCATGATTCAGCCCCTTTTTACCATCACTTTAGGCCATTTTCCAGTCTCCGCCCTGGAACACCCAGGCATCGCAAACCCCTTCTCAAGTGTTAGCGATTCAGGGCCTGATTCAGACCCGGTCGCAAGCGCTGAGCGCTCACAACCGGGTCGATGGTGGCCCAGAGCGCATGCGTACGACGGAGCCGGCTCCATCGTACGCATGCGCGAGACCCGGATAGCGACGGACAATCCGTCGCTCCGGGTCTCGCACCAAAAGGGGCGTGCTGTTGATGTTGAGTGACAGCACGCCCCCTTTGGTGGGCGGGCCGGGGGGGGAGTGGCTGCCCAGACGGAGGCGTTCCCATGAGAACGCCTACCGTTTGGGGGCGGCCCCAACGACATCACAAGTGATGTCAGAGGGGGAGCTTTCGACTCTGTTTGAGATTGGGGTTGATGCTACGGGCAACACCTTCACTTCTATAAAATCCGCACTTTAGTAAACATACCCCTTAGTGTAAATATTACAGATGACACACAAAAAAATTTGCTAAATTTAAGACTGACTCCCCTTTCCCTTCATTATCATTATTATTATTATTAACATTCATTTATTCTGCACAAGCCTGCTCTGCACTGCAGTGCTTTTCAGCTGTGATGGATATTGTAACAGGTGGTGGCAGTGTTTCTGTAGGTGTTTCTCTCTGATAATTATATGCATAGTGAATGCTTTAAAGCACATATTAGCTCTGTTTAAGCTATTCTCTATTTTGACCTCACAAAGGGCCTGATTCAGACCCGCTCGCAAGCAGGTCGAAGGCCGGGCAGTGCGCACGCGCGAGCCCCGGAGCGAGCGAGAAATCACTCACTCCGGCGCTTGCATCCAAAAGGGGCGGCTGTCAAAGTTGATCGACAACTCGCCCCATTTGGTAGGTGGGTCGGGGGGGGGGGGGTGGCTGGCCAAACGGAGGCCAGGAACGCCTGCAGTTTGGGGGCGGCCCCACTGTGGTGAGCTTCCGGCTCTATTAGAGCCGGAAGCTCACTGGGGCTTGCACACTGGGGCTTGCGGCAGACGAGACCCTACCAGAAGGGTCTCGTCGCAAGCCCCGATGGTCGCGACCATTGCGACCATCACCTGGCCGACCATCACCTGGCCGATCGCTAAAGCTGTGGTCACCCACAGCTTAGCGAGCGGCCAGAAGGCCGGTCCAAAAAAAGAAAAAAAAACGCCCTTCAGATCTGCGAACTGCCTCAGGCAGCGAGCAGGTCTGAATCAGGGCCAAAGTGCAATCATTACAAACTAAAAACACACAAATGCTGCTATAAATATATAACAATATTTAAAAAGTTACTTTACATTATTGTGACTTGATTATTAGTAGGTTCTGTTTTTATAATTGCCCCTCATTGTTTGATTAAGAAAGAGAAAAAAGGGTACATAGGAAATATAATATTAAATTAAAAAAAAGTTAATATCCACTGTATAAAATAAAATGCTGTCTAAGAGGATCTCCCCAACGGAGACGATTATTGCATTCTGCACAGCTAGTTCTCGCAGTGCGCGAGCACGAAACAGCTATTGCGATCGGGACTGCGATCAGAGGCTTTGCAGCCCCCTTTCAGAGTGATTGACAGGAAGCACCGTTTGTGGGTGGTGACGGGGGGGTGGTCAGGGAAACGCAGGCATGGCAGTGCATTCCGATGCCGTTGCAGGGGGCGTGCATAAATTAGCCACTGTGATGCCATACGCAGTGTGAGGTCTCATAGCGTGTGAGGTTGTTAGCAATTTCTGAGTAAGGTCAGAGCTTGTGCAAGTGTGCGTAAGGCTGCGATGGTACTCGATTGTACCGATGGTTTCGCTATTCTGCTAAGCATTACTGATGTGTGTAAGGTAAAGTGGGCATCTTTATGTTGTGCTGAGTTTGCATAGCTATCACAATTGAACTGCGTGCATACGCAGTATTGCGGTCCGTAGTGAATCAGGCCCTATGACCATTGTCTTAGCCTCTCATGTTCTGTTCCTTTTATCTCTCAGGCTCCACCATTGAGAGTGTTATTGATTGGTACAAATGGTACTGGGAAAACAGTGAATGCCAGATGGATAGCAGAAAAAATAGGCATTTTCCACATCCAATTTCAAGAGCGACTGCAGGAAATCATGTTGTCTAAGCTGCAGAAAAAGATTGGACCTCAGTATGAAGAAGACACTGCTCAAGAAGAGTCAACTGATGAAGCTATTCTGCATGAATTAGAAAATGGAAACATGGATGAAAGGCAAAAAGAGGACATTGTGGATTCAAAGGTATATAATGTATGTTTTTCTGTTTAGTGTCTACATTAGCACATCTGGTGCAGCAATGACTTAGCATGTTGTAGAAGAAAATGATTGAATGCATTAATACAGCCTTACTTTACTTTATATAGGAAGAGGTGGTTCTGACGCCAGAAGAGGAAGCAGTCAGGTCTTATTTAGCAGACAATGAGCCTCTGCCAACAGAAGTGCTGGACCAGGTTGTAGCAGAGTGGTGGACAAAAGAGCCATTTCGGTAATTTGAAAATATATGAATAGTATATAATTGGCATTGTTAGAGGCACTATCATCCCAGTTGCATATAATTATAACATATTAATTATCTATTTTGTGTGAATCAATATTTGCCAGGAAACCTTCCATTTTTAAGTTGCAGCTCTTATAGGACTTTTTCTCCCTCAAGGAGAAAGGTATGGTGTGCAATTATAATCCAGTAAGAACAAATAAATAAAATATATTTAATTAATTGAATCTTCAGAGCTGCTACAGTTGGAGGGAGCTGCAACCCACCAGTAAATAAAGATAAAAGGAAAAATTACTGTAGTGCTAGTAGAGACAATGGGGGTCATTCAGACCCACTCGCGAGCGGCAGTACGCTCGCAAGTGGGT
Organism: Taudactylus pleione; assembly: GCA_031769625.1. NCBI lineage: Eukaryota > Metazoa > Chordata > Amphibia > Anura > Myobatrachidae > Taudactylus > Taudactylus pleione. The sequence continues at coordinate 9,516,021 of JAUIMM010000045.1, read as the reverse complement.
CGATGTTCCCCACTGCGCATGCGCACGACGGAGGGAGCTCTGTCGTGCGCATGCACGAGACCCGGCGAGCGAAGGACTTTCCATCGCTCCGGGTCTCGCACCAAAGGGGGCGTGCTGTCGATGTTGATTGACAGCACGCCCCCTTTGTTGGGCGTGCCGGGGGCATGCCTGCCAGACGGAGGCGTTCCCATGGGAACGCCTACCGTCTGAAGCCGGCCCCACTGACATCACTAGTGATGTCAGTGGGAGTGATTTTGGCTCTGATAGAGCCAAAATCACTCCAGGGCTTGTGGTTGAGAAACCCGACCACTGGGTTTCTCTCGCAAGTCCGATGGTCGCGATGGTCAAGACCATCGCGACCATCTTGTTGGACGCTCGTATATGCTGTGGGTGGTGACCCACAGCTATATGAGCGTCCAGGAGTACGCTCCATTTTAATGGAGGAGGGCCCTGATTCAGAGTGAGCGCTCTGGTCAGAGCGTCCGACTCTGAATCAGGGCCAATATACAATTTAATATCAATTATAACAATAAATGAAACAATGTAGCATGTGCACAAAAATCAATACACTGTATCTTCTAAAAGGTAAATATAAAAACTCTTAGAGGGGTAGCAGATATATTCCAAAATAGTATATACACAATTATTGTGATATCAAGGAGAACTTCCACTTAGATATAACCCGAATGGGTATATTTTCCTCAAGTGAGATGCTGGTATGTTGTTCTCCAAGTCAACTTAAATAACAAATTTATTATTGGAGCCGTGATATATGGTAGCTTTATCTTGCGGCTCACCTGGTTCTCAAGCAATGTCTGGTGGGAGAAATCCAGTAGCGTGTGATAAAAGCGGCTTAGTTATCTACGGCAGTGTAACCAAAAGCAGCCCCAGACCGATGTGCCGTCTGTGTAGAAGCTGCCGCTGTATGAGTTCAGCCGGTGGGGTAAGTATAATGCACTCGTCCGGGGAAGTGAATGCAGCTGCTGTCGAAAACATTCGAGTCTCGACCGGAGAGAGCTGGCGCAGTCTGAGTGGAGGAAGGCTCAGACCGCGGGCAGATGGTTGTACTCTCAATCAGGGAACTGTGGGATGCAGCTGCTGGCAGTTGACTTGGAGAACAACATACCAGCATATCACTTGAGGAAAATATACCCATTCGGGTTATATCTAAGTGGAAGTTCTCCTTGATATCACAATAATTGTGTATATACTATTTTGGAATATATCTGCTACCCCTCTAAGAGTTTTTATATTTACCTTTTAGAAGATACAGTGTATTGATTTTTGTGCACATGCTACATTGTTTCATTAATTGTTATAATTGATATTAAATTGTATATTGTCTCTACTAGCGCTACAGTATTTTTTCCTTTTATTTTTTCCTTTTTCTCCCTCAACCTTAAAGCCCTTTCCCCTCTTCAGACACCTTAAATGTATTGCTTTGTACATGTCCTCCTACATCTCCCTTTCACTAAATGCATTATTTCTGTGCTTTCCAGCAAATCATGTATATCAAACAGGCAAAGATTTTTGTTGTTCTTTGACATGATACAGTACACACTTGCTTTGCGGATACAATTGTATACCAAGCATAGTAGATATTTGTAATCTCCAAGAAAAACAAAATGAACTACACTGACTGACTAAAAGATGCATACTGTATTTTGCGGGAAGCGAGTAGTAGACATAAAAGACATGACATGCCTAATATACTATTGTTGGAATAAAAAATATCCTTACTAAACATCTACTTCTATAATAATTTATATAGGGGGATTTGGGGACTGAGGGCCTTATTCACTACGGATAGCTATTCTGCTAATACGCACGCAATGCAGTTGCTAATATCAGAGGTGATTGCGATCGCAGCCTAACATAAGGACGCCCACTTCCCCATACTCACATCCGTATACTTTGGCAACATAACAAAATAATCGGTAACATCAAGTAACATATTACCCACAATGCACAGTTAAGGCAGGTCAGACCTCACTCAGGAACTGCTTACTTCAATGCACACTATGATGCCTCAGGCTGCGTCTGGTATTGCAGTGGCTAATTTATGCATGCCCCTGCAACGCCGCCCCGACGCACTGGCACGCCTGGCTTCTCCCGACCACCACCCCCGTCACCACCCACAAATGGTACTTCCTGTCAATCACTCTGCAGTGGGTCTGCATAGCCTCTGCGATCGCATTTCCAATCACGTCTGGTTCACGCACACACATTACATGCACAGTGCAAAATACTCGGCCGATTGCGTGCGTATTAGCAACTGCAATCCTTGCTAAATCAGGCCCTTAGTTAAATTAAAGTTTGTTTTTAGGAGATATTATTTCTTATGAGTAGCTGTGGTGTCCCTAAAAGCTAAGGTCAAGGACTAGTATGATAATCACACACAGTTGCATGCAAGCTGGCTTCAGAGGAGTTGTATTTTCTGATAGATTTAGTAAAACTAAGAATACATTCAGACCACTTGAAAGAGCTTTTCTGATATGGTTCAGACAGAGAGATAAGCCAACAGGCCATCTATCATAGCTTTATCACTGTAAAACAAATCCTCTCCAACTATGGGCCTGATTTAGAGATGGACGCAGTTAGCACCACTACTGCGTCTTTGTATGCAGCGGCTGTGCTACAATATGGAAAGCCGCAGGAGGCGTCTTGAGCTAAAAGATGTCCACTGCTGGCTTCTTTGATCCAATGCTGCATCCGAAGACGCAGCATCTAATTAACTGTGTGACCATCAGACATCTGAGTAACCATCAGGTTGTTTGGTTAAATCACGCATCTGGGGCCATTAAAGAAGCATCCAAGGGCGCAGCCACTGGCTTCGACATGTCCAGAAAATGGGGCCGACACGCATCATTTTCTGTAACACTTCCTGTCGTCACCCCCAAATCCAGCATTTTAATCCTGCTTCGGAATTTGGGGCACTGCGAGTGACATTGTAGCCCCAGATCTGCACATGTGCCGTGTGGCTCCTGCACATGCGCAGATCTAAAAACATCGGAGATGTGCGTAAATATCGGGTTTATGCACAGCTCTGAACTAGGCTCTATGCGCCTGATTCAATAAGGATCGCTATTGCTAAATCGCACGCAGATGTGCGATTGTTGCATACTGCACATGCATAGCAGTGCGCGTGCGTGAAGGCACCACCTGGGGCACCGAGAGGGGGGGAGGGAGCGGATACTCTTTGCCCGGGCCCGGGCTTACTAGAGGGGAATGGCGGGGGCCCCAAGTCCAGTGCCATTCTCCCCCTCCCTCCTCCCACCCACACAGCAACCAAGCACACAGCGTGTGCTGGGCTGCAGAGGGAGACTGCTCGTTGCTACTGAGCAGCAGCCGCAGCAGTCTCCTATGCCTGTGGGGGGGAGCAATCACAGCGCCCCCCTCCCAAGCGCACAGCAAAAATAAGAGTTATGGTATAACATACCTTTGTTAACTCTTTTTTTCTTCAAGGTCCATGGGGTCCACAGCCATTACGTTGGGGGTATGAATCCCGGTCACCAAACAGTTAATACAAACGAGCTCTCTGCTCCCAGGATGCATCGGGTTTCCTCCTCATATACCCCACCTCCTGCCTCAGGTAGCCAGTTCGTTACCAAGCTCAAGCAGGCAGAGACAAACAAAGGGTAAGAAAGAAATGACCCATACTTACGAGTCCAGACTCTCAAGAGAAGAAACTACGGAAAACCTCCCCCAGAACTACAGGTGCGTCTGGGTGGGTGTCCTGTGGACCCCATGGACCTCGAAGAAAAAGAGTTAACAAAGGTATGTTATACCATAACTCTTATTTTCTTCTTCGGGGTCCATGGGGTCCACAGCCATTACGTTGGGGATATCCCAAAGCGCTAACCCTACGGGCGGGGACGCTCCTGACTCTCGGAAGAGAGGAGAATCCTATGCCCGAAGGAGGCATGCTGAGAGGCAAAAGTGTCAAAGGCATAAAATTTGACAAAGGTATGGATGGAAGACCATGTGGCTGCTTTACATAATTGCTCAGCAGAAGCACCCCGGCGGGCAGCCCATGATGGACCTACCGCCCTAGTAGAATGTGCCGTCACTGAATCCGGCACACGCATACCAGCCTGTGTATAAGCCAATGACATTGCCATGCGAATCCACCTGGCCAGTGTCTGTTTATTGGCTGGCCAGCCACGCTTATGACAACCATAAAGTACAAAAAGTGAATCGGACTTCCTCCATTTGCTCGTGCGTTTAACATAAATTCTCAACGCACGGACCACATCCAGGGAAGCCTCACCTTGTGAGAGACTTGTGCCCTGAAATGCTGGAACTACTATTTCTTCATTAATATGAAATTTAGACACCACTCTCAGAAGGTAACCCTCCCTAGTACGTAGTACTGCTCTATCTTGATGAAATATCAAGAACGGCTCCCGGAAGGAAAGCGCAGCTAAATCCGACACTCTACGTGCAGATGCCATAGCAAGGAGGAATACCGTATTTGATGTTAGCCACTTGATGTCTATTGAATTTAAAGGCTCGAACGGAGGAGCCTGTAAAACCTTCACAACTAGAGTCAAGTCCCACGGAACAACCGGGGAAACGAAGGGAGGCTGAATCCTCACACCCCCTGAAAAAAGGTCTTTATATCCGGTCTCAGAGCAATTTTATGTTGGATCCAGACTGAAAGAGCTGACACCTGTACCCTTAAAGAGGCCAGGCATAGCCCTTTTTCCAGACCGCTTTGAAGAAAATCCAGCACTCTGTATATCAGGAATTTATGTGGATCATACCCTTTCAGTTCACACCACTGAAAGAAAGTATGCCAAACCCTATAATATATACGGGCTGTGGATGGTTTCCGTGCCTTCAGCATCGTCCGTATAACAGACTCGGAAAACCCCTTTTCCCTCAAGACGGAGGCCTCAAGAGCCATGCCGTCAAAGATAGCCGATGAAGATCCGGGTACCAGCAGGGACCCTGTAGCAACAGATCCGGTCTCAATGGCAGAGGCCATGGATAGTCGATGGAGAGAGACTGTAGATCTGTGAACCAGTGCCGTCTCGGCCACGCCGGAGCTATTAATATGACGGTGCTGCCCTCTTGTTTGATCTTTTTGACCACTCTGGGCAGAAGAGCAAACAGGAAAAACAGATATACCAGCTTGTAACGCCACTTTACTGTCAGTGCATCTACAAACTCGGCTCTCGGATCTCTTGTCCAGGATCCGTACCTGGGAACCTTGTTGTTCCTTCTTGATGCCATCAGATCTATTTCTGGTAGACCCCACCTGTCCACAAGGTTCCGAAAAACCTGTGGATGTAGGGCCCATTCCCCTGCATTTATCTCTTGCCGACTGAGAAAATTGGCCTCCCAATTCAGGATTCCTGGAATGAACACGGCAGATATCGTGGGCAGATGAGTCTCTGCCCATACCAGGATTCTTGATACCTCTGCCAAGGCGGCCCGACTCCTCGTGCCCCCTTGATGATTTAGGTAGGCGACCGCGGTGTGATTGTCCAACTGTATCTGCACCGACCTGCCCTTTAAGATTTCCTGAGCCTGCACTAAAGCTTTGAATATAGCTCTTAGTTCAAGGATATTTACAGGTAGCCGGCTTTCCGTCACTGACCACTTTCCTTGGAAAGTGTGTGACCCCGTCATCGCCCCCCAACCTTGAAAACTGGCGTCGGTTTTGACTAATGTCCAATCCGACACCCAAAAGGGGCGACCCTGACTGAGATGCTTTGTCTGCAACCACCAGGTCAGGGACAACCATACCTCTGGAGAGAGATGCAGCAGCTGGGACCTGATCGTGCTATGATCCTTGTTCCAGCGAGACAGAATGAATTGCTGCAGTGGTCTGGAGTGGAATTGAGCGTATTCCACCATCCTGAAGGTGGCCACCATCGACCCCAGGACCTGCATGGCTACTAGAACGGATATTTGCCTGTTGCGAAGCAACCTGCGTATTCGTGATTGTAGAGCTAGGATCTTCTCCTCCGGCAGATATATTCTCTGCACCACGGAGTCCAATCTCGCTCCCAAATGACACATCTGTTGTACCGGACAGGGTGACGACTTTTGCCAGTTTATGATCCAGCCGTGACTGTACAGGCATGATACTGTCAGCCTCAAATGATCCTGTAACTGCTGTGGGGACTGCCCCAGCAACAGGAGGTCATCCAAGTAAGGTAAAATCCTGATGCCTTGGCGCCTGAGGCATACCATCATCACTGCCATCACCTTGGTGAATACCCGAGGGGCTGTGGACAGGCCAAACGGCAGGGCCTGGAACTGAAAATGTTCCTCCCCTACCGCAAAACGAAGAAATTTTTGATGAGCCTGTGTGATTGGGATGTGAAGGTAGGCATCTTGTATGTCTAGGGACACCATATAGTCCCCCTGTTCCATTGCCAACACAATCGATCGCAATGTTTCCATCCTGAACCCGGGGGCTTGAACAAATTTGTTGAGCTCTCTCAGATTTAGAATAGGCCGGTATGACCCATTCGGTTTCAGAACCAAGAACAGATTGGAGTAAAACCCCTCTCGGGAACTGGTTCTCTGGCACCGGAATCACTACTTCTGATGCTAGTAAGGCAAGAATAGCCTTCTGAAGGGCCAAAGCTCTTTCTGAACCCACCTGCGGGTTTACACAAAAGAACATTTGAGGAGGAGTCCTCCAAAACGTCAGGGCGTACCCTCGGGAAACAACTCCCCGAACCCAGGCATCCTACGTCGTGAGGTGCCAGGGCTCTGAGAACCGAAGCAGTCGGCCCCCCACCCTGGGATCCCCCAGGGGGAGGCCCGTCCTATCAGGCCACTAGTTTATCCTGGACCCTAGATCCTGGACGTTTGTTCTGCCAGGGCTTCCTGGATCCTGCCTTTCTTGGTGGAAATCTTGCTGAGGGCTGACTTTTGGCCTTGCCCTGCGGCCGAAACCCCCGAAAGGACGCCCTCCTCAATTTAGACGAAGTTGCTGATGGTAAACCTGCCGTCTTTGAGGCTGCCATAGAGGATACAATTTTGTCCAGTTCTGGACCAAAGAGCAAACCTCCTGTGAATGGAAGGAATTCTAGGGCCTTTTTGGACCCAACATCTGCCCTCCAATCCTTCAACCAGACGATCCTACGTGCCACCACGGACTCAGCTGAAACTTTAGAGGAAAGGATCCCTGCATCATCCAAATAAGAGGCCCCTTCTCTAATAAAGAAGATCATATCCAGTTGCTCCTTAGAGGCATCTGGTAAAGACTCCGTTAGAGTTTTGGCCCACTCCTCAATAGCTCTTGCTACCAAGGTAGTGGCCATAGCTGGGCGGGTGGCCTTTCCTGCCAGCGAAAAAATTGATTTGAGACAAGACTCCAGTCTCCTATCCGTGGTTTCCTTCAGCGAAACTGCTGGGATTAGCAAAGTGGTACGTTTAATCAGCAGTGCCACATGCGCATCAACTGATGGTGGATTCTCCCACTTGGCACAGTCCTCTGCTGGAAAAGGATATAGAGGCGCCATTCTTTTTAGAAGAATGGCTTATCTTATCCGGAGGGACCCAGGCTTCCTCCATAAGTTCTGATAAATGTTCAGACTTTGGGAATTCTGCCTTAACCACTTTTTGGCGCTTGAACAGGGGGGCTTTCCTAAGCGGAAGATCCCCTTCCTCGATATTTAACACCGATTTTACAGCCCTTATCAGAAAAGGGACATCGGCTACTGGGAAATGATCATCACCCTCCTCGGAGCTAGACTCCTGCGAAAAGTCCTGTGCCTGTTCCTCCTTGGAGGAGGCACTCGAGTGCTCACCCATGTAAGGCGGTACATGGCGCCTAAATTTAGGCTGCTTTGGCTTGACAGCCTGAGGCTGAAAAACCCCAGAGGATGATGCCATAACCTTATCAGAGCCAAAAGCACTCCAAATGACATCACTAGTGATGTCAGTGGGGCCGGACCCAGACGGTAGGCGTTCCCATGGGAACGCCTCCGTCTGTGCAGCAACGCCCCCGGCACGCCCACCAAAGAGGGCGTGCTGTCACACACCATCGACAGCATGCCCCATTTGGTGCGAGACCCATAGCGACGGCTGGCCGTCGCTATGCGGGTCTCGCGCATGCGTACGACGGAGCCTCCTCCGTTGTGCGCATGCGCACTAGGGCACCATCGACCCGCTTGCGAGCGCTCATCGCTCGCGAGCGGGTCTGAATCAGGCCCTCTGTGTGAGAGGCCGATGGTACTGGATGTTACCGATGTTTTTTGGAGGTTTGCAAGGTATTACAGATGTGAGATAGCGATAGTGGGAGGCAGTGGACATCTCTATGCTTGCAGTGCGACGGCACTGCGATAGCATTCATTAGCATAGTTTTGCATGCAATTACGGAGCAGCGATCGCAATAGCGATCCTTAACGAATCAGGCCCTATGTCCGTTGGGAGATAATTCACCAAGTAGAGCGTGTGCTTCTTTCAGAGATCTTTCAAGTGACTATATAGTGAAGGTGAATACTGGTAGACCTCATATCTTTTAGTATAAGTCTAAGGAGAACCTTAAACAAGAGGGACAGATAGCTTTGCAGTACCATAGCACATTAGTGTATTTCTCCCATCATTTTGACATTTAAAAAGGTCACCAATGTGGCTAAGGTATGGTAAGGTGGAATATCAGTGTTGTGTATAAATAATGGGTGCAGGGTGTACATAGGTCAAGGGGGGCCCCACACAACACGCGGGCGCACACACACACATTTTGTGGTAAATCTCCAGATTAGGAAAAAAGAGTTGAGCAGGGAGAAGAACAGTGCAGAGAAATGCTGCAGATGTTAAAGAGCAGATAAAGCCACTGTTTTACAATAAGACATATCAAAGCCATAATACCTCTGAGCTGAAAAGTACACTGGAAATAACAGATATGTCTATACCTAACTACATATATATGTCTTGTGTCAACCTTCCACCTTCACAGCAACTCACTGTATTAGAATGGACGTGCTCCTTTTTTCTGTGAGTGACAGGTCTGTAGGCTTCTACTTCAGAACTGAGCTACATGTATTGGTGGATTCATACATAGAGACAGATCATCATACCACTAATTAAAATTATGTTATGTTGTTGTTTTTTTTACGTATATATGTAGGACACTGTCCTAAAGATGTGGGAGATGACTGCAGGCATTGTAAGCACAGCCTAGGTGGTGTGTAACAACTCCAAGCTATAGGCCCACACAGTCATTTTTCCTCTTCTATAATCCAGCTGTATACATCTTCTTACTAATATTCGTGCTAGAATGGAGTCATTCTTCTCATTTATACATTACAGCTCCCTTGGATTTATACTAGATGGCTTCCCCAACACAGTGGAGGAGGTCCAATACATAGGAGAATGCGGCTTTTTCCCTGACATTGCTGTCTTGCTTGAAGCAGAGGAGAGTGACATTTGTGATCGATTACTGCCCCCTCGCTTAGCCAAGTGGCAAGAGCGAAAAAGAAAAAAGGAAGAACGCGAACAGAAGCTTAGAGATATGAAGAAAAATATAAGGGTATGTTTTCAGTGTAATTACATTCTGTGTAAAGGCAATATAGACCCAATTTGCAAGTTACTCTGTTTCTCCATTTTTGTTCAGCAATATGTTTGGCTATCAGTCATTATGCAAAAACTACGATTTCCTTATATAGCTGTGTTCACTAATATAAGTGAGAGGTGCGCTGCTTCTTGAAGTTAATATGAAATACAAGCTAAGTATTTCAATGATATAGCAGAAATGTATTTACACAAAACATATGTTAGTTACTATACAGTATAATATATTTTATTTGTTAACATTTAGACAGTGCACACATATTACGCAGCACTTTACAGAGAATATTTAGTCATTCACATCAGTCTCATTGGACATACAAACTATGGCCCTCATTCAGAGCCATACGCTCTGAGCAGAGCGCACGCTCTGAATGAGGGCCGGCCTCCATAATTATGGAGCGTCCTCCTGGACGCTCGTATAGCTGTGGGTCACCACCCACAGCCTATACGAGCGTGCAGTTTGTTGGCCGCGATGGTCTTGACCATCGCGACCATCGCCACTGCGAGCCGGAGCCTGCGGTTGAGGTTTTCAACCGCAAGGCCTGGAGTGATTTTGGCTCTATCAGAGCCAAAATCACTCCCACTGACATCACTAGTGATGTCAGTGGGCCAGCTTCTGACGGTAGGCGTTCCCTTGGGAACGCCCCCGTCAGGGAGGCACGCCCCCAGCACGCCCACCAAAGGGGGCGTGCTGTCAATCAACATCGACAGCACGCCCCCTTTGATCAGACACAACGAGCGAAGGAAAGTCCTTCGCTCGTCGCATCTGGCGCATGCGCACGACGGAGCTCCCGCCGTCGTGCGCATGCGCAGTGCACAACATCGACCCACTTGCGAGCGGACAGCCGCTTGCGAGTGGGTCTGAATCAGGCCCTATATTCCCTACCAGTGGTGGATTTTACCTATAGGCTGCAGTCCCCCCCCTCTGTAAAATTTGCTACTTCAGTAAGCCAGTTGCAGTCTGTGACTGCACTGGCTTCACTGTGACTGGAGGTGAGGGTGTCAAATTGCAACATAATCTGACTAAAGACATAGGGGTTTATTTACTAAGCAGTGCTAGGAGACAGAGTGAAAAGTGATAAGAAAGTGATAAGGTACCAGCCAATCAGCTCCCAACTGTCATCTCATAGACTGTGTTTGAAAAATGACAGTTGGGAGCTGATTGGCTAGTACCGTATCACTTTCTTATCACTTTTCACTCTGTATCCTAACACTGCTTAGTAAATAGACCCCATAGGGTTCTATTTACTAAGCAGTGTTAGGAGACAGAGTGAAAAGTGATAAGGTAGCAGCCAATCAGCTCCCAACTGTCATTTTTCAAACACAGCCTGTGAGATGGCAGTTAGGAGCTAATTGGCTGGCACCTTATCACTTTTCACTCTGTCTCCTAACACTGCTTAGTACATAGACCCCCTAATGTATGTGCTAAATTACTCAACCCTCTGTGCCAAATTTGCATGTATGCGCCATCTTATAGCCTGGATATCTTTACAAGCAATGGCTGTCTGTTTTCACTGATGTTAGAGGATATTCTATATGCACAGTATTCATCACAAGGCTTGTTACCTGTCCTCTGGTAGTCGTTCACTGGATTATACATTTTATAATAATATAAATTTGTCACCTACACACAATGAAGGCATCTATTTTGTAAGATGAACCACTATTCATAGAAATACAGCTTTTACAGTCTCAATTATGTCACTGGTTCCTAGTTAATTCATATGATGAATCCTTTTAATGTTCAGTATACAAAATGTCTCTCTCTGCTGTATGCAGGCGAGATAAAACTTCAGACTCTTTAAAATGAGTAGTTTTGTTTGCACTAGTGATCATATTTTCTGGTAGAACAATGTACTAATGATCTGTTTGATTTGTAAATCAAAATTCCAAATGCAGTAATTCAAAAATCAAGAAAATAATAATCAGTTTGTCTAATAATTTTTGTTTACTGTAAAAGTATTTGAAGCCTATTTCCTGACCTATGTTCCAATCCTAGCTATAGCTGAATGGATGTTCATTGCTGCAAGTTGATTAACAAATCTGTTATAACTAAATTATCACAGGACATACAGATTGCCAAGAGACGAGAAGAACTTTTAGCGGAACAAAAAATAGATGAGGAAAAGAGGGTAAGATATTTAATTGCCATCACCATACTGATGTGTTATTTTCAGAAATGAACAATCAAATTAACTACCAAATGTATACTTCAATGTATAGTAATAATAAGGAATTATTTAGAAATGTAAGAATGATGCCTACATGACATCAGGGAGTTGGCGGCGACCGGTAAACATGGCTACACATTAAGGGCTCTATTTATTAACATTACTTTTACTAAAATAAAGTGAAAAAGGGTGTTATCACACCCTTTTCACATTATTTTAGCATCACCTAAAGTTACTAAAGGGCAATTGGAGTAGAATTCGTAAAATTCTACTCCATGCCCTAATTATCACTTATTTTTAGTAAGCAGATAGCATTTCCAATAATTGTAATGGGAATTGTGATCTGGCCAAAGGGCCTGATTCAGACCCGCTCGCAAGCGGGTCGATGGTTGTGCATTGCACACGCACGGCGTACGCAATGCGCGTGCGCAAGCCCCGTAGCGAAAGAGAAATTCTCTCGCTCCGGGGCTCGCTACAAATAGGGCGGCTGTCGATGTTGATCCTGAAGGAACGCCTGCTGTTTGTGGGCGGCCCTACTGACATCACCAGTGATGTCAGTAGTGAGCTTCCGACTCACTTCCTACCACAAGGGTCTTGTCGCAAGCCCAATTAAGCGAGAAGGACAAAGGTTGCCCTTAAATTAAATAAAAATTATTATCTGCTTATCTGAGATCCTCAGGAATAAACAATCAAATGAGCAGTGCTTGGCCATTAGATGTATCACTGTAGAGTTTTATGGGGAAAACTACCTGTAGATATGTCTGTTTTTGTCCCTTAGTAAGAGATAAAGCCCATCAGCTGATATAGCAGCATCTTTTTGCCCAGTTAGCAAGTAGATTTAAGATAATATTCATTGTTGTGGGGAGCAATGAAATCCTCAACTGTCAGGAAAAGGATATGTACCACATTACCATGCCCACCGGGGTTTTTTCTATAGCACTGAGTTTAGCAATGGCCTCAGAAGTAAGAATTGCCTGTAAACTACACATATTGGGATCTTTACATCATCACTTAATTTATACAAAAGCAGCTGAAAATTAACACTTTCACATACTTATTTATAAATGAATGGCCTGATTCAGACCCGGTCGCAAGCGCTGAGCGAGGGAACACTTGCCATTTGGGGGCGGCCCCACTGACATCACGAGTGATGTTAGTGGAGAGCTTCCGGCTCTGTTAGAGCTGAAAGCTCTCTGGGGCTTGCGATGAACGAGACCCTACAACAAGGGTCTCGTCGCAAGCCCGATGGTCGCGATGGTCTTGACCATTGCGACCATCACCATGGCCGCTCACTAGCTGTACCCACAACTATGCGAGCGGCCAGGAGGCCGCTCCTAAAAAAAACAGCGCCCGCCCTGATTCAGAGCGAGCTTTTGCTTTTTGCGAGCACCTCTGAATCAGGCCCTAAGTGTCAGGGCCATTCATCAAGTTCTGAAAAAGCATTTTGTTTTTCAGATTTTGGTGGTGCAGCCGATAATCTTCACAGGCTGCCGTGTAAATATATATACACACACATATATATGTCAGCCTTTGCAGCTAGCAGAATGATCTGTTCAAATCCTTCCCCGCTCCAGCGGCACCATAGCCCGGTGCCGCCCTTCAGTTTACCTCAGTTTTTCCTCCGGTCCAGGCTGTTCAGGATACACGGTGCAGCTGCAAGGAGACAGGTGAGGTGAGAGGATGCAGGTGGAAGACAACGGGTGGTAGGGGGCTGGTACAGATAACGGCAGTGTGACGGACAGACACTGCCGTGGGGGAGGGGGGCGGGAAGGGGGAATGGTGGTCTGTGGTTATAGATAGCGGCAAGGTCGGCACGGTTTATTCCTGAGCATCAGAGAATAACCTTTCCTATTGGAGCAAAACATGTATTACTTATTGTTTTCAATGCAGTATTTAGCTGTCAGTCCTTCAGATGTTAATGGTACATTTGTTTTGTGTAGGGGAAGAAGGATCCTGAAGATGGAGAAGAGGAGGGGGAGGAGGAAGAGGCAGAAGAAGAAGAAATTGACAGCATTGAGCTGATTCTTTCAGAAGAGTTCCCAGAGGAAGAAGAGGAGGAGCCGGAGGAAAACGAACAGGAGGAAGATGCCATTGAGAGAATGAAAACTGAAATTGGAGAAAAGTGTGAAGGAGATGCTGAATCTTTACAGGCAGTGAAGGTAAAGGGATCTATACACAACTGCTCCCATGCTGTAACATAACATATAATAAATGAGTATATACAGGACTGTGGAGAGTCTAGCCAAGCCCAGGCAATGGCAAGAGGGCATGGCCTAATGCGCTGAACTGCTGCCGCTGATAGGACTAGGAGGGGGGCAGCGGACCTGGGCCCCCGCCAGGCCCCTCCAGTAAGCCTGGGCCCAGGTAATCAGTACCTTCTCCCACCCTCGCTGATACCCTGAGTATATAGGTCCATAGTTATGTTTTGTAGAAATAAAATAGTCTGTGAGTGGTGCTGCCATGTTCATTACCTGGTAATCACTCTGCAGAGACTTCACCCATATACTTTATTTCCCCATGTAATTTCACTAATGAATGATAAGGCTTTCCATATTGTTATATTTCAGCCCAGAAAACAGTTTCCCAGACACCTGAAACACCTGTTTTACTGAATTTGTTTGTCTATTTTTCCTTGTACTACAAAACACTTCTCCCTTTCTAATTGGTTACTGCATGTGGACAGCTCTATGTATTCCTTTATCAAAGATATATAGACAAGTACAATGATGAGCAAGCCAATAGCCACAGGGCAAGCTATGCTGAGGTCATATGTGCAGATTTAAAGTATCTGAAATGAGTTAATTCATATTACAATAGGCTACCTCCCCAGATGCAGCTATCACCAGACTATACTCCTATAATAATTCCAGAGGTGACATAGCCACAATTCTGCAACTGTGCCAGTCATCACAATGACATCATTTCATTTAAAATTATGTTTCTTATACACAAAATCTCCCAAAATGGCGTGTCCTCCCTCATCTCTTTTCTATTTTCTGTGTAACTAACTCTAGTCATGTTATAGTACCTGCATGTGACCTGCACATCTCCTGCCTGTCTACAAGCTTTCTTTCATGCCAGGCCTAACCTGGAACACACTAACCCACATTATCTCATTAACCCCTGCTTATAAAGTGGTAAGTATGCACTGAAAATACATTTTTTAACATAATAATCAAATTCATTATGGACCCTGCTCTTATTTCCCAGCATTTGTCTACATTTTGTTGTTCTTATTATATCCTCTATCAGTATCTGCTCAACACATGTAAAAAAAAAAAACAATCATATGCTATACGGATGATACTCAGATCTACCTTTCCTCTCCTCCCATCTCCTCACTCGTATCTCCAACTGTCTCTGTGCTGTCTCTTCCTGGATGTCCCAGCGCTCTCTTAAACTTAACATGTATAAGACTGAGCTGTTAATTTTCCCACCCTCCCGCATAACCTCACCTCACACAATTTCATTATCAACTGACGGCAAAACCATCTCCTCTAGCCCCAAAGTGAGCTATCTTGGAGTCATCCTGGACTCTTCCCTTTCCTTAAAACCACACATTCAGTAGCTCTCGCAGTCCTGCCATTTCCATCTTAAAAATGTTTCCAGGATCAGGCCGTCTCTACTAAAACTATTAAATTGATGCTACTAAAACCCTCATCCACTCACTAGTCATCTCCAGATTGGACTATTGTAACCTCCTCCTATCTGGCCTACCTTACTACCGCCTCTCTCCATCATTGCTGCTGTCTGGGTTATCTTCCTCTCTAAACATTCTACATCTGTCTCTCCTTGGTTGCCAACGCCCTGCTGTTTATTTGAGGGTTATGATCGCTAATGCAGCAAATGTTTATAAACAATAAATAATAATAATGCCCACATCCATATGACAATTTAGTGCTGTTGCCGCTTTAAGAGGATTTTCTTTCAGGGACATGCGGTGAGGTCAATGGATGGGGAGGCACTGGCTAGTATTAGAGCCAGATAACACACACACATATATGAACCTGCCCCACTTGCTCAGATCTCCTCCCCCCAACACAAATCCTCCACACACACAGATTCCCTGTAGCACAGATCACCCTCACACATATCTCCCTCTAGCACAAAATATTTCACGCACACAGATCTCCCCCTAGCAGCGGACCCTTCTCGCCTTTTTCTCTGTGTTTCCTCTGTCTGCATATGACAATTTCCTTCCCTCCTCAGTGCTGCTGCTGAGCTCCGATGCTGGAGTACTTACTGGACTGGTCAGTTGATCGTCAGAGGTGTGCGTCAGAGCTCGTGGCACGCCCCTCACAGTGAGGCATGCCTCCATTAGCTATTTTTCTCTGTGTTTTGTTGGCTGCATTGTGGCCCAGCTCCCATCTCCAGGCAGTGTCTGAGCTATCAGAGGTGAGGCTGAGTTCTTACTGCCTGATCTTTCCTCTCTCCCTGTATTTCCAGGGAGTGCAGCAAGTTTGGTGAGTTTTGCCTATAAAAACAATCAGAATAATACAAAGAAGAAAATTATAAGGTATAAATATCTTCTTTGTATTATTCTAATCATTTTTGTAGTTAAAACTCTGTAGTCTGAAAGGGAGTATGACAGGAGAGGCTCTGCCTCCCGTCTACCCTGACTGCACGTCCATGGTTTTTGTATGTGACCAACTGAGCATTAGCCACATAATTGCAGCATACTGTCATATAAGCGGATGTAGCAGCATCTCTTAACAAGTATACTTGACATACAGTATAATGAAAATGACTAATTTTATGTCTAAGGCTACCATCAAGTATAAGACATACAGTGGCTCTGTGGCCCCTGCCCTTCCAGAGCAGTATTATCTATGAATTATTGAAGATGTGATAATATTCAGCAATTAATACCTCAAATGTCAGGTAAAGGCAAGTATTATTTTAATCCAAAGGACTTGATCTGGAGAATCCTTTGAATAAATAGGGCAGCAGTAGGAGAGTCAAACAAGTAGAACCAGCATACACTGCCTTGTGATGTTAGCATTGCATAATTCAACTATGTAGTGAGAGCCTTGTGCCGGCTAGGCATTACTCACACAGATGCAGAGGACGGCTAGGAATAGCTGATATTCAATAGAAGTGGGAGTCCATCCAGTACATATGTGCTTTATGGTTCATTTCATATTGAGCGCAGGACGTGGGTCACAGGGACCGGAGGAGACCACTGAAGGTGGGACCTGATGGTTGTGTGCCAGTTCTAGGGGCAGGCTGACTGGAAGGTGGGCCGTCTGTATTAGTCCTTAATGGCAGTAGTTGAACACCATTGCCAAAGCGGTTGGCTAGGTATCATTTGCGGCTCCTGTCGGAATGATTGTTCACCAGTCTGGAGGTGTGAAGCTGCAGGGTGCCACTTATTAGGTAATGGTAGTGAGGTATCATGTATTTACATATTTTATTGCTATTTTGCAACTAGGTAAAATTTATTTTAATCTGTTTGCGCTCCCAGTATTTTGATTTTGTTCTTGTTTCCTCAGTTAGGGGTCAGCTGCCCCTTGACTTGGTGAGCAGCATCCAGATTGAATTTGCTACTTTAACTTTATTCAGAAGTGCCTGGTACTTTTTTTTCTCACATTATGTATAACTGGTAACTTAAAACCATTCAGAATGTCATAATTGGCTGATCATAATGTCCACTGGGGCTTTCAATACAGCAATGACTTGAGCAGTGGCTTAAAATAAGAAATGCCTGGAAACTACACATTATTTGTAATGACCGATATTTTGCCAAAGGATAGAAATGTTTCCATTTATTTGTGAACATTATAGGATAATATTTAATATATGACAATAGAATTCCACAAAATGGCACACTATAAGGGGTAAATTTACCAAGAATCATGTCTGGTCCAAGTTGTAACACTCACAGCATCGCTGAAACATGGGAGACTTTTGACAGCTGAAACACTCAAATTTACCAAGAATCGTGTTCTTTCGATGGCGTATGTGTTCATGTTTCTCCCCATGTTCTATGTGTCTGACCACAGCCAAACATGCAGTCTGCATATATCAGTGAGATACGTGTATGTGTGTATTGTGGTAAAATATGTGTAAACATAGACACAAAACAGTGTGGGCCCCCCCACCCCCAAAAGCAAAACTAGCCCCGGGCTCTGTGAGACAGTCCTGGTTCTAAAAATACAGGGGACAAAATGTGTAGGGGTCCCCCTTATTTTATGAACCAGCACTGGGCTCTGTGAGCTGGTCCTGGTTTTAAAAATACGGGGAAAAATGGCGTGGAAGCCCCTGTATTTTTAAAACCAGCACTAGGCTTAAACTAGTCGGAGTGTAATGCCACAGCCAGGGGACTCTTTTACTGGGTCCTCTGGCCAAAGCATTAGCACCCCAAACTAGTCAGCCCTGGCCAGGAATCCCAGTGGAGGTGGGGACTACCCAATAAAGGGATCCCCCCTCTCCTGAGCACCCCAGGCAAGGGCTGAAGCCCCTGGCCGGTGGGTGCAGGAGTAATAGTGATAATAATAAATGTCTACTATTGTTTTTTACAGTGGGACTACAGGTCCCAGCATGCCTGCCCTCTGGCACTTGTAGAACTACGTGCCAGCAGGTGGCCGGTACCGGTACCTCACAAAAAAAATAGTAAAAGAACCACAGTACACACATACACCGTGCACAGTAAAATTTTATTAAACTTAAATTTTATTACATACACTATACTCAACTTGTCCCCGGTGTTCGGTCCCCTTATCCAGTAGAGATCTTGTTTTCTTCGGTCCCCTTCTCCAGTAGAGATCCCGGCCAATGAAATTAAAAAAACGACTCACCAAACCATTTTGGACATTGAAGAGATGTGTGTGTTTCCAAATACACTGTGTAGACAAAAGTGATTGGACGTTCCCGTGCAAGTGAAATGCATTCCATGCATACTAGGCTCTATTGATCTCTCTCTCACAGCCTCTGGATGGTTCCAGAAGCTATTACTGTGCGCATGCGCAGTGTCAGTTTCTACAGGAGAAATCCCTCACAAATGTGAAAGACTTTTACAATTTACCGGGGATATAGTTAGCAGGGATAGTGGTTACAGCAACCGATGTCTCTGCAAGTTCCCCTTTGTATATCCCCACTGCGATATGGTCGGATAATAATCGCTGCAGTTTTGCGATTATTAATACATAGACCCCTTTATCCGAATTCTGGGTCTCATTCAGACCCGCTCGCGAGCGCAGGACGCTCCCAAGCGGGTCGATGTTACCCAAATGCGCATGCGCACGACGGAGGCTGCTCCGTCGTGCGCATGCGCGAG
Source organism: Taudactylus pleione (assembly GCA_031769625.1). Taxonomy (NCBI): domain Eukaryota; kingdom Metazoa; phylum Chordata; class Amphibia; order Anura; family Myobatrachidae; genus Taudactylus; species Taudactylus pleione. The sequence continues at coordinate 9,497,034 of JAUIMM010000045.1, read as the reverse complement.
ACCCGACGAGCTACGGGGGAAGCCGTTGCTCGGGGTCTCGCTACAAAGGGGGCGTGCTGTCGATGGTGAGTGACAGCACGCCCCCTTTGGTGGGCGTGCCAGGGCGTGGCTGCCCAGACGGAGGCGTTACCATGGGAACGCCTACCGTCTGGGCCCGGCCCCACTGACATCACTAGTGATGTCAGTGGGAGTGATTTTGGCTCTGATAGAGCCAAAATCTCTCCAGGGCTTGCGGCAGCGAGACCCTACCGCAGGGTCTCGTCGCAAGCCCGATGGTTGCGATGGTCTTGACCATCGCGACCATCATCATGGACGCTCGCATAAGCTGTGGGTGGTAACCCACAGCTATGCGAGCCTCCAAAAGGCCGCTCCAAATTTAACTTGGACGGCCCTGATTGAGAGCGAGCGCTCTGGTCAGAGCGTCCGGCTCTGAATCAGGGCCTCTGTCTCAAATATTTTTGCCATTTGTAGCTGTAAGTTTTTAAATAAGGGTTACTCTTAAAGAGCACTTTTATTAAATGTCAGTGAATTCTCATGGTCTGATCATTTAAATTTTGTTCCTGAATGAATCACCTCAAAACATCTACTTCTAGAATTGTTAAAAAATATTAGTAGCATTAAAACTAGGGATGTGCAGGCTCGGATAGGTTTGAATTTTCCCGCCAAGTTCGGATTTTTCCCGCCAAAAAGCGGTCTCAGAAAGAGGTAAAACGTCATCTGTCATGGACAAACATCATCTTCCATGGACTTTTGTCCAGGACTGATGATGTTTGTCCATGAAAGATGACGTTTTGCCTCTTTCCGAGTCCCAATTTTTGGCGAGAAAAATACGAACTTGGCGGGAAAATTCAAACCTATCCGAGCCTGCACATCCCTAATTAAAACACACGTACAGCAAACATGTCAAACTCAAAATACCAACCGGGCCGAATATTCAAGGTCTAAGAATGTGTGGGTCGCAAGAATAAAAAAAAGTCATATCCAATTTTGAAAGGGTTATTATTAATAAAAACCAATGCAGTGAACCCTGTAGTAGTGCCCCTTATGCAATGCCCCCTGTATTAGAGCCCGTTATGCAATGCCACTGTAGTTGTGCCCATTATGCAGTGCCCCCTGTATAAGATCCCTTATGCAATGCCCCCTTTATAAGAGCTCCTTATGCAATGCCCCCTGTATTATAGCCCCTTACGCAGTGCCCCCAGTAGTGTCCATTATGCAGTTCCTACAGTAGTGCATCTTATGCAGTGCCCCCAGTAGCGCCCCTTATTCAATGCCCCCTGTATTAGAGCCCGTTATGCAATGCCACTGTAGTTGTGCCCATTATGCAGTGCCCCCTGTACAAGATCCCCTTATGCAATGCCCCCTTTATAAGAGCTCCTTATGCAATGCCCCCTGTATTATAGCCCCTTACGCGGTGCCCCCAGTAGTGTCCATTATGCAGTTCCTACAGTAGTGCATCTTATGCAGTGCCCCCAGTAGCGCCCCTTATTCAATGCCACCTGTATTAGAGCCCCTTGTGCAATGCCCCCTTTATAAGGGATCCTTATGCAATGCCTCCTGTATTAGAGCCCCTTAGGCAGTGTCCCCAGTAGTGCCCATTATGCAGTGCACCCAGTAGTGCCCCTTATGCAGTGCCCCCATTAATGCCCCTAGTAGTGCCCCCTCCCAGTATAGAACAGGCCCCACTTACCTCTCTCTTACTTACCTCTCTTCACGCTGGCCGCTGGGCACCGCTCTCGCGTAGACGCCTGCCGCTCACTGGATCTAATTAGATCTAGCAGGGCAGGCCGCTCACATCACTGGGAACGCTGGCCTTTGAAGTGATCAGAGGCTTCTCTGATCGCTTCAGAGACCAGCGTTCCAAGTTTAAACACAAATATTATGTGGCCCAGTCATCCCTGCCGCGATCGGAGCTGAGCTCCAATCGCGGCAGGGGTAACTGGGCTGCATAATATATGTATTTGTGCCCACACAGTTGGGCCACATAAAATGCTTCTTTGGGCCACATGCGTTTGACATGCCTGATGTATAGTATTTGACACAATAATACTGCAGTATTAGGAAATTTGTTTTCATTTTTTTTTTCATTTATTTGCAGGAAGAACTTCAGAGTCTAATGATACCTTGTGTTACAATAAATGCTGGCCGCAAACCACATATTGTACATTACCAGTTATATGAGAAGCTAAAGCATATAGTGGAAAATCGTGAGAGTCTCTTTGAAAAAAGTTATCCAATTAGCTTACCTCTTGCTAACAAGATGCTGCATGTATCGTACAAACATCCCAGTGTCTTTGGACGATGGGACCCTGTCAAGGTATTGTAATGTTAAACAGAAAGTACATTTTCCATTTTTATGAGTTTACCCTGAATTGCATTGGTCTTTGGTTCATATTTTGGAACTTTGAGCCTAATAACATTCTGTCATTTACTTTTTTCCTTTGTTCAGATTAGGCCATTGCTGGTATTTTAGAACCTACTGAGGGAAGACATTGGGGTATATTTACTAAATAGCGTGTTTGCAAAGTCACTCAGCAATTTTGACCGCTGGCAGCAATAGCAATAAATGCGAAATAAACCTCATTAATCATTTATTATTACTATAGACATTTTGAATTCAGTGGTGAAAGCCACCATAATTCAACAACTTTGAAAACTGTTATGTGTCCATAGTAGTATTCCCTACATCAATTGCTACAATCACACAAGCAAACCTAAAAACCTTGGATGAATTACTTTGAAAAAGAGCCTTAAAATGGGTACACATTATATAATATATCATACAATATATCGTTCTGACACAGATAGGAACAATATATGGTACACATTGTATAGTGTGTGCATCTGATCCGTTCTTCCCGACGGTTGTTCATCGCATCATCCGATCTGCTGTCCTGCAGGTCAGTTGGGACAATGCAATCAATGACGCGGTGCAGTTACATGGAGCATGTAACAATACAGTGTGTACAGTGGCGTCACAAGGGGGGTTGCGGGCCGCACATGGGTGTCACCTGCCAAGGGGTGACACCAAAGTGCCGACTCATTAGCATTACATGCAGCACTTGGCTCCTGACACAGTTAGGGAGTCGGCACTGCACACAGACTGGTCAGTCCGCATCTCCGGGACCCCCGAAGTGACTAAAACTGGGTTTTGGCCCGCGAGGCCACGCCCCTCACCGGCGAGGCCATGCTCCCTTGCTCCCTGTCTGCAAGGCCACGCTCCCTTTTTTTATAATGCGCAGCATATCCGCGCGCACTACAAGCCTCCCTGCACTGGGTGTCACCACGGGGAGGGACGCCACTGATTGCGTACGCCGGATTATGCAATGTGTACAGCACACCTGATGTATCGTTACATCGTGCCACTGGGTCACTCCATTGTATGGTGTTTACACAGCTTTAGAGGTAACACAATTAATATGAATAAATATATTCCAAGTCAATACAGAGATTTATTTAACAAACTTTTTATACCAAGAACCATACAGAAGACAATGGTCATCGTTACTGAAAGGACAAAAGACTGTTTAACCAAGAGTATAGGAAGTGTTCATTTACTCTAAGGGCAGATAAGCTGTAAATGATTTGATACATTAGGTGGTTATGGCAAATTCACCTAAAATGTATAAATGATTGAAGAAATAATTGTAACTATTATTAGAAGACATTATTGGGGTGATTGAACCAAGTAATTTATCCAGTTACCATTTTATCAAAAGGAACAGAAGGATAAAAACATCATTAGAAACAAAGAATAGATTGACCTGTTTCCAAATTATTGAAATGAAACGGAAATAGTCACTTGCGTTATAATCTTACTCACAAATTATAGGAAACATGATGCAAGTGTGGAGTAAGGAAACATGAAAGTAGAATTTTACATATTTTACAGTCCCGCAACCATTATTACTAAATAATGCCACTTCTTATTACATTTTATTATAATCCACTTTAATACATCTCATATTGAAGCTTATACAAAGAACAAATTTATCTCTTTATGTAAAAGTTATTTCTTATGAGTGTATATGTATAAAACATAGTTTAACAATAACTTAGGGTCTATTTACTTAGCAGTGTTAGGAGACAGAGTGAAAAGTGATAAGGTAGCAGCCAATCAGCTCCCAACTGTCATTTTTCAAACACAGCCTGTGACATGGCAGTTGGGAGCTGATTGGCTGGCACCTTATCACTTTTCACTCTGTCTCCTAACACTGCTTAGTAAATACACCCCTTTGTCCTTACTAATGTTTTTTCAACCCAGCATTTCTTATTTCAACATTTTTTTAGCTGAGTCAAGGAGAAGTAATTAAGCCTTTCAACAACCAAGAAAATCCTGGCTTCCCATTACTCTTCCGGCAATTCATTTACTTCTTCTCAACAAAAGAAAACAGAGACACTTTTATGAAAAACCCCATTAAATTTATCCATCAGCCGAAACCCAAACCATCAGTGCCAATTAGAATTGCAGTTGTTGGACCTCCCAAATCTGGAAAAACTACAAGTAAGTGTAGATCTTTCAAAGTTGTTGAAATATTATGACCTAATATATCAGTTTTGAAAATAGGTTCTAATATAAAAGCAGAACACTATTTTTCTTAGAGATCCTACCTTTTCAGGTCACAGTTATATGGTCCATAAATCATCAAGATCAAATTTCTAATAGCATTCCTGCCAATATATATATAGATTCAGTAGGGCTTAACATGGCAGCCAAGGCAATCAACCAGGGTCAAACAGGGCCCACCCACAAACCGCTACATCACCAGCACTGGACTCTCCCACCAGGAACAGGGTGTAGACTGCCACAAATGATGCTGTGATAGGCAACATTGTCAGCATGGGTGGGAGGAGCTGAGTGGGAGGAGTAAGGAGGAGGAACAAGAAAGTCCCGGGCAGGACCAATGGTACGGCCATGGTGTAGCAGATGCTGCAGCCTGCAGATTCCAAGATTTTAGATCACATGGAGGTACTAATAGCAGTGGGGATGCATAATGTGAACTGGGGCACTATGTGGCATAATGAGAACTGGCACTACAGTGTAGTATTATATGTACTGTGTGGACAGTGGTATAATGTGAACGGGAGGCACTGTGTGGCATGATGTGAATTGAGGACACTTTGTAGCATTATGTGAAACTGGGGGCACTGTGGCATGATTTGTGGTGCTCGGAGTAATTACACATTATACGTTTTAATAACATTACCAGCATATTATTGTGACAATTTTATTGGTAGGGACCTCAACAAGTAAGTTGCTCTGAGGCTCCTACAAGCTTTATTGCAGCCCTGTAGAAATTGAAATGGTTGAGTCCTATTATACACATGGTTTTGGAGGACCACAGTTGCTCTTACTAAATTGTTATAAGAAAATGCTGAACAGTATAGGGTCTGTTTATTAGTAGTGGCTAGTGGGCGGCGGTAACTATTCTATATTGCTGTATATCATAGCAGTACTTCTACTAATTAACATGCCTGGGCTGCTCTTTGAGCCACCATGAAAACCACCCTCCTCTGAGCTGAGACAGTGGACCTCATTCAGAGTCTGTCGTAAGCGGTCGCTCGGTCGTACGCATCCGATGTTTCCAAACCACGCATGCGTACGGTTAGTTGTGCGCATGTGCGTACGAGACCCTGCGATCCAAAATGCTGTTGATCGTACGGCTTACGAGCAGGAAGTGGCTTCCGAGAGTTGATTGACATGAAAGGCCGTTTGTGGGTGTTGACGGGGGTGGTGGTCTAAAAACGCAGGCTTCCTCACCGTTTTCAGGGCGTATTAGGGGCTTACATAAATTTCCTGCTACGACCGACATAGAACGCCGGCAGTAGTAAAACGTCACTCTGCGAGCAGGTTAGAGGCCTGGCTGATCGTACAGCTTGAGCTTGGGTATATGCTCTCTCAAGCACCAAAGTACAATCGATACTATCGAATGTGACTGATGTTATGTTTGATGTTTCTATTTTGTGCCACACAATGCAAGCAGCTAATAATCGTTTGTTGTTGCTAATAACACTGCTAATTGGCTTGTAATTGATTCATTTGCGTTTGCATTAGAGAATAAAAAGAATAAATATATATTCATGAGGATGGCTTATTCTATGCGTTTTTTTGTTAATTTTTGTTGTAATTTGCACACAACACAAGCGGCCGCAACCATCAGAAGAAAATTAACATACAGCGTCTGACAACGATTGACTCGATCGCTAGCTGCTATCACTCGCTAGCTAGAGGAGGTGCATTGTTCACGTATGGGCGTCACTTTGGTTGCGACCGACCGGCCGTTTGCTTCCTTTTTCAGTTTTACGGTCGTTAGGCGTACGACCGAGCGGCCGCTTACGACCGACTCTGAATGAGGGCCAGTGTGTGGGAGTCAGCTAAGTCTCTTCAGAAGCGAAGGATCCTATGTAAAAGGTAAGTTACACCATCCAGAGATACATTGTGCCATTTGATACATTTAGGTTTTTTTTAGGCCTATGGGGACTGTGGTAAATGACTGTATCTAAGTTTTGACAAAGTCTCTGAAATCGACATTGTTAACAGTTTTTAAGAAGGGTGGCTTCTTTCTGTTGTGTTGAACAGTTGCAAGTGTAGGATGCTCTCTGCTCTAGGATGAGGATGCCCATCACATTTCTAAACTTTACAGATGGAAACCAAAATTAAAGTCAATTTTAGCTTTGCTTTTATAAATTTTCTAAATCTGCTTAAAATTAAATCTAGAAACCTAAAATGTCATTGTTCTTAGCTATCCTCCTACATATTATTATTTCCTTTTCAATACCTCTCTGAAGATTAAACAATGGCTGCCAAAAGTTTACAGCTTTTATATGATGGGTGATAGCAGAGAGGGGTGGGAAGAGTAGAAGGGGGAGATTATCTCAGTAAAAACAGAGCTCACAGGGTTGTTCCAAAGCTTCTTATCTACATCATGCACCATGTTAATATTGTTGCCATGGAATACTATGACATTGTGGGATTGAGGATTGTCAGTCATTTATACCCCTATTACACCGACATAAAAATCCCAGATTGATGCACGTGAACGCGCATCAACTTGGGATGTTTGTCAGTGTAAATGGATCCACCCGGGTCCAGGGACCCGGGGATCCAACTTGGGTAGCTTTCAGGGTTGGCCACGGGTCGTTCCCGTGTCACCCTGCAGTGTAAACAGCGCGACCCGGGTCACAATGACCCGGATTGATGCCGCATGCTGCCTGGCTTCAGTTGTGCTTGGAGATGACATCATCTCCAAGCATCCACTGCAACCAGGGCCTGCCCAACCAGCGCTCCCCACCCCCACTCCCTGCCTTTGGACCACTGCAGAGAGTGAGGTAAGAGGGAGGGAGAGTAAGAGCGCTGCTTACCTGCAACGGAAGAGCTTGGTCACTGCAGCTCCGGGCCCGAGTTGGCGCCACGGTGTAAAAGGGGTCTGATCCGGGTTGGAAACGTGTTCCAAATCCCGGGTCAGACCCAGGACTTTGGTATAAAAGTGGTATTATAGGTTTCAGCCTGCTCACCTGACTGGGGACTCGAGCTAGCACTTCCTCCCGGGGTTGTGAATAACCTGGAACAGACCCGCCCAGTCTCTGCTCCCACTGCGGCTCTGTTGTTCTAGTCTGAGGGAGGAGACTGTGATATTGGTCTCCTCCTATATTACTCTACCCGGCCAGTGGAGGGGAGGTGTGGTATAAGAGATAGACAGTAATTAGATAGACAATGTCTAGCTAGACACCAGATGTTAGACAGTCAATAGTTAGACAGGAACAAAAGGTCGACAGGTAAAAAAGTCAGACACACTAAAGTTAGACATGTAAAAGGTCGACAGGGTCAAAAGTTCGGCGTGAAAATGGTCGACACAGAAATGGTTGACAATTTTTTTGTTTGTTTTTTTAGCCCTAATCTTCACCCTAACTCTAACCCTCCCTCCTGGTGCCTAATTGTAACTGTCTGGGTATGTGCCTAACCCTAACCCTCCAGTAAGTGCCTATGCCTAACCCTAAAAAAGTGTAAAAATTGGTCGACCATTTTTGTGTCGACCATTTTCATGTTGAACTTTTGACCATGTTGACCTTTTGTACCTGTCTATCTTTTTACGTGTCTAACTATTGTCTGTCTAACATCTGGGGCCAAATGTAATAGGGTGAGAGTTTAGAAAATGTAAGAGAAAACTCTCACATTTTTAAACTCAGCCAATGTAATAAAGTCATAGAACATGGAAACTCGCATGTTTTTCAGACTCAAAAAACTCTCAAGATTTAAACTCTCATCCAGGTGTTTCCTGTTTTGAAAATACATCTTGATCAATGTATTAGTGTGAGAGTTTTACTGCTAAACGCTCACAGTTTATAAACTCTCACCCTATTACATTTAGCCCCTGGTGTCTATCTAATTACTGTCTATCTATAGTCCGGAACTCGTGGAAGGGAAGAGGTATTCTATTCTTGGGAGTTGGGCAGACGCCATCTTCTCTATCCCTCCCTCCCAGCAGCACATGCTCCCAGCAGGTTTCAGTCTGCTTACCTCCTGGTTACTGGCAAGACAATACCCAGCGCACACCAGAGTTGAGTGGCTATTGTACCTATTATAATTTAGTAGTGGTGAGTTTTTTATTCATTAGCACTGTAATCCTGTTCGTCTCAGTATTGGCCCTATATTGTGGACAATATCAGTTAATTATTATCTGCCATTCTATGGTCTAGGCAGTTTACCTATTAGTTTTCATTCCTGATATTTTGGCTCCCTCCTGTGGTTGTCTTCTGCCAGTTCACTGTATTTTATTTTCTAAGCAGCAAGCCATTACTCTTAGAATTTAGATGTAACTTTCTGATTTATGCTGGCCAGTTGCACTCTTTTTTTTTTTTTTACCGTAACCCTGCAACTGTTGCTATGATGGTTTGAGTGTGTGCTCCAAACTCCACACCACTTTTTGATGCTCTAACGTATTTTATACAAGTGGCTCTAACAGCACCATAACTTTTTTTTACGAAGCCTTTTGTGAAGTCAGTTGCTTCAGTTCTATTAATTCCAATGGCCCCCAAGCAACAGAAAGATCATACAAAGGTTCCTCCTGTGAGTTTTTTTTAGCATTCGTCTCCAGCGCAAGGTGCTAAAGGATAAGTGTCTAGTGAAAAAGGAGCTAAACTATCTACTAGCCCTGACATGGTGTCTAAACCTGTCTCATTAACCTCCACATCACAGGACCCTCTAGGTGATGATGCACCCTTAACTGTGGGCTCTATGAAACTACTTCTTACATCCTTTAAATCGGACATTACCACCGAATTCAAAGAAGCGTTGCAATCCTGCCAACAATCTGTGTACGTCCTGGGAGATCGTACAGACCACCTAGAGAATAAACTGGAAGTGGTTAAGTCGCACAATGATCTAATAACGCTACATGAGCAACTCCAGACTGACGTCACCACCCTGAGAGACAAAGTTGGGGATCTGGAAGATAGGTGTCAACGCAATGTGGCATTCCTGAATTTGTACATATGCTGAACTATAGGAATTTTCCAAAATGCTTCCTATGGGTCCCATTACAGACTTTCTCTTGGACCGCATACACCGCCTACCTAAAGAGAGAAATGCTCCAGCTGAGTTTCCCCAAGACACTCTTATGCGAATGCATTATTTCCACGTTAAGGATGCTATTCCTCAAGCAGCCAGGCCCTCTGAGGTCTCTGATCCTGGGTGACCTTCAAGTGTTTGGAGATTTCTCTGCAAATACATTAGCCAAATGCAGATCCTTTGACCCAGTTACAAGTGCTCTCTCGAAATGCTGATATTCCATATTACTGGAGTTTTCTCACCAAACTACTGATCAGGCTAAATGGATCCACCACGGCCGTTTCATCACCGGAAGATGGAATCAAACTCCTGGTTTCATGGAACCTGGAGGACATTTCCTTAAAAGTTTCCAACAGTCCACAGATTGAACTAGAATGGTCTTAAACATGGACATTCTGTCTGACATATATTTTGTTTAGATGCCTTTTCTATAAATATGTTTTGCTGGTGTCATATGAAGTTCATCTAGGGTCACAATGATACCTGAATCATGGACTTTCAACTTCACAACTGGCTAATTCTTATTGATATTTCTTTGTCAATGGATATTTTGACTAGCTGGTATTTTCTCATTAATGATAATTATATGTTAGTTACTATAATGTTTAATAAATGTTTTATATGGAGTGGTGGGAGAAGGCCGCTACCCCCCATTTCCTCTCTATGTGCCACTTATGGAGGTGGCCTTCTCTAGCCCCATTTACTTTTTATCTCTCTCTTTTTGTATTTTTTTTTTGCAGTTACTATTCTGTTTTCTATATTTGTGTTTATGTGTCCCCCTATTTTATTTTTTCCAGATTGGGTACAAAGAATATTGCTTCATTATACCTGTATTTCTCCAAGTCCATATGTGTTTAGATTACTGAATTTGCTTTGTGCGATGCTTAAATTACTATCTTTAAATGTTAAAGGATTAAATTCACCTAATAAGAGGCAACTTGCTCTGAAATATTTTTTTCAAGAATAAGGCGCACATAGTTGCGCTTCAGGAAACACATTTTATTAACTCTTGCCCTCTTAGTTTTTTTTAATCTCATTATCCTCACTGTTATATGTCTAACGGTCCTCAGAAAAAGGCTGGTGTGACCCTTTTATTTTCGCACACACATAATTTTGTGTTGGATGAACAAATTCCAGATTCTAATGGCTGCTTTCTTATACTGATCAGGAAATTGGAGGATCGGGTCGTTACAATTGCTACTATATATGCCCCGAATACCAAACAATTTTATTATGTAGAAAATTTTGTACCATCCTCCAAAAATACTGTAACGGATCAGTTATCCTCTTAGGGGACTTTAATATGGTCCTAGATCCGACTTTAGACTTTCCCTACATGCAAGTCACGTCCTCAAACTGTCAGAGATCATTCTCATTTGTTTAGCCGAATTTTACTTGAGTATGACCTATTTAGCCCTTGCTGACAAATGGACGTTGCAGCAAATAAAAAGGGCTTCTATCCTGCTTACTAACATGGTCTGATCATTCAGCTCTTATTTTGTTTTGGGATGTAGGTTTAATTAATTAAAACCCCTCCCAGACTCTGTCATCTTGGAGACCATATATTAAATTACTTAGAAGCTAAACAAAATATTTTTCAGACACTTATCGTTGTATACATTCTGGTGCCCCTTAATGGTTGTACAAGGTTCCGCGCTTCAATCTGCGGCACGACTTAAGAAGGTCGTTAAGAAACATCAAGCGGATCTGGAACTTAAGTTTGCAGATCTGGAATCCAGACATAAAAAGTCTCCTCTCAATGATAAATTATATTGTGAGCTTCTTAAGGCCTGAGAGGAATGGAATGTATTAGCTCTAAAGGAGGTTCATAAAACTATTTCTAAATTGAAACAGAAATTTTATGTTTATGGCGATAGGGCCAGGAGATTATTAGTGCGGAAGTTGAGGGGAAAATTGGCAAGGGAGAGGATTCGGGTGGTCTTTAATACTGTAGGGTGGTCTTTAATACTGTCGGCACTAAAGTAACTGATCCTCTGGAAATAGCGAATGCTTTTGTAGATTACTATTCTAAACTTTATAATTTCGCAGAGGATCCCCAAGTACACAACCCACTTGATGGGCATTGCTAAACTTCTAAATACTATGCAGTTTCCTTTGTTGGATGAAACATCTGCTCAGTCTTTAGATGCACCATGGTCAGCAGAGAAAGTAGGTGTGGGTATTGACTCTCTACCATTAGACAAGGCCCCTGGTCCTGACGGATATATTAATTTTATAAAGAGTTTAAGGTTATGCTAACCCCTGTTATGGTTTGACTTTTCAACGAGGTCTCTGAGCGGGTTTTTTCTCCAGAAGAAATGTTGGAAGCGAGGATAGTAGCTTTCCCTAAACCAAGGAAGAACCCTTCTTTGAACTCTAATTATCGCCCAATAGCATTATTAAATTCAGATGTTAAACTCTATGCCAAACAAATAGCTTATAGACTGAGACCGTTGCTACCTTCCCTAATTCATCAGTATCAGGTTGGTTTCGTTCTTGGCCGGCAATCCCTGGACAATACTAGGCAAGTTATAGACCTGGTGGAAGCCTTCTCAATTACAGGTGAACCACTGTTCTTGCATGCAGAGAAGGTATTCACTGGGGATACCTGACTGCAGTACTGAAATGCTTTGGAATTTGTAATAGAGCCTTAATCTCTATAATGGCCTTGTATTCCACCCCATCAGCTAGTGTATTTGTTAATGGTGTACTCTCATCTGGGTTCCCTATATCTAATGGAACCCGTCAAGGTTGCCCGTTTTCAACCTTGATTTTCTTGCTGGCCATAGAGTTTCTTGCTGAGACTATTAGATCGGAAGCAGCTATTCAGGGTCCAATGTTTTTTGGTATGAGTCACAAAATGTGTTTATTTGCAGACAACGTACTGCTAACTCTTACTGACCCCACATCTAGTTTGCCACATTTACATGCAGCTTTAAAAGAATACTCTCCAGTCTCTTACTATAAATTAAATACTTCTAAATTCTAGGCTCTTCCAATTAATTTCTCCCCAAGTTTATTGACCATGCTCAGAGCTACTTTTTCCTATGTTTGGTGGGGTAGAAGTAAATATTTGGGGATTCAGATTACACTGAGAGTTGACGATTTAATCTTCTGCAACTACTTTCCCCTATTGTCCTCTATTTCAATGCTGTTAAGGACTGGATGATGCCGGGGGTCTCATGGATGGGGCATATAGCTGCATTGAAAATGATCATTCTCCCTAAGCTGCTCTATTTATTTAGGACAATTCCTGTTCTGGTTCATATGTTTAGAAAACTAAAAAACCTAGATTGTCTAGAAGAATATTGTCGCTTCCTATTGGAAGGTGGGTTAGCATTCCCAGATTTACATTTCTACCAATTTGCATGTTTACTGAGTCAGGCAGGAGATTGGTTTGTTCAGGACAAACCCTAAAACGTTGGTCCATTTGGAAAAGAACTTTGTTTCTCTGTTCCCCTTAACAGATCTACTATGGTTACCCCAATCTATCAAACCACACCGGTCCACCAGTCTCGTGGTCGTTTCGTCCACACATAAAGCGTGGCATGAGGTGGTTTCCAAAATGGAGGATGTTACTTTACCCGCTACTAACCTTTCCCTAGAAGAGTGGCATCCCTCATTCCTAATTTACAATTTGATCATTGGAAAGCCCAGGGAGCCATCTCTTTACATGATGTAATATTTAAAGGCACTTTGCCCTCCTTTACTCAGATCCGGGAGATGTTTTCTATATCAGCTAAAGATTTTTATAAATACCTCCAGTGTTTACTGTCCCTAGATGATAGAGTTGTAAAAGTTTCATATAAAGGGGGTATAACTTGATGGTATGCTATTATTATTAGCGCGCAGAAACCTCCTAAGTTATCTTTAGTGAAATGGGAGGCGGATCTGTCTTGTTCATTTACTGAAGAAGATTGGAATTCAGTATATAGTACATGTTTCCGTTTATCTAAACTGTATTTTACTCCAGAGAAACTACACTGTGGCCAAATAGTTACCTTATCTAAGGTTTTAAATGTTCCTATAGCCCCAAATCCTATACTAGCTATTTTTCATATATATTATGGGGATCTTACTAATCTTATTAATAATGACCGTTATATAATGGTTCATATACTTATAATGACCAAGTTGCTTATTGCTCAACAATGGCATTTGGTTGTTATTATAAATATAAATACTATCGATACCAGGATACAAGTCCATTTCGAATTTGAGACAGCAGGTTGTCTATATCAATTTTCGGTGTCCAATCCTCTGATTCGTTGGTTTAGTTGGAGTGAGTTTTGGTCTCATAGGCAATTGACTGCTGGCCAAAGCAGTAATTATCCCTCGTCTTGGTAACTTGGTAATATAAGTTTCTTATCTGTATGCATTTGTGTGTTATTTAATCACAGAACCATAGATTTTGCTGTAACCTCTTAATTGTAATAATTTGTAATATGTTTATTAATATTGCTACGAATATTTCATAGCACTATTTTTCAATTTTGTATTTAGTGCATTGTTTATTGTAAATCTATGGTTATAATTGGATTTATGGATATTTTTTTATATATATATATATATATATATACCCTATACTCTCCCCTCCCTCCCTTTTGTTTTGAATTGTGAAATTCAATAAAAATGTAATATTGCTCTAGGTGAGCACAGCAGATATGTCTGTAGGAGGCAGATTAGACTATGCCTGATTCAGAGGTGGATGCAATGACCTTCGCTGCTGCAATCCTGTACACACAGGATCTTAAATGTTATGCAAATGTCGCAGTCGCCGTCTTTTGTACAGAGGTGCCCACCGTTGGCTTCTGAGATCTGCCGCTTGCGTACAAAGATGCAGCATGGGATGAACATAAGTCGCGCCTTCAGACCTCTAAGCAACCCTATGGTTGTTCAGAATACCTGTTGCAAGTAAGACGCCGGGGTCTGAACAACTGCATGCAAATTCACAGTCGCTTGCTGCGACATGCCCCGAAACATTCACACCAGCAGACCTCTGAGCAACCCAATGGTTGCTCAGAATGCCTGTTACAAGTAAGATTCTGGGGCCTTAACCACTGCATAAAAGTTTGTTGTCACTTGCTGCCACACGCCCCATAACAGTCGCGTCATGCCTTCGTTTTAGTCACCACTCCCTCGATAACTCCCCAAAATGGTCACAGTCTGTTAATCATTCTACATTTTAATACACACAACGACCGCCATCGCAGGATGCAAGCACAGATTGAAAACATTGGTTGCTTACAAATCGACACTGCATCCATGTCTGAATCAGGCCCTATGACTGGTAATAACTAGCTGTTCTGACTGCAGATTTTATATGGACTCCCCTAGTTGATACTGTAGGACTTAAATCATTAGCATATGAAGTTGGGGCTGTCTATTCACATTATGAACTAATGCAGAAAAGAAGATTCTTATTTGATTTGCAAAGGAGAAAACAACAGTTGTTTTTACTTCATCAAGTTTGCATTTTGGAATCTCTACTCTATCAGGGAGTATATATATTTATATATATATATATATATATATATATATATACACACACACACACATGTTAAACCTGATATATGCTTGACACAAATGCTATTGCTTTTCAGCCGGATTCAGTCATGGTGACGCAGTGATTATCATTGTTGCATCACAGCATGGGTTTTATTCTGAGCAGGGTCCTACTTGTGGGGGGTTTGCATGTTCTTCTCTTATTAGCTTTGGTTTCCTGCATACTTTCTGGTTTCTCCGTAGAGCCTAAAACTATACTGAGACTATAAGCTCCAATGTGACAAGGACTTATGTGAATGCTCACATATACTCAGTACAGTGCTGTGTAATATGGTGGTACTTTATAAATACTGTAAACAATAATACATTTTATATATTGTTACACACCTGACTCAATATTTGCATATAAACATGATTTTATTTATGTTCCTTTATATTTATACTTACGTACACAACGCAAATGCATTCACCTCTATATGAGTCTCAAAACGTGGTTATATGAAAATGGCATATATCAGCAGAAACATTTAAATTTGACAGATGTTAGGATGCAAATAGAGCACATGAATTTCAATGTGAAATAAGCCTGCACACTATTCACTTATAATTATAACTGTATTCTCCTTTATGTTTCAGTTGCCAAGATGTTTACCAGTATATATGGTTTACAGCGCCTGTCAATGGGAGATGCCATACGGTTTATGTTGGAAAACCAGCCAGATACTGAACTTGCATTAGAGATAAAGAATTATCTTGTGAAGGGATTAGTTGTGCCAGATGAGCTTGCAATCAAGTGTCTGGAAGTAGCCATGATGGATATAACATGTAATACGACAGGGTAAGTAAAATTTTTATTTTACAAAGATAGGAACCATTTTACCCATATTGGCTGCATCCTCTACACCAGGGGTTCCCAACCACGGTCCTCAAGGTACACTAACAGTCCAGGTGTTAAGGATAGCCATACTTGAGCACAGGTGTTTTAATTAGTATCTCAGTTATTTTGATTTAACCATCTGTGCTCAAGCCTGGCTATAACTAAAACCTGGACTGTTGGTGTGCCTTGAGTACCGAGGTTGGGAAACCCTGCTCTACACCCTGTTGTTATTTTGTTTTTAGTTTAGCTTCACTCATGGGGCCTGCTTCTGAGTCGCAATCAAAAGCGCACGCAGCAGCGTATTTTGGCTGCCTACAAACTTCTTTCCTTGTGTACATCCGTGCGGCCAAACGTGCATGCTGTAATACCAATTGGTGCGTCCTTATACTCCACTATCGGTCGCACCATCAAAACTTGCAACGACCATATGGCAGGTGCCGTTTCTCCATTGAGTATGGTCTCCTTAATGGGTCGATGCCCCTGTTTTCTGGTATGCTGACCGTCACCGCCCTTTCCTCGCTCAGAAACGGCCGGAGCATCTCAATCATGCTGCAGTTTAGGGGGCACTGTGACCATCATTGCAAACACGGATAAGCACATGCGTAGTACAGATCCTGCACATGCACCAATCGGCCACCATCAGAGTTGTACGCAAACCTGCAAACAACTCTGAATAAGGCCCAATATTCACACTCCTGACTTCACTGGCAAAATACCCTTCTTCATGGTTTATGATAAACACCCAGCAGACGATGACATCACAAACAATCTAATAATTGGTGGTCTGAAATCTGCAGAGCCAATAAGAAATTAGCAAACATCTGATAAATATCATAGGGCTGTCGTTTAAGACCAGAAGACAGAGGGCCTGACTCAGAGATGGACGGAATCAAAGAGCCGCACACAAGCAGTTGTGCAAGTCCATCTATCTTATATTCAAATGTAGCAGGAGGTGTCTTTAGGAAACAGATACCTCCTTGCTGCATCTGCGATCCCAGCGCTGCGACCGAGATCACAGGCTGGGATCACCATCACCCCAATCGGTTGCAATGGTTGTCCCTTTGGCTAGGCTGCAGTAGCTGAAGCTCACCATAGCCTGACCAGGTCCTGGAGGCTTTCGAGTCCAGGAAGTCTGCATCCATAGACGCAGACCCTGGCTTCAGCACTTCCAGAAAATGGGGGTGACACGCTGCCTTTTTCTGGGAACGCAGGCCCCCTCCCTCACACTCCCCCCCCCCCCCTAAATGCTTCTGCCTGGCTTGGGGGAACTCTGTGTGGTATCGCAGGACATGTTCTGCACATGTGCAGAATGGGTCCTGTGCAAGCACAGACCACTTACCAACGGAGATGTGCGCTAACCATAAGGTTAGTGTACAGCTCTGAATCATGGCCCAAAGTTTGGCTATCTTCTGGGAATATAACATGAACAGTGCCTTTTCTTTCTTGCAACAATCTTTTCAAATACCTATCGGTGGACAAGCATCCAATTATTTCCTACATTTTAAAATCTCCTAGAACATATTCTGTATTGGAAGAGTTATGACCCCGAAGAACATTCTTGTGTCAAGAAATCTAATAATCTCATCTAACTAGAACCAAGGGCCGAAGTCAATTAGCCGCAAAAAGTGCCATTTGGAGAAAAGTTTTCACGGTTTGCACTTTTCGCGTGTTTTCAACTTTTCTCCATTATCAATTCCTGGACGTTTTCGCCTGCACAAAAACTTTGCATGGAAAAATAGGCAAAAAAGTTTCTCAACATATAGGCAGGCGAATTGGAAGTGCAAAATCGCTATTTTGGGGTGCAAAGTGTGAGGATTTGATCCAGAACCCTTTGGACACCCCCCTAATGACTAATCAGTCAAAAAACGTTAAAAACTTTTTTTAAAATACCCCAATTATGTTTTAAAAGTGTTGGAAAATGGGTAAATAGTGGGGGGGCCTGATATTTTGGGGGGCTATATGGATGGGACAGGGGTTTTTGAGATTGCAGGAGGCTGCTGCAGGTGTATTTTTAAATCTTCATTTTAGAGACATCAAAATATACTGCTACCCACTTTCATGTACCCCAAATTTATTTTCGGTACTTATTTTTCTGAAAAAACATTGCTTTCTATCACTTTTCTACACATATGCAAATATGCATATAACAGCCTTTTGCCACAAAATAAGTTTACTAAATACTTTTACTAGGGCTACTACAACTATTCTATATTGATTCCCAGGGTCACTGAACCTTTTTATGGGGAACAGACTGATTTCCCCAAAAAATATGTCCTTTTCGCTAGTTTCGCTTTGTAAAACATTTGCCTATCTGTGTTTTTGCCTGTTTTACAATTGCATAGGACGAAAAGCGGGTACGCGCATGGAGAAAACATTCCGTCAAAACAGGTGAATGAGGCAAATTCATTTCGCTTTTCGCCAGACTGCACTTTTCGTGGCTAATTGAATTCGGCCCTAAATGAGAATCCCAATTCCTGCTTTTGTAATTATTATAAAGCTGCTAATATAATTTAGTATAAAATAGGTAATTGAACCATATTGAATAACATACTTCATGCAGGTGAGTTCCCACTGTAATGAAATTGAATATTTACATTATTTTATTTATTTATTAACAGTTTCTTATATAGTGCAGCATATTCCATTGCTCTTTACAATTGGAAACATTAATAGAACAAAACTGGGTAATAACAGATGGATATATAGGTAGGGAGGCCCTGCTCGCAAGCTTACAGTCTATAGGGAAATAGGCATTGGATACACAAGGATAGGTGTTATATATCGCATTTCGGTCTAGCCAGAATGCAGAGTTTCTTGTTGGGCTGTATAATCCAATCACACAGGAATTTCGGCCAAATGTCAGGAGGATGTGAAAGAAAGAAAGAATGTGTGAGGTTATGTGTGGACTGTGAAAGGGGATGTAATTAGATATTAGTGCTTGTGCTGTAATAGAAAGCTGTTTGTTCTTATTATTTTATTAAATAAGTTCTAATGTGCAAATGTGTTTCACTTTTGGCCAAAATACCCATAATAATGTAGGATAGTGGTGGAGCATAACGTATGGACCATAAAATATGTCCCTTGCTGAAAACAAATTAAGTTTGATTATATTAAATGATAACCAATACTTAATGACATTTTTTACTGTATACATTCTGACTGTTTAATCCAGAGTTGTTCTTGATGGATATCCTGCAACTAAACAACAAGCTGACCTCCTAGAAGCATACAGCATTATTCCAATAAAGATCTTTGAGTTAGAAATATCCATGCAAGAAGTTTTAAAAAGAGGTTTGCTTGACAAGAAAGATACAAAAAGGTACAAGAAATGTCAGTTTTATATTTTGTGTTACAGATTATATATTGTTTGTTGAATGTAATTACTTTACGGTATATTTGACTAGGGTCTGAACACTTATCTGTATTCAGGTAATCAGACGTTTTACTTTTGGGGGGTAGGGGATTTATTTTCCCAAGAACCAACTGCCAGTGGATTTGCGTAATTTGTATCACAGGGAGCTTTCTGCTCCCAGCCTATGGAGGTGCTAGCAGAATCAGCAAACCGTAATTTTACAATATAGGCTAAGCGAAAGCTGCCAGACACAGCTCGCTTGTAATTGATTAACGACTTAACTCGCGTGTTCGTATGTACTGCTACCGGAGCCATAAGTGGTTCAGCTGGCAAGGTCATATCACATGCGACCACATCAGCCCGATCTGTCCCTCGGCTTTAGCAGAGGAGATCCGTTCTGCTCAAGTGTCCTCTGTTTCCCCGGACCCCCCGAAAGTGATGCGACGGTCTGTGACCACCAACATTACTGCCGGAATCACGGCCCAGAATGCTGTGCAAACGGTGCTCTGGGGTGCATGCACCGATAGTAAAAGTGTGAGGAGGGGAACTTAGTACCCCTACAAGCACCGGAATGCTGAATTCTTCGTATGCAGAGATTAGCTGCAGCAGAGGGGACCGATGATCAGTCCCCACTGCCCCACGATCTGCATCATGATGAGGGGGCGTAGCTAGGCCCTGGGGGGGGGGGGCAGATTTATAGGATCGATTTAAGGCTTTTCAAATTTGGCCCGAAAAGTATAATTTCTTATTGCCTCATGTTGCAGCAACAAGCAATGGCTTTTTGGGGTTATTAATTAAAAAACTTTTGCAGAAACAGTGGTTCTGATAAGAGCTTGTCCTGATATCGTGGGAATAGCATAGTGAAAGTTTTTCGCTATTATTTTACTGCCATGTTTGAAATCTAATTAATAACAACACTCACTTTTTGCTAAATATGTTTTATCTTCACAGTATGTTGTACCCTGCACACGACAGTTCACAGATATTAGCTGTACGTAATACCAATTATAAACAGGAGGTCCAACGTATTAAGAAAAATTATGTAATACAACATCAAAACTGGTGTGAAGTAGATGCCATGCACAGCAAATGGTGGGTGTCAAACAAAATTATTGAAGAGGTTCAGACAAGCATCAATCAAATACAAACCTACCTGCAAAGCATAAAAGAAGGTACAGTAATATTTTTTCATTCCTGTTTTGCCACGTAACGCTGCTAAATTCTCTTAATTTCACAGTCATGTTTAGCTGATATTATGGTTAAAAGGATGCAGCTTTTTAAATTATAGTAAACTTCAAAAAAAAGCTGCTATGTTAATTGCATCACACTGTATTTGTTCACACATAACAGGCAGTTTATGTTGTGGTGTATTCCATGAATGCTGTGGGCAACACTTATCCACATACACCTAACCTCAAATCAAACCAAATAGCCTCATTTAGTGCGCCATGGACTTTGCGTTTTAGCTGCACCAAATACCACTAATCCTAAATACTTTGAACACTATAAGCGCACTTGGACGCAAAATAGGAAAACCGCACAATGGAGGAAAAAGTACACAGTCTAGGCAGAGGTGGATTATTCAAACTAATCCATAAAGAAACAAAAGGGGTCTATTTAACAAGTGGTGATAGGTAGAGATTTTCTATCATGGTTTATTTCAGTGATAGAAAATCCTACAGTACAGCCAGCAGCTCCCACCAGGGCCAGATTAACAATGGGGCGGATGGAGCTACAGCTCCAGGCCTCCACATAAAACTAGGCCCAGCAACATGACAGCATGATTACCAGCTGCCTAACTGGCCATACATTTTAAGTATTTAAATATTTTTTCTAGTTTTCCCCCTCAAAAAAAATTATGCTATTTTTCTATTTCTGTGTAATTAGGGAGACACTGTGTCTCATAGTGTAGGGCAGGGATGGGGAACCTCAGGCCCAGGGGCCATATAAGGCCCCCAGAATTATTTGGTATGTCCCTCAGTGCTATTTTCTGTTAAACCTCATGTGGATAGCAGGGTGCCTAGAATGGCTTCCTGCAGCCAGAATCTATGCAGCAGTGCCATCTGGAGTGTCCTTAGGATGCTTCAGATGGTCACACAACTGCCCTTACAGCTCCCCAGAGCATCTTCAGGATGCTCCAGGCATTGCTGTAATCACTGGCGATTGCTGCCATGCCCCCATGTGATGTCACATAGATGGTCGTGGCCTGCACCAGGCCCGCGAATACTGTTATATATATATATATATATATCAAAATGTCCCTCAGCAGAAAAAAGGTTCCCCACCCCTGGTGTAGGGGGTGTAAACACTAAGGTGACTTTGACCACACCCATCACAGCTCTTCCCCTTCTCAGTATAGGCCCTTGAACATTTTCAGCCCCAGGCCCATGTGGGCCTTACAACGGCCCTGGCTCCCACGCTGTATGGGTTATTCCGTAATGACTGAATTTGTTAAACAAATCTCAGTGCTATATACATTAGAACCCAATTTTACTGACTGTTACACGATACCCACAATTTGAGAGAGGGCGATATCGTACATAACAGTACTATATTAACAGACATAAAATACTACAATTACTACATTACAAATACAGTGGCCACCAGAGGTTGATTATATGACACTGGCCATATAGTGTCTATAACAATATGACAGTGAATTTAGTGTGTCCATTAATCTTTAGATGGGATTTACGTTACTGTTTAATTAATACAGAATACAATAATTAACAAGTACCACAGCATTACAAGTGGTATCTAGACCGAATACATACTGCATACCCACACTAGCACCCATGATTACATTACTACTTATAGTGCATATCAGTAACTGGGATACGATAATATGAGATATGGTAAGAACTTACCCTTGTTATCTCTATTTCTACGAAGTCCATAGGGTTCCACAGGATACCTTGGGGTATAGGCGATGGCGACAGACATCCAGGCACCACAGAGTTAAATTTTCAGCCTCCCAGGATGCACTGGGGTCCC
The DNA here is from genome assembly GCA_031769625.1 of Taudactylus pleione. Classification (NCBI taxonomy): domain Eukaryota; kingdom Metazoa; phylum Chordata; class Amphibia; order Anura; family Myobatrachidae; genus Taudactylus; species Taudactylus pleione. The sequence continues at coordinate 9,474,738 of JAUIMM010000045.1, read as the reverse complement.
TCTCCTATACCCCGCCCCCGAGCCTCAGGCCACTCAGTTTCGTAACAAGCCATAGGCCGGAGCAGGAGCAAAAAAGAGAGAGAAGACAGTCTGGAACACACAAGAATCACATTCTCACCAGAAGGAGACGGAAAAACCAGTGACCAGATCAAAGCCCATCTGCAGTACAGGTGCGACAGGGCGGGAGTCCTGTGGAACCCTATGGACTTCGTAGAAATAGAGATAACAAGGGTAAGTTCTTACCATATCTCATATTTTCTACTTCAGGGTCCATAGGGTATCCACAGGATACCTTGGGGATGTCCCAAAGCAGTATCCTTTAAGGGTGGGGACGTTCCTGTGCTGTAAGGAGAATCTGCCGCCCGAAGGAAGCATCCTGAGAGGCGAAAGTATCAAAAGCATAATACCTTACAAAAATATGGACAGATGACCACGTGGCTGCCAATCACCGCTGAGGCGCCACGTCGAGCTGCCCACGAAGGACCCACAGACCTAGTGGAAGAGCTTTAATAGAGGATGGAACAGGAAGACCTGTGAATCCATCCTACCAAAGTTAGCGTAGTGGCAGACCAACCCTTTTTATGGAAACCAGAAAGGACAAAACCGAGAGTCTGATTTCCTAAATGGACTGGTACGGTCAACTTAAATTCTTAGCGCCCGTACCACAGCCAAAGAGGCCTCACCAGCAGACAGGACTGGGGAAGTAAAGGCCGGTACAATAATTTCCTCATTGATGTGGAAACTAGACACCCCCGTAGGTAAAAACCAGGGCAAGTGCGAAGCACTGCCCTGTTCCTAGGAAAGATGAGAAAAAAGGAGGTCTACATGACAGAGCCTCCCATTCTGAGATCCTACTGGCCAAATTAAGAGCCAGAAGGAATACAGTCCTAGCCGTAAGCCATTTGAAATCCACTGAGCCCAGTGGATCAAATGGCGGTCCTCAGAGAGCCCTAAGGACCACAGCCAAATCCCAAGGAGCCACAGGTGGAACAAAGGGATGCTGAATATAACTTACTAACAGGGCAGAAACCTGCACCCTCAGGTAAGCAAGGCGAAGACCGTGCTCTAAGCCCACCTGTAGGAAAGCCAACCTCTGGATATCCGGAATACCCGAGGAGCCTAGCCTCTAGGGCGACACAACTGAACGAAAGTATACCATACCCAATGGTAATTCTTGCAGATAAAAGCTTCCGAGCTCTTAGCATGGACAGAGCCCCTGTTAACTATAGAGCTGGAAAAACTCCTAGACCTTAAGAGGGCAGTCTCCACCGCCACACCATCAAGGACAGACAACCCAGGTCTGGGTATCAGCCAGGATCCTGAGACAACAGGTCCGGGCGTAGAGGCAACAGCTTCGGAGTGTTAACTGAAAGGCTCCGAAGATCTGAGTAATAGTGCCATCTGGCCCACGCTGGAGCTATCAGCAGGAGCGTGCCTCCTTCTTGCTATTACTGGAGGAAGAAGGGATAACGGAGGGACGAGGTACACAACTTGGAAGGTCCACTGGACCTACCTACGTCTATCAGAAGAGGCTCCACTTGTTCACCAGAAGATTGAACACCTACTGATAAAGAGGACATTTCCCTAAATGCACGTCTTGACGGCTGAGAAAGCCTGCTTTCCATCTGAGGATTCCTGAATGAACACTGCCGATGACGGCAGGGATATAGCCTTCCACCCAAGTCAGAATTCGGGACACCACTGTTAGTGTCGCCTGACTTCGGGAACCTCCTAGGTGGTTTACATAAGCCATCATGATGGCGTTGTCAGACTGTACCTGCACGGTCTTTCCGTGGAGGACCTATCCTGCATGCTGGAGAACCTTGAATACTGCTCAGAGTTCTCAGATGTTTATGGGAAGCGCAAAAACTACTGGTGTCCACCTGCCCTGGAACAAGTGTGGACCCGTCACTGCTTCCCAGTCACGGATACTGGCGTCCGTCGTCAGAAGGACCCTGTCCGCAATCCCAAAGGGGGTGCCCCTTGTTTAGGTGAGCTTTCCGCAGCCACCAGGCCAGAGAGAGACAAACCTCTGGGGAAAGCCTATTGACTTTATCCTATGGGGCAACCCATCCCATCCGGAGAGGATCAGGTTTTTCAGAGGTTTAGAGTGAAGCTGGGTACTCTCCACCATGTCGAACAGCGACACCCTGGAACCCAGGAACCACATTGCCAAGTGAATAGACACTCGGCGACTCTGCAGGCAACTGCGTACCTTTGCCTGTAATGCAGAGATCTTTTCCTCAATCACAAAGATCCTCCGATGTTGGGATATGGATCATCCTCTGAAGAATCAGAGAGGACCATTTCCAGTTTATCAGTCAGCCCTAACGTAGCAACACAGATATTGTCCTTTGCATATGGCACTGAAGTATCTCTGGAGACCGTGGTAACAACAGGAGGTCGCCTGGATAGGGTAACAAGCGGACCCCCTGCATCCGCAGGTGGGCTGCCATAACTGCCATGACCCTGGTAAACCGTGAGGCGCGGAGGCCAGACCAAGGGGCAATGCCAGAAACTGGAAATGCTTATCGACCACTGCAAACCTGAGGAAAACACTGGTGTGCTAAGAAAAGAGGGATATTCAGGTAGTCACCCTGAATACATCCAACGACACCACAAAATTCCCAGGCTCCATTGAATGATGGAATGCAGGGTCCCCCTCCTGAACCGAGGAACCCTTAAGAATTTGTTGAAGGATTCGAGGTTGAGAATGTCCTGGTAAGACCCTTTGGGTGTCTGTACCAGAAAGAGGATGGAGTAATACCTTGTTCCCCTTTGGGGCAACGGAATAGGTACTATAACTCCTGCCTGGAGCATAGAGTGTAACACCCTCAAAAATTACAGGACCTTGTCCTGAATTGACAGAAGACCTGTAACGAAAAACCGTCTGGGAGGCTTTTACCGGGAGGAGAGGACATACCTTCAAGAAAATACTTCTCTTACCCCAGTGTCCGTGGTGGTCAGACACCAGCACTGGCCGAACTGGAGAAGCCGGCCTCCAACTCTGGGGTCTCCCGAGAGGAGGCCCGTCCCGTGAGACTGAAGGCTTATAGTCCAACTTGGGAGTAGGACGTCTTGTACTCCAAGCCTGTTCTTATGGCTGAGCAGATTTCCTGGCTACTGACTGTCTTGGAAAGCTGTATTTTAGACTTACCCTGGCCTCACAGGGCCGAAAAGACAAAGCCCCAGACCCTGATGGGACTGTAGCCGATGGCAGACACGCAGACGTAGCTGCTGCCTGCGGGGCCACAATTGTGTCAAGACGAGGGCCAAACAGGACTTGTACCGTAAAAGGCAAAGCATTCCAAATGGAATCTGCATCCGCTTTCCAAGAGCGCAACCACAGGGAGCGGCAAGCCGCTACTGCTGCCGAGGAGATTCTGGAAAGGAGTAGGCTATATGTAAGACCGTCTCATTATGAACGTGGCTAAGTCTCTGAGAATTTGCCACTATCCACCTGCTCTACTGGAGAGTCAGTGTGCAGAGATCCAGTTACCTACTCAGCGCTCCATGGCTCTGTCCCCCCAGCACACGGCCATAGCCGACCTGGAAGCCCCTCCAGCAAGGGAATATTGGATTTTAGATATATTTGCACCTTGCAATCTGGAACCTCCTTCAAAGAGGACCTGGAGGGCATGGGCAACGTAGCACTCCTCACTAGACATGTAACATGAGAATCTACCCGTAAAGGTAACTCCCATTCGGAAATGTAATTATCCGCAAAAGGGGTATGCAAAAAGTCAACCGTTTTTGAGGCTGGAACCGCTTACCCAGATTTTCCACACCTCCTCTAAATGATCCACCTGACCAGATAGAGGAATTACAGTGGCAACACCCTTATCCTTAAAGAAGGCATATTTGGATTTAGCCACGGGGGATATGTAATAACCGAAGCCACACGGACTGCCCGTATAAGGCCAGGTATATAGACTTTAGACCCAGACTACGCCTCCTTTGCACTAAGGGGCTCGTGTCTGAAAAAGTCAATAATGTCACCGTCATCAGACGTCATGCCTTTACCCGTCTGAGACCCGAAAGGCCGCTTAGAAGGCCGAAATGGTGACTCCCCCTGTAAAACGTCCATCAGGTGCTATACCATTTGGACAATAAATTCACCTACACAGGCTCCTGCGAGACCTGGGGGGGCGAAAACAGGATACACTGGGGTACCATCAACTGTCCAGGGACCCCTGCATGTTATGAGACCACCACAGGCTGCGATAACCCCTATGGGGAAACGTAGGGGGCGTTGCCCACAAGGGCTGTAAGCATCTTAGCCAGCCGAGGGCGGTCCCCTTTTTTGTGCAGGCACAGTGACAGAAATGGGGCGTGATATATAATACAACATGCCCTCCATAAACCCTCAGTGTCTACATATCCCTCCGCTAACTGCACATGATATCAGTACATTATAGCTGGAAGAGGATACCCTCGTTCACTTTCAGACATGAGGAATGTGAACGGAGCGTATGTGACCTCCCACACTGAAAAACCACGTTTACTGTGAGGTAATAAACACCCTGCAACACCGCACCGCATGGGCTGTAGCAGAAGAACAGGGATAGGAAAAAGGCTGACAGTCAGAAATGAAAGTACAGGCAAACGGCGCTAGCATTTAAGTCACATACAATGCACAGATAACATCCTGCATTACAAGCACTGCGATCAACTACACAGACCAGAGCCTGGTAGGAAGCAGTGCTGCATACACTGACCTTAATTGAAGGAGAGGTATGCGGGGGACCCGGACCGCAATGGCATCTGTATCAGCTTCCAGCAGCGTTTGCCATCCACAGCACATGTAGTGAGAAAATGGCCACCGAGGAGCAGAGAGAAGGCAGGGCCCGGGGGAGGAGCGCTGACACAGCCCGCTCAGACCGCTGTGGAATGGCACTGTGCAGCGGGGGAGACGCCGGCTGTGAGACAGGGAAGGCGTTCTCCCCTGGCCTGCTATTAACCCCTGGGACGCCACGCTGTACCGCACATGCTGCGGCCCGCTGTCCCTGGTGGTCTAGTGGAAGGAGCAGGATCAGTACCTGGCCCCACGCGCAGCCGGTCCCCAGGGAGCCCCCTGCCTGGGGACCAAACAGGACTGTGTTACCGGCGGGTGCCCACCGCGGGACCCCGCCGCTTACCTTGTTCCCCGTGCATCCGGCCACAGTCCAGGTAGCCGGGGTCACCGCTAGCTGTGACCCCAGCTACCTACCAGCATCCCCGGATCGGTACCGGCGTTCTGGTACCGGCGGGGTGTAGGAGTGACAGCATGGACGTCAATACTGACTCTCCTATGCTGGAGCACTCTAGTTGTGCAGCCACAGCTGCAAAGAAATATTCAGGGGCCTTAAAAAGACTCCCCTCTGTACGGTGCGACTGGTCCGGCCAGGCACCGACGAAAACTGAGTGGCCTGAGGCTCGGGGGCGGGGTATAGGAGAGGGACCCCAGTGCATCCTGGGAGGCTGAAAATTTAACTCTGTGGTGCCTGGATGTCTGTCGCCATCGCCTATACCCCAAGGTATCCTGTGGATACCCTATGGACCCTGAAGTAGAAAGAGGTTTTTTTAATAAGTTTAGTGGTATAGGAGCTCAGGAATCACTAGAAAAAAAACATAACTTATAAAAACCAGTGTACTGACAGCCGAAAGAGCTGATTAGTTTGGCGAGAGAGGTACTATAGATTGAGAAAAGCAGAGGACCTAAGACTGAGCCTTGTGGCACTCCAATTGATAAAGGTAGCGAAGAGGATTCAGAGAAATTAACACTGAAAGAGCCATGAGATAGGTAGGATGAGAACCAAGAAAGGGCTGTGTCCTGAAGACTTAGGTATTGTAGTGTTTGTATGAGAGTGGCCAACAGTGTCAAAAGCAGCAGAGAGAATAAGAAGTGAGTAATGGCCTTTAGACTTAGCATGACCAGATCAGTGTTAGACTGGGGCATGAAGCTCCCACCAGGGGATTGCAATAGTAGGTGTCCGCTGAAGGGGCGTAACCATCTGCCAAAGTGGGTGTACCCAGTGAACAGAGAGGTGTGGCAATAATATATGCAAATAGATAAAGGAGGAGTTAACTAGAGATAGACCTCCAAAACGCCAGAGAAAGGGATGTCCTATTTAATAAATAGACTGGGACTGTCAAGTTCTGACAGTGACCCAAAAAATGCATGGCAACGTAGGTTCGAATTGGGATGGAAAACCAGCCCAGTTAATTTCTGGAAACAAAATAGGGGTGGGTTCTGGGTCTTTGGAGGAGGGGGACGGCGAAAAATCGCTCCAGTGTGTACCCAGCTCAAGAACATGTCTGAAATACAATATGATGATATGATGTAACATAATGGGGCCTTTTGACTAAAGGCCAGATGGTGATGTCCTCAGTATTTGGTATGGTCAGTGTGTGATGTCCTGTGTGTGTGGTATGGTCAGCGTGTGATGTCCAGATTGTGTTTGATCTGGTCAGCATGTGATGTCCTGAGTGTATGGTATGGTCAGCTTGTTATGTCCTGAGTAAATTGTTCTGGGCAGTGTGTGATGTCCTGAGTGTTTGGTATGGTCAGTATGTGATGTCCTGAGTGTGTGGTCTGGTCAGTATGTGATGTCCTGAGTGTATGGTCAGTATGTGGTGTCCTGACGCAAACACACTACACCAGCACTCTATAGGACCTTGTACACATACACAATATAATAGTTAGTAGAAACATACACACTAATGCACCACTATGAAAAGATAATGCTGTAGATGCACAAGGGAAATAGAGATATATAACAATCCAGAGCTCAGGACACAGCAGAGAGTTTCAGCACAGCAACATAAAAACATATAGGGAGGGACCTATAGGAGAAAGCACAAGAAGAGCATACCATTTCATTTAGGATCTTATCAATCTTGTCCTTGAAATAGGAAACAAGATCTTGTGCACCGATAGTAGCAGGTGGGTTGGGTGAGGGAGGGAGGGATGGGTAAGAAGTGATTTAAATGTATTAAAAAGTCTCTTGGGGTTGGAGGCTTGGGCAGAGATGAGAGATTGGAAATATGTTTGTTTGGCAGTGGCCAGAGCATTACGATAAGTGTGGCAGATAGTCTTATATGTGAGGAAGTCAGTTGGAGTACAAAATTTACGTCATGATGAAGATAGAGTTGTCAGAGCATAAGAAGTGAGGGAGCCAGGCAGAAAAATGGTCCAGAAATTGTTGGGGTGGCCCAGGTGGGCAATAGCAGCAACATGCAGAGAGAAAGGGGTGAAGAGCCTGATAGAATGTACTTCAAATTATGTAAATGTGAGTGATAGAACCTGTGGTACAGTAGAACTGTGTATGTGAAAGACTGGGTAATATTCCAACCCCACCATCTTCCGATATAGAGCTGTCCTGGCAAAGATTTGACTTTTGGATTTATGACTAGGTGCGTGAGAACACATCTATAGCAGCATAAGTGTGAGAAAAACTTGTCCAAACTATGGGCCTGATTCAGACCCACTCGCGAGCGGCTGTCCGCTCGCAAGTGGGTCGATGGTCTGCACTACGCATGCGCACGACGGAGCGAGCTCCGTCGTGCGCATGCGCGAGACGCGACGAGCGAAGGACTTTCCTTCGCTCGTTGTGTCTGATCACAGGGGGCGTGCTGTCGATGTTGATTGACAGCACGCCCCCTTTGGTGGGCATGCCGGGGGCGTGCCTCCCAGACGGGGCGTTTCCAAGGGAACGCCTACCGTCAGAAGCCGGCCCCACTGACATCACTAGTGATGTCAGTGGGAGTGATTTTGGCTCTGATAGAGCCAAAATCACTCCGGGCCTTGCGGTTGAGAAACTCAACCGCAGGCTTCGGCTCGCAGTGGCGATGGTCAAGACCATCGCCACCATCATCCTGCACGCTCGTATATGCTGTGGGTGGTGACCCACAGCAATACGAGCGTCCAGGAGGACGCTCCATAATTATGGAGGTGGGCCCTGATTCAGAGCGAGCGCTCTGGTCAGAGCGTCCGGCTCTGAATCAGGGCCTATGTCCATGAAAGTACAGAGTGTATGCTCTAGGTTCCAGGCATATTCTGCCACTAACTAAAATGATATATTCAACTGTTGTGTGGTCTCTTCACCAATTTGTTTTGAGATCACCATCAGTTCACTTGGCCATACTCAGAGTTTCAACTACATTGACAGAGGATGTTTACAGACTATTATGGGGTAAATTTACTATACAGCTCCTTTCCATGCAGCTGTGTCTTCTGCAGTATTGGTTGTAAGATATAAAGGAGCAATATTATTAAATACAAAACACACCTGTTTTTTATTTGATATTATTAACCCTTTAAATCCAGTAGGTGAAATGTCTAAAGGCGCAGTGTTTTGAAAGGCGATGTTTAGTACGTTTATCCCTATAAGTAAATAGAACTCCATGTGCATGCTACCCAAGACAATCAGTAACATATAACTATTAGCAACCACTGAGGGAAATAATTATTACATCATGCAGGGCCGGCTCCAGGGGTAGCCGCTCCCGTGCAAGATCAGTATTATGCATTTGAAAATGGAGGTGTGGCCTAATTACCATAGACCACGCCCACTAAATGCCGTTATTTGGGGGCGTGCCCGCATAGCACGCCTCCCGTGTAACGTCAGGCTGGGAGCGAGCCCAGCACTCCGTCACTAGCTGGGCTTCCCCCAGCCCTCTCCCGGCACTGAATGGATGCTGCGCGCATGGGCGCAGCATCCAATCAGCTACTCCGGGGTCCGGCATCCCGACCAGACCACCCGCGGGACACTTCGGCTCACAGGTGGAACAATGGGATAGTGCAGTCCCACTGATATTGGGATGTTGGGAGAGGTGCGCCCTCTATGGGGTGGTGCCCTTGTTCGACCGCACTGGTCGAACATGCCTCGAGCCGGCCCTGACATCATGGAATACAAAATTATGAAATATACTTGTGCACATAATTGCACTCAGACATATTATACTTATAAAGTAAAGTGATGTGTTTGCTTGAATATAACAGTAACACATTGCACCAAAATCAACTAAATGCTGAGTACTATAAAGACAACTGGCAATTATATGACATTCAATAAATATATTTATCCAGCCGAAAATTAACTTATACCTGAATTCCATGCCTTGCTGATGTTTTATTACTAAAATTTCTCAGTAATGTTTGTAATTTGGACTTAATTGATTATTGTGCCATAGAAAAACATGCTACATAGATGTTGATTTTAATTATGGTTTGAACAGGTAAAGCTGCTGCTATTGTTGACTTCTGCATTACCCCTCATGAGCTGCTGTCTCGGCTGGGAGAGTTTGCACAATACTGCCCTGTGAGTCTGGCACAAAGGGGAGAGCTTGTCGATTGTTCTGTAACATCATCCCTGCAGTTTGCAGCTGAATTCCGTGGACACTACTACAAAATGGCTTCACAGACAGAGCTGGATGTAAGTTAGTTTCATTATCATACATTTATGTCAGTAGAAGTAACTGCATGCTTTTAAAACATTACAACATGTTGCATTTCACTGATTTGTCAATCACGATCAAAATATGATCGTGATTAGCAAATCGGTGAAATTGAATATGTATAATTTCACGGTTCCTCCGACAGATCGCAGAACTTCGATGGACGCCGGCCGGCGGATCGGTGTTTCCATCCCATTGCAGGATCCAGCAATCTGTTGGATAGTGTATGGGGGCCTTAACTTTGCACCTTGATAATGTCATGCGGCATTGCAGGTGGGGCAGATTTAAAATGTGCAAAGAGAGTTAGATTTGGGAGGGATGTGTCCAAACTGAAATCTAGATTGCACTGTAAAAATAAAGCTGTCCAGCATTTGTGGACTACATGCAAAAGCATCCAGTAGTTATCCTGCATGCAAAACAGTAAATGTATTTGAACCCCTCGCACTTTAGCATGGTTTGTCCAGGTGCAAAGTTATTTGTTTTTTTTGCTTTGCGCCCAACTCAGAATCAACCCATTAGTGTGCATCACTGCAGTAGGCATCTGGTTCTTAAACCCGACTAACAGTACATGAATGTCCATCTTAATTTTTTTTATACATTGTAATATTAAAAAACTAATATATCAGCACTTTAAATAGGTTTACAATGTATAATGGTGCATGTTTACTTACAGGCCTTTTTGCAAGATCCAGAATTATATGTGCCTCCATTGGCACCACGTCCTCTGCCTCCTCCTGAAATGCTACCAAAGAAGTTAACAGTGGCTGGTGTAAAATCTAAATTCCCCAAAAATGCAGAGATGAAGGGGTATTGTCCAGTTGCCTACGTGGATGGGAAAAAAAGGTATGCAGACTTTGACATTGCTCTATCTACATAGTTGATATAGACTTCACAGCCATGGAACATCTAGCATGAGGGAGAACTTCTGACTTATCAATATTCACCTTGTACTTAAAAAAGCATTAAAAGTAGAAATAATATCCATCACCGCAGAAACAGGTGGTCATGTCAGAATTAAATAGCAACATAACATCAGCAAAATGAGTTAACTTAGTATCCACCCATCCAACTGAAATCCCTGTGAATGAGGGAGAACTATGTAAAGCCACTGCCCATGGTTCCGAGGTGATAGCAAAAAGTACAGGTGAAAATGGGCACCCCTGTCTGGTGCCTCGTCAGACGAAAAATGTGGAACAAATACAGGTTGAGTCTCCCATATCCAAAATGCTTGGGACCAGGGGTATTTTGGATAAAGGAATATTCCGTATTTTGGAATATTTGCATATCTCAATGAATTATCTTGGGAATGGGACCCCAATATACACACAGAATACATTTATATGTTATATACACCTTATAAACACAGCCTGCAGGTAATTTTATACAATATTTTTAATCATTTGTGCCTTAGACAAAGTTTGTGTACATTGAACCATCAAAAATCAAAGGTTTCATTATCTCAGTCATGCCAAAATAATTCCGTATTTCGGAATATTTGGATATGGGAGACTCAACCTGTATAACCATTACTTGCTACCTGGGTAGTAGCATCAGCATAAAAACCTTTATAATAAATATGAATTTGTCTGGGGAACTGAAGGGCCCAATGGCCTTATAGAGGTTATCCCACATAAGTAGACTGAATGCTTTCTCTGCATCAAGGTATAAAATGACATGAACACCCCGGTCCCCAGAAGTCTCCAACTATTGCGAAACTAGAAAGTACCTTCATTATATGTAAAACTGAGTGATGGCCTAATTGAGGCCCATTTGGTATTCATGTCTGCTAGAGGTAAGAATTAATTAATCTCTCAACCAGGATTTTCATTACGATTTTATAACCTGCATTTAAAGTAGAGATGGGACGATACGATCTCGGTAAAGTCAATTCTCTGCTCGGCTTAGGCTTTAGTATCACAGAGTTGAAGTAAGTGGGTAGCATCCAGAATATAATGAAATACTGTTTGAAGCACCTCAAATCTTTGAAGAGACAATTCTGTAGTAATCCCTGTTTAATCCATTAGGACCTGGATTAAACCATTCAAACACTGAATAACCCTTCTGACTTCTTCAAATTAAATAGGTGCCAATAAAGTAGCAGCAGAAGTTGCTAGCTGGGGGAGTGAGCACCCCATCCCAAAAAGGTTGCTTACGCTCATCATTAATAACTGGGTGAGCATAAAGGGATTCATAAAAGGACTTGAGTGTTTCAGTAATCTGGGCCCCCCTGCATATGCAAGAGAATCATCTGACAATGTGAAAGATTTTATGATCGTGGGCCGTTTTGTGCCCCAAAAGGGATTAGAAAGGGGGCGACCTGATTTATTCCCAAATTTAAATGACCAGGGAAGGGGGGAATAGGGGGATATAGTTTGAGCACAGGATATAATATATTGGATATAATTAGTCAAAAGAATAATGAAAATCCACAATTATAAATATCAAACCCTAGTATAGGTGTCAAGCAAAAATATTGTAAAGTGTGGAGGTGCTCCCCATGAGAGTATAGATAAACGTAGTATGGGGGAGAAGAAGAAAACTCTCTTGTTGGGGGCACTCGAATGTAAAGGTTATAATAAGAATAATATATAAAAAATAACTTTTATTAGATATATTTTAAAATACCAAAAACAAGTCTGAGCCTGTTACTTATTGGCATTACTGTTGGAATAACAGCTATAAATTATCACAAGCAGAACACGAACATACATAGAACATAAGACAACATATAATACAATACTTATCACAATTATGTGAAGCTAAGTGAAATATTACAAATAGGTCTATAATTCTCTGTCTCATACAATATTGAGACCTATATAAAACATATACTAGTTCAATGACCTCATAATGTCGTCATAGCACAATGGCTAATCAGAATTACGGCAGAAGCATACAAGGAAATCTTCTAGAAAAGAATGTGATAATAACCATACAATATTCAATATAGGTTACGTGAGATATCACAGCACAATAACACTGAACAGTAATCAGAGAAATACAATGATAAGGGGGTCAGATGAAATAATAGCTGACCCTGCAAATATCAATTTTGTAAACTCCACATAAAGGAGTAGCTTTACTTTTTCCTATAACCTTACTGTCTACAAGTACCTGGGTGGCATCACAGGCGACCTACGTGTGATCTGCCTCTCATTACAACCTGTGATTTACTTATATTCATTTTGATATTTGCAGGGTCAGCTATTATTTCATCTGACCCCCTTATCATTGTATTTCTCTGATTACTGTTCAGTGTTATTGTGCTGTGATATCTCACGTAACCTATATTGAATATTGTATGGTTATTATCACATTCTTTTCTAGAAGATTTCCTTGTATGCTTCTGCCGTAATTCTGATTAGCCATTGTGCTATAACGACATTATGAGGTCATTGAACTAGTATATGTTTTATATAGGTCTCAATATTGTATGAGACAGAGAATTATAGACCTATTTGTAATATTTCACTTAGCTTCACATAATTGTGATAAGTATTGTATTATATGTTGTCTTATGTTCTATGTATGTTCGTGTTCTGCTTGTGATAATTTATAGCTGTTATTCCAACAGTAATGCCAATAAGTAACAGGCTCAGACTTGTTTTTGGTATTTTAAAATATATCTAATAAAAGTTATTTTTTATATATTATTCTTATTATAACCTTTACATTCGAGTGCCCCCAACAAGAGAGTTTTCTTCTTCTCCCCCATACTACGTTATTCCCAAATTTATAAAATCTTCAAATCTCTCTGAAAGGAACAATGATCCCTAAGATAAGTAAGTACATTATCAAAGTGAGCTTTCTGAGTTAGGTAAGTGGACCTAGTCATATGAGTAGACAAAGGCCTGATAGGCAGTGGTTAAATCGGCACGGGCAGATTTATTAAGAGTCATAAAGTCTTTATTAGACTTGCTTATATAAGAGATCATTTGTCTTCTAAGCACATCATTAGAAGCTTGCAAAAATAAAAGGGGATTCTCTTGCTCATGATATAAATTATTATGTTTTTAATTGACTCAGCCACCTCCAACATATCTCATAAGGACAGGGAGTTGAGATAAAAATTGCCAATGACTGACGGTAAGGGCCTCTATCTGTGGAGGTGTCTCTAGTAACCCAAATCAACACATGATCCGACAAACATATCAACTCAATCTCTGTAGCTACAATTCTAGGGAAAAGCGTGTCTGACACAAGGATAGAGCCCAGTCTATATAGAGTTCCATGAGCTGCTGACAAACATTCATGATCGAGCTGATGTTGTGCCCTCCAGATATCTGTCAACTGCAATTGTTGAAAAAAATGGAACGCCAACCCTGTGTGGCCTACTTTTCCTACCACTCAAAACAGATCTATCTGAGAGGGCACAGAAGATGAGAATAAAATCCACACAAACTATGAGAGAGGAATTAGAGTAACAGTATAATTTTGCTAGCAATTTCTGGAAAACAAATTTACTGTAGACATTAGGAGCATAGATATTACACAATGAATTACAAGAATAATATATGGTAACTTCCGCTGTAACATATCTTCCCTCGGGATCAGCAATAATGAAGTGAATTTCCAGCGGGAGCTGCCACCTTGCCAGGATCACCAACTCATGGTGCCGAGGCAAACAGAAATCTATGCAACCTATTCAATTTTAACACTTCATCGGCTAGTAAGTTACTATCAGGAATGCTAAATCAACTTATTTATTTAGACTTCTTTAGATAAGTTAAGAACTTTTTCTGTTTAATAGGGGAGTTAATACCACCAACATTCCATGAGCCTATCTTTAGATAGGCCACAGGTTTGCAAACTCGGCCCTCAGGACCCCAAACAGTGCATGTTTTTCAGGTCTCCTCACAAATAATTAGCTCACTTGTAGATTTTTTAAAGTGTGTCAGTCAGTAATGAATACACCTGTGCACCTGCTGGGTGACCTGGGCGTGAACTGTGTGGGGTCCTGAGGGCCGAGTTTGAGAACCACTGAGATAGACCATAAAATCAATGTAACATATAGGCAAAACCTAACAGCATTGTTAACCATAAAGCTGGGTACACACTAGATATATTGGGCGATTTGTCGTTTTGAGCCGAATAGGGGTGCAGTGCATAGTAATGAAGAACAGAACCACCCATTGTACCGTCGTTCATTAATTCTTCTAATGTGTACTGGTACAGGGCAAAGGTAATTCACCCCAACCACCGACAAGAATACCGGGCCGTCTAGTGTGTACCCAGCATAAGTCATACAAACAATTTGAAGTACCAAGGGGAACCAAGGTGCAAGATTACCAAGTGGATACTTGCAAATACTAGTCATAAGAAAATTTAAAAAAGTGAAAATAGAGCGTAATGGAAGACGTCCAGAAATATTTAAGTAAAAACATTAATCTTAGAGATAGAGAATCTGACAGTGGCTCCTAGCAGGACATTTTGCATTGAAGAGAAAAAAAAACTTCTCAAACTACGGCTTAGAAGAAATATAAATGAATATCATAAACAGTCATATAAACATAGTACACAGAATGATGGCAGAGAATAATAACAAATGGGAGAGTAAAAACCTGGTAAAGTGAAGCCAATCGCTGCTGTCAGGAGATATATAGTGGAGTGGTCAGAAGCAAATAGGTCTCCTCATCAGAAGATCATGTGGGTGTCTGGACTATCGATGTCGAATTTTGTTCTTACTGGAGAAAGGTGGATACATCTGCTGCTGGCATAAAATCCTTATAGGAGTAGCCATCAAACAGACACAATCTAGCTGGCTAAAGCAGTGCAAACTTTCATTCATATTTGATAAGACTGGAGCAAACAATAGAAAAGTCCTTACCGGCTCTCGTCACCTCTGCTGAATAGTCCTGAAAAATAAAACAATTGTTGTCATTCCAAAATAGATTCTGATGTCTCCAAGATGAAATCTAGATGGCCTCCTTATATACAAATTCAGGCAGCGGAATATCACCAACAATTCGGGCAGAGTAGATCTCAAAAATGGATATAGTGCAGGACCCTTTAAGGATTCTGGTAATCCCACCACCCACAAGTTATTACGCCTGGACTGGTTTTCTAAATCAGCAATCTTATTTAATAGGTGGTGTTGATATTTTTGGAAATGAGTAGTGTGGCTTTTCAGGTCAGAAACAACCTTACAGATACTCCCAGTCTCTGCTCTATAATAGTCACCCTCTGTGACAGTTGCTGCAAGTGACTCTTAGGGCTCAATCCAATTAGGTTGGAAGGGGGCGAGTTGCCATAGCAATGCCGTAGAAAGGCAGGCAACAGAATGGCATTTCGCCCACCTCCCGTCCCAATCTCTCCCCAGACTTGCACCGAAAGTAACACCTAATTGGATCGAGCTAATAATCCTATTACGCATCTGAGTGAAATTAGCTGCTTGTTCCTGTAGCAGCAGTGATATAGCGGGACAGATACTGAATCGGATGTAGATGTGGCTGCATCTTTTGCCAGAATCGCATCTGCGTCTTTATACTAATTCTACTACAAAGTCCTTTCATGTTGGAGATCCGTGTGTCCGAATGTGCAAGGACTGAGACGCCCACTGTCAGCATCCGAAGACGTTGAAGTACCGAAATTTAGACACTACCATCGATCACACCAGTAAAACTTGCACCAGCATTATAGCAGGTGCAGTTTTTCCATCCGAGCATGGCCTCTTATGTGAGTGGTGCAATGTCCTTGTAGGGAAACACTTTATGCAACACTCCAATATTCCCATAAGACACACCATATCATGCATCTTTTTAGCCATCCCCCACCCCTAGTAACCTCCCATTTATCATCATCCAGGAACGTCCCTCACGTCTTTACTAACGTGCATCCAAATCTGAACTGTGACTCTGTACTGTATGTACAAATCATGATGCATGCACGGTGCAAATCAGGCAGATGTGCAGATAAAAAAAAACATTGATCCACTGTATCTGACATAGCCACTGCCTCAGATTCAGGCATAGGCCCGTATTCAATTTGAGGCTAAAAGTCCAGACTTTTCGCCTGCTGGACTTTTCACCTCCTTCGTCTGTTTTCCAGGCGGGAAAGTATTGCGCGCGTGCCCGCTATTCCCCATATTCAATTCCAAAGGACGCAAAAATGGGACCCGGCGAAACTGGGAATGGGAATTTTCTGGAAAACATCCTATCACCCCCCTAAAGATGTCCAGACATGGAGGATCACTATGGGTCCCCCCGTTTTTTTATGCTGAAGGGTAGTTGGGTTTTTAAATAGCCGCGGCAGGTGCATAAATGCGGCTTTGAGAAGGTGATGAAGAATAGCATTTAGCAATTTTTCAAAAAAAAAAAATAACTATGCCCATCAAATTTGGGGTACATGAAAATGGGTGCAAGCATATTTCTACTGCAGGGTCCATAGGGTATCCACAGGATACCTTGGGGTATAGGTGATGACGTCAGTCTTCAGGCACCACAGAGTTAAATTTTTCAGCCTCCCAGGATGCATCTGGGTCCCTCTCCTATACCCCGCCCCCGGGCCAAGGCATCTCAGTTTCGTCGGTGCCTGGCTCGGAGTCGGAGGCACTGTGCAGAGGGGGGCTATGAAGAGCCCCTGAAGTTTGTTGTAAAGGCAGCGCTGGCTGCACATCTGGGAGTACAGCATGGACAGTCAGTACTGACGTCCATGCTGTCTCCCCTACACCCCGCCGGTACCAGAACACCGGTACTGATTCGGGGATGCTGGTAGACATCTGGGGTCACGGCTAGCGGTGCCCCCAGATGTTTTGGACCATGGCCGGATCCAAGGGGATAGCAGGTAAGCAGCGGGGTCCCGCGGTGGGTCCCCGCTGGTCACATGGTCCTGAGTCCCCAGGCAGGGGGCTCCCTGGGGACTGGCTGCAGCGTGGAGCCCACAGCATATGCGAGCGGCCAAAAAGATGGTCGCGATGGTCTTGACCATCGCAACCATCGGACTTGCGATGGAGACCCTGCGGTAGGGTCTCCCTGCCACAAGCCCTGGAGTGATTTTGGCTCTATCAGAGCCAAAATCACTCTCACTGACATCACTAGTGATGTCAGTGGGGCCGGCTTCAGACGGTAGGCGTTCCCATGGGAACGCCTCCATCTGGCAGGCATGCCCCCGGCACGCCCACCAAAGGGGGCGTGCTGTCAATCAACATCGACAGCACGCCCCCTTTGGTGCGAGACCCGGAGCGATGGAAAGCCCGTCGCTCCACTGGTCTCGTACATGCGCAGTGGGGAACATCGACCCGCTTGAAAGCGTACTGCTGCTCGCGAGCGGGTCTGAATGACCTCCAATGTCCCCAGTGCCTGGCACTGTCACGGCCGATTATGGTCACGGTCCCGGTACAGGAACCTCCCTGGGCTTGTTTCGCTAAGGCGCTTACAACCCTTGTGGGCCAGCTAGCTCTGCCACCTGCG
Organism: Taudactylus pleione; assembly: GCA_031769625.1. Classification (NCBI taxonomy): domain Eukaryota; kingdom Metazoa; phylum Chordata; class Amphibia; order Anura; family Myobatrachidae; genus Taudactylus; species Taudactylus pleione. Next base: position 9,456,892 of record JAUIMM010000045.1, on the reverse strand, counting down.
TTTACCCAGACGGGTTTGTCCCAGCGGTCAGTGGTGTCGTCACCCATGCGGGAGTTCCCGAGACAATTGATGGTACCCCACAGTCTCGCTGTCCCTTCCCAGGTTTCTCCGGAGCCTGCGTAGGTTAATACTCTAACTACATCGGTTCAGCATTTGTCCGATGTTTTACAGGGGGAGTCTGTGTTGCGGCCGGCCTCATAATAGGCCGGTGGCGTTTTTATCTGCTGCTTATGGAGATGACGATGAGACGTCAGATGATGGGGAGATTCTGGATCTATCTGACCAAGAACCTCTCCGTACCAAAGAGCCGGACGCGAAGTCCAGGGTGTATATCCCTGGTCTTATTCGTGCGGTCCGCACGGCTTTAGTTATTAAGGATATTGATCCTTCGATGGCCAATTTCAAATATGCCTTTTTTAAGGATATTAAGGGTGAGGCTACGGTGTTCCCTCTTTCTGATCAATTAGTGGATCATTTAGAGGAGGCGTGGAAAAATCCAGGTAAACGGTTTTTTGGGGGATACCAAAGTGGGGGGCCGCCTGCTTCAGTTCGCTCAGTGCTGGTCGAGGACTACGACAGACACTTGGGTTCAGGAGGTGGTCTCTCACAGTATGCCCTCTCCTTTCGGCACAGGCCTTCATCCCGGTTCTTTACCACAGGCCTTCCGCTAGACCGGAGCAAAGCCTCGGAACTGCGGAAGGTTTTGCACACTATGCTCCAGGCCGGAGTTATAGTGCATGTTCCAATTTTCCAGAGGGGCCTGGGTTTCTGTTCCAATCTATTTTTGGTGCAGAGACCCAATGGGTCTTACCGTCCAATACTAAACCTAAAGGCCCTCAACAAGTCCTTGAGGGTGCCTCTGTTTCGGATGGAGACCCTGCGGTCCATTATTCTGGCACTGGAACCTGGGGACTACATGGTGTCATTGGACATCCAGGACGCTTACCTGCATATCCCTATTCTTTTGCGCCATCAGCAGTTCCTCAGATTTGCAATCTGCAACGAACATTTCCAGTTCCGGGCGCTGCCTTTTGGCCTGGTGACTGCTCCACGGGTATTCCCCAAGGTCATGGCGGCTCTCCTGCGGACGCAGGGAGTCCGACTGTTGCCTTATCTGGACGACCTCCTGTTGATAGCTGGGTCTCCAGAGCTTCTTTTACACCATCTGGATCTGACGATTGCGGTACTGCAACGTCGCGGCTGGTTGATAAACTGGCAGTAGTCCACTCTCGTCCCGTCTCAGAGGATCCTGCACCTCGGGGCCTTATTGGACTCCAGGCAGCAGCTGATCTTTGTGACGGAGGAAAAGATCCTGTCAAGATGGAATGGATTGCCTCAGTGTCGCAAGTCCCAGACGATGGTGCTCACTCCGGAGGTTCGCCTGTCTCTAACCTGGTTAGACGACCCACCTCAACAAGGGTCGCCTGTTCTTGGTGGCGAACTGGGTCCTGTTAACAACAGAGGCCAGTCTCCGGGGCTGGGGAGCTGTCACGGGTACACACTTGTTTCAGGGCAGGTGGACTCGGGCGAAAGCGGAGCTTCCAATACACATTTTGGAACTCCGTGCAGTGTTCAGAGCTCTCCAGCTGGCACAGCCGGTTCTCCAGGGTCACCCTGTGCAGGTCCAGTCGGACAACGCCACCACGGTGGCCTATTTAAACCAACAAGGAGGAACCCGAAGTCGGGCAGCACTTGCAGAAGTGTCCCGTATTCTGGGCTGGGCAGAGCGCAATCTCCCAGCAATATCAGCAGTGTTCATCCTGGGAGTCCTCAACTGGGAAGCTGGCAGGACGTGCATCCGGGAGAGTGGTCTTTACACCAGGACGTCTTTCAGAGTCTGGTGGACAAATGGGGTCTTCCAGAGATAGACCTCATGGCGTCCCGGCACAACAACTAGTTGCCGGTGTACGGGTCTCGAACAAGAGACGAAAAGGCATCTCTGGTGGATGCTCTGTCCGTCCAGTGGACGTTCCAGTTTGCCTACCTTTTCCCTCCGTTTTTCCTTCTTCCGCGGGTAATACGGAAATTCAAACGAGAAGGAGGTACGCTACTGTTGATAGCTCCCGAGTGGCCCAGATGGCACTGGTTTTCCGACCCCCAGAGTCTGTCAGTAGACGTTCCTCTGAGGTTACCATTACGACCGGATCTGCTGTCACAGGGTCCTTGTCTTCACCCGGACCTGACTCGGCTGTCTTTGACGGCGTGGCTGTTCAAACGGTCATGCTAAAGTCCAGAGGGTTTTCTGGCTCTGTGGTGCAAAGCATGCTAAGAGCTCGTACACCTTCCTCGGCAAGAATCTACCATCGTGTGTGGCATACTTTCTTCCGGTGGTGTAGACCTAGAGGGTATTCCCCTAGGGAGTTCCGCCTGTCTAGGGTGTTGGCTTTCCTACAGGCTGGACTGGATTGTGGGCTTCGCCTGGCTTCTCTGAAAGTGCAGGTGTCTGCCCTGTCAGTGTGGTTTCATCATAGGATTGCTGCGCTCTCTGATGTGTGCACCTTTATGCAAGGTGTTCTTCGCATTCAGCCACCTTTTGTTCACCGGTGGCGCCTTAGGATTTGGCTGTGGTCCTCAGAGTTCTCCAGGGACCGCCGTTTGAAACACTGGGCTCAGTGGACTTTAAATGGCTTACAGCTAAAACCATATTCCTTCTGGCCATTGCCTCGGCCAGAAGGGTTTCGGATTTAGGGGCTCTCTCTTGTAGACCCCCTTTTCTGATTTTTCATAGGAATAGGGCGGTGCTTCGCACTCGTCCGGGATTCCTTCCCAAAGTGGTATCCAGTTTTCACATCAATGAAGAAATTGTTGTGCCGGCTTTCAATTCACCTGGACTTTCAGTGGGTGAAACCACTTTGGATGTTGTGCGGGCCTTAAAGATTTATGTGGACCGCACTTCTTCGTTTAGGAAGTCGGACACCTTGTTTGTCCTCTATGGCTTCCGTAAAAAGGGTTGGCCTGCTTCACAGCAGACTTTGGCAGGCTGGTTTCGTATGGCAATTTCAGGCCCATATCTTCATGAAGGTCTTTTAGTTCCCTCCTCTGTGAGGGCTCATTCCACTAGGTCTGTGGGTCCTTCGTGGGCAGCTAGACGTGGTGCCTCTGCAGTTCAGATCTGCAAGGCTGCTACGTGGTCTTCTGTCCATACCTTTGTGAGGTATTACGCTTTTGACACCTTTGCCTCTCAGGATGCTTCCTTCGGGCGGCGGATTCTCCTCTCAGCACAGGAGCGTCCCCACCCTTGAAGGATACTGCTTTGGGACATCCCCAAGGTATCCTGTGGATACCCTATGGACCCTGCAGTAGAAAATAAGAGATATGGTAAGAACTTACCCTTGTTATCTCTATTTCTACGAAGTCCATAGGGTTCCACAGGACTCCCGCCCTGTCGCACCTGTACTGCAGATGGGCTTTATTCTGGTCACCGGTTTTTCCGTCTATCTATGGTGAGAATGTGATGCTTGTGAGTGTCCAGATCTTTCTTCTCTCTCTTCTCCTCCTCCGGCCTATGGCTTGTGACGTAACTGAGATGCCTTGGCCCGGGGGCGGGGTATAGGAGAGGGACCCAGATGCATCCTGGGAGGCTGAAAACTTTAACTCTGTGGTGCCTGAAGACTGACGTCATCACCTATACCTCAAGGTATCCTGTGGAACCCTATGGACTTCGTAGAAATAGAGATAACAAGGGTAAGTTCTTACCATATCTTATTTTTTAAGTCCCTAAAATAATTTTTTTTAATTCTTCAAAAATGCACCTGGCGCTACTACCCGCAATGAAGAAAACACCTGCTGCATACTTTGGAACCCCTCTGGATTGAATTTAGCTATTTTACAAGTGTCTTCCCTATATTATTTTTTTTAAAACCCCAAAATTGTAAATATTTTTTTGGGGGTGTCCCGATTTTTTTAAAAAACTTTTTTTACACAGATTGTTTTTAGGGGGCATTCCCAGGGGTGCAGGCTACTTTTTTTAAGCCTGCACTCCTAAACACCAATTCTGCACTTTTTTTCGCCAGCTAAAGGCTGGAGAAAACTTATCCCCGTTTTTTTACAAAGACTTTTTCGCACCGGGCGAAAAGTCTTTGTAATTGAATACGGGGATAATTACAATAGGCGAAAATGACGCCATCGGTGATATATTATTGCCGATAACGGGTTTTTGCCTGTAACTGAATACGGCCCATAGTGTCATTAATCACCTAAACAATGTCTGTGTAAGATAGAGGGCGTTCAGCTGCCATATCCGGGGAAGGAGGAATCAGACTGTGCTTTGGCATCTCCTGCAGGCACATAAGCCGGGGAGACATATTGGTGTCAGTGTGACACTTCTTCTGTAAGCTCCGCTATTGTTTAGCTGACATATGTGGATAAAAAGTTCTCCATTAAAAGGAGGGGAAGCCTCTTGCAGTAGGTGCAGCGGTTGAAGTCCCAGGGGAGCCCATATAGAAGGGATTCTGCCTTACCTGCAGCAGAGCCAAGCCAACTTGCGTCTCACAGCATAGCCACCGGAAAGGGAAGTTCATAAAGCATAGTGTTTAATGATTATCTCAGTTTGGAGTGCTGTTATTTTGTTTCGCACACAACTTGAACTTTTGATTTTTTTAATGGAAGTCCCACTGCCTTGCCTATAGCGATTGCGTCCCTGCAAGCAAGGGGAGGCCTATTAAAAAAAATTTGCCAGCTTCCAAGCCACTGACAACATGGGCGGACTGGCCATCTGGTACTTCTGGCAAATACGTGGGTCGGCAAAAACATGTTACGCATGAGCATTTGTTTTCACACTGGCCCAATGAAAGGTTAAGTTCAGTCTTACCGTAGCCAGGATTGTCAAGGAGCTGAGCATGTTGTGTTAAGTAACTTGTATCTGTTTATATTTTCTCCCAAGTTATGAGGCCCTTGTTCCTGGACACATTGAAAATGCTGTGGAATACAGAGACAATATTTATATATTTCAAAGTGAAGAAAATCTGCAGAGGTTTATGAGGTAATTTTAGAATTGTTTCTATGTTTTCAATTATCCTCTCTATACTGTTTATACACTGTGTTGATAGACTAAAATGGAAGCAACAGGGCCCTTATGTTAGCTAAATGCACTTGCTTGTTGTTGCAGAGTAAAACAGTTGTATTTGTAATTTGATGCATTTTCAGATTTTAATACACTTTATGTGCGGTGACCCATGGGGTCCCTCAGCCGGCTGCCGCCATTTAGAGGAAGAGGCCAGGGAATCTCCGTCAGCCAACGGAGATCCTGGTTTCTTCCCTCCCCTGCAACGGCAGCGACACGCCTCCATTTTGGGAAATGGAGGGCATCGCCGACTCCAAACGCCAGCAGACTCTCTATCACTGACAGTCTGCAAGCGTGTTAGCAGGACCCATTCTGCACACTCGCATAATGGGGCCTGCGCCTGCGCAGATTCCCAAACATCGGGAATGTGCGTTAGGCAGTGTAGTGTTTGTTAGCAAGGACATAGCTATATTTCAAATATGTTTATTGGATGCATTGCCCTTACAACAAATGCATGTATCAAATGAAGAGTCCAAAATGTCTTTCCCTTCCCATGTGAGCAAACTTTAAATACAAATTTTTCCACATACCCATGCTTTCCCAATAATACTACACAGGATATTAAATTTTTCCACATACCCATGCTTTCCCAATAATACTACACAGGATATTAAATGTTCTAACTTTAAGTTAAACGCTTGGACGTCCTGTATTGAATCATCCTTTCTACAGAAAACAGTCAGTGCTAAAGTGGTTGGCAGAGGTCATAGCAATTTGGAAGTGACAGTACCCTCTTACATATAGCGAGTGGTGGGTGCCGTGCTGCAGGAGTGATCATTACATAAGATTCATTTTTTAAGTGGAAATCTGGGAAAGATTTCTGGACTGCACAACCTGACTATATATATATAATGGGAGGTGCTACCTAATGAGACTAATTGCAGGCACAGAAACAGACAAATCTCAGGTGCACAACTCCAAATTATTAATATATAATTATAAATGCTATAAAATTTTGCAATCAATAGAGGTTTTTAGCATAATCATGGCCAAGGTTATGGGCCTACCCACCATATCCAGGTAACCTCTTTGGGGTAGGTCGCTAACATACTAGGGTTCAAATCCAGAGCGCCGGACCCCCCAAAACTGGCCCAGCCAAGCCGCCCCAGGGCACCACCATAGTAAGAAAAGTGCAGTGTAAAGAGATAGTTAGGAGCAGCTGCATATAAAGAATGAAAATAAAAAAGTGAAGTACATATATATTAAACACACACAGTGAAGGGTTAAAATGTGTTATAAAGGAAAATGTGTTATAATGCGGTGCCCTGAGACAGATTAACCAATGCAATCCAGGGGGACCCACACCCCAAAAATGAACCAAAGTTGCACTACAGTATATAACTTGTAGGACTTATCTAGAATTGTGCCTAATACAGTGTGCATATACATTACCATACTCCATGCTTTGAAACCAATAAGGAAGGGTGCTAGTCCAGAATGAGGGCATCTCTTTTCCCTCAGAAGTAAAATATAGCACATTAAATGGAGCATATGGGAAAGATTTCTGGACTACACAACCTGACTATATATATGATGGGAGGTGCTACCTGATGAGACTAATTGCAGGCACAGAAACAGACAAATCTCAGGTTCACAACTCCAAATTATTAATAATATATATAAATGCAATCAAATTTTGCAATCAATAGAGGTTTTTAGCATAATCATGGCCAAGGTTATGGGCCTACCCACCATATCCAGGTAACCTCTTTCGGGTAGGTCCCTAACATACTAGGGTTCAAATCCAGAGCGCAGGACCCCCCAAAACTGTCCCAGCCAAGCCGCCCCAGGGCACCACCATAGTAAGAAAAGTGCAGTGTAAAGAGATAGTTAGGAGCAGCTGCATATATATTATTAATAATTTGGAGTTGTGCACCTGAGATTTGTCTGTTTCTGTGTCTTAAGTGGAAATCTGCCTTTTAAAGTTCTAATCCTCTGCCAGCTTAGAAATGGCAGATCAGCATCCAATGTGTTAACATTAGCAGTATGGAAATTCATCAGTAAATCAGAGGTATATTTTGATTTTCCAGATATAACCCATAATGTTTTGTTTCTAGATTTCCAGAAAGATATTGGAATCCTAAGCTTCCATCTAAACTTCCTCCAAAGATGGAGCCAGTCATGCTGACATCTCTTCCTATATCTGGGTACCTTGAACAGGTTAGTATTTAGAAAGCTATATTATTACAGTACTGGTTCACATCATGTTCTTCACTATGATTAAAGATGATTAAACAAACCCGTTTCTCGGCACTCTGCGCTCCAATAGCTGCTGGGCTGCCCCCAGTCACTCCGGGGTCCATCTCGTCGAGAGCTGTGACTCGTTTGGCAGCACAAGTATGTAGCTAATGGCGGTAAGGTAGTTGGGCAGTACAGCCTACCGGCTACTAATTACTTAATGGTACGCTGTACCAGCCCATACCTCCTTACTTGCACCAGTAACACGTGAGAAAGGTAACATACAACAGATTTTAACATGGTCAGTGGTGAAATGTTTTGGTGCAGTGTCACCATGATAAGTCACCAGTGTGAACCCCGCATTGCTGGAGCATCAGTTAGTGAAGTAGTAACATGGTTCTGTATTCATTTTAATGGAGATTTTTTATGAAGAACACATATGCAACCAATATATACAGGACCTCATTCAGAGTGAGATGTAAATCCAAATAGTGTTTTTTTCCTGCCGCAACTTGTAAGCAGCTTTTTTGAGACAACTTGCATTTCGACTCCTTACAACAAGGGGGCCGGGTTAGGGATTGTAGGGGTCGTGTAGACAAAGCCAATGTACAGTAAGTGCATGTGAGAAGTTTGTTGACTTGAATTGCGGCCAAGATGGCAGATGTAAAGTCGTATATTCTCAGTTACAGCTATCCTTGTCACTATTCCTGCTCCACACTGCCATTTATGCACGTCATACAATATCATCAGCTCCCTGTGCATCGCTATGTTAGCGGTCACACTTTTCTTTCATATTTCTATTCTATTTGAACATTTGTTACTCTGTCCTGTCTGATTTGCAACAAGAAACAAATCTGTAACTGTTGTTTGTATGAGTTAAGCTGCGTACACACGGTACGATTTCAATGTACAGTATGAACGATAACGTTCATCGTTAAATCGTTCATTTTTATGTAGCCAACGATCAGTGAACGACCAACAATGCGCGTTCGCGCATGGACGAATGGCGATATCAATGATCGGCCATGCATGCAGGCCAACCTGGACGATATTATTCATTCTCCATAGGGGTTTGCGATCGTTGGTCGTTCATTGTTGGTGATATCTTTTGTGTGTGGATGAACAATATAGTTCATCCAACACACCAGGAAATTCAAGGGAGATCGTTCAGCGATATCAATCGCTGAACAGATCATCCCGTGTGTACACAGCATAAGAGATCCACTTTCAGACATCCCTCCTCCGTAAGTGCCCCAGCTACCCGATCAGACGCTTCCTTCATTACACAAAAACGAATCCCAATCTAATCAGTATGTGTTCTAGGGACGGGTCCCTTAGATACGTGCTACTTGGTTAAGGTGGCATAACATAGCAAAGAGGATTCCAAAGTGACAGACACTTTAGCGAGTCATTTCAATCTAATCTCCCAAATTCACAAGTGATAATGCTTCAGGGATACATTTTTAGGTTTGTGCAAGTATTTCCTTCCTTTTGTCTATTTATTTATTTAAAGGGAAAGGCATATTTGTTTAGGTGGTGCAATATTTTCAATCATACAAAATTAACTATTATAATCTGAATATGCTCAGCACAATTTAGTGGTAAAAGGATCCAACTTGCTTGTTAGCCAGAGGTATGGTAAGCAGTCAGTTACATTGAATTGGCTGAAACATCAGGCATGATAAATGGAATGTTAGGTGTGCTATTTTCACCTGTGTGAGCTGTTCTTATTACACCGGATTAGCTTGGCCCCTAAATGTGAATTGTTAGTTCAATAACAAAGTTTGCCAAGTATATTGACTTTTGTAGATTAACAAAAGGCAAAAAATAAATAAATGTATAACATCTTTCTATTTCTGACAATTATGTTTGTGTTTGTCCAGGGAGCAGCGACTGCTCTAATAAAGGCATTAAATGATGTGGGTTGTCTGAAGCCTAAGTATCCATTTTTAAGTGTAAAGCAATCAGCCCTGCTGTACATTGCATATCATCTAAAAGGTAAGAACATTCACAGAGCAAAGTCAGTTTATTTACAGGACAAATTGCTACATTTCATACAAATTTACTTGTAGCTTTTGATGTTTTAATTGGATTGCTATATAGTGTAATGCTGCGTACACACGGTACGATAGCAACGATCAGACGATCGTTGTCTGATCGTCTTGCATGTGTTGGATGTTCATCCAACACATGCAGTAACCCCTTAACGACTATAATGACCCGCGTACTACGTTCGCGGGTCCCTATAGTAAGCTGGCTAACCTGGTCGATATCGACCATCTCTGCCTGCCTGCACAGACGACGGTAGTTGATTGATAACGACATCGTATGGACGTTTTCAGGGGCCAGAAACTGTCAGATTTTAATGATAGGAACGTTATCGTTAAAATCTGACAGTTTATCGTACCGTGTGTACGCAGCATAAGTCTGATTGATGGCCATCTTGCATTGTTTGTTTTCACCAAGTAATGGTAATTGTGCCTTTCTAGCATACAACCCACGGAAGTCAGATTACATACGGAACAAATACAAGGAGAAAATGGAGCAGTTTGTGAAGTATTGTGAACTCATTACTTACCTTGGCAACAAGATGACTCACAAATATAAAGAACCTCAAAGGAGACCTGCAGATTTTGACTATAAAATGCAGTCTTTTCTTTCACTTAAGAATGTGGATCCAACATGTATTTGACACATACATTCCTTTTATTAGCAGCTATTCAATGAAATGTGCAGCAACTGTTTTCATGTGTATTTTGTACAATTCTTTATTAAATCTTCAATATGTAATTGTCTATATGTATGTGTACGAAATTGTTAAATTGTTTAATGATCCTTGTGAAGAGAAACAACAGTACTGTAACTTTACTGACATGAGGGAGGTTTATAGAAATTTCTATAAGAATAAAAAGACTTATTATTATAGCAACCAGATTCTGTAATTCTTCTAAAATAATTTAGAAAGCAAATTCTGTGATCAGTGAAGCATTAGGAAGACTATTTAATAAGGATCATGGTGGTACAGGTACCACAGCAATCCACTTATCGCTATCGTCATCTCAGGATGGCAATTAAGGGGATATTAAGAGAAAAAAATACTTAATTTATTTAAATAAAGAATATTTTTACCTAATAAAAATTGCAAGATCATTATTACATTTATTTTTTCTATTTTAAAATTTTTATTTTTTTTGTTATGAAAGTGGAAATAGAAGCAAAATTCCAGGCTCCCAGTTGCACTTCAAGGCTGGGTCGCTATCTCAGAGGCTTACAACTTTCAGCTGCTCAGTCAATAATTTACTGGTACAAATATTCCGAAATACGGAATTTTTTTTAGCATGACTGAGACAACGAAACCTTTGCTTTTTGATGGTTAAATGTACGCAAACTTTGTTTAAGGCTCAATTATTAAAAATATTGTATAAAATTACTTTTAGGCCCTGTGTATATAAAACATAAATGATTTGCATGTATGCACACAAACTTTGTTTGAGCCACAAAATTATTGAAAATATAGTATAAAATTACCCTTCAGACTGTGTATATAAGGAGTATATAAAACATGAATGCATCCTTTGTTTAAATTTGGGTCCCATTCCCAAGATATTTCATTATGGCAAATATTCTAAAATACGGAATATTCCGATATCCAAAATACCTCTGGTCCCAAGCATTTTGGATATGGGAGACTCAACCTGTACTGTAGTGCTGCTATAAGAAATTTTTTAACACTGCAATGAACTGCAGTACATAATCAGCTCTACAGTATGACCACTAATTAATAAATAGACCCATATATATTAGTACATAAAATAAATAAAAGTGGCCATAATGGGACTTGATCATCATCAGTCATAGTTTATTACATGGTTTTATAATACATTCTCCAGACCATATCCAAGTCTTTTTGAGCTTATCATGCTAAGTTTAGTTGACTGTGCACATATTAGAGGTTGGCATATAAATACATTGTAAAACTGTTTTTGACTATTCTAAAATATGTTATTTTCAATGCACAGAAAACTACATATTTTTCTCATTTAATAGGTTAAAGTAGGTTTATCTCGGCCCTGATCCACAAAGTGCACATGTAAAAAGTATTTACGTTGGATTGGGAACATCGATGATTGCTAACCATTGGCTTTCCGACGTCCATCCCTACTTTGAATTATTATTTTTAGTCTCTGCCAAGCTGTAAGACTTCAAAGAAAGAGTTTTAATTATATTTAAAAAATAACTGGCAACAGTGATCCTCATTTGTATTGTAACTAGTGTAAATTGCATCTTGCAATTGCATTTTCATTTTGCATCTTTAGTCATTTGTGGAAAGCAATTAGCAATTTTAATTTTCCATCGAATTGCGGGTTTTCAACGGTCACCAGCCATCGGATGCAGCTTTCCAATACCCATTCAATGGCTCATAGTTTGGTATGCAGCAGCAGACACCCGGAAGTGGTGTCTGCAGCCCAGCTTTCATGTGCATGTATGAAGCTCTGCTTGCTTTTGCGCACAAAGTAACCATCAATAGTTTGCCATTAAGCCTCAAACGGTTTTGATGCAATGACTAGTAGCCATCTCATCACTTGATTTGATGTTGGAAGCCTGGCAATCAGGGACGGACTAGGGCACTAGATCAGCCCTGGCACTTACCTCTGTGTGTGCTCCTCGTCTCACAGGGGGCGTGGTTAAATCTCATGGGGGCCTGGCCTCACAACATTCCCCCGTCTCTCAGTATTCCGGCCAAGCAGGGCATGAGGCGACGCTGCTCGGCTGGGCTTTCAGTGCGAACCAGCCCATCAGGCCATCTGCCCTTCTGGCATTTGCCAGATGGCCAGTCCTGCCTTGCTGGCAATTGTTCTATGCCAGGCTTCCGATGTCAGACCCTGATTTAAAGAGAAGATAAAAGAGCATTCCTAAAAAGTCACAGATATTATTATAGTGAGGTACAAATCTGGGAAGTCCAATGCAAGAGTTTATGTGTGTGTATATATATCAGATGGATTGGGTACGGGATGCTGGTGGTCGGGATCCCGGCGGTCAGAATCCAGATGCCGGCATCCCGACTGGGTTAGGATACCGAAACCAAACTTGTTGGTCAGTATCCTAACCCTCCCCCTACCCCCCAGGTGCCTAAACCTAACCTCCCCCTCCCCTCACCCTAACCCTCCCCCCTTAAGGCCTAACCCAAACCCTCCCCCCTTAGGGCCTAACCCTCCCCCTAAACCCGCTAGTTAGCTTCGGGATGCTGGCGGTCGGGATGCCAGCGTCGGGATTCTGGCAGGTGTCAGGATTCCGGCGCCGGTATTCTAAGCGCCAGCATTCCATGTGCCGGGATACTGACTGTATCCCATCTCAGACACCCCTGATATGAAGATTCCAGGCAAGTTGCGTAGGTAGGCCTCCCATGCAGTGTTTAGTTGACTACTTTAAAGATTGAAGACATTGACACCGGTGGATGCTATCTGAGCTCCATACTCCAGCTGTATCTGGAAAGCTGAGATAAGCACTTAATTGTTTTTACATTGTAAGTTTTTTATAACCAGATTTAATGGTATGCAGTCAGGAAGCCTGCGGACCTAATCCCGACTGCTTTATCCCAGCGAGGGTTAAATGACAGGCGTCTAAATCTAGATGCCTGTCATTTTACCGACGCTGGGAGACCGACGCCCGTCATCCCTATCGAAGGGACGCCTAGTGCGGATAGCCGCTGGGGTGGGGAGGGTTAGGTTTAGGGGTCCCTGCGGGGACTTAGGGCTAGGCATCCCCCCGGGAGGTTAGATTTAGGCTAGGGGAAGGGGGAGTTAGGGTTAGGCACCCCTGGGGGAGGTTAGGGTTATGCACCCCCGGGGGACTTAGGTTTAGGCGTCGGGGAAGGAGGGGTTAGGTGTAGACACTTAGAGGGAGGATTAGGGTTAGGCACTTAGGGGAGAGGTTAGGGTTAGGCACCCCTAAGGGAGGGTTAGGGGGTAGAATAGGTTAGTGAATACTTACCTGGGGACGATCGGGATTTTCATCCTTGCCGGGCTGCCGCTGTCGGGATTTGAACCGCCGGGCATCATACCGATTCCGATTTAATAAATTTTGCACTTCTAATAATGCACTAAGTGGTTGTGCGCCTTGTATATATTCTACTATTCTACATCTGAGGAGGGATTCCTGTATCATTGTTTGTGAAGTCATCAGATCAAAGATACTACAGACAGGCCCATTTTTCTTGAGTAGATGTACATATGTTTTTGTCATAAAGACTAAGGTCCTCATTCAGAGTCGGTTGTTGCGGCCGCACGGTCGTAAGGTAAAAGGGGCCGGATATGCAAATGAAGCGCTTGCAAGTTGCGTCGTTAAGATGGGATCGTTAGCTGGACGAGCGAGGGGAGGATGCGGCCATAAGACTAAAAATACGCCCCCTTCTCGTTCCCATTACACGTCATCTTCGGGCATATAAGGATTAATCGAGACCATCGGAGCTGGTCGTAGAGCTTAAGGTTGACCATACCCTCTCTTAAGCACTACGATCAAGTCAGTGTAAAAACCTCCCATGTCACATGTGCCATGACACTACTTAGTTAATTATGCACTCCCATAAAACGCTGTTTGCATAGTCAGGCACGCCTGCGTTCGGATCTCCACTCCCCCGCTCACAAGCACCTTCCCCTGTTACCACCCACAAACTGTTGATGTCACTGCTGATGTCAGTGCGGCCGCCCACAAAACTGCAGGCGTTCCGTCAGGAACGCCTCCGTTTGTGTAGAAACCCCCCCCTGCCCCGCCTACAAAACGGGGTGAGCTGTCGATCAATATCGACAGCCGCCCCTTTTGTAGTGAGCTCCGGAGCGAGAGAGTTTCTCTCGCTCCGGGGCTTGCGCACGCGCAGTGCGGTCGCTGCGCATGCGCAGGGCCTTAACATCGACCTGGTTGTGAGCGCTCAGTGCTTGAGACTGAGTCTGAATGAGACCCTAATTCCTTTGCTAATGATAATATAATATGGGTGCCCCTTTCTTCTTGTGTATAGACTCTTGTAATTGGTCAGTTCCTTGCTTATTGGAACTGGAAAAGAGGAACTGCCTTCGTTACTGAAAATCACATATTATATCCAGTGGACATTTATTTGCTCTACAAGGGACTTTTTTTTTATGCAATATACGGTACATATATACAACACTCAATGGCCACAGAGCCAGGGGACAAAAGTATCAAGGCCATTTTCAGGAAAATTTTGCAAAAACTGCACTTTCCACGTGGTTTTCATGCTAAGGTGAATTGTTCAGTGAATGAACAGTTAAGGGAATTCTCATATTTAAGGGGATGGTGTATGTAGAAGATACAACATAAAAACTATTTTGAGACATGTACAATCATTATACTTTTAAAATACATGTTTGGTTTAAAGATTAAAGGAATTGTTAGAATTTTACAACGAAAAAAAAACAAGAGAGGTGTAGAATAACGCACAATGCTAGCAAATGAACAGATAAGTCCAGTAAATGAATAATATGACTTGCATCAATACAACAGTCAACAGATCTAATCTAATATTGTAGGCACTAAAATTTAAGGGCCATGAACGCACATCTCCGATTGTTAGGGGTCTGCGTCTGCACAGGACCAATTCTGCGTATGTGCAGAATTGGTCCTGCGATCTCGCTCGCACACCCCCATTTAGGGGGTGGAGCAGGAGTGTGTCTGGCCACTGTTCCTGGAAACGGGGGCTTTTCACCCCATTTTCCAGGAGGTACGAGGCAAGGGTCTGCTTCGATGGACACAGTTTCCCGGCATCTTATGTGACCTGATCCCGTTCAGGCTGTAGGATGCTTCAGCTCCCACAACCTTACCAAAGGAGCCACGCGATGGTGATTCCAGCCTGCAACATCAGTCGCAGTGCTGGGAACGCTAACGCAGCAAGGAGGTGTCTTACACCTCCTTCTGCATTTGCATCGGAGATAGACGGATTTGCACAGCCGGGTCATTCCACATCAGATCACCCCAAAAAAATGTCCACCACCCATCTCAGATTTTTACAAAAATGACTATAAGAGATGTAAAAATAACTATTTCTGCTAAATATCTCGACTGTCTAACCATTAGTTTCTGAAATACTGATTTTTCAACACAGCTCCCAGCTCACCTGCCCTCCCACCTCACAGCACAGCTCGCCTGCCCTTCCACCTCACAGCACAGCTCACCTGCCCTCCCACCTCACAGCTCGCCTGCCCTTCCACCTCACAGCACAGCTCACCTGCCCTCCCACCTCACAGCACAGCTCTCAGCTCGCCTGCCCTTCAACCTCACAGCACAGCTCACCTGCCCTCCCACCTCACAGCACAGCTCTCAGCTCACCTGCCCTCACACCTCCCAGCTCACCCGCCCTCACACCTCCCAGCTCACCCGCCCTCACATCTCCCAGCACACCTGCTAGTCACCTGCCCTCACAGCACAGCTCCCAGCTCTCCTGCCCTCCCCTCACATCTCACCTCCCCTCATACCTCCCATTACAGCTACCCGCTCACCTGCCCTCACACCACAGTTACCAGCTCACCTCCAAGTCCCTACCAGGTCATCTTCCAGCACACACCACTCCGCGCTACACTCTGCTGACCAGTGCCGCACTGCACCCTGCTGACCAGTGCTGCTCTGCACTCTTCTGACTGGCACTGCTCACGCCTCTTCTCACTCCTCGGCGGCGGCACAGCATATTGAATTTAGCTCCAGCCGCGGACCGGCAGCCAAATAGGGGCCGTCCCTGACTGGATTGCGGCCAGCGCCAAATTCAATATGCCGCAGGTCGCTGCTGATTGGCCACCGGTCCGCGAGCCACGATTGGCTTGTGGCTGGAGCCAAGTGTAAACAGGCAGCGCAGCCGCTTGTTAACTGGCACTGGAACAGTGACAGTCCCAGCGCCAGGTGCCGAAGTGAAGTGCCGGTATGACATACCGTTTGATACGGCACACTTCGAGCACTGATACTAGGGCAACATAGCGAAACAATTGGTGATATCGGACCCAGGCGCACAGTTAAGGCAGGTCAGACCTCACTCAGGAATTGCTAACTTCTGTGCACGCTATGAGCCCTCAGGAGGTGTCTGGTATCGCAGTGGATGCACGTCCATGCAACGGCGTTGAAACGCACTGGCACGCCTGTGTTCACCCGACCCCCCCCCCCGTCCCATCACCACCCACAAATGGCACTTTCTGTCACTCTGCTCTGGGTCTGCGTTGCCTCTGCAAACACAGTTCCCATAGAAATTGCTAGTTTGCGCACACGCACTGTGATGCATACACATGCGCAGTGCAAATTAATCGACCGATTGCGTGCATATACGCAACTGCGTTCCTTGCTGAATCTGGCCCATTGAGTGCTTAAAAATCTGACAGCCCAGCGTCCACCACTTCCATGAGGGAGTTTGTAAGCCGCGACATTTGGAAAGGGTCATCTGCAGAAAAGTGAACATTTGCTGCACCATGCAAGGTGTCTGACCGGAGCTATGCAGTGGATTAACTGGGAGAGGAAATACTTTATATCCTTGCATCGCTCACAGTGCCTGCAATTTGTGAAGGCTTTGTAAATCTTCTATGACAGTATTGCGGTTTATAAGGGGCACTATTACTGTGGGCATTATGTGTAAGGGGCACGACTACGGTGGGCATTATGTGTAAGGAAGGGGCACTACTACTATCAACATGTGTACAGCCGTGGCCAAAAGTTTTGAGAATGACACAAATATTGGTTTTCACAAAGTTTGTTGCTTCAGTGTTTTTAGACCTTTTTGTCAGATGTTACTATGGTATACTGAAGTAAAATTACAAGCATTTCATAAGTGTCAAAGGCTTTAATTGACAATTACATTAAGTTTATGCAAAAAGTAAATATTTGCAGTGTTGACCCTTCTTTTTCAAGAACTCTGCAATTCGCCCTGGATTGCTGTCAATCTACTTCTGGGCCCCATACTGACTGATGGTCGCCCATTCTTGCCTTATCAATGCTTGGAGTTTGTCAGAATTTGTAGTTTTTTGTTTGTCCACCGGCCTCTTGAGGATTGACCACAAGTTCTTAATGGGATTAAGGTCTGGGGAGTTTCCTTGCCATGGACCCAAAATTTCAATGTTTTGTTCCCCGAGCCACTCAGTTATCACTTTTGCCTTATGGCAAGGTGCTCCATCATGCTGGAAAAGGCATTGTTCATCACCAAACTGTTCTTGGATGGTTGGTAGAAGTTGCTCTTGGAGGATGTTTTGGTACCATTCTTTATTCATGGCTGTGTTTTTAGGCAAAAGTGTGAGTGAACCCACTCCCTTGACTGAGAAGCAACCCCACAAATGAATGGTCTCAGGATGATTTACTGTTGGCACTACTGTGTGTTGTAATGTGAATAAGGGACACTAATATGTGATGGAATATGTTCTTACTTTATAACAGTGGGAGGGAGGATGCAAATTTTAAGTTTGCAGGGGGCGCTAAACAGGATGCGGTCAATATCCCAACCGTGGGGATTCCAACGCTCAAAATGCCGATGCCGCAATCCTGGCACTTGTCAGAATCCCAAAGGTAAGTAACGGGTTTGGGGGGAGGGTTAGGCACTAAGGGGGGATGTTAGGTTTAAGAACTAGGGGGGAGGTTAGGGTCAGGGAGCGGGTGGGGGAGGGTTAGGGTAGGGAAAGGAAGTCTATCCCTGTCGGGATCCTGACCGCCGGCGTCGCGTACTCATCCCCACCAAACACCCTAGCATGGGCCCTACACACCATAGGCAAATGCAGGGGGGGGTTTCCATCTGCCTGGAAACCCCCCTCCCCAGCACATACCATGATCACAGTAGAAATAGTAACAGAATAGAATTTTACTAGTTTACATGTTCTTCTCAGTATCACAAATTAAATAATTACCACCACTTGTGGATCTTTTAACATGTATCAGCCAGTAATAAATAACCTGTGCACCAACAAAGAGCTCTGGAAAACATGCACTGTTAGGGATGCACTGCTATAGAGCCCAATATGTACATATATGTCCAGGGCAGTGCTGGGTTCTTCTGCTGCTCCCCCAGACTCCCGGACTTGCTCCAATGCTCTGGAATGGTGCCCACATCTAAAATAAATACATTCAGCTCAGGCAGGATGGCTTACTGTGATCCTGTATATGCTGGAATTATGACACACAATACACATTGTATGATGCATATTAAAACTGGATAAGTACTAATTCTGCCCTCTTCATTGACTGGCCATACTCGCTCTAAAATCAAGCATTTGGAAACCCCCCCTCTAGAAATCCTGCGTTTGCCACTGCACACAGTCATTAGGTTGCCTTTATTTCAAACCCTATTGACGTGTAAGGAGTATACTGCTGGTGATAAGTAATATACACTACCCGGGCAAATTTGGGTAATATTCCCTGACCAGGTCTTCTTACCAGAAATGAAATTTGGGTCAAATTTCCTCTATCTGGCCGTACTCACATAAAGCTACTGCTATGACAGACTGGCACATACTAACATTACTTATCATTACTGAGGGCTGCCATCCGTACCTACGTATAGGCTATGCAATGTGCTGCTGTACTTCAATACCCCGACCGTATCACGCGCATACACGCGGTCACGTGACACGCACAGCGCCGGCTGCCGCTGCCCATCTCCTACTCCTCCTATCTGATTCTGCCGTGTGATCACATGATGCTGGCAGGTCACATGATCGTGATGTCATCAGCAGGAACCTTGGATGTAGGTACAGGTGAGTGTACGGTTGGAGGACGGGGGCAGTTTGTGCGCTGACATTAAATAGGCAGCACGGCTGGCGGCGATGTGGGGCTGAACACGTTCGGCAGAACTTCCCAGTTTGTTTGGATGATTACTACTTAATTATTGTCATTGTACTACTGTCATTGTAGTTTATCTGATATCACGGTGGATTTTTCTGCACAATTGGGCCCAGTGGCTATGAGCATGTTTATAGTACCCAGTGGCAGTGCCGAAACTTCCGACATGGTGCCCGGAGGCTTGGTGTCCAGATAATGGTGCACTCTAGTTTTGGGGTATGCTGGTCATTGTGGTGTGCAAGTTTGCATGCTCACTGTGAGAGCCTATGTGGAATAGTAATTACACAGTGCTGTGGTGATAGTGTATTAATGGGGTTAATACACTCTCCCACTGCAGGAGCACATCTGTTAGTATGGACAGAGGAGAAAGACGCATTGGGGAGCCGCGCGTGAACGTGCCTCCCAACAATTTGCAATGTATAATGATGCGGTTGTCCCTCATTCCTCCTATGCGCTCCCCTGACGGAATGGATATGTAATGCCGGCTGTCGGGATGCCTTCTGTCAGAATACGGACAGCAGCATTCTGATGGTTGGTATCCCAACAGGTATCACCCTTCTTCCCCCTAACCCTCCCTTTTTGTAGCCTAACCCTCCCCGTTAGTCCCTAAACCTAAGCCTCCCCCAGTGGTGCCTAACCCTCCCCCATAGGGGCGCCTAACCCTAATCTCCCCCTTCAAAACCTAATCCTGCTGCGCTCCCTAAACGCAACCCTCCCCCTGCTGCTAACGCCAAGAGCGCCCCAGGCTTACCTCACTCTGGCTGGCGTTCTGGCGTCCTTCGGTTTTCCGGCATCGGGATTAAGGTAGGCGTCAAAATACTGACGCCTATCTTAAGTCCCTTGTTGGGCTTCCCTTGTCAGTATTGAGACCGCCGGTCTCATAACTATATCCCCCCTGACAGTGAATCATGGTTGATTTGCAGCATAATCCACTGTCACTCGTCTATCCAACAGAATCAGTTCACATGCATGCTCAATGTTCTCTTCAGTCATGGACGGGTGTCCGGCTCTGTCTTCATGGCTGACACTTGTGCGAATTTCTTTCAACTTCTCTATACATTCATACACACTTCGTGACAAAACACTTTCTCCATACTGTGCATAGTGTCTTCTATAAATATCGGCCTCAGACCACAAAAGCAAATCGCTGCACGCTGCTCTGCTCTTCATTCCTGCAAATCACAAGCGGCTCAGCCATTTTTCTTGCACTGCAGTCACAAATGAACTGACGTATCATGTTCAGACCTGCACGGCAGTGACTGGGGAGACAGCGACCTAGTACGAAAAGCGTTGATAAGACACTGCGGCCAACAGAAGTTTTAATAAAACTGGAGTGCGGCACTTAATTACTGCTTTGTCTCCTTTTAACAGGGTATAGCAATCGCACCATCGTTAATGACAACGGCATCTCAAGTCGCAAGCCTTCAGCAATAGTTGCTGATTCTGTGCCTCATTTATCAATGAGTTTTATCATTCACAACGACTGATAAAACTCGTTGCGTATGATAATGGTGCTCCAGCCAATCAGCCTAACCCTAACCTCCCTCCTCCCGCAGCCTAACCACCCTATAGTGCCTAAACCTAACCCTCCCCCCTGCGGCTAACAGCTAACCCAGCCGGCTGTTTAGGATTCCGGCGTTGCTATCTCAACTGATGTTGGGATTCTGGTGTTCTGGCCACTGGTTGGGATTCCGGCGCCAGGATTTCAATCACCGGCCTACCGATCGGAGGTAAATTGACTACATCCCTATGCAACGCCTACCCCTCTCACTGTGCTCAGCCAGGTAGGCAAAGTCCTGGTAAAGGTGGGCATTTTTAGCATAAGTTACTTTTTTGCCATTATTTTCATTTTTGATGAAGATAGGCTTTACAAAAACCTTTTTTTGTTTTTAATAGGAAGCATTCATTATCCCTATATTTACTAAAGTGAAAGTTTTTAGAAATGGAGATGTTGCCCATAGCAACCAATCAATCAGATTCTACTTAGCGTCTAACTAACACCTAGAAGATAATGCTATGGGCAACGTCTCCACTTCTAAAATCTCTCACTTTAGTAAATTTACCCCTTACAATGCTGTTATAACTAATTTCAGACTGAGTTGGGCCTGTCAATGGCACTGATTCAGAGATGTAGGCTATTACGTTCGCAGCTGCATTCATGCTCTCAATTTATGTACGAAAGTGTGCCAATGCCTGCCAACAGACTCCCTGACTGTAATAGTGTGTGACAGACTGAGCGAATGTTGCTACACCCACTTTATATGCATTTGTGCAGATCCTCCTGGGGTTGAGAACACGCCACCATCAACGCAACATCTACTCCGTGAGTGAGTCCTGGGCTGCACAGATTTAATGTTAACTTTCTCTCTAAAAATGGCCTCAGAGACTGGTTCTGAGATTGGGAATGCAGCCGCGATCGCAGACACCCTTGGAACTCCCATAACATGCCCATGGACCGGCCTCCTTTTGTCAACACTTAGGGAGACATTGCAAATGCTATGTAAGACTACAGCTTGCGTGTGCGCAGTGAGACGTTCCTCTGCGTTTCGTGCATGCTCAGTAGCAAAAAATTGCAGCATGATCATCGGCATAGTGTATATCTCTGAATGAGGCCCCATGTCCTTCATTGTAGTATAAATTAGGCCATGTATAGGAATTAAACTTTCCTCCACAGCCATAGGTTTCTCTCAAATATATTTAGTTCAACTTGTATTACATGTTTCCAACTACAGTACATGGATGTACAGATGGAGAATACTAGATAACTGTTTCCTATTTCGTATAAATATATACATTTGTACTTGTTCCTGTTTGGGTTCCCAGTTTGATCTGAAAATGCATTTATTTGGTGCTAATAAATACTAAATAAATAAACTAATGTGGTTGTATTAAATCTTCTATCACAATGTTTTTGCGATTGCCTGCAGATAAACAAACATAAGTGAATGTCTTACATTGCTCATACCAGATATTGAAGTTGGATATTTATTTGCATGTATTTAACTTTGTAGGGTTCCTCTGTGGACAATGGAAGAAGCGGATCCACAGTTGGAGTTAGAAACAGAAGTGCAGATCAATATCCACTCCAGAGTGCATGTGGACACCGTGCTCTCCAGCCTAGAGGAGCAGAGGAGAAAGAACTTCTTATGTGATATCACACTGATAGTAGAGAATGTGCAGTTTCGTGCACACAAGGCCCTACTAGCTGCTAGCAGTGAATATTTCTGCATGATGTTTGCTGATGAGGGAGATGTAGGCCAGTCAATTTATGTCATGGAAGGAATGGTTGCTGAGATCTTTGGAACCCTGCTGCAGTTTATTTACACTGGAAATGTACATGTAAGTGAAAAATGCCTTCAACAAATAATCACAACTGCACAGGTTTTAAAAGTGGATGATTTAGTAAAAGCCTGTGCAGATTTTCAGGAGAGCCAATGCTATGTCAAATCGCTCCTCGATGTATCAGACAATGGCTTAATAGAGGGGACAGACAGTGACTTGCCAAAGCGTAAACGTGGAAGACCAAAGAAACTGTTGTGTGTTCAAGATAACAGAAAGGCGAATGTTAGCCTTGTGTCACCCACTAAGACAGACTCAAACCATGGACATAGCTCAGGACACAGCAATGCTACAACTGTTCCCAATGGAAATACATTAAATGAGCAGGAAGTTGTTGGTGATTATGCCGTAGAGGTGACCTGTGATATAAACCCCAGACCTTTCGAATTGCAAATGTTTCACAAGAGGCACAGCAAGCGCAGACTTCAGAGATCCATTAAGCTGCGAGACTACAGACTTTCTGAGGATAATGAGGAGCATGAACCAAATAAGCATGTTCTAGGCAGGAGGAAACAACCCAGCACTGAAGCACACTGCAAGGATTGTGGCAAAGTGTTCAAATACAAGCACTTTTTAGCAATTCACCGTAGAACTCATACAGGTACGAAAAGAATAGTTACAAGTAAGGGCACTTTTAGACATACAGTTTGTGTTTCCTGTGGAGAACTTCCATTAATGGACTCCACCTGTTCACAGGAAATAACTGTAGTCCCCAGTTATTTCCTGTGGACTACAAAGTCAAGGTGCTAACGTGTTTTATACTGCTGTAGGACCCATTTTACACTGATTGAAAACCTACAAATCATCTGCGTTTACAGTAGGCAGGTGATTATGACTTACTCCTTCACACTGCCTTCTGCCAATGCCATCTCTATCATTAATTAGTAACAGGCATTTACTCCCAGAATAATAACTAGAAATTACTGTGGCCCTATGACAACATTTGTATACAGCTTACAAGATTTCCAAGTGCATTTACTAAAATTACGTCATGCCACCAACTCACTGATTGCATCTTCACCAGTCTAAGACAGGTTAAAGAATTAACCTTTGGTCTGGCAAGCAAGACCGGCGCTAGGCTTTGCTGTCTAGTGCCGCCCCTTCCCTCCTCTGCCCCCCCCCATATAACTTACATTATCCAACTACTGCCGGGAGGGAGGGTGGGCTTTTCCTGCGCACGCCGGCTACAATGGCGCTACGGGCGACAGCCTGCCTTGCCAGTGTCTGGAGGCGCCACTGCTGGCAAGGATCTGGGCTTGATCTGATTTAGCAAGTGCAGTTAATTCTACAGCCTGGTATTTCTGCATGTCTTTGGTATATATACGCGCCGGTGAACTCTGGCAAGTGACCTCATTAACGACTGCCAGATTCTCACTTTGACCCATTATTCGTATGAGGTTACTAGCACTGCCATCTGACGACATTAAAAAATACATGAATGATCTGTAACTAGTTTGGGAGAAAGTTCAAGGTAAACTTGAGCTTTGAAACCGTGACAAACCAGTCGTGTCCATGGGCCCAGATTCTGCATAGCCAGAGAGAACCCCTGGCCTAGTATCTCCCTCTGGACTCGGCTGGCATGAATAGTAATAACGTTCTGACCTCTCCTCCACATTGTTTTCTCTCATTCCTTTCTATGTCTTAAAGAGTTAATAAGACTGTGTAGAAGCCCAAATCAGATTTATACCAAAAACCACTTTACCTTGTTTGTACTTCAGAGCTGAACAAATAGGAGGCTTTATCTTAACTGAAAGAGGAAATTCGCTATATGTTTTAGGATCTTGAATAAGATTCTTTTGGAGGCATCGCGGACTATTGTATAGAGACAGTCCCAGCGTTCCAGTGAACAGTTCTACTGAATGGGGAAAAAAAATTCTCCCCTTTGGGAGATTTTGTTTTTCATGAGATGACATGGAGGAGCTCTTTTATTAACTATAAATATTGAAGATGATCCATATCTGTGTTCAATCTATTCCAGATGTTGGTAAGCCTGGAACTAGAAAAATGTCTTCACAGAGCATTGCATAATCTCATGAAAAATAATGTAATGCAATAAGGTCATCGTAATCAGACAGGTCGCCGAAACAAAATGGCAAAAGTAAGCGGGATGTATAGTACTTTTCAACAACATCAATCAAAATACGAGGTCTAATAACGATTATCCTCCTTGCTCCTTTATTGGCTGAAAAAAGTAATTAAGAATGATCCATAATCTAGTACCTGTTTTTTTTATGGTCTTATTCCATTCCCCCACACAAGCCTGGTGAAGAGGCCTCTTTGAAATTTCTGACCGTAAAAGGTGTAATTTTTGCAGTTAAGTACGCAAGCAGAATTGTTAAAATCCAATTTTTTTCTGTCCATCTTCAATCCTAGGAAATATAGTAATCCTAAAATTAAACCTAAACTTCTATATTAAAGTCGTCTCTACCCTCCTTGGTTCACAGGATAAAATTATCCGTCCGTCATTATATGCAAAATCAGTCATGTACATCATGTGAAGATGCTTCATCTAGTACATGAAAATCGCAAGTAATTGCCAGAAACATAACCATTTTATTTACAAATGCAAGAGATTAACAAAGGATTAAAGAACCTCATAGATACATTAGGAAGATGGTTAAAACAGGTGATCTGATAGCGCTACATGTTTATCACTGTTGAGCATGATGACAAACTTGACTAGGAAAGAAATGGCTTATGTGACATTGAACAGATTTGCAGGGTCCCAACATGGTCCAACATTCATACATTTTCTCAACAGGCTGGAAGTATTACATAAACAAGTCACCATCAGACGCAAATTGCTCCAAGCAGCAGTCTCTACCTGAATCCTTAGTGTATCACCTTGTCAATGCTGTCCTAGGATGATGAGTTGTGTTATGGCACAGGTTCTCAAACTCTGTCTTCAGGACCCAAAACAGTGCATGTTTTTCAGGTCTCCTCACAGAATCACAAGTAAAATAATTAGCTCCACCTGTGGATCTTTTAAAATGTGTCAGTGAGTAATGACTACACCTGTGCACCTGCTGGGTGACCTGTTTGGGGTCCTGAGGACCGAGTTTGAGAACCACTGTGTTAGGGCAATACTTGTAGAGTACTGATGAGTTCCCCTATTATTGTTGTCCCCATGGCTTGAATACAAGAAATAAAGGCTTATCCTTTCAAGGTATTTCTTGAACATTACACCTTACAGAAAGTACAAATATTGAGTACAAAAGACCAGACACAGAAGTAATGCTGCCCTAAGACTACGGTTCAGCTGGTAGAAGACAGATGCAATTGGGGAACAGCACTGGCAGCAGAAAGCTGTGTACACCATTCTGAGTCAGAGCTGGATGGCAGGCATGCAGCATTTAGATATTGCTGGGTCAGGGCTGGCAGCAGATAGTCTAGCGATTAGACAATTTTGGGTCAGGGCTGGCAGCAGACAGTAATGATTAGATAATACTGGGGCAGGGCTGGTGGCAGACAGACTAATAATTCGACAACACTTGGTCAGACTTGCAGTAAACGGACTAATGATTAGACAATTGTGGGCTAGGATTGGCGGCAGACAAAGTTTCATCCAAGGGCCGTACACACTAGACTATTTTTATGAACGATAACGATATCGTTGAACGATATATCGTTCAATGTGTATGGTCTAAACCACCAACGGTGCGCACTCCTGCGGGTTGTTTACGTTGTCTGCTGTCGTCCAAACATGCGGGTCAATCTGACGATATCATCAGGAACTGCCTGTTCTGAGATGTGGCAGGATGACATCACTGAACAATATCGTTAGTAATATCGTTTAGTGTGTATGCACTATGTAGTTTGCCCGGGAGTTCAAGGGCAAACACTGACGATATCGCTCATGGAGCATATCGTCTAGTGTGTATGAGCCTTTAGACAATGTTGGATCAGGGCTGGTGGCAGACAAACTGGTAATCCAAGAACAGGCCAAGGACAGGGACAGGAGAAGTCGGCAGAATCTGAAAGACAAACTGAGGAATGCAGATTGAGCTGCTAGCAAAGTAGGAACTATTACTGGTACAAGTGAAAAAGGTAGGAAATTATTTAAATCCTAACTGACCAATGGAGTGAAGTCTGGAGAACCAGCCTTAACCAAATGATCATCAGCAGCTGAATAGAAACTTAAAGTGTCCCAGTTGCCTAGAATCTGGGTTTGTTGGCCAAAAGACGGCGCTGCAAGGTGGAAGTTAGTGTCGTTGCCGAACAATGGTAAACTGCTTAGTTCTCCACCTCTAACAGTTTGCATAATTCCTCCATGATAGCACTTTTAATCTCTCCTTACCGCCTGATATGCATTTATATTGGGCTAGTTTATGCAAACCATACTGCTGTCGATGAGTGGTAATCTGCAATACACTTGGTTGTTAGCAGTGAGAGGACCTGTAATCTGTTCTACTTCCTGTTCTTAAACAGATGGGAGGGGACAATCTCATAATCAGTGCTGTCATGGAGGATGCATGGAAACTGACGTATTGGTAAGAATAATCTAGACTTTTTATTCTTGCTTGTTTACAAACCATAAACAGCCAGAATGAGACCCTGGGCTCGATTTCAGAAGGCAAGCGATCGCAAGGCATTAGCACGCCCACTATGTCTTGACGAGCGATCGCTCTGTGTATGCAGACGCCCACCTGCCTGTCTTAAGACACCCACTTGCGCACGTCATGTACAGGAAGTGTATGCAACCATTGGTACATCGAGTACCATCGGAAGTGCTTGCAGCGCTTGAGGCTGACCATACCCTGCCACACTGCGAGTACTTCAGTGTGAAATACAACCAAGTGACGTGTACAATGACGCTGCCTCTTAATTACGCATGCCTCTGAAACGGCGTTGAGACGCTCAGGCACGCCTGCATTCGCACCTCCACTTCCCTGTTTCTAGTGGCCAGCCCCTGTCACCACCCACAAACGGCTTCTTCTGTCACTCATTCAGCGGGGCACGCTTCCCGATCGCTTGCACTGGTTCGCGCACGTGCATCGTGATGCGTATGCATGCGCAGAATGCAAACAATCGGCTGACTACGTGCGAACGCTTCCTAACGAGCTGGTCTGAATCAGGCCCTATATCCAATGTACCAGAAAATGCCATTAGAATATCTCCACTACTTGATGGATCTCGTGCTCCGCCTGCATTTGTTGATAGTAAATAGCAGGGAATTGCTGTTGTAATGGAGACAGCCCTATCTCGGTATCCTGCAAAACCACATGGCATACAAAGAGGGGATGGATATGTGATGTCAACAATCACTATGTCGACAACATAATGCATGTGCCAGTATCCCGACATGGTTCTGATGTTAATTAAAGCATATAAACTGTTCAGGCTTGATAACTTTAAACATGCAGCTTTCCAATATAGTGACTGGCAACATCTGACTATGGGCCTGATTCAGACCCGCTCTCAAGCGCTATGCGCTCGAAGCGGGTCGATGGTTGTGCATTGTGCACGCACAAGTCCCGTAGCAAGTGAGAAATTCACTCGCTCCAGGGCTTGCTACAAACGGGGCGGCTGTCGATGTTGATCGACAGCTCGCCCAGTTTTGTAGGCGGTGGGGGGGGTGGCTTTACAGGCGTTCCTTAAGGAACGCCTGCCATTTGTGTTCGGCCCTACTGACATCACCAGTGATGTCAGTAGTGGGCTTCCGGCTCTATTAGAGCCGGGAAGCTCACTGTGGCTTGCGGCAGACGAGACCCTACCACAACGGTCTCATCGCAAGCCTGATGGTCGCAACCATCACCTTGCCGCTCGCAAAAGCTGTGGGTGGTCACCCACAGTTTAGCGAGCGGCCAGGAGGCCGGCTTAAAAAAAAAAAAAGTGGCCGCCCTCAATCTGAACGAGTGCTCGCTTTTTGAGAGCAGCTCTGAATGAGGTCCTGTATCCCGAAAAAATGTTCATCATAGGACATCTAAACCAGCTAGGACTCCATCCTTATTCTTACATAGAATTATCACTTTACATGTTTCTATCCATGAGTCCACTAGTGGCGACAATATGAGTATTATTGTGCCTTATTCTGTCGATTTGTATTTGTCCTATTCAGCAACCATTTTAGAAGAAAATTCTATCACTTTATAATAATTTGATATGTTGTTTAGTACATTTTAATTTGTATGATAGCTATTGGTATATTTATTATACATTTTTTAGTGTTATTATCAGCACAGTCACTTGTTCTTCTATCCACGTTTCTGTCCTAGATTAATTTGTCTATTTTTTTTTATTATTTTTTTTTAACATTTACCAAAAATGTAAAATATTAAACTCTTCACCTGAGGAAAAAAAAATAGGAATTGGGGGTATTTTATACTTCTCAGAAGCTAAAAGCCTTTCATTTACTACATTGCTAATAAATGTGGTCCTGTGTTTTCTATGTACGTGACTGATTGCTGTCGGTATGTCTTATGATCTTCCAGGAGAGCGCCCCTTCAGATGTGCAGAATGTGGAAAAGGTTTCTCCCAAAAGCACTCTCTGCAGGTCCATGAGCGAATACACACAGGAGAGAGGCCCTATAGCTGTACTGTATGCAACAAATCTCTTGCAACCAAGCATTCTTTAATGGAGCACATGAGTTTGCATGCAGGTAAATAGTTTGTGGTAACAAATGTTGAACCTTTAACAACTGGCTGTATTCCCAGATTATTTGGAACTAACAGGTAAGCTTCCTCCGGGTGCTTTGGTTTCCTCCTGCACTCTAACAGGGATGTAGTCACCATCCCCACGCAGACAATGCCGACGGACAGAATCCCGACGCCGTAATCCCGACAGCAGTCAGAGTCCTGCCTCCAGAATCCTGACGGTGAGTACTAGGGGGAGGGTTAGGGTTAGACTGAGGGGGAGAGACGGTTAGGCTACGGGAGGTAAGGGTTAGGCTAAGGGAAAGGTGGAGTTAGGGGTAGCTTTAGGGGAATGGTTAGAATACACCTGCATGTGTCGGGATTTCCACCGTCAGGATTACGCTGCTGAGATTCTGACCGCTGGCATTATAAGCGCCGGGATCGCGTACCCAATTCCTCTAAAAAGTTACTTGTATGTTAGTTTGCTTCTGACAAAAAGAGTACCATAGAGCATAAATGGGACATGGATGTGATGATTACATATTCCGGACTGTACCAGTAATGGTCACTGTTGCTATCCATGATTTTAAGATTAAAACTGATAATAAAACCCACAGATATATGTATAATGGAATGTATAAGCAGGAATAAATTGTATTTTATAATGGCCATATCTGGTGTTAAATCAATATTATTGTGTATATTATCTCAAGGGAGCATACCAGTCAAGACTGCCTGCAAGTATCAATGCGTTCAGACGTGATGTAGTAAGGAAGCCGTCGGTCAAAATGCCGACCGCCAACTTCCTGACACTGAAAGCCGGCATGGGACTAAAAATAGGCTTCTAAATATTGACACCTATCATTATCCCCATGCCCAGCATACTGAATGTAGGTAAGCCGGGCGTCGGGAGCTCATAGCCGCCGGGGGGGGTTTGGTTTAGGGACTCCCGGGGAGACTTGGGGTTAGGCTAGGGGATGGGGGGGTTAGGCACTAGGGGGGAGGTTAGGCTTAGGCACCACTAAGGGAGGGCTAGGGGGCGGAGAAGGGTATGGATAGCCTACTTACCTCCCCTGTCGGGATCTTCATCTTCCAGCGTCTGGATTTCAAGCGCCAGGCTTCCGTCCGGCGGTATTACATACCAATTCCGTTCAGACAGTTTTGTAACAGACGCTACCCGCCTACACTCACTGGAGGATGTCTTCACTCCAAGTGCAGGGGCCATCATCACGCCGGGTCATCTCCCTGTAATGCCGCAGCATGAAATATCCAGTAAAGGCGCCAGAGAGGTCTCTTGCAATGCTGGCTGGCCGGACTCCACCTTTGGTTTTTATTGCCTGCAGCAGGGCCAGGGCCATCAATCATTTAATGAGGAGACAGGGATTGGCCAGGGAGAAGCGCGTCCCTGGGGACCCACCCATTCTAAAAAAGTGAGTACCCGATACCGGGTAAAATACGCGCTCTAGCGCGTATTTGCGATCACTGGGCATAAAAATGCCGCACACTGTATATGATGTTTGGAATACCTGCCATGACCAGGTCATGATAAATGCTTTATCATTTACATTGGAAATCACTTTTTTATTTCTACTCCTATTCTAGCTAGATTTCTATGGCTTTTTTGGGATCAGTAGAGGTTTCTTAAGATTGTGGAAGCTTTTACATACAAATCTTCAAACGGGCTCTTAAACCTCACTACGTCATCAAAGCCTTCCAACTCTCATCCTAACCTGCTGCTCCATGCTTCTTCCTCACGGTCTATCCCATCTGTGTCACCCCTGTCTGCCCCTCCCCTTTAGAATGTAAGCTCTCATGAGCAGGGCCCTCTTCCCTCATGTGCTTCTCCTTCCCTCACTCATACGATCAGCTACTCCAAACTCCCCACAAGGGCACCTAACACTTGGTAGTTAACGCCCTACTGCTTATTCTTAGTGTTATGATCGCTATTGAAGCAATGTACTTGTCCTGCATTGATATTGTACTGTAAGTCACTGTTTTTGTGTTTGCTCATTTGTTTATGTACTTCATGAGGCGTTGCGGAACCCTTGTGGAACCATATAAATAAAGGATGATAATAATAATATTCAAAGTATTCCCTACAAGATCATCTCTGCATTTCTTTTGTACTGCGTGGTAATGCCCATCGTCTAATTGGCTGCATGTTATTCACTCCCCACCCATCCCAAAACTTCAACCATGGTTTATGTTATAAATGAACGAATAGTTTAATACTAAATATATTATATATTAACATTTTAGTACAAACTTTTTACTAGTATTTAATACGTCTTTCAGTGTGTGTTGTAGATATGTAGTGCTTGTAAAAGTATATAATTATTTATTTATTTTTGTAATCAGGCAAAAAAGCATTTACTTGTGACCAGTGTGGAAAATTTTTCAGTCAAAAAAGACAACTGAAGAGTCATTATCGTGTACATACAGGTAACTCTGCTTACAGCCTGCATTGAAGATGTCATGTGTTTAAAAAATGCAGTTTATTCGTACACTAATTGAATGAGTTACTGATCATTTAAAAACGCTGGCATATATACCTGTGTTTTCCAACCTCGGTCCTCAAGGCACACTAAGGGGTAAATTTACTAAGGTGAGTGTTTTTAGAAGTGCAGATGTTGCCCATAGCAACCAGTCAGATATTAGCTATTATCTTCTAGAAGGTGTTAGTTAAATGTTAAGTAGAATCTGATTGGTTGCTATGGGCAACATCTCCATTTCTAAAAACTCTCACCTTAGTAAATTTACCCCTAAGAGTCCATGTTTTAGTGATATCCATGCTTGAGCACAGATGGTTAAATCAAAATATCTGAGGTACTAATTAAGACAAGTTTGGCTGTCCTTAAAACCTGGACTGTTAGTGTGCCTTGAGGACCAGGTTTGGGAACCCGTGATATAAACCGTCTGAAGAATTGGGCAGTGCTCCCGTGAAACACGTAACAAGTTTATTCAAGTTCTCTGTATGATGTATCTCAGTGATTCCCAACCACGGTCCTCAAGGCACACTAACAGTCCTGGTTTTAGTGATATCCATGATTGTGCACAGATGGTTAAATCAATATAACTGAGGTACTAATTAAGTCACTTGTGCTCAAGTATGGCTATCCCTAAAACCTGGACTATTAGTGTGCCTTGAGGACCGTGGTTGGGAACCCCTGATGTATCTGATGATTCAATTTCATCCGTAATAAACATAATACCATTAGCCTGTTAGACTATTAAATAAACTACTGGTTTTAAAGAACTGCTACTGATTCTGTATTTGGTGGAAGCTGTGCCAGAAAGGATTTTGCTTTTATCTGGATTTTAAGAAGTTCTGGACTCTTCCTGTTTACACTTTCACAGCAGCAAAACTCACTAACTGACTGGATCTAGTTCTCTAAGTGGACAGGACATGGATCTGCGTTTTCCACCTAATATATGGTTTATGCCTATTGTTAGAAGTTATGTGCAGCAGCAGTTTTTTCAGAAATGTTTTGAGTGCATTACATTATGAATCATAGGCATAGAGGCTGCACCTTCTGCCTGTAACGTTGCATCATAAATTGGCATGTATGTATAGAAATTTAGGTGATGAGTACCGAGAATCTCTCACCCTTACCTCCATTCAGTATATCCACAAGTCGACAGCCCTATAGAGAGAAGACAACAGGAGACTTCTACATTTAATGTATCTCATTACTGAAAACATAGTTCATATTTCATGCCCATAATATTGGCGAAAGACTTAGGGCAAATGTACTAAGCAGAGGGTTCTAAACCCCGGCGGTTTGACGGCGGGTTCTATTCTGTTCTAAACCCCGGGGGTTTGACGGCGGGTTCTATTCTGTTCTAAACCCCGGCGGTTTGAGGCGGGTTCTATTCTGTTCTAAACCCCGGAGGTTTGGTGGCAGTTTTGCAGCGGTTTCTAAATTACAGCCCTGTTCTATTTTATTCTAAATTGTGTTTTGACAGCGGTTTCTAAATGACAGCCCTGTTCTATTCTATTCTAAAATGTGTTTTGACTGCGGTTTGGCTATCTGCAGATTTACTAAGGCCAAAACTGCTGCAAAACACATTTTAGAATAGAATAGAACAGGGCTGTCATTTAGAAACTGCTGCAAAACTGCCACCAAACCCCCGTTGTTTAGAACAGAATAGAACCCGCCGTCAAACCGCCAGGGTTTAGAACCCGCCGCTTAGTACATTTTGCCCTTAGTTTTAATGCCAAAAATTGTAAATGTCAGTGCTTTTCAGGTTTTCTATTAATTACTCGTATCCTTTATTTATCAATGTAAGGTGGTAGTTTACCGGAGTGCAATGTCTGCCAACGAAAGTTCATGGATGCTGCACAGTTGAAGAAACACCTAAGATCTCATACAGGTACACTTATTTTCCTATATAACTAAAAGTTACTTAGCTTAGGTCAAGCTCAGAATTTGAGCTGTGTTTCGCCCTCACCTGTAAAACTTCTCCGCTGCCCACTATTGCTGGCAGCTGTATAGTAGAGCAGCAGTACATCGGGTAGGGAATGAGAGAAGACTGCTGCTGCTCACCAGATCATTTGTTAATAATAATTGATCCATGAAATTATGTTGTGCGTTCTCACGGTCACTACTATATTTTCTACTACCTGTAATAGTCTGTATTTATTTATTTATTCATTCATTTAGGTGAAAGACCATTTACATGTGAGATCTGTGGAAAATCATTTACTGCTAAAAGTTCACTACAGACACACATCAGAATACACAGGTATGTTATGTTTATGTATTGTCTAATATCTACTTAGGTGGTATACACTATCACACAGGTTCTCAAACTCGGTCCTCAGGACCCCAAACAGTGCATGTTTTCCAGGTCTCTTCACAGAATCACACATGAAATAATTAGATACCACCTTTTAAAATGTGTCAGTGAGTAATGAATACACCTGTGCACCTGCTGGGTGACCTGGAAAACATGACATGTGGGGTCCTGAGGACCGAGTTTGAGAACCACTGACCTATCATGTTTAAGTGTGCAGAAATAAAGTCTAATACAGAGGCCAACCTAGCCAGCCTCATGCCTCAGCAATAATTATTCCCCTGTTTTTCTAGCAAGGCAATACATAGGAGCTATAACACACACAAATATGTATATTGTCTCACACCTTCTGCAAACTGCAGTACTTTATTTGCATCATTTAGCCTCTGGGGATTCTGAGCTTATTTACTCTGTTATCCTGTACAAAATAAGCAATGAAAGCACACAGTTCCAGCCAGACTAAGACTGATGACACTCCCAGCACTGCCTGCAGTGATCATTAATATATGTAAGTGTAGAAACTAGCCATATAAAACAATACTCACCAAAAAAAAAGGTGTTGCTAATTATTGTTTCTGTTCTTTATAAAGTGGCAGCTTGTTCTATAATGATGGTTAGCAAGGAACAGAGCAAACCTGGATAACAATACGAGAACATACAGTATATCGAGAAAAAGGGCCTGATTCAGAGGTGAACGCAATGCCCGTCACTCTGCTTCCTGATCCGCAATACGACCGCCATCACAAGACCATCATGACATATGCGCAGTGCGACTAGCGCATGTGCAGAGTGGGAATATTGGCCGACAATACATCAACCTCTGAATCAGGCCCATAATTTGATAGGGCTTCATCACAAAACAGGAGCATTAAGACCAGACACAACTACTGTATATTACATGTTACAAAGACTGAGACAATAAAGCCAACCTGATGGAAAGAGCTTTTTTGATTAACTGTATAAATTTGAGTTCATGATTCCCTGATAATACAGTACATATGTTACATTTACATGATAGAAATGTTCATGTGACTACCCAGCAATTAAGGAAACAGCTGGAATATCAGGGCTGATTATGCACATATATTGAGATACAGGGTCCATTAATAGATCATTAACTAGATGTCTAGATATACTATCTCTGTTTATAATGCTGTGATCTGCCACCGAGCAGCCTATGTGGTGTTATTCACCTCCAATTAGAGCGCCACCGGTATAACAATTTAATTTGAACATACAGATATGTATTTATTTTTCATAATGTATCTGGTTAGCCCTGCTTCATATTTCATGACAACGTCCCAATGTCATAATAAAGTAAGCATGAAGAACTTCTAATGACGTACAGAAGAGTGTGAGCTGAGTAATCTGCCATGTAGTTGTGGATATACACATTCCAATATGCCCGGGCACTGCCATTACAGCAGCTGGAGTGCCACAGGTTGTCTAACCGTTATGTTATTTATGGGTTGTTTTATTCTCTGACACATCTTTCTAATGCACAGTATGTGAGGCCTTGTTATATTTCAGTTTTTCTACGTTTCTTATAGTGTATATACTGTTTCAGATAAAACACCAGACATCATGAAAACTGCTTTTCTTTTCAGGGGGGAAAAGCCTTATTCCTGCAACATTTGTGGGAAAACTTTTTCAGACTCCAGTGCCAAGAGGAGACATTGCATTCTACATACAGGAAAGAAGCCGTTCTCTTGTACAGACTGCAAAGTGCAGTTCTCCCGCATGGACAATCTGAAGGCTCACATGAAGATCCATAGTAAAGAAAAGCAGTCACAGGACATTGAAGCCAGCGTTGGAGCAACAGACGAAGCAAGGAACGTACTCCAGCTGCAGCAGTATCAGCTAGCGACACCTAATGGACAGGAAATACAGTTACTGGTCACAGATGGTGTCCATAATCTGAACTTCATGTCAG
Organism: Taudactylus pleione; assembly: GCA_031769625.1. NCBI lineage: Eukaryota > Metazoa > Chordata > Amphibia > Anura > Myobatrachidae > Taudactylus > Taudactylus pleione. The sequence goes on along the minus strand of JAUIMM010000045.1, from coordinate 9,421,202 downwards.
GACACGGGCAAGGCATTAGTATTGTCACTACTGATGTGCCTCAAAGCATAACAGACCAAGCTGCAAACCTTGCCCTGATCACTCATCAGCCTCCAGCCTTGCATGGTTTGTCTGTCACATCCCACCAACAACAAGTACAATCCATTCACAACATTGACTTGATGGAAAGCAGGGTGCAAACTGTGCTGCCAGAGCAGATGCATGTTATCACTCTCTCAAAGGAAGCACTTGATCAGCTGCAGGGACGGACCCATGTGCATACTCACCAATCTCATGGCATCTTAAACCAAAATGTCCGTGTCCCTGACCATACTCCTCAAGCTTTAACTGTACACCCTGTAGCCCAGCCTGTGCCTGGACATCCAATCCAAGCACAGGCATTCCAGATACAAGCCGGCACCGTCTCCTTTATAAACCAAACATTGGAAGCAACTAACTCAACGTCCGTGTAATTTATAGTACTTCTCTATAGATATCTAACACTGGATTACAAACTATTTTTTGTATCAGGGACATGCATAATACTCAATGCAGAAGCCTTTTGTGTTACCAAATGTTTGTATTTCTGCACAGGTTTCCAACAAGAGAGGGCTATATTTTTACTGCAAATGTGTATTCTGCATTCATCTGTAGCTTTAAACAAATAGTATTTGTATTATTTATATATTAAATATATCCTGCAATCGGTTTGCCTTTCATGTAAACAAGTGGATGGCTGACAGCAATATTGTATAATATAAAGTTTTGTTTTCTTTAATCTTATAACAACAGCAAATGATACAAAATTTAAAATGAATACACAAAGCTTCTTGAAAGTATAGCAGTTAGGCACTCTGTAATATAAATTATTTGGTTTGCAATTTATTTTTATTTTTGAATGAGCCAAATGTATGTACAAAGTTTTGGAAAAAATATACTGTTTTTATTCTGAAGTGAAACTTGGATTTTATAAGACATATAGCTCAAATGGAAATTTAACACAAAACAATATATGTTTGAAATGTCACCTTCATAGCTCCTTGGCCTATATAAAAGCACTTGGCCTGGTCCTGGAACTCCTTGGTAACTATTAAATATCCTTCTATTTTACATTACATACATAAATTGGTTATTAAATGAAAAGTGTTACAGTGTGTTTTAGTGACACCCCCACATTTAATTCTCTTAAAGTGAATATTGGATTCAATAAAATATATTATAGGCAAAGGATAGCCCTTTTTTTTGTACATAGTGATATCCACCATCAAGAATTTCTACATTGGAACATAGCCATAATAATTATTTATTACAAGGACTAGGGTACTCCAAATATTTCTATACAAAGTGATTTTTTTACTGTAAATGATTTGCACTGTATGTGCCTCCATGTTCACCCCCTGTATCCCTGCAGCCTGCGCAGCCAGTGTATGCATAGTACACTGAGCATGTGCAGACTGCCTATCACTGCTGCAATGATTGGCTGCAGGCACAGTTCAGTAAGCAATACCGTCAGGGTGGCCGCGGTGCTGTCACTGCTGATCCAATCAGTGGGCCTGGGGGACAAGTCCACAGTGTCTCCCCTTATTAATCTGGCGCGGTACTGGTGAGAGAGGGGTCCGACCTAGTGGGAAATGTTCTTCCTGTGGCCCAATCCGCCCCTCCTTGTAGTATACTTAATTTGCGCAGAATAGTATTATATAATATTATAGTATATTAACCTTCTCCATTATGCAGCTGTCAGCAAACCTACCCTTCCTAACTACACGTAGGGTCTTATTCAAATTAGTAGTAAGAGCAAAAAAGGACAAATGTGCTCCTTAGTAAAACCATATGGCACTGCAGGTGGGGAAGATGTAAAATGTGCAGGGAGATTTGTAATTGGGAAGGGCATTTCTTAGCTCAATTCAAAGCTGCCCATTATTTGTTTGCTAAATGCAAAAGCAATCAATATTTCCCCTGTATGCAAACAAATAAATGCATTTGCAGCCCTTACATTGCAACATGGTTTATTACAGAAGCAAATCGCTCCTTTTTTTTTTTGTCCTTTTAATTTTGAACAACGGCCACAGTGACAGCCACAATATAGTAAGCAGATGGGCGAGATATTAGTATCATTGACATATTCCATGTAATTTAGATATACTGTAACTGTGAATGGAATGTTAAATCAAGGTTACACTACATTTTGCAATACTAATATTAGGGGCTACCCAGCAATAGATTAAGGTTTATGGGGACCCCAGGGCAACTAACTTGTGGAGGCTCTACCAATAAAATTGTCAATATGATATGCTGGTGATGTTATTGAAAAGTATAAGGTGTATATACTCCCAGAACCGTAAATGTGCTATACACACTGTGGTGCCCCCAGTTCACATTATGCTAAACAGAAACCCCTGTTACCATATGCCACAGTGCTCCCCACACTGATGATGTAGCTGTGTGTGGGGGGCGCCTGAGCGACTGCCCTGGTTGTCCTGTTGTTACTCTGGTACTAGGGATACACGAGACAGTCTCCCTTGTTACAATTTAGGAAATAAAGTGTAAAATAAAATATCTACATTTTGCTTAATATTTCTATCATTGTCATACTTTACACAAAGTACCTACTGTATACAGGAACTAATTGTGTAAAATGAAGCATGTGAAAAATCACAACTTGTTAATGTGTGCCAGGGGCCTATTTATCAAATAACATATGCAGCATATCCCCCGAAAACAGCAGTTTTCAGGGGATACTCACAAATATTAAGTGTCATGAACAGAAGCATGAATGAGGGACCACAGCAGATATCTCTATTTGTTGCGGTCCCTCTATTTCCGATAGCATCCGCCGCCCCCATAATTTTCTATTGGGGATGTGAAGCTGTCAGATTTACCAAGCTCCGTAATGCGAAGCACTCCTGGAGTTTGGCCCCGACAGTTAAAGACAACTCAAGATGGCGTTAGTCGCTGTAGCTATACTTCGCAAAATTTACCTGGAGAAGGTTACTCCGGGACCCTCCCTGTGAAAGGCAGCCGTACATGCAGGGTCAGCAGACAGCGCATGCGCAGTAGCAGTCCTGATATAGAAGTGAGATAACCGCTAATGTGATCACTACTAATGCTGGGCATACACTGGCAGATAAAATGCCTGTCAGACATTCTATCTGGCAGCCTGTCACCCTGCAGATATTGCGGCCATACACTGTGATGTCTCACAGTGTATTGGCCTCAATATCTGCGCTCCACCCCCAGGGAGGAGGCATTTTCCCCGTTCCTCCCCTGTGAAGGAACAGTGGAAATGTCTGTCGCTCGGCCGCGGCTGGGCATACACTGCCCGATGCGGCCGACATTTCACTTACAGAATATCGCATCAGACGGTGTCGAAGCTGGATAATTGGCTGAGACAAGATCAGTTTAAAATTCGATCGCAGCGACGCCATCTTGCGACTGTCCGCAAGACGCCATCTTGGAAATGAGATCGCAAGACGCCATTTTGCGAATGGCCGCCTAAGCGCAATTTTAGATCATTTTAGATGTTAGACAATGATGTGCTGCTAATGGAAGCGCCGTTTGGATCGGCCCGTCGTATTATGCATACTAAGTACGGTACTTATGCAATAAGGTATTGTGATGTATGGTTTATAATGACGATGAAGAGTGTTAGACTGTTTCCCAGAATTGGTAGTTTTGATAAAGATGTATTAGATAATGTCCAGGATCACATCAGTCTGATGCGCTCCCGAGAGAAAAAGGTCAAATATTATGAATGTTTAAAGTTGTAACATCACAGCCAGTAGACACACCTGCACTATACACACACTTGCACCTGAACAGTTATACTTCCTCACCAATCCCACACCACAGCAAACACATCCTTACCCCACATATCATACACAACCACAGGTCCCATGCTACCCACAAATTTCATACCTCCCACCATACCCTTATCCTCCATATTCCTACCCATACCCACCATCTTTCCTTCTTGCTCAACTCCCACAACAATCCTTTCATCCACCCCGTTCAAAAAAGATGTTTTAACTGTCACCAAGTGGGACACATAAGTAAGTACTGCAAAGTGAAGAACACCACACATGAACACGGGTTTCCCATGGGTTCATAGGCAACCCCACTATCTTCTCCCAGGCCTTATATGACTGTTTACAATCTTTTCAACCTGCCAATGGATCTGTTCTAATGAAAAATGTGGACGATTTATTGTTGCATTTAGGTCATGTTTAAATGATATTTAACTATTGTGCTTTATCTCTCACACACACGACACAAGGTTGCTAAGGATAAACGGCAGCCATGCCAGGCTAAGGTCAAATACTCAGAATACTATCCAACCCAGGGGCCCAGACATTATTTAGAGCAGTAGCTATTAATAACAAGATTTAATTTCAGGAACCTGTATGCAGATACTATATCTCTAAAATTATTCAAAGTGATAGGGGGACTCACTTTACAGGTGACGTTTCACAGAACATGTGTAAGGTGATGGGTAATAAAACCAAGATCGTTCCAGACTGTCATTTCTTTTATCTGTCCCCCCTTTGAGATACGAAGATGAATAAGAATAACAGAAATTGAAAGTGTTATTAACTAACATGTCTAATGCAAACTGTCATGATGTCAAACCTGGGGAATTTGTTATGATCCAAATTTTTTTAGCTCAGGTCGTTTAACTGATTGGTGGAAAGGTCCATATCTGACGATTGTTGACAAAGTACCACATCCTCAAAGGGTGGCCGGGGAAGATACGTGGGTCCATTCCACTCACTATAGGGAGGTTAACCAACCGGTGGAGATACAAGGCGGAGACGAGGCCGATAAAGTGGACCTGTCATCCTAGTTCTTTCTTCCAGAGTTTTTGTCGTGATCTGTTTGGGGATACCCAGTTTCTGTGATGGAGGACCGATGGGAGCTGATGGCAGCGCTGACGGAGTGAAGTCAGAAGGAGTGCAATGCCAATCGGGAGTGTCTGACCATCTTAGTACTGTTATTGTTAAGAGAGCTGTTATTCCGCATACTCGGGGATGGTGTGGAGGTTTATCATCTGAAGATTCCTGTATTTGTGAGCTTTGTGGGTCCCTAGATGAGAATTGTATCCAGCGGTGCCAGCCTAAATATAACTCATACTGGGGTGGGTATCCTTTAGAGGATTATCATAGCATGGAAGGCAAAGTGTTAAATCAAATTGATTGCTGGGTGTGTTCACATGTGCCACAGGGACAGCATAATGTAGGGTTGGTGCCATTTCCGCTGAATATCACGGAAATTTTAGAATTACAGAAAGGGAAAACATTGGATGGAAAATTCCTCTCATCCAAACCACCTAATTTCAAACTCTATCATTTCCAAGTAGATAGATCACTTTTGTGTTTAAACATAACCAACCCCAATAAACCCGGGAGTTGGGAAGTGACAGTGAATAATCAGACGATGACCTTCTCACAAAGAGCTGATAATGAGTCCATAAACCATGATATGTTACGCTCAATTAAATCTAGTTGGAGACATTTTAGGTACCGGTATGCATTGAGTTCCACCAAAGAAATTATTGGTAAGGTGCCAGATGGTTATTGTGCTAAAATAATACAGCCAGAAACTTGCATGTACCAGATGGAAGACCCAGAAATAGGATTGTTTGCAAAGGAAATGTGCTTAATGATAATGATGCATACCATTCCTTATGTTCTCCCTGATAATGTATATTTTATATGTGGAAGAAAAGTGTATAAGTGGCTCTCCCCGAGTTCCGAAGGTTTGTGTTACCTGGGAAGAGTAGTCCCAGAAGTTATGACCCTGACACATGTTGAAATGCTTGGTATACATAAAAACACACCGTCACCATATCTTCACACACAGTATGAATACAGAGGCAAATGAAATATGAGACCTGGTGACGTGCACAAAGCCATTCAATTACTGAGACAACTGGCTTTCAAGTTCTAGTCGCATTGGGTCCCACCAGGATCGCTTGAGGTACATTAAACTTTAGATATATTCAGGAACTTGCTAAATTGATAGATAATATCACCGAGATGTACGATGACACATTCAGGTATACAGGGAGAGAATTGCAAGCGTACAAGAAAGAACTGGTGCAACACAGGCTAGTGTTAAATTATTTAACTGCTGTTACCGGAGGGTATTGCGTAACGTTGGCCACCCAGTTTGGAGTAAAATGTTGCACCTATGTCACCAATGATACCAGCGACCCTAAGGAAGTGATAGACCGGAAGATGGATGAAATTCTGCAGCTAAAATGGGAATTTCGTAAGAACCATAATGCTTCAGTGGCTGAAGTAGGGGAGAAGATAGAAGGATGGGTTTCATGGCTGAACCCAGTGAAATGGTTCTCAGGTCTAGGGGAATGGGTCCAGAAAGTGATCGCCAGCATCGGCAAATTCTTAATCCTTATACTGATTGTCATTTTAATAATTGGCATATGTGTCCGGTGTGTTCCTATTGTGTTGAAGTGTGGAAAATGTAAAAATAGAGTAAAACGAAAGAACGAAATTATGATGGTGGTCAGTATGAATACAGAGGTAAATACAGAACTGCATTACAACCCTGAACTAGGAAATACCATCATTTAATTTATTATATTTAGACATGCATAGAATGTATTATTGAAATGTTATTTTAAAACACATCAGATAATGTAAAGTCTCAAATTTCCCCTTCAAGACTGCCTTTATAGGACTGGTGTATCCCCACACCTTTCACATGATCTTCCAAGATCCACGGTGTGCGTATAACAGTAGTTTAATGTCCCCACTCAGAGACATATTATTGATGGATAAAGAACCACCTTGTGCCATCCCATAATAACACTAAATAGTATATAAATGTAAGCCTAAATTATATTTTAAAATCAGATTGTGATAGCATGTTTGCTATCAAAGGGTGGACTGTCGAAGCTGGATAATTGGCTGAGACAAGATCAGTTTAAAATTGGATCGCAGCGATGCCATCTTGCGACTGGCCGCAAGACTCCATCTTGGAAATGAGATCGCAAGACGCCATTTTGCGAATGGCCGCCTAAGCGCCATTTTAGATAAACTCACACTTTAGTACATGTGGCGATATTACTATTAGCATCATGTGATTGCATCTGTGACCATTGCCATAAGTTTCGGTGATTCATCAAAAGCCCATTTTATGACTTTACGTAGTTTGGGTGCTCTGGATAAAGTGTGTATATTATTATAATTCCCCTAAAGGATATATTTCAGAAATGGCTGTACAGTATGTCAAAATTGGATTGCATTAGCTAAACAGAGCAAATGGCCACGTGACAACTAGCCTGTGAGGACAAGCTTAATGGACCTAACGTCTGCTCTCACTCCAGGTGGCCCTGCTCGAATACAGCAAGAGGGTCGTTTGTAGCACCTTACATTAGCAGGCTTCCTACAATAAAATACCTTCAAAGCCAAGTGTCGAAGCTGAATAATTGGCTGAGACAAGTTCAGTTTAAAATTTAATCGCGACGACGCCATTTTGCGACTGGCCGGAAGACGCCATCTTGTGAATGGCAGCAAGACTCCATTTTAGAAAAGAAAGCTTACACAAGCGCCATTTTGTCAAAAATACATAGTACACAATCCACAGTGCAAAATTACTAAAAGTAGCACGAACAGCTTTTTAACAATCTTCCCCAAACACCTACCGACGGTGTTTAGCAGACATAAAATAACTTTCCAACACATTAAAATCACTACAGACTTATATTTGAGCAGTAGCAAATTAGTGCTGTTTTCCCTGCACTTCATGTTAAACACAGGACAACGCAACATAGCTATTTAGGCACACAGCAAGCTTTTTAGTGATCTTTCCCAAACCCATACTGGCATGCTCACACACATACACAGAAGCCTTTCCAACTTAGTGCTGGTCGCTAAGTGCCCCACAGACCCTCAAACGCACAACACAATTTAATGTCATTTCTCCCCGCATACACATTTAAAAGCAATGGTCCCGCAGCACGAAAGGAATGATTATTATTTGGTTTAATCGCAATGTCAGCATATAAAGAAATGAATGTTTTCTGTAACTATAGTTTAGTAAATGGCAATTGGACCATGATTGGTGCCGTACTGATCTACTCTGTTCCCACAGCATTCCGGTGGCATCGGTGAGGAGATCAGAACATGCGGCTATGAAATATGAATGTTAGAAAGAATAACTTCTTGAAATGTTGTATGCCATAGTTAGATTAGATTTATTATGCAGCGGGAAGGTGAACACAATCAGGCTGTTAGAGGCTGGGTTGAGTCTTTGCACTGACCTATGAATTGTACCGTAATGGAAGAAGCAAGAAGACGAACCAATGAGAACCTGCCAACGTATTCTATTGTATTGCTTATCCCAGTACGGGTATATATGTGAGTGCTCTGAAACGAGATGCCAGGCTGCGGTGTTCCTGTTATGCTGTTCCGACGAAGGTCTCATTATTGATGCCGGTATCTGGTCCCAGAGCGTACGCGTATGTATTGACTGTACCTTATGACCTAATGTTTGTACAATTTAGTTTGCGCTCATTGTTAGATCATAGCGTGGTAACATCTGTACTTTTACCTGAATAATAATCTTTAGCGCGTTGGACCGCTATTCAACTGTCTTAGAGTTTTATTAATGGTATAATTAAACACAGCGCTAATTAGCGACACCGTATGGTTTTAGGAGGTATAGGCAGGTTTTGTCTTAGAGGTTTATAGGCAGGAATGTACTAAAGGTTCATTGCACGATTCAACACAAGAGTGTTATCTGAGGTTTGGGTCTTGTAGCTGTGCTAATTTGCATCTACACAGGCCCTGGGAGAACAAAGACCAGTATTTTGAAGCCTGAAAAGGGTGGGGGCTGCTGGGGCATGAGCAAGTCATGGAACTATAATGCTCAGCATTCCACACTGCTAGGTGTTGACTTCTAGGGATAGCTGAGAGCGAAGAAGTGCTCCCCATGTCGGTCTATGGTGGTCTCCCTCCACACAGATTCTCTAAGACTTCAGATCAGCGTTATCTCTGTGCTCTAATGAATTCACGTGCCTGTAGAGGCTCATGCTATAATTGCGTAATCACTGTGAGTTTAAGTGCACCATTTCTCATACACATTAATACGCACAATTGCGCTGTTAACTAGTCGCATATTAGCGAATGCATAAGACCCTGTATGAAAATGCTGATTAGCTCCATGCACACGCATCTTCCCGAAGTTAACTAGCGTCTTTACATCAAACCCCACATACTCACACATTACATATTCACATACAAGGTTCCATAAGCTTTAAGGTATAAGATTCGAGTATGCACATTTATTATCATTGCTAGGAAATAAAGGTTATTTCGGAACTAAGGTTTTACATGTGATGAGTAAGCCATGTTTGGTATTGTACTGATGCGTACTCTCTCAACAGTATTCTGGTAATATCGATGGAGAGATCGCAACATGCATTCTCAACTTATGGACCGCAGAGACTTCAAGCAACAAAATGTACATTATATGAACAACTGTTAGGATTTGCATGAGGCGGGAAACCAGAGACCACCAGTTGTTAGAGGCTGGATTGTGTCTATTTGAACCAACCTGTTAAATGCCTTGTAACATATGCCCTCTCCTTTAGGACCAATGGTATTAGCAACAAACTTCTCTATTGTGTTGTTTATTCCTGGGGGGTATAAATATGTGTGCTCTGACCCTGGGTTCCTAGTCTTCGTGCTGAATGCTGATTGACAAGGGGTTTCTTGCTGATGCCTACATCTGGACCAGAGAGCGCTGCGTATGTATGTAACACCCTCTAAGGGATGGTATTTGTAAATACACCCCTCTCAGTGTTTGTTAGAGCTTGCTTCCTGTTGTAGATATTACATGCCTGAGACCCTGGGATCAGTTTTCAGGTAAAGGAGGGGCTGGAGAGATAGACACGCATGGGTGGGAAGACTGGGTGTGTAGCTGGCAGAGCAGAGGGAGGAGGGGGAGAGAACAAATGGGGGTTGGGAAGAAGAATTTGGGAGAGGAGAGACATCTTTGGGAAGCTTCAGAGCTGGAAGCAGAAATGTAGCCCTCGTGCTCCCCTGGCAGGGGGAGATTGGCGGGGCCGTGGTGACTGCCACGATGCCCATCTAATGCCAAAGGAGAAATAGGTCTGGAGTGAGACCACTGAGATAAAGTCTGTGAGAGACCACAGAGAAAGAGCTGGAAGGTTGCAGTGTGAGCCGCCCAGTGAAGTGTTCAGCACCCATGAGAGGGGTAAGAGACGCAAGTATATGTGTTGAAGAGATGGGGAAGAGGAATTTCCCAGGAGCTTTTACTGTTAAGGTACCAGAGGAGTCCCTTATGCATAAAATCCACCCAGCAGCCATTAAAGGGGGGGTCACTGTGGTAGCAGTGTGGCTATAGGAGCCATTCCTGTAGGATAGGGATGGGCAGCAGCTGAGCGTCTGATAGCTGCAATAGAAAAGTCTGTATATTGCTGTCCCATGTGAAAGAGAAGGGGAGCAGAGAGAGGCAGACTGTGTATGAGACACTCTGTATATTGTCTTAGAAGAGACAAATTAGAGGCAGAGTGCAAAATAAGTTATGTGAGATGTGTGTGAAGCTGTGGAACTACAGGCACCAGCCAGCATAGGGCCAGGTGGACCTGCATGTATGAAGTGAACTACAGGCACCAGCCAGCAAAGGGCTAGGTGGACCTGCACGTATGAAGTGGAGAACTACAGGCACCAGCCAGCGAAGGGCTAGGTGGACCTGCACATATGAAGTGGAGAACTACAGGCACCAGCCAGCGAAGGGCTAGGTGGACCTGCACGTATGAAGTGGAGAACTACAGGCACCAGCCAGCGAAGGGCTAGGTGGACCTGCACATATGAAGTGGAGAACTACAGGCACCAGCCAGCAAAGGGCTAGGTGGACCTGCACATATGAAGTGGAGAACTACAGGCACCAGCCAGCAAAGGGCTAGGTGGACCTGCACGTATGAAGTGGAGAACTACAGGCACCAGCCAGCGAAGGGCTAGGTGGACCTGCACATATGAAGTGGAGAACTACAGGCACCAGCCAGCAAAGGGCCAGGTGGACCTGTGTGGGTAAAATGCAAAGCATTCATTGTGACTATGCTTCAAGACTGTGCTGGTGAAGAAGAGGGTGATGTAATGTAACCATATCCATAAGATTGTCATATACCATCTGACATGCCAAGTATATGAGCTGGAGGGAGAGGATATTCTTGTCCTGTAAAGTCATGTGCAGGAGGAGAGAAATAAATTGGTTTATTTTTATAAGAGAAGGTCTGGCGCCCAAGTTATTCAATAGAACTGTTGCTGCATGTGTCTATCTATACCTGTATCTATATGTGTGACTGTTATAAAGCCTGCATGGGCAGGGACCCCCTTCTCAGGTATTGCCCACACCCTGGAGAGCTAGCCTGAGGCAATAGGAGGTGTATCACTCCAAATGCACCTATGTACCACACCGCACACTGAAGGGGGGTTACAAAATGGCGCCCAACGTGGGGCTCGAGCACAGTAAGATGGAAGAAGTGCTCGCAGGATACAGAGACTAAATGCGGTAAATCCAGCCGGAGCAAACCCCTTGGTAGATACCGTGTCTGATCTTCTCTGGGTGTCCCAGCGAGACCAAGGGTTCAGGAGGCGGAGATTGACCCCATTGTTTAAAGTTACCAGTGTAACTTCGCTGTAGGACAAAGTGTCAAGTACAAAATGGTGGTAGTGCCAAAGTGTTTCAGAGACTGTTTAAAAGCAGAAGCACATGTGTGAAGTTTTCTTGGGACTTGTAGTGCCGTTCATCCCATCTGCGTGGGAAGCGAGGAGAGCAAGCTCAGCGGAATTGTTGTGTGTTCCTCCAGAAGTTGGGGGGAGCACATGTAAAAAGTTGCCCAGCATTAGAGAAGAGCTGGGGGGGAGTGCACCCTGCACCCGCAAAAGTTTGGGGGTATTGGGAGGGGCCACGAGAGCCACCTGTCTCCTTTTGACCCGAGGAGGGGAGGAGACTCAACGGGCAGGCCTGGCAGGTACTTCGTTGTATGACATTAAAAATGTCATTTATAACTCATGTATGAACAACCGTGTTTGAGGACACCCGTGACTCTTGTGTTATTATACACATTGGGGGTAGTGGGATATATTGTTGGAAATGTGAATTTTTTTTTGCATACTGTTCACTGCTAATGTTTTTTTCCATGCAAATGTGATCTAATGTGATTTTCACCACTGAGATTTTTGTTTTATTATGTGGTGTGACGTACGAAATTGCAAGGTTTTACATGTGTGCACCAGTGTAAGTTGGGTGTGCCTGCATGTGCAAGTGATTAGCCAGGTATACCAAAATAATGTATATATTTTAAAGCATACCTACCTAATGGGGGGAGTATGTAACACCCTCTAAGGGATGGTATTTGTAAATACACCCCTCTCAGTGTTTGTTAGAGCTTGCTTCCTGTTGTAGATATTACATGCCTGAGACCCTGGGATCAGTTTTCAGGTAAAGGAGGGGCTGGAGAGATAGACACGCATGGGTGGGAAGACTGGGTGTGTAGCTGGCAGAGCAGAGGGAGGAGGGGGAGAGAACAAATGCGGGTTGGGAAGAAGAATTTGGGAGAGGGGAGACATCTTTGGGAAGCTTCAGAGCTGGAAGCAGAAATGTAGCCCTCGTGCTCCCCTGGCAGGGGGAGATTGGCGGGGCCGTGGTGACTGCCACGATGCCCATCTAACGCCAAAGGAGAAATAGGTCTGGAGTGAGACCACTGAGATAAAGTCTGTGAGAGACCACAGAGAAAGAGCTGGAAGGTTGCAGTGTGAGCCGCCCAGTGAAGTGTTCAGCACCCATGAGAGGGGTAAGAGACGCAAGTATATGTGTTGAAGAGATGGGGAAGAGGAATTTCCCAGGAGCTTTTACTGTTAAGGTACCAGAGGAGTCCCTTATGCATAAAATCCACCCAGCAGCCATTAAAGGGGGGGTCACTGTGGTAGCAGTGTGGCTATAGGAGCCATTCCTGTAGGATAGGGATGGGCAGCAGCTGAGCGTCTGATAGCTGCAATAGAAAAGTCTGTATATTGCTGTCCCATGTGAAAGAGAAGGGGAGCAGAGAGAGGCAGACTGTGTATGAGACACTCTGTATATTGTCTTAGAAGAGACAAAGGAGAGGCAGAGTGCAAAAGAAGTTATGTGAGATGTGTGTGAAGCTGTGGAACTACAGGCACCAGCCAGCATAGGGCCAGGTGGACCTGCATGTATAAAGTGAACTACAGGCACCAGCCAGCAAAGGGCTAGGTGGACCTGCACGTATGAAGTGGAGAACTACAGGCACCAGCCAGCGAAGGGCTAGGTGGACCTGCACATATGAAGTGGAGAACTACAGGCACCAGCCAGCGAAGGGCTAGGTGGACCTGCACGTATGAAGTGGAGAACTACAGGCACCAGCCAGCGAAGGGCTAGGTGGACCTGCACATATGAAGTGGAGAACTACAGGCACCAGCCAGCAAAGGGCTAGGTGGACCTGCACATATGAAGTGGAGAACTACAGGCACCAGCCAGCAAAGGGCTAGGTGGACCTGCACGTATGAAGTGGAGAACTACAGGCACCAGCCAGCGAAGGGCTAGGTGGACCTGCACATATGAAGTGGAGAACTACAGGCACCAGCCAGCAAAGGGCCAGGTGGACCTGTGTGGGTAAAATGCAAAGCATTCATTGTGACTATGCTTCAAGACTGTGCTGGTGAAGAAGAGGGTGATGTAATGTAACCATATCCATAAGATTGTCATATACCATCTGACATGCCAAGTATATGAGCTGGAGGGAGAGGATATTCTTGTCCTGTAAAGTCATGTGCAGGAGGAGAGAAATAAATTGGTTTATTTTTATAAGAGAAGGTCTGGCGCCCAAGTTATTCAATAGAACTGTTGCTGCATGTGTCTATCTATACCTGTATCTATATGTGTGACTGTTATAAAGCCTGCATGGGCAGGGACCCCCTTCTCAGGTATTGCCCACACCCTGGAGAGCTAGCCTGAGGCAATAGGAGGTGTATCACTCCAAATGCACCTATGTACCACACCGCACACTGAAGGGGGGTTACATGTAGAATTGTACTTGGGTCTGTATAATCTCTTTTGCGCTAAGATTATATGAGGATCATAGCGTGTAACTGCTGTACTTTTACTTGAATAATACTTTGTGCTTTGGAACCACAGGTTCTAGGTCTGGAGTCTTTATTTACTGTATGACTGCATACGCAAATTAGCGTATTTTTCATAATGCATCTGGTTAGCCCTGCTTCATGGAAAGCAGGGTGCAAACTGTGCTGCCAGAGCAGATGCATGTTATCACTCTCTCAAAGGAAGCACTTGATCAGCTGCAGGGACGGACCCATGTGCATACTCACCAATCTCATGGCATCTTAAACCAAAATGTCCGTGTCCCTGACCATACTCCTCAAGCTTTAACTGTACACCCTGTAGCCCAGCCTGTGCCTGGACATCCAATCCAAGCACAGGCATTCCAGATACAAGCCGGCACCGTCTCCTTTATAAACCAAACATTGGAAGCAACTAACTCAACGTCCGTGTAATTTATAGTACTTCTCTATAGATATCTAACACTGGATTACAAACTATTTTTTGTATCAGGGACATGCATAATACTCAATGCAGAAGCCTTTTGTGTTACCAAATGTTTGTATTTCTGCACAGGTTTCCAACAAGAGAGGGCTATATTTTTACTGCAAATGTGTATTCTGCATTCATCTGTAGCTTTAAACAAATAGTATTTGTATTATTTATATATTAAATATATCCTGCAATCGGTTTGCCTTTCATGTAAACAAGTGGATGGCTGACAGCAATATTGTATAATATAAAGTTTTGTTTTCTTTAATCTTATAACAACAGCAAATGATACAAAATTTAAAATGAATACACAAAGCTTCTTGAAAGTATAGCAGTTAGGCACTCTGTAATATAAATTATTTGGTTTGCAATTTATTTTTATTTTTGAATGAGCCAAATGTATGTACAAAGTTTTGGAAAAAATATACTGTTTTTATTCTGAAGTGAAACTTGGATTTTATAAGACATATAGCTCAAATGGAAATTTAACACAAAACAATATATGTTTGAAATGTCACCTTCATAGCTCCTTGGCCTATATAAAAGCACTTGGCCTGGTCCTGGAACTCCTTGGTAACTATTAAATATCCTTCTATTTTACATTACATACATAAATTGGTTATTAAATGAAAAGTGTTACAGTGTGTTTTAGTGACACCCCCACATTTAATTCTCTTAAAGTGAATATTGGATTCAATAAAATATATTATAGGCAAAGGATAGCCCTTTTTTTTGTACATAGTGATATCCACCATCAAGAATTTCTACATTGGAACATAGCCATAATAATTATTTATTACAAGGACTAGGGTACTCCAAATATTTCTATACAAAGTGATTTTTTTACTGTAAATGATTTGCACTGTATGTGCCTCCATGTTCACCCCCTGTATCCCTGCAGCCTGCGCAGCCAGTGTATGCATAGTACACTGAGCATGTGCAGACTGCCTATCACTGCTGCAATGATTGGCTGCAGGCACAGTTCAGTAAGCAATACCGTCAGGGTGGCCGCGGTGCTGTCACTGCTGATCCAATCAGTGGGCCTGGGGGACAAGTCCACAGTGTCTCCCCTTATTAATCTGGCGCGGTACTGGTGAGAGAGGGGTCCGACCTAGTGGGAAATGTTCTTCCTGTGGCCCAATCCGCCCCTCCTTGTAGTATACTTAATTTGCGCAGAATAGTATTATATAATATTATAGTATATTAACCTTCTCCATTATGCAGCTGTCAGCAAACCTACCCTTCCTAACTACACGTAGGGTCTTATTCAAATTAGTAGTAAGAGCAAAAAAGGACAAATGTGCTCCTTAGTAAAACCATATGGCACTGCAGGTGGGGAAGATGTAAAATGTGCAGGGAGATTTGTAATTGGGAAGGGCATTTCTTAGCTCAATTCAAAGCTGCCCATTATTTGTTTGCTAAATGCAAAAGCAATCAATATTTCCCCTGTATGCAAACAAATAAATGCATTTGCAGCCCTTACATTGCAACATGGTTTATTACAGAAGCAAATCGCTCCTTTTTTTTTTTGTCCTTTTAATTTTGAACAACGGCCACAGTGACAGCCACAATATAGTAAGCAGATGGGCGAGATATTAGTATCATTGACATATTCCATGTAATTTAGATATACTGTAACTGTGAATGGAATGTTAAATCAAGGTTACACTACATTTTGCAATACTAATATTAGGGGCTACCCAGCAATAGATTAAGGTTTATGGGGACCCCAGGGCAACTAACTTGTGGAGGCTCTACCAATAAAATTGTCAATATGATATGCTGGTGATGTTATTGAAAAGTATAAGGTGTATATACTCCCAGAACCGTAAATGTGCTATACACACTGTGGTGCCCCCAGTTCACATTATGCTAAACAGAAACCCCTGTTACCATATGCCACAGTGCTCCCCACACTGATGATGTAGCTGTGTGTGGGGGGCGCCTGAGCGACTGCCCTGGTTGTCCTGTTGTTACTCTGGTACTAGGGATACACGAGACAGTCTCCCTTGTTACAATTTAGGAAATAAAGTGTAAAATAAAATATCTACATTTTGCTTAATATTTCTATCATTGTCATACTTTACACAAAGTACCTACTGTATACAGGAACTAATTGTGTAAAATGAAGCATGTGAAAAATCACAACTTGTTAATGTGTGCCAGGGGCCTATTTATCAAATAACATATGCAGCATATCCCCCGAAAACAGCAGTTTTCAGGGGATACTCACAAATATTAAGTGTCATGAACAGAAGCATGAATGAGGGACCACAGCAGATATCTCTATTTGTTGCGGTCCCTCTATTTCCGATAGCATCCGCCGCCCCCATAATTTTCTATTGGGGATGTGAAGCTGTCAGATTTACCAAGCTCCGTAATGCGAAGCACTCCTGGAGTTTGGCCCCGACAGTTAAAGACAACTCAAGATGGCGTTAGTCGCTGTAGCTATACTTCGCAAAATTTACCTGGAGAAGGTTACTCCGGGACCCTCCCTGTGAAAGGCAGCCGTACATGCAGGGTCAGCAGACAGCGCATGCGCAGTAGCAGTCCTGATATAGAAGTGAGATAACCGCTAATGTGATCACTACTAATGCTGGGCATACACTGGCAGATAAAATGCCTGTCAGACATTCTATCTGGCAGCCTGTCACCCTGCAGATATTGCGGCCATACACTGTGATGTCTCACAGTGTATTGGCCCCAATATCTGCGCTCCACCCCCAGGGAGGAGGCATTTTCCCCGTTCCTCCCCTGTGAAGGAACAGTGGAAATGTCTGTCGCTCGGCCGCGGCTGGGCATACACTGCCCGATGCGGCCGACATTTCACTTACAGAATATCGCATCAGACGGTGTCGAAGCTGGATAATTGGCTGAGACAAGATCAGTTTAAAATTCGATCGCAGCGACGCCATCTTGGAAATGAGATCGCAAGACGCCATTTTGCGAATGGCCGCCTAAGCGCAATTTTAGATCATTTTAGATGTTAGACAATGATGTGCTGCTAATGGAAGCGCCGTTTGGATCGGCCCGTCGTATTATGCATACTAAGTACGGTACTTATGCAATAAGGTATTGTGATGTATGGTTTATAATGACGATGAAGAGTGTTAGACTGTTTCCCAGAATTGGTAGTTTTGATAAAGATGTATTAGATAATGTCCAGGATCACATCAGTCTGATGCGCTCCCGAGAGAAAAAGGTCAAATATTATGAATGTTTAAAGTTGTAACATCACAGCCAGTAGACACACCTGCACTATACACACACTTGCACCTGAACAGTTATACTTCCTCACCAATCCCACACCACAGCAAACACATCCTTACCCCACATATCATACACAACCACAGGTCCCATGCTACCCACAAATTTCATACCTCCCACCATACCCTTATCCTCCATATTCCTACCCATACCCACCATCTTTCCTTCTTGCTCAACTCCCACAACAATCCTTTCATCCACCCCGTTCAAAAAAGATGTTTTAACTGTCACCAAGTGGGACACATAAGTAAGTACTGCAAAGTGAAGAACACCACACATGAACACGGGTTTCCCATGGGTTCATAGGCAACCCCACTATCTTCTCCCAGGCCTTATATGACTGTTTACAATCTTTTCAACCTGCCAATGGATCTGTTCTAATGAAAAATGTGGACGATTTATTGTTGCATTTAGGTCATGTTTAAATGATATTTAACTATTGTGCTTTATCTCTCACACACACGACACAAGGTTGCTAAGGATAAACGGCAGCCATGCCAGGCTAAGGTCAAATACTCAGAATACTATCCAACCCAGGGGCCCAGACATTATTTAGAGCAGTAGCTATTAATAACAAGATTTAATTTCAGGAACCTGTATGCAGATACTATATCTCTAAAATTATTCAAAGTGATAGGGGGACTCATTTTACAGGTGACGTTTCACAGAACATGTGTAAGGTGATGGGTAATAAAACCAAGATCGTTCCAGACTGTCATTTCTTTTATCTGTCCCCCCTTTGAGATACGAAGATGAATAAGAATAACAGAAATTGAAAGTGTTATTAACTAACATGTCTAATGCAAACTGTCATGATGTCAAACCTGGGGAATTTGTTATGATCCAAATTTTTTTAGCTCAGGTCGTTTAACTGATTGGTGGAAAGGTCCATATCTGACGATTGTTGACAAAGTACCACATCCTCAAAGGGTGGCCGGGGAAGATACGTGGGTCCATTCCACTCACTATAGGGAGGTTAACCAACCGGTGGAGATACAAGGCGGAGACGAGGCCGATAAAGTGGACCTGTCATCCTAGTTCTTTCTTCCAGAGTTTTTGTCGTGATCTGTTTGGGGATACCCAGTTTCTGTGATGGAGGACCGATGGGAGCTGATAGCAGCGCTGACGGAGTGAAGTCAGAAGGAGTGCAATGCCAATCGGGAGTGTCTGACCATCTTAGTACTGTTATTGTTAAGAGAGCTGTTATTCCGCATACTCGGGGACGGTGTGGAGGTTTATCATCTGAAGATTCCTGTATTTGTGAGCTTTGTGGGTCCCTAGATGAGAATTGTATCCAGCGGTGCCAGCCTAAATATAACTCATACTGGGGTGGGTATCCTTTAGAGGATTATCATAGCATGGAAGGCAAAGTGTTAAATCAAATTGATTGCTGGGTGTGTTCACATGTGCCACAGGGACAGCATAATGTAGGGTTGGTGCCATTTCCGCTGAATATCACGGAAATTTTAGAATTACAGAAAGGGAAAACATTGGATGGAAAATTCCTCTCATCCAAACCACCTAATTTCAAACTCTATCATTTCCAAGTAGATAGATCACTTTTGTGTTTAAACATAACCAACCCCAATAAACCCGGGAGTTGGGAAGTGACAGTGAATAATCAGACGATGACCTTCTCACAAAGAGCTGATAATGAGTCCATAAACCATGATATGTTACGCTCAATTAAATCTAGTTGGAGACATTTTAGGTACCGGTATGCATTGAGTTCCATCAAAGAAATTATTGGTAAGGTGCCAGATGGTTATTGTGCTAAAATAATACAGCTAGAAACTTGCATGTACCAGATGGAAGACCCAGAAATAGGATTGTTTGCAAAGGAAATGTGCTTAATGATAATGATGCATACCATTCCTTATGTTCTCCCTGATAATGTATATTTTATATGTGGAAGAAAAGTGTATAAGTGGCTCTCCCCGAGTTCCGAAGGTTTGTGTTACCTGGGAAGAGTAGTCCCAGAAGTTATGACCCTGACACATGTTGAAATGCTTGGTATACATAAAAACACACCGTCACCATATCTTCACACACAGTATGAATACAGAGGCAAATGAAATATGAGACCTGGTGACGTGCACAAAGCCACTCAATTACTGAGACAACTGGCTTTCAAGTTCTAGTCGCATTGGGTCCCACCAGGATCGCTTGAGGTACATTAAACTTTAGATATATTCAGGAACTTGCTAAATTGATAGATAATATCACCGAGATGTACGATGACACATTCAGGTATACAGGGAGAGAATTGCAAGCGTACAAGAAAGAACTGGTGCAACACAGGCTAGTGTTAAATTATTTAACTGCTGTTACCGGAGGGTATTGCATAACGTTGGCCACCCAGTTTGGAGTAAAATGTTGCACCTATGTCACCAATGATACCAGCGACCCTAAGGAAGTGATAGACCGGAAGATGGATGAAATTCTGCAGCTAAAATGGGAATTTCGTAAGAACCATAATGCTTCAGTGGCTGAAGTAGGGGAGAAGATAGAAGGATGGGTTTCATGGCTGAACCCAGTGAAATGGTTCTCAGGTCTAGGGGAATGGGTCCAGAAAGTGATCGCCAGCATCGGCAAATTCTTAATCCTTATACTGATTGTCATTTTAATAATTGGCATATGTGTCCGGTGTGTTCCTATTGTGTTGAAGTGTGGAAAATGTAAAAATAGAGTAAAACGAAAGAACGAAATTATGATGGTGGTCAGTATGAATACAGAGGTAAATACAGAACTGCATTACAACCCTGAACTAGGAAATACCATCATTTAATTTATTATATTTAGACATGCATAGAATGTATTATTGAAATGTTATTTTAAAACACATCAGATAATGTAAAGTCTCAAATTTCCCCTTCAAGACTGCCTTTATAGGACTGGTGTATCCCCACACCTTTCACATGATCTTCCAAGATCCACGGTGTGCGTATAACAGTAGTTTAATGTCCCCACTCAGAGACATATTATTGATGGATAAAGAACCACCTTGTGCCATCCCATAATAACACTAAATAGTATATAAATGTAAGCCTAAATTATATTTTAAAATCAGATTGTGATAGCATGTTTGCTATCAAAGGGTGGACTGTCGAAGCTGGATAATTGGCTGAGACAAGATCAGTTTAAAATTGGATCGCAGCGATGCCATCTTGCGACTGGCCGCAAGACTCCATCTTGGAAATGAGATCGCAAGACGCCATTTTGCGAATGGCCGCCTAAGCGCCATTTTAGATAAACTCACACTTTAGTACATGTGGCGATATTACTATTAGCATCATGTGATTGCATCTGTGACCATTGCCATAAGTTTCGGTGATTCATCAAAAGCCCATTTTATGACTTTACGTAGTTTGGGTGCTCTGGATAAAGTGTGTATATTATTATAATTCCCCTAAAGGATATATTTCAGAAATGGCTGTACAGTATGTCAAAATTGGATTGCATTAGCTAAACAGAGCAAATGGCCACGTGACAACTAGCCTGTGAGGACAAGCTTAATGGACCTAACGTCTGCTCTCACTCCAGGTGGCCCTGCTCGAATACAGCAAGAGGGTCGTTTGTAGCACCTTACATTAGCAGGCTTCCTACAATAAAATACCTTCAAAGCCAAGTGTCGAAGCTGAATAATTGGCTGAGACAAGTTCAGTTTAAAATTTAATCGCGACGACGCCATTTTGCGACTGGCCGGAAGACGCCATCTTGTGAATGGCAGCAAGACTCCATTTTAGAAAAGAAAGCTTACACAAGCGCCATTTTGTCAAAAATACATAGTACACAATCCACAGTGCAAAATTACTAAAAGTAGCACGAACAGCTTTTTAACAATCTTCCCCAAACACCTACCGACGGTGTTTAGCAGACATAAAATAACTTTCCAACACATTAAAATCACTACAGACTTATATTTGAGCAGTAGCAAATTAGTGCTGTTTTCCCTGCACTTCATGTTAAACACAGGACAACGCAAAATAGCTATTTAGGCACACAGCAAGCTTTTTAGTGATCTTTCCCAAACCCATACTGGCATGCTCACACACATACACAGAAGCCTTTCCAACTTAGTGCTGGTCGCTAAGTGCCCCACAGACCCTCAAACGCACAACACAATTTAATGTCATTTCTCCCCGCATACACATTTAAAAGCAATGGTCCCGCAGCACGAAAGGAATGATTATTATTTGGTTTAATCGCAATGTCAGCATATAAAGAAATGAATGTTTTCTGTAACTATAGTTTAGTAAATGGCAATTGGACCATGATTGGTGCCGTACTGATCTACTCTGTTCCCACAGCATTCCGGTGGCATCGGTGAGGAGATCAGAACATGCGGCTATGAAATATGAATGTTAGAAAGAATAACTTCTTGAAATGTTGTATGCCATAGTTAGATTAGATTTATTATGCAGCGGGAAGGTGAACACAATCAGGCTGTTAGAGGCTGGGTTGAGTCTTTGCACTGACCTATGAATTGTACCGTAATGGAAGAAGCAAGAAGACGAACCAATGAGAACCTGCCAACGTATTCTATTGTATTGCTTATCCCAGTACGGGTATATATGTGAGTGCTCTGAAACGAGATGCCAGGCTGCGGTGTTCCTGTTATGCTGTTCCGACGAAGGTCTCATTATTGATGCCGGTATCTGGTCCCAGAGCGTACGCGTATCTATTGACTGTACCTTATGACCTAATGTTTGTACAATTTAGTTTGCGCTCATTGTTAGATCATAGCGTGGTAACATCTGTACTTTTACCTGAATAATAATCTTTAGCGCGTTGGACCGCTATTCAACTGTCTTAGAGTTTTATTAATGGTATAATTAAACACAGCGCTAATTAGCGACACCGTATGGTTTTAGGAGGTATAGGCAGGTTTTGTCTTAGAGGTTTATAGGCAGGAATGTACTAAAGGTTCATTGCACGATTCAACACAAGAGTGTTATCTGAGGTTTGGGTCTTGTAGCTGTGCTAATTTGCATCTACACAGGCCCTGGGAGAACAAAGACCAGTATTTTGAAGCCTGAAAAGGGTGGGGGCTGCTGGGGCATGAGCAAGTCATGGAACTATAATGCTCAGCATTCCACACTGCTAGGTGTTGACTTCTAGGGATAGCTGAGAGCGAAGAAGTGCTCCCCATGTCGGTCTATGGTGGTCTCCCTCCACACAGATTCTCTAAGACTTCAGATCAGCGTTATCTCTGTGCTCTAATGAATTCACGTGCCTGTAGAGGCTCATGCTATAATTGCGTAATCACTGTGAGTTTAAGTGCACCATTTCTCATACACATTAATACGCACAATTGCGCTGTTAACTAGTCGCATATTAGCGAATGCATAAGACCCTGTATGAAAATGCTGATTAGCTCCATGCACACGCATCTTCCCGAAGTTAACTAGCGTCTTTACATCAAACCCCACATACTCACACATTACATATTCACATACAAGGTTCCATAAGCTTTAAGGTATAAGATTCGAGTATGCACATTTATTATCATTGCTAGGAAATAAAGGTTATTTCGGAACTAAGGTTTTACATGTGATGAGTAAGCCATGTTTGGTATTGTACTGATGCGTACTCTCTCAACAGTATTCTGGTAATATCGATGGAGAGATCGCAACATGCATTCTCAACTTATGGACCGCAGAGACTTCAAGCAACAAAATGTACATTATATGAACAACTGTTAGGATTTGCATGAGGCGGGAAACCAGAGACCACCAGTTGTTAGAGGCTGGATTGTGTCTATTTGAACCAACCTGTTAAATGCCTTGTAACATATGCCCTCTCCTTTAGGACCAATGGTATTAGCAACAAACTTCTCTATTGTGTTGTTTATTCCTGGGGGGTATAAATATGTGTGCTCTGACCCTGGGTTCCTAGTCTTCGTGCTGAATGCTGATTGACAAGGGGTTTCTTGCTGATGCCTACATCTGGACCAGAGAGTGCTGCGTATGTATGTAACACCCTCTAAGGGATGGTATTTGTAAATACACCCCTCTCAGTGTTTGTTAGAGCTTGCTTCCTGTTGTAGATATTACATGCCTGAGACCCTGGGATCAGTTTTCAGGTAAAGGAGGGGCTGGAGAGATAGACACGCATGGGTGGGAAGACTGGGTGTGTAGCTGGCAGAGCAGAGGGAGGAGGGGGAGAGAACAAATGGGGGTTGGGAAGAAGAATTTGGGAGAGGAGAGACATCTTTGGGAAGCTTCAGAGCTGGAAGCAGAAATGTAGCCCTCGTGCTCCCCTGGCAGGGGGAGATTGGCGGGGCCGTGGTGACTGCCACGATGCCCATCTAATGCCAAAGGAGAAATAGGTCTGGAGTGAGACCACTGAGATAAAGTCTGTGAGAGACCACAGAGAAAGAGCTGGAAGGTTGCAGTGTGAGCCGCCCAGTGAAGTGTTCAGCACCCATGAGAGGGGTAAGAGACGCAAGTATATGTGTTGAAGAGATGGGGAAGAGGAATTTCCCAGGAGCTTTTACTGTTAAGGTACCAGAGGAGTCCCTTATGCATAAAATCCACCCAGCAGCCATTAAAGGGGGGGTCACTGTGGTAGCAGTGTGGCTATAGGAGCCATTCCTGTAGGATAGGGATGGGCAGCAGCTGAGCGTCTGATAGCTGCAATAGAAAAGTCTGTATATTGCTGTCCCATGTGAAAGAGAAGGGGAGCAGAGAGAGGCAGACTGTGTATGAGACACTCTGTATATTGTCTTAGAAGAGACAAATTAGAGGCAGAGTGCAAAAGAAGTTATGTGAGATGTGTGTGAAGCTGTGGAACTACAGGCACCAGCCAGCATAGGGCCAGGTGGACCTGCATGTATGAAGTGAACTACAGGCACCAGCCAGCAAAGGGCTAGGTGGACCTGCACGTATGAAGTGGAGAACTACAGGCACCAGCCAGCGAAGGGCTAGGTGGACCTGCACATATGAAGTGGAGAACTACAGGCACCAGCCAGCGAAGGGCTAGGTGGACCTGCACGTATGAAGTGGAGAACTACAGGCACCAGCCAGCGAAGGGCTAGGTGGACCTGCACATATGAAGTGGAGAACTACAGGCACCAGCCAGCAAAGGGCTAGGTGGACCTGCACATATGAAGTGGAGAACTACAGGCACCAGCCAGCAAAGGGCTAGGTGGACCTGCACGTATGAAGTGGAGAACTACAGGCACCAGCCAGCGAAGGGCTAGGTGGACCTGCACATATGAAGTGGAGAACTACAGGCACCAGCCAGCAAAGGGCCAGGTGGACCTGTGTGGGTAAAATGCAAAGCATTCATTGTGACTATGCTTCAAGACTGTGCTGGTGAAGAAGAGGGTGATGTAATGTAACCATATCCATAAGATTGTCATATACCATCTGACATGCCAAGTATATGAGCTGGAGGGAGAGGATATTCTTGTCCTGTAAAGTCATGTGCAGGAGGAGAGAAATAAATTGGTTTATTTTTATAAGAGAAGGTCTGGCGCCCAAGTTATTCAATAGAACTGTTGCTGCATGTGTCTATCTATACCTGTATCTATATGTGTGACTGTTATAAAGCCTGCATGGGCAGGGACCCCCTTCTCAGGTATTGCCCACACCCTGGAGAGCTAGCCTGAGGCAATAGGAGGTGTATCACTCCAAATGCACCTATGTACCACACCGCACACTGAAGGGGGGTTACAAAATGGCGCCCAACGTGGGGCTCGAGCACAGTAAGATGGAAGAAGTGCTCGCAGGATACAGAGACTAAATGCGGTAAATCCAGCCGGAGCAAACCCCTTGGTAGATACCGTGTCTGATCTTCTCTGGGTGTCCCAGCGAGACCAAGGGTTCAGGAGGCGGAGATTGACCCCATTGTTTAAAGTTACCAGTGTAACTTCGCTGTAGGACAAAGTGTCAAGTACAAAATGGTGGTAGTGCCAAAGTGTTTCAGAGACTGTTTAAAAGCAGAAGCACATGTGTGAAGTTTTCTTGGGACTTGTAGTGCCGTTCATCCCATCTGCGTGGGAAGCGAGGAGAGCAAGCTCAGCGGAATTGTTGTGTGTTCCTCCAGAAGTTGGGGGGAGCACATGTAAAAAGTTGCCCAGCATTAGAGAAGAGCTGGGGGGGAGTGCACCCTGCACCCGCAAAAGTTTGGGGGTATTGGGAGGGGCCACGAGAGCCACCTGTCTCCTTTTGACCCGAGGAGGGGAGGAGACTCAACGGGCAGGCCTGGCAGGTACTTCGTTGTATGACATTAAAAATGTCATTTATAACTCATGTATGAACAACCGTGTTTGAGGACACCCGTGACTCTTGTGTTATTATACACATTGGGGGTAGTGGGATATATTGTTGGAAATGTGAATTTTTTTTTGCATACTGTTCACTGCTAATGTTTTTTTCCATGCAAATGTGATATAATGTGATTTTCACCACTGAGATTTTTGTTTTATTATGTGGTGTGACGTACGAAATTGCAAGGTTTTACATGTGTGCACCAGTGTAAGTTGGGTGTGCCTGCATGTGCAAGTGATTAGCCAGGTATACCAAAATAATGTATATATTTTAAAGCATACCTACCTAATGGGGGGAGTATGTAACACCCTCTAAGGGATGGTATTTGTAAATACACCCCTCTCAGTGTTTGTTAGAGCTTGCTTCCTGTTGTAGATATTACATGCCTGAGACCCTGGGATCAGTTTTCAGGTAAAGGAGGGGCTGGAGAGATAGACACGCATGGGTGGGAAGACTGGGTGTGTAGCTGGCAGAGCAGAGGGAGGAGGGGGAGAGAACAAATGGGGGTTGGGAAGAAGAATTTGGGAGAGGGGAGACATCTTTGGGAAGCTTCAGAGCTGGAAGCAGAAATGTAGCCCTCGTGCTCCCCTGGCAGGGGGAGATTGGCGGGGCCGTGGTGACTGCCACGATGCCCATCTAACGCCAAAGGAGAAATAGGTCTGGAGTGAGACCACTGAGATAAAGTCTGTGAGAGACCACAGAGAAAGAGCTGGAAGGTTGCAGTGTGAGCCGCCCAGTGAAGTGTTCAGCACCCATGAGAGGGGTAAGAGACGCAAGTATATGTGTTGAAGAGATGGGGAAGAGGAATTTCCCAGGAGCTTTTACTGTTAAGGTACCAGAGGAGTCCCTTATGCATAAAATCCACCCAGCAGCCATTAAAGGGGGGGTCACTGTGGTAGCAGTGTGGCTATAGGAGCCATTCCTGTAGGATAGGGATGGGCAGCAGCTGAGCGTCTGATAGCTGCAATAGAAAAGTCTGTATATTGCTGTCCCATGTGAAAGAGAAGGGGAGCAGAGAGAGGCAGACTGTGTATGAGACACTCTGTATATTGTCTTAGAAGAGACAAAGGAGAGGCAGAGTGCAAAAGAAGTTATGTGAGATGTGTGTGAAGCTGTGGAACTACAGGCACCAGCCAGCATAGGGCCAGGTGGACCTGCATGTATAAAGTGAACTACAGGCACCAGCCAGCAAAGGGCTAGGTGGACCTGCACGTATGAAGTGGAGAACTACAGGCACCAGCCAGCGAAGGGCTAGGTGGACCTGCACATATGAAGTGGAGAACTACAGGCACCAGCCAGCGAAGGGCTAGGTGGACCTGCACGTATGAAGTGGAGAACTACAGGCACCAGCCAGCGAAGGGCTAGGTGGACCTGCACATATGAAGTGGAGAACTACAGGCACCAGCCAGCGAAGGGCTAGGTGGACCTGCACATATGAAGTGGAGAACTACAGGCACCAGCCAGCGAAGGGCTAGGTGGACCTGCACATATGAAGTGGAGAACTACAGGCACCAGCCAGCAAAGGGCCAGGTGGACCTGTGTGGGTAAAATGCAAAGCATTCATTGTGACTATGCTTCAAGACTGTGCTGGTGAAGAAGAGGGTGATGTAATGTAACCATATCCATAAGATTGTCATATACCATCTGACATGCCAAGTATATGAGCTGGAGGGAGAGGATATTCTTGTCCTGTAAAGTCATGTGCAGGAGGAGAGAAATAAATTGGTTTATTTTTATAAGAGAAGGTCTGGCGCCCAAGTTATTCAATAGAACTGTTGCTGCATGTGTCTATCTATACCTGTATCTATATGTGTGACTGTTATAAAGCCTGCATGGGCAGGGACCCCCTTCTCAGGTATTGCCCACACCCTGGAGAGCTAGCCTGAGGCAATAGGAGGTGTATCACTCCAAATGCACCTATGTACCACACCGCACACTGAAGGGGGGTTACATGTAGAATTGTACTTGGGTCTGTATAATCTCTTTTGCGCTAAGATTATATGAGGATCATAGCGTGTAACTGCTGTACTTTTACTTGAATAATACTTTGTGCTTTGGAACCACAGGTTCTAGGTCTGGAGTCTTTATTTACTGTATGACTGCATACGCAAATTAGCGTATTTTTCATAATGCATCTGGTTAGCCCTGCTTCATGGAAAGCAGGGTGCAAACTGTGCTGCCAGAGCAGATGCATGTTATCACTCTCTCAAAGGAAGCACTTGATCAGCTGCAGGGACGGACCCATGTGCATACTCACCAATCTCATGGCATCTTAAACCAAAATGTCCGTGTCCCTGACCATACTCCTCAAGCTTTAACTGTACACCCTGTAGCCCAGCCTGTGCCTGGACATCCAATCCAAGCACAGGCATTCCAGATACAAGCCGGCACCGTCTCCTTTATAAACCAAACATTGGAAGCAACTAACTCAACGTCCGTGTAATTTATAGTACTTCTCTATAGATATCTAACACTGGATTACAAACTATTTTTTGTATCAGGGACATGCATAATACTCAATGCAGAAGCCTTTTGTGTTACCAAATGTTTGTATTTCTGCACAGGTTTCCAACAAGAGAGGGCTATATTTTTACTGCAAATGTGTATTCTGCATTCATCTGTAGCTTTAAACAAATAGTATTTGTATTATTTATATATTAAATATATCCTGCAATCGGTTTGCCTTTCATGTAAACAAGTGGATGGCTGACAGCAATATTGTATAATATAAAGTTTTGTTTTCTTTAATCTTATAACAACAGCAAATGATACAAAATTTAAAATGAATACACAAAGCTTCTTGAAAGTATAGCAGTTAGGCACTCTGTAATATAAATTATTTGGTTTGCAATTTATTTTTATTTTTGAATGAGCCAAATGTATGTACAAAGTTTTGGAAAAAATATACTGTTTTTATTCTGAAGTGAAACTTGGATTTTATAAGACATATAGCTCAAATGGAAATTTAACACAAAACAATATATGTTTGAAATGTCACCTTCATAGCTCCTTGGCCTATATAAAAGCACTTGGCCTGGTCCTGGAACTCCTTGGTAACTATTAAATATCCTTCTATTTTACATTACATACATAAATTGGTTATTAAATGAAAAGTGTTACAGTGTGTTTTAGTGACACCCCCACATTTAATTCTCTTAAAGTGAATATTGGATTCAATAAAATATATTATAGGCAAAGGATAGCCCTTTTTTTGTACTTAGTGATATCCACCATCAAGAATTTCTACATTGGAACATAGCCATAATAATTATTTATTACAAGGACTAGGGTACTCCAAATATTTCTATACAAAGTGATTTTTTTACTGTAAATGATTTGCACTGTATGTGCCTCCATGTTCACCCCCTGTATCCCTGCAGCCTGCGCAGCCAGTGTATGCATAGTACACTGAGCATGTGCAGACTGCCTATCACTGCTGCAATGATTGGCTGCAGGCACAGTTCAGTAAGCAATACCGTCATGGTGGCCGCGGTGCTGTCACTGCTGATCCAATCAGTGGGCCTGGGGGACAAGTCCACAGTGTCTCCCCTTATTAATCTGGCGCGGTACTGGTGAGAGAGGGGTCCGACCTAGTGGGAAATGTTCTTCCTGTGGCCCAATCCGCCCCTCCTTGTAGTATACTTAATTTGCGCAGAATAGTATTATATAATATTATAGTATATTAACCTTCTCCATTATGCAGCTGTCAGCAAACCTACCCTTCCTAACTACACGTAGGGTCTTATTCAAATTAGTAGTAAGAGCAAAAAAGGACAAATGTGCTCCTTAGTAAAACCATATGGCACTGCAGGTGGGGAAGATGTAAAATGTGCAGGGAGATTTGTAATTGGGAAGGGCATTTCTTAGCTCAATTCAAAGCTGCCCATTATTTGTTTGCTAAATGCAAAAGCAATCAATATTTCCCCTGTATGCAAACAAATAAATGCATTTGCAGCCCTTACATTGCAACATGGTTTATTACAGAAGCAAATCGCTCCTTTTTTTTTTGTCCTTTTAATTTTGAACAACGGCCACAGTGACAGCCACAATATAGTAAGCAGATGGGCGAGATATTAGTATCATTGACATATTCCATGTAATTTAGATATACTGTAACTGTGAACTGAATGTTAAATCAAGGTTACACTACATTTTGCAATACTAATATTAGGGGCTACCCAGCAATAGATTAAGGTTTATGGGGACCCCAGGGCAACTAACTTGTGGAGGCTCTACCAATAAAATTGTCAATATGATATGCTGGTGATGTTATTGAAAAGTATAAGGTGTATATACTCCCAGAACCGTAAATGTGCTATACACACTGTGGTGCCCCCAGTTCACATTATGCTAAACAGAAAACCCTGTTACCATATGCCACAGTGCTCCCCACACTGATGATGTAGCTGTGTGTGGGGGGCGCCTGAGCGACTGCCCTGGTTGTCCTGTTGTTACTCTGGTACTAGGGATACACGAGACAGTCTCCCTTGTTACAATTTAGGAAACAAAGTGTAAAATAAAATATCGACATTTTGCTTAATACTTCTATCATTGTCATACTTTACACAAAGTACCTACTGTATACTAGGGGTGAGCGGGTTCGGATTTCTGAAATCCGAGCCCCCCCGATCCGAGGCCGATCCGAATCAGGTTCGACTTTTCCCGCCTGACTCGGATCTGAAATCGAGGCAAAACGTCATCATCCCGCCTTCCGGGTCTCGCGGGTTTTGGATCCTATATAAGGTACCCGCGTCTGCGCCATTTTCTCACTCGGCTGTGGACAGTGAAGAGGGAGGGTGGGAGTTAGGGCTGGCTGGGCTGTGTAGTGTAGTGCAGTGTAGTGTTGTGCTGTACTGCGCTGTGCTGCTGTTGTCCATAGGGGCTGTGTCCACTCCAAAGTCCTGTGCAGTGTCCCAGTCCTAAAGGGGTGCTGTAGTGTTGTCCAGGGGGTGCTCTGTCCATCAGGGGTACTCCCCCCAAGTGCAAAAAAAATATATATTTTTTCTGTGTTTGTGAATTGTGTGCACAGTAGCCGCACGTGCATCAACCAAGTAGTGCCAAGCGTGCACCTGTGTCATAAGTAAAGGGCCGGCTGGCTTGACCGTTAAAGGGTGCTGTAACCCCCAAAGTACACTCCAAACAAAATAAAAAAATATTTTCTGTGTTTGTAAATTGTGTGCACTGTGGCTGCACGTGCATCAACAAAGGAGCAGCACCAAGCGTGCGCCTGTGTCCCATAAGTAAAGGGCCGGCTGGCTCATTTCTTAAAGGGTGGTGTAACACACAAAGTGCACTAGTCTCCAACAAAAATAAAAAAATATTTTATGTGTTTGTGTGCGCCTTAGCTGCACGTATATATCAATATAACATAAATGGAGGACCAAACTTTCTCCGATAAAAATAAAATAGGGAAAGATCAAGAACCACTTCCTCCTACTGCTGTTGCGGCTGCTGGGAGTTGTTCATCATCCCAGAGAGGAAGTAGGAACACCACTACTTTTACTAAACAATTGACCCTCCAAGAGTCCTTAGCGAGGAGGATGAAGTGTGTCCCCGGTTCCAAATCCCGTCTAGATTCCACCTGCATCCTCAAAGCAGCAGCGACAAGCGTGCATCTGTCTGTTAAAGGGTGGTGTAACCCTCAAAGTGCGCTCCACAAACAATAAAAAAAAATTCCTTTTTTTTCTGTCTTTGTGAATTGTGTGCACTGTAGCTGCACGTGCATCAACAAAGGAGCAGCGCCAAGCGTGCGTCTGTGTCCCATAAGTCTGTTAAAGGGTGGTGTAACCCCTAAAGTGCTCCAAAAAATAAAAAACATTTTTTTTTCTGTGTTTGTGACTTGTGTGCAATGTAGCCGCACGTGCATCAACACAGTAGCAGCGCCAAGCGTGCGCCTGTGTCATAAGACAAGGGCCGGTTTGGACATCTGGACCAGACTGAAGGACGTGCCAACAATTTCTGACAAGTCTACTGTCACTGCATATGATACTGTCCTCAAAGCAGCAGCAACAAGCGTGCGTCTGTTTGTTAAAGGGTGGTGTAACCCTCAAAGTCCGCTCCACAAACAATAAAAAAATTCTTCTTTTTTTTCTGTCTTTGTGAAATATGTGGGCTGTAGCTGCACCTGCATCCTCAAAGCAGCAACGACAAGCGTGTGTCTGTCTGTTAAAGGGTGGTGTAACCTTCAAAGTGCGCTCCACAAACAATAAAAAAATTCTTCTTTTTTTTTCTGTCTTTGTGAAATGTGTGGCCTGTAGCTGCACCTGCATCCTCAAAGCAGAAGTGACAAGCGTGTGTCTGTCTGTTAAAGGGTGGTGTAACCCTCAAAGTGCGCTCCACAAACATTAAAAAAATTCTTTTTTTTCCTGTCTTTGTGAAATGTGTGGGCTGTAGCCGCACCTGCATCCTCAAAGCAGCAGCGACAAGCGTGTGTCTCTCTGTTAAAGGGTGGTGTAACCCTCAAAGTGCGCTCCACAAACAATTAAAAAATTCTTCTTTTTTTTCTGTCTTTGTGAAATATGTGGGCTGTAGCTGCACCTGCATCCTCAAAGCAGCAGCGACAAGTGTGTGTCTGTCTGTTAAAGGGTGGTGTAACCCTCAAAGTGCGCTCCACAAACAATAAAAAAATTCTTTTTTTTCTGTCTTTGTGAAATGTGTGGGCTGTAGCCGCACCTGCATCCTCAAAGCAGCAGCGACAAGCGTGCATCTGTCTGTTAAAGGGTGGTGTAACCCTCAAAGTGCGCTCCACAAACAATAAAAAAAAATTCCTTTTTTTTCTGTCTTTGTGAATTGTGTGCACTGTAGCTGCACGTGCATCAACAAAGGAGCAGCGCCAAGCGTGCGTCTGTGTCCCATAAGTCTGTTAAAGGGTGGTGTAACCCCTAAAGTGCTCCAAAAAATAAAAAACATTTTTTTTTCTGTGTTTGTGACTTGTGTGCAATGTAGCCGCACGTGCATCAACACAGTAGCAGCGCCAAGCGTGCGCCTGTGTCATAAGACAAGGGCCGGTTTGGACATCTGGACCGGACTGAAGGACGTGCCAACAATTTCTGACAAGTCTACTGTCACTGCATATGATACTGTCCTCAAAGCAGCAGCAACAAGCGTGCGTCTGTTTGTTAAAGGGTGGTGTAACCCTCAAAGTCCGCTCCACAAACAATAAAAAAATTCTTCTTTTTTTTCTGTCTTTGTGAAATATGTGGGCTGTAGCTGCACCTGCATCCTCAAAGCAGCAACGACAAGCGTGTGTCTGTCTGTTAAAGGGTGGTGTAACCTTCAAAGTGCGCTCCACAAACAATAAAAAAATTCTTCTTTTTTTTCCTGTCTTTGTGAAATGTGTGGGCTGTAGCTGCACCTGCATCCTCAAAGCAGAAGTGACAAGCGTGCGTCTGTCTGTTAAAGGGTGGTGTAACCCTCAAAGTGCGCTCCACAAACATTAAAAAAATTCTTTTTTTTCCTGTCTTTGTGAAATGTGTGGGCTGTAGCCGCACCTGCATCCTCAAAGCAGCAGCGACAAGCATGTGTCTCTCTGTTAAAGGGTGGTGTAACCCTCAAAGTGCGCTCCACAAACAATTAAAAAATTCATCTTTTTTTTCTGTCTTTGTGAAATATGTGGGCTGTAGCTGCACCTGCATCCTCAAAGCAGCAGCGACAAGTGTGTGTCTGTCTGTTAAAGGGTGGTGTAACCCTCAAAGTGCGCTCCACAAACAATAAAAAAATTCTTTTTTTTCTGTCTTTGTGAAATGTGTGGGCTGTAGCCGCACCTGCATCCTCAAAGCAGCAGCGACAAGCGTGTGTCTGTCTGTTAAAGGGTGGTGTAACCCTCAAAGTGCGCTCCACAAACAATAAAAAAATTCTTCTTTTTTTTTCTGTCTTTGTGAATTGTGTGGGCTGTAGCCGCACCTGCATCCTCAAAGCAGAAGCGACAAGCGTGCGTCTGTCTGTTAAAGAGTGGTGTAACCCCCAAAGAGCGCTCCACAAAAATTAAAAAAAATCTTCTTGTTTTCTGTCTTTGTGAATTGTGTGGGCTGTAGCCGCACCTACATCCTCAAAGCAGCAGCGACATGCGTGCGTCTGTCTGTTAAAGGGTGGTGTAACCCTCAAAGTGCGCTCCACAAACAATAAAAAAAGTCTTCTTTTTTTTCTGTGTTTGTGACTTGTGTGCGATGTAGCCGCACGTGCATCAACACAGTAGCAGCGCCAAGCGTGCGCCTGTGTCATAAGTCAAGGGCCAGTTTGGACATCTGGACCGGACTGAAGGACGTGCCAACAATTTCTGACAAGTCTACTGTCACTGCATATGATACTGTCCTCAAAGCAGCAGCAACAAGCGTGCGTCTGTTTGTTAAAGGTTGGTGTAACCCTCAAAGTGCGCTCCACAAACAATAAAAAAATTCTTCTTTTTTTTTCTGTCTTTGTGAATTGTGTGGGCTGTAGCCGCACCTGCATCCTCAAAGCAGAAGCGACAAGCGTGCGTCTGTCTGTTAAAGAGTGGTGTAACCCCCAAAGAGCGCTCCACAAAAATTAAAAAAAATCTTCTTTTTTTCTGTCTTTGTGAATTGTGTGGGCTGTAGCCGCACCTACATCCTCAAAGCAGCAGCGACATGCGTGTGTCTGTCTGTTAAAGGGTGGTGTAACCCTCAAAGTGCGCTCCACAAACAATAAAAAAATTCTTCTTTTTTTTTCTCTCTTTGTGAAATGTGTGGGCTGTAGCCGCACCTGCATCCTCAAAGCAGCAGCGACAAGCGTGTGTCTCTCTGTTAAAGGGTGGTGTAACCATCAAAGTGCGCTCCACAAACAATAAAAAAATTCTTCTTTTTTTCTTTGTGAAATGTGTGGGCTGTAGCTGCACCTGCATCCTCAAAGCAGCAACGACAAGCGTGTGTCTGTCTGTTAAAGGGTGGTGTAACCCTCAAAGTGCACTCCACAAACAATAAAAAAATTCTTTTTTTTCTGTCTTTGTGAAATGTGTGGGCTGTAGCCGCACCTGCATCCTCAAAGCAGCAGTGACAAGCGTGTGTCTCTCTGTTAAAGGGTGGTGTAAACCTCAAAGTGCGCTCCACAAACAATTAAAAAATTCTTCTTTTTTTTTCTGTCTTTGTGAAATGTGTGGGCTGTAGCTGCACCTGCATCCTCAAAGCAGCAGCGACAAGTGTGTGTCTGTCTGTTAAAGGGTGGTGTAACCCTCAAAGTGCGCTCCACAAACAATAAAAAAATTCTTTTTTTTCTGTCTTTGTGAAATGTGTGGGCTGTAGCCGCACCTGCATCCTCAAAGCAGCAGCGACAAGCGTGTGTCTGTCTGTTAAAGGGTGGTGTAACCCTCAAAGTGCGCTCCACAAACAATAAAAAAATTCTTCTTTTTTTTTCTGTCTTTGTGAATTGTGTGGGCTGTAGCCGCACCTGCATCCTCAAAGCAGAAACGACAAGCGTGCGTCTGTCTGTTAAAGAGTGGTGTAACCCCCAAAAAGCGCTCCACAAAAAATAAAAAAATATTTTTTTCTGTCTTTGTGAATTGTGTGGGCTGTAGCTGCACCTGCATCCTCAAAGCAGCAACGACAAGCGTGTGTCTGTCTGTTAAAGGGTGGTGTAACCCTCAAAGTGCACTCCACAAACAATAAAAAAATTCTTTTTTTTCTGTCTTTGTGAAATGTGTGGGCTGTAGCCGCACCTGCATCCTCAAAGCAGCAGTGACAAGCGTGTGTCTCTCTGTTAAAGGGTGGTGTAACCCTCAAAGTGCGCTCCACAAACAATTAAAAAATTCTTCTTTTTTTTTCTGTCTTTGTGAAATGTGTGGGCTGTAGCTGCACCTGCATCCTCAAAGCAGCAGCGACAAGTGTGTGTCTGTCTGTTAAAGGATGGTGTAACCCTCAAAGTGCGCTCCACAAACAATAAAAAAATTCTTTTTTTTCTGTCTTTGTGAAATGTGTGGGCTGTAGCCGCACCTGCATCCTCAAAGCAGCAGCGACAAGCGTGTGTCTGTCTGTTAAAGGGTGGTGTAACCCTCAAAGTGCGCTCCACAAACAATAAAAAAATTCTTCTTTTTTTTTCTGTCTTTGTGAATTGTGTGGGCTGTAGCCGCACCTGCATCCTCAAAGCAGAAACGACAAGCGTGCGTCTGTCTGTTAAAGAGTGGTGTAACCCCCAAAAAGCGCTCCACAAAAAATAAAAAAATCTTTTTTTCTGTCTTTGTGAATTGTGTGGGCTGTAGCCGCACCTACATCCTCAAAGCAGCAGCGACATGCGTGCGTCTGTCTGTTAAAGGGTGGTGTAACCCTCAAAGTGCGCTCCACAAACAATAAAAAAATTCTTCTTTTTTTTCTATCTTTGTGAAATGTGTGGGCTGTAGCTGCACCTGCATCCTCAAAGCAGAAGCGACAAGCGTGCGTCTGTCTGTTAAAGGGTGGTGTAACCCTCAAAGTGCACTCCACAAACATTAAAAAAATTATTTTTTTTTCCTGTCTTTGTGAAATGTGTGGGCTGTAGCCGCACCTACATCCTCAAAGCAGCAGCGACATGCGTGCGTCTGTCTGTTAAAGGGTGGTGTAACCCTCAAAGTGCGCTCCACAAACAATAAAAAAAGTCTTCTTTTTTTTCTGTGTTTGTGACTTGTGTGCGATGTAGCCGCACGTGCATCAACACAGTAGCAGCGCCAAGCGTGCGCCTGTGTCATAAGTCAAGGGCCAGTTTGGACATCTGGACCGGACTGAAGGACGTGCCAACAATTTCTGACAAGTCTACTGTCACTGCATATGATACTGTCCTCAAAGCAGCAGCAACAAGCGTGCGTCTGTTTGTTAAAGGTTGGTGTAACCCTCAAAGTGCGCTCCACAAACAATAAAAAAATTCTTCTTTTTTTTTCTGTCTTTGTGAATTGTGTGGGCTGTAGCCGCACCTGCATCCTCAAAGCAGAAGCGACAAGCGTGCGTCTGTCTGTTAAAGAGTGGTGTAACCCCCAAAGAGCGCTCCACAAAAATTAAAAAAAATCTTCTTTTTTTCTGTCTTTGTGAATTGTGTGGGCTGTAGCCGCACCTACATCCTCAAAGCAGCAGCGACATGCGTGTGTCTGTCTGTTAAAGGGTGGTGTAACCCTCAAAGTGCGCTCCACAAACAATAAAAAAATTCTTCTTTTTTTTTCTCTCTTTGTGAAATGTGTGGGCTGTAGCCGCACCTGCATCCTCAAAGCAGCAGCGACAAGCGTGTGTCTCTCTGTTAAAGGGTGGTGTAACCATCAAAGTCCGCTCCACAAACAATAAAAAAATTCTTCTTTTTTTCTGTCTTTGTGAAATGTGTGGGCTGTAGCTGCACCTGCATCCTCAAAGCAGCAACGACAAGCGTGTGTCTGTCTGTTAAAGGGTGGTGTAACCCTCAAAGTGCACTCCACAAACAATAAAAAAATTCTTTTTTTTCTGTCTTTGTGAAATGTGTGGGCTGTAGCCGCACCTGCATCCTCAAAGCAGCAGTGACAAGCGTGTGTCTCTCTGTTAAAGGGTGGTGTAACCCTCAAAGTGCGCTCCACAAACAATTAAAAAATTCTTCTTTTTTTTTCTGTCTTTGTGAAATGTGTGGGCTGTAGCTGCACCTGCATCCTCAAAGCAGCAGCGACAAGTGTGTGTCTGTCTGTTAAAGGGTGGTGTAACCCTCAAAGTGCGCTCCACAAACAATAAAAAAATTCTTTTTTTTCTGTCTTTGTGAAATGTGTGGGCTGTAGCCGCACCTGCATCCTCAAAGCAGCAGCGACAAGCGTGTGTCTGTCTGTTAAAGGGTGGTGTAACCCTCAAAGTGCGCTCCACAAACAATAAAAAAATTCTTCTTTTTTTTTCTGTCTTTGTGAATTGTGTGGGCTGTAGCCGCACCTGCATCCTCAAAGCAGAAACGACAAGCGTGCGTCTGTCTGTTAAAGAGTGGTGTAACCCCCAAAAAGCGCTCCACAAAAAATAAAAAAATATTTTTTTCTGTCTTTGTGAATTGTGTGGGCTGTAGCCGCACCTACATCCTCAAAGCAGCAGCGACATGCGTGCGTCTGTCTGTTAAAGGGTGGTGTAACCCTCAAAGTGCGCTCCACAAACAATAAAAAAATTCTTCTTTTTTTTCTATCTTTGTGAAATGTGTGGGCTGTAGCTGCACCTGCATCCTCAAAGCAGAAGCGACAAGCGTGCATCTGTCTGTTAAAGGGTGGTGTAACCCTCAAAGTGCACTCCACAAACATTAAAAAAATTATTTTTTTTTCCTGTCTTTGTGAAATGTGTGGGCTGTAGCCGCACCTACATCCTCAAAGCAGCAGCGACATGCGTGCGTCTGTCTGTTAAAGGGTGGTGTAACCCTCAAAGTGCGCTCCACAAACAATAAAAAAAGTCTTCTTTTTTTTCTGTGTTTGTGACTTGTGTGCGATGTAGCCGCACGTGCATCAACACAGTAGCAGCGCCAAGCGTGCGCCTGTGTCATAAGTCAAGGGCCAGTTTGGACATCTGGACCGGACTGAAGGACGTGCCAACAATTTCTGACAAGTCTACTGTCACTGCATATGATACTGTCCTCAAAGCAGCAGCAACAAGCGTGCGTCTGTTTGTTAAAGGTTGGTGTAACCCTCAAAGTGCGCTCCACAAACAATAAAAAAATTCTTCTTTTTTTTTCTGTCTTTGTGAATTGTGTGGGCTGTAGCCGCACCTGCATCCTCAAAGCAGAAGCGACAAGCGTGCGTCTGTCTGTTAAAGAGTGGTGTAACCCCCAAAGAGCGCTCCACAAAAATTAAAAAAAATCTTCTTTTTTTCTGTCTTTGTGAATTGTGTGGGCTGTAGCCGCACCTACATCCTCAAAGCAGCAGCGACATGCGTGTGTCTGTCTGTTAAAGGGTGGTGTAACCCTCAAAGTGCGCTCCACAAACAATAAAAAAATTCTTCTTTTTTTTTCTCTCTTTGTGAAATGTGTGGGCTGTAGCCGCACCTGCATCCTCAAAGCAGCAGCGACAAGCGTGTGTCTCTCTGTTAAAGGGTGGTGTAACCATCAAAGTCCGCTCCACAAACAATAAAAAAATTCTTATTTTTTTCTGTCTTTGTGAAATGTGTGGGCTGTAGCTGCACCTGCATCCTCAAAGCAGCAACGACAAGCGTGTGTCTGTCTGTTAAAGGGTGGTGTAACCCTCAAAGTGCACTCCACAAACAATAAAAAAATTCTTTTTTTTTCTGTCTTTGTGAAATGTGTGGGCTGTAGCCGCACCTGCATCCTCAAAGCAGCAGTGACAAGCGTGTGTCTCTCTGTTAAAGGGTGGTGTAACCCTCAAAGTGCGCTCCACAAACAATTAAAAAATTCTTCTTTTTTTTTCTGTCTTTGTGAAATGTGTGGGCTGTAGCTGCACCTGCATCCTCAAAGCAGCAGCGACAAGTGTGTGTCTGTCTGTTAAAGGGTGGTGTAACCCTCAAAGTGTGCTCCACAAACAATAAAAAAAATCTTTTTTTTCTGTCTTTGTGAAATGTGTGGGCTGTAGCCGCACCTGCATCCTCAAAGCAGCAGCGACAAGCGTGTGTCTGTCTGTTAAAGGGTGGTGTAACCCTCAAAGTGCGCTCCACAAACAATAAAAAAATTCTTCTTTTTTTTTCTGTCTTTGTGAATTGTGTGGGCTGTAGCCGCACCTGCATCCTCAAAGCAGAAACGACAAGCGTGCGTCTGTCTGTTAAAGAGTGGTGTAACCCCCAAAAAGCGCTCCACAAAAAATAAAAAAATCTTTTTTTCTGTCTTTGTGAATTGTGTGGGCTGTAGCCGCACCTACATCCTCAAAGCAGCAGCGACATGCGTGCGTCTGTCTGTTAAAGGGTGGTGTAACCCTCAAAGTGCGCTCCACAAACAATAAAAAAATTCTTCTTTTTTTTCTATCTTTGTGAAATGTGTGGGCTGTAGCTGCACCTGCATCCTCAAAGCAGAAGCGACAAGCGTGCGTCTGTCTGTTAAAGGGTGGTGTAACCCTCAAAGTGCACTCCACAAACATTAAAAAAATTATTTTTTTTTCCTGTCTTTGTGAAATGTGTGGGCTGTAGCCGCACCTGCATCCTCAAAGCAGCAGTGACAAGCGTGTGTCTGTCTGTTAAAGGGTGGTGTAACCCTCAAAGTACGCTCCACAAACAATAAAAAAATTCTTTTTTTTCTCTCTTTGTGAAATGTGTGGGCTGTAGCCGCACCTGCATCCTCAAAGCAGCAGCGACAAGCGTGTGTCTCTCTGTTAAAGGGTGGTGTAACCATCAAAGTGCGCTCCACAAACAATAAAAAAATTCTTCTTTTTTTTTCTGTCTTTGTGAAATGTGTGGGC
The DNA here is from genome assembly GCA_031769625.1 of Taudactylus pleione. NCBI lineage: Eukaryota > Metazoa > Chordata > Amphibia > Anura > Myobatrachidae > Taudactylus > Taudactylus pleione. The sequence goes on along the minus strand of JAUIMM010000045.1, from coordinate 9,380,771 downwards.
TGTAGCTGCACCTGCATTCTCAAAGCAGCAGCGACAAGTGTGTGTCTGTCTGTTAAAGGATTACATCGGTGACAGCATCCAAGTAGGCATGTCAGACAGTCCGTACATGTACTGGCAGGAAAAAGAGGCAATTTGGAGGCCCCTGTACAAACTGGCTCTATTTTACCTGAGTTGCCCCCCCTCCAGTGTGTACTCCGAAAGAGTGTTTAGTGCAGCCGGGAACCTTGTCAGCGAAAGGCGTAGGAGGTTGCTTCCACAAAATGTGGAGAAGATGATGTTCACAACTCTTCCAGGGAGACCAGCCTCCATAACGTACAGAGGGACCTGTGGTGGTGGATTCCAGCGGGGACGAATTAATACTCTGTGAGGATGAGGATGTACACAACACTGAAGAGGGTGAGGAATCGGTGAATGAGGAGGATGAGGATGACATCTTGCCTCCGTAGAGCCAGTTTGTGCAGGGACAGATTAATTGCCAGCTTGTTTTGTGGGGGCCCAAACGAACCAATCATTTCAGCCACAGTCGTGTGGCAGACCCTGGCGCTGAAATGATTGGTTTGTTAAAGTGTGCATGTCCTGTTTATACAACATAAGGGTGGGTGGGAGGGCCCAAGGACAATTCCATCTTGCACCTCTTTTTTTTCTTTCCATTATGTACAGTTTGGGGCCTAGTTTTTCAAACTGCCATCCTGTCTGCCACTGCAGTGTCACTCCTAGATGGGCCACGTGTTTGTGCCGCCCACTCGTGTTGCTTAGCATAGTCGTCCAGCTACCTCGGTGCAACCTTTTGGACATAAAAACGCTATTGTGAGGTGTGAGGTGTTCAGAATAGACTGGAAATGAGTGGAAATGAATGTTATTGAGGTTAATAATAGCATAGGAGCAGAAAAACCCACAAATTCTGTGATTTTAGCTGTTTTTATGCTTTTTTTTTTTTTTAAATACAGACCCAAAACACAAAACCCAAAACCCAAAACACGGAAGGGTGGTTTTGGCAAAACCAATCCAGATCCAAAACACGAAGAAAGATCCAGATCCAAAACCAAAACACAAAACACGAAAAGTGGACGGTGCACACCGCTACTGTATACAGGAACTAATTGTGTAAAATGAAGCATGTGAAAAATCACAACTTGTTAATGAGTGCCAGGGGCCTATTTATCAAATAATATATACAGCATATCCCCCTAAAACAGCAGTTTTCAGGGGATACTCACAAATATTAAGTGTCATGAACAGAAGCATGAATGAGGGACCACAGCAGATATCTCTATTTGTTGCGGTCCCTCTATTTCCGATAGCATCCGCAGCCCCCATAATTTTCTATTGGGGCTGTGAAGCTGTCAGATTTACCAAGCTCCGTAATGCGAAGCACTCCTGGAGTTTGGCCCCGGCAGTTAAAGACAACTCAGGATGGCGTTAGTCGCTGTAACTATACTTCGCAAAATTTACCTGGAGAAGGTTACTCCGGGACCCTCCCTGTGAAAGGCAGCCGTACATGCAGGGTCAGCAGACAGCGCATGCGCAGTAGCAGTCCTGATATAGAAGTGAGATAACAGCTAATGTGATCACTTCACTACTAATGCTGGGCATTCACTGGCAGATAAAATGCCTGTCAGACATTCTATCTGGCAGCCTGTCACCCTGCAGATATTGCGGGCATACACTGTGATGTCTCACAGTGTATTGGCCCCAATATCTGCGCTCCACCCCCAGGGAGGAGGCATTTTCCCCGTTCCTTCCCTGTGAAGGAACAGTGGAAATGTCTGTCGCTCGGCCACGGCTGGGCATACACTGCCCGATGCGGCCGACATTTCACTTACAGAATATCGCATCAGACGGTGTCAAAGCTGGATAATTGGCTGAGACAAGATCAGTTTAAATTTGGATCGCAGCGACGCCATCTTGCGACTGGCCGCAAGACGCCATCTTGGAAATGAGGTCGCAAGACGCCATTTTGCGAATGGCCGCCTAAGCGCCATTTTAGATAATGTTAGATGTTAGACAATGATGTGCTGCTAATGGAAGCGCCGTTTGGATCGGCCCGTCGTATTATGCATACTAAGTACGGTACTTATGCAATAAGGTATTGTGATGTATGGTTTAAAATGACAATGAAGAGTGTTAGACTGTTTCCCAGAATTGGTAGTTTTGATAAAGATGTATTAGATAATGTCCGGGATCACATCCGTCTGATGCGCTCCCGAGAGAAAAAGGTAAAATATTATGAATGTTTAAAGTTGTGGCAGCATGAAGGGGATGCGTGGTGTAAAAATGCGCAAGCAACGCAAACTAGCGTTGCGAGCGCATTGCCAGAGAATACATCTGCGACGCTGAATTGCAATGCGGGCGAGACGCAAAATGGCGCGCACGTGCAGCAAGGTAGCGTTGTGGAAGGTATTGCCTGCAGTTCACGCGCACCACCCCCACCTTATGTGGATGGAGGTGCAAGTGCAGTTATCAAAAATATCCATACAAATGTAACAATCAATTTGTACCCTCTCTTAAGCAACTATAAAGAAAATGTTCATGATGTGGATGATGAGCCTATTGTAATGTCTGCCATTTCCCATGCTGTACAGATGATAGATGCTGCATCACAACAATCACGAGTGGTGCCGCCATCTCCATCGGTAACAGCAAGGGAAGTGCTAACACCCTCTGCACCCGTAGAGGAAGTTGTTAATACCATATGTAGCAGCAACAGATTAAACCCCCAGCCAGGTAACAAGGTCAAAGGTAGCAGTGCTACCGGTCTGCATACCATTCGAACAATAACTGTTCTGAATGGAAATGCAGATGCGAACGGTGTAGTGCCCACGAGGGAAGTGGTAATGCATTGTCCTTGGACAAGAGCAGAACTAAATTCCATTATAAATGATTTCCCCGATCCCAAAAAGGAACTAGCCTAATGGAAGAGATTTTTGAGGAATTTGGGTAGTTCTCATGAGCCAACTAATAAAGATTGGCGTGTGGTGTTAAGGGCCTGTCTACCACGCAATACCGACGTGACAAAATTTGTCACGGATTGTGTATTGGATGGTGACATTCCCTTAACAGACCAAGTAAACCAAGATAATATTACCCGGGTTCAGACCTCACAACCTGGCCAGAGGGGAGTCACAATAGAAACCCTCATAGAATCTTCCATAGAACATGATAAAAACATCTCAAAGAAGAGAGAGACCCAGAGCGAAAAACTAATGGCTGTCAGTATCCAAGCTCTGGAAGGAATGACTGTAACATCACAGCCAGTAGACACACCTGCACTATACACACACTTGCACCTGAACAGTTATACTTCCTCACCAATCCCACACCACAGCAAACACATCCTTACCCCACATATCATACACAACCACAGGTCCCATGCTACCCACAAATTTCATACCTCCCACCATACCCTTATCCTCCATATTCCTACCCATACCCACCATCTTTCCCTCTTGCTCAACTCCCACAACAATCCTTTCATCCACCCCGTTCAAAAAAAGATGTTTTAACTGTCACCAAGTGGGACACATAAGTAAGTACTGCAAAGTGAAGAATACCACACATGAACACGGGTTTCCCATGGGTTCATAGGCAACCCCACTATCTTCTCCCAGGCCTTATATGACTGTTTACAATCTTTTCAACCTGCCAATGGATCTGTTCTAATGTAAAATGTGGACGATTTATTGTTGCATTTAGGTCATGTTTAAATGATATTTAACTATTGTGCTTTATCCTCACACACAGGACACAAGGTTGCTAAGGATAAACGGCAGCCATGCCAGGCTAAGGTCAAATACTCGGAGTACTATCCAACCCAGGGGCCCAGGCATTATTTAGGGCAGTAGCTATTAATAACAAGATTTAATTGCAGGAACCTGTATGCAGATACTATATCCCTAGAATTATTCAAAGTGATAGGGGGACTCATTTTACAGGTGACGTTTCACAGACCATGTGTAAGGTGATGGGTAATAAAACCAAGATCATTCCAGACTGTCATTTCTTTTATCTGTCCCCCCTTTGAGATATGAAAATGAATAAGAATAACAGAAATTAAAAGTGTTATTAACTAACATGTCTAATGCAAACTGTCATGATGTCAAACCTGGGGAATTTGTTATGATCCAATTTTTTTTAGCTCAGGTCGTTTGACTGTTTGGTGGAAAGGTCCGTATCTGATGATTGTTGACAAAGTACCACATCCTCAAAGGGTGGCCGGGGAAGATACGTGGGTCTATTCCACTCACTATAGGGAGGTTAGCCAACCGGTGGAGATACAAGGCGGAGACAAGGCCGATAACGTGGACCTGTCATCCTAGTTCTTTCTTCCAGAGTTTTTGTCGTGATGATCTGTTTGGGGATACCCAGTTTCTGTGATGGAGGACCGATGGGAGCTGATGGCAGCGCTGATGGAGTGGAGTCAGAAGGAGTGCAATGCCAATCAGGGGAGTGTCTGGCCAATCTTAGTACTGTTATTGTTAAGAGAGCTGTTATTCCGGATACTCGGGGATGGTGTGGAGGTTTATCGTCTGAAGATTCCTGTATTTGTGAGCTTTGTGGGTCCCTAGATGAGAATTGTATCCAGCGGTGGCAGCCTAAATATAACCCGTACTGGGGTGGGTATCCTTTAGAGGATTATCATAGCATGGAAGGCAAAGTGTTAAATCAAATTGATTGCTGGGTGTGTTCACATGTGCCACAGGGACAGCATAATGTAGGGTTGGTGCCATTTCCGCTGAATATCACGGAAATTTTAGAATTACAGAAAGGGAAAACATTGGATGGAAAATTCCTCTCATCCAAACCACCTCATTTCAAACTCTATCATTTCCAAGTAGATAGATCACTTTTGTGTTTAAACATAACCAACCCCAATAAACCCGGGAGTTGGGAAGTGACAGTGAATAATCAGACGATGACCTTCTCACAAAGAGCTGATAATGAGTCCATAAACCATGATATGTTACGCTCAATTAAATCTAGTCGGAGACATTTTAGGTACCGGTATGCATTGAGTTCCACCAAAGACATTATTGGTAAGGTGCCAGATGGTTATTGTGCTAAAATAATACAGCCGGAAACTTGCATGTACCAGATGGAAGACCCAGAAATAGGATTGTTTGCAAGGGAAATGTGCTTAATGATAATGATGCATACCATTCCTTATGTTCTCCCTGATAATGTATATTTTATATGTGGAAGAAAAGTGTATAAGTGGCTCTCCCCGAGTTCCGAAGGTTTGTGTTACCTGGGAAGAGTAGTCCCAGAAGTTATGACCCTCACACATGTTGAAATGCTTGGTATACATAAAAATACACCATCACCATATCTTCACACACAATATGAACACAGAGGCAAACGAAATATGATACCTGGTGACGTGCACAAAGCTACTCAATTAATTACTGAGACAACTGCCTTTCAAGTTCTAGTCGCATTGGATCCCTCCAGGATTGCTCGGGGTACATTAAACTTTAGATATATTCAGGAACTTGCTAAATTGATAGATAATATCACCGAGATGTACGATGACACATTCAGGTATACAGGGAGAGAATTGCAAGCGTACAAGAAAGAACTGGTGCAACACAGGCTAGTGTTAAATTATTTAACTGCTGCTAACGGAGGGTATTGCGTAACGTTGGCCACCCAGTTTGGAGTAAAATGTTGCACCTATGTCACCAATGATACCAGCGACCCTAAGGAAGTGATAGACCGGAAGATGGATGAAATTCTGCAGCTAAAATGGGAATTTCGTAAGAACCATAATGCTTCAGTGGCTGAAGTAGGGGAGAAGATAGAAGGATGGGTTTCATGGCTGAACCCAGTGAAATGGTTCTCAGGTCTAGGGGAATGGGTCCAGGAAGTGATCGCCAGCATCGGCAAATTCTTAATCCTTATACTGATTGTCATCTTAATAATTGGCATATGTGTCCGGTGTGTTCCTATTGTGTTGAAGTGTGGAAAATGTAAAAATAGAGTAAAACGAAAGAACGAAATTATGATGGTGGTCAGTATGAATACAGAGGTAAATACAGAACTGCATTACAACCCTGAACTAGGAAATACTGTACCATCATTTAATGTATTATATTTAGACATGCATAAAATGTATTATTGAAATGTTATTTTAAAACACATCAGATAATGTAAAGTCTCAAATTTCCCCTTCAAGACTGCCTTTATAGGACTGGTGTATCCCCACACCTTTCACATGATCTTCCAAGATCCGCGGTGTGCGTATAATAGTAGTTTAATGTCCCCACTCAGAGACACATTATTGATGGATTAAGAACCACCTTGTTCCATCCCATAATAACACTAAATAGTATATAAATGTAAGCCTAAATTATATTTTTAAATCAGATTGTGATAGCATGTTCGCTATCAAAGGGTAGACTGTCAAAGCTGGATAATTGGCTGAGACAAGATCATTTTAAAATTGGATCGCAGCGGTGCCATCTTGCGACTGGCCGCAAGACTCCATCTTGGAAATGAGATCGCAAGACGCCATTTTGCGAATGGCCGCCTAAGCGCCATTTTAGATAAACTCACACTTTAGTACATGTGGCGATATTACTATTAGCATCATGTGATTGCATCTGTGACCATTGCCATGTTACGGCGATTCATCAAAAGCCCATTTCATGACTTTACGTAGTTTGGGTGCTCTGGATAAAGTGTGTATATTATTCTAATTCCGCTAAAGGATATATTTCAGAAATGGCTGTACAGTATGTCAAAATTGGATTGCATTAGCTAAACAGAGCAAATGGCCACGTGACAACTAGCCTGTGAAGACAAGCTTCATGGACTTAACGTCTGCTCTCACTCCAGGTGGCCCTGCTCGAATACAGCAAGAGGGTCGTTTGTAGCACCTTACATTAGCAGGCTTCCTACAATAAAATACCTTCAAAGCCAAGAGTATTATCTGAGGTTTGGGTCTTGTAGCTGTGCTAATTTGCATCTACACAGGCCCTGGGAGAACAAAGACCAGTATTTTGGAGCCTGAAAAGGGTGGGGGCTGCTGGGGCATGAGCAAGTCATGGAACTATAATGCTCAGCATTCCACACTGCTAGGTGTTCACTTCTAGGGATAGCTGAGAGCGAAGAAGTGCTCCCCATGTCGGTCTATGGTGGTCTCCCTCCACACAGATTCTCTAAGACTTCAGATCAGCGTTATCTCTGTGCTGTAATGAATTCACGTGCCTGTAGAGGCTCATGCTATAATTGCGTAATCACTGTGAGTTTAAGTGCACCATTTCTCATACACACATTAATACGCACAATTGCACTGTTAACTAGTCGTATATTAGCGAAGACCCTGTATGAAAACGCTGAGTTTTAGCTCCATGCACACGCATCTGCCCCAAGTTAACTAGCGTCTTTACATCAAACCCCACATACTCACACATTACATATTCACATACAAGGTTCCATAAGCTTTAAGGTATAAGATTCGAGTATGCACATTTATTATCATTGCTAGGAAATAAAGGTTATTTCGGAACAAAGGTTTTATACGTGATAAGTAAGCCATGTTTGGTATTGTACTGATGTGTACTCTCTCAACTGTATTCTGGTAATATTGATGGAGAGATCGCAACATGCATTCTCAACTTATGGACCGCAGAGACTTCAAGCAACAAAATGTACATTATATGAACAACTGTTAGGATTTGCATGAGGCGGGAAACCAGAGACCACCAGTTGTTAGAGGCTGAATTGTGTCTATTTTAACCAACCTGTTAAATGCCTTGTAACATATGCCCTCTCCTTTAGGACCAATGGTATTAGCAACAAACTTCTGTATTGTGTTGTTTATTCCTGGGGGGTATAAATATGTGTGCTCTGACCCTGGGTTCCTAGTCTTCGTGCTGAATGCTGATTGGCAAGGGGTTTCTTGCTGAAGCCTACATCTGGACCAGAGAGCGCTGCGTATGTATAATTGTACTTGGGTCTGTATAATCTCTTTGCGCTAAGATTATATGAGGATCATAGCGTGTAACTGCTGTACTTTTACTTGAATAATACTTTGTGCTTTGGAACCACAGGTTCTAGGTCTGGAGTCTTTATTTACTGTATGACTGCATACGCAAATTAGCTTCATCCTTAGAGGTTTATAGGCAGGATATTAGAAGGTATAGGCAGGGGTATATAGAGGTTCAAAGGTAGTATCGTTAACGGGCATGCTTTACAATCCGGCATGCCCGACCAATCAATATTTTACCCTCCGTCGCCTGCACACATACTGCAATTATCGGGCGGTTCCGCTGATATCGGGCGGATTGCCCCTATAATTGTATAGTGTATGCCTGGCATAACACATTTTTATATATCACAACTTTACAACCAGGGAGGAGGGACACTTGTGCCTGAAAATAGGGGTGTCTCCTATAGCCAAGGGGCATGGCCTAGTGGGAAATGACAACCCAGTGAGAAATGCCCCTGTTTTCGTCATGCTGGGGGCTTGTCCAGTGTTCTGGGAGCAGCTGGAGAGCCCCCAGCCTCTTCCAGAGCCACGAAAGTATAGATGGATGATGCGCACATCATCAAGTCACCCCTGCTCAGCAGTGCAGAGCATCGGTGTGAGTGTCTTCCCCAACTTCACCCCGCCCGTGGGACACTGCAGCCCGTGGGTGGGACAGCGGGACAGTGCCTGTAAAACAGGACTATCCCGCTGAGATCAGTATACATTTCTGGGATAGGCTCCTTCACATTTCTGGAATAGGCTCCTTTCGGTGCCTGTCACTGCATGTGTTTTTTGATACATTCGGGTGGTAAATAATTTATTATAGCCACGAATAGCGGTGATAAGAAATTTCATTTATCAGATCGAAAACACAATAATTGATAACTATGCCCTGTTGTCATTTAAATCCTGAAATGTAAGTCCTCAAATATACTATGAATTACACCAATACCCTGCTTTTGTTGATTTGGGCAAGCTCCATTACCATAATTTGTGACAAGGTAGAAGCCATTGTGGTGTTTTCCAGACAGAGATTACTTAAACCTCGTGTTAGTAAAGCAAATGGGTTTACTGTAATGTTGGGTGTAAAAGTATTATAAAGAAAATTGTATGTATTCTACCCATGTATTGGAAATCTGAAAATAACGTACTTATTTTTTTGTTGTTATTTTAATGGTACATTTTTGGCAGTTATTTGATTACCAGCATATTTACTAAATTGATCCCAAATGGCAGCAAGTTAGGTTGGGGAACGTCAGATATGACATGTAAGGGGAAACCTGCTGTCTGAGGGCGGCACGTGTTATTACTAGTGATGACGTCACTGCTGCCCAGCAACCACAGTGCCCGCACCATGCTGCTGTGACCGCGCTCCGGTTGTCATAGTGACTGGGGGACGCTGGAGGCAGTGGTCATGGCTTCGGTCCGTCTGCAGTTGGAGGTTGTTGGGCTCCTCAGTGAACCCCCTTTCCACATAGCCAAATGCACGGCGGAGGTAAACGTGCGGGAAATGTCTTGTAGTCTCCTGGGCAGGGAGATCACATTAGCCTGGCAGGCAGCACAGGGATAGGTGGCAGCGGAGACGTGCTACACTGTTATCTCACAGCACATCTCCTACTACTTACCTGTCCTAGAAACTGAAATGATGTAACTCAGCCAATAAAGGATTTTGATTTAAATGGTCACTAACCGTATAACGTATGTAAAAAAAAATAATCTCAGTAGTGACCAATGGAACGTAGTGAATATAAATAAGGTTTTTGTTTGCAAATTTTTCTTGCCTATGCACATTATTCGTCTTTCTAACAGTGAGTCTCCTGAGATGATATGACAAAACATGAAAATTACAAGATACAACTTTATATTGGATTCACTTCTACCCCAATCCAGTCACTGGGCACATTTACTCCTGTTAAGATACTGTACGTTTTTTACCTTAACAAGTGTTATGTAACCCAAGCAAAGGGTGATTAAAAGTAAATATAAATAATCTAATGATAAACTGCTGCTGCTTCTCTGCAACTAATTGTTATCACAACCTTTATTGCCAGGTGCTGAAACATTCATTTGATGCAGAATTCAAAGACCCAGTCCTAAAGCCACTTCTTGAATTTGCTTGGAGTGAGTACGTATATGAGAAGAAAAAGGTACACTACTCTCTTAGCTCTCCCTAATAAACTGCCTATGCTTTGTAAACTGAGTGCTAACCGTTCGCAATAGTGGACTATTCAACTGAAGCATCTGTGTGTGTGTGTACGTGTGCGAGTATATATATATATATATATATATATACAGTCAGGTCCATAAATATTGGGACATTGACAGAATTTTCATATTTTGGCCTCTATTCACCACCACAATGGCTATGAAATGAAACAAACAAGATGTGATTTAACTGCAGACTTTCATATTTAATTTGAGGGTAATTACATCCAAATTAGGTGAACGGTGTAGGAATTACAACGGTTTCTATATGTGCCTCCCACTTTTTAAGGGACCAAAAGTAATGGGACAAACTAAACAATCCTAAATCTAACTTTCACTTTTTAATACTTTGTTGCAAATCCTTTGCAGGCAATTACAGCCCGAAGTCTGGAACGCATAGACATCACCAGACGTTGGGTTTCATCCCTGGTGATGCTCTGCCAGGCCTCTACTGCAAATGTCTTCAGTTCCTGCTTGTTCTTGGGGCATTTTCCCTTCAGTTTTGTCTTCATCAAGTGAAATGCATGCTCAATCGGATTCAGGTCAGGGGATTGACTTGGCCATTGCATAACATTCCACTTTTTAGCCTTAAAAAACTCTTTGGTAGCTTTTGCAGTATGCTTCTGGTCATTGTCCATCTGCACTGTGAAGCGCCGTCCAATGAGTTCTGAAGCATTTGACTGAATATGAGCATATAATATTGCCCGAAACACTTCAGAATTCATTCTGCTGCTTTTGTCAGCAGTCACATCATCAATAAATACAAGGGAACCAGTTCCATTGGCAGCCATACATGCACACGCCATGACACTACCACCAGCATGCTTCAATGATGAGGTGGTATGTTTTGGATCATGAGCAGTTCCTTTCCTTCTCCATACTCTTCTCTTCCCATCACTCTGGTACAAGTTGATCTTTGTCTCATCTGTCCATAGGATGTTGTTCCAAAACTGTAATGGCTTTTTTAGATGTTGTTTGGCAAACTCTAATCTGGTCTTCCTGTTTTTGTGGCTCACCAATGGCTTGCATCTTGTGGTGAACCCTCTATATTCACTCTTGTGAAGTCTTCTCTTGATTGTTGACTTTGACACATATACATCTACCTCCTGGAGAGTGTTCTTGATTTGGCCAACTGTTGTGAAGGGGTTTTTCTTCACCAGGGAAATAATTCTTCTGTCATCCACCACAGTTGTTTTCCGTGGTCTTCCGGGTCTTTTGGTTTTGCTGAGCTCTCCGGTGCATTCTTTCTTTTTAAGAGTGTTCCAAACAGTTGATTTGGCCACACCTAATGTTTTTGCTATCTCTCTGATGGGTTTGTTTTGATTTTTCAGCCTACTGATGGCTTGCTTCACTGATAGTGACAGCTCTTTGGATCTCATATTGAGAGTTGACAGCAACTGATTCCAAATGCAAATGTCACACCTAGAATCAACTCCAGACCTTTTACCTGCTTAATTGATAATGAAATAACGAGGGAATAGCCCACACCTGTCCATGAAAGAGCTTTTGAGTTGATAGTCCCATTACTTTTGGCCCCTTAAAAAGTGGGAGGCACATATTGAAACTGTTGTAATTCCTACACCGTTCACCCGATTTGGATGTAATTACCCTCAAATTAAATCTGAAAGTCTGCAGTTAAAACACATCTTGTTTGTTTTATTTCAAAACCATTGTGGTGGTGAATAGAGGCCAAAAGCTGAAACTTCTGTCAATGTCCCAATATTTATGGACCTGACTGTATATAGGAATCGGTATGTAATGCCGCCGGATCTATTCCCGGCAGACAAAATACCGACCCCGGAAGCCCGAACAGTGAAGATCCCGACTAGACCTGGTAAGTACCCTAACCCTCTCTTAGTGGTGTATAATCCTAATCTTCCCGGGGGTTGCCTAACCCATAACATCCCCCCAGTAGTGCCTAACCCTGAAGCCCCCAAGAGTGCCTAAACCTAACCCTCTCTGCCCCCCCCCCCTTCCCCACAGCCTACAGCTAGAAAGCCCTGGCTTACCTTCGTTCGGGATGCCGGGTATCGGGATTTCGGCAGGGGCTAAAGATAGGCGTCGGGATTTAGACGCCTATCTTTAGTCCCTGGTCGGGGATTGCGGGCGGCGGTATCTTAACCGCATCCCATATATATATATATATATATATATATATATATATATATATATATATATATACAGAACAGATGTATATCCGAGAGTGACACAGAATTAAACATCAAATAAAATCTTGTAAAATTTATTTAACCATTTTCTCATAACTAACTTTTTACATAGAAGACTTTTTCAATACAGATTCACAATCACTGTGTTCATCCACCATTAGCTGGAGATCTGTTACCATTATGACTGCTTGATGGAAAATGCCAATCTTTGTACCATCCAAGAGAAGGATGCAAGCTAGTACTAATTGTGGCTTACAATGTTCTGGGCACAGGATTCATACACCCTACGCGTTTCGTCTTTGTCAGCGGTCTATGTCAGCAGTCAGGATTCTGGTGACGGGATTCTAACTGGTGACGGGATTCCGGCGCCGGCATCCTGACAGCTGGGATCATAACTACATCTTGTTGGGAAGAGGGTACAGATAGTGGTGCATTTGTAGGTAATGATACAGTAAAAGTACAACATTGTGTTACCCAGATGCTAACCTTAGAGTGTGATGTTTAGATAATAATAGTGAAAACAGACACTAGAAAAAGTTTGAACAATGGGATTTATTTGATTAAAATTAGAATTAAAATAATAATGAATACATATCCATTGATGCAAGTTGTATGCTCAATATATGGTTAATTCTAACCAGTTAATTGAATATATAGAGACATACCAACAGCAATTAACTATTTTCCTTTTTTATTTTTGGCTCTTTTCTTGTGCCAGGCTGCTTTGTAAGATCACTCAAACCTTGACAACACCACCACAATTTTGAAATAAAGCCACCCCTGAGAAGCAGGATTTTCCTTTATGAAAATGATGTGGTAGAAGCACAGTTAATATTACAGGGAGAGTGTATTGAAAATAAAACATTTGATCACCGCAGCAAGTGACTGCTGGATAGATGTCTAGTGGGCGAGCCCTCAGAGTGACGAAATCAGGGGACGTGCTGCGAGGCCACGCACCCTCCTCCGAGGCCATGCCCCCTTTCGTCCGCACACGTGAGGGGTCCCAAATTCCAAATTGCATTTGTTGGGAGGTATAGTTATAGGTTGAGAAGAAGTCGCAATGGCAGAATCCTAAATTACCCTGAAATAGCCATGTGGAGGGTCCCCATTGCTTCACAAGTGATACGTAAGGATAGCTTACCTGTTTTTACGACATCCTGGTATGTAAGCTGCTGGATAGCGATAGATGTTTATAGTGATAGGTCTCGCTTAGCTACTTTGCTTGGAGATTGGACCAGAGTTGCTATGGTATTTGACGGACTCACTCACGTTCTTTATAATCTAAATGAAATTTGTTTTGTTTCCTAACAGTTACTAAATATACTGCTAATTATTTTTTACTTACCGATGGCTATTGCTCAATTAACTGTTTTGTAAAGATATCTACTTTCAGAATACTTTCTTAGCTGCAAGCCAAACACTTGTACAATGTATAGTATATATGTTCTCACCTCTTCATTCTGTCACATTTGTTTTAGGAAATAAAAGGGGAAGCATGGGAGTTTTCCTCCCTGGTCATGTGCTTTGTTGATGGACAGTTTATTGGAGATGAAAAAACCATGAGGATATGGGCTAATGATATGTGGGGTTACAAAGACTACAGACCTGTGCCTTTGTACAAGGCCTTGGCAGAGGACTATTACACAAAGTACATGAAAAGCACAAAAGTAAGTGACAACCCAGCGCCACTTGTCATTATTATAAAGCCCCATACAGTTACTTAACCTTTGTGACTGTGATAAAATATATGAAATGGTTCCATTATGTATCCAGTATGTTTTGTGTAATCCAGACCACTGAGAGTAGTTTTACTATTTTGATTGACAAGTAAGAAAAATAACAAATGTATTATACAGACTTTATGCTTCCTGTCAATTTATGATTTCCATTACTTTATATCTTAGTTATGTTATTTCACTAATGAGTTTATTCAAAAGGTTTTGGTGTTTTGTTGCTTCATATTTGCCAAGATACACATGTAGGGCTCATTTATGTTACACACATGTGTATTTGCATGTTGCAGCCTTGCTTTTATTTATACAGTTTGTATCATTGCACATAACTTGCCCCAGATTTAGAGTTGCATCTACATCTCTTTGCACTTTGAAAGGCATATTGGGATCATTCACTGCAATTTCAATACATTAAGGATATTCAGAAGTTAGTTCATTGAGATGCGTTTCACATATGTTTAGATTTAGTACTTAGAAGGTGTATCTGTAATATCCATAAGATGTTGCAAGTCTACGAGTTAATGACAGTGACCACTATATCTTTGCTCCGGACACATTTGTAGGCTCAATTTTATATTGCATGTATCTTAAATATGGAGATATGTCACTCGCCACTTGGTCACTTAATTACCTCTGACACCCGAATGGGCCATATTCGGCATCTTACCTGGGGGTACCTATGTGGCGTAGGGGGTATGTAAATTATTATTAGTGATATCAGCGACGGCTAAGAAATGTATCCTAGAAAAGTGGATACAGTCCACCATCCGTCCATTCTCACTTTTTCTAGAAAAGTTATTCTAAGTTTTTAGAATGCATTGGCTGGAAGCTTTGCTGAAAAAATAATAATTTACGGAATGCTTTTTTGATACATGGGGGAGCTACATTGACACTCTGTCCCCGCCCCGCTACTTAGGGAACAACTCTGGTAATGTTTCCAAGGTACATTGTGGTATGAAACACACATGTACTCCCAAGACCCCCCAATAACTATTGATACTATTCAAACTCTGGGTGACTGTGATATGCAGGTCTGGGTTTGTGTAATTACTAATACATGGATATTGCTTCTTTTATATTGTTATTTGTTTATGTGTCATATTGACACTTTTTGTACTTTACGTCTGTCATAAATGTCAGACTTGTTTTTCATACTTTGTGTGTTCATGCTTTGATAAAGAAAACTTTGTTATAAAAAATGTATCTTAAGATAAAAGCAATTTAAAGTACCAACATAAAATTTTTTACATGCAACACTAAATGAGGCCCATAGTGTTGCGTGTAACAGACATTCAGCAAAAGTTCCTAAATGTGTTGAGTCCATGGGGTAAATTTACTAAGATTAGTTTTTGGTCGATTTTATCTTTTTCTGCGATTTGGGTGATTTTGTAAATCAGAGATTTACTAAAGCACAAATCGAAGGCAAATCGCAGGTGAAACACAACTTCACATTCCAGTACATGTCAATACACCATCGGACCAAACATCATATGGTTAACATTGGCAAGAATAGAAATCACAGATTTACTAAGAATCGCGTTAGTCAAATTGCTGAAAATAAAGATACCTGCCGGTGAGCAGCGTGTTAGGCTGAAGGCCTGCACAGATCAGTATGACAAAAACCAATGGGGAATTCCAATTAACATTCCAAATTGTATATCCTAATCATTTGTAAAGCAATTAATTGCTACAGTAAGTTTTTCTTAATTACCTGTATACACTACTCAGCTAAGGGGAAGGGAACTACACATCCCTATACAAACTGTCTCTTTACTAAGTAAAGATAAAATCTAGTACTACATATGGTGGATACGGTTATTGAGACTTTAAGAACTAGTCAGACTTAAATTTTAAGTATGTTAGATCCAAAATGGGGATATTTGCAAAGTAGTGACGTCTATTGCCGAAATAGCATTGTCTGTCCAGGGGGGAGATGCACTAAGCCTTGGAGAGAGATAAAGCACCATCCAATTAGCTCCTAACTGTCAGTTTACAGGCTGTGTTTGAAAAATGACAGTTAACAGCCGATTGGTTGGTACTTTATCACTCTCCAAGGCTTCGTACATCTCCCCTCATGAGTGATAAGAGGGTAACAAAGCTGAGTATGCTGATATGATAAATGCTGTCTATGTGCTGATACTTTCTGTCTATCTAACTCTGTGTTATTTCCTCTTCCAGCATGTGTTTGTATACATTGACATTACAATTCAGGATAAACCCATTGGAAGGCTACTGTTTGAGGTAGGTTGTTTGATATTGCCAGTGGCCGGTACTGAGAGAAACAGGTGCGGTACTCATCTAAAGTTACAGATGTGTCCTCATAAACTGTTGTGCAAGTCGCTCAGCACCCCAGGTCCTGGGCAACTCAGTCGCACTGATCTTTCTCACTTAATATGTGTCTTTTTACAGCTTATCTGCAACCCCACAAATGTAGCCATAAAGATTTTATAGGAGTGTCCCAAAGATCGGGAAATGTGTGTGTTCCTCAAAATGCACAAATGTGTTATTGCCCGCATACAGAAGCAGTGCTGGTCCATTCTCTGTGGTTTGCAAGTTAATCTTGTTGACAAAACTATAAATATTAGCAGTGCAAGCTTAAAATATTTCATACAAAAGAGGAGGAGCTTCTTTTCTAGTGATATATTTCATTTATCTGCAGATTTGATTTTACAGTGAATGCCAGCTCTACACTACATTTCTAAAAGGTGCATTTTCCACCAAAAAATGTCAGATGACTATAATATAAGTTAAATATGGTCAACAAGGAGCCAATACAACTGTAAGCTGTGCTGTCTGGATCACGCACTATTTTGTTTGCTGTAAATTTTTATTCTTAGAACTTTTCCGAAAAATGGTAAAATCAGCATCTGCACAGTCATCCAGGGTATGAAAGAAACTATAAATCTTGGCTCATCTTGTACAGATTTGTCCTCATACACCTAGCGCCTATACACTATAAGGCGCGAGAAGCCCAGTGCGACTGACACGCTAGAGGTGTAACACATCTTTTTATTTACATTATGCATCTTATTCACATCACAGATGCAGCAAAACACAACTCACAGTGTACTACAGATGCTGGCCTGCCACAATTACCACACAATTTGTTTTAAACACATACAAAGTCGTAGATAAAGCACAACGTAACTTGGCGTGAGAAAAATCCGCGCCCGCTGCATCGTGGCACTTTTTACGCCGATTCATACTTAGGGTCGTATTCAATTGCTGGAGTCCCTGACTTTTCACATGCTGGAGTTTTTGCCGTCATCGCCTGTTTTGGCTCCGGAAAAGTATCGAGCTCGTCACAGCGATTCGCCCTAGTCAATTGCAAAGGATGCGAGAACACGTCCCGGCAAAACTGAAATCGGCAAAAAAGTCCTGTCAGATTTGGGGAAATCAGCCTGACACCCCCCAAAAGATGCACTGACACGGGGGATCACTATGGATACCCCCGAATAGCCTTGCTGTAAGTATTTGGGGTGCTTAAATGCTCTCTATTGGTGCTATTTAGCACCTTTGCACAAGTGGTGAAGAATAGCATTTAGCTAGTTTTTTTTTTCAAAAATAAGTAGTCTCAGCAAATTTGGGGTACATGAAAATGGGTGCAAGCATGGTTAAAATTCGCTAAAGTGTGTTTTTAAAAAACGCACCTTCAGCATGCACCTTCAATCTAAAAAAAAACCATGGGCATACTTGGGGGACCCCCTGGAGTCTATTTCGCTAGTTTTTAAGTTTGTCCCCCCAAATTTATTTATTATTTTCGCCCCCAAAATGAAAGTACTTTTTTGGGGTGTTCTAATGTATTTTTTAAACTTTTTTTGATGCAGTTTACCTTTGGGGGACTGTCCCAAGGCTGCAGGTGTGTTCCCGCAACTTTGCACCCCAAACCCCCAATTCTGCAGTTTTTTCCGCCTCCATTCACAGGCGAATATTTTCTGCTGGTCACAAGGTGCAGACTTTTCGCAAAGGCGAAAAGTCTTTGCAATTGAATACGGGGAAAAGTTCTCGCCTGGCAAAATGACGTCACCGGTGAGAATTTTTCGGCGATCTCAGCTTTTCGCCGGCAATTGAATACGGCCCTTAGTCGCACACAGATGTACAAATGCCGCATATCAAAGTGATCAGTGCAGTTTTGTCACTCCCATTTGTTTTATTTAGGTGAATATACAGTATGACTTGGTTGAACCACTAAAAGGTTCATATCAAACTCCATCTTACTACCACTAGACTAGACCACATCAGGAGATCTTCGTAGTCATTTACAATGTTAACATAGCACAAAAATGGATTACAGTATGATAAACAGGCATTTTAAAAGGTGATTCAAGGACGGGTTAGGTACGGGATTTCGACAGTCAGGATGCTGACTGTCAGAATACCAACAGTGGCATCCCTATGGTCAAAATCCTGACTGATTTTGGTAAGTGTTTTAACCCAAATCTTAACCCTAACCCTCCCGCCCCGCAGCCTAACCCTAACCCTACCATCCCGCAGCCTAACCTTAACCCTCCCATCCCGTAGCCTAACCCTAACCCTCCCATCCAGCAGCCTAACCCTAACCCTCCCGTCCCGCAGCCTAACCCTAACCCTACCATCCCGCAGCCTAACCTTAACCCTCCCATCCCGTAGCCTAACCCTAACCCTCCCATCCAGCAGCCTAACCCTAACTGTCCCCTCTCGCAGCCTAATCCTAACCCTCCTGTACCGCAGCCTAACCATAACCCTCCCGTACCGCATTATAACCCTAACCCTCCTGTACCGCAGCCTAACCATAACCCTCCCGTACCGCAGTATAACCCTAAGCCCCCCATCCCGCAGCCTAACCCTAACCGTCCCCTCTCACAGCCTAACCCTAACCCTCCTGTATCGCAGCCTAACCATAACCCTCCCGTACCGCATTATAACCCTAACCCTCCCATCCCGCAGCCTAACCCGGACCCTCCTGTACCGCAGCCAAACATAACCCTCCCGTACCGCAGTATAACCGTAACCATAGCCCTCCACCTAGTGCATACACCTAACACTAATACTTATGGGTAAATTTACTAAAGTGAGAGTTTTTAGAAGTGATGTTGCCCATAGCAACCAATCAGATTCTAGCTATTATCTTCTCGAAGGTGCTAGTTAAATGTTAAGTAGAATCTGATTGGTTGCTATGGGCGACATCACTTCTAAAACTCACTTCTTAAAGCTCTCACTTTAGTTAATTTATCCCCTAGTCTTTAGGGATTGTGGATTCTGCTGTCAATATTGTGACCGTCGGGATCCTGACTACATCCCTCATGGGCCAGTGGGTCCCAAAATGGCAAAACATATAAAACACTGCGATAAATACCAGCATGAGCATATTACATTAAAGTACACTTATCATCTAAACAAGCAATATGTTAGGACCTGTGTTTGTTGTGGACCCTGGTTGGAAACAGGAGTAGACATAGAAACAGGTTTAAATTGAAAGGTGGGTTGTTTAATGTGAATGTTGGTAGACATGAACAATAATATAACTAAAGTCCTGTAATGACATAGTTAATATGTGACTGAAGGAGACTGAGGTGGATGGGAGTAAGCAAATGTCCAGATCAGTGACAGAGATGAATCAGGTGAATCCAATTAGGCTGTGAAAGTGAAGTGAATATCCAGGTATGCTGAACAGTGACTGAGAGGGAAGTCCAGTAATGCTGTGATAATGGCTGAAGGGAAATCCAGAAATACTGTGATAATGGCTGAAGGGAAATTCAGAAATGCTGTGAAAATGGTTGAAGGGAAATCCAGAAATGCTGAGGGATGACTGCGCAGGAATGGGTTAACTGAGGAGACAGGTTCAGGCAGGAGTGGGTCTGGTGGAAGGTGCAGGGCTGATCTCCAGCGGAGTGCAAGGCAGGGCAGAGCGGTGCAGGTTATGCAGGGAGCCGGAGGCTGACAAGGAGCTAGGACAAGCACTGAAGCACAAGGCTAAGGTTCAGGAGCGCAGAAATAAATGTATGTATGTATGTATGTCACACGTTGCACTGGCAACTACAGGGAGCTCTAAACCCCCTTAAGTACCCAGCAGCAGAGCGTGAGTGGCTGGAAAGCTCACCTGACGCATCCAGATAGACCACTATGTCACATGACCTCAGGCAAGATGGCTGCGCCAATGTACCTATGGTGCTGAGACGCCACTAGACTTACCCTTGCCAGGATGGCCCAATGCTGGCAGACCCCTGCGCACACCCAATGCCAGTCTCCACGCTCCAGCTCCCTCGCCGGAAGGACCGTGCCACAGCGCCCTCACCGGCAAGGACCGCAAACCACCATGCCACGAAACCCTGGTCGTGACACAATATATGCTATTTTAATGACTTTAAATCATATTTATGCATTCCTTATCAGCAAAGTATTTGCATTTCTATATTACAGTTATTCTCAGATCTATATCCTAAAACATGTAAAAACTTCCAGCTGTTGTGCACCGGAGAAGCAGGGAACTCTGCAAGTGGCGTGAAGTTGCATTACAAAGGGTCTCTGTTCCACCGCATAGTGAAAAATGGCTGGATACAAGGGGGAGGTAACTATGGTTTCACACGTAACTGAATGTATCTTACGAAACAAAGGGCCTGATTTATGGTGCATACACACGGTCAGATTTTTCCTTCAGATCTGAACGATAACGATTTAAAAATCGTTCAGTCGTTCATATCTGAAGGAAAAGCTGACATATCTGACATGCCCGAACGATGGACGATGAACGATGAGCGTTCCCGTTTGTCAGATAACGATATCTGACATCTGATGTGTTTGCAGTCAGACTTCGACGATTCCATTCATTTTAATGCAGTCAAAAATCGTTCAATCGTTCAAAACTTTGGTAAAATCGTTCATCTGACAAATCTGACCGTGTGTATGCTCCATTAGAGTTGGGAATAGAGAGAGAGATAGCACTTAACTGTGTATCTGAACAAACCATATTGCATGGCAAGGGGTGTAAATACATACATTTTTTTGCATGTAGGGTAAATACTGGCTGCTTTTACATGTAGCCCACAAATACTGCACAGCTTTATTATTACTATACAATTTAGATGTCAGTTTGAAAACACTCCTCCCAAATCTAAATCTCTCTGCACATTTTAAATCTGCCCCACCTGCAGTGCAGCATGGTTTCACCAAGATGATCAATTGAGAGAGAGAGATCTCTCTCTATTCCCAACTCTGAATCAGGCCCAAAGTGTATGCATTTATATAACTTGGGAAAAACTTAATTTTCATATAATATATCACAGCAGAGAGGAGATATGAAGAAAAGAGAAGTCACATAAATAAAAAGTAGGAGTAGGCAGCAATAAAGTAGATAATGTCAGTTTGTTCTAAAACTGTGTACACTGTACGACCATGCAACCCAGCGACGGTGCGATGCGATGTAATATATTGCGCGAGCCGTACACACTGAATGATCTGGTGTACGATGCATCGTTACATGCTGCAGGTAACTGCACCGCGTTGTTCATTGCCTCTTCCCATCTGCCGTGCAGAACAGCAGATGGGACAATGCGACGAACGACCATTGAGAGTGACGGATCGGCCGACACTATATGATGTGTAAAATATATCATTCCGATACACGTCAAAACAATATATTGTATGATACATTGTATAGTGTGTACCCAGCTTAAAGGTGCCCATCCACTAGATGATTAAATTGAACGATAACGATATTGTTATCATTCAATTGTTCACTAATCGTTTGCAAATCATTTAGAAAAATGTCTAAAATGACCAGCGATGCGCGCTCCCGCTGTCGTTTTAGACCTCTATCATGCTGGACAACCTGATGATAACGTCAGGTTCAGCATGTTTGCAGATGATTGATGTGCCTACACTGACTGACTGCTCTATCAGTGCAGGCTCATCACAGACTGACAAACGACTGCACGATTACGTCGTAATTGCGCAGTCGTTTTGAGGTCTGTTAGTGGATGGGCAGCTTTAGTCTTATCTGATCACAGTAAATTTTCTTGTATCAATGTTTGCATGACCTGGACGCCTGCACACACTATAAAGGCTCTTCATTAGAGACATAAGTATTGTACTTTGTCCTTGCATTTTTTTTTTTTTTTATTGGAATCATAAAAATAGAATACAATGTACGATCCTGATAGTGTCTTAAGTTTCACATTCCAAACATACAATCAATTACAAAATTGTAGAAAAAGAAAACCTTTAAAAGGAGCATGTATTAAGTATGGTACGAAAAATTCTAGAAAATCAAATTTAAGTATCAAAGCATCTCTACATTCAGAAGGTACTCTGGGCCTGGTTCATCACAGATCGCAATTGCAACAGCGTATGCAGATCTGCCGATGGTGTGTACTGCGCTTGCGTATGCAACGCAGTGTGCATGCGCAAGTCAGGATTGCGATAGCACTGCTGACGCACGTCGACAGAGAGCCATCACAGTCTGAGTGACGGGACTGCAACGTTTGGGGGTGGTGAGGAGGGAGTGGTCGGAGAAACGCAGGTGTGCCAGTCCGCTTGAACACCATTACATGGGCGTGCAAAAATTAGCCACTGCGAAAGTATACACAGCTTGAGTACTCACTGCATACAACAAGGGTTGCAATTTCTGAGACAGGTGAGACCTGCTGTAATTCTTCGTGAGGGGCCGATGTTACTGATGTATACACAGGACTGTGAGGTATTACGGATGTGAGAAAGCGGTAGTGGGCGTCTCTATGCTGGCTGAGCAGTTGCAAACATTAGCATATTTTCGCAGCAGAACTGCGTGCATAATCGCAGCTGCGATTGCAATAGTGATCCATAATGAATCAGGCCCTCTGTATGTATAGCAAGTAATGCATATAACGAGGAACTAAAAGTTACAAAGATTTTTCTTCTTCAGGGTCCATAGGGGATCCACAGGGATACCATGGGGAGTGTGTGGTTGGAGTGATCCGGGCACCAAACAGTTAAGCTTTAGCTCCCAGGTTGCACTGGACATACGGACAGTATTTTGTTTGGTGCTGGACAGAATCAGTCGCATCTTTTATAACCGGGGGATTGCTCTAGCAGTCCCAAGCTTTTAACTTTATTAGTTATTTAATTTTTTCTGTTCGTCTGAGCAAGCAGCAAGGCGTCCTGATGGGTGCCTGTGCCTTTGCCCTTTGCTCCAACTACCTCCGCCGGCGCAGAAACGCAAATAGTGGTCTGGTGATTTCAGCGGGCGCCAGCAGGGCTTTGCTGGCCGCTCCACTGGGTATCCAGGGCTGCAGCCAGGCAAATGGAAATGAACAGGTAAGGCAATTCCCTGCTTGAGGGGAATCGCATGTTGTACTGTCCTGACTTCCAGCAGTGGAGACACTGTAGTGGGGCGACTGGTTCATCCGCTCCTCCACTAGGCTACTGGGGCGTTTAAAAGCCGTCGTCCGGGACCAGGTAGAGGCCAGCGGCACCCAGTGGTTGATGCAGCAGTGGGGAGGTAGGCTCTCCCCCGACAGCCCCGCCCCCAGCCCAGAGCGCGATCCCTCACAAGAGTTTTCCCTTCTGGGCTGCTCCTCCTACTCTCCCTCCTCCTATATGAGACGCTCAGTAACCATTAATCCATGCTTTTCTAAAGCTACAGGTCTCAGGAGTGTCGGGTGCAGTCTCCCTGTATGCCTCTCCCTGGTGCCAGGTTATACAGTGCACAAATCCTACCAGCCTTTGGAGGCTTGAGTAGTTGATTTAGTGCCCTTATAAGTATATTATATGCATTGTATGTGACTTGTGCTAGCTTTGTTGTTGTGATATACTCTCAAACTTTCTGACTGTCGGTTATATCTATCCTTTATGACTGTCAGTTATATCTATCCCTGCTGCTCTTTTTCAACCCCCAACTACCAGGTGTGTAGGGGTATTAGTACTTCACATTTACTTGTATTTGTGAATGGTGTCACATTGCATTATTAACTAGACAGTTATTGTGTGCTACTTATTGGCTATTTCTATGTCTTCCAAAGGCAAGAATAAACAGGAGGCTGAGGCCCCTGTACTGGTTACATGCAAATCTTGTTTTGCGGGCTTTCCCTCTCAGGATTTCATATAGGATGGTCTATGTGCTAATTGTTATAAATCTGCTCACCAGTCCACCTTACCAGCCCCTGTGTATGAGCCACCTTGGGTGCCTCCTTATCCCAGGTCATGAAGCAGCTAATGGATCGTTTGTCAAGTCACATGCTGCCTCCTAACATGAGGTACCCACAGCTATTACAGCCTACTATGTTGGTACCCCCTATGCATCCTTGGATGGATGTTTATGCCCACCCAGTTCAGGATATGGCTCATATGTATGCCGCCTCTCAGCAAAGGTTACAGGCAGGCAGGCAGACTATTATCCACCAAAGCACATAGGAAGACTCTATCATCCTCTCAGTCCACCCAGCTTTCAGATTCTGATGCATCATCTGAGGAGGCAAGGTTCTGATTCCGAGTCGCAACAGTGGATGTTCCTACTTTAGTGAGGGCGGTTAAATCAATCCTGAATATAGAGGATGATGAACTGGCCCCTAAATCTAAAACCCTGATGTTTAAACGTCAGAAGGTGGTTAAGGCTGAATTACCTCAATCAGTATGGCACGCTTAGTCAGAAGCTCTACGGTGCCTCATATTTGGGATAAGCTGCGTTGGATACTGGACTCCTTGCCTCTAAGGCATATGCGACCTCGGTAGTAACACGCCAGGTCCTTTGGGTACGGTCCTGGAAGGCGGACATGGGATCCAAGAAGGCACTCAAATCCTTACCCTTCTCTGGAGACAGGCTGTTTGGCGCAGAATTGGACAAGATTGTTTTTACCGTGGCAGCCTCAAAATTTGCCTTTCTGCCATCAGCAGCTGCCCCTAAGCCTAGGATGTTCTCTTCTCAATTTTTCTGCCCCCAGGGTAAGGCAAGAGGTCAGCCCTTTCCCAATCAGTCTAGTTCTTACAAGACCACCAAACTGCGAGTCAAGTAGTCTTGGTCAGCCAGACGTCCGGCTTCCAAGTCGGACGACAAACCCTCTGCCTGATGGGGCGGGCCTCCTCCTGGGGGATCCCAGGGTGGGAGCCCGACTTCTTCAATTTTCCGATTTTTGGTGTCAAACAACAACAGACGCCTGGGTCCGAGAAGTAGTCTCACGGGTACGCCCTCACTTTCCTGAGGTGTCCTCCCCAGCAATTTTTTTGTACAGGTCCCCCATCAGACCCTATCAAGACCTTGGCCCTTCAGGAGGCCATTCACTCCCTGCTGCGTTCAGGTGTGATAATACTGTTCCTTTTGGCTCTGAGAGGAACTGGTTTTTATTCCACTCTCTTTTTGATTCAGAAGCCGAATGGGTCTCATCAGCCTATTCTGAATCTCAAACCCCTCAACAAGTTTATCAGAGTACCCAAGTTCCACATGGAAACTCTATGATCTATTGTCCTGGCATTGCAGACTGGAGATTTCATGGTTTCTCTGGACATTCAGGATGCATACATGCATGTACCTAGTACTCCAATCCACCAGCGGTTCCTATGATATGCTGTTCTGCAGCAACATTACCAGCATTGGGTGCTGTCCTTTGGTATGTCAACGGCCCCTCTGGTCTTTACCAAAATAATGGTAGTGATCGCGGCACACCTCAGACACCAGGGAGTCAAAATCCTGCCATACCTAGATGACTTCTTAAACTTGGCACACTGACCGGTTGTGTTAAAACACATTCTCCAGCTGACCATGGAGTGTCTGCAAACACACGGCTGGATCATCCAAGATTCTTGAATACAGAGGATCTTTCTGCCAGCAGACAAGATTTTGACACTACACTTGCATGTGTGCAGCTTGCTCCACAATCGGAGGGTATCCATTCATTCAGCAATGCAAGTCCTGGGGTCCATGGTATCCACCTTCGATATGGTGGAATACGCCCAGTTCCACTTGAGGACCCTTCAACAGCTGATTCTCTCCCGGTGGAATGGACAGTATCATCTGATCCAGTCCCAGATGATCCTCCTCTCTTCGGAGGTTCGGCTTTTCCTCTCATGGTAGCTACAGACGTCCCTTCTGGACAATGGTTGCCCCTTCTGGATTCCAATCTGGGAACTTCTCGCGACAGATGCCAGCCTTAGTGAATGGGGCGCGGTAGTCGGTCATCATAACTTTCAAGGACGGTGGACAACTCAGGAAAGTCATCTGCCTATAAACATTCTGGAGCTTCTAGCAGTGTATAGAGCACTACTCAGGCGCAAGATCTTTTCCGTGGCAGGCCGGGACAGATCCAGTCCGACAACGCAACTGTGGTAGCGTACCTCAACCATCAGGGAGGCACGAGAAGTTGGGCAGCCATGCGAGAAGTGGCATACATTCTGGTTTGGGCTGAATGTCATCTCACGGCAATCTCTGCAGTGTTTTATTCCTGGAGTTCTCAACTGGGAAGCGGACATACACGCCGGAGAGTGAGCTCTCCACCTGGATATCTTTCAACTTCTGGTGGACAAATGGGGTTTGCTAGACATAGACCTCATGGCCCCACATCACAACCACAAGGTCCCCAGGTACGGGTCCAGAACCAGAGACCCCTCAGCCACCTTTGTGGACGCTCTGGCAGTGAGGTGGGACTTCAATCTCGCATACCTCTTTCCTCCGATCTCCCTCCTCCCGAGGGTAATTTGAAAGTTCAAGCAAGAAGGTGGCACAGTGATACTAATATCCCCAGTCTGGCCCTGGCGACATTGGGGTATCATCCTACAGAGTCTCTCCATAGAGCCAAAGGTTTCTCTCAATCTTTGGCCCAGAAGACGCTCTGGGCACGTAAGCCTGCCTCAGCCCACATCTATTACAGAGTTTGGCACTCTTACTTTCAATGGTGCTCATCCAGACCCTACAGTTTTTGGGGTCTCCTGTGTGTTTGCCTTTCTCCAGACTGGGTTAGACCTGGGTCTCTGTCTGGCCTTCCTTAGAGTTGAGGTTTCTGCTCAGCTTGAAAAAGGCTACGGTGGTAGCCGAAACACATTGCTGTTCTCCTACAGGAACACCGGGGATTACATTTTATGTCCAGCTGCCTGCTAATCAGCACGCGGCAATTAACCAGTACCCACTATCCGCTACAAGCTCCACACCGCTAGGCTACTGCAAATACGGGAGCCGACCACGACTACGGTGGTATAACACGCGGCCACCGAGTGCTAGCTACTACCCAGTAAATACTCTACGCCGCCAAAGAAACACAGAGACGTGAGCCGTCTGAGATCACGGTGTCACAGTGTATCAAGCTGTCCCCTTATGCCGTGTTTAAGCTGCCTCACAGGTGCAGTGCTAGGTACGGGCTGTTAGTGACCTATACTAACAAGACCCTGTCGACCGGTGTGCATATATACGGGACTATTAACAGTGGATGAGCTAAGGTGACATAAACTGTGACTTTGGGCTATATAAGACGACAAGACTTTTATACACTTACTGGGTCTGGCTGATAAAACAGTGACTATATTATCCTATTGTGACTGGCTAATTTTTCTCCATCTGATATCCGAAGGAGAGCTGGTTCTAAAGCTGCATTTCTATCAGAGAGAATCTCCAGGGAATCGCCACCTAGATACTATTTGCAACAGTATCAGCTATGTGGATATAATCAAACCACAGTCTGAAACTAGTTACTGGCAACAGTAACATTTGAGTTTTTTATTGCAAAGATTTAGCTGCTTCATATTGGAATTATCACTCCCATTTTATAATTCATAAAGAGCCTGATCATCTCTTTTTTTTACTCTGAATACAATTCTTTATGTAATTGGAATACAATATGCTCACAATGTGAATCTGACTATAGTTAATTAATCGTCATATGAGAAACTATAAGATACATGTGAAGATTGTTTATTCATTCTTATGATTCCTGTTTTGTATTAATAACTGCATTTTTTAATACATTTTCATATATACTATTCTTCTAGTATACTAATGTCCCAACATAAGTATTAGAGCGCAGTATACAATTTTTCTGTTTTTGCAAGTGAGGTTGGCTATTACCTCTTTCTTCTACTACTGCATTAATACTTGATACTCCTGCTTGCCTAGCTCTAGGTGTTTTTTTTTTTCTTAAATCATTATAAGGTCAGGGTTTAAAACCTTTTATTATTGTGAAGTCCCCCACCCGGCGACTTCTTGATGCCACCCAGGTGAAAAAAAATTCTGAGGAGAACACTGAATACTGGGCCTGATTCAGACCCGGTCGCAAGCGCTGAGCGCTCGCAACCGGGTTGATGGTGGCCCGTCATGCGCATGCGCGAGACCCGGATAGCGATGGGCAATCCGTCGCTCCGAGTCTCGTACCAAAGGGGGCGTGCTGTCGATGTTGAGTGACAGCACGCCCCCTTTGGTGGGCAGGCCGGGGGGTGGCTGCACAGACGGAGGCGTTCCCATGAGAATGCCTACCGTCTGGGGGTGGCCCCACTGACATCACAAGTGATGTCAGTGGAGAGATTCCGGCTCTGTAAGAACCAAAATCTCTCTGGGGCTTGCGGCCACGAGACCCTACCACAAGGGTCTCGTCGCAAGCCCGATGGTCACGATGGTCTTGACCATCGCGTCCATCTTCCTGGCCGCCCGCTATAGCTGTGGGTGGTCACCCACAGCTATGCGAGCGGCTAGGAGGCCGTTGTAAAAAAAAAAAAGACCGGCCCTGATTCAGAGCGAGCGCTCTGTCAGAGCGTCCGGCTCTGAATCAGGGCCACTGACTCTTCTCAGCCCGGCATCCCTGCTCCTCATCTCTGAAAGGAAGGGAGTGAGAGAGCAGGCCAGGGGGCATTCGTGCATACGCCCTGATTGTGTTCATGAAGAGTGGCAGGTATAAATGTATTGTGCCATGACTGGGTGATGCCAGAAGCGGAGGCTATTCAGATACTTAGAGTTGGTCCGTCTTATGGGTGTGTTATGGGAGTGTCGCTGGCGTTTCACTGAATTGGTTGTGTACACAGACGCTTACATCGCTCACATTGGTGGCCATATTCAGATGCTTAAATTGGGTGTCTCAGTCACACGGATGTACACCAGGGAGGGGCTTGTAGCATATTTGCATAAAGTCACAGACGTGTGACCTCCAAAAGATGCAGACACGGCCGCCACTGCATACCACTCAGAATCAGGCCCCATGTGTGAGCCCTACAATGTGATGTTGTTATGTAACTGATACTTTTTATATTTTAAATAGATATATTGTCTGGAAAAGGAAATGAAGGAGAATCTATTTATGGAGGTACATTTGAAGGTAAATAGATAAGTCACCCATAGTTTTATTATTTACCATACTTAACTTAAACATAACCATCTAAAATAACGACACTAACAACTGAATAGATTTGCAAAAAAGAGGTCGCAGCCAAATTTATTTAAATCGTATTATAAATTGATCTGTAATATTCGATCAGCCCATATGAAGAATGTATTACTAAGATGGGGGTGGAGATTCCACCGCCAAGTGTGAGCTATCTTGAGTAGTACCATCCCCCCTTAATCTAGCAAAGTGCTGGTCCCTCCATAATATGGAGACCTGGTCCTCCCCTAAGGCAGCAACCGACTTGCCTCTCTCAAAGGGGGGATGCTAGCCAAGTTCAGCCGCACTAAATTGAGCCGCCGAGAAGCACTGCTTTCCGCCTGTTGGAAGAAAACAACATTCCGACGAATAACATCGGCCCAAGCCAATTCAAAATTTTCAGGGTGGGTGGGTGGGATCACAACTGGAAAAGAGGAAGCTGACTCCTCCCAGTGCCCTAATATTCCTAAACAGAGCCCGCCTAAACAGGTCCCTGATAGGCTGTCAGCTTTGACTGAACCAATACAATTACCAATAACGAGACTGCAACCCAAAGCCAGTTCTAACCAGTACTAGTACAATAAAAAAAACAGGGTGCTTATGTCCTCTCATGCTTATGCTAGCATTCGCATGCTTTAATTGTCAGAGGAAAATCGTAAATCTTTCCTTATGTCACTTAATAGCATATATTGACAGTGCCTTGTACAATTAATTCCCTTTTCAGATAAATCTCATTCCTCTCTCATGAACACATGCAGAAGTTCTATAGTGATTACTTATAGTGATCTGTTTTACAGATGAAAATTTTGCATTTTCTCACAATAAACGTGGAATCCTTGGAATGGCCAATAAGGGGCGACATTCAAATGGTTCCCAATTCTATATCACGCTGCAGGCCACTCCGTATATGGATAGAAAGCTTGTGGCATTTGGGTAAGTAAATTCTATATGGTTTTTAAATGTAAATTTGTTACCATAGTTTCGGTTGAATATAAATTTGTCCATTGTTCAATATTAAAAAAAAAGAAAAACATTTAATGCAGAGGAAATTGAAAACATCAAATAATAAAGCAGAGGTTAAGTTTAGTTCTTGTTGACCCCAGTATGGCGATCAGACAACTCCTTTGGATGAACATACTATCCTCATACATCTACATATGTGTCCTTACACAGCTTTGCTGCAGTTGCGCTAAAAAGCCCCTCTCTGCGTGTCAGGTCCCGTGAGACTCTGCTAGCGCTGCTTGTCTTTTTTGCCAAAAATGCTTCTAATTTGCGACACAACTAGGACACACCAGAAGACTGTGCTGATTAATTTAAACTTGTATATCTGTGTGCACCTGATGTCTCTGAATCTGTATATGAAGTGCTACAATGTAGCGGTCGCAGTGTTTTTCATTCCATATTCCATTGTGCTTCATATACAAACTCAGGTGCACACAGATATGCAAGTGTTATAAATCAAAGGGAATCAGTATGATTTACCGCTGGCCGCATGGCCGGTTGTTCTAATCCCAACCCCTTAGGGGTCCCTAACCTCCCATCAAGTGCCTAACCCTAACCCCCCTCTAAGTTCCCTAAACCTACCCCCCTCCCCTTCCCCACAGCCTAACCCTGTCTCCCGGGGGGTGCCTAACCTTCCCCCGGGGGGTGCCTGACTCTAACCCCCCCTTCCCCTAGCCTAACCCTAACCCTCCCGGGGGTGTGCCTAGCCCTCCCCCCTCTGTGGCTGTCCACGCCCGGTTTACCTTCGATCGGTATGCTGGTGTCAGGCTCCCGACGTAGGTCTAATGACAGGCGTCGGGATTTTAACGCCTGTCATTAGTACCTTGCCGGGATTAGATAGTCGGGAAGCCGGCGGGCGGGATTTCGTCTATCGGCTTTCCGACTGCTTCCCTAGTCGCATTGCATTGCAAGTTAGATGCATTTTCAGCAAAAAAAGATGCCCAACACTAGCAGAGTAGCATGGGACCTGGCGGCTCACTCATGGCAGTCACGCTGCATAGCATATTGAGGCTAGATGTATGAGAAACTTAATGCATTTCCATGCTGCCCGCTCCTTTCTCAACTTGTGGATCTTCTGACTGAAGCATGGCAACCTCCAGATCAAAATTCATGGTATCTTGCCATTTAATGTCTTTTTATCTATTATCCCGTACACATAGAGCCAAATGGGAACTTCCTCCTATTTTGGATTCCTCTGTTTCTCATTTATCTATGAAAACAGCTATTCCTGTTCTTGGAGCTGCTGTCCTTAAGGATAGTTCAGTTTGGAAAACGGAAACCACTCTCATTGCTATTTATATCTTAGGCCACTTTCAGTTAACTTCTACTTCAGTTAAGAAAGAGATTGAAAAATGGGATGAGTTATCTCACGGTCTCTCTTCTTGCACTCAGAGATCAAACCTGCTACAACTTGTAGACTAGAGCATATTAAGGAGTCTGCTAATTATCTTGGTGAGGTGGCTATTGATGCACCTATAGTTTCTTCTAGGATCTCTGCAACAGCTGTTGCAGTTAGATGAGATTTGTGGCTGTGAGTCTGGCATGTAGACTCAGATTCTAAAAGATCATTGGAAGCACTTCCTTTTGAAGGAGAAGTCTTCTTTAGTGCTGAGCTTGATAACTTTTACCCAATGTTGCGAGAACAATAATTTTATTTTCTCCCTTCCTCGGCTCATAGGCCAAGAGGAATTTCATTTCATTCCCTTTTACTCCCTGTAAAAACGAAAGGGCAAGTGTCTGCTAGAGGACAATTATTTGTCCGGCGAGGAACTCTCTCCAGAGAAAGGCAAGCTTGGACAGGACGCTGCCCACCCTCCAAACCATCCATTAAGCCTAGCAAGACTAGTCACTCTTCCACAAAGGGGCCCCTGAGGTGGGAGCCCCTCTTCTCCTTTTTTGGGATAGGTGATCATCGACCACATAAGATATGTGAGGAAAATTATTTTGAGACGTTACAAATTAGATCTTTTGCAGACACCTCACAATTTCTTTATCACGGATCTTTCCAAAGACTACCACAGATGTATAAAAAAAGGCAATATTAGATCTACTCCAGGCAGAAGTTATTGCTGTCCTGAAGCAAACCATTTTTCTGGTTTCAAAACCAGATGACTTTTACCATCCAAAGAAGAATAAAAAACAATATGTAGCGCTACTATGATTACATTAAAATAAATTGCATTTATGCTACTCTAATATACTTTATAAAATAAACAATATAGGATATCTATCTCGTTGACTGAATACTCCAAGCGCTGCTATATTTGTTTGACTTTTACCATCCCATTTCAAATGGGAGAATATGATCTCTCAATAAATATTTTAGAGCTGAGGGCAGTATACAATGCTCTACTAAGTGCACCAGGGCTTTCCAGCGAGAACTCAACCAGACAATGCTATGGCAATAGCATACCTGAATCACCAGGGAAAACCAGGAGCAGGAGACTGCTCTTATAATTAGGTGGCGGAAAAGTCATCTTCGTTGTGGAGAATTAGGAAACAGACTACCTGAGCAGGAAAAGCATTTATCCAGGGAGTGGTTTGCCTCC
Organism: Taudactylus pleione; assembly: GCA_031769625.1. Taxonomy (NCBI): domain Eukaryota; kingdom Metazoa; phylum Chordata; class Amphibia; order Anura; family Myobatrachidae; genus Taudactylus; species Taudactylus pleione. Next base: position 9,347,864 of record JAUIMM010000045.1, on the reverse strand, counting down.
CTGATGATTTCGTAGATCGATGGGGCCTGTCAGACGTAGATATGATGGCATCTAGGCAGAATCACCAGTTACTGACCTATAGCTCCAGACCTCGAAATCTGGCAGCCAGTCTGGTAGAGGAAATTGTAGCCCCTTGGAACTTCTGTCTAATTTTATCTATTCCTTCCTCTGGCAATGTTGCTGAGAGTTCTAGAGAGAATAAAGAGGGAGAAGGCTCGAGTTATTCTTGTTGCTCTGGGTTGGCTTTGCAGAAGATGTAAATAAATTCCCATTGGCACCTTCCGTTGAGACCAGACCTCCTATTCCAAGGACCCATAATGCACCACGTATTAGGTCATCTAGCTTTAACGGGGTGGCTGTTGAGTCCTCCATATTGAAAGCAAAGGGTTTTTCAGACACTGTCACTTAAACCATGCTTGAAGTCAGAAACCCAGCCTCAGCAAGGAACTATCATTTGGAAATCATATATTTCCTGGTGCGAATCAATGAGTTTTCTTGCGTCCACTTTCTGTCTTAGTAGAATCTAACAATTCTTACAAAATGGCCTAGAAGGGGGGCTCAGATGTTTAAAGGTTCGGGTTTCTGCTCTGTCTATATATTTTCAGTGAAAGCTAGCATTAACTTTGAAAGTTCACATTTTATGCAGGGCATACTCCACATGCAGCCCCCTATATACTTCCTGTGGCACCCTGGGACCTTTGTCTAGTACTGCATTTTGTTCAGGAACATCCATTTGAACCATTATAGGAGCCTGAGCTTAAGTTCTTATCCTTGAAAACTACCTTACTAATGCTTCAGCAAGAAGAGTCTCCCAACTTTTTGCCTTAGTTTGCACGTTCAGTTAGTTTTAGTAAAGAAACCATCCTTTCAATTTAAAGTGGTTTTCAAAATTCCACATTAATCAAGAAATTATGGATCCGGCTGTAGATTGGTCTGGTTCATCAACAGATTTTCAGGTTTCCCAGACTCTAGATGTAGGGAGCATCTATCTTAAGTAGACTAAAGACCTCAGTCGAACTGAAAGTCTTTTTGTGCTTTGTGACTCCCCAAAGAGGGGATGGCTGGCGTCAAAACAGACTATAGCCCAGTGGATTACAAAAGTCATATGTGCTGCCTATGTTGCGGCTGGTTCAGCTAGTCACTGAGCATGTTACTGCTCACTCGACTTGATCTGTGGGAGCGTTTGGGTTGACAAGGCATGGTGCCTAGGTGTCTAAGCTGTATGCCACAACACAGTGCCCCCTGCTGTACGGATAGCTTTGGGACGTCCCTATTGTTTCCCAGATTGTGCAGGACAAAAAAAAAAAAAGATTTTTCTTCTTCAGGGTCCATAGGGGATCCACAGGGATACCATGGGGTGTGTGTGGTTGGAGTGATCCGGGCACCAAACAGTTAAGCTTTAGCTCTCAGGATGCCCCAGTCCTCCTCCACATAGCCACAGGCAGACAGTTTTTCATTTGGTGCTGCACAGGATCAGTTGCATCTTTTATAACAGGGGGACTGCTTTAGTCCCAAGCTTTTGATTTTATTAGTTATTTTTTCTGTTTATCTGAGCAAGCAGCAAGGCGTCCTAATGAGTGCCTGTGCCGCTGCTCCTACTACCTCTGCCGACGCCGCAACACCAGTTAGCGGTCTGGTGATTTCGGCGGCCGCCAGTGGGGCTTGGCTAGCCGCTCCACTGGGAACCCAGGGCTGCAGTCAGGCAAATGGAGAAGAACAGGTAAGGCGATTCCCTGTTTGCGGGGAATCACATGTTGGGCAGTCCTTGCTTCTGGCGGTGGAGACACTGTAGTGAGGGGACTGGTTCGTCCGCTCCCCCACTAGATCACCGGGCGGTTAAAAGCCGGCGTCGGGGGCCATGTAGAGGCCAGTGGCACCCGGTGGTTGATGCAGCAATGGGGAGGTAGGCTCTCCCCCTGAAGCCCCTCCCCCAGCCAACAGCGCGATCCCTCACAAGAGTTTTTACTTCTGGGTTGCCCCTCCTCCTATATGAGATGCTCAGTAGCCATTAATCAATGCTTTTATGAAGCTACAGGTCTCAGGAATGTCAGGTGCAGTCTCCCTGTATGACTGTCCCTGGGGCCAGGTTATACAGTGCACAAATCCTACCAGCCCTTGGAGGCTTGACTAGTTGATTTTAGTGCCCATTATAAGTATATTTATATTTCTCTTTCATCCACTAGGGGACACTGGAGGTGCTTACGCTGGGGTATAGAGGCGTGGATAACTGGAGCCGGCACTTTAAATAATTTAGAAGTGTGAAGCTCCTCCCCCTCTATGCCCCATCAGCCCTCAGTTTCGAAAATGTGCCTACTAGAAGCTGGTCACATTATGCTGTGCTCCAGCAAATACATTTATTTTATTTTATACATCTTTTACACTCCTATAGGTACCCTTCGCCACCTATCTAAAAGGTGGGGTCCGGGTACCTGGCGCCCTGGTGTTTTAGCAAACACCAGGAAGGAGTGCACAGGGCTCATTACAAGAGCTCCTGACAGCTCCTTATCGCCACAGCAGGTCTCCACACAAGAAGAGAAGACTCTGCTGACCTGCCGAGACTGACTACAGGGGACACGCAGTGAGTAACAAGCTGCACATCCCCCGGCTCCTGCCCACATCCCCCGGCTCCTGCCCCCGCTGCCCGGCGCTGACACAGCATACTGCGCTGTGTTACTATGTGCATAGCGCTGTTAGACAGCGCTGCAGGGTCCCGCTGTCAGCGTTGCCCTGCGCTGTGTTAGAGAATACACAGCGCTACACGCGGCTCCCTGCTTCTTCCCTCTCCCCGTTGAACACGCGGGTAGCGCGGAGGGGAGGGGGGGGTGGATATAGCAGCCATAATGGAGCCCTTAGGGTATGAAGAAGGGGGCGGGGCCTAATTAGCACGGGCTCTCTATATGCGGCAAGCGGCTGTAGTAACAGCGTGGCTGCCGTTTATTAACTCTTAAATGCCTGCATCTCTCCCTTATACAGGAAGAGTGCAGCAGATCTGAAGGCTGGATTCTTTGGCTCCCTATTCCTGGCTACAGCAGCTACAAGTTAAGCAGAGGCTGTGCATAATACACTGGGGGTGCAGGGAATCTGATCTATGGGAAGGGAGTGGGGTGTATCTCCTCTGTGTCCCAAGCCAGCCTTCTGTTTTTTTCTTTACTTATGTATATACTCTGTCCCTCTGTGTGTGGGACAAAAGCATCTCAAAAGATGTTTGTTTGTTCTAGGTGTAACAACAAACTACCCAAGCCGCATGCTGCTGGGTCCACGTTATGTGATGCTTGTATAGCAATTGATCCACCTGTGGCCAATACTGCCTCACCTGCGCCTACATGGGCCGCTGACATGGTAGGAGTAATGACGGATTTAACGTCTCAGTTAGCTGAGTCACGTAAGTCTCAGCCTCCCTGGGTTGCTGGGCTAACCAAGTCTCTAGACACCCTAGTACAGGTAATGGGTATGGCTGTGTCCACACCCTCCACTTCCTTACAGGGACCGACACAAAAGCGAGCCTGACGAGGAATTCCTCGCTACGGAGGATACTGAGGAAGGGGAATTGGAGGAAGCATTACAGGACGATACCCCTCTAGAGTTAGAGTCCACTTCTCCCGGGGTGGAATCTTTAATTTTGGCGGTCAGAAAAATCCTTAACTTACCTGAGGATATTATTCCTGCATCCCAGGAGTGTGAATTATTTCATGATCAACCAAAGAGTTCGGCGTTTTTTTTGTTCTCACTGCATCTTCAACGGCAGCTCTCGGTGGCCTGGAAGCAACCGGATAAACGGTTCCAAATTCTAGCTACCCTTTTCATCATCCATGATGGAGAAGTGGGAAACACCCCTCCAGTAGATGCGTCCGTCTCCCGTCTTTCTAAAAAAAAGCAGCACTCCCAGTACCGGGAGCTACAGTACTAAAAGATCCTTCAGATCGTAAATTAGAGACAACGCTAAGATCTATTTATACCGCAGCGGGTGCTCAACTTAGGCCCACCCTTGTTACTGCTTGGGTTAACAAAGCGGTGGTTTGCTGGGCTGACCAGTTGATTACAGGTTTGGACTCGGGTACTTCTAGAGCAGAGTTACGCTTACTAGCTGAACACATCCGCGAGTCTGCAGTTTTCCTGGGAGAAGCGTCAAAAGATATCAGTCACATTAGTGCTCGCATATCTGCTTCTGCTATTCGGGCCGCAGAGCCCTCTGGTTGCGCGCCTGGCATGCGGACGCAGAATCCAAGCGTGCGGTGGAGGGATTACCATTCAATGGCGACATGCTGTTTGGCCCGGAATTAGACAAATGGCTATCCCACGCCACGGGGGGTAGGTCTTCCTTCCTCCCGTCAACTGCACTGGCTCCCAGATGATCTTACACTGGACCTTCCTTTCATTCCTTTTGTGCGCCACATCCCTTTCGTGGTAGAGCCAGAGGTCCTCCCTCCCAAGCAAGAGGCGGCAGAGGTAGAGGTCGCCCACACTTGGTTGCACGTAGACAGGAGCCTAAGCCAGCTGAAAAACAGGTGGCATGACGGTCTTCCGTCCCACCTGGGACCACCTACAGTGGGAGGCCGCCTGCAAAGATTTCAACAAGTTTGGAACCAGACATCTTCAGAGCCGTGGATCCGCAGACTAATTTCCCTGGGGTACCGAATAGAGTTCGAGGTCCCTCTCCACCTCGGTTCTTCACTACAAGTCTGTCAATACCTGCAGACAAGGCCAGGGTTCTACAGGAGGCTATCCAGTCTCTAGTAGTATCATCTGTGCTAGTCCCAGTTCCAGAACATCAACGAGGTATGGGGTTTTACTCAAACCTGTTTGTAGTACCCAAACCGGATGGATCGGTCAGGCCCATCTTGAACCTCAAGTCATTGAACCTGTATCTGAAGATGTATCGGTTCAAAATGGAGTCTCTGCAGTCCGTTATTGCTAGCTTGGAACCAGGAGAGTTCCTATTATCCATGGATATCAAGGATGCTTATCTCCACGTTCCCATTTGGGAACCACACCAAGCCTTTCTGCGTTTCGCCATATTGAAGGATCATTATCAGTTTCGGGCATTGCCGTTCGGGTTATCCTCGGCTCCCCGCATCTTCACCAAACTCATGTCAGTCATGATTGCTCTCCTTCGGTCATCGGGAGTGAACATAATCCCTTATTTGGACCACCTGTTACTCAAGGCGCAGTCGGTATCTCTTCTTACAAGTCATGCCTTACTGACATATCAGACTCTAATCCAACACGGTTGGATAATAAACTTCAAGAAATCAAATCTCAATCCGTCCCAGAAGCTCCTGTTTCTGGGCATGATCTTAGATACGGCATCACAGAGGATCTTCCTTCCAGTAGACAAGGCCCGGGATATCCGGTTGTTAGTTCAGCTGGTCCTCAGACCAAAGAGGGTGTCCCTCCTTCTTTGTCTGCGTCTCCTGGGGAAGATGGTAGCGGCCTTTGAGGCAATACAGTTTGGGCGGTTCCATTCCAGGGTGTTTCAGCTGGACCTACTAACACAGGGGTCAGGGTCTCATCTGCTCCTACATCGCCAGATCCGTCTGAGCCCAGCTACCAGAGTGGCCCTTCTCTGGTGGACACAATCCAACAATCTTCTTGCGGGCCGGAGATTCGGAGTGTGGGACTGGATCATCGTAACAACGGATGCCAGCCTTCGAGGATGGGGAGCTGTAGTCCTCGATTATCATTTACAGGGCCGATGGTCCCCTCTAAAACAAAAGTGGCCCATAAATATGTTGGAACTCAGAGCGATCTACAATGCTCTGATTGAAGCAACAGAGTTTCTAAGAACTCGTCCGGTAAGAGTTCAGTCCGACAACGCGACGGCCGTCGCATACATCAACCACCAAGGAGGGACTCGGAGTCACATGGCCATGCGAGAAGTAACTCAGATTCTCAGGTGGGCCGAAAGCCAGTCAGTAATCCTGTCGGCGGTATTCATCCCGGGTGTGGACAACTGGGAAGCAGATTACCTAAGCCGACAGGATATCCACCCCGGGGAATGGAAGCTTCATCCAGACGTGTTCAACACGCTGATACGTCGATGGGGATGCCCTCAGGTGGACCTCATGGCATCATGATTGAATCGTCAGCTCCCGGTATACGTGTCAAGAACTCGAGATCCGCAGGCAGTGGCAGTAGACACTATGACAGTTCCATGGAACTACGACTTGGTTTACCTCTTTGCTCCGATTCCACTTCTTCCTCGACTGCTAAAAAGGATAAAACACGAGTCAGCCTCTGTCATTCTCGTGGCTCCGAACTGGCCTTGGAGGAGTTGGTTCGCGGACCTTCGGTCCCTATTGTCAGACGATCCGTGGCCCCTTCCTCTGCGCCCGGATCTGCTACAGCAAGGTCCTTTAGTACACCCCAACCTAGCGCAACTGCGTTTAACGGGGTGGCTCTTGAAACCGATATCCTAAGGCGCAGAGGAATCCCAGACTCTGTCATTTCCACCATGCTACGCGCCAGGAAACCAGTTTCTGCTGCGCATTATCACCGCATCTGGCGTTCTTATATCTCGTGGTGTTCCAGTTGGGATCTTCCATCTAGGACTTTTCGGTTGTCCCGGTTTCTGCTTTTTCTTCAGACGGGTCTGGATTCTGGCCTTCATCTTGGAACTTTAAAGGTGCAGGTTTCTGCCCTTTCCATTTTCTTTCAACGGAAATTGGCCCTCATTCCTGAGGTGCAGACGTTTCTTCAGGGGGTCTTGCGGGTGCAGCCTCCTTTTGTACCTCCGATTGCTCCCTGGGACTTGAACTTAGTGCTTTGTTTCTTCAGTCGTCCATGTTTGAACATTTGGAAGAGGTTGATATTAAGTACTTGTCTTGGAAGACTGTCCTTCTCTTGGCTCTAGCTTCGGCTCGTAGAGTTTCGGAATTGGGTGCTCTGTCCTATAAGCCACCTTACCTTGTGTTTCATGCTGATAGGGCGGAACTCTGGATGGTAGCCGCCTTCCTTCCCAAGGTAGTGTCGGCTTTTCATATTAATCAGCCTATTGTGGTACCGTCTTTGGTGGAGGACTCTGGTGGTTCTTCTACCTTGGATGTGGTTAGAGCTCTCCGCATCTATGTTGACAGGACTGCTTCCCTCCGTAAGTCTGAGTCACTTTTTGTCCTCTATGATGCGGTTCGGAGGGGTTGGCCAGCGTCTAAGCAGACTTTGGCATGTTGGATCCGACTGACTATTCATCAGGCTTATGTTGGTGCCGAACGCCGGCCTCCTTCGTCCATTTCGGCTCATTCCACACGTTCTGTGGGTGCGTCCTGGGCGGCTGGTAGGGGAGCCTCCACGTCACAGTTGTGCCATGCGGCCACTTGGTCTTCTGTGCACACGTTTGTCAAGTTTTACAAATTTGATATGTTCGTGGTTTCGGCATCCCGTTTTGGCCGTCTTGTTCTGCAGGCCCCGCAGAGCGCTCCCGCCCGTGGGGAAAACTTTGGGACGTCCCCAGCGTAAGCACCTCCAGTGTCACCTAGTGGATGAAAGAGAAAATGGGATTTTGGTACCTACCGGTAAATCCTTTTCTCTGATTCCACAAGGGACACTGGACGCCCACCTCTGCACTCTTAGCCTGCCTGTTTGGTTTGTTCCATATGTTGTATGTTTTGATTGTGTGTTCTCTCCCTTTTTACTCTGCTTGTTCTCCATCTCCTTTCGGTCTTCATTTTCTAAACTGAGGGCTGATGGGGCATAGAGGGGGAGGAGCTTCACACTTCTAAATTATTTAAAGTTCCGGCTCCAGTTATCCACACCTCTATACCCCAGCGTAAGCACCTCCAGTATCCCCTGTGGAATCAGAGAAAAGGATTTACCGGTAGGTACCAAAATCCCATTATTTATATGCACTGTATGTGACCTATGCTAGCTCTGTTGTTGTGATATACTGTCTTAAACTTTCTTATTGTCAGTTACATCTATCCCTGCTGCTCTTTCTCGAACCCTCAACTAACAGGTGTTAGGGGTTCATTAGTACTTCACATATATTTGTATTTGTGAAGGGTGTCACTTTGCATTATTAGCTAGACACTTATTGTGTGCTACTTATTGGCTATTTCTATGTCTTCCAAAGGCAAGGATAAACAGGCGGCTGAGGCCCCTGTGCTGGTTACATGCAAATCCTGTTTTGCGGGCTTTCCCTCTCAGGATTTCATATAGGATGGTCTATGTGCTAATTGTTCTAAATCTGCTCACCAGTCCAACTTACCAGCCCCTGTACAGGAGCCACCTTGGGTTTTCTCCTTATCCTAGATCATGATGCAGCTAGTGGATCGTTTATCAACTCCCATGCTGGCTTCCACCATGGGGTACCCACAGCTATTACAGTCTACTATGTTGATACCCCCTATGCATCCTACTTGGATGGATGTTTATGCCCACTCAACATGGATGGATGTTTATGCCCACTCAACATCCAGTTCAGAATATGGCTCAGACATCTGCCGCCTCTCAGCAGAGGTTATAGGCGGACAGACCATTACCCACCAAAGACTGTATCATTTTCCCAGTCCACCCAGCTTTCGGATTCTGACGCATCATCTGAGGTCGCACTCGGGTGAGTAGCACCATCAATCAACAGTGGATGTTTCTGCTTTAGTGATGGTGGTTAAATTAATCCTCAATATAGGGGATGATGAACCGGACCCTAAACCTAAAACCCAGATGTTTAACCATCAAAAGGTGGTTAAGGCTGAATTCCCTCAATCAGAACAGCTCACTGAGCTCATGGGAGAAGCCTGGGGTACTCCTGGCAAGCAGTTCCAGGTCCCAAAAAGACTAGCAAAGAAAACAAATAGCCTGTGGCACTTGGAAGGGCAAAAATTCCCACAGTCTATTTAAAATGAACCTACAAAATGTCTATATAGGTAAATGAATAAATCTCACTAATACACCCAATCTACTGCTGCCATTGAAAAGAATGGTAGCAAGCTAAAAAGAAGAAACTAAAAATTATATATATAACAACAGCGCACTAAGAATATTGGATGCCAATTTATATGCAAATATATCAATCAAATTCTGGAAGTGGTTTAATAAATTACAATGATAATATAAAACATACACAATGTCTACATTCATATATAATGGCCACAAATGTTGAATAAAACATATTTAAAACCAAATAATGCACCAGCAAAAAAATATATAAATGCAATAGATGGCTTGAAGGTGATCTGTATCAATAAACGTTCAGTCTTTGAATAAATATTAAGATAGTGTATGTCAGAAAAGAAACAAAATATTTTTTGTACAAAACCGGCTTTGAATATAATTATTATCGTGATCTCGGGAGCTGTCACGGGTATCGTATACCATAATTATGTTCAAAGCCGGCTTTGTACAAAAAATCTTTTATATCTTTTCTGACAAACACTATCTTAATGTGTGCATATCACAAACCATTGGAGTTATAAAAGGATACATGGAGTGAATACATTGAAAAATTAACTAAAGCCACTTATTCAAATAAACAGGGCTGAATTAAGGGCAGGGCGAAAGGGGCGGTTGTCCTGGGGCCCCCACACATAGGGGGCCCCCCCACACAACCCCCAGCCACATCCCCATAAAACATTTAAAAAAATGATTTATTAACAGTGCCGCGGCCCACAATTAGGCCCCGCCCCCACGATTTGACTCCGCCCCCTTTTCAAACTGACCGGGCTACCTATCAGCTCCTTTCTTCTCCGCCCACACACAAGGCGGTCGAGGCCCGGGACCTGCTTCCTCTGCTCAGGTCAGGGGGCACCATGGAGGGAGCACAAGCAGCACACTGCAGTCGGAAGGTAGGGGGGGTGTCTGTGTATTTTAGTGTAGGAGGGGGAGTGTCTGTGTGTTTTTAGTGTGGGATGGGGGTGTCTGTGTGTTTTTAATGTACAAGGGGGGTGTCTGTGTGTTTTTAGTGCAGTATGTGACGGTGGGTGCTGATAGCTAATGATGAGGGTTGTGTCTGGACTGTGTGTTGGTGATGAACGTATGATTGGGTGCTGCTGGGGTGTCCTTGGTGCATTACAGAGGAGGGAAGTAATTGGTGAATGAGGGGAGTGTCTGGGTATATACAGTATGTGTGTTAAAAATAAAAAATACATATATACACACACACACTCAGTATGTATGTATATGTGTGTGTATATGTGTGTATATATATATATATATATATATATATATATACATACATATACATGTGTTAAAAATGTAAAATGTGTGTGTGTATATATATATATATATATATATATATATATATATATATATATATGCATGTGTGTAATAATTTTATATATATATATTGATATGTGTTGATTGGAATTTGAATTGCTGGCACCACGGTCTTTTAAACTCTCTCTAAGGGAGTGCCAACCTCATGGGACTTGTGATATCTATATATATATTTTCAACTTTTATTGATAGGGGCCCCCAAATGTTTGTTGCCCAGGGGCCCCCACAGACCTTAATCTGGCCCTGCAAATAAAGCAGCTATTGTTTATTCAAAGACTGAACATTTATTGATACAGATCACCTTCAAGCCATCTATTACATTTATATATTTTTTTGCTGGTGCATTATTTGGTTTTAAATTTGTTTTATTCAACATTTGTGGCCATTATACATGAATTGTACACATTGTGTATGTTTTATATTATCATTGTAATTTATGAAACCACTTCCATAATTTATGATTGATATATTTGCAAATAAATTGGCATCCAATATTCTTATTGCGCTGTTGTTATATATATAATTTTTAGTTTCCCAAAAAGACTAGCGTCTTTTTACCCTCTCACTACTAAGGAGTGTACTAAGTGGGAAGTCCCAACCACTGTTGAATCGTATGTGGCACGCTTAGTCAGAAGCTCTACGCTGCTTTTACTGTCTACATCCTCCCTTAAGGATGACAAGGATAGAAAGCTAGAAACTTGTCTCAAGTCAGTCTGCTCTCTTTCTGGCGCTATCATTAGGCCAGCTATGGCTGCGGCCTGGATGGCTAAGGCTATCGAAGGATGGGCAGAGGCACTGGAAGAGAGCTTGCCATCAGACACTACCAGGGAACAACTGGCCTACATTTCCCATATTCAGGAAGTGGCCTCTTATTTGGGAGAAGCTGTGTTGCATACTGGACTCCTTTCCTCTAGTGCATATGCGACCTCGGTAGTCGCCCGCTGGGTCCTTTGGCCACGGTCCTGGAAGGCGGATGCGGGATCTAACAAGGCATTTGAATCCTTACCCTTCTCTGGAGACAGGCTGTTCGGCACAGAATTGGACAAGATTGTGGCTATTGTGTCAGCCTCAAAATCTGCCTTTCTGCCTTCAGCACTTGCCTCTAAGCTTAGGTCCTTTTGCCCCTAGGGTAAGGCCAGAGGACAGTCCTTTCCTAGGCAGTATAGTTTGCACAAGACCCCCAAGCTGCGAGTCAAACAGTCTTGGTCGGCCAGACGTCCGGCTTCCAAGTCGGATGACAAACCCTCCGCCTGATGGGGCCGGCCTTTTCCTGGGGGATTCCAGGGTGGGAGGCCGACTTCTTTGATTTGCCGACTCAGACAATAACAGATGCCAGGGTCCGAGAAGTGGTCTCTCGGGTACGCTCTCACCTTCCTGAGGTGTCCTCCCCAGCAATTTTTTTGTACAGGTCCCCCATCAGACCCTATCAAGGCCTTGGCCCTCCAGGAGGCCATTCACTCCCTGCTGCGCTCAGGTATGATAATACCAGTTCCCTCGGCTCAGAGAGGAACTGGTTTTTATTCCACGCTCTTTTTGATTCAGAAGCCGAATGGGTCTCATCGGCCTATTCTGAATCTCAAACCACTCAACAAATTCATCCGAGTGCCCAAGTTCTGCATGGAAACACTACAATCTATTGTCCTGGCATTGGAGCCTGGGGATTTCATTGTTTTTCTGGACATTCAGGATGCATACCTGCATGTTCCTTTTAGCCTGGTACTGGTTTCCTTGCGCACTGGGATTATTATGCGGTGGGGTTTGCTGCTGGTAAGATAGAGATGCCTAACCTCTCGATTAGAGATAAATACAAGATGTACCGTGCTATACCCCTAAATCTGTTGCGTATTTCTGTGTTCTACAAATATACTACAATGATGTGCGTGAAAAAAGTGTGCGAAGAATCTGTTTATTGGTTAATCACAGTGTTAACCTCAGACCAATATAACACTATATGTACAGTTGTTTGAACAATCATATATGGTAAACAATGTATGACAGGGTTTCAAGGTTATTCATTACATACAGGGATAGCAGAGTTACTAATGTTGCATAGTATTAATAACAGTTATAATTGTAGTACATTTGCATATATAAAACATAACATATTAATCAAGGTGGGGTATAAGTCTGTCTGCCTTTGGGTTCGTGACTAATAGCCGCCTGTAGGGGTATACCACTTGCTTAGTGGTGTGTTGCGGGGTGTCTTATTAGTATAAAACAGCGGCGTCCTGCCCTACTTATTGGTTACCATCTTAATACAGTACTGATGTTGGAGGGCTGCGTACCATAAGGGGTAAAAATAGTCCAGAAAAAAAATATATAAGTGGGGGTTTTGTTGATTCAGCGACAACACTGTTACCTCAACCTTCGGTTATGCGGTGTCCTTTAGTGTGATCCTGTTGAACTTCAGGCTGTGGTGGTGCCCCTTGTTTGAGGGGCAGCCAACAGCGTTGCTTGGTCTGGCTATACCGTTGGGCATCAACTCTCGGCGGGGTGCCTGCTGGTCGGATCAGGTGGTCGCGGTGTTGCCTTATTGGGGCTGCCTCGCATGTACCTATTACTCCAATCCACCAGCAGTTCCTACGGTTTGCTGTTCTGCAGCAACATTACCAGTTTTGGGCGCTGCCCTTTGGTCTGTCAACGGCCCCTCTTGTCTTTACCAAGATAATGGCAGTGATGGCGACACACCTCAGCGCCAGAGAGTCAGAATCCTGTCATACCTATATGACCTCTTAATCTTGGCACACTCACCGGTTCTGTTGCAACGCCATCTCCAGTTGACTGTGGAGTGTCTGCAAACACATGGCTGGATCATCAATTGCAAAAAATCCTCCCTATCTCCGACACAGTGGACGATACATCCATGTGTTTGCAGACACTCCACAGTCAGCTGGAGATGGCGTTGCAACACAGCCGGTGAGTGTGCCAAGATTAAGAGGTCAGACAAGACAAGATTTTGACACTACACTTGTGTGTGCGCAGCTGGCTTCACAATCAGAGGGTATCCATTCACTCAGCAATGCAGTCCTGGGATCCATGGTATACACCTTCAATATGGTGGAATACGCCCAGTTTCACTTTAGACCCCTTCAACAACTGATTCTCTCCCGGTGGAACGGTCAGTAACATCTGATCCGGTCTCACGTGACCATCCTTTCTCCGGAGGTTCAGCTTTCCCTTTCATGGTGGCTACAGACGTCCCATCTGGACAAGGGTCGCCCCTTCTGGATTCCAGATTGGGAACTTCTCACAACAGATTCCAGCCTTCACAAATGGTGTGCGGTAATCGATCATAATACCTTTCAGGGATGGTGGACAACTCAGGAAAGTCACCTGCCTATAAACATTCTGGAGCTTCTAGCAGTGTACAGAGCACTCACTTAGGCGCAAGATCTTTTCCGGGGCAGGCCGGTCCAGATCCAGTCCGACAACGCAACTATGGAGGCGTACATCAGTACCTCAAACATCAGGGAGGCACGCAAAGTCAGGCAGCCATGTGGGCAAACATTTTGGTCTGGGCCGAAGGTCATCTCCCGGCAATCTCAGCAGTGTTCATTCCCGGAGTCCTCAACTGGGAAGCTGACTTCCTAAGCCATCAGGACATACATGCCAGAGAGTGGGCTCTCCACCCGGATGTCTTTGAAGTCCTGGTGGACAAATGGGGCCTGCCAGATGTAGACCTCATGGCCTCACGTCACAACCACAAGGTCCCCAGGTTCGGGTCCAGGACCAGAGACCCCTCAGCTGCCTTCATGAATGCTCTGGCAGTGAGGTGGGACTTCAATCTTCAATCTCGCATACCTCTTTCCGCCGATGTCCCTCCTCCCGAGTTCAATCAAGAAGGCGGCACGGTGATACTAATAACCCCAGCCTAGCCCAGGCGACATTGTTCACCGACCTAAGGAGTCTACCCATAGACACTCCCTTTCCACTTCCTCTACAGCTAGACCTTGTCTGCACCCGGACCAACCTCGTCTGTCTTTGATGGCATGGCTCTCGAGTCTTCCCTCTTAAGAGCCAAAGGTTTCTCTCACTCTGTGGTCCAGACGATGCTCAGGGCACATAAGCCTGCCTCTTCCCACATCTATTACAGAGTTTGTCACTCTTACTTTCAATGGTGCTCCTCCAGATGCTATGACCTTAGTGTTTGGGGTCTCCTGGGTGCTTACCTGTCTCCAGGCTGTGTTAGACCTGGGTCTCTGCCTGGCCTTCCTTAGCTCTGTCAATCTGGTTCCAGCAAAGAATTGCTCCTTTGCCTGATGTTAGAACATTTTTGCAGGGTGTTCTCCGCATTCAACCTCCTTTTTGTCACTCTGGTGGCTATGTGGGATTTGTCCTTGGTTCTCCGGGCTCTACAGGTTCCTCCGTTTGAACCTCTGGACTCAGACCTCAAGTGGCTGACAGCGAAGATGCTCTTTCTCCTCGCTATCTCCTCTGCCCGCAGGGTATCTGATGTAGCAGCACTCTCCTGTCACTTCCCATTTTTGATCTTTCATCCTGACAGAGCTGTCCTTCATACCAGGGCTGGGTACCTCCCTAAAGTGGTATCCCGGTTTCTTTTGCATGAAGAGATTGTGGTTCCGGCCTTACAGTCCTTGGGTCTTTCTGCAGGTGAAGCTTCCTTGGATGTCGTTCGTGCTCTTCGGATCTACGTGGATCGTACTAAGGACCTGATTCAGACCCGGACGCTAAGAAGCGTTCGCTCGTAGTTGGTCGATGTTCGCATTCTGCTCATGTGTATGGATCGCAGTGCGCGAACCAGTGCGAAAGCTCGGGAAGCGTTTGCTCACTGCGCATAGACTAACAGCTGAATGAGTGACAGGTCAAGCAGTTTGTGGGTGGTAACAGGGGCAGGCCACTAGAAACGGGGGAGTGGAGGTGCGAATGCAGACATGTCTGAGCGTCTTAACGCTGTTTCAGAGGCGTGCATAATTAACAGGCAATGTCACAGTACATGTCACCTGGCTGGTTTTACACTGAAGTGCTCGCAGTGCTTGCGGTAGGTTATAGTCAACCTCAAGCGCTGCGATCGCATCCAATGGTCCTCGATGTATCAATGGTTACACTTCCTGGAGATGACATGCGCAAGTGGGCGTATTAAGACAGGCTGGTGGGCGTCTGTATACACAAAGTGATCGCACGCCAAGACATAGTGGGTGTGCTTATGCCTTGCCGTGTGATCGCCTGTCTTGCTGATTGTGTGCCGGATTTGCATACGCTGAGTGTGAGTGGACACATCTAGCGAGCGGGTCTGAATGAGCTCCTAAGTCCTTTAGGAAATCAGATTTTCTCTTTGTATTGTATGGCTTTCACAAGCGAGGCTGGCCAGCTAACAAGCAGACTCGTTGGCTCCGCGTGACAATCTCTCATGCCTACACGCAAGCTGATCTTCCTGTTCTCTAAACAAGGTTACAGCTCATTCTACTCGGTCTGTGGGACCCTCATGGGCGTTTCCACGTGATGCTTCTGCTGAACAATTGTGCAAGGCGGCCACGTGGCCTCCGTCCACACCTTTCTCAGGTTCTATGCCTGATACCTTTGCCTCTCAGAATGCTTCCTTTTGGCATCGGATTCTCCTTTTTGCTCAGGAGCATCTCCACCCTTAGGGATACTGCTTTGAGACATCCCCATGGTATCCCTGTGGATCCCCTATGAAGAAGAAATTAAGAGTTATGGTGGACTTACCTTTGTTAAATCTATTTCTTCAAAGTCCGTAGGATCCATAGGGCGCCCACCCTGATGCACCTGGCCTCATTGGGTTATTTTTCCTCTCGATCACTGATTCCTTCATCTTCTGGGACAGTGTTTCTTGAATATACGGTTCTTCCTTCTCCTCTCTCCTTCTCCTGCCTTGGGCTTATTTACAAAACTGTCTGCCTATGGCTGGGGGCGGTGTATATGTGGAGGAGGACCGGGGCATCCTGGGAGCTAAAACTCAACTGTTTGGTGCCCGGATCACTCCAACCACACACACCCCATGGTATCCCTGTGGCTCCTATGGATTTTGAAAAAATAGAGTTCACAAAGGTACAGTAAGTCTACCATAACTCTTAATTTTTTTGTACTCACTGCAAAATCCTTTTCTCCTATTCAATAGAGTAGACTGGAAATCCTCCCTGTGCTGTTGTTGCTACTTTATTGTTTTTTGTTTTTTTTGTTTTATTGTTTTTATGTTTAACATATTTTTGATAAGCTTTATTAGTTTTTTTCTTCTTCTTCTGTACTTTGTTTCTCCTTTCTGTGCCTTGTTAGTAAATAACAGAGAGCTTGAGGCTTCCAGGGTATAGAAGGGGGAGGAGCCAACATTCAAAACAGTTAGATTGAAGTGCCAAGCTCCTCTCACCCACTCCTATACCCAGTGTTCCAGTGTCCCCTATGGAATCAGAGAAAATAATTTTACGGTGAGTGCAAAAAATCTTGTTTTATCCAGCACATGAGGTAACCTCTTTCACTGAACAGGTTATCATTAACTATTTCTCTTAGACTGTAACAGAGTGAACTTACTTTTCCACATTGTCAGTGGGGGTTAGAGATTGTTTGAGACGTGGCCGTAATTAGGAGTATGAGACTAGTGTGGCCGCACAGAGCGCAGGCCTTTGTGGGCAGCACTGTCTCCACCCCTCAGCCCCTGATTCTGGGTGCAAGGTTTCTGGAACAGCACCCTGCAGCCAGTATCACCGCCGCAGTGCTGCCTGTAGCGTCCATTGGATGCTACAAGCAGGCACCCTACCATAATTACAGCTGCCCAGAGCATCTTGAATAGGCTCCGGGCACTGCTACAGCTTCAGGTACCGCCGTTCCCATATGCGTGACGTCATGACATCATGCACAAAGGGGGTGGGGCTAGCACAGGGCGCTCACAGCCCTAGCTACGGCTCTGGTTTGAGATGTGAGGTTACCATGAGCAACTTTTCATTATTGACCATTCCAAATTTGTAGTCAAATTTTAGACAGTCAAAACTTAGACACCAAAATGTCAACTGACATAATGTAGACATGGTCAAAAGTTAGACAACCAAAAGGTCGACATGCACATACGGTCAACAGGGTTAAAAGATCGACAGTTAAAATGTAAACACAGTCAAAATGTTGGCAGTCAAAATGTAGACACAGACCAAATTTAGGCAGTTAAAATGTAGACACAGTCAAAAAGAAAACTGCTTACATATACGCAGCATCTGACGCAAACATGGACTTCTTGAGTGAGTCTATGGTCAATCAGAATGACCGCTGTAACTCAGATGCTGGAGCCATGTTCTCTGTGTACTGAACCGCAGACACTGCCGGAAAACCGCCCCGAAAACAGCCTGAACACGCCTCCATTTTAGCTGTCACTCACCGTTACCCCCCACAAAACAGTTGCATCTTGTCAATCATAAGTGAATGAATTCTCACCGCAACCGTAATCTCAATTCAATCGCCATGCGGCGAATTGCAGCTGGGACACATGCGCAGACCACCAATAATCGGTCAATTGTGTGAACATTGAAATAGTGTACATCTCTGAATCAGGCCCTGTGAATACATTCTGTCTGGTTAAATTTTGACACTGTCTACATTTTGAGTGGTTCAATTTTGACACTGTCTACTTTTTGACTGTTGACATTTTGACCCTGTTGACATTTTAACCTGTCTAAATATTAATTGTCTACATTATGCACTTGTCTAAATTATATTCCTTCTACATTTTGACTGTCTATATATACATTGTCTGCATATAGTCCATGTCTAAATTCTGGTTGTCTATTTATTGTACCTGTCGACATTATGGTGCCTATGTTTTGAATATCTAAAAATTACTGTCTAAGTCAGTGTTTCCCAAACTGTGTGCCGCGGCACCCTGGGGTGCCGCATCGCACTTTCAGGGGTGCCGTGCAGGCATTTTTTTCATAATTTTTTTTTCAGGCAGCCAGTCTTTGTAGCAATGCGGTTCTCCCGATTTTGAGAGAACCGCATTAGGGAAGGGCTGGGTGGGGGTTGGGATATGGAGCAGCAGACAGCTCCCTGCAGATCTTCCTTCCTGCTGCTGCTCTATGTGCTAGTGATATTCAGGGTCAGAGGAGCGTGTCCTGAACCATGATTGGTAGAGCTCAGCACATGTTCCTCTGACACCAGCAGAGATGACACGACTACAGCAACATAGAGGAAGAAGGAGCTGCTGGATCCGAATCCACATCAAGCAAGGCGATAGAGGTACCGCAGTCTGCCTGCATATGTGTATGTATGTGTGACCCTGCTGTATGTATGTGTCTATGTGTGACTCTGCTTGTGTGCATGTATGTCATGTGACCATGCCTGGGTGTATGTATGTATGTGTGACCCTGCCTGTATGTATATATGTATGTCTGTGTGACCTTGCTTGTGTGTATGTATGTATGACCCTGCCTATGTGTGTCTGTATGACTGTGTGTGTGTGTGTGTGTGTGTGTGTGTGTGTGTTTGTGTTGGTGTGACCCTGTATGTGTGTATGTATATGTCCGTGTGACCCTGCCGGTATGTATGTATATGTCTATGCGTGACCCTGCCTGTACGATATGTATGTGTATGTCTTTTGCACACTTAAGAGGTTATTATTGTAAGAGAACCTCACTTTTGCCAGTGTTACATTAGCGTGAGTTCCAGTGGAATCTCAACACTAATTGAATCTACCCCTTGACTTAGGGGTGCCACGAAAAAATTGTGAGAAAATAAGGGTGCCACGCACAGAGAAAGTTTGGGAACCACTGGTCTAAGTAATGTACCCACCCTACCAATATGATGCCCCAGTTAAGGGAGCATAGTAGCTGCCACCATTGAGGTCCTTCATTGCAGGGACTTATCTATAATGGGTGCAGATTGTGCAGTGCACACGGACCCCTGGGTCCAGGTGGTCCACACCGCACACCCTGCATTTATTAAATAGTTACCTCTCTGGAGTCCCGCGCCGGTGGTAGCATTGCTGTACAAATCTAATAGATAAAAAAGAAAGACTGGGAGCGCAATCTGAGTAAGTACAAATTTAAAGGGATATATTTCCCATAGTAGTATAAAAGTTGAATTAAAAATATATACCGTTAGAACCATCCTGTAGACATAACTCACTGGATGTGAATTATATATATGTTGAAGTTTCACAGAAACTTGTGAAACTCAACATATATACTACCATTCAAAAGTTGGGGGTTACTCAGACAATTTTGTGTTTTTAAATGAAAACTGACTTTTATTTATCACATGAGTTGCAAAATGAATAGAACATTTAGTTAAGACATTGGCAAGGCTAGAAAAATTAATTTTGATTTAAATAATAATTTTGTCCTTCAAACTTTGCTTTTGTCAAAGAATGCTCTTTTTGCAGCAATTACAGCATTGCAGACCTTTGGCATTCTAGCTGTTAATTTGTTGAGGTAATCTTAAGAAATTTCACCCCACACTTCCTGAAGCACCTCCCACAAGTCGGATAGGCTTGATGGGCACTTCTTGCGTACCATACAGTCAAGCTGCTCCCACAACAGCTCAATGGGTTTGAGATGTGGTGACTGTGCTGGCCACTCCATTACAGACAGAATACCAGCTGCCTGCTTCTTCCCTAAATAGTTCTTGCATAATTTGGAGGTGTGCTTTGGGTCATTGTCCTGTTGGAGGAGGAAATTGGCTCCAATAAAGTGCTGTCCACAGGGTATGGCATGGTGTTGCAAAATGGAGTGATAGCCTTCCTTATTCAAAATCCCTTTTACCTTGTACAAATCTCCCACTTTACCAGCACCAATGCAGCCCCAGACCATCACATTACCTCCACCATGCTTGAGAGATGGCTTCAGGCACTCTTCCAGATCTTTTCACTTGTTCTGCGTGTCACAAATGTTCTTCTGTGTGATCCAAACACCTCAAACTTCGATTTGTCTGTCCATAACACTTTTTTCCAATCTTCCTCTGTCCAATGTCTATGTTCTTTTGCCCATATTAATCTTTTCCTTTTATTGGTCAGTCTCAGATATGGCTTGTTCTTTGCCACTCTGCCTAGAAGGCCAGCATCCTGGAGTCGCCTCTTCACTATAGACGTTGACACTGGCGTTTTGCGGGTACCATTTAATGAAGCTGCCAGTTGAGGACTTGTGAGGTGTCTATTTCTGAAACTAGAGACTCTAATGTACTTATCTTCTTGCACAGTTGTGCATCGGGGCCTCCCACTTCTTTTTCTACTCTGGTTAGAGCCTATTTGTGCTGTTCTCTGAAGGGAGTAGTACACATCGTTGTAGGAAATGTTCAGTTTCTTGGCAACTTCTCGCATGGAATAGCCTTCATTTTTAAGAACAAGAATAGACTGTCGAGTTTCATATGAAAGTTCTCTTTTTCTGGCCATTTAGAGAGTGTAATCGAACCCACAAATGTGATGTTCCAGGTACTCAACTAGCTCAAAGGAAGGCCAATTTTATAGCTTCTCTAATGAGCAAACCCATTTTCAACTGTGCTAACATAATTCCACAAGGGTTTTCAAGGGTTTTCTAATCATCCATTAGTCTTCTAACACGCTTAGCAAACACAATGTACCATTAGAACACTGGAGTGATGGTTGCTGGAAATGGGCCTCTATACACCTATGTAGATATTCCTTTAAAACATAGACGTTTGTAACTAGTATAGTCACTTACCACATTAACAATGTATAGAGTGTATTTCTGAATAATTGAATGTTATCTTCATTGAAAAAACAGTGCTTTTCTTTCAAAAATAAGGAAATTTCTAAGTGACCCCAAACTTTTGAACGGTAGTGTATTTAATTCACATCCAGTGATTTATGTCTACAGGATGGTTCTAACTGTATATTTGTAATTTTTGATTCAACTTTTATACTACTATGGGAAATTTATATAATTAAATTGTACTCCCAGTCTTTCTTTTTTTTCTATTAGATATTGAGGGGCTTGCCATCCCTATAAGGTGAGCTGCATACAGAGAAGGTTTCCAGCGGACCCTCACTGAAGCGCCCTTATTTCCTTTGCTGTACAAATCGCCTGGAAAATGTCCGCCATGGCTATTTTCCAGGCGATTGTTGGCTAGGTATACTGTACTGGATGTACAGTGCCACAGGTAATACTGCAAAGATAGCCCCAGCTCATGAACTGCTAATACAGGCAAAGACTGTTAGAAGACTTTTACTGTTAACATTTCGTTTTTAACATTTGAGGGTTATTTGAAAAGTAAACCCAACAGATCGATGCTGTGAGGCAAGTGGCTGACAGTTGTAAAAAAAAATCAGAGTACAATTGGTATTGCAGGGAAAACTGACACATGATCCTGCACTATATTAATAAAAAATGCCTTGTTATTGTTAAAAATGTGTCACAGCACAGGCAAAACTACTATATCCATGGCTAAGCAGAGCAGTTTCACTAGAGTACCAGCAGCTGAACAGAGTACAATTCTAACTGTAGTGTGAAACCACTTTCCAATATGTATTGTTTGCTATGACATCATCAGGGGCGTGGGTTATGGAAATATTTCTTAGCTATGTGGAGGATGATGCTGTCTTGACAAAGGTCAAGATGTAACCAAAACATCAACCACCTGTAAATTGCGAAATGCAGTTGACTATTTTCATTAAAAAATACTGGTTAGTGCCTTCCTTGAACAATTATATATGTAGTAGATGGAATGTGTGTGTGTGTGTATGTATGTGTGTATATATATATATATATATATATATATATATATATATATATATATATATATATATATATACACACACACACACACATACAGTCAGGTGCATAAATATTGGGACTTTGACAGAATTTTCATATTTTGGCCTCTATTCACCACCACAATGGCTTGGAAATTAAACAACCAAGATGTGCTTTAACTGCAGACTTTCAGATTTAATTTGAGGGTAATTACATCCAAATCAGGTGAATGGTTTAGGAATTACAACGGTTTCTATATGTGCCTCCCACTTTTTAAGGGGCCAAAAGTAATGGGACTAACTAAACAATCCTAAATCTAACTTTCACTTTTTAATACTTTGTTGCAAATCCTTTGCAGGCAATTACAGCCTGAAGTCTGGAACGCATAGATATCACCAGACGCTGGGTTTCATCCCTGGTGATGCTCTGCCAGGCCTCTACTGCAAATGTCTTCAGTTCCTGCTTGTTCATGGGGCATTTTCCCTTCAGTTTTGTCTTCATCAAGTGAAATGCATGCTCAATCGGATTCAGGTCAGGGGATTGACTTGGCCATTGCATAACATTCCACCTTTTAGCCTTAAAAAACTCTTTGGTTGCTTTTGCAGTATGCTTCGGGTCATTGTCCATCTGCACTGTGAAGCGCTGTCCAATGAGTTCTGAAGCATTTGACTGAATATGAGCATATAATATTGCCTGAACCACTTCAGAATTCATTCTGCTGCTTTTGTCAGCAGTCACATCATCAATGAATACAAGGGAACCAGTTCCATTGGCAGCCATACATGCCCACACCATGACACTACCACCACCATGCTTCACTGATGAGGTGGTATGTTTTGGATCATGAGCAGTTCCTTTCCTTCTCCATACTCTTCTCTTCCCATCACTCTGGTACAAGTTGATCTTTGTCTCATCTGTCCTTAAGATGTTGTTCCAGAACTCTAATGGCTTTTTTAGATGTTGTTTGGCAAACTCTAATCTGGTCTTCCTGTTTTTGTGGCTCACCAATGGTTTACATCTTGTGGTGAACCCTCTATATTCACTCTTGTAAAGTCTTCTCTTGATTGTTGACTTTGACACATATACACCTACCTCCTGGAGAGTGTTCTTGATTTGGCCAACTGTTGTGAAGGGGTTTTTCTTCACCAGGGAAACAATTCTTCTGTCATTAACCACAGTTGTTTTCCGTTGTCTTCCGGGTCCTTTGGTGTTGCTGAGCTCTCCGGTGCGTTCTTTCTTTTTAAGAATGTTCCAAACAGTTGATTTGGCCACACCTAATGTTTTTGCTATCTCTCTGATGGGTTTGTTTTGATTTTTCAGCCTAATGATGGCTTGCTTCACTGATAGTGACAGCTCTTTGGATCTCATATTGAGAGTCGACAGCAACTGATTCCAAATGCAAATGTTACACCTAGAATCAACTCCAGACCTTTTACCTGCTTAATTGATAATGAAATAACGAGGGAATAGCCCACACCTGTCCATGAAATAGCTTTTGAGTTGATAGTCCCATTACTTTTGGCCCCTTGAAAAGTGGGAGGCACATATAGAAACCGTTGTAATTCCTACACCTTTCACCTGATTTGGATGTAATTACCCTCAAATTAAATCTGAAAGTCTGCAGATAAAGCACATCTTGTTTGTTTCATTTTCAAAGCCATTGTGGTGGTGAATAGAGGCCAAAATATGAAAATTCTGTCAATGTCCCAATATTTGTGCACCTGACATATATATATATATATATATATATATATATATGTCATCTCACGTCCCACTCCAAGAACGAGGCGGCACTCCCAAATAATCATGATGCAAAAAAAACGTGTATTTAAATCGATTCAGTGACACATGTTATAACATGTGTCACTGAATCGATTTAAATACACGTTTTTTTTGCATCATGATTATTTGGGAGAGCCGCCTCGTTCTTGGAGTGGGACGTGAGATGACTGCATGTGCTTAGGAAGGCACCCCTCCGCTGGTCTATTCATCCAGAGTGCCAGGCCTCCATGGGAAATATATATATATATATATATATATATATATATATACACACAGTACACTAATTAAGCAGCCATAACATGAAAACCACTGACAGGTGAAGTGAATAACTTTGATAATCTTGTTAAAATGGCACCTGTCATAGGTTGGGAAATATTAGGCAGCAAGTTCTTGAAGTTGGTGTGTTGAAAGCAGGAAAAATGGGCAAGCATAAGGATCTGAGTAACTCCAAAATGGCAGGTCTTGTGGGTTGTTCCCTGTATGCAGAGGTTAAAACCCACAAACAACCAAAAGTGATCCAAAGAAGGACAACTGGTGAAACGTTGACAGGATCACGGGCACCCAAGGTTCATTGATGAGAATGGAGAGCGAAGGCTAGTTTATGTGCTCCTAACCCACAGAAGAGCTACTGTAGTCCACATTGCTGAAACAGTTAATGCTGGCTATGATAGAAAGGTGTCAGAATACACAACTTGCTCCACTGTTGAAGCCCCTACCATGGGCACATGAGCATCAGAACTGGAAATGGAAGAATGGAGGTCTGATTAATCATGTTTTCTTTTACATTATGTGGACATTATGGGTGCTGTTTATCTGGGGAAAAGATGGAACCAGGCTACACTATAGGAAGAAGGCAAACTGGTGGAGGCACTGTGGATGCTCTGGGCAATGTTCTGCTGGGAAACTTGGGTCCTGGCATTCATGTGGATGTTACTTTCACATGTACCACCTATCTAAACATTGTTGCAGACCAAGTACACATCTTCATGGCAATGGTGTTCTCTGATGGCAGAAGCCTCTATCAGCAGAATAATGAGCCCCTGCCACACTGCAAACATTGTTCAGGAATGGTTCGAGGAACATGACAAAGAGTTCAAGGTGTTGACTTGGCTTCCAAATTCCCCAGATCTCAATCCGATCAAGCATCTGTGTGATGTTCTGGAAAAACAAGTCCGTAAACCGTTATCATAGGCAGTGCACCAGACCCAAACTTGTTTCCGTGACATGACGATATCACTGTACATCTCGATAAGTTGGTGTGGAATTTCAGCTGCTGATGTGCACGTTAGACGCAGAAATCTGATCACACTACGCACCTCAATGTTTGACCATGTTTCTGTCAGCCCCGCCATCTTACAACTGATGTTGGGACAGTACGACTGATATGAAGCACAGTCTAATTTCCGTAAGAGGAAGCAGTGGTCTACCTGCTCTGGCCTGGTGGGAAATCAGAATGAAATAGAGAACATTACACACGTGAGAGGTCTTGTTACCTTACTTATTGAACCACCCTTGTGTGTGTCTGTGTGTGTGTGTATATATATATATATATATATAGTTCCCGCTAGGCTGTTTTAGCTGGGCGCGGCGCCCTGCCCTCCTTCTGGAGGGCAAAAAGCACCCTGTCTTCCAGGAGGAGGGCAAAAAGCGCCCTGCCCTCACAGCCTGCGGGTGCTGTTCTCACCCGCGGGACGCAGTGTCCCGCGGGTGGAGAAACATGCCGTGTCCCGGTCACCGCCGGAGAATAGATGCCGGGCGCATGCGCCCGGCATCTATTCTCCCTTTCTGCAGCGCTTGGGGGCTGCCCGGCATGTCCGTAAGCGCCCCCAAGTATGACGAAAAGGGGATGCGTCTTATAGACACGCCCCCTTTTCATGACACGCCCCCTTTTCGGGCGCGCGCACAAGGTTGCCCTCTCTAGCTCCGGCGCCCTGCCTGCCGCCGGAGCTAGAGTGAACACTATATATATATATATATATATATATATATATATATACATACATACATACATACACACACAGACACCCATTCCAAGGTTTAAAACAACTCCATTCTCCATTTCCAGTTCTTGAACTTTGAGTAGTTTAATGTCTCAGTGTACACTGATATTAAAGCATAGAACAAATAAACAGTTGGAGATAGAAAAGGAATCATAGAATAATTTTGTTTAACAAGATTTAATCTAAGTTTTTAACTTATCTAAGTAGCCACCTTTTGCAGATATAACTGTTGAGCACACAAACATGGTTCGTGAAGTTCTGTCCACACGGTTGCAGAAGTTCCTACAAATGTGTTGCACTCACAGGTTGCTTTGCTTTAATTATTTAGCCCTGTTCATCCTAAGTCAGTTCAGTGAGATTTAAGTCTGGAGACTGTGTTGGCCATTCCATGGTTTGAAGCCTATCATCTTGTATGTTTGGAGGTATGTTTTGGGTTATTATTTTGCTGTAGGATGAACCCTTGACCAACTCGGCGTAGACCACAGGGTATTGCATGGTGCTGCAAAATGCTGTGGAATAGCCCTTTTAGTTCAGGGCGCCAGTCATCTTGTGCAAGTCACCGACTGATAACATATGTTGAATAGTCAGAGTCACAGGGGTTTATTTACTAAGCGCTTCCTGGAGAGTTTAAGACAAAAATGTAAAAGTTCAATATCAGATATATTACCATTTGAAAATGGAAGAATAATATACTATTGAAACCAATTGCATATTTTATTTTACAGACAACTGATTGAAGGTAGCGAGGTGCTTCAGAAAATGGAAGCTATCCCAACTTACAGTGAGAGACCAAAACTGGACTGCATAGTTGTAGATTGTGGTCTTTTCACACTTTGACAGCAGACACAAGTGTTTATTCTGATATAACAACTTCCCAACGATTCTCAGTCTGCATCTGGTAAACTAATAGGGCAAATTTACTAACATTGCATTTAAGTGCAAAATTTGCACCATACCGTGGCATCTAATCTGACACTTTCATTGTCTAACTTGTACTAACAGATAAAAAAAAATTGTTTGTTGCTGTGGCTCACTGGAAATTTTGATAATAAATCCATGTACTTTGCAATGTTTATCATTTGTTGCAGAAATTTTGTAACCACACATAAATGTGCAAGATAAAAAAACAGGAACAGTATTCACAGTATTCAACAGTGGTGATTGGATAATAAATTCGTATATATTAAGTGAAATGAACACTAGCACACAAAAATTTTGGGTTCCTTATGGTAACAAAAGTGATCATATGTTTGTGTATAAAAAACACTCCTGAAGATAACAGGTGGCAGCAGTCTTCTAATAATCCTTGTGGCAAGCAGGAGAATAGGGGTGCTGAAAAATAAGAGACTAATAGTGTAGTATTTAAGATAATTATTAAAGTGCTCAAACGGTAAATATTGTGCGTACCAAAAATAAAATTGTATCAAGCTTATCTGATAGTCAGTAAATCCTCCTAATACCAGGATCCACGTGGCAACAATGTGATCAGGATGTTAATCCATGGGTGATGTTGCTTGAATCAACCTTAAAAAATGGACTTAATACAAGCCCATGAACGTAATATAGTGTAGTACTGTTATGCAAATAGATTAAAGTAGCCATATATATACAGTCAGGTGCAAAAATATTGGGACATTGACAGAATTTTCATATTTTGGTCTCTATTCACCACCACAATGGCTTTGAAATGAAACAAACAAGATGTGTTTTAACTGCAGACTTTCAGATTTAATTTGAGGGTAATTACATCCAAATCAGGTGAACGGTGTAGGAATTACAACTATTTCTATATGTGCCTCCCACTTTTTAAGTGGCCAAAAGTAATGGGACAAACTAAACAATCCTAAATCTAACTTTCACTTTTTAATACTTTGTTGCAAATCCTTTGCAGGCAATTACAGCCTGAAGTCTGGAACGCATAGACATCACCAGAACCTGGGTTTCATCCCTGGTGGTGCTCTGCCAGGCCTCTACTGCAAATGTCTTCAGTTCCTGCTTGTTCTTGGGGCATTTTCCCTTCAGTTTTGTCTTCATCAAGTGAAATGCATGCTCAATCGGATTCAGGTCAGGGGATTGACTTGGCCATTGCATAACATTCCACTTTTTAGCCTTAAAAAACTCTTTGGTTGCTTTTGCAGTATGCTTCGGGTCATTGTCCATCTGCGCAGTGAAGTGTTGTCCAATGAGTTCTGAAGCATTTGACTGAATATGAGCATATAATATTGCCCGAAACACTTCAGAATTCATTCTGCTGCTTTTGTCAGCAGTCACATCATCAATAAATACAAGGGAACCAGTTCCATTGGCAGCCATACATGCCCACGCCATGACACTACCACCACCATGCTTCACTGATGAGGTGGTATGTTTTATATCATGAGCAGTTCCTTTCCTACTCCATACTCTTCTCTTCCCATCACTCTGGTACAAGTTGATCTTTGTCTCATCTGTCCATAGGATGTTGTTCAAGAACTGTGATGGCTTTTTTAGATGTTGTTTCGAAAACTCTAATCTGGTCTTCCTGTTTTTGAGGCTCACCAATGGTTTACATCTTGTGGTGAACCCTCTATATTCACTCTTGTGAAATCTTCTCTTGATTGTTGACTTTGACACATATACCCCTACCTCCTGGAGAGTGTTCTTGATTTGGCTAACTGTTGTGAAGGGGTGTTTCTTCACCAGGGAAATAATTCTTCTGTCATACACCACAGTTGTTTTCCGTGGTCTTCCGGGTCTTTTGGTGTTGCTGAGCTCTCCGGTGCGTTCTTTCTTTTTAAGAATGTTCCAAACAGTTGATTTGGCCACACCTAATGTTTTTGCTATCTCTCTGATGGGTTTGTTTTGATTTTTCAGCTTAATGATGGCTTGCTTCACTGATAGTGACAGCTCTTTGGATCTCCTATTGAGAGTCGACAGCAACTGAATGCAAATGCCTAGAATCAACTCCAGACCTTTTACCTGCTTAATTGATAATGAAATAATGAGGGAATAGCCCACACCTGTCCATGAAATAGCTTTTGAGTTGATAGTCCCATTACTTTTGGCCCCTTAAAAAGTGGGAGGCACCTATAGAAACCATTGTAATTCTTACACCGTTCACCTGATTTGGATGTAATTACCCTCAAATTAAATCTGAAAGTCTGCAGTTAAAGCACATCTTGTTTGTTTCATTTCAAAGCCATTGTGGTGAATAGAGGCCAAAATATGAAAATTCTTTCAATGTCCCAATATTTATGCACCTGACTGTATATATAATCTGCGTAACGGATACTGCAAAGTATACTGCATATAGTAGTGTCAATCCTCCATGTTTCTGGTATTTAAGCAGACTTCCAACTTCATAAAACAGAACAGGCAGGAAGCAAGACACCGCCATATATATATATATATATATATATACACACACACTGTAGCTCCCCCCCCCGTGCAACTGTGCTGGCCAATGGGATTTCATCTTTCCCATTCCCGATCTCTAACAGGACTCAACAAGGCTGCCAGTTGTCACCCCTCATTTTCGCCCTGATGATAGAACCCCTTGCGGCGTGAATATGTGCCAATCCAGTGCTCGAAGTGCCTCTGCTTCCCTCTCTCACCCCCTGCACCACACACTACCTGCTTCCCTCTCTCATCTCCTGCACCTAGCACTACCTTATTCCCTCTCACCTCCTGGTCCTCACAGTGCCCACCCTTCCCACAGTACCTCTCAGTCCAAGTCTGTTGTCTGCGCTGACAGAGATGCTTCCCAATCCCCCGGCTGACAGTGGGCTCTCTGTGGGTGGCACTGCACAATCAGGGTCACATCTTTGACGGCGTTTGCTGAGACAGCTGCTTCTCTGCCTCTCCTTCCCGGGTGACAGTGGGCGCTGCTCAGCCGCCCGGCACCAAGCAGGGGCACAGCTTTGGCCAGGGCATGAGTGGAGATGCAGCGTCATGTTAAGCATTGTGCCGGCCGTGAACCAATCACGGGGCGGACCTGCAGCCAATCACAAGCAGCCACGTGGCTACTTCTGATTGGCTGCTGGTCCGCAAGCCGTGATTGGCTAGCAGCCAGTTCCAAATTTAAATGGCCACAGCCGATGCTTCTCTTTGATTGGTCGCCAGTCCCCCAGTGGGACACATCTCCAAATAATCCTGCCGCTGCTCTTTTGCTGCTGGGATCCCATATTTGGTCCCAGCCATGGCCGGTGCTAGGGTGTTCGGCGCCCCTCTGCAAACTTTCAATTTGCGCCTTCCCATTCTTTATAAAGGGACAGTGCGCGCCTTTGGCATGCACTGCAAAAAAGGAACATGGTCTCACTAGGAGCATTACATTGCCAGCTATATAATGCAGAGAGCATCTCAATGACTGACATATACTGTAATACAGAGAGCAATGCAGTGACCGTCAGATAATACAGAGAGCATTGCAGTGATTGTCATACTGTATAATGAAGAGACCATTAGTGCTGTTAATGTAATACAGAGAGCATAGCAGTGACCTCCATATAATGCAAAGAGCATTGCAGTGACCACCACATAATGTAGATCACATAGCAGGGACCACATATAGGCCCTGATTCAGAGCCAGTCACTCTGACAGAGCGCTCGGTCTGAATCAGGGCCGGGCATTTTTGTTTTAGAACGGCCTCTTTGCCGCTTGCATAGCTGTGGGTGACCACCCACAGCTATAGCGAGCGTCCAGGAAGATGGTCGCGATGGTCAAGACCATTGCAACCATCGGGCTTGCGACGAGACCCTTGTGGTAGGGTCTCGTTGCCACAAGCCCCAGAGAGCTTTCGGCTCAAATAGTGCCAAAAGCTCTCCCACTGACATCACTTGTGATGTCAGTGGGGCTGCCCCCAGACGGTAGGCGTTCTCATGGGAACGCCTCCATCTGGGCAGCCACCCCCCTGGCCCGCCCACCAAAGGGGGGCGTGCTGTCACTCAACATCGACAGCACGCCCCCTTTGGTGCGAGACCAGGAGCGACGGCTTGCCTGTCGCTATCTGGGTCTCGCGCATGCGCACGATGGAGCCGGCTCCATCGTGCATATGCGCACTGGCCCACCATCGACCCGGTTGCGAGCGCACAGCGCTTGCGACCGGGTCAGAATCGGGCCCATAATGCAGAGAGCATTGTAGTGACTGCCTTATAATATAGGGAGTGTTGCAGTGCCCGCAATATAATGCAGAGACCATCAGTGATCACTATATAATACAAAAAGCATTGCAGTGACCACCATATAATGCAGCTACCATCAGTGCCCTCCATACAGGGCCGGTTCTAGACCAAGTAGAGTCCTGAGCGAAAGTCTCTTTGCCGCCCCCCTTAAAAAATAAATATACAGTTTTTTGTGTGTACTAAATAAAAATACACCTTACCTATATGGTGGTTTCTCTGCGATGGGGAACCTCTGAAGAAATTGATCCTCCCTGGGCAGATGAGGTCTTCCGTCAGTACTCACTATTCATGTAGGAAATCCCATAGTCTGGAAGACGCCTGTTTATGTAAGAATATAACCAATGTCATCATCATACAACCCAACGTATCCCTTCAGCCTCATGTTCGTGTCTCTCCAGCCTCATGCTCACTGTGTTAATTCTGGCCTCGTGCTTCTTGTGTTACCTCCTGCCCTGTGTGTAATTTCAGCCACATGCCCCATATGACACTAGGCTCCTGCTTCCAGTGTATTTTCATCCACATCCTCCACCAGTGTCTCTCCATCTGCCTCATCCCTGTCTCTCCCCAGCTGCCTCCTAATTTCTTCTGTGTAACAACAGTGGCCTCATCCCTATTGTGACTGTCCAGCAAACTCATTCCACCCCCCACTACCCCTGCATTTCTACAGCAGGCATCCCCCTCCATATGGGGTCTGTTTATTAAGCCTTGGATGGAGATAAAGTGATCGGAGATAAGGTACCAGCCAATCAGCTCCTAACTGCCATGTCACAGGTTGTGCTTGAAAAATGACAGTTAGGAGCTGGTTGGTTGGCACTTTATCTCTATCTCCATTCAAGGCTGAGGGG
This sequence comes from Taudactylus pleione, assembly GCA_031769625.1. Lineage (NCBI taxonomy): Eukaryota > Metazoa > Chordata > Amphibia > Anura > Myobatrachidae > Taudactylus > Taudactylus pleione. The sequence continues at coordinate 9,316,208 of JAUIMM010000045.1, read as the reverse complement.
TCTATTTACTAAGCAGTGTTAGGAGACAGAGTGAAAAATGATAAGGAGCCAGCCAATCGGCTCCCAACTGTCATCTCACAGGCTGTGTTTGAAAAATGACAGTTGGGAGCTGATTGGCTGGCACCTTATCACTTTCTTATCACTTTTCACTCTGTCTCCTAACACTGCTTAGTAAATAGACCACTTAGTAACTAGACCCCTGTGTCTCTCTGGCTTCAGCTCCGCACATGTTACTCTAGCTCCCCTATGCTTTGTTAGCTCACCCATGTGTCACTTTAGTTCCACAATGACAGTACAGCCCCCCATATATCACTCCATCACCACCTGTGTCAGATTCTACCCCCCATATACCACACCTGCTCCCACCTGTCAGGGTAGCCCCCATATAACACTCCTGCTCCCACCTGTCAGTTTAGTCCCCATATAACACTCCTGTTCCCACCTGTCAGTTTAGCCCCCATATAACACTCCTGCTCTCACCTGTGTCACAGTCTAGCCCCCCCATCTTGGGTGCACCCTTCACCCGTTGTTAATACATGCCTCCCCCTGTTTTTCCTGCAGGAGAGGCAGCACTTACCTGAGCCTTTGCTGCTGCAGCCTGCATCTACATGTCACTAGGTGGGTCCCACTCCTCTTCATGTCGGCCGGCCCGGCTCCTCTCCTCTTCACATCTAAGGAGCCAGCAGGAGAGAACAGAGGAAGGAGGGGCATCCAGAGGGAGAAGTGTAGCGGTTCTGGTGGTGAAGGGCTACTTAGGGCAGGCTCAGATCGCTGTCTGTCATTAAGTTTGACAGGCAGCACAGCAAGTCAGTTGCAGCGCAGCAGGGAGGTGGGGAAGGGGAGGACTTGGCAGGAGGGGGAACAGCCGGGGGTGGGACTTGGAACTGCCCAGGTTCTCCGCAGCAAGCTGCTGCTGCCTGTCATACAGTATGACAGGCGCAGCGGCAGCAAGAACAGCGGACTCAGCAGCATCTGCAGGGAGAGCGCCTCTCCAGCCTGGCGCCTCCCTGCAGTGCAGGATCCGCTGAGTGGTTTGTGCCGGCCCTGGTCCCAGCACCAACCTTAAATTGGAGCACAGACTGAAGTGGCGGTATGGCATACTGCCGTATACCGGCTCACTTCAAGCACTGTGCCAATCCATATATAAAGGGTATTAAGATTGGGTCTGTCAAACATAAGATAGCACTTTACGCGGATGCCGTTTTGCTCACGATATCCGATCCAGTCCATTCCTTACCCCATCTTTTTTGGGAGATAGAGGATTTTGGTGTACTCTCTGGCTAGAAAATTAATGCACAAAAAACTTAGGTTCTTGACTTCTATCTCCCACAAGCTGTTAAAGAACAATCCTTCCACTTTCGTTGGAATCGACGCCAGTTGAAGTACTTGAAGTACACTATAGACAACTTTTCCAAACTAACTTTCAACAATTGTTAGCACAATTTCAAAAAGGTCTTAAAGACTGGGGAGGTTGTCACATCTCCTGGATTGGCCGTGTTAATGCTGTCAAAATTAACTTATTGCCAAGGTTGTTATATCTATTTCAGACTGTTATATCTATGCCTATCCGGATACCTCATTATGTTTTTAAGCATCTACATTTTCTCTCTGCACATCACTGCACAATTTATTTGGTCCAATAAGCAACCTTGGGTGGGACGCGGGGTGATGCAGAGGCACACCTCTGGTGGCGGCCTGGGGGTCCCCAATTTTAATTCATACTATTTTGCCACTAGATTAGCATAATGTGTATTGTGGAATGGACCCAAGTCTGAGAGGGTGTGGGTCATGATAGAAACTAATGAACTTAAACTGCATTTCATTTCTTCATTATTGTGGCTTCCCAGAATGGCCCGCCCTGGGGTTGCCCTTCATCACCCTGTGATTTCTCATTCTTTAGATATTTGGGATACGGCTAACCGCCAACATTATATTACCCCACATCCTAGCCCTTTGATTCTGCTGTTTGACAATCCACTTTTCCGTACGGGCTGTCTTTTCTCCATCTTGGTGCATTGGAAGAACGGTGGAATTAGATTGCTAAATGATATTACGCAAACCTGGCCCTTCCCCACATTTTCGGATATACAGGCCAAACTTTCCATCCCTCATACTTTTTCCAATACTTGCAAATACAACACTTTCACTCGACATTGGTGTCCCAACTTACCCACAGGTCTCTCACCACGTTGGAGGGCCTGGCCCTTCGTATGGCAAAGGACTCATCTCCACATTATACAATTTGCTCTTGCCCCCATCACCGGATAATGAAAGGACCTGGGAGACTGACTTGGGAGAAACCTTAGACAACGATGACTGGACCGATATCTATTCTAACTTGATCAAAAGCTCAATATGCGTTCGCATAAAGGAAAATGTGTACAAGTTATTTTTTAGATGGTATTATGTTCCTGCTAGTCTTAACAAAATGTACCCTGGGACTTCCCTTTTGTGTTGGCGATGTTGCATGACAGATGGGACGTTCCTACATATCTGGTGGAGCTGCTCGAAATTAATTTCCCTCTGGAAGGAATTGTGTATATTGGCTAACTCCTCTTAAGTATTCAGGTCCCTTTTAGCCCTAAATATGTTCTACTTCCTATAGGCATCCCTGGGGCATCTCCTCATCAAAGTAAATTATTTACTCAGATGGTTTTGGCGGCCAGATGCGTTATTGCTTCAGCATGGAAGAAGTCTGAAACACCTAGTATGGGTCTGATTATAGCTAAAATATGGCATGTCCACTCCATGGAATACATCACTAGCATAATGAAGGGCTCCTCCACGAATTTCATTAAGGTCTGGGAACCCTGGACCTCTTATTTTCAGGTCCCCCAAGCATTTCTATGAACACTTATTGATATGTTAATTTGTTATCTCATCCCAGTTTTTAGTTTATTTAGCTTTTCTGCTATAGCCACAACCAGTCGGGTCTCTCCCTTTTCCCTCCTTCCCCAATCTCCTTCTTTCTTTTCTTTCCCTTTTTCTTCTCGTTATTATTTTTCTCCTTTTTTCCGTTCTTTCTTTCTCTCTTTTTTCAATATAGAGAAAAATAGATGAGACTGTTTTGCTGCACATCTGTTTATTACTGGTGTATTGTGCATTTGCTAATTTTTGCAATATTGTGTGCTTATACGTTTAGACCTCTGTGTAGGTTTCTTTTTTACTGTGTCTCGTCTCACTAATAAACTATGTTTAAAAAAAAATATTCATACAAGTATCGTGACACTTTTGGTCAGTAATACCTCAGTGTAATATATTCATAAAAAATATTGTGACACTTTAAGTGGAAACGCAGTGTAATATTCAGCACGTATTGTGGCACTAAGTGGTAGCGCAGTGTATTCATAAAAATATTGTGACACTAAGGGGTAAATTTACTAAGAATCGAGTCTGATCAAGTTAGTTTTTTTTAAACTCGATTTGCATCGCCGAAACTCTGGTGCTTTTCCCATTTTTAAACTTGCAAATTTACTAAGAAGTGAGTTTAGCTGAAAGTGAGTTGGCTGATGGTGAAGCAGATCGAGATTTCTCCCTCAAGTAGCAAGTTTAGATGAGATTACTCACCCAAGATTGCAATGTTTTCTCTCTGCAAAATTCTCCTGAGCAAGCAGCCTGCAGAAATCAGTGAAATATGTGAAGGCTGCTTGTGTGGTCTACCTGTTCAACAAGGGTTAAATCTTAAAAAAAAAAAAGACGTAGGGTCCCCCCTAAAAACATAACCAGCCCCAGACTGCTCAGCCAGTCCTGGTTCCTAAAATTACGGGGAACAAAACGAGTAGGGTTCCCCCGTAATTTAGGAACCAGCACCTGGCTGAAGGACCAATTATGGTTTTAAATATAGAGGGGAAAAATGCATTGGGGTCCCCCTATATTTAAAACCAGCACCGGACCCAAACCGACCGGGGTGTAATGCCACAGCCAAGAGACCCTTTCACTGGGTCTCCAGGGCCAAAGCATTCACACTCCAAGTCAGTCAGCCCAAGCCGAGGATTTCAGGGGATGTGGGGACCCCTCAAGAAGGGGTTCCCCCTCTCCCGAAACCCCAGGCTTAGGTTGAAGCCCGGGGCTCTTCCCCGCACCCCTGGAGCGGATGGGTACGGTGGTAATAATGTGGTATATAGTTGTAAACTATTGTAATTTACAGTGGAACTAGGGGTGCCAGCATGCCTGCCTTTTGGCACTTGTGGATCTACAAGTGCCAGCAGGTGGTTGGCACCCGTACCCCCACTGTAAATTAAATTGTTAAAAAACACAGTACACACACACACCATCTAAAGTCAAACTTTATTACACACCTACCTACCTCACTCACACATACCTGGTGCCAGCTGGTCACGTCCACTTGTCCCATAGAACCCGTTTGGAGTACCTAAAAAAAGATCTTATACTCATCTCCATCCTCGCGCTGGTCTCTGTAGCATCCAGGGGTCTTGTAAAAAAACAAAATGCATCCTGATCCAGATACTTACATTAGCTTTTTATGTGTGTGACCACATACACCGCTACCCGGCTCCTGACTGATCAGTGTGAACTGTCAGGAGCCGGCAGCCAATCAACGGCCGCTGTCTGTAGAGCAGCTGCTGATTGGCTCCAGCTCGTAACAGTTCCCACATGGCCTGGTCAGTGAGTCGGAGCCGGAGCCAATCAGTGGCCGCTCTACAGTTAGCGGCCGCTGATTGACTGCCAGCTCCTGACAGTTCACACTGATCAGTCAGGAGGCGGATAGCGGTGTATGTGGTCACACACATACACCGTTACAGTAAGTATATGGATCAGGTTCTGTTTGTTTATTTTGCCAAGACCCCTGGATGCTACGGAGACCAGCGCGAGGATGGAGGTGAGTATAGGATCTTTATTCCAGGTACTCCAAATGGATTCTACTAGAGTAGGGGACCAACCAGCTGGCTGCAGGTAAGTATGTGTGAGTGAGGTAGGTAGGTGTATAATACATTTTTACTTTAGACGCTATGTGTGTACTGTGTTTTTTAACTATTTATTTTACAGTGAAGGTACGGGTGCCAGCCGCCTGTTGGCACTTGTAGTTCCACAAGTGCCAAAGGGCAGGCATGCTGGCACCTGTAGTTTCACTATAAATTACAATAGTTTAGAACTATTTAACACATTATTACCCCCGTACCCACTGCTCCGGGGGTGCGGGGAATAGCCCCGGGCTTCAGCGTAAACCTGGGGTTTTCGGGACAGGGGGAACCCCATTCTTGGGGGAGTTCCCATCTCCCCTGAGGGCTTGGGCTGACCGGCTTTGGGTGTGAATGCTTTGGCCCTGGAGACCCAATGATAGGGTCTCCTGGCTGTGGCCTTACACCCCGGTCGGTTTGGGTTTGGTGCTGGTTTTAAATATAGGAGGACCCCTACGCATTTTTTCCCCCCTATATTTAAAACCAGCACTGGCCCTGCAGCCAGGTGCTGGTTCCTAAATTACGGGATAATCCTACTTGTTTTGTTCACGTAATTTTAGGAACCAGGACACTGGCTGATCAGTCTGGGGCTGGTTATGCTTTTGGGGGGGACCCCACATCTTTTTTTCAAATATAAAAACACTTTAAATTAGGTACACATGCAGAAACATACACAAATCACACTGATCTGTGTATGTTTCTGCAAAACTCACAGCTCAGGAGGTGGAGTGTTTGAAACTTCAATTTCTCTGTGAGTTTGCTTCAATCTCTCTCGAGATTGAAATCTCTATTCTTGGTAAATTTCCGAGTTCGATCTTTTTCATGAAAAGTACTTCCGAGTTTGCCCAAGGGTGAGTTGTTTTGAGTTTGCGATCTAACCCAAGTTTTACGAGTGAGAAGAGAGAAATCTCTCCCAAACTCACCAGAGTTTGTCTTTAGTAAATTTGCGAGATGAGAAACATGGCTAAACTCATCCGAGATTGTCATCTCGACCAAACTCGAATCTTAGTAAATTTACCTCTAAGTGGTAGCTGTCAGGATCCGGCCTGGGATCGGCCTTTACTCACCGCTGGACTGGTGTATTTAGGCTTCGAGGCATTCAGATGGCAGTGGTGGGTTATGGCTGAGGATTCTCCCCAGGGTCTTGTTGGACTTCCATGCATGCGTCCGGACTCCTGTGTTAGCAGGCATGGGCACAGCCATGTTGGTTCATCTCACCTGACCAGTCTCCAATGGCAGTCTTGCTAGTCTCCCAGCTGATCTCGTGATCCAATGACTAGCTGCCTGTATTTAGGACCGGAATCGGTATGAAATACCGCCGGCTGCGGTTCGATTCCTGGCAGCGGCAGCCCGACAGCTCAACAGATCCCGGCAGTGGCAGCCCGACAGCGCTGGAAATCCTGAACGTCCTGAGGTAAGTAAAAACTAACCTAACCTAACCCCCTTAACCCTCCTTAGGGGTGCCTAACCCTAACCTCCCCCCAAGTGCCTAACCCTAATCACCCCTCTAAGTGCCTAACCCTAACCCCCTCTTCCCCGCTGCCTAACCCTAAGTCCCCCCCAGGGGTGCCTAACCCTAACCCTCCCTCCTCCTAGCCTAACCCTCCCGGGGGGGTGCCTAACCCTAAGTCCCCCTGGGTGCCCTAAACCTAACCCTCCCCCCCGCGGCTGTCCGCTCGCGGTGCCCGGCATCCCTTCGATCGGGATGCTGGGTGCCTGTCTCCCGGCGTCGGGAAAATGACAGGCGTCTAGATATAGATGCCTGTCATTTAACCCACGCCAGGATAAAGCAGTCGGGAAGCTGGCTGTCGGGATCACGTCAGCCGGTTTCCCAATTGCATCCCTCAGGACCGACTCCTGCAATAGGAAGTTGCTGTTCAACATCACCGTATGACTGCACGTAGTCATTCCTTGTGACAACCGTCTTATGCTTCAGAGGCTGTATTCCTTCCCTCAGTGTTTTCCTGGTTTCCTGTTTGTTTTCTGAGACCTCCGTGTATACAGTCCGTGTCCAGTACAAATCATCCTGTGTGTCTCCAGTCGCACTTCCGTGTATCCAGTTCCTGTGTTCAGTACAATTCATCCTGTTTGTCTCAACTCAGATATCCGTGTATCCAGTCCCTGTGTACAGTACAATTCATCCTGTGTGTCTCCACTCGGATCTCCATTTATCCAGTACCTGTGTCCAGTGGAGTAGCGAGGGTGGTTCCAGTGGAGCATGAGCTCCGGGCGCCAAAATGGACAGAGGGCGCAATTCAGGTTTCCGAAATTCATGGGGCGCTGCACAGTATGACGGCCGCCTGTTAGTTTTATCTCGGTTTGTTTGCTTTATATCCTAAATAAGTTACTGATCTGACATCCGTTTCTACATTTCATGCTCCCTCAAGCTGCCCAGATTCCTCCCCTCCAGCCCTCCCTCCTCTGTGATCGTCTTCTGTCACCTCCCCTTTCCTGTCAGATTACATTCACTGCTCACCTCTTTAATTCCCTCCCCTCTCTACCATGTGATCGGCTTTGTCCCTGTCCACTCTTTTCTTATTGGCTTCTGTCACCACCCCTCTCCTCACCTTTTCTTATTGGCAGGTAAGAGTTTAAAAAAAAGTCTCTGCTTTGCTATATAAAGTAATGAGGTGTTCCTAGGCATGACCACAAAGTGTTATTTGAAAGGTCTTTTATAAAATACTGTATTAGGAGACCTGAAATAATGTTGGTAGACAGAACATGATTAGTTGTACTCACATTAATATAGATGCAATGTATATTTGCTAAGTAGGAGCATAGCTGAGAAGGGAGCTTCCCATAAGTGTCCCCACTCCAGTGAAAGCTGCTCAGGGCAGTAAGTGCAGTAATAAGCTGTGCACTCTGTGGAATCTCACTCTACCACATGTATTCTGTCAATTTAAGTTAAATGATCAGAATATATAATACAGTCTCCTCTATTGACTAATAACAATGATTCTAAGGAGATAAGTCAGATCCTAGATGCTATACATAAATAAAGCATTGCCAAAGGAACTACCCATTACTGTCAGATAGCGCATCACCGCAGCATTCCATTCCCCCAATGGGACCTCAATGCCCAGCATGATACTGCCACTGTTTGCTATTTTTCTCTTCACTTCAGTATTCCCCCGCAGGCTGGCCATACCCCACTGGCACACTTGAGTACATGGGGGCGCTATGGCATGCAGTTTCTCCGGGCGCTAAGGTTCCGGCTACTCCTCTGCCTGTGTCCAATATAATTATCCTGAGTGTCTCAAGTTCCACCTCCGTGTATTAAAATCTCTGTGTTCAATTCAAGTCCTCAGTCATTGAATCCGGAGTTGCACTTTCGTGTACAAATACATACCATTAAGTAGACTTTTAAAGTCATCTGCCGGTGCATCCGTAGTCGCACCTTTGTGTACAATATACACATTGTTAGGTACCATTCCAAGGTCTTATGCTGGTGCGTCCGGAGTCGCACCTTTGTGTACAAAATACACATCGTTAGGTACTATTCCAAGGTCTTCTGGTGCGTCCGGAGTCACACTATTGTGTACAAAGTGCGCACAATTGTGTATATTGTTCCTGTGCATCAGTATGTGTGTGTGTGTATGCTTGCAATAAAACTACTTTCACGGTGTGTGTGTTTTGTGTTTTTTTAAGACATTTCTTTACAGGTGAACTACAGATACCAGCGCCAGGACTTGGTGGCAAGTCTGGGACTGGTTAGGCTTTTGGGGGGGACCCTATGTAATTTTTTTAAAATATACGCAATTAAACTATGTACAGGCAGAAACATACACAATGATTTGTGTATGCTTCAGCCAAACTCGCAGCTCTGGAGTTGAGTGTTTAAAACTTCAATTTGGCAGAGAGTTTGCAGGCATCTCACCTGAGATTGTCATCTCGATTCTTGGTAAATTTGTGAGCTGTATCTTTTAGATGAAAAGTACTTCTGAGTTTGCCCGATGGTGATAAAATTCAAGTTTGCTATCTCACCTACGAGTGAGAAGAGAGAAATCTCTCTCTAACTCACACGACTTTGCCTTTAGTCAATTTGCGAGTTGAAAATCATGCCTAAACTCTCCTGAGATTGGCATCTCGACCAAACTCAATTCTTAGTAAATTTACCCCTGTGTTAGTGCAGTGTATTCATAAAAAATATTTTGACACTAAGTTGAAACGCAGTGTAATAGTCAACATGTATTGTGACACTGTAAGTGGTAGCGCTGTGTATTCATAAAAAATATTGTGACGCTGTAGGTCATTGATATCGCAGTGTAGTATTTTTAAATTGTTACAAATTGACGTGCGTGTTGTACCCCACTTTGTTCATGTCTGTTGATATGGAGAATGATCAGTTTAGAGGAGAGCAGGAACTACATAGTAGTGCTGGAGCTGCTGCCAATGCCACTAGTCACGACGATACTAGTCAGTCTACGTTATCTACTAAAGCCGATGTCCAAGGGCATACAGGGCTTAGGTCAGGCATCTAAAATCAAAGAAGCAATCTTTTACAGTGGTAAAGAAAAATCATCAAAGGGAAAGTTAACTGCAGAAAGACATAAAATTGGCACTATGCTTTTCACCACATGAAGTGGCAAGGAAAAGCTAAGGCCTTGGCTTTTATTTATGACTGGTGGTTCTATCTCTTGTGATGATGTAAGCCTTAGACTTTTAAAAAAAATTTAAATCATTAAGGGACATGAACCAACTGTGTGCTCAGAAATGTCACAAATCCCTGAGGAGAGTCTAAGGACCTCATTCAGAGTCGGTCGAAGCGGCCGCACGGTTGTACGCCACCGATGTTCGCTATACTGCGCATGCGTAAAGTTCGCAATGCGCGTGCGCAAACTAGCCGCTACGATCAGAAATATCTCTCTCCTTGAACACAGCCAGGTCGGTAGTTTGAGTGACAGAATGAGGCGTTTGTGGGTGGTAACAGGGGAAGGTGCTTGAAAACGGGGGAGTGGAGATCCGAACGCAGGCGTGCCTAATTATGCGAATGGCGTTTTGTGGGAGTGCATACGGTTTATGGGAGTGCATAATTAACAAAGTAGCGTCATGGCACAGGTGATATGGGAGGTTTTTACACTGACATGATCGTAGAGCTTAAGAGAGGGTATGGTCAACCTTAAGCTCTACGACCAGTTTCGATGGTTGCCGATGGTCTCGATTAATCCTTATATGCCCGGAGATGACGTGCAATGCGTACGAGAAGTGGGCGTATTTTTTTGTCTTCCGACCGCTTCCTCCCCTTGGTCGGCCAGCTGCCGATCCGAACTTAGGGACGCAACTTGCGAGGGAATCATTTGCATATCCGGCCCCTTTTCCCGTATGACCGTGCGGCCGCTTCGATCGACTCTGAATGACGTCCTAAGTGTGTCAGCGGGTACCATGTGTGAGCCTGACCTTTCCAAACTGTACTCAAAGAGGAGCCTCCTTCTACCACATGCGTGTCCTCTGCAAATGTGGGGATGAGCAGTACTATCAACATGCTGACATAGAAATAGAGGATGCTTCTGTGGATGTGCACCAGGATGAGGAGGATATTTGTGTAGCTGACACTAATAAGGATGTTGATGATGATGCTGATGATGACTATGTTGTTGATTAGGATGTTTATGTAAATCAGGCTCCCCAGTGGAAACAGTTGTTACCCATGATAAAGAAAAGACCATTGCCATGCCTGGGCATAAAACATTCCATTTTTTATTTGTGGAATAATTTCTACCCAAATCCGGACAATTGTCAAGCCATCTGTACCCATTTTCATGCCAGAGTAAGTAGATGTAGGGACCTTAACCATCTAAGAACCTCCTCCCTGTTACGTCATCTACAGCGCATCCATCCAAAGTGTTTGCAAAATTCAGAAACTTTGGTTAAAAAAGGAACAACAATTAGTCCAGCATAAGCTAGCTCACTTCTCTCTGCTAGATCCAAGCACCTGGCATCTTCACCACCAACACCTTCATCAACAATATCCTCAATTGTGATCGGAACTAGTCATGCATTGAATTTGATAAGGCTAACTAAGTCCTCCCCTATTCTGGATTCCTCAGAAAAATCCTTGATCTTCATCCCAGAACACAATTGACTGTTAAACAATCATTTGCAAGAGGGAGCAAGAATGACAGCAGTCACCCAGTTGCACAGCGAATCACTGACGTCATAACATCTATGCTGGTATTAGATGTGCCTCCGATATCCGCCATTAGTGTAGTGGGTTTTAGACAGTTAATTGAGGTCCTGTGTCCCTGTTACCAAATCCCATCTAGATTCCACTTAACTAAAAAAGGAATTCCCAGTCTGTACAGGGACGTTGAAAAAAACTTAGTGTCCTCCAAAATGCTGTTGTACCCCCTGTCCACTTACCTCCAAAATGCTGTTGTACCCACTGTCTACTTAACCACAAATATGTGGACAAGTGGAACAGGGCAAACACAAGATTACATGACTATAACAGCCCACTGGGAGGGTATATTGCCTTCAGCGCCACCAACAGCAGCAGCATCTAAGAAACAGCAGCTCATTCAAAGGCAGGCTACTCTGTGTATCACCGGTTTCACTAAGAGGCATACCACTGACAACCTCATAGAAAAACTCAGAGAAGTCATTGCAAAATGGCTTACCCGCTTGGACTCTCCTCAGGTTTTGTAATTTCTGATGCCTCCAATATTGAGAGAGCATTACAGCAGAGTGAATTCCAACACGTCCCATGTTTTGCTCACACAATCAACTTGGTGGTGCAAAATTAAAAAAAAAAAATGACAGGGCCAGGTGACTACTTAGAAGAGTTTTCAGCACAGCCGGGAACTGCCACGATCCGTCACAGGGAATTCCTCAGTTGGGGGACTGGGAGCTGGGGAGTTAGGGTGGCTAGGAAGCAACCGGAGTAGTGACAGTACTAAGGTCCTCCTAAATAATCAAACCCAGGTGTTGGCTAGACCTGTCCAGAGACGCGGAGTCTAAACCCCTTGATGGTCTTCACCAATGACCCCTACTATTGGGATTTAGGTTTCGCCGCGCCAAGTGAGCAGGTCGCGGCCCTCTGGTCAGGTACCTGGGAATGACACGGATTGGGAGATAACACTAGGAGTGGGATAACTGAGAAACTGCGTTCTCCGTGTAATGATATGGAGCGGAGATGAATACGCAGAATAATGAATGCAAGAATACTGAAAGTTCGTACACTGTAGAGAATTCCAGCATGGGCTGCACTAGGGAGTATCTCTGGAGATCTGGGCGTGGAACTGGTACAGGAGAGCAGTCAGACACTGATTAGCAGAAGGGTCAATGGAAATAAATAGCATAAGCCTGGAGCCATGTACCAGGATCAAAGTCACTGGGAAAGCGAAGTTGAACAGCAATTTTCCTGTTCCTGGAGTCAGAATAAATACCCAAAGGTAGCAGTCCATTGGAGGACAGTGTCAGCTGACAGCAACCAATGCTACCATTAGGTGAAGGGTTAATCAGGTGAAGTAGACGGTCATGGCTGCGTCCATGATGGTCACCATAAGAACCAATTCATGGAGCAACATATGGATGTCCTAGAGAATACTCAGCACGCCACCCGCCGCTGATCCTGGTGTCTGACAGATCAGGGGAAGCAAGCACAATGGTGAGTAGCGGCCGATTCCAGGCCGCATCCTGACAGGTACCTTGTCAGCGATCGGCGTAGGAAGCTACTTCCTCAAAATGTGGAAAAGATGATGTTCATCAAAATGAACTACAAATTTCATGTGGAAGACCTTTACCGCCAATTACATCCAAAAATTACAGAGCCCCCTGAGGCTGTAATGGTGGATTCCAGCGGAGATGAATTCATGTTGTGTGAAGATGATGTACATACAGATGAAGGTGAGGAATCGGATGATGATTGCGACAACATCTTGCCTCTGTGAAGCCAGTTTGTGCACGGAGAGATCATTGCCAGAAATTTCAGCTGCCCATTGGTAGCTTGTTTTGTGGGGGCCCAAACAAACCAATCGGTCAGCCACATTTGGCAGTCCCTGTCCCTGGTTTTCACATGTTAGTGCCGCCCACTGCTGTTGCTTAGCTTATTCAGCCAGCTAACTCGTGCAACCTTTTGGACTAAACTGGATGAAATCAATATTGTGATCTGTGAGGTGGTCAAAATTGACTGCAAATTACCTGAAATAAATGTTATTGAGGTAAATAATACTGTAGGAACTAAGGCCCTCATTCAGAGCCGCTCGCTATTTGCGGTCGTTCGTTCTAAAACAAGGGGTGGCTATTCAAATGAACCGTTCGCTAATTGCGGTCTGTTCACGCCTCTAAGTCTGAACGAGCGAGCAAAATTGCAGTTGTAATTTTGAAAAATATGCCCCCTGGCCGCTCGCATCCTACGTCATGTCCGCTATTTATTAGATTAATCGTGCACATCGAACAGCGTATGAACTGCTCGCTATTCTTGTGGCTGGTTTTTTCAACCGCTATTTTGCGATCAGTTCGGGGTTAAAAAAAAAACAAGTGACGTGGTCAATGAAGCAGCTGTATTAATTATGCACTCCTTTAAAACGCCCGTTTTGACCTTTAAGCACGCCTGCGATCTAATTCCACACCCCCGTTTTCAAGCACCTTCCCCTGTTACCACCCACATACGCCTCCTTCTGTCACTCAAAATAGCAGACATTCGCTATAATATAGCGAACAAACGATTTTCAGCCGCACTGACTGGTTCGCGCATGCGTATTAAAATCCGTACGCATGCGCAGATGTGCGAACATCGGTCAGAACGAACGAGCGGCCGCTTACGAGCGGCTCTGAATCAGGGCCAAAAACAGGACCAAATTATGTGATTTCAGCTGTTTTTATGATTTTTTAGAAATAAATCCAGATCCAAAACCAAAACACCAAGGAGGGTTTTGTAAAACCAAATCCAGATCCAAAACCAAAACACGGGGGTTGGCGCACATACATATAATAACATACATATTGCGGCTCAGTAAATGGTTAAAAGTAGTTACAAGAATGATGACAGACATCAAAAGGCATATTAAGGTAAGGCACTGCCACAGTAGGGTGTTGTCGAATTGATAAGACTATTGTTAAAAGTGTACAAAATTAAGAAGAGCAAAAATAAATCAACAATCCAGAAAAATAAATAAAAGTGGAACTGTGCTTATAAAGATAGATATAGAAATTAAATGTACACACATATATATATATATATATATATATATATATACATATATATATATATATATGACACTGGTAGGCTAGTGAGAGTCCAAGAAGCACATAATGCTGTTTTGTAAATTAATAATATCAATTTAATAAGAGTATACCAAAACAGTGAATCAGTGAATATATGGAAAAAAAATGAATCAAGACAATAAGAACTTCAAGCTTATATAAGCCCTAAAAGATACAATAAAAACACATATGCTGGTATTCAGGGGCATCGGAACGTTTTTATGTTGGGGGGGCAACATAAAATCGTTCTGGCACTGCCCCTCCTCCCTCCCTCACCTTCAACTGAGCGGCTGCTGCGGACAGTCAGAGGCTGTGCTTTATAGCAATAGGCTGCACTGCAATTGCACCACATGGAGGAGGAGGTGTAATGTGCGGTCTTTTAACTTAAAAGCCGCACTTTACACCTTCTCCTCCATGCGGTGCTGGAGCCGTGCAGCCTATTGCTATAAAACACAGCCCTTGACTGTCCGCGGCCGCCGTTCCTTTCACATGTTTGGGCCCCCCTCTAATGCCCATGCTGGTGTCATCGCATCATAAGTCCCTTATAGGATCCAATATAATGTTAGAATGAGTAATATATACGCAGTCTCAAAACTGGAAGAAAACACTTGTGGAACTAAAGCTTGGAGAGAGATAAAATTGTGAGAGATAAAGCACCAGCCAATCTGCTCCTGTCACTGTACAGGCTGTGTTTGAAAAATGACAGTTAGGAGCTGATTGGTTGGTGCTTTATCTCTCACAATTTTATCTCTCTCGAGGCTTTTTAAATCTCCCCCTTAAGGGGCCTATCCATTAGCAGATCTTTCTGAAAGACAAAAGATTTATCTTTTGAAAATTCCTGGGGCTGCTGTGACAGATATCTGTCATGTACATGACAGATTTTTTCGAACGACGAACGATATTGCATGACATCATTCTGGGAGTGGAATTTTTTTAATGTTTCTATTCATTTTCATTAAAAAATCGTTTGTCGTTCGTTGTTTACCGCGACAGATATTTCTCATATCTGTCAGCGATCAACGATAATTGACCAACATGTTGGAGACAAAAGACCCAATTTGTCGGCTGCGGGAGTGCACATTTTTCTCGTTCAGAGCCTATCCATTAGCAGATAAATTGAACGACTGAACGATAAATCGTTCATCGTTCAAACTTATCTGCTAATGGATAGGCCCCTTTAGTCTTATTGTTGGAGAAAATCACTTGTGGGACTACAAGTCCCAAAACAGACAGTCGGATTAATAACTCAGGGGGTCATTCAGACCCACTCGCGAGTGGCAGTACGCTCGCAAGTGGGTCGATGTTCCCCACTGTGCATGCGCACGATGGAGGGAGCTCCGTCGTGCGCATGCGCGAGACCCGGCGAGCGAAGGACTTTCCATCGCTCCGGGTCTCGCACCAAAGGGGGCATGCTGTCGATGTTGATTGACAGCACGCCCCCTTTGGTGGGCGTGCTGGGGGCGTGCCTGCCAGACGGAGGCGTTCCTATGGGAACGCCTACCGTCTGAAGCCGGCCCCACTGACATCACTAGTGATATCAGTGGGAGTGATTTTGGCTCTGATAGAGCCAAAATCACTCCTGGCCTTGCGGTTGAGAAACCCGACCACAGGGTTTCACTCGCAAGTCCGATGGTCGCGATGGTCAAGACCATCGCGACCATCTTGTTGGACACTCGTATATGCTGTGGGTGGTGACCCACAGCTATACGAGCGTCCAGGAGGACGCTCCATTTTAATGGAGGTGGGCCCTGATTCAGAGCGAGCGCTCTGGTTAGAGCGTCCGGCTCTGAATCAGGGCCTCAGTCTTTTTCAGCATGCCTGAAACATAGTGACTCTTCACTTGTTAATCAAAGGCCTTATGGAGTTTTTTACAATATGTTACTGTATGCAGCTTGTGTTTTTTATTGCTGAAGTTTATGTTTAGTATTGAGTCAGCGCATCTTAGTATAACACAAAATACTCTGTAGACCTTGAAGCACTAGTTTGCTGAATTTAAATGAAATTTTTTTTACCATATTGAAAACTCTTCAACAATTAACTAGCTCTAAATAGTCTGTTTGTTCGGGCAAATCTCGAGAACCACTGGATGGATTTTGATGCAATTTTTACTATTTCTATAGAGCATTTGTCGTGGAAGATTTAGGTGTATGAAATATTGATGTATGACAAAAGGGAGCTGAGCAGTGACGATTTTAAACACCAGCAGGAAGGTTGAGGGCAGGATATTGCCGAGCCCGCCAAGTTGCCGCTGCTGCAGGATTCTGCAGTGTGCAGCCACATCGGTCACCTGTTGCCCATGTGCGGCCGCACACACTGAACATGCCTGGAGCCGCCCCTGAAGATATATCACAATGATGGACTTTATTTTATACCATGTAGAGATTCATATGTATTATCCAGTTTCTTCATAAAAATGTATGTAAGCCCTGATTACTGATACAGAATTTAATTTTTTTCCTTCTTTTACAGTTCCTATTTCACTGATGTGAAAAACAATTCTCTAATTTCAAACGAGTCCAATTCCCATAGTCTGCTTAGGCATGACAATAAATAAAGCACAGGGACAGACACTTAACGTGGCTGGAGTTGACCTAAGTGGAGACTGTTCTCATGGACAACTTTACGTGGTCAAAACTAAAGGTGCCCATCCACTTGCCGATAATACTGAGCGATTACACGATTACGACATCGTAATCGCGCAATCGCTCAGTTATCGGCTGCAAATCGTGCATTTAAGGCCCGTATTCAATTTGGAAGCAAAAAGTCCGTGCTGGACTTTTCGCTCCACATCGGAGCTTATCCTGGGATAAAGTATCGGGTGCGCGCCCACTTTATCCCAGTATTCAATTAAAAAGCTACGAAAACGGGAGCCGGCGAAATAGGATCGGCGAAAAAAAAACAGGATTTACCTGGAATAAATTGTAGGACCCCCGTAAAGCTGTCAAAACATGGGGGATCACTATGGGTCCCCTGTTTTAGCCTGCAAATGAAAGTCGGGGTTTTAAATAGCTGCAGCAGATGTTTTTTTCCGACATTGAAGAAGCGATGCAGAAGAGCACTTAGGTTATTTTTTTTGTTTTTTTAAGTGGTCCCATCAAATTTGGGGTACATGAAAATGGGTACTAGCATAATTCTATGTCGATAAAAAGTAATATTTTAAAAATTCTGCAAAAATGCACCTGCCGCTAATAATCTATTCTAGAAACCTACTACCGCATACTTGCAGAATAGCCCTGAACCTATTTCCCTATATTTAAACACTTTTTTCCATTTTTATTTTTTCCCCCCCATTGTCTAAATAATTTTTGTGGGGTGTCCCTAATTTTTTTAAAACTTTTTTTGACGCAGTTTATTTTTAAATGACATTCCCAGGGGTGCAGGCTATTTTTTTTTTAAAGCCGGCACCCCTAAACTCCAATTCTGCACTTTTTTTCGCCACCTATTCAGTGGTGAAAAGTTATCCCCATTTTTTTTCAAAGACTTTTCGAACCTGCAAAAAGTATTTGAAATTGAATATGGGGATATTTGAAATCATTGATTCCGAAATTTTCGCTCCAAATTGAATACCCCTGTAAATGTCTAAAACGACCAGCAAGGCTTCCAACATCTATCATCGCCCGAACATGGCGGTCAACCTGACGACCATCGTCAGGTTGCCCATGTTCAGTGATGATTGATGTGCATACACTGAACGTGGCCTAATCACGGGAAACGTGGCCACGCCCCCTTGAAAAAAAAAAAAGAATTTCAGCGCCGCAAAGTGGCGCTGCGCGCTGGCGAGGGGGGCGCTCTGAGCCCCCTCAGCCCGGCGCAAAGCCAGGGGGGGCGCGATCAGTGTGCTCGCTCCCATCCACAGGCATAGTAGACTGCTGTGGCTGCTGCTCAGTGCTCAGCAGCCACGAGCAGTCTCCCACTGCAGCTCAGCGCACGCTGTGTGCTGGGCTACTGTGAGGGGGGGGGCGGCGTTGGACCCGGGCACCTGCCATGCCCCTCAGGAAGCCCGGGCCCAGGTAATTTAGGACTAATGTCGGCTAGAAGGTAACCTTGTAAGACCTAGGTTAATAAAAGACTATTGTGGTAAATTCAAAATTGTTCCCGTGCAAAGCCGCGGCAGGTCACTAGTTTAGGTTATATAACCCAGAAAATAAGGGTGGGTTTTAAGAATTACATTAAACATTGAGATAATTATATTCTGGCTATCGTCCATTTTTAAAACCAAAACATAAACGATATTTCCAGACATAAAATATTTCAAACCTGAGACTTTCCATAACAATGAGGAACAGTTGGCAACTCTATGCTATGATAACTGTACTATGTGCTAATCATAGGCTACAGTAGGTACAGGTAGTGACTCTGCAGCACTCCGCACCACCAGCAGGTGGCGCTGCAGTCCATTGAAAGGTCCCGGGAAGGTGAGCAGCGCCTTCTAGTGCCACGTGCGCAGTGCGTCACCGCAGGAGGTGGGAGAGCATCGCCAGCCGGGTCACCTCACCCAGAGCGCCGCACGCAGAGGGCAAGGCCGGGCTGCCCGCGCCTGACAGACCACACCTAGTCGCCGGTGGTTGGTTACAGTACTCGTTGCTCACGTGAGCATCCCGAGGCAGCAGAGTCGCCGAGTGAGGGAGCGAGGACAGGCGGCGGTGACAGCGGAGAGGGCGAGACACAGGCAGGAGGAGACCGGCATGATGAGCGCGGGCACAGCACGGGGCATCTCACCCCACCTGCTGCCGCTGGGGGCGCTGCTGCTCTTGCTACTGCTGGGAGTGACAGCGGCCGTCGCCGGTAAGTATACCCATATATGCAGCAGCAGTAATAGGACACTCTGCCAGCTACCCTGCCCGGTGCTAGTGCTCTGCAACACGGGGGAACAGTCCGGCTCCATGTTGTACGTATCAGCGCCGGCTGCCCTGTCCCGGCCTAATAGCATGCTGCTGCACCTACTCCTAGGTGGCATTAATAGTAGTGACTGTCAGCTGTTACACCCCCCCGGCTCTGAGTGATTATAAATGTATACTGTACAGCGTTCCCAGTTCGGCATCTGGGCATATCCTCTTCTAGGTCTCGCCAGCCGTTCACCCACCACAGAGGCAGGATAGCAGCCTATTATACTATAATATCACAATCAGGATTGTTAGTGACTGGCGTTTAATGGTAGGGTGCCTATCATTGCTCTGTTCTGATGCACATGGCATATTTTATTCAAAGTTTAGTTATGTACTCAAGTACAACCCAGACCATAACCATGTTTATGTACGATATAGTATCCATAGGGTGTCTCCTGTTAATTGTTTGTGTGTCTATGGCTATTGCTGACAAATGTTAGCTGCTTCTAATGGTTTATACTGTTTGTACAGTAAGTCACAAGAAAGTCGCTTAGGCGGGCACCTTTTTGGAGTACTTTGTAATGTTATTTATGGCTTGCTATTTTTACTTTGTTTTCCATTCACACAGCCTATACAAATGTTTTTCTGCCATTAAAGATCAAATGAATGAATCCGCAAATGAACAATACAAATGGTTTGAGATGCATTCCTTAGGATACTTAAAATGCAAAGATTGAAATGGGCCCTATCTTTGGCTATTTGGTTTGTTCTAGTTATGAAGTTGTTACTAAAATTGTACTGTAATTAATTTGAGTAAGATTTAAGTGACTCCAACAAAATCACTGCTAGATGTCTACATTAGAAGATGCACTGCCAATGTTATTCATCTAGACTGATTAATTTATATGTGAGCATATGGCACTTTTTTGAGTTTTACCAATCTGGATAATTGTATTGGAAGTAAAACATAGGCTGTAGCTTTTCCTGGTCTTTCACAGTGCAGAGTATTTACAATTTTGTTCATGTAGGCAAATTTTTATGCTTATTTGTCTTCTGTACATCTGTTCTTGCATAAGAGTCAGTTTCTGGGCACATCATGTACTGCACCTTGGTGCAGAGTAAAGAGACACTGCCAACTAATTCAGGAGTTCTCATTGTTAAAAATAAAGCCAAGTATGAGCTAGCTGTTTTTTTTTCATATTTATCTTCGTCACATATGTAGTCACAAGCACACAACTGAATAAATTGGTTGCATATTTGTCTTTGAGTATTAATCCTGGTTACTTATTCATTTTTCTTTAGAGTTGTCATCTAATCTGCCACAAAAAATGAGTTTGCTCAGTCATGCAGTTGACAACCCAACCAATCACATAGCATAAGATAGGGAGGCTTTGCACCCCTAGCACCTCTCCCTGGGCTATGACATGCCCACAGAGGAGGCCCTGGATGACTGGCATAGACTTGGATATGAGTTATTTTACTTTGGAAGATGTAACCAAAGACCAAAAAGAGTGAGACAGATGTTTGCAGTGACAGTCTTATAATAATCTGTGTAAAGTAACTGATGGCAGTGCTGAAATGACAGCCTATTAGCTTATAATTTACAATTTTCCAGTCTAAGAAGTATGAATGTACCAGGCAACTAGGGAATGGAAAACACAGGATGACCTACTCTATAAAGCAGGGGTGTTTAACCTTCCTAGGGCTGTATTCAATTTGAGGCGAAAAGTCAAGTTTGCCGAAAAAGTATCGCGGGTGCCGTCATTTCGCCAGGTGGAAACTTTTCGCCGTATTCAGTTTCAAAGACTTTTTGCCTAGGCGGAAAGTTAATGCAATGGACCCGGCGGAAAAGTTTCACCTATGAATAGCAGGCAGAAAAAAGTGCAGAATTGGGGTTTTGGGGTGCAACGTTGCGGGAACCCCCATGCAGCCTTAAGACAATCCCCCAAATGTAATCTGTGTAAAAAAAAACCCCAAAAAAACAAAACTTAAGAACACCCCAAAAAAGTACTTTAATTTTGGGGGTGAAAAATACCTACGTTGGGGGACAAAGTTAAAAACTAGCGAAATAGACTCCAGGGGGGTCCCCAAGTATGCCCCAGGTGTTTCTTTAATTACAGGTGCTTGCGGCTGGTGGATTTTTCACGATTTTTTTAAACTTCACTTTAGCAACTTTTAAATATGATACCCCCCCCCCCCCCCCATTTTCAGGTACCCCAAATTTGCTGGGATAAGTTATTTAAAAAAACAAACCTGCTAAATGCTATTCTTCACCACTTATACAAAGACGCGAATTTGAACCTATTGAGAACATTTAAGTACCCCAAATACCTTCAGCAGGCCTATTCGGGGGTATCCATAGTAATCCCCCATGTCAGTGCATCTTTTGGGGGGTGTCAGTCTGATTTCCCCAAATCTTACAGGATTTTTTGCCTGTTTCAGTTTCGCTGGGTGCCGTTTTCGCGTACTTTCAAATTGAATACGGGGAATCGCCGGGACGCTCGCAAAAAGTTTCTGCATGCAAAACACGCGATATAGGCGAAAAGTCCGGCAGGTGAAAAAGTATCGCCGGTGCAAATCTAATTGAATACGGGCCCTAGTGCTAGGTCCACATTGGGACATGGTGCTCCTAAACAAAGGGCCAAATTAAACAGAACTCCTTTAAATGTGCAAAATGTATAGAATTTACTAGAGGCAAAGAGGAACCACTTTGGAGGTATGCCATACCTTTTAACACTGTTAAAAAAACAGACCCCATGAGAAAAGAAGTGGTTTGCATGACTGTGAAGTGGCTGAGTACCACCAGAATTGCATGGCTATTTTATATGGGATGTAACTATGAGACCGGCGGCAGGGATGCCGCCAGTCTAAATCCCGACGGGAATCCAGACAAGGGATTTGAGATAGGTGTCGAAATACTGACGCCTATCTTAATCCTGATGCCGGAATCCAGGACACCAGCCCGAACAAGGTAAATCCAGGGCGTCCTTGGCTGTTAGGGGGGAGGGTTAGGTATGGCGGGGGGGAGTTTAGGGTTAGGCACCCCTTCGGAGGAGGGTTAGGGACCACTGGGGGGGAAGTTAGGCACAAAGGGGGGAGAATTAGGTTTAGGCACTAACTGGGGGAGAAGGGGGGAGGGTAAGTAGACTTGCCCGACCCCTTGTCGGGATACCAACCATCGGGATGCCGCTGACTATATTTTGACTGGAGGCATCCCGAAAGCCGGCATTACATACCTATTCCATTTCATATAATGTGTGGTCACATCCCACAGGGTTAGAGCCATGCCCCTCACCTCGTACACATTTAGCATCTGCCACCTTTTTGTAGTAACAACTCTGTACCCTCCATCAAGTCTGTAGTACCACATTCCCCTCTCTCCAACTCCACACATAACAAGACGTTCAGAGTCCTGCTCCACTTCAGTTCTGTTAAAGAAGCAGTGTTTGGCTATGCTGTTACTTGGCTACGTAGGTTTAGCTACCTCCACAGCTTGCTTCAGGGAAGAGGGGGAAATGCTGAGTTTTATTTTTTCCTATTTATTGGCTTGTAAATGCAATCCTTTCAAATGATCTAAATACATTACTTTAGGTCTTTGGCTTCTCTCTGTGCTTTTCAGTCATGTATTTGTATTCTCAGATACACATTTTGGTTGCTCTGGAATCTGGCACATATCTGGTATTTGCTTTGCAATGAGAAAATCCTGTGACCAATATGAATGCATGATAATAGTAAGGAGTAGCTGAAATCCTGGAGGAGAAAACCATGCATTTAGTAACATTGGATGATGTTTCATATACATTAGATCATTAAATAAGTCACCTAAAGCTGGAGAGGCACTTCCAATTGTGCCCTCGCACTGCTATGACTTTCTCATTGATCATTTGTCTAGTCCTCTCTCTCAGATGTGCATGATACAGATCTGCCATGAGGGCATTTGAGAGGTCACTTGCACGGGGTCGGAGAGAAATGATGATGCGAGTACTAATGATTGTCAGTGGCAACTGAGTGTGCTATTGTGAATCTGCCAGCACATCTCCACCATCTGCACTAACTGGGGAAAGGGCTTTCTATGTAGCTCCTGTTGCCTAAGCTGGAAGCCCCTGCCTCCAGGCATGAGTCTGTGGTTTCTCCCTCTCACACATAGTAATAGAAAGAGGAGCCTATGAATTTTCATTGGGACGACAAAAGGGGTGATTTTTTTGGGGGGGGGAGGCAAATTGAAAGACGCATTATCTGTGCTACACATTATGTAATTTTTTATCAGAAACTACATTTTCCACCACACTGATTTTGCATATGTCCGCCTACAAAGATGATGACATCATAACAGTGGCGTAAGTTCATCCCAGACGCCCGGAGGCAAGTTATAATTTGGTGCCCCCCCGTCACAGCCGCTGACACTGTAATGTAGCAATTCTCATGCAGACAGGCTATAGATAGACGAAGGCAGCAGCTGATGGTCTGACACGAAGTTCTCCACTAGTGTATGGTGGCTTATCAGGTGCCATGAAGGGCCATGATGGTACATAGTTACAGCCCTAAGTGGGGTGAATATGTTGTGGACAATGGAGGAGGTGCCCCCTTTAGAGCAGGAGCCCGGCGGCAGGCACCTCCATTGTCTCCCATAGTTCTGCCCCTGTATCTGTCACTGTCCTATAGTATCACAATACGTCCTGGCGCACCCAGAACAGTTATATTCGGTTCTCCAGTATAAAGATTAATCATAACCCTGCCCATGATATATATATATATATATATATATAATCTCTGTGCCACACATATAATATATAGTAAGTATAGATCATCAGCCTGTCCTGCACATACAGTAGATAGCTATGTGTGCTGCTGCTGCCCGCCCTCTCATCTTCTCCTCCTCTCCAGCCTTTGATGGATTTTACACTACGCCACAGATACAATTTTCCTTCCCTCGCAGAAAGGTGCTGTCCCACGTCCCCGGTGCAGGTAAACAGCTATTCCGGGCCGCCTCTCCATCCATCCTGTCTCCCACCGCCCCCTCCCAGGTTTAAGGGACGCATAGAGAGGAGAAGACCATTCCAATGGGGACTGATGGGTAGCTGCCAGGAGGGTGATGCAGGACTGTGACTGGCAAGAGGGTGCAAAGTGAGCTGCCAGCAAGGTGTGAGGCAGGGGCTTGGCAATAGAGGGGGCTTCAGAAACTTATCATGGACTAGCAGAGAGAGGGGGCATTGCTAATATTCGGGGACATGCAAAAGCTGAGGTACAGGGTAATAGGAGTGGGCAACATGGCAGAACCCAAAGGGAGAGGGAGGTGATAGTTCTGGGGGGCAAAGGGACGGGAGCTCTTACCTGTGGCTGAGCTGTCAGACAGCAGAGGCTGCCGGCTCCCGATCAGCCAGTTTTATTTCTCCGGGAGGTGGTCCACCACGCAGATCCTGTCTCCCGGGTCCCAGCCGCACTCTCCACAGACAGTGTCTCCACCACCACGGTCCGTCTGCACTCTGCAGTGTCGGGCGGCTCTTCAGAGGAGCTTTCTTTTATTTACAGACTAGTGAAGCCGGCGGTAGCGGTATATGGGTAGGTATAGATGCGGTGGAAGGAATTGGAACGGCCGGGACCCTGGAGACAATGGAGCCAGATGCCCCCTTCAGGGCTGGGCGCCCGGCGGCAACTGACTCCATTGTCTCCGGGAGTTCCGCCACTGCATCGTAACAGGAAAACATAGGAACTATGGGCAGATTTTCAAGAATGCACACACTGCTCGATATCAGGAAATTGAGGCCAAGATTTTTGGTCTTGACTGACAGATCAGATAATTGAAGGAATGTATTTGTGGATGTTTTCTAACCATTTTATCAGTGACACGCTGAAACAATTGTTCATACACACTATACAATAAATGAGGCCGATCACCTGAGTATTCGCAAATGGGCAGAATAATTATATATTGTGTACCTAGCTTTACTCTCAAAAGCTTTAATTTATGCTAATTTACTATTCATTTCTTTTGCAGTTCCCTGTGAAGATCATAAAACTTGTATCGACTGTTATAATACAACAGACTGCTACTGGATAACATCATTGAATGGTAAGTTATAGTAAACTTTAAAAACATTGTCATAAACAATTTTCATAATAATATGTACAATATATATTTGCCGGGTCGGTATGAAATCCCGACGGCGGAAGACTGGCAGTGAAGATCCCAACAGGTAAGTATTTTAACTATTTACTAACCTAACCTCACCCCCCCTAACCCTCCCTTAGGGGTGCCTAACCCCCCCCCCCCCAAGTCTCCTGGGGGAGGGGGGTTCCTAACCCTAAGACCCCCCCGGTCAGCGCCCGCCGCCTGGCTTACCTTTGATGGGTAGGCTCCCGGCGTAGGTAAAATGACAGCATTGGGATTTCGACGCCTTTCATTAGACCCCTGCCGGGATTAGACAGTCGGGAAGCCGGCGGTCGGCATTTAGACCACCTGGTTCCTGACTGCATCCCTATTTGCCATCCAGTGGCTGATTCTGAGTTGGGAGCAAAGCAAAATAAGAGCAAGTAACTTTGCCCCTTGGTAAAAGCATGCTGGTGGGGCAGATGTAAAATGTGCAGAGAGATTAAGATTTGAGAGGGGTGTGTTCTAGCTCTAAATTGCAGTGTAAAAATAAAGCTGGGCGGGAGCTGGACTGCACACCCTAATGTTAAACATAAGAGGTGCTACCAGACTGAGACTTGTAGTGCCATGCAGAAAAAAATAAAATAAAATGCAGGTGCACACTTTAAGCACAATGCTGTACATTTCAGAATGCCATGCGTTTACTATCACTATAGATCGCATCATATTGATGCAAAATATAGTAGTTCTAAAAAAATCATTCACGTTTATTTGCCTTTCCAGGGAAGCGATCCGAAAAGCCAACATATGTCTAATTATGTTAAATACACTTATTTATTTAGGAATACTACTAAATGTTAGACATAATTACTTTTGGTGTATGTGCCGGTTTCCCCAGGACAAATGATAATGACATGAGCAGCTATTTGCTGGCTGCATTGTACCCACAATATATGGTGGACTAATGTAGCCCATTTTATGGATGAGTAACCATCCAACATATAGGAGAATTTAGACCACACAACACAGGGAGATTTGTTTTCTTTATCTTCCAGATTAATTTTATACAATTATCCCTGATCATTTTTAGCAAGAATCTTACTAATAGTTACATTCTAAAATAATTATATTTTAAGAATGTCTCCAAAAAGAGGTTTCACTTTTATCTCTGTGTCTGTTCAGAGAAACGACTTCTGTTATTTCAGTATTTAAACATTGGGGAGCACCACCAACGACCATAACCTTGGGGAACACACCAATATACTATTTGTACATTGTTGGTAATTGGTTATGTGAAATATAATATCTTATAAAGTCTTGTGCAGGCTCAAACCGCAACCGTCTGTTTCAATGTTAAAGATGTGTAGAATGTGCCCATATGTATTATTTGGCCATGTAGTTTAGTTTTAGTTATCATTGACCAGTAAAAGGAAACATGATTTTAAGTATGTGCTTATTAGACCTCTGAGCTTCAGATTAAGGCCCGGTATCCAATTAACCATGATAAATGACAGTGGCTAATTAACTTGCCCGGGGCTATTCTATTAGCCCCGATGCCGACACTTATCAGGGATTTTGTTTCGCCTGCCCACCAAATCCGTGATAAGAAGCCATTTCTCTCCCTATCGCAGCAGTGAAAATACATAGGTCCGTGACTTTTCGCAGGTCCTATGTGTTTTCGTGAGAATAACAGATTTTCAGACGTAAAAAACGGGGTTTAATTGGATACCACAAAAAAAAAAATTGGCGAAAAACACCCGAAAATTGTCGGGGGGAAAAAAAATGTTTGCATCCGAGAATTTTTCACTGCTAATTGGATACCGGTCTATGTGCTATGTACAGGATATAAGAGCATTTTGATTCCACAGTTCTGAGGTCTCCGGCGGGCATTTTCTTGCAAGGTTATGGCTGTCATGGCTCCCCTTCTGCAGAGGCAGGGTGTCCGACTGCTACCATAGCTGGACGACCTCCTGTTGTTGGCAGGTCTCCAGAGGTACTCCACTGATGGTTAATCAATTGGAAGAAGTCATCCCTAACTCCATCCCAGAGGATGCTCCATCTGGTCGCCCTGTTGGATTCCCAACAGCAGACAAGATCTCCAGTTTACAGAAGCCAGTATGCAGATGTCTCCACAGTCACTGGGTGTCAATCCACTCAGCGATGCAGGTTCTGAGGTCTATGGTGTCGACATTCGACAGTTTCATTCCAGGCCTCTGCAGAAACTGCTACTCTTCAGGTGGAATGGATGACCCCATCAGATAAAGTCACAGACGATGGTGCTCTCTCCGGAGGTTCGTCTGTCCCTGTCTTGGTGGCTACAGGCGTTTCATCTAAGTAAGGAGCGCCCCTTTTGGATTCCGGATTGCGTGATCATGATAACGGATGCCAATCTCCGGGGTTGGGGCAAAGTAACTGGTCCGCGCTGTTTTCGGGGTCGTTGGACGACAGGCGAATCAGCCCTGCCCATCAACATATTGGAACTTCGGGCAGTCTACAGGACCCTCAAACTGGCCAAACATATACTTCACGGGAAACCCATTCAAGTTCAGTCAGACAACGTCACAACCGTGGCGTACATCAACCGTCAAGGATGACAGAGGTGTCACGCATTCTGACATAAGCGGATGGTCATCTCCCAGCCATATCGGCTGTGTTTATTCCTGGAGTTCTCAGTTGGGAAGTGCACTTCCTCAGTTGTCACAACGTGCATCTCGGGGGATGGTCTATTCACCAAGAGGTGTTTCAACTCCTAGTGGACAAGTGGGGCCTTCCAGAAGTAGACCTCATGGCCTCCCGACACAATCACAAACTGCCTGTGTACGGGTCCAGGACAAGAGATACCGAAGCGATCTTGGTAGACCCTCTGTCATTCAAGTGGACTTTCAAGTTTGCATACCTGTTTCAGTTTCACTGCTTCCTTGAGTTCTTCGGAAGTTCAAACAAGACGGAAGTACGGCCCTGCTGGTGGCACCAGCTTGGCCCAGACACCATTGGTACTCAGATCTGCAGAGTCTCTCCTTCGACGCTCCGTTCCTACTGCCTCAACGTCCGGACCTGTTGTCTCAAGTCCTTGCCTTTAGCTGGACCTGGGTCGTCTGTCTTTGACGCCGTGGCTCTTGAGACATCCCTCCTAAGGTCCAAAGGATTCCCAAGCTCTGTAAACACTATGCTCAGAGCACGTAAGTCAGCCTCTGCACGGATCTACCACAGAGTGTGGCATGTATATTTTCAATGGTGTCAGCCCAGAGGTTACGATCCCCAAGTGTTTCAGATTTCCAGTGTTTTGGCCTTCATTCAGGCGGGACTGGATCTCTGTCTCCGCCTAGCCTCACTGAAGGTGCATGTCACTGCCCTCTCAGTGTGTTTCCAATGAAGGATTGCTCCTCTTCTGGATGTCCGTACCTTCTTACAGGGTGTCTTTCGGATTAAGCCTGCCTTTGTCCCCCCGGTGGCTCCTTGGGATTTGGCTGTAGTTCTTCAGGCCCTCCAGGGCCCTCCCTTTGAACCCCTGGATTCAGTGGATCTCAAATGGTTGACGGCAAAGACACTGTTTCTTCTGGCTATTGCTTCCGCTAGAAGAGTGTCAGATTTAGGGGTGATCTCCTATCGCTCCCCGTTTCTGATATTTCACCAGGACAGGGCTGTGCTTCGGACTCGCCGTGGTTTCCTTCCTAAGGTTGTTTCTAGTTTCCACATTAATGAGAAAATTATAGTTCCGGCCTTTCAATCTCCAGACCTCTCAGCAGGTGAGGCCTCTTTGGATGTGAACCGTACCAGTTCCCTTCGTAAATCGGACTCCTTATTTGTGCTATATGGATTTCACAAGAAGGGTTGGCCAGCCAATAAACAAACATTGGCTAGATGGCTTCGTATGGCTATCTCAGGGGCTTACACTCAGGAGGGCCTTCCTGTTCCGCCTTCTGTTAAGGCTCATTCTACTCGGTCTGTGGGTTCCTCATGGGCAGCTCGCTGTGGCGCCTCGGCTGTTCAGCTGTGTAAGGCGGCCACGTGGTCTTCTGTCCAGACCTTTTTAAGGTTCTATAGATTTGATACCTTTTTGCCTCTCGGGATGCTTCCTTTGGGCGCCGGATTCTCCTCTCAGCGCAGGAGCCTACCCACCCTTAAAAGGACTGCTTTGGGACATCCCCCAAGGTCTCCCTGTGGAGCCTAAGGACCCTGAAGAAGAAAATGAGTTAAGTTAAGGACTTACCTTTTTGTTAACTCTTTCTTCGAAGTCCACAGGGCACCCACCCTGACGCACCTGGCTTCAGATGGGCTTTGTTCTGGTCGCCGGTTTTCCGTCTCCTCTGTGAGAATGTGATCTTGTGTGTTCCAGACTTCCTTCTCTCTTCTCCTCCTCCGGCATTTGGCTCGTTACGAACTGAGGTGCCTCTGGCTCTGGGGCGGGGTATAGGGAGAGTGGACCTGGTGCATCATCGGAGTTAGAATTTAACTGCGTAGTGCCCGGATTTCCTATCCATCACCTACACCTCCAAGTACTCCCTGTGGACCCTATGGACTTCGTAGAAAGAGAGTTAACAAAGTTAGTTCTTACCATAACACACATTATTTTTTAAACTAGTCTTTTTGCATTCATGTTTAAATGAAAAAAAAAAAATCTTGCTATGTATTAGAAACCTTGATCTATCACGTTGTAATGCTTTCTAACATTAACAAACCAAAGTTATTAAGGTTTGATATGATTTATTTGACATCTTTCAATAAAACCAATTTTAGACTAAACATAATTAAAACATGCAAAAGCACTTTTCAGAGAAACGCACACAAAAAAGGAGTTAAGCATTAGAGCTGGAAATGTCACTGCATTAAACATTTTGAGTAAAAACACTAGTTTAGAGGCCTTTTCAGTTTCGAAGCTTCGAATGAACTAAACCAAAAGAAGAAAAAATTCTTTCTACAAGCTGAAGATGCTTGAGCAGTCAGAAGTTGTTAAATAATGGGAAATACATTGGGGTTAACTTTTTTGCTCGTCCACCATTCATAAGATGATACTTGTGACACCACAAGTCTTTCTTTCTAGCACTCAATAGGACCGAAGGTTTTGAATTGAAATACAAAGGTAAACATGGAGATTAAACCTTGAGGTGTTTCTCTGTATATTGCCTGTTTTATGTGTTGGTGTTTACTCTTTAAGATTGAGAATGTTAGCTGTGTTTTTTTTTCCTGCCCTATGGGATTGATGGGGGAGACGTCTTAACTTGATGCAAGGCAGATTTAGCACCTCTCTTATCTGGTTCATACTCCCTATATCTCTGTAGCGTGTGTTTATGTACTGCATTGGTTCAGCTTACTTAGGATAAAGTCCACAAGCAACAAGCATGTGGAATAATACCAGTCACGGTGTTAATAGCATAATAATAAAACCAGAGTGTTATTAAAAAAAAAAAAACAAAAAAAAAAACATTTGGTTTAAACCAGCCAACCCTGCTTAATTAATACCTCGGTCATCTGATTTAACCGCCTGTGCTCAACCATGGATATCTCTAAAACCTGAGCTGTTGGGGTGCCTTGCGGGCCGCGTTTGTGAATCTGTGGCTTATTTACTATTCTGTCTTCTGTTTAGTCCTGCACCGACTGCACTTTAACGCAATTGTCAGGAACACAAATTAAGGAAACTGTATAATACAGGTGCAACCACTGAGTTGTGCTATTGGGTCATTCCATGCCAAATCATCAGAGCTTCCTACCTGACCATCTCAGATTTTCATGAAATTTGTTAGGATGATGGCCTGCATAAAGTAACTTTCATATGTAAAATTTCAACCCTCAGTGATTATTATTATTTATATGGCGCCACAAGTGTTCCGCAGCGCCTTACAAAGTACATAAACAAATAAGTTTACCAATGACTTACAGTACAATACAATACAATACAGGACAAGGAACATGGCTAATATACATTGCTGCATTAGCGACCATAACACCCAGATAAGCAATAGAGCAAAGCAGCCAAGTGTTTGGTGCCCTAGTGGGGAGTAAGAAGTAGATGAAAGTAGAGAAGGAGAAGCACAAGAGGGTAGAGGGCCCTGCTCGTAAGAGCTTACATTCTAAAAGAGAGGGGCAGACAAACAGGTGTGATGGGGTAGGCAGGGAAGAAGGAGTATGTAGCAGCAAGTTAAGATGAGAGCTGGAAGGCTTTGATGAAGTATTGGGTCTTGAGAGCCCATTTGAAGGATTGTAGAGAGATTGAGAGTCGGATGGGAAGAGGGAGAGAGTTCCAAAGGTGGGGAGCAGCGCAGGCAAAATCTTGGAGGCGGGAGTGAGAGGAAGTAAGTGGCATGAGAGGCGGCGTACATTTGTTAAACGAAGTGGGCGGACAGGAGAGTGAACGGAGATGAGGTCAGAAATATAAATGGGAGTGGATTGGGTGAGGGCTTTGTAAGTGAGTGTGAGAACCTTGAATTGGGTTCTGAAAGGGAAGGGGAGCCAGTGGAGAGCTTGTAGGAAAGGGGAGGGGAGTCAGATGCAGAGCGTTTGTAGAGGAAGATGAGCCGAGCAGCAGCATTGAAGACAGACTGGAGAGGGGAGAGAAGTGATACACGATGTTCATGCAACAGGGTTGCAAACATTACTAAAAGTTTTTAAAATTTATGCTTGCAAGGTCAACTAAAACGAATCCTAACTTTGCTTCTAATTGTGGTAGACCCTTTCATGTTGGTCTTGTTTTGAAGGTAAGGGACCAGAGTTTTCAGAAAAAATTGTTTATATTAAAATATTGACATCTACATTTCAAGGTGACATTGTGACCTTTGACCTTGAATATCTAAAAAGTAGAAAAAAAATTGTACATAAAGGGGCGGATTCAATTAGCCGCAATAAAATTAAAACTTAACCCTGGAGATGTTTTCGCACTATTCGCCAGTTTTGGAGCGATATTTTTTAGTCTTGGCAGTGCGCGCTCCCATTTTTCGCCCTTTTCCTATTACAAAAGATGCATAAGTGCGAAAACTGCGCATGGCGAAACCAGCGAAAAGTACAGCACATTTTGGGGAAATCAATCTGTACCCCATAAAAAGCCTGACATCGGAAATCAATATAGAAGTGTATTAATAGCCCTAATAAAGTATTTTGGGTTCTTAAATTGTGTAAATTGGCTGTTACATGTTATTTGCATAAGTGTTGAAATGATAAAAGGCAATATTTCTACTTCAGGGTCCATAGAGTATCCACAGGATACCTTGGGGTATAGGTGTGACGTCAGTCGCTGGGCACCATAGAGTTAAGCTTTTCAGCCTCCCAGGATGCACTAGGGTCCCCCTCCTATACCCCGCCCCCGAGCCAAGGCACCTCAGTTTAGTTTGGTGCCCGGCCGGCGTCGGGTGCACCTGTCGGAGTGGGGGCTAGAAGAGCCCCTGAAGCTTTCTTCAGTGCAGCTGTGGCTGCACATCTGGATGTACAGCATGGACAGTCAGTCCTGACGTCCATGCTGTCTTCCCTACACCCCCGCCGGTACCAGAACGCCGGTACCGATCCGGGGATGCTGGTGAGCATCTGGGGTCACAGCTAGCGGTGACCCCAGATGTTCCGGACCATGGCCGGATCCAAGGGGGACAAAGGTAAGCAGCGGGGTCCCGCGGTGGGTCCCCGCTGGTCACATGGTCCTAAGTCCCCAGGCAGGGGGCTTCCTGGGGACTGGCTGCAGCGTGGAGCCAGGCGACCAACCTGCGCTTTCCACTACCCCCTGGGACAGCGGACCGCGGCAGAGCGGTAGCGCTGCGGCGTCCCAGGGGTTAAATGCATGCCAGGGGAGCGCGCCTTCCCTGTCTCACAGCCGGCGCCTCCCCCGCTGCACACAGCTCTCTCTGCACGCTGCCGACTGGTCCTGTGGCAGCGCTCCTCCCCCAGGCCAGCCTCCTCTCTGCTCCTCGGCGGCCATCTTCTCAGAACGCATGGTGAACGCTGCTGGAAGCGCTGGACGGAAGCATCGTGGTCTGGGTCCCCCCGCATACCTCCCCTCCGCTGTGGCTCAGGTCTGTGTATGCAGCGCTGTGTCCTACCAGGCCCTGTGTCTGTGTAGTTGAGTGATCAGCGCTGTTAGTGCAGGAATTGTTATTTCTCTGCATTGTATGTGACTGTGCTAGCGCTGCCTGTAACTTTTCTTCTCTAAACTGTCAGCTTTATTACTGTCCCTGTTCTTTCTGCTAAAGCCCTTGCGGTGCGGTGCTGCAGGGTGGTCTCTCGCCTATTTAATACTTAATTGGTGAGAGAGGTCACATACGTGGTGCCATCATGTCTGAAAGTGATTTTCCCCTCCGGCTACAGTGTACCACGTGCAAAGTACCGTTAGCGGAGGGGGAGGGTAGCGCGGAGGGCCTTTGCCGGCAGTGTTTGTCCATGGCGCGGCCTATTACGGTTACAGCACCGGTACAGGAGCCGCCCTGGGCTTGTTTCGCTCAGGCGTTAACAGCTTTAGTGGGCCAGTTAGCTCCGCAGCCCGCGTTTACTCCGATGGGTTTGTCCCAGCAGTCTGTGGTGTCGTCACCCATGCAGGGGTTCCCACGACAATTGGTGGTACCCCACAGTCTCCCTATTTCCCCGCTCCCGGGTTCTCAGGAGCCAGCGTGGGTTAACTCCCTGACGAGTTCTGTACAGCACTTGTCGGATGTGTTGCAAGGGGAGTCTGTGATGCGGCTTCATAAAAGGCCGGTGGCGTCTCTGTCCGCTCCTTATGAGGATGACGAAGGGACGTCTGATGATGGGGAGATTCTGGATCCTTACGATCAGGAACCTCTCCATACTAAGGACGCTGATGCTAAGTCCAAAGTATATATTCCTGGACTTATTCGGGCGGTCCGCACAGCCTTGGTGATTGAGGACGAAGTTCCCCCAGCGGCTAAATCTAAGTATGCCTTTTTCAAAGATGTGAAGGGCGATGCCACAGTCTTTCCTCTTTCGGGTCAGTTGGTGGACCATTTAGAGGAGGCGTGGAAACAGCCTGGCAAGCGATACCAGCCGCAGAGACGCCTGGCGGTGGCTTATCCATTCGCGGATAATTATTTTGCTAAGTGGGAATCCCCTCCACAGGTGGATTCTCACGTGACCCGTCTTGTCCGTAGTGCCACATTGCCGATGCCATCCATGTCCTCCCTTAAGGATGCTACGGACCGCAAGGTAGAAATCTGCCTGCAGTCCGCTTATTCCCTTGCAGGGGGGGCAGCACGGCCGGCTATGGCCATTTGCTGGGTTGCCAGAGCGATGGAGCGCTGGGCGGATTCATTAGAGGCTTCTTTTGAATCCGACTGTCCGGCCGAACAGGCGGAGTTGATTGGCAATCTCCGTGATTCGGTCACCTACATCAACGAGGCGGCTCTAGACATTAGTACTCTGGTGTCTAGAATTTCTTCAGCAGCGGTAGCTGCTCGTCGCACCTTGTGGCTGCGATCCTGGAAGGCGGACGCAGATTCCAAGAAAGGTCTGGAAGCGTTGCCGTTTACCGGAGAAGTTCTCTTCGGTCCGGATCTGGATAAGATTGTGGCCACGCTGGCGGCAGCCAAATCTGCTTGTCTCCCGTCGGCCGCTGCTCCTTCTGGTTCTGGACCATCGTCCTTTCGGTCATCTAGGGCCCAGGGCAGGCCCAAACCACAGTCGTTTCCTCGACAGGCTGGCCCTAAGAATCGGTCAAGCCCCGGAAGCAGGCATGGAGTACCAGACGTCCGGCCCCCAAGCCAGATGACAAGCCTGTGGCCTGAGGGGGATCCCAGGGTGGGAGGCCGCCTGCTACAGTTCGCCCAGTGTTGGTCGACCACTACGACAGACACTTGGGTTCTGGAGGTGGTTTCCCACGGATACGCCCTCTCCTTCCGGCACAGATCCCCGGCTCGCTTCTTCACCACGAGTCTACCATCAGACCGGAGCAAGGCTGCGGAAGGTATTGCACACTATGCTCCAGGCTGGAGTTATAGTGCCTGTTCCATTCTCCCAGAGGGGCCAGGGTTTCTATTCAAATCTATTTTTGGTACAGAAACCCAATGGGTCATATCGTCCGATTCTCAACCTCAAAGCACTCAACAAGTCTTTGCGGGTCCCGAAGTTTCGGATGGAGACCCTACGGTCCATCATTCTGGCGCTGGAACCTGGGGACTACATGGTGTCATTGGACATACAGGACGCTTACCTGCATGTCCCTATTCTTTTGCGCCATCAACAGTTCCTCAGGTTTGCAATCCGCAGCGACCACTTCCAGTTTCGGGCGTTACCTTTTGGCCTGGCAACAGCACCACGTGTTTTCACCAAGGTGATGGCGGTCATGGCGGCTTCTCTGCGGCTGCAGGGAGTCCGCATGTTGCCGTATTTGGACGACCTGTTATTGGTGGCAGGATCTCCAGAGCTCCTGTTACGCCACTTGGACCTGACCATTGCACTGCTACAACGGCACGGCTGGCTAATCAACTGGCAGAAGTCCACTCTAATCCCGTCTCGGAGGATTCTGCATCTTGGAGCCTTATTGGACTCGGGACAGCAAAGGATCTTCGTGACGGAGGACAAGATCTCTGCTTTACAGTCAAGGGTGCGCAGTTGCCTGCACAGCCGCCGGGTGTCCTTACACTCGGCGATGAGGTTACTGGGCTCCATGGTGTCGGTGTTCGACATGGTGGAATACGCCCAGTTTCACTCCAGACCTCTGCAGCACCTGATCCTGTCCAAGTGGAACGGGCTGCCTCAGTCTCTGAAGTCCCAGACGATTGTGCTCACCCCGGAGGTTCGCCTGTCCCTTGCGTGGTGGTTACAGACGACCCACCTCAACAAGGGACGTCCGTTCTGGGTTCCAAATTGGGTCCTGTTGACGACGGACGCCAGTCTTCGGGGCTGGGGAGCAGTTTCGGGTCCACACTTGTTCCAGGGCAGGTGGACGCCGACAGAAGCGGAGCTTCCAATAAATATCTTGGAACTCCGTGCGGTCTTCAATGCTCTCCAGCAGGCACAGCGGTTTCTCCAGGGTCGCCCGGTGCAGGTCCAGTCGGACAACGCTACCACCGTGGCCTACATAAACAGGCAAGGAGGAACTCGCAGTCGGGCGGCTCTCGTAGAGGTCTCTCGGATCCTGGTTTGGGCGGAGCGCAATCTTCCGGCCATATCAGCGGTCTTCATCCCGGGAGTGCTAAATTGGGAGGCGGACTTTCTAAGTCGCCAAGACGTTCATCCGGGGGAATGGTCCCTGCACCCGGACGTTTTTCAACTACTGGTGGACAGGTGGGGTCTTCCAGAAATCGACCTCATGGCGTCCCGGCACAACAAGTTGCCGGTGTACGGGTCTCGCACAAGAGACGAAGGGGCGTCTCTGGTGGATGCTCTGTCCGTCCGGTGGACGTTCCGGTTCGCATACCTGTTCCCTCCGGTCTCCCTTCTTCCACGGGTAATCCGGAAATTCAAACAGGAAGGAGGGACGCTCCTGTTGATAGCTCACGCGTGGCCCAGACGGCACTGGTTCTCAGACCTTCAGGGTCTGTCCGTGGACAGTCCTCTGCGGTTGCCGCTACGACCGGACCTTCTGTCTCAGGGTCCTTGCCTTCACCCGGACCTGACTCGGCTGTCTTTGACGGCGTGGCTGTTGAGACGGCCATGCTGAGGTCCCGGGGGTTTTCCAGCTCTGTGGTGCGTACCATGTTACGAGCTCGGAAACCGTCTTCCGCGAGGATATACCATCGCGTGTGGCATACGTTCTTCCAGTGGTGTCAACCGAGAGGTTATGCACCGCGGGAGTTTCGTCTGTCTCGGATTCTCGCATTCCTGCAAGCGGGACTAGATCATGGGCTTCGCCTTGCTTCTTTGAAGGTACAGGTTTCGGCCCTATCTGTCTGGTTTCACCGTAGGATTGCTACAATCCCGGATGTGCGCACCTTTATGCAGGGTGTTCTCCGCATTCAGCCGCCCTTTGTTCCACCTGTGGCGCCTTGGGATTTGGCTGTGGTCCTGAGGGCTCTCCAAGGACCGCCGTTTGAACCACTGGACTCAGTGGATCTTAAATGGCTAACAGCTAAGACTGTTTTCCTTCTGGCCATTGCTTCGGCCAGACGTGTTTCTGAGTTAGGGGCTCTTTCTTGTAGACCCCCTTTCTTGGTTTTTCATGGGAACAGGGCAGTGCTCCGCACTCGGCCCGAGTTTCTTCCCAAAGTTGTTTCCCAGTTTCATGTTAACGAGGAAATAGTTGTTCCGGCCTTTAACTCAACGGGTCTTTCCGTGGGTGAGGCCTCTTTGGATGTTGTGCGGGCCTTAAGGACTTATGTTGACCGCATTTCTTCGTTTAGGAAGTCTGACGCTTTGTTTGTCCTCTATGGCTTCCGTAAAAAGGGTTGGCCTGCTTCAAAGCAAACTTTGGTAGCCTGGATCCGTATGGCTATTTCTGAAGCTTATCTTCATGAAGGCCTACCGGTCCCACCTTCTCTGAAGGCTCATTCCACTAGGTCTGTGGATCCTTCGTGGGCAGCTCGACGTGGTGCCTCGGCAGTTCAGATCTGCAAGGCTGCTACGTGGTCCTCTGTCCATACCTTCGTGAGGTATTACAGGTTTGACACCTTCGCCTCTCAGGATGCTTCCTTCGGGCGGCGGATTCTCCTTTCTGCACAGGAGCGTCCCCACCCTTAAAGGATACTGCTTTGGGACATCCCCAAGGTATCCTGTGGATACCCTATGGACCCCGAAGTAGAAAATATGAGATATGGTAAGAA
This sequence comes from Taudactylus pleione, assembly GCA_031769625.1. NCBI lineage: Eukaryota > Metazoa > Chordata > Amphibia > Anura > Myobatrachidae > Taudactylus > Taudactylus pleione. The sequence goes on along the minus strand of JAUIMM010000045.1, from coordinate 9,278,485 downwards.
CTTACCCTTGTTATCTCTATTTCTACGAAGTCCATAGGGTTCCACAGGACTCCCGCCCTGTCGCACCTGTGCTGCAGATGGGCTTTGCTCTGGTCACCGGTTTTCCGTCTCCCTCTGGTGAGAATGTGATTCTTGTATGTGTCCAGATCTTTTTTCTCTCTCTTCCTTCTCCTCCTCCGGCCTATGGCTTGATAACTAACTGAGGTGCCTTGGCTCGGGGGCGGGGTATAGGAGGGGGACCCTAGTGCATCCTGGGAGGCTGAAAAGCTTAACTCTATGGTGCCCAGCGACTGATGTCACACCTATACCCCAAGGTATCCCGTGGAACCCTATGGACTTCGTAGAAATAGACATAACAAGGGTAAGTTCTTACCATATCTCATATTTTTTTGGAAAAAATAATTGCTGTAGTTAAATTGGGTTACATTAAAATGGGTGCTAGTGTCTATAAAGTGTAGTTTTAAAAAAATGTTAAAAATACACCTGCTGCAGCCACCTTCAATCCTAAAAACACCTGTCTCATCCATACAGCCCCCCAAAATACTAAACCCATTTTCCAACACTTTTAAAATGTTCACCCTAAAAATTACATGTCATTATTAGGGGTATTAACCTATTTAAAAAATTATATTTTTGCCTACTTGGTCATTACGGAGGGTGTCCAAGTCCCCACATTTTTAGCCAAAATCGGTTAATTTGCACATCTTTTCACATTCTCTGAGATAGTGAAAACTTTTTGGCGGTTTCTGTCTGAAGTTTTCATACGTGCGACAACTCCAGGCATGGGATTGAACGATACGCATTTAGGTGCGAAAAAATCGCACATGTGAAAACTTATCACGTAATCGCGGCTTTTCGTGTCTAATTGAATTCCCCCCCCCCCCAAAGTATGTTATACAGTTAAATACACTCTCTTTGGTATAAGTTTCTTTTTGGGAAGCCTTTGGGAGCAGGGTTAAAATAAATTAAGTGTGGCAATTGAACCCTTCTTGCACAAACCATGCAACTGGCAAGTTTAGACTTGACTTGTAGTGTCTCTCTTTGTTCTCAGGCTGACTGCAGCTTCTGCATTGAGAACTAGTGATTCAAGGGACTAAGACAGTTCATCTAATACAGTTTATCAGTGAGATGCATGCATGTATCTTACTGTAAAAAGCTTAGAGTTAAATTAAAATAAAAGATGACGTGGGGTCCCCCCCCCCTAAAACAGAACTAGCCCCGGACTTTTCATAGCCAGTCCTGGTTGTGTAAGTATAGGGAAAAAAAATGCGTAGGGTTCCCCCTGTACTTGGCACAACCAGCACTGAGCTCTTATCCTGTCCTGGTTCTGGAATAGCAGTGGAAAATATGCGTAGGGTTCCCCTGTAATTTTCACAACCAGCACCAGACCCTTTCTAGCGGGGGGCGCTGATGCCACAACCGGGCGCCCCAGCCCAGCCAAAACATCAACCCTGACTGCTAGTCAGCTCAGGCCAGGGATCCCTGGAGAGTTGGGGACTCTGTATCTGTGTCAATTCGACCTGCTCGTGCTAAAATCGAAAGCATAAAGCAGGTCTATTCATTTGGGGATTTGAAGTTCGATTTTGTGCTCGATTTCAAATCGAATAATAGAAAATAAGGGATTTGTGTGTTAGTCTACGTACAGGTACCAATGTTCGATTTTGAGTGGGATTTTAGTAAAATTCGGTTTTATGTTCGATTTTGCCTTTGTAAATCTCCAAATGCAAAATCGAATGTGAAATCACATTAAAATTAAAATTGAACTTTAGTATATTTACCCCGAAGTGTTGCAACCCATTTGATATTAAAGGTCACAGCAGCAGCAGAAAACCATTAAGGAAGGTTCTACCATGGATGATTGAAATACTGCCACATGTCTATAGTGATCAAATGATTGGTGGTAACTGTAGGAAACAAATAAAAAAGTATTTTTAACTGCTGAGGAAGGACCAAGCACATCAATTGATGAGGAAAGTGACACAGAAGTGGCAACATGCTGGACTGAATCAGCTTTGCAGTCATTAAATGAAAGTTTAAGCAGTGTGGGAGCATCACAAATCAAGAGGAAAAAAATGAAAGAAGAAAACTGTTGCAAAAGGAAAGCTGTAAAAATTGCAGAAGCTGTAAAATGTTTTTTTCGTATTATGGCGCCCTAGACTATCAGCATTTTTTCTACAGCACCCCTGGGCCAACAGTTTCTTATTGAGAAATTCAGCAAAAATTAAATGAAGTAAATTGTGCTTATACAGGTCTGAAACTAGGATATTTGTCACCCGGTGCAAGGCAGCAATTTGCGCCCCCTCCCTTCCTGTACCTGCATTTTGTCCTTGCTCCTCCATAAGGCAGTGCACTACTCAGACATCCCTGGTATAGTGACTTACACACCATAATGTCCATTACACATTATGCCACACACTGTAATGCTTATCACCAAAGTGCCACTTACATATTTGCCTGACACCATTTTATGCCCCACAGTAAGGCTTCTAATTACTTTAAAATTACCTGCTCATTGTCAGGGGTTTTATGCTCATTACCATTTCCATGCTCTTTGCCAGGGGGCTACATGCTCGTTGCCAGGGGATTTCACGGGAGAAGATGCAGCTTTCAGCATCTTCTGGCAGCGCCAGCGTTCCCAGCACTTCCGGGAACGCTGTGTGCATTGCGCTGGCCTAACAAATACTAGAGGTCCAGTAGGACCTCTAGCATCTGTCTCCTCCTTGGCGGCGGCCATTTTTGGAGGTCTGTTTTCAGCAGAGTCCATGCGGACGGCTAGTCCGCATGGAATCTGCTGAAAACGGCCATCCAATAATGGCCGCTGTCAAGGAGGAGACAGACAGTAGAGATCCAGTAAGGATCTCTAGCATTTGTCTCCTCTCTTGCGGCGGCCATTTTTGGATGGCCGTTTTCTGAATCTGCAGCCCCCAAGCCACCGCGAGTCAGGCTTTTTTTTACCCCCTGCATTCCAGCACACGGTGCACGTGCACCTCTAGCCCCCCCTCCCCCTAGTTACGGCCCTGGCTTATATGTCACCCTTAGGTTCAGTATATGGTGGTTGACAGGGCTGTGCTTCTTTTTGATTGCCAGTTATTAACACTGGTTTTGCCTATTACACTGACTAAAAATAATTTTATATGGTACTGGACCACGAACCCGAGGCATTCCTGCAAGGACCCTGAGGCACCCAGTTTGGGAACCACTGATATATTCCCTATTCCAGCTGAGGAACCTGTGTGCCTGATAATAGTCAATGTTGTGATGGTGTCATACTGCAACAACTGAAAGAAAAATTTGAAGAGACCACAACAAGTTACTATTTTGACACTTCTTCAAAAAGACTGCAGTATTAGAAAAATAGAACAACAATTTCCTTAGGCAATTAACTACATAATAAGAAAAGCAAAGCAATTAGTAAGAGAGTCTGGCATTTTGTAATCCCCAAATTATAAACCAGGTAGAAGCTTGGACACAGATATTGCTGAGAATGAAGAACTTCTGCTGCAGTGATGTCAGCAGGATTATGCCTGGTAAGAAAGACTTTGTGACAGTAAGAAGTGGTGGTGCCAAAGAACACATACAAAAGAGGCTAATTTTGAATAACCTTTCAGAATTCTATGCCCACTTCAAACAATCACATCCCGATATAAAAGTGAGGTTTGCAAAATGTGCCTCTCTGCATCCCAAACACTGTGTTCTTGTGGGAGCAAATGGTACACATTTTGTCTTTACATCAGAGGCCCGTATTCAATTAGTTTTACACCTGCAATACTTTTACGCATGCCGGACTTTTCACCTACATCGCGTATTTTAGCTGCGGAAACTTATCGTGTGCGCCCCCGCTATTCGCCATATTCAATTTCAAAACACGCAAAAACGCAACCCGGCGAATGCAAATCCTTCGAAAAGTGCTGTCCGATTTGGGGAAATCAGCCTGACACCCCCTAAAAGATGCACTAATATTGGGGATCAATGTACATGCCTCCGAATAGCCCTAATAAAGCTATTTGGGGTACTTAAGGTGTATCAATGTCTTCTAATTAGCATCTTTTGCTCTAGTGGTGAAGAATAGCATTAAGCATTTTTTTTTTGTGAAAATAAGTAGTCCTGTCAATTTGGGGTACTTGAAATGGGTGCAAGCATGTTTTAAAGTTGCTAAATTAAAGTTTTAAAAAACGCGCCAGAGGCAAGCACCTGCAATAAAAAAAAAATACCTCACCCCCTACTTACAGACCCTCCTAAAGTCTATTTTGCTAGTTTTTAAGTTTGTACCCCCACTTTGCACTTTTTCGCCCCCTCTTTCTAAGTAATTTTTTGGGGTGTTCCTCTATTTTTTTAAAAGGTTTTTTTTTTTATGCAGTGATCCTTTGGGGGGCTGTTCCAAGGGTGCAGAAGGGTTTCCCCACCTTAGCACCCCAAAATAGCGATTTTTGCACCTTTTCACCATCTACTCAGAGGCGAGGCTTTTTTGTCTATTTCATTGCATTGCGTTTTCGTGTACGCAAAAAGTGGATGGATTTCATTACGGTGATACTTTTTCGACAGGCGAAAACTTGCAATCGGCAAAATTTTGGCAGAACTCTGCATTTCGCATCTAATTGAATACAGGCTAGAATGTGAAACTGTTAATGGAAAGGTGCAAATTAAATAAACTAATTGAGGACCAGGTTTTTCACCTGTTCACTTACCAACACTATCTGGCAATATGCACTCTACCCAAAATAGAGTGTTTCTTCAAAGAATGTGGTGCATGCCCAGGCTGTGGTCAATTGCTTTTGTATGTACAGTGCCTTGCAAAAGTATTTTCCCCCCCCCCCCCTTGGCGGTTTACCTTTTTTGTTACATTACAACCTGTAATTTTTTTATTTATTTTTTTTATCTGAATTTTATGTGATGGATCTGCACAAAATAGTCTAATTTGGTGAAGTGAAATGAGAAAAATATATATAAAAAAAGAATCTTTATAAATAAAATTCTGAAAATTGACATGTGCATATGTAATCACCCCCTTTGCTATGAAGCCCCTCAAAAGTTCTGGCGCAACCAATTACATTCAGAAGTCACATAAATAGTGAAATGAAGTCCACCTATGTGAAATCTAAGTGTCACATGATCTGTCAGTATAAACACACTTTTCTGAAAGGTGTAAGAGGCATCACACCATGAAGTCCAAGGAGCTATCCAAACAAGTCAGGGACAAAGTTGTTGGGAAGTACAATTCTGGGTTGGGTTATAAAAAAAAATAAATAAAAAAATATCCAAATCTTTGATGATCCCCCGAAGCACTATCAAATCCCTCATTATCAAATGGAAAGAACATGGCACCACAACAAACATGCTAAGAGAGGGCCGCCCACCAAAACTCACATACCGGGCAAGGAGGGCATTAATCAGAGAGGCAGCACAGAACCCAAAGGTAACCCTGAAGGAGTTGCAGAGTTCCACAGCAGAGACTGGTGTATCTGCATGTGACCACAATAAGCCGTACACTCCATAGAGCTGGGCTTTATGGAAGAGTGGCCAGAAAAAACCTAAACTTAGTGATAAAAATAAGAAGACACGATTTGAGTTAGGGAAAAAGCATGTGGGCGACTCCCCAAATGTATGGAGGAAGTTGCTCTGGTCAGATGAGACTAAAATTTTACTTTTCGGCCACCAAGGAAAACGCTGTGTCTGGCGCAAACCCAACACATCCCATCACCCCAAGAACACCATCCCCACAGTGAAACATGGTGGTTGCAGCATCATGCTGTGGGGATGTTTTTCAGCAGCAGGGACTGGGAAACTGTTTTGAGTTCTTAAACCAGTTCTTTCCTCTTAAACCACATTCGAGTGGTTTAAGAGCAAACTTTAAATGTGTTGGAATGGCCTAGTCAAAGCCCAGATCTCAATCCAATTGAGAATCTGTGGTCAGACTTGAAGATTGCTGTTCACAAGCGGAAACCATCCAACATGAAGGAGCTGGAGTAGTTTTGCCTTGAGGAATGGGCAAAAATCCCAGGGGCAAGATGTGGCAAGCTCATAGAGACTTATCCAAAGCGACTTGCAGCTGTAATTACCGCAAAAGGTGGCACGACAAAGTACTGACTTTAGGGGGGTGGATAGTTATGCACGCTGAAGTTTTCTGTTATGTTGTCCTAAATGTGTTTTTTATTTTTTTTATATATTGTGAATCCAACAACAACTTCAAAGTTGTAGGCATGTTCTGTGAATTAAATGATGCATACCTTCAAACAATCCATTTTAATTCCAGGTTGGGAGGCAACAGAACATGAAAAATTCAAAAAGGGGTGAATACTTTTGCAAGGCACTCTATATGTATAATTCTCAGATTATTTTTTACTTCTATTCCCAAAGGCTTCTCAAAAATGAAACTTATACCAATGAGAGGGTTCATTTACTTTTTATGTACAAAAATAAATAAACCTACACTTTTTTTTTAGATATTCAAGATTAAAGGTCACATCATGTGACCTTTAAAATGTAGAAGTCAATATTTAAATTTAAAACTTTATTTTATGAAAATTCTGGTCCCTTAGTATCAAGACAAGACCAACATGAAAGTTCTACCACAATTGGAAGCAAATTTATGATTCCTTTTAGTTGACCTTGCAAGCATACATTTTTACACTTTTTGTCATGTTTGCAACCCTGTAGCATGAACACAGTGTATAACTAAGGGCTAAAAATTTTACATATGAAAGTAACTTTATGCTGTCTATCATACTACCAAATTTCACTAAAATCTGAGATGGTCAGGTTGAAAAGTTACTTTTATTGTGATTTGGGATGGAATGACCCTATTGTGGAACTACATGTCTCATCATGCTTGGACTGCCATTGTAGTAAAAAATGGAACCTGACCAGAGTAATGAAGTAGGCCTTAATGACACCATAACTTCACTACAGCCACCCTGCCCCATTCATTAATTGGCCTCATATGCCCTATGCTGTATGTTTTTGAATAGTACAGTGCATCCGTAAAGTATTTACAGCGCTTCACTTTTTCCACATTTTGTTATGTTACAGCCTTATTCCAAAATGGAATAAATTCATTTTTGGCCTCAAAATGCTATACACAATACCCGTTAATGACAACGTGTACAAAGTTTTTTTTTTGTGATTTTTGCAACTTTAATTTAAAAAATAAAACTAAGAAATCACATGTACATAAGTATTCACAGCCTTTGCTCAATACTTTTGTTGAGGCACCTTTGGCAGCAATTACAGCCTCAAGTCTTTTTGAATAGGATGCCAAAAGCTTGGCACACCTATCTTTGGGCAGTTTCGCCCATTCCTCTTTGCAGCACCTCTCAAGCTCCATCAGGTTGGATGGGAAGCGTCGGTGCACAGCCATTTTCAGATCTCTCCAGAGATGTTCACTTAGTTTCAAGTGTGGGCTCTGGCTGGGCCACTCAAGGACATTCACAGAGTTGTCCTGAAGCCACTTCTTTGATATCTTGGCTGTGTGCTTAGGGTTGTTGTCCTGCTGAAAGATGAACCGTTGCCCTAGTCTGAGGTCAAGAGTGCTCTGGAGCAGGTTTTCATCCAGGATGTCTCTGTACATTGCTGCATTCATCTTTCCCTGTATCCTGACAGTCCCTGCAGCTGAAAAACATCCCCACAGCATGATGCTGCCACCACCCTGCTTCACTGTAGGGGATGGTATTGGTCTGGTGATGAGCGGTGCCTGGTTTCCTCCAAACATAACGCCTGGCATTGACACCAAAGAGTTCAATCTTTGTCTCATGAGACCACAGAATTTTGTTTTATCATCGTCTGAGAGTCCTTCAGGTGCATTTTGGCAAACGTGGGCTGCCATGTGCTTTTTACTAAGGAGTGGCTTTCATCTGGCCTCTCTAATATACAGGCCTGATTGGTGGATTGCTGCAGAGATGGTTGTCCTTCTGGAAGGTTCTCCTCTCTCCACAGAGGAATGCTGTAGTTTTGACAGAGTGACCATCTGGTTCTTGGTCACCTCCCTGACTAGTGCCTTTCTCACACGATCGCTCAGTTTAGATGGACGGCCAACTCTAGGAAGAGTCCTGGTGGTTCCGAACTTCTTCCATTTACAGATGATGTAGGCCACTGTGCTCGTTGGGACCTTCAAAGCCGCAGATATTTTTCTGTACCCTTCCCCAGATTTGTGCCTTGAGACAATCCTGTCTCTGAGGTTTACAGACAATTCCTTGGACTTCATGCTTGGTTTGTGCTCTGACATACACTGTCAAGTGTGGGACCTTGTATAGACAGGTGTATGCCTTTCAAAATCATGTCCAAACAAAGGCTGTGAATACTTATGCACTTGTGATTTCTTAGTGGGGTTTCTTTTACTTAAATTTGCAGAAATCTAAATGTGGTTGAAGTTATAATAACAATTTTTTGAAACATTCTTTTTTCATGGAATGGTAAAAAGAGAAAATGGTGATGAAGTTATTCTTTTTATAATGTACAAATGACGTGTACTTGCGTTGTATTCACGATACATTCTTGCGTTGCATTTATATGTATGCTATGGTCTATATGATAACTTCAATAAACACATTTAAAAAAAAAAAAAAAAAAAAAATTTTCAAAAATCTCAATCTTTTTACACGTTGTCATTATGGGGTATTGTGTGTAGAATTTTGAGGACAAAAATGAATTTATTCCATTTTGAAATAAAGCTGCATCACACACAACGATTATCTGTCAGATTTTTTAAAGTGCAATGAACGATTTTTTTGAACTACAAATGATTTTAGCATATTAACTTAATGAAAATCGTTGAGTTGGCCAGTCTGACTACACTATAAACGTGAATGCGCATGAACGATGATCGTTCATTGTTTTCACTCAGAAAGTGAACGATTTTTTTAATGATAATTGTTCAAAAAATCATTGTGTGTGTATGCACCTTAAGGCTGTAACATAACAAAATGTGGAAAAAGTGATGCCCTGTGAATACAGGGTTCAAAGGCTGCAATGTTTTCAGTTCGCACTGAAAGCTGCAAATGTTTAATGTATTACTAACTAATAACTGTACAGGAGTTTCGTTTTTTTGGGGTTTTTTTTATAGTAGAGATGTATAACCCCCAATAAAATGTTTTTCTTTTGCAATAAATAATTTTTCATTTGAAACATTTAATGAAATGTTTACATAATTTTTTTTCTTTTAGAAACAGTACTTGAACCAAACTGTACAAACTCTACTGGCAGCTGTATAGTCACAGGTAATGTATTGTCTTTTTCGGTTACTAATAAGCTGAATGAAAGGTCCAGTATTTTGTGCGTTCATTCCAATTATGTGTTCCTCTTGCATCTATCTGGGGCACACTGCGTTACTTACATGTGGGTTAATAGTGTGTGGCACTAGGAGTTTGCCACTAAACTCCTAGTGCCTCACAATCTAATGCTGGGCACACACTATACAATTATCGGGCCAATCCGCCTGATATCAGCGGATCGCCCTGATAATTGTACTGTGTGTGCGGCCGACCAATTGTAAAATATCGATTGGTCAGGCATGCCCGTCCGATGCGATATTCTGTAAGTTAAATGTCGGCTGCATCGGGCAGTGTATGCCCAGCTGCGGCAGACTGACCGACATTTCCCCTGTTCCTTCACAGGGAAGGAACAGGGAAATGTCTCCTCAGCAAGGGCGAAGCACAGATATCTGGGCCAATACACTGTGAGATATCTCAGTGTATGCCTTTGATATCTGCAGGCTGCCAGATAACATGTCTGACACGCATTTTATCTGGCAGTGTATGCCCAGCATAACCCACATGTAAGTAACGTAGTGTCCCCCAGATGGGCTATGAGGAAGGGATTCAATGGTGAGTACAAAATCCATATTTTACAGTAAACTTCTGTATTCTACTTGCTTAGTTTCCTATAATCTGAGCATTGGTTCATGTAGCAAACAATATTGATTTTACCAACAAAGCTCCAACACCTGATTATCTCCTTAAAAGTTTATTTTGCCTAGGACAGGGAGTATAGGGGTATCTACTTGTGGTAGTATGGTCGTCTTATCTCTGCATTCTTTTGTTTTATATCCTGTGTAGAGTTTCATGAAAGTTTTTAAATGTCAGCCTGTTTATACAGGGTGTTTCACTCGCTATTGGCCCCAAAGTTTTTGTTATAACTATTAAAGTAATTGACATAATTTTGTGAAATGTGACAGACATACCTTGGTCTATGAGAAACATGAGGAGGTCATAGCAAGTGTTGAAAGTGTTCGCCATTAGCATCCAGGCCAGCTGTTCACGCATGTGCGAAGTGAAGGCCAGCTGTTCCCCACTCTTGTGTGCACCCCAAAATTCAAATAGGGGAGCCACACCAACTGTCAGTGACGATGACAGGTGATGTCAGTGACGATGGCAGGTGATGTCAGTGACGATGGCAGTTGGTGAGGTTCCCTATTTGAATTATGGGCTGTGCTGCAGCCCCACCTCTGGAGCCGCCACTGCTAGCCAGTAGGTATTCCTGCTTCTGACAGTGGTGTTCTGTACTGAGGCGTCCACATTCATCGTGTCTGTGTTACGTGCAGATATGAACCGATACACAGCTGAACAACAAGTTTTAATTGTCCAGATGTACTGGAAAAACTGAGTTGATAAAGGCATGCCAAAGACAACTTATTGAGCAGTTTGGATGTTGGAAACCACCGGCAAAATTCACCCATTCAGTATCTGGTGAGAGAACTTTGGGGCCAATAGCGAGTGAAACACCCTGTAGTATCTTTGTAGCATTCTAGGCTTATTCGCACTGTTCTTAATATACTTTTCAGCTGATAGCCATGTCCTGAAATCTAGGCTAAATGTAGGATGAATGGGTTCTTATGGGCTTGTTACCACCATTGCATTCTAAAATTGTAATTTCACACTTAAAAATTATAATCTATTGGTGAAAGTGTGTCTAATGGACGCATTTCCCAACTCAACGTGTAAACGAGCCTAGCTAGTAAAGGGGCATATCCACTACACCAGTGTAGAACGACTGTATGATTACAACATTGTAATCGTTCATCATACTGTGCAGTGGATATTGTATCCACACTGAATGATATATCGTTCACTGCAGGCACCCTCCCTCATCCCCGAACATGCACAACCTGGCAATATCGTCAGGGTAGCCTGCATGTTCAGGCAATGACAAATGCTAACAACGACCTGCGGGAACGCGCATCGTTGGTCATTGCCGGCATAATTCCTGCACGATTAATGAACGATTGAATGATAACAATGTCATTATCGTTCAATCGATAATTTTAATCGTGTAGTGGATATGCGCCATAACTGTTATTAATCATGCAGTAATCCCAGATTACTGTAACCGTAGATAAAGCATAGCACCTTACTGTATGAAATGAATAGTTTAGAGCTAAAGGTTTAGTACAATTGGGCTACATTATTGAAAAAAAGATATTTGAGTGAAGTAATTTTAATGGTCATTCCCATAAAAACACAGCTTACCAGTATACCTTATATATCTCAGCAAGTGTAGCCATGAATATATTTAATTCATACTGAGCGTGTTTTGGTTTAGTACATACCAGTACAGATTACAGCAAGTATTTTGTGTTAAAATACTTTGGGCCTGATCCAGGCCCGCACACAATGCCCATGTTCACCGATTTTTTTTTTTGCCACTGTGCATTCACAAGAATCCCTATAAACTCCTGAGACGCATGTGTTACACAGTATATACTCACCCAGGCGCTGTTACGATTGAGATGCTTGGCATTTCTGGGTGGTGACTGGAAGGTGGTCCATCCTTAGAGCATGGTATATGAGTGTCATGTGCATGTATGAAGTGTTTGTATACTCAGATGCTCAATCGCTCACTTTGGAGGCCATTGCCAGACAGTAAATCTGCACCTGCTACAGCGCAGGTGCAATTTCCATGGTGGTGGTTAAAGACACATCGGGCTCTATGACAGCGTCTCAAAGTGGGCATCTCAGACCTTGCTCATTCATACGCATAGATGTACACCAGGGAAGGACTTTGTAGCTGCATCTGCATGAAATCAAAGCTGGACGACCGAAAAAGATGCAGCCGTGCCTGCGCCCACCTATGAATCATGCCCTTTGTTTCATCCTATGTGGTGTGTGGTGGTGGTGGTGGGGGTTTATGTACCATTGTTCTTAAAGGTGGAATGAACATAACAAATAGCAGATGGATTACTTTGTTTATCCCTAAATAATTTTATGTTCTCAGTGTCCAGTATGTATTACATTGTTTGTAATTTGTAGTATTGTCTTTAGGTGTTTGCAGGAGTGGCAGCTCCATTTACTTTTGGTCAATTCACATTTCATATTAAAGCTACTAGTTTTATATGTTTAAAGCTATGTTCACATATATGGTGGGCAATCCTGAATATAATGTGTAAGTCCACTGTGCAAGTACACATTAAACTTGAGATGTATTACATTTCTACTTGTTTTTCATTTTAGTTGCTACAGTAGCACCAGCCACAGCCACTCCAACAGGTAATGGATAGTTTAGGCAATGTTATGATGTGTACAGAAAGTTGTGCCGTTACATTGATTTCTGTCGTGGCAGCATTGGATTTAGCCTTTTCCCCCCAGTTTTTGGAGGCAATTGGCAAATATTATTGCTGTTTGAGCTCCAACTTTTTTTTTTTTGTACATTCTGTTACTGCTACTAATGCTTGGGGATACATGGGCAGATAAAATGTCTGTCAGACCAACAGACATTTTATCTGGCAGCCTGCCAGCCGCAGATATCACCGGCATACACTGTGATATTACTCTCACAGTGTATCAGCCCGACATCCACGCTCCGCCACCGGGGGAGGAGACATTTCCCTGTTCCTTCCGTATGAAAGAACACAGGAAATGTCTGTCTGTCGGCCGCGCCTACACTGCCCGATGCGGCCGACTGTTTACCGGTAAATATCGCATCGGACGGGCATGCTGGACAATCCGGCATGCCCGACCAAGCAATATTTAACCCTCGGTCGCCCCCCTACACGCTACAATTACCGGGGGCGATCCGCCGATATCAGGCGGATCGCCCCAATAATTGTAGCGTGTATGGCCAGCATTAGATGAACATTTTTGGGAGAAGAGGAGGCACCTTACATGTATAAACCCATAGATAAGTGGCCAGAAATGCCTGGATCATTTAGGAGGCTGCATATGGATTAGTGGGTTTCAGCTGTGAAACAGTCTTTGATCTGCTTCTGTGCGAGAAGTGTTATGATGTATATTTTTTTTTGCCAAAAGATGGAACATGTACTTTTATTGTTAAATTACATTAAATTTGCTTAATCCATCCATTGATGCTTTGAATCCACTGAAATTTTCTTTAATTTACTTTTCTGTATTGATGCTGCATTTTTAAAAAACATCTGTGGGTTATCAGAATTGTTTATTCCAAAAAAGTTGTACATATACAGTAGGTAGTGCCAACACTAGCAGTTTTGTTTTCTTGTTCTAGCCAATTTGACAAACTCTACTGTTCCTGCGACCACCTCAACACCTAGTAAGTCATGCTACTTTTTCACACATTCTAATATTGTATGACATATGACGTGGTGGTGGGGCTGGATGGAAGGAGGAAACTGCAGACATCCAGCCCCCGGTAGATGTAATGACTGGTATAGCAGCTACCTGTTAGATAATTAAACTAAATGGATCCTTCAGGTCTTTTATGCTCATTGTAGATAAAATCATAAAGATGGATTTATGTTTTTAGCACAGTGCCCTCGTGAAAAGTAGCGTAAAGATATTGTTGGGTTAGGAGACTTTGGTAAATATAGCAACTTTTATGTTTAATTAGGTATTGTACACACAGGAATTTATAGGTCTTCCGTGTGCTTTGTCTGCAGCATGATGAAGCAAATTCTAACAGGAGTCAAACATGGATTCATGATGGCTATTTTCATTGCATTATACAAAATATATTGCTGCATGTACATTCTTTTCTATTTCCCTATATGATTACTGTCCTTTAGAGAGAAGTGAGCAGTAGGTATACATACTACATTCTATAATGTCTGAAGCAGTTTGCCATAGGACAACTTCCGTGTTGCAGTTTTTTGCCTGCTAGTTAGAATAAAAAGTGGCCTAAAGCTTGACTTTTTTTTTTTAATAGCTACTGTCATTTCTGTTGTAAGTTTCTAAGAGTGGTGGCAGAAGGCTTCTGGTTTGTTTTATTTATTGTCTGCTTTTGTATTCCAGCTACAGCAACTAACACTACTGTAGTTCCTTCATCATCCACTACGAATAGTTCTACTCGTAAGTCTTTAGCAAACTTTGTGTTTCTGTATCAAGTGTGGTTGTTTTTTTGTTTTTTTTTGTCTTTACATTCCCTGTAGTCTCTCTAACTTGTATACCTTTTTAAAAGGGTTTTTAATATGAAATGTACTAAATCCCACTTTCACCGATAATAGTTCTGTGGTAATGGCCGCTAACCGTGCTCTATTTAGCAGAGTTCTGGCACCCCTTTATAGATAGGACCTCTCTCCATAGCAGTAGAGGCTTGACCCAAGTCTTTCCATTTGAGAATTGTTAAATCTTTTCACTGGGTCTCTCCTTCTACCAATAAATGTGAAATTTGTCAAACCCTTATTTAAACTGGAAATATCCTTTAAGTCTGTATAGCAGAGGTTCCCAAAGTCAATCTTTTAAGGCACCCTAACCCTAGTGTGCCTTTAGCAGCGAGTTTGGGAACCTCTGCTGTATGTAACCTGGTGCAAGCATTTTCTTAATGGTCTCCGTTTGGAACATTACATTATGTAAATGTTGTTCTTGAAATTCTCCCAATTTAAGGATTGTGTGCAAAACAGATTAGGCTTGGCTCTTTTATGCGGGTGGTATTCTGCATTCTTGGGCTGAGGCCTGTTTTTCTAAATTTGAAAAGGTAGTATATTTATATTTCTTTCCTCTGTTCCTATCCAGCCGCTTCAAACACGACAGCTGTGACTCCAACATCCTCTCCGAAAAAAAATACATTTGATGCTGCAAGCTTCATTGGAGGAATAGTCCTTGTGTTGGGTATTCAAGCAGTGATCTTCTTCTTGTACAAGTTCTGCAAGGCCAAGGACAGGAATTACCATACTCTTTAAGACCTATTGCTCTGGACTGCTTGCCAACTAAGCTCTTCCCAAATGTAAACTTGAAGATTTTTCATGGGAGAAGTACAGAAAAAGGTTTTTTTTCTTCCCCTCTACAAATTGAATGAAGCCACATTTGTGCCATTACAGACAAGAAGGAGGTTATTCCAGCTTTATAATGCTGTGGATTGCATGCATCCCATCTGCTTTCTATAATATTTGAGACTGCTTTAACCCTGTCTTCTTCACTGCACCAGAACCTGGAGAGGAACAAATGTTTTCCTGCGTACATCTGAGAAATAGAATAGGTAAATGTAAATTACACCATGGAAAGAGTAGAGGCCCTATAGAATGTGGTTTTACGTGATTGTCAATTTGATCAAACTGATTAGGTAAGTGATGTTAGGGGTAGTCTAGTCTCTAGGTAGTACATAATTGATGGCTTAGCTGAAATATATTTTTATGTCCCTTTTCAAATCTGTTGGTGTGTCTTTTACCTAGAAATTGATTGTAAAAGTGAAATCAAAAGTTGATTTCCAAAGCCAGTTATTTCCTTTCAGCATCTTCTTAAGTGCACCTTATTCCTAAAGGAAGATGAGGTTGGGAGAATTGTGCCTTAAAAACTTTGAGGATATAATTAGTGTTTAACAAGTTTTATCTAATATTGCATTGGTTTCCTTGAGGTTTTTTTTTATTATTTAATTATTAAACAAATTGTTTTCCTTGTGAAATTCTCTCTTCCCCCCTCGACCCCCATATGATCATTGTCCAAAGTCATTTTCCTGTTTCCGCCTGATGTTTGCAGGTTGTTTGGAGTTCGTTAATTGAATATAATTCTCTAAGCAAATGAGCTAGTAGCAAATCATTTAGTTGTGGATAGAGATATATATTTTTCTTCTCTAACAAGTGTATTTCTGCATTTGAAGGTGTTAGCAATAACACAAATGGACTATGGATTTAGATATTACCTACAATTAACTTTCTATGGCTCAAGATATTAGTAAAAGCTATAAGCCAAAAATAAATAAATCTGAAACGTGCTGAATGGAGTATGGGAGACAGCGGGGATTATACCTGGCAGATGCGAGTAAAGCTTTCCCACGTTAATGAACTGCATTTTATTCAGTTACCATATGAATCACTGATTCTTGATGTATTATGCAGGTCTGCAATGTGTACACCTTTGGTGCAGATTGGTAGATGATGAATGAGGCAAATGCTAAAGGAGGAGATTAGTGTCTAAATCATCTGCACTTTTCTAAATGGTAGGCTTAGCAATAACCTAAAATGACACTTACACATAAATAATTCAGATTAAGAAGTTAATAGATCAGGGAACTGCCTCCTTTGCAGAATATATTATACATCAATAATGGTTATCTACAGTTTTAAAGTGAATGCAACACTCCAAAAAGCGTGTATTTTTGTGTCTTATTTCTTCGTGACCAGCCAACATTGTTTAGTGCACCACATAGAAAGATAATGCATCAATGATAAAAGTAGCAAATTCTAAGTGCCTTACAAGTTCACATTGTGTGTTCTCAGCTCCCCTCCAAGACATGATCTAGTTGGTATAATACCAGGCCTGAGGTTGTAGCTACACTCTGCAATATGTCAGTCCCAGGAAGATGGTTATTGCCGTTTTTCCGTTAGAAAGGAAAAGCTGTTTAAAAACATCTTTATGCCCAGCCCAATAGAACAGAAAACGTGATGGCAGAAGTGGAGATTACTCTTACCTACAGAGGGATTATATATCAGAAATGAACACTGCTGGGCAATATAAAAAAAAAAAACACTGCCTGAGCCGTAAGTAATATTATGGTGTATAGAATTGTAAATGGAATTTACTTTGAAAAAGTTGTGTTGCATGAATGAAGATAAGCATTTTGTTATGTAACAATTGTACCTGTGACTGCCCCTCAGTCTCCCGCTGATCAGGGAATTCCCGACCTTCGATATGACCTGATCATGTGCTACCCATAGTTTTCAATGTAAATAGCACTATGACATCATGTGCCAACAGTATGCCATCATATATTTCAAACAATCAGGACAGGTATGGATATATGACTTGTTTGCTTATAGAGTATGTGCAGCTTCACTCTTGTATAATACAGCTAGCCTTTCAGGCTCAAGGTTTAAAGTGGACAAGTAAAATAAATAAGTATTTGTTCCTGAAATGAATGCAATGGTATTGCTGTACAAGAGGTCATCTGATGTCTACTACCATTCCCTAAGCAAATGGCTGGTGATTGTACATTGTTCATAGGATGTAAAGCTGGTATATACTATTGTGTGAGAGACAATAAATGAGTCCATATTCTAACTGGTAGTTGTATAAACCTGAAAGTGATTTGCTTTTTTTTCTATAAATGAGAAGTTGATACAAGATATATAGTAGCTCCCATACTCTGGGCACGTAAGTATCATTTTCTGAAATTGTTTCACCAATTTCTTCAAGTTTTTGGAACTAGTCTTAAAAATGATGCAGGTACTGCGTATCCCTGTGTACCATCAGGGAACAAGCACTGCTTTGTTATATGCACTATTTTACAACCAAAATCATTGATAGTATATCAGTAATATTGGAGATGATGTAAAAGTTTTGAAAATTAACTTTTTTATTTATTAAAATACAAGTTGAATCCTACTTTAAGAACACTTTGTAAATGCTTAAGGCTTTAGTACATTTGAGGGAGCTTTCTACCACCAGTGAAATGATGAGGGAAATCTTAAGGCGCACATCCACTAGGCTATATTAATGAGCGATATAACAATATCGTTATTGTTCAACGCTCATTAAACGTGCACGGAAATGTCGGAAACGACCAGCGATGCACGCTCCCGTTGGTTGTTTCTGACATCAATCATCGCCTGAACATGCTGGTCAATCTGCCGATAACGACAGATTGACCATGTTCAGGGATGAGGGAGGGTGCCTGCACTGAACGACATATTGGTCAGTGTAGGCACTGCAGGGGCAGAGGAACGACTGTACGATTACAATGTTGGAATTGTACAGTTGTTCCACTAACTACTAGTTGATGTACCCCTTAAAACTGCATACTCACAGTACGATCTGTACCACTGACTTGAAAGAGATATTTGAAAGATATCTTTCAGTGAAGTCATCCTGCCACATCCCTGAAAAGGCAAAGTTGACAATATCGTGCAAGTTGGCCTGCATGTATGGACGATCATAGATATAGTTGATGCTGGAATGCGCATCGTTGGTCGTTCACTGCATAAAAATAAATGATATATCGTTGAACGATATTCCAATTGTTCATCTATATCGTACAGAGTGTACGGTGGCTTCTTAGCAGAAAAAAGTGAGGACAAGCATCAACTGTAACTCAAAATGGCTAACATAGGAGTCATGTTGTGAAAATGCTCATGTATATTACTTTCTACTTCAGGGTCCATAGGGTATCCACAGGACACCTTGGGGTATAGGTGATGACGTCAGACATCGGGCACCATAGAGTTAAGTTTTCAGTCCTCCCAGGATGCACTAGGGTCCCCCTCCTATACTCCGCCCCCAAGCCAAGGCATCTCAGTTTAGTTTGGTGCCCGGCCGGAGTCGGATGCACCTGTTAGAGGGGGGGCTAAGAAGAGCCCCTGAAGTTTTCTTCAAGCAGCTGTGGCTGCACATCTGGAAGTACAGCATGGACAGTCAGTCCTGACGTCCATGCTGTCTTCCCTACACCCCCGCTGGTACCAGAACGCTGGTACTGATCCGGGGATGCTGGTAGACATCTGGGGTCACAGCTAGCGGTGATCCCAGATGTTTAGGACCATGGCCGGAATCAAGGGGGACAAAGGTAAGCAGGGGGGTCCCGCGGTGGGTCCCCGCTGAAACACATGGTCCAGAGTCCCCAGGCAGGGGGCTCCCTGGGGATTGGCTGCAGCGTGGAGCCAGGTTCTAAACTGCACTTCCACTACCTTCCTGGGACAGCAGGACCGCGGCAGAGCGGTAGCGCTGCAGTGTCCCAGGGGTTAAATGCATGCCAGGGGAGCGCGCCTTCCCTGTCTCACAGCCGGCGCCTCCCCCGCTGCACACAGCCCTCTCTACACACGCTGACTGGTCCTGTGTCAGCGCTCCTCCCCCAGGCCGGCCTCCTCTCTGCTCCTTGGTGGCCATCTTTGGAAGAAGCATGGTGAGCTCTGCTGGACACTGAAGAACGGTGGCATCGTGGTCTGGGTCCCCCTGCATACCTCTCCTCCGTTGGATAAGGTCTGTGTATGCAGCGCTGTGTCCTACCAGGCGCTTAGTCTGTGTAGTTGAGGATCAGCGCCGATAGTGCAGGAATTGATTTCTTTGCATTGTAGGTGACTGTGCTAGCGCTGCTGCCTGTACTTTAATTTTCTATCTGTCAGCATTTAACTGACAAGAACTGTCCCTGTTCTTTCTGCTAAAGCCCTTGCGGTGCGGTGCTTGCAGGGTGGTCTCACACTATAATAAAGAGTATCAGTGAGAGGAGTCACATACTTACCATTATGTCTGAAAGTTATTTTCCTCTCCAGCTTTTATGTACTACATGCAAGGTACCTATAGCGGAGGGGGACGGCAGTGCGGAAGGACTATGTCGGCGGTGTTATTCGTTGACGCGACTGATTACGGTCACGGCTCCAGTACAGGAGCCGCCCTGGGCTTGTTTTGCCAAAGCGCTTACAACCCTCGTGGGCCAGTTAGCTCCGCAGCCTGCCCTCCCTCAGATGGGTTTGTCCCAGCAGTCAGTGGTGTCGTCACCCATGCAGGGTTTCCCAAGACAATTGATGGTAGCCCACAGTCTCCCTATTTCCCCCCCCTCAGGTCTCTCATGAGCCTGCGTGGGTTAATTCGTTAACAAGCTCTGTACAGCAGTTGTCAGAAGTGTTACAAGGGGAGTCTGTGATGCGGCCGGTGCCGTCTCTGTCTGCTCCTTATGAGGATGACGACGGGACGTCCGATGATGGGGAGATTCTGGATCTTTCTGACCAGGAAACTTCCCGCCCTAAGGAGTCGGACGCTAAGTCTAAGGTGTATATACCTGGCCTTATTCGTGCAGTCCGTACTGCTTTCGTTATTGAAGATGAGGAGCCTCCAGTATCAAAGTCCAAATACGCCTTTTTCAAAGATGTTAAAAGAGATACCACAGTGTTTCCTCTTTCGGGGCAATTAGTTGACCACCTAGAGGAAGCGTGGAAACAGCCAGGCAAACGATATCAGCCTCAAAGGCGTTGAGGAGTGGCGTATCCGTTTGCGGACAATTATTTTGCAAAGTGGGAATCCCCTCCTCAGGTGGATTCTCATGTGACACGCCTTGTCCGTAGTGCCACATTACCCATGCCATCCATGTCCTCCCTTAAGGATGCTACGGAACGCAAGGTGGAGATCTGCCTGAAGTCCGTCTATTCCCTTGCAGGGGGGGGGCTGCGCGGCCGGCTATGGCCATTTGCTGGGTTGCCAGAGCTATGGAGTGCTGGGCTGATACATTGGAGGCGTCCTTCGATTCCGACTGTTCGGCTGAGCAGACGGAGTTGATCGGCAATCTCCGGGATTCGGCCACTTATATCAACGAAGCAGCCTTGGATGTTAGTACCCTGGCGTCTCGAATTTCTTCGGCAGCTGTGGTTGCGATCCTGGAAGGTGGACGCTGATTCCAAAAAGGGTTTGGAGGCGTTGCCTTTTAACGGAGAAGTTCTCTTCGGTCTGGACCTGGACAAAATTGTAGCCACGCTGGCGGCAGCTAAATCGGCATGTCTCCCATCGGCTACTGTTCCTTCTCGTTCAGGTACTCCGTCCTTTCGGTCTTATAGGGCCCAGGGTAGGCCTAAGACAGTCCTTTCCCCGACAGGCTGGCCCCAAGAAATCAGCCAAGCCTCGGAAGCAGGCCTGGAGTACCAGACGTCCGGCCCCTAAGCCAGATGACAAGCCTACGGCCTGAAGGTCCGGGCCTCCCTTTGGGGGATCCCAAAGTGGGAGGTCGCCTGCTGCAGTTCGCCCGGTGTTGGTCGGTCACAACGACAGACACTTGGGTTCTCGAGGTGGTTTCTCACGGGTACGGCTTCTCCTTTCGGCACAGACCTCCGGCTCGATTCTTCACCACGGGTCTACCATCAGACCGGAACAAAGCCACGGAGCTGCGGAAAGTTTTGCACACTATGCTCCAGGCTGGAGTTATAGTGCCTGTTCCATTCTCCCAGAAGGGCCAGGGTTTCTATTCCAATCTCTTTTTGGTTCAGAAACCCAATGGGTCATTTCGTCCGATTCTCAACCTCAAAACTCTCAACAAATCTTTGCGGGTGCCGAAGTTTCGGATGGAGACCCTACGGTCCATCATTCTGGCGCTGGAACCTGGGGACTACATTGGATATACAGGACGCTTACCTGCATGTCCCCATTCTTTTGCGCCATCAGCAGTTCCTCAGGTTTGCAATCCGCAGTGACCACTTTCAGTTCCGGGCGTTACCTTTTGGCCTGGCGACAGCGCCACATGTTTTCACCAAGGTGATGGCGGTCATGGCGGCTTCCCTGCGGCTGCAGGGAGTTCGCATGTTGCCGTACTTGGACGACCTTCTATTAGTGGCAGGATCTCCGGAGCTCCTTCTGCGCCACTTGGACCTGACCATTGCGCTACTGCAACGGCATGGCTGGTTAATAAACTGGCAGAAGTCCACCCTGGTCCCGTCTCAGCGGATTCTGCACCTCGGAGCCTTATTGGACTCGGGACAGCAAAGGATCTTTGTGACGGAGGAAAAGATCTCTGCCTTACAGTCGAGGGTGCGCAGTTGTCTGCAGAGCCGCCGGGTGTCTCTACACTCGGCGATGAGGTTACTGGGCTCCATGGTGTCGGTATTCGACATGGTGGAATATGCCCAGTTTCACTCCAGACCTCTGCAGCACCTGATCCTGTCCAAGTGGAACGGGCTGCCTCAGTCTCTAAAATCCCAGACGATAGTGCTCACTCCGGAGGTTCGCCTGTCCCTTGCCTGGTGGTTGCAGACGACCCATCTCAACAAGGGTCGTCCGTTCTGGGTGGCGAATTGGGTCCTGTTGACGACGGACGCCAGTCTTCGGGGCTGGGGAGCAGTTTCGGGTCCACACTTGTTCCAGGGCAGGTGGACGTTCATCCGGGAGAATGGTCCCTGCACCCGGACGTTTTTCAACGGCTGGTGGACAGGTGGGGTCTTCCAGAGATCTACCTCATGGCGTCCCGGCACAACAACAAGTTGCTGGTGTACGGGTCTCGCACAAGAGACGAAGAGGCGTCTCTGGTGGATGCTCTGTCCGTCCGGTGGACGTTCCGGTTCGCATATCTGTTTCCTCCGGTTTCCCTTCTTCCACGGGTAATCCGGAAATTCAAACAGGAAAGAGGGACGCTCCTGTTGATAGCGCCCGCATGGCCCAGACGGCACTGGTTCTCAGACCTTCAGGGTCTGTCCGTGGACAGTCCTCTGCGGTTGCCGCCACGTCCGGACCTTCTGTCACAGGGTCCTTGTCTTCACCCGGACCTGACTCGGCTGTCTTTGACGGCGTGGCTGTTGAGACGGCCATGTTAAGGTCCAGGGGGTTTTCCAGCTCTGTAGTGCGTACCATGCTCAGAGCTCGGAAACCGTCTTCCGCGAGAATATACCATCGCGTGTGGCATACATTCTTCCAGTGGTGTCGGCCGAGAGGTTATGCACCGCGGGAGTTTCGTCTGTCTCGGGTTCTCGCCTTCCTGCAAGCGGGACTAGACCATGGGCTTCGCCTTGCTTCTTTGAAGGTGCAGGTTTCGGCCCTGTCTGGTTCCATCGTAGGATTGCTACAATCCCGGATGTGCGCACCTTTATGCAAGGTGTTCTACGCATTCAGCCACCCTTTGTTCCACCTGTGGCGCCTTGGGATTTGGCTGTGGTCCTGAGGGCTCTCCAGGGACCGCCGTTTGAACCACTGGGCTCAGTGGATCTTAAATGGCTAACAGCTAAGACTGTTTACCTTCTGGCTATTGCTTCGGCCAGACGTGTTTCTGATTTAGGGGCTCTTTCTTATAGACCCCCTTTCTTGATTTTTCATGGGAACAGGGCAGTGCTACGCACTCGTCCTGAACTTCTTCCCAAAGTTGTTTCCCAGTTTCATGTTAACGAGGAAATAGTTGTTCCGGCCTTTAACTCACCTGGCCTTTCAGTGGGTGAGGCCACTTTGGATGTTGTGCGGCCCTAAGGACTTATGTTGACCGCACTTCTTCGTTTAGGAAGTCGGACGCCTTGTTTGTCCTCTATGGCTTCCGTAAAAAGGGTTGGCCTGCTTCAAAGCAAACTTTGGCAGCCTGGATCCGTATGGCTATTTCTGAAGCTTATCTTCATGAAGGTCTGCCGATTCCTCCTTCTGTGAAGGCTCATTCCACTAGGTCTGTGGGTCCTTCGTGGGCAGCTCGACGTGGTGCCTCTGCAGTCCAGATATGCAAGGCTGCTACGTGGTCCTCTGTCCATACCTTCGTGAGGTATTACAGGTTTGACACCTTCGCCTCTCAGGATGCTTCCTTCGGGCGGCGGATTCTCCTTTCAGCACAGGAGCGTCCCCACCCTTAAAGGATACTGCTTTGGGACATCCCCAAGGTATCCTGTGGATACCCTATGGACCCTGAAGTAGAAAATAGAAAATATGAGATATGGTATGAACTTACCCTTGTTATCTCTATTTCTACGAAGTCCATAGGGTTCCACAGGACTCCCGCCCTGTCGCACCTGTGCTGCAGATGGGCTTTGCTCTGGTCACCGTATTTTCCGTCTCCCTCTGGTGAGAATGTGATTCTTGTGTGTATCCAGATCTTTCTTCTCTCTCTTCCTTCTCCTCCTTTGGCCTATGGCTTGGTAACTAACTGAGATGCCTTGGCTCGGGGGCGGGGTATAGGAGGGGGACCCTAGTGCATCCTGGGAGGACTGAAAACTTAACTCTATGGTGCCCGATGCCTGTCATCACCTATACCCCAAGGTATCCTGTGGAACCCTATGGACTTCGTAGAGATAACAAAGGTAAGTTCTTACCATCTCATTTTCTTTTGTTCCATGAGATGGGCTATTACAACTGTAGGCAACCTGTGGAACTACTGTATACAACCCAGCATGCCCTGCCACTGTGTTAGCATGCCCTAACAGCAAAACTGGCAGGGCATGCTGGGATGCCACATGTTGCCTACCCCTGGGCTGGTATACAGAAAACACTTTGCTCTCTCATCACAATTGAAGTTTTTTGCTTTTAGTCATTTTTTTTTTGTTTTACTTTTTTTTTTCTGCATTATATTTTTTGAGAACCATAACAAAATACAAACATTAAATCTTTCCCAGATAATGAAAAATTCTAATTGAAAACATATCAAGAGTCAATATTTGGTATTGCAATTTTGCTAAAAAGAATATTATGTATGGTCACAATTTACACCATAAACTTTATCAGTAACAAATACATCAGAATAAGAAGAAAATAAAAGAGAAAAAGATGAGAGAGAGAAAAAAAAAAACCAAACAAACAAGTATGCCAGAAAGCAAAACCAATACATCTGACCATCTACTTTTAATAAACTACTAGGTATATACCAGGGACTTTTTGTTACCTTCCTTAAACTCGACTAAGCGTCTTATAGTGGTCTGACGCCTTGTACTGCAGCCAGGGATGCCAAGTCACATTGAAATTTTTGCCCTTGTCTGTATGGGATAAAATTAAATCGTCCATAGCCATATAATGATTAAGGCATGTACACCATTCAGACATGAAGGGAGCCAACCTGGATTTCCAGTGAACAGGAATTACGGCTTTGGAAGCACTCAGTAGTGACTTTTTGAAGTGAGCATAAGGCTTCCGAGTGAGATTTAGTAGCCAGAAGCTAGGGCAAGAAGGCAGATCCTCCTGAAGAATAAGGCCTGCCGTCTCAATCACTTTGTCCCAAAAAGGTCTAAGAGAAGAGCATTCCCACCAAATATGTAAGGGGGTACCTAGTTCAGTCTCACATCTTCAGCAAGAGTCAAGGACACCCGCGTCCATTTTAGAAAGCTGGCTTGGACAGCGGTACCAACTTGAGAGAACTTTATAATGTGTCTCCATTGTTAAAGCATTTGCGGATGCGGAGAAAGTATTTCTGAAAACTTCCAGCCAATCATCCTCTCCTATCATTCCCCTTAGATCTGATTCCCAATCAGAAATAAATTTGGGTCTATCAGAAAAAAGGTGTTCAATCAACAATGTGTAAATAAAGGACAGTGAGTGTGACGGAGGTCTCTGAGCTACACACATTCTCAAATGGAGTATTCCCCCTCCCATATGATTTAGGGGAACCTAAAGTTGAAAGAAAATGTTTTATTTGCAAGTATTTCCAGATCTCGCTGTTAAGCAAAACCCATTTAGCCTCAACAGAGGGAAAACTCATGATTTCTGAACCTTCAAATAGCTGGTTAATCCTGAGAATCCCCTACGCACGCCACAATCCAAATGAGTTTGCTGGGATCCCCGGCGGAAATGCCGGATTACCAAATAAGGGGGTTAAAGGAGAAGGGATAGGGGAAAGAAGGGGATGTGAGTGAAGACACCTCCAACAGGAAATGATTGGACCCAGTAGAGGGTGATTAGTTCAAGGTAAGTTCACAGGCCAAGGAAAACCTAAATCAACAGACGGAAAGGAAGCTGCTTCAATATCAATCCACTGCTTTCTATCATTTAACCTACTCCATTCCATCACCCTCAGAAGTAGAACTGCATGATAGTAGGTGAGAAAATGTGGTAATTGTAGGCCTCCCTGATGCTTTTTCCTACAAAGAATATCATGTTTGAAACTGGGTTTGCGGGCCGCCCAAACAAATTCCCGAACAATTCGGTGAATCGTGATAAACCAGGAACGGGGTATTGTAATTGGGAGAGTTTGTAAAAGATAAAGAACTCTAGGAAGTACATTCATCTTAATAGCTCCTATCCTTCCCGTCCAAGAGATCTTCTTGGTACGCCAGGTAGAAAGGTTTGTTCGCAGCTTAGTAAGTAAAGGAAGAAAATAAGAGAATATTTGAGAGAGATCTTTATGGAGGAAAACTCCTGGCACGTGGGGTGCCAGGAAAAGTGACAGAAAGATTGTATATCGTTCATGCACTAGATTTGGCCAAATTTACTTTAAAATTGGAAAGATCTCCAAATCTGTCAAATTCCTTTAGGATGTTAGGGATTCAGGTCCGTGGGTTTGTAATTACCGGCAAAAGATCATCTGCAAATAGGGCTAACTTGTATTCCCTCCTTCCCACGTTCAGCCCCGTTACATTGCTATGAAGACGAATAGCCATCGCCAGGGCCTCCATACATAAAATAAATACTAGTGGAGAGAGAGGGCATCCCTGTCGAGTCCCATTAGTGATCAAGACTGGCCCAGATAGGTCTCCATTAATCCTCACTCGCGCAGATGGAGTAGAATAAAGCGCTCGAATTCTCTGCATGCCCATCGAACCCAAGCCCATATATGCTCCAAGACTCCCATCAAAAAATCCCAGTCTACCCTGTCAAACGCCTTTTCAGCATCTATGGACAGGAGTATAGTTGGGATCTTCCTAGAGACAGCCTCATGGATCAGGTCTAAGACCTTAGTAGTATTGTCCCTGGCCTCTCGACCAGGGACAAATCCCACCTGGTCTGAATGGATCAGATTGGGGAGAAACAATTTGAGACGGTTGGACATTAGCTTAGCGAAAAACTTTAGATCAACGTTTAACAGGGAGATGGGTCTATAACTGGAGCACTGGGCTGGGTCCTTCCCTTCTTTAGGTATCACTGTAATATGGGCAAGCAAGGATTGGGAAGAAAAACAGGAAAGATCTGAGATCTCATTTAAAGCCCAGAGCAGTATGGGAGAAAGCACCTCACCAAACATTTTGTAATAGGCAATGGTAAACCCATCTGGGCCTGGACTTTTTCCATTAGGTGTAGATTTGATCACAGCTTCTAACTCATCTGGAGTAAATGGCTCTTCGAATGACTCTTTCTATATCCGATAAAGTGGGAAAACCGACTTCCTCCAACTAGGCCTTGATGGAAGCTCTTCGCGAGGACATGTCAATCCCCGACCTGGAATCTTTTAAATTATATAGTTGGGAATAATAAAATTGAAATGCTGCTGCAATATCTTTTGTGGAGTTACATAGGGAGCCAGAATGTGATTTTACCTGGGCAATAAATGTGGTTGCACGTTGTTCACGAAGTGCTCTAGCCAGGAGTCTCCCCGGCTAAAATATTGGCTATGACATTTAGGTATATCTGATTTAATTTTGTTGGACATATGCATATTAAGGTCCTGACGCACATCTGAGAGTACTTGGAATGTCTCAGGGGAAAGGGAGGATTTGTGTGTTAGTTCTAATGCTTGGATCTTTTGTATTAGAGCATCTCTTACCCCTAAGTGTTGTTTTTTTAAATAAGATCCCAGCTGAATTAGCTTTCCCCTTAAAACACACTTATGTGCTTCCCAAACGGTTAACTTGGACATGTCAGGAAGATCATTAGTGGATATATACTCTTCCAGAGTTGACTTAATTTGTTGTTGACAATAAGAATCTTGAAGCAGTGATTCATTCAGCTTCCAAGTAAAACTAGTCGGGTGAGAAGATGGAAGTGAAACACACATTGAAATTTGAGCATGATCTGACCAAGAAATGTGGCCAATCTTTGTTTCTTTTATCAAATGAAGAAATCTGTGCGAAATAAAAAAATAATCTAATCTAGTGTACAGCTGGTGGGGGTAGGAGAAGAAAGAATAGTCTCTTGTATTAGGATGTTGTATGTGCCAAATATCCACTAATTGATGTACATGGAAAGTTTTCTTCACTTTACGATGGAACCTGTCTGAGTACCTAGGTGATTTGTTGGAGGAGTCTAGGTGTGGGTCTAAAGACCAATTGAGGTCACCCCCAAAAACCAACAGACCTTCTACGTGGGCCTGGATCAATTCCAATGCCTTTTCGAAGAAGGCCGGTTGGGCTCTGTTAGGTGTGTATATATTAGCGAAGGTAAATATTTGTGTATATACCCTACATTTTATCACTAAGACCCGGCCTGCAATCAGTGGTTAACAAGTAATGTCAGTAATGGGGATATGTTTAGCGAATAAAAATTGCAACCCCCAAAGATTTGCCTTCAGGATTATTGGAAAAGAACCCACAAGGAAAGTCTTATATTCTTGAAAAGTGGTGCGGCACCTTCCTTGAAATGTGTTTCCTGAAGAAACGCCACCTCAGCATGTTCAGCTTTCAATTCTCTTAATACTAGAGATCTCCTCTCAGGGACGTTAAGACCCCTCACATTAATGGAAACAATATTTAAATTAACCATAGTGAGTGTTAGAAATATACCTTAAAACAGGAGAAAAATTAAAACAATCGTAGATATTGGCATATATAAGAGACTTGGAGACAGTAGAACATATTATTCTAGTATTACTATGCATCACTGGCATAAAAAACAAAAAGAAAAAAAAAAGATAGAAGAGAAAACACCAGAAAAAAATAAGATGCATTTTAGAAGTTTATTTACTTTTATGGGGTGTGGCATTAGTTATTCAGAAAATTGCAGTGAAAAAAAATTGTCAATAGCAGGTATATTTTGTATTAATAACTTTGTATATAATCAATTTTTATAGTATAATTTTGGCGCACTTTTTACTTGCTCAAAAAAAAATAAAATCAGAAAATACCAATGAAGTGTAAAACGCAAATAGTGGTTAATGGCTGATTTATTTGGTGTTCCTGAAGTTCTGTGAATATACACATGACAAGCGTCTTGTGCCAAACTGATCTGTGCATGATCCACTAACAGACTTGCTTATATGTTTTATAGTTTACAGCACTATAATGAGCTTTGAGGATGTGTAATGCTCATATAACCATCGCACCTTTTAGACATAGTGCCCTTCACACTCCAGGTTATATGTTGAACGCCCTGGTGTGATTAGTGCAGCACAAATGCCCGAGGAACTTCACACAGTAACGGTGCTGTTACTGGCGGCCACTTGTTATGGTCCTCTCTGTTACACAGGAACAAGTTGTTGTTAATGGCCATCAGATCATTCTTGCATAATGACCAATGGAGTGATATGCAGGTGAATGATCACTCCCCCCTCTGCCTGTCCAGAAAAATGTGGTCATTGCCAGTTTCTGTAGAGGATGTAGAACTTCTAGGTTACTTTAATACCCAGATATGCCTTGTGCATCCTGTCCAAAACATAAAAAAAAAATTACATTTAATGTTGATAAATTACTAAATTATTGTTACTGTTAGAAGCAATTTAAAAAGAGTAAAAAAAAATATGGACTTAAATAGCAAAATGTGGTCCTGAATGGATGCTGTTATAAATGTAGATTCCTTAACTTATGAGTATACTAATAAGCTGATTTATTTACACGTGCATAGATGTTATGACTAGCGCTGCCATACTATCATAAAAGATAAGTGGAAAACTGTAATAGCCTGTAATGTGCTGCCATCGGTGTGATTCGATGAGTTGCTTTTAAAAATGGCAATTTCAAAGGCAAAAAAAAACCCCGTTTTGAATTATTGCCACTTTAAAAACAAAAACAGGCAGACTTGCGCCGATGCCCATATCTGACTGGCTATTACATTAAGGTGCCCACACACATAGCGATATTTTATCCAATCTGGCCGATTCCGACGCATTGAAACGACTGATCATGTAAAATATGGCCAAATTGTGAAGAAATCGTGAGTCCCCACTCACGATCACAATGCGATGCACGTCCCCAAAGGTCGCACATCGCATCTTCAGATCTGCCGTGCAGTAGGGCAGATCTGACAAAAGTCAGGATGCACTGGAGTAGTTAGGAGGCACGATAGATCATGTGTCCAATTGAAAGCATTTTCAGACCAAATCGTGTGCAGGACTGCCAGGGAGAGTTCAGGGGGAAATCGTACACATCGTGTGTTTGAGATTACATCGGTATGTGTGTGGGCACTTAGACCTTGGTGCTACCAGTAAAGCATCTTACATCTTTGTCACTAAAAGGAAGATCATATGGCTGGATTAGGTCTGTATGAAAAGTGACTTCCCATACACTACTCTATGTACGTGACATTTAAATAACAAGACTGTATTTTGTATAGACTAAAAAAAAAAAAAACTAATCTTACTACTGTCCCGAGTCAAAAAAAAGTGCTGATGAGAAGAATTTGAGGTTATGTTGTGTTTAATTAAAAGCATATTAGAACACAGTACACAGAAACATCCTGTATACTAAATAGTGCAGGATTCACAAAGAAATTTTAAATTGATCTGTTATTAATAAAATGTTAGAATTTTAATAAATACATAATCTCCAGATAATTATCTCTTATGAAAATGCTTATGTGATGTCTTTTGTTTGTGGAAGTTGTTCATTACACAAGCAGGTTTCTGTGTAAATGAGGGGGAGGAAACAGATTTATACAGTAGTACCAGCAGAAATTCTACAATAGTTTGGATACCAATTTATTTTAATAGTTCCTAGTAAGCTGTAATAATTATGTTGAAATATTAGTCTACAGTATTTTCATCTACTGGCCGAAGTTTTGTATTTTAATCTAAAGGCCACATAAATTACCGAATTAACTGATGTTCTTTATAAGAACAGGTTTAATAAGGTTTTTAGAGACCATTAGTGTCTGGTCCATGGCAAAGGGGAAATTATGAACTTCTGCAACTGGCTGAGATGCATCCTGTGGGCCCTGAAATTAAAAGATGTACAAATATAACTCTCCCACACAACCGCCAAATAACACCATTTTTAAAAAATGGGAGAAACCTGTACTTAGTCAAAACAGGTGCAGAGCGTTTTCAAAAGAGCATTGAAATCTACAGGTGTGATAGTAGGTTCAATGTACCAAAGCAGCTTACAGATCACCAATTTCACTTGGTACTAAGTCTTAGCTCATGCAGTTGGGTGAGGATGGCTTGCGATGTGCTGTCAGTGAGTTCAGGTGCTCTGCATCGGCTTGGGACCTGGAAATTACAAGTATAATGAGTCTAATGGCTATGCTATCAGCTTTTATTTATACAGTATCTACATGTTACACAACCCATTGTAAATATCAATACTATAAACCGCTTTCTTTGTAAATTTGTTTTTAAAAAAAGGCAGATAAAACGTTGTTTTTACGGGGCCTAGTAATCATCACATATAGTGATAATTATGTTTCAACTCGCTGCTCATTAACGACAGTATCACTTCCAAAAACCTGCTCTTTTTGCGGAGTCAGCTTTTCAGAGTTGCGATACTTGGGAACTGTGGAAATTATTGGGGGAGAATTGTTACTAGGATATATCAGTAATATCTCCTGTGTTACATGCTTAATGAATGGTCCTCTACCTTAATGTAATTTTCACTCACTTTTGTATAAAATAAAGGAATGATGAATAGACCCCATGTATCTTACAATTAGTTAAAGCAGCAATCAAGTTTTTTTACATTAATCAATGTGACAGATTGTAAAATAATGCTGATGTTTGGTTTTCCTTGATTTGTTTCTTCATCCTGCTGCTAATCTATAATTATGTAGCTACACACTACCATGGCACATGATGCAGTGAGCAAAAAAGTTTAATATGTCAATGTGAGCACTGTCTGAAATTTTACATTAGAGTCCTATTGCAATAAATCGCAACATTTTATCTATTATTTAAAACATATGATGCAGAAAGTAAAATTTTTAATCAATCAATTTTTCACCTCCCACAACTGTGAGGTAGATTTACTAAAACTTAAAAAAAAAAAAATTACTACAGATATGGTAAGAACTTACCCTTGTTATCTCTTTCTTCGAAGTCCATAGGATCCACAGGGTTGACCTTGCGGTATAGGTTGGGAACCAAATCCAGGCACCACGCAGTTAAAGCTTTCAGCTCCCAGGATGCACTGGGTCCACTCTCCCTATAACCCCGCCTCCAAGCCAGAGGCACCTCAGTTTGTAAGTAGCCGGAGGAGGAAAGAAAGAGAGAGAAGACTGGAACACTCAAGAATCACACTCACAGAGAAGGAAACCGGTGACCAGTAACACAGCCTATATGAAGCCAGGTGCGTCAGAGCGGGTGCCCTGTGGACCCTATGGAGTCTGAAGAAGAAAATGAGAGATATGGTAATAACTTACCCTTGTTATCTCTTTCTTCAGAGTCCACAGGGTTGACCTTGGGGATGTCCCAAAGCAGTCCTTATAAGGGTGGGGAGAGGAGAATCCGTCGCCCAAGGAAGCATCCTGAGAGGCAAAGATATCCAATGCATAGAACTTTAGAAAGGTCTGGACAGAAGACCATATGGCCACCTTACAAGGCAGAACAGCTGAGACGCCCACAGGCCGAGTAGAATAAGCATCAACAGAAACAGAAAGGCCTTCCTATGTGTATGCCCCTGAGATAGTCATACGAAGCCATCTAGCCAATGTCTGTTTATTAGCCGGACTTCCTTTCCTGTGAAATCCATAGACCGCAAATAAGGAACTTGAACGGACCATGTAAATCCTGAGAGGCCGGACCACAGTCAATGAGGCCACCCTAGCCGAGATAACTGGAGACTGAAATGTCGGTACAATAAGTTCCTGAATAATATGGAACTTAAAAACCACTTTAGGAAGAAACACAAGGGCAAGTGCGACTCACAATCCTGTCTTGGTGAAATATCCAGAAGAGGGAGCCACATGAGAACGCTCCCAATACAGACTCTCCTGGCAGATGCAAACGCCATAAGAAAGAGTCTAAGCCATAAACCATGCAAGGCCTATCAAAACTAATGGTTCAAATGGAGGCCCCAGGAGGACACGAAGAACCACTGCCAAATCCCAAGGAGCCCCTAGGGGGGATAAAGGGAGGCAGACTCCAGAAAACACCCTGAAGGAGGGTCTGGATACCCGAGAGTGGAGCAATTCCACATCCAAACCATACTGACAGGGCAGAGATCCGGACTTTCAGGGAGGTGAGGCGGAGGGCTAGACCCAAGCCAGCTAGAAGGAATGCCAGAACTTCTGGAAATCCTAAACACCTGAGGATCGTAGCTACAGGTAACGATACCATAAGAATTACATATGCCACATTCTGTGGTAGATCCCAGCAAAATCTGGCCTACGTGCTCTAAACATCCCTCATGATGACAGAGCCAGAAGAGCCTTAGGACCACAGTAGGAACGCAGTCAAAGACAAACGGTCCAGGGAAAGGCAAGGACCCTGAGACAACAGGTCCGGATATTGAGGCAGCAGGAACGGAGTGTCGGAGAGTACCAGTGACGTCTGGGTCAATTTGGAGCCACCAGCAGGACAGTACCTCCATCTCGATTGAACTTCCGAAGAACTTGAGGAAGAAGGGAGACCGGAGAAAACAGGTACACAAATTGGAAGGTCCACTTCACTGACAACCGAAGGTTGCTTCAGTACCTCTAGATCTGGCAGTGTGAGATAGTCAGGAGGCCATCAGGACCACCTCTGGAAGGCCCCTCTGCTCACTAGGAGTTGAAACCTCTTTGAGAAGAGACCGGTCCCCGGGATGCACGTCGTGATGGCTGAGGAAGTCCGCTTCCCAAAGGAGAACTCCCGGAATGAACACTGAAGGGATGGCCTCCCCCCCCCGCCGGCTGCCCGCTCGCGGCGCCCGGCATCCCTTCGATCGGCATCGGGAAAATGACAGGCGTCTCCCCTAGCCAGCTATTAACCCCCGGAAAGCCGGCTTCCCGCTGCCGAACGTTAAGTCCCTGGTGGTCTAGTGGACACGCGGGGTATGTGAGGGGCCCATCGCCACTGCCAGTGCCTCTGGTGTGTCCCCAACATCCAGGAGGCGATGGAATGCATAAAGGCGCGGATCACCGCAAGCGGTGATCAACGGCCTTAACTGTTCCCCGTCGATCCGGCAGCAGTCCTGGGCGCCCGCAGAGTCTGGCTAGCACAGACTCTGGGGTCCCGCCAAGATTCCCAGATCTGTACTGGTGTTGCGGTAGGGTGATGGAGCGGCAGTTGGACGTCTAATGGACAGTCCGACGCCGCCGCTCTGAAGAGACCAAAAGTAAAAGAAAAACTTTTAACTCATAAAATGAAGATTAGGGGCTGCTAATCAGCCCCCCTGCGCAAGCGTTGACCGACTCCGGCTGGGCACCAACTCAAACTTGAAGTGCCTCTGGCTTGAGGGCAGGGTTATAGGGAGAGTGGACCCAGTGCATCCAGGGAGCTGCAAGCTTTGACTGCGTGGTGCCCGGATTTGGTTCCCAACCTATACCCCAAGGTCAACCCTGTGGACCTTGAAGAAGAAAGAAAAGTTTATGTATTGCCCATAGAAACAATCAAATTCTAGTTATTTACCAAGTATATCCTATAAAAGAAGTGAATTTTCATTTTTAGAAGTTTTCGTAAATTCATCCTGCAGTTTTGTGAATTCAGCCCATATTCTTCTTTTATATAAATACATTTTACATCCATAATTAAGGTTTGTAAATTGTAAATGTGTCTGACACTAAAAATAATTTTCATGTTTGCTGTTAATGTTACATTTCCAACACATTGGAAAGTATACAAACACTAGTAAAAGTGCAAATGGAATGCATCATATGTATTTTTATTAGCATTAAAAAGCAATGCTAGAAGATATGTGCACTAAAACATGCATTTCTCAAACTATCACATTGACTCACGGTTTTGGGCCTTTGGAGTCTCTTCTGTCCCCGTGTAATTGCTTTGGCTTCAGGTGGTTGAAAATCATGTAGAGAATCCCATACTACTTGGTTATAATGAAGAGGTTCTGCAGGCATGGGTGAGACTACAATTTTAAAATTAAACACCAAGTTAACATTAGGTGCGTATATTCAGAGATGGACGGAGTGGCGATAATACTGCAGTAGAGCGTTGTTTTGCTACTGTGTATTCACAAAAATCCTTACTGCATACGCGCAAACCAATGTGGGCAAAAACCGTATTATGAGCAAGCCCATATATTATATACGAAAGTGGTCACTTTCTTTAGTCACTAACATTGAGTTAGGTTTAAAAAAAAAAAAAAAGGGGGAGTTTCATCAAATGTTGAAGAGAGATAAAGTACTGACCAACCAGCTTCTGTCATGCTACAGCCTGTGCTAGAAAAATGAGAGAAGCTGGTTGGTTGGTACTTTATATTTCTCCAACAGAAAAATACAATAGGGGAGATTTATAAACTTTGTCATTATAGTCCTATTATAACTTTGAAGAAATCATGTTATAATGGGAATGTGGTTTGTGGGACACTCCAACTTAAAAGATAAAAAGTGTACATTTTTATTTAAACAACATGTATATATGTGAAATCAAAAAAATATAATATATGGTTAATAGAAGACAGCTGTGCCTTGAGATACAAAAACCCTGGAATCAAAATAATAATTTAACAATTACTAGGTTATTTGAGAACTATTCTCTTCATGCAGGTGTTACTGGGCATCAATGATGGTGGTAATGACAAATTAAGGGTTTCTCTAATCTGGTCGAGAGGTTAAATTCCTAATGGGGAGTAATGCCTAGTCATACGTCATGTAATAAGAAACATGTCTGCATAAGAAAGGAGAATTCTAGGGGAAAATGGAAACTATGGACGACTATTCAATAAACTTTCTGGAGTGAGTAACAATAGTCCGATATGGTTGTGCTTTATACAGTATCACATTTTGCTTCACGTAACTCTAAAGGTGCATACACACAACGATTTAGTAAATGAACGATTTTAGTTAACGACTTTAGTTAATTTTTTCAAGGGAAAAATGAACGAAAATCGTTCATTTACTAAATGTAATGAACGATTTTTGTAACTTTCCCTTAATGAAAATCGTTAAGTTGTTCAGTCAGAATGGACGATGAACAACAAGCTACAAACGTGAACGCGCATGAATGATAATCGTTCATCATTTAGACTAAAAAATACTATTTTTTAAAACGACTGAACAATAACGACGTCGTTATAGTTAAATCGTTCAAAAAATCGTGTGTGTGTGTACGCACCTTAATTTATCTTGTGTTTCACAGTCTATAAAACTATGTCTACCATAGCACAACCTTACAAGCCATAACACTTGCCTCCTAAATTCATCAGTCAGACAGTGCAACAGATAAACTGGTGCATTAAAATATTAAGTGTATAACAGCCCTACCTGCTGAAAGACTTCTGGCTCCACGAGACAGGAATGAGGCTGATGTCTGCCTTAGGCCTAAGCAAAAAGTATTGCGACATTAGACGTTGACCCCAAACTTACAAAGCAAATAAGTTTGAATAATAAATAAATCAACTTGAAATGACAGGAAGCAACTGTATGGCAGTACCCGGAATGACACTACCATGCTGTTTCTTAACCGTACAACCAGGCCCAGGTGCTCTGACTTTCTTTTACTGGCAAGTGACTGTTGTATAGTCTCACTCTTAACCATCCATCCTTGCTTCTCTCAAAATACAAAAGGAGTGTCCATGATTACATGCTTATATTACATGAATAACTCATTCGTATGCAATAGGCTTGGCCTGGATATACGTTGCTCAAATCCAGGCCCCTGTACAACTCATTCAGAAGTTAAACAATGCCTTATTTTTGTGAAAACCCTTTGCGTAGTGCTTATTTTAGACAATGAAATAAAATTTGTGTTTTACCTGCAGGTGAGTTTCGCAAAGAGGTGACCATTTCCAAATCATACACCTGGCTCTGGAGTTCGTCCACACGCTGAAAAGCATCTAGTTTTAAGTTGCGTTCCTGCATGAGCTGAGATTTCACCTACAGCAGAAATCCAAACAGAATTGAATTACATTTTTACTCTTGTTAGAATTCTACTTTTAAACACTGTAGTAAAATGTCAACCTGATAACACAACCCCGATGTAAAAAAGAGCTGTCTACTGTACATTACAGTTCCTGTTGGTATAGTATTTTATCAGTGGTTTCCTGATATCAGATATTAGTTTATTTAGGGAGAGACACCAACCGATGTAATCTCAGAAATGCACAGTCCAAAGGGCTAGATAAAACAATTAAATTTTGCCTTCATTATAGTTTACCCTGCTAAGCTGTGTGAGGCAAATATAGATACAGCTCATACATTTGAGAAACACAGGATTAGATGGGGAAGACCTAAAAACCTAGGGGCTCCCTTAAAGTAGTCTACTGTGAATTGAGTGGATGTGGGATTAGTTCTGCGTCTTTGGGTGGCAAATATTTAGTACTGTTACACCCACATTAATTGCGGATTCCATGCATCAATTTACTGGAGAACAAGCAGACCCTTTGGATTATGGACTGCACACATATGATACCCATATAGATACATTATGTGGGTACTTGACCTATAACCTTGTAATTATTATACCTTTCACTTAAATTGCATTGTCCAACCCTTCAGATGCTGGACCACTACCTGTATTGCCCATTTTAGTTTTTAGTATGCAATAATCCATATACATACTAGGAAATGTAGGAGATATTGATTAGTCTCCTGAAATGCAGAACCCAGCCAAACTTGTTAACTTGCTTTATAGGGAAGGCTCTGGATGTGGGAACCAGATTGTTCTCTTTCAGTATAAGTTATCCCTCAGCTGCAGTGAATCAAGGGTGACAAAGTTATTTTATGGGGTTTTTGCTATATTGGCACTGATAAACGCTCCATTGTAATAGTGTTCTACTTTCTGGGGGTTAAGCTCTTCAAAATTAGCCTAGGTGGGTACAGCAAGAAAAATGTTTTGGTCAATGTGTTACTGTGTCAAGAGTTATTGGATCACTCTGAACAATCAGTTTTATATTCTGTGAAATTATATACCAGCTGCTACTGGTTAGGTGTTATATACCAACACGGCAGCCTGGAAATAACTGCTATAAATGGCTGTTTTGCATTGTTATGATCTTGCACTCCCTAGGTGTATTCTAGGGTCATGGCCTGTAAGCCCCCCACTCCCTATCCCATACAACCTACTCTTCCTATTCTAGGCATGGCTCTATTCTTATACAGTACATATGTAGTTCAGAGGAGTTACACACAGCTCAGTTTGTGATAGTAATTGCATATATACAGTCTACAGTTAAGGCCCCCCCATACATCAGCAATTGATTGCAGCAATCTGCAATCGATTCTGTATAAAAATCTTTCCCTTTTTCAATCGATTGCAGAATTGCCACAATCGATTGAAAAAGGGAAAGATTTTTATACACAATCGATTGCACGATTGCTGCAATCAATCTGATGTATGGGGGCCTTAAGTCTGTATACTCTAAATGATTTTGATGAGGAATTGATGGGTAAAATTTGTTGTGTGGCACAAGGATAGATTATAATAATTGGGGATTTAAACCCTGTTATGGATTCAGCTGTCATGGTCTATAGACGATACCTCTTAATTCAATAAATGAGCACAAGATCACAGTGTTATATCCTGATTAAACCTTGGTACAATACTGACTATACCTTCTAGAATTTTCGCAATTTATCGTAATGAGTCGCACAGTAAATAAATGTCTTCAGACTTTGAATGTGTTTCCAAAGCACAAAAAGTTATTCAACATAAAAACAGATGGTTACACGCTGTGATATAAAGACAATTAGCGCAAATAAATCATACAGACCCAAGGAACAGTTGTTATATACGCACACGCTCTGGCCCAGATACCGGCATCAGCAAGAAACCTCCGTCAACAGCATCAGCTAGAAGACTCCCCACTGGGGTCAGAGAGCGCACATATATACCCTTGCAGGGATTTGGAAATACAATAGATAAGTTTGGCATGATTCCATTGGTTCTTCTTAAAGGTGTCTTGGTTACAGGATCGTTTATTGGACAATTTGAAATGGACACAACGGCCTCCAAATGCCCTTTGTATCCTTTTATCCCCCTGCATGCAAATCTAAGCTGCTAACATTACAGAGTACATTTTTAATGTTTTAACTCTCTATAGTCCATAGTTTGCAGAAGCAGGTTCCGATCTTCTCACCGATGGTACCGGAAATCTGTGGAGACACAGTGGATCAGTACAACACCAGACACTGCTTACCATGTACTAAACCTTAGATATCAAATAACCTTTATTACACAACATTAATAATCACTGAATAAACCTTGAATTTCACACTTTAATACTAGGGAACCTGTCATGTAATTTGTGTATGTGTAAGAGAATATTGCATAAAGTTGCTAATATGCGCGGTGCGTTTATTTGTAGAGTGAAACATCACAACTGTGCATAATGTGGTGTGTTTTATGCATGCAAGTCCATGATGGATTTAATATATATATATATATACACACACACACACATACTGTCCCTTACTAACATATTTTTAAAATCTATAATGCAAGGTGTTACAAACAGCTAGGTTCTCTTTCAAGCAGGGTGGGGACCCCCAGCTGATTGTCGTTGCCACTGTGTCTGGTACGCAAAACCTCTGACCATTGTTAACTCAGACAAATTCAATTGTACATATCAATGACTGGGTTATATTTCAATTGCCACAGCCATACTTGTCTATATACAGGGCTTTCCAAATCATATGTAAAACACTCACAGTATCCTGGTGTATTGTTTTTTTAATTGCTTTTCTCAAACATGTATACAGAAGCTGTCTCTTGTTACTAACTAAACCCTGCATGAATATTGTGTTGGTCAGTGTGAGAGTGTTGAATATTATTCACTATTTAGTGTTGTGCGAATGTGTGGATACGTGCACACACTGGGTGCGTGTGCACACAATGTTACATCATGGATTATACAACATGAATCGGGCAGCGGACGACCAAATTGTCCGATAACCGTTGAATTGCGGTCGCATGCAATCATTCGACTTCGACAATCCACCCTTTGATAGCCAATCAACATGCTATCATACTCTGATTTTAAAATTAATTTAGGCTTACATTATGACATCATTTTAATGTTATATTATGGGATGGCACAAGGTGGTTCTTAATCCATCAATGATGTGTCTCTAGGAGGGGACATAAAACTACCATTATACGCACACCGCGGATCTTGGGAAAGATGTGGGGATGCACCAATCCTATAAAGGAAGTCTTGAGGGGGAATAGGTACTTACATTATTTGAGATGTTTTAAAATAACATTTTAACAATACATTTTATGCATGTCTAAATATAATACATTATATGATGGTATTTCCTAGTTCAGGGTTGTAATGCAGTTCTTCATTTACATCAGTATTCATATTATCACTACTGACCACCATCATAATTTTGTTCTTCCGGTTTACCTTATCTTTACATTTTCCACATTTCAACACAGTAGGAACACACCTGACACATATGCCAATTACTATGATGACAACCAGTATGAGGATCAGGAGTTTACCTATGCTTGCGATCATATCCTGGACCCACTCTCCTAGACCTGAGAACCATTTCACTGGGTTCAACCATGAAACCCATTCCTCTACCTTCTCTACTTCAGCCACTGAAGCATTATGGTTCTTTCGAAACTCCCATTTTAGCTGCAGAATTTCATCCATCTTGTGGTCTTATTACCTCCTTAGGGTTGCTGGTATCATTTGTAATATAAGTGCAACACTTTACTCCAAATTGGGTGGCCAAAGTTATGCAATACCCTCCAGTGACAGCTGTTAAATAATTTAACATTAGTCTGTGTTGCACTAGTTCTTTCTTGTATGCTTGCAACTCCCTACCTGTATAGGTGAATGTGTCATCATACATCTCGGTGATATTATCTATTTAGCAAGATCTTGGATATATCTAAAATTTAGTGTACCCCGAGCGATCCTGGTGGGATCCAATGCTACTAAAACTTGAAAGCCAGTTGTCTCACTAATTAACTGAGTGGCTTTATGCACATCACCAGGTATATTTATTTTGTCTCTGTGTTCATACTGTGTGTGAAGATATGGTGATGGTGTGTTTTTATGAATACCAAGCATTTCAACATGTGTGACGGTCATAACCTCTGGGACTATTCTTCCCAGATAACACAAACCTTCGGAACTCGAAGAGAGCCACTTATACGCTTTCCTTCCACATATAAAATATACATCATCGGGGAGAACATAGGGAATAGTATGCATCATTATCATCAAACACATTTCCCTCACAAATGATCCTATCTCAGGTTCTCCCATCTGGCAAATACATGTTTCTGGTTGTATAATCTTAGCACAGTACCCTTCTGGTATTCTACCAACCATTTCTTTGGTGTTATTCAGTGAAGTGTCGTCCTCCTGATCTAATTTCGCGTAACAGTTCATAATTCATAGTCTCACGGTCAGCTCTTTGTGAGAAGGTCATTGGCTGATTATTTCCAGTCACCTCCCAACTTCCTGTTTCATTGGAGTTGGTGATGTTTAAACATAAAAGTGATTTGTCTACTTGATACTGGTGGAGCTTAAAATGGGGTAGTTTGGTATTAAGAGATTTTCCGTCCAGTGTCTTCCCTTTTTGCAGTTCTAGGATTTCAGAGATATTTAACGGGAAGGGCATTAATCCTACATTATGCTGTCCTTGTGGCACGTGAGAGCACACCCAACAGTTGGTTTGGTTCAAAATGTTGCCCACCGTGGTGTGATAATCCTCTAAAGGATACCCACCCCAATACTGATTATACTTGGGTTGACACCGTTTGATGCATCTCTCATCAATTACGGACCCAAACAACTCACACATACAATAATCCTCAGACGATAGACCTTCACACTGTCTCAGAGTATCCAAAATAGCAGATCTCTTAACAATTACAGTATACAAAGATTGGTCAAACACTGCCCTGATTGGCATAGCACTCCTCCTTTCGACTCTACTCCATCAATTCTGCCATCAGCTCCCATCTCCTCTATCAGTCCCCCGTCTCAGAAACCAGAAAACCCCGAACAAACCAGGATGATGGAAACTCTGGAAGAGAATATAAAAATGAACACAGCAGACCAGTCCATTGCCGCAGCAAGGACTTGCAAATTTCTTTAGCTCAGGTATCTCACTACAACCTTTTAATCCTCCCGGAACAAGCTCGCGATCGACAGGTCCATGATATCAGCCTTGTCTCCGCCTTGTTTATCCACGGGTTGGTTGACCTTTTTGCAGTGAGTGGAATGGTCCCAGGTATCTCTCTCGGCCACCTTCAAAGATGTGGTACTCGTCAGCAAAACGATACGAACCCTCCCAACGATCAGTCAAACAACCTGAATGCAAGAAATTTCCGATCATAACATATTCTCCAGATTCAACATCATGACAGTTTGTTTCAGGCATATCATGGGACAACAATTTCAGTTTCTACTGTTGCTGTTTTAACGGTTTACTCATTGATATAAGATACTTTACAGTTACCTCGTTGTTACCTTTTAAATCTTCCTGCGGGCTTATAATCAAATGAGGTTGTCTACCAAACAGTATTTCAAATGGGGACAGATTTAGAGGGGGTCTAGGAGTGGTCCTTATGCTATGTAGGATCAACGGTAATGCTTCTGGCCATCCTAGTCTAGTCTCTGCCATGATTTTACTTAGTTTGCTTTTAATAATTCCATTCATCCTCTCCAACTTGGCACTGGCTTGCGGTCGGTCGGTAGGGGATGTGAAGTCGACTATTAATACCCATCAGCTTACACATATTTTGAAAAACATCACCTGTGAAATGAGTACCCATATCACTCTCGATAATTTTAGGAATACCGTATCTACACACAAACTCCTGAACAATTCTTTTGGCAGTGAACGCAGCAGTATTAGTGGCAGCTGGGTATGCCTCAACCCAATTGGGAAACACGCCAGTGCACACTAATACATACTTGAGATTCCTGCAGGGTGGTAATTGGATTAAATCAATTTGTATTACCTGGAAAGGTTCGTCAGTCGGAGGAATGTGAGAAGGTTTGGTAGGGATCGTTTTCCCAATGTTTTTCCTGAAGCAGGTCAGAAAGGACATTGCTCTCTTTTCTGCTTGAGAAGAGAAACCTGGTGCACACCAGTATGCTCTCACCAATTTGCACATACCTTGCTTTCCCAGATGAGGTAGACCGTGCGCTGCCTCAGCCAGGC
This sequence comes from Taudactylus pleione, assembly GCA_031769625.1. Taxonomy (NCBI): domain Eukaryota; kingdom Metazoa; phylum Chordata; class Amphibia; order Anura; family Myobatrachidae; genus Taudactylus; species Taudactylus pleione. The sequence goes on along the minus strand of JAUIMM010000045.1, from coordinate 9,235,427 downwards.
TGGGGTAGTATGCCTTGGGAGCCACTGGCTTACCTTGTCCGTCCATACAGAGTCCAGAGGACTCTTGCTCACATCCGTTGGACCTCCAGACTGACTTTTCCTGGGTAGAACACAAATTTTGCATCTCAATTAATTTCAGCATATCAATTGTTTGGAAAGTCATGATTTGTTCAGTTGGTACATTCATTTTTAATACTGCTGCCCATTTTGCAGCTTGTCTGCCCTGTTGTTGCCCAGTGACACCGGATCATCTTCACATGTATGGGCTTTACACTTAATTACTGCCACTGCCTTTGGCAATTGGATTACTGTTAATAGTCCTTTTATATGTTTGGAATGTGCTATTGGTGTGCCTGCTGCTGTCATAAATTTTCTCAGACGTCATAAGGCACCGAAATCGTGTACTACTCCAAAGGCATACCTAGAGTCAGTATAGATATTAGCAGATTTACCTTTCGCTAATTCACACGCTCTCTTTAGTGCCACCAGTTCCGCCACTTGTGCAGAGTGTGGTGGTCCTAAAGGTTCGACTTCTATGATGTCTTCGTCATTTACAACAGCATCACATGTGCATAATTCTCCAGTGTCAGTCTCTCTATGATAACGCCCATCCATGTAAAATGTCACATCTACATTTTCTAAAGGTGTATCCCATATGTCTGGTCTTGCAGTAAAGGTCTGATTCAGATATTCCATACAATCATGTGCATCAATATACCTGCAGAACTCACCTGCTGCCAATGGCTCACCTCTCTCCACCCTTTGTGCATCATGTTGCACATATGGTAAATACGTAGCTGGATTTAACGTACTACACCTTTTGATGGTGATGTTTGCAGGTGCTATTAAGGCTAGTTCCCATTTTGGGAACCTAGCTGAGGAGACATGTCTGGTTTGGGCAGAGTTTAGCAAAGCAGATACAGCATGGGGAGTATAGACAATCATATCATTGCCTAGTACTACATCCTCACTCTTACCAATTGAGCAGTTGCTGCTACACTTGTTAAACACGTTGGGAGTGATCTTACCACAGTGTCCAATTGTGCACTGTAGTATGCTACGGGCCTACTGGCATCACCATGTTTTTGTGTGAGGACACCTGCTGCACACCCATCAGCTTCCGTATAATACAAATCAAAAGGTTTTTCATAATCAGGTATTCCCAATGCAGGTGCTTTGGTCAGACTCTCCTTAAGATTAGGGAAAGCCTGCTCTGATTCCTCTGTGTGTATGACACGATCGAGCTTTGAGGAAGAGACTAAGTCCTGTAATGGCAAGGCCAAAATAGAAAAACCTGGGATCCACATTCTGCAGTATCCACACATTCCCAAGAAGGTACGAATTTGCTGTTGGTTCTGCGGCAGTGTCATGTTCTGTATGACCTGGATTCTGTCGTTTGTGAGATGTCGTAACATCTGAGTTAGGCAGTGTCCCAAATATTTAACCCTGGACTGGCATGGCTGTAGTTTGTCCTTGGCAACCTTGTGTCCTGTTTGCGAGAGATGAAGCAACAAAAGTTTAGTATTTAAACATGACAAACGAATCAGAACATAGCAATAAATCGTTCACATATTGTATTAGAACAGATCCATTGGTAGGTTGAAAAGATTGTAAACAGTCGTGTAAGGCCTGGGAAAAGATACTGGGGCTGTCTATGAAACCTTGGGGCAATCGTGTCCATGTGTATTGTACACCCCTGTATGTGAAAGCGAACAGGTACTGACAGTCAGGATGAAGAGGCACAGAGAAGAAAGCAGAACAGAGGTCAATGACACTGAAATGGGTTGCATTGGGTGGGATCTGCATGAGAATAACAGCTGGATTTGGCACTATGGGAAATCAGCTCTCTACCACCTTATTAATCCCTCTAAGGTCTTGTACTAGCCTATAACTCCTCCCACCTCTCTTTACAGGAAAGATGGGACTGTTGGCTACACTAGCTGTACGAACTAAAATTCCCTGTTGTAACAATTGCTCAATTATGGGATAAACCCCTAATTCTACCTCCTGTTTTAATGGGTACTGGGCAATTTTTGGAGCTTGCCTACCGCTTTTTAAATTTACCATTACAGGACTTACGTTTGCCATTAATCCAGTATCCTGTCCATCCTTGGTCCAAAGTGAATCTGAAATTTGATCTACTTGAGATGGATTCTCACTTAAACTGGTAGAGTGATACATTATCCTTTGGGGAGTGTCCAGCATATCCCTCACCTCGTGCGCAACTCTCTCTGGGATATCTATAAATACACCATCAGGGGTACAATATATGACACATCCCATCTTACATAACAAATCCCTTCCCAGTAGGTTAGTAGGGGATGCTGCTGCCAGGAGAAAAGAATGTCTGGTATGCAATGGCCCGATAGTGACCTCTGTGGATTTTGTTAAAGGATAATGTTGCACTTTACCCGTTACGCCCATTGCTGGTACTGTCTCGTTGGTTACCTATAAATTAACGGGAGACTTTATCACTAACTTGGTCTTCCCTAGTACTTCCCGTTAACCTGACTATCTGTAGACTACAGGTATAACCTGACCCCTAGCGTTGACTCCCACTCTCCAAACAAAACATTAACGGCCACAATTGGAGCTGGTGCCTGTTGGACATTTGCTGGTCTATGTATATCCCTTATTGGGATATCCAGGTACTCCCTGGTTCAAGGGTCCTACCCTCTTCGCTGTACAGTTCCTACTTACATGTCCTGGCTGGTTGCAATTAAAGCACTTCCGTGAGTGGGGTGGATGAAACGATTGTTGTGTGGGTTGAGCAGGAGGGAAAGGTGGTGGGTATGGGTAAGGATATTGAGGGAGATATGGGGGTTGTGGATAGTATGGGAGTTGTGGTTGTGTGTGATAAGTGGGATAGGGCTGCGTTTGTGGTGGTGTAGGATTAGTGAGAATGTGTAGCTGTTCAGGTGCAGGTTGTCTGCTGGCTGTGATGTTACCATCATTCCTTCTAGAGCTTGAATACTAACAGCCATTAGTTTCTCGCTCTGGATCTCTCTCTTTTTAGAGATATTCTTGTCATGTTCAATTGCGGATTCTATGAGGGTATCTACAGTGACTCCCCCTCCAGCCAGGCTGTGGGGTCTGAACCCGGGTCTTTAGGTTCTCTGTAAGACCATCCATGAGTACAGTGACAATCATTTCCCTGTGGTGAGTGCCATCTTTAATATCTTCTAACCCAGTGTACTGGGTGATAGCCTGCAGAGCCCGGTTACAATAATCTTCTGCAGATTCACTTTCTTTTTGGTTTATGGTGAAAATTTTGCTCCAGTTAACTACTACTGGAAAATATACACCCAATTGAGTTACAATGCGGGAAATGTTACCTTGGTTAATTTCGTCTGTTAAGGGAACATCTCCATCCAATACACAATCCGTGATAAATTTTGTCACGCCGGTATTGCGTGGAAGACAAGCCCTTAACACCAGTCGCCAATCTTTGTTGGTTGGCTCGTGAGAACTACCCAAATTTTTCACAAATCTCTGATATTTGGCCAATTCCTTTTTGGGATCGGGGAAATCATTCATTATGGAATTTAGCTCCGCTCTTGTCCAAGGACAATGCATTGCTACTTCCCTTGTGGGCAATACACCGTTTGCATCCGCATTCCCATTCGGAACAGTTATTGTCCGGATGGGATGCAGACCGGCCCCACTGCTAGTTTTGACCTTATTACCTGGCTGGGGGTTTAGTCTGTTACTGCTACATACAGGGTTAACAACTTCCTCTACGGGTGCAGTGGATGCTAACACTTCCTGTACTATCACTGATGGAGATGGCAGCACCCCTTGTGCTTGCCGTCGTGGAGCATCTAACATGTGTACAGCATGGGAAATGGCAGACATAACAATAGGCTCATCATCCACATCATAAACATTTTCCTTATGGTTACTTAAGAAAGGGGACAAATTACTTGTTACATTTTTATGTTTTTTTTCAACAACTGTACCTGCACCCCCTGTCAGCATAAGGCGTCGGTGGTGCGCGTGAACCACTGGCAATACCTTTCACAATGCTACCTTGCTGCATCTCGCGGCTCGCACGCACTGCAATTTAGCGCTGTGGGTATACTTTCCGGTAACGTGCTCGTGATGCTAGTTTGCGTCGCTTGCACACCTTTAAGCCACACATCTCCCTCATGCTGCCATAATTTTAAACATTTGTTATAATTTTAAACATTTGTTATATTTACCTTTTTCACTCGAGAACGCACCAGACTGATGTGATCTCGGACATTGTTCAATACATCCTTATCAAAGCTACCAATTCTGGGAAACAGTCTAACACTCTTCATCGTCATCTTAAACCATACATCACGGTACCTAATTGCATAAGCACCGTACTTAGTATCAGTGGCGGACTGGGCCGGGGGGCAGGGTGCAGCGTCATGCGGACCATCTGTGTCACTGTGACACAGACTGCACCGCATGTGTAGCGCTAACCGGACGGAATTCGGACAGCGCTACACAAGTGACAAACACACAGCCGCCGCCACCGGCAGCTGTGTGTTTTGATCAGCAGCCAATGAGAGTCTGTCAGACTCTCATTAGCTGCTGCTGCGCCCACTGCAGGAGCCGCTCCATCTGCCGGCTCCCACAGTGGGCAATGGGAGAGGCATCATAATGTCATATGATGTCTCTCCCATAATGCAGAGCGGCTCAGCCCGGGAAGGACAGACGGAGGAGCGGATGGCGACGGCGAGAGCGGGGATTCAGGTAAGTGTTTTTTTTTTTTTTTTTACTATGTGTGTCTACAAGGGGGGGAGACCACTACTGGGAGCACCACAAGGGGGAAACCACTACTGGAGGCACTGCAAGGGGGGCAATACAAGGGGGGGGGACTACTACTACAGGGGGAACTACAAAGGGGGAATCACTACTGGGGGCACTACAAGAGGGAGACCACTACTGGGGGTACTACAAGGGGGAGATCACTACTGGGAGCTCTACAGGGGGGGACCACTACTGTGGATTATAACTGGGGGCACTACAAGGGGGGGTGACTACTACTACTGGGGCACTACAAGGGGGGGACTACTACTATGGGCACTACAAGGGGAGGGGACAACTACTAGGGGCACTACATAGGGGGGAGGGGACTACCACTGGCGGCACTTCATCGAGGGACTACTGCTGGGGGCTCTATAAAAAGGGCAATACTGTGTGTACTGCATAGGGGGGAGATTACAACTGGGGCCACTATTTAAGGGACACTGCATAAGGGTTACCACTATTGGGGGCACTGCATGGGGGGTGGACTGCTACTGGGGGCACTACATAAGGAGCACTGCATAAGGGGTACCACTACTGGGGGCACTATATTAGGGGCTTACTACTGGGGGTACAAGGGTCACTGCACAGGGGGGACCACTACTGGAGGCCTGCATAAGGGGGTCCTCTCCTGGGCACAGGGGGGCACTGTATATGGGCACCACAACGGGGCTGTCCCTAATCTTTATTTTTACTTTACATTAATCCCATATGGACCCGCCTCCTCCCTGGAACACTTGAGGGGGGGGCGCCGTAGCACGCACATTCTTTGGGCACCCTGGCTACACACTACTCCTCTGCCAGGGCCGCCTGCATGCATTTGCCCCCCAGGCTAAAAGTTGCCAGCCAGCCCCTGCTTAGTATGCATAATACGGCGTGCCGACCCAAGCCGCGCCTCCATTAGCAGCACATCATTGTCTAACATCTCTACTGTTTGCGTGGCTCCCATCCTGGGACAACCCCTACGTTTTTCAATAAAGATTTAAACCGGTGAAAGACACTCAAGACACTTTCACTTACCTGTGGACGTCTTTGAAAAAGGGCTTATCCACAAACCCTATGGAAAACCTCTAGACGCCTCCACTCACCTATGGAAGAAAAGCTGCTTCCACGCAGAAATCCCTTTTTGACTACCTTTCAACTGCTAGGGGGTAATACTTACCCTTTGTTTTCCAGTTGATTTCGTCCACACTCTCATCAGTTCATAATCACAATTTAGCCAAAACTATGCGGCTCAAATAAGCCTAACCGATTAACTGAATACTGTAATCACACTGAGAGCCGAACCTTAACAAAAACAACCCATACACCTGCCTTGCGTATAGTAAACGGTAAGCTGCTACTGAGTCACTAGGCCGCTCCTTACGCCTAGCACTTAAGGGTCCTACGATACCCTTAACATTTAGAAACCGTGTTACACCCTAAACAAATACTCACTGTTACACACTTCTTTCCTGTGCAGAAAATACACGTTAACCCAGCTATTGGCAACACTTGAAAATGCAATTCAACGGCTTTGTTTAAAACACGTGGCAGCAAGACCCGAAATACGTATACGGTATTGTGCGACTAGTCGCATACACAATAATGCGACTACTACACAACACGTATTATGACTCTTACGCTATAATGCGACTTAGCCGCATACACAATAATGCGACTTAGCCGCATACACAATAATGCGACTTCCCCTTTTTAACATACGAAACAAAATACAAAGAAAAACCTTTCGATGAAGGAAAACAAACTTTCCTCCCTCGTCCCTGGATTCTAATCAGCACTCCTTTTACACAATAACCGGCAGTGCGCTCTCAGCAACAAAATGGTGACAGGCAACGGCTAAATGCGTCTCCTGTCATGGCGCCTCCACCCTTTTGTTGAGAGACAACTGACCGAGTGTTACTGTGTATCAGATAGTGTGATTCACTCAGCAGAGCCCCCAACTGTTATATCCTGATTAAACCTTGGCACAATCCTGCCTATACCTTCTAAATCCTGCCTATACCTTCTAGAATTGTCACAATTTAGCGTAATGAGTCGCACAGTAAATAAATGCCTTCAGACTTTGAATGTGTTTCCAAAGCACAAAAAGTTATTATTCAACATAAAAACAGATGGTTACACGTTGTGATCTAAAGACAATTAGCGCAAATAAATCATACAGACCAAGGTACAGTTGTTATATACGCACGCGCTCTGGCCCAGATACCGGCATCAGCAAGAAACCTCCGTCAACAGCATCAGCAAGAAGACTCAAGACTGGGGTCAGAGAGCGCACATATATACCCTTGCAGGGATTTAGAAATACAATATGTCGAAGCTGGATTATTGGCTGAGATAAGATCAGTTTAAAATTGAATCGCAGCGACACCATCTTGCGACTGGCCTCAAGACGCCATCTTGGAAATGAGATCGCAAGATGCCATTTTGCGAATGGCCGCCTAAGCGCCATTTTAGATAAACTCACACTTTAGTACATGTGGCGATATTACTATTAGCATAATGAGATTGCATCTGTGACCATCGCCATAAGTTACGGCGATTCATCAAAAGCCCATTTTCATGACTTTACATAGTTTGGGTGCTCTGGATAAAGTGTATATTATTATAATTCCCCTAAAGGATATATTTCAGAAATGGCTGTACAGTATGTCACAATTGGATTGCATTAGCTAAGCAGAACAAATGGCCACGTGACGACTAGCCTGTGTAGACAAGCTTCATGGATATAACGTCTGCTCTCACTCCAGGTGGCCCTGCTCGAATACAGCAAGAGGGTCGTTTGTAGCACCTTACATTAGCAGGCTTCCTACAATAAAATACCTTCAAAGCCAAGAGTGTTATCTGATGTTTAGGTCTTGTAGCTGTGCTAATTTGCATTCACACAGACCCTGGGAGAACAAAGACCAGTATTTTGAGCCTGGGAAGGGTGGGGGCTGCTGAGAGACGGGGGCGTGTGGAACTATAATGCTCAGCATTCCACACTGCTAGGTGTTCACTTAGTTTAAGTGAGATTTAAGTGCACCATTTCTCATACACACATTAATACGCACAATTGCGCTGTTAACTAGTCACATATTAGCGAATGCATAAGATCCTGTATGAAAACGCTGTTTATTAGCTTCATGCACATGCATTTGCCCCAAGTTAACTAGCGTCTTTACATCACACCCCGCATACTCACACATTACATATTCACATAAAGGTTTAATAAGCTTTAAAGTACAAGATTTAAGTTTGTTCATTCTGTGAAATAAAGATTATTTGGTAACTAAGGTTTTATACATGATAAGAAAGCCGTGTTTGGTATTGTACTGATGCGTACTCTTTCAACAGTATTCCAGTACCATCGGTGTGGAGATCGCATCATGCATTCTCAACTTATGGACCGCAGAGACTTCAAGCAACAAAATGTACATTATATGAACAACTGTTAGAATGTTGCATGAGGCAGGAAACCAGAGACCCCCAGTTGTTAGAGGCTGGGTTGTGTCTATTTGAATCAACCTGTTAAATGCCTTATAACATATGCCCTCTCCTTTAGGACCAATGGTATTAGCAACAAACTTCTCTATTATGTTGTTTATTTCTGGGGGGGGGTATAAATATGTGTGCTCTGACCCTGGGTTCCTAGTCTTTGTGCTGAATGCTGATTGACGAGGGGTTTCTTGCTGATGCCTAACATCTGGACCAGAGAGCGCTGCGTATGTATAATTGTACTTGGGTGTGTATAATCTCTTTGCGCTAAGATTATATGAGGATCATAGCGTGTAACTGCTGTACTTTTACTTGAATAATACTTTGTGCTTTGGAACCACAGGTTCTAGGTCTGGAGTCTTTATTTACTGTATGACTGCGTATGCAAATTAGCGTCATCCTTAGAGGTTTATAGGCAGGATATTAGAAGGTATAGGCAGGGGTATATAGAGGTTCAAAGGCAGTATCCTTAAATAGATGTTTGGCATGATTCCATTAGTTCTTCTTAAAGGTGTCTTGGTTACAGGATCGTTTATTGGTCAAATTCAAATAGACACAACGGCCTCCAACCGCCCTTTGTATCCTTTTTCCCCCTGCATGCAAATCTAAGTTGCTAACATTACAGAGTACATTTTTAATGTTTTAAATCTCTATAGTCCATAGTTTGCAGACGCAGGTTCCGAACTTCTCAACGATGGAACCGGAAATCTGTGGAGACAGTGGATCAGTACAACACCATACATGGTCTGCTTACCATGTACTAAACCTTAAATATCAAATAACCTTTATTACATAACATTAATAATCACTGAATAAACCTTGAATATTACACTTTAATACTAGGGAACCTTTCATGTAATTTGTGTATGTGTAAGAGAATATTGCATACAGTTGGTAATATGCGTGGTGCATTTATTTGTAGAGTGAAACAGCACAACTGTGCATAATGTGCTGTGTTTATGCATTTGAGTCTGTGTGTGTTTTATGCATGCAAGTCTATTCATGATGGATTATATATATATATATATATATATATATATATTTTCTATCCCTTACTAACATATTTTTAAATCTATAATGCAAGGTGTTACAAACAGCTAGGTTCACTTTCAAGCAGGGTGGGGACCCCCAGCTGATTGTTGTTGCCACTGTGTCTGGTATGCAAAACCTCTGATCATTGTTAACAGACAAATTCAATTGTGCATATCAATGTCTGGGTTATAGTTCATTTGCCACAGCCATACTTGTCTATATACAGGGCTTCCCAATTTATATGTAAAACACTCACAGTATCCTGGTGTATTGTTTTTTTAATTGCTTTTCTCAGACATGTATACAGAAGCTGTCTGTTGTTACTAACTAAACCCTGCATGAATATTGTGTTGGTCAGTGTGAGAGTGTTGTATATTATTCACTATTTAGTGTTGTGCGAATGTGTGGATACGTGCACACACTGGGTGCATGCGCACGCAATGTTACATCGTAGACTGTACCAACATAAATCGGGCAGCGGGCGGCCAAATTGTCCGATAACAGTTGAATTGCGGTCGCATGCAATCATTCGACTTCGACAACAGTTTAGTGGAAGTAGAAGATTTCCTGGTTTAACAAAACTGTTTCCATCACTCTGATGCTCATAGATCATGCACTCACATAGACCATGTATAGACATGGATAAAATGGTGGTTGCTCAAATCAACTTAATGGCCCTTCACAGGTGCATGACAAGGGAGGAGTTAGTCTATACAAGAGAAAGGAAAAATGTTCCTCTAGCACTCTGCAAATGACCAGCAATGAGACTTGAATACTATGTTATTAGGGGCACATACAATAAGAAGTATGGAGAAGTGATTCGCTATAAGTATAGTAAAATATGGTACTTCATGTAGATAGGGTAGACCATCCCCTTACAGCCTCACCTTGTCTATACATAAAAAAGGAAAACCTGTGCCCCCAGCACTCTGCAAATGACCAGCAATGAGACTTGAATACTACATGACAATAGAAATACAGAGATCTCAGTTTGCAGAGATTTAGCCACCAGGCCGCCTGCATATATTTCCAAAGATATGTTAAGCCACTAGGGACCACCAGAACAGAGATGCTTTGACGTGGCCTGGTGGCTTAAATATATCTTTGCAAATATATGTGAAATGAGATCTGTATTTCTGTTATCCTGTAGTATTTAAGTCTCATTGCTGGTCCTTTGCAGAGTGCTGGGGGAACATTTTTTCATGTGTAGAGATGGTGAGGCTGTAACGGGATGGTCTTCGCTATGTACATGAAGTACAATATTTCACTATAGTTATAGCGGATCACTTTGACTTGTTTCAGCACTTATACCAATGATTTCTATGTTTTATGTTGTTAGTCCATTTTATTTAGGATCTCTATTCATATTTAATAAAAGTTAAGTTTTATATGTAAAGTTTAGTTCAAGTGTGTGTCCCATAATAAAAGGTTTTTTCTTTCTTTTCACAATTTTGAGCAAATATGGAGCATATTACTAGCCTGCATAATGACATGCTGAAATAAATGTTGAATTTCCTGCCCTGCTGCACAAGAGTGAAGGAAGTTGAGGAAGGAATACTATCGGGAGTGGGACTGTGTGACACAAGGCAGCTAGGAAACACATGCTAAAACTAGGATTCTGCTGTATACTTCACTACCACCATTACCTACACAGAACAGACTTATTGGAAAGGACAAGGGGAGTGATGCATGAATGGGCGATATGGGGGTTTTTCTCCCCATGTATTAATGTGGGGTTTTGTGTTAAAAGACAGACGCGCTATTTCATTATAGGCGCTATCTACAAGATAGCCCGCCAATGTGCCTGGCAGTATATGAACGGTCAGTGGTACTGACAGCTGCAGCTGTTGCTGCTGTATGCATAGCACTGACCCTGGCTGTCAGTTCCGAAAACCAGGGATAGTGCCTTAAAAAAAACAAAAAAAAAAACTATATCTATTAATTGCAATTAGCCGTGGGTGCAACTGGGAAATACACAAGTGGCGCTTGCGCAGTCAAAACTTCAGCACCGAAGAGGAGAGCCAACGCTGGGAGAGCGCATATCACCAGTAGAGGATATAACGCTTTCCCAGACAGAAAACACCCACATTAATAGATGCATCGAGTAGCTGGACATACTTCACCGCGATGCGGCATAGAAGCGGGTCCAGACAAATAACGCCCAGACCTAGCCGCATCATACATCTCCCCCAAACTCTCCTGTGTGCCATCTCATAGTTTTAGCTGCACCCCTCTCTGACACTCAGTACAGTTGGGGTAGGGAAAAGCACGTTATTTGTCAGATTTTATAACTTCACCAAATTCCGCAGTATTACCTGTTTTACTTCTTTTTTTACTTTATTTTGGTGCAGCTGACTCATTTTGGAGGATCTCTCCACTTCCTCCGCAAGTAAGCGCACTCTCTGCTCCTTTTCCTCTATGTCCTCCTGCAGCTTGTCCATGTTGGCAGATTTAATACCATCAAGCTGCTGCCGGCTTCTAGATTCTTGAGAGTGTCTGTGCTCAGACTCATGGAGTAGCTGTTTCTGTGAAGCAAAAATAAAACTGTCAAACAATGGTTCATTGAGCCTATCACAAAGCTACGTTATCTCCATAGTTTTAAGATGGCTGCACAGTACAATGACTGATCAGTCAGCAGACCGATCCGCCACCCGAGTGGCTGATTGCTGAGCTATACACACTTACCAATTGGCCACCCGACATGTCTGGCCAAATTTGCCCACCCATTTTAGATGTCAGTGTCTGCGGTCCCTGCAGCAAGTGTGCGGGCGGCCGGCGAGTCACCTGTACACACATGCAGATACACACCAATGTATCTTTTAGATATATGGGCATCTGTGATATCGTTCACAGACATATCGGGTGTACACACCCGCCGATGCACTCGCGATATATCACTCATTGATCAAATGAGCGATGTATAACCAAGTATGTATCAAGCATAAGAATCGCAGACAATTCATCTATGGATGCATTTTCACTAAACTTTTGTAATATTAGCAAGGGATAAAAAGCTCTACAACAATTTAAATCAAATATATAATTAGCATCATCCACATCATATCGATTTAAATAGAACTAATGGTCCTGCAGCTCTGTAAAGTAAGCAAAACAGGCCATTGATACTATATCAACTATACAAGTATATTATAGAGAAACAACAAGAAAGAGGGCTCATAAGAGATTACAGCTGAAGAGAAAAATGGAACGAAACACAAACAGGTCAAATCAGCTAGTCCTAGAAAACCTTGTAATGTGTAAATAGAATTCAGTGAAACACTCTCATGATGCTCTACTATTATCCAAAGCATACACCTCGGCAATGTGCCCACGGGCATAACTAGAGCTCTGTGGGCCCCATAGCAACATTTTGAAGGAGCCATTTCCCCAATTGTTCTAGAGAGACATGCCTCATGGTCAGGGTTGGACTGGCCCACAGAGGTACAGGGGAAACTCCCTGAGGGCCCAGCCCCTCCTCTAGGGATCAAGTTCCATTCTGTGCACTTTAATTATACATATGTAACATTATCCTGCACAGGACTATGGCATATTTTCTAAAATGCATTGCTCTTATTAATCTGGTATATTATCATAAATGCACTAGCAGTATAGACTGGCCACATCCCCACGTATGGGTCCCATCACTGCATTTCCCGGTAGGCTCTTCATGCCCTAGTCCGACACTGCCCATGGTACTGCATTACTTCACATTATGCCACACAGTACACCCAGTTCATATTATTTCATATTGTAGTTTTCCAGTTCCCAATATACCACCCATTGGCCCCAGTTCATATTATGCCAAACTTTTAAGGTTGTCATATTTCATTAAAAAAAAAAAAAAAGACACATTCGCGGTGATCCCACCATCGCCATCAACCTGCACACACTATAGGGGGTATCTACTAGGCGATTTTAGCAAGCGATTGCACAATAATGACGTTGTTATCGTGCAATCGCTTGCAAATCGCGCATGCATCAGGCATGTTTTGGTTGGAAGCAACCAGCGATGCGCGTTCACGCTGGTCGCTTCTGACATCTATCATCGCCCGTACATGCTGGTCAATCTGACGATCCCGTCAGGTTCAGCATGTGCGGGGATGATGGATGTGCCTGGACTGAACGAGTGAACATTCAGTCTAGGCACATCACTAGATATACAAATGAGAGCACGATTGCAATGTCGTAATCGTGCTCTCGTTTGTATATCTAGTAGTGGATACCCGCCTTATTACATAAACCTCATAAAATGAGAATTATATACTGTGAAGGCAAAATACAGGCTGTATGTAGAATTTTGTGGTGTTTTGTAATATTTATATGTGCTTAAATGTCCATTTCTCTATTCCTGACTACAGTTTATATGCATGTTTGTAAAAAAAAAAAAACGACGTGTCTACTGAACAGTTAATGAAATACTATTAAAAACTGACATTATGATGTAGATGATGATCCTCCCTCCTGCTCTCACTACCTACGTCTCTTCCGTGCCAGCGACACTCTACATCTTTTCCATGGGCTCTCTGCCCTCAAACTCCCCTCCTTTTCTAGTTTCACACCTCTATTAGCAGCTCTAAACCTGTTAGTTGCACTCAGGTGAATCGGTACAGCTTACGAGGTATATTGCCCTTGCACCCATTGCTTCATTAGCTGTGTTGTAACTAGAGATGAGCGGGTCCATTTCTCTGAGAACCGGACCCACCCAAACTTCCAGATCCAAAGTGAGAACCGAGCTAGGCTCAGGTTTTCCACGTGACTCGGATCCGAAAACGAGGCAAAACGCGTCATCCTCCTGCTGTCAGATTTTCACAGGTTTTGGATTATATAAAGGTCCCCGCGATCGGCGCCATTTTCACTCCGGCTGTAGAGAGAGAAGCTAGCAGACGTAGTCTGTCACTGTCAGTCACTCAGTGTGTGTCTCCAGTAGGGGTTTTGGCCTGAAGTCTGCTGCTGTGTGTCCATAAAGGGGCTTAGGCTGTAGTATAAAGGGGGGCTTCCTTCAGTGGGTGCTGCAGCTGCTGTGTCACTTGTCCTGTCAATTAACTGTGGCTGCTGCTGTGTTGTCCTGTCTATCAGGCTAGGGCTGCAGTACATAAAAGGGAGCTGTGTTGTCCGGGAGGGGGGTGCTCTGTCAATTAGGGGTGCTCTTCCCCAGTGTAAAAAAAAAAGTCCTTTTGTGTGTGCGTGTGTGTGCATTAGCAATTTAACTGCGCTATTATTGTTCGGTTACACTGCTGAAGTTTATCGTCCACGTATTTGAGACTCTGCAGGTGGTCTTTCCGCACTCGGCAGATTGTGCTTTGTTGTCCATAAAAAAGGGGCACGGTCTGTGTTGTTCATCAAGGGGCTGCTGCCTCAATCAGGGGTGCTCTTCCCCAGTGTCCAAAAAAATAAGTGTTTTTTTGGTGTGTGTGCGCGTTAGCAACTTAGCTGCGCTATTATTGTTTGGTGACACTGCCAGCCCGACCGCAGTTTATCGTCATAACACAGTGAGTTATTCTTATTCATAAATAATTAATCTTGTAACACTGTAAGTGGTAGCGCAGTCTAATAGTCAACTTTTCACTTCTTTCCTCAATTGTGAATAAATAGTCTACACGCCGACTACAAGACCACAACAAAGTGCTAAATAACATGCGTTATATATAAAACATAATGGCATCACTGTAAGTGGCAGCGCAGTGTGTTATTCTTATTCATATATAATTAATCTTGTGACACTAAGTGGTAGCGCAGTGTTTTATTGTTAATCATAAATAATCTTGTGACGCTAAGGCCCGTATTCAATTGCAGGCGAAAAGTCCTGGACTTTTCGCATGCCAGAGTTTACGCTGTCAACGCCAGTTTAGGCTCCGGAAAAGTATCGCGCTAGTCACTGAGATTTGCCCTATTCAATTGCAAAGGACGCAAAAACGCGTCCCAGTGAAATTCAAACAGGTGAAAAGTCCTGTCAGATTTGGGGAAATTAGCCTGATACCCCCCAAAAGATGCACTGACATGGGGGATCACTATGGATACCCCCGAATATCCCTGCTGGTGGTATTTGGGGTGCTTAAATGCTCTCAATTGCTGCTATTTAGTGTCTTTTCAGAAGTGGTGAAGAATAGCATTTAGGTGTTTTTTTTGCCAAAAATAAGTAGTCCCAGCAAATTTGGGGTACATGAAAATGGGTGCAAGCATGGTTAAAAATTGCTAAAGTGCATTTTTTAGAAATGTAAAAAATGCACCTTCAATCCAAAAAACAGCTTGGGCATACTTGGGGGACCCCCTGGAGTCGATTTTGCTAGTTTTTAAGTCTGTCCGCCAACTTTGTTTTATTTCGCTCCCAAAATGAAAGTACTTTTTTGGGGTGATCTAAAGTAATTTTAAAACTATTTTTGATGCAGATTACCTTTGGGGGACTGTCCCAAGGCTGCAGGGGTGTTGCCGTAACTTTGCACCCCAAACCCCCAATTCTGCACTTTTTTCCGTCTCCTTTCAGAGGCGAATCTTTCCCGCTGGTTAGAAGGCGCAGACTTTTCGCACCAGCGGAAAGTCAATGGAATTGAATACGGGGAACAGTTCTCATCTGGCGAAATTACGTCACCGGCGAGAACTTTTTGCAGATCACGGCTTTTCGCCAGCAATGAATACGGCCCTAAGTGGCAGCGCAGTGTGTTATTCTTAAATAATTAATCTTGTGACACTGGGCCTGATTCAGCAAGCAACGCATGGATGCAGACGGACGCATCAATCCACTACGAGAAAATGTCAATTAGTGCATACGCACGGAAACTGCAGCAAAAGATGCAGACGCCCAACCCCATACTATGCCGCTCATCTCCCTTTACTCACAGCCTGATCACCAGGATTTTGGCTGCTTCCTGTGTACAGCTTACAGTATGGCTGTGTATGCCGCTGCACTGCCTTAATTATGCACGCCACTATAACGGCGTTATAATGCCCGAGTTCGCCTGATCACCACCCACAAATGGCACTACCTGTCAATCAATATTGGAGGGGTCTGCATACACACTGGGTGTAGTCTGCGTATCCTAACCTGATCACACTGGCTAGTTTGTGCACACGCAGTGCGATGCATATGCATGCGCAGTGCAAAAACATCGGCCGAGTGCGTGCGTTCCTTGCTGAATCAGGCCCACTGTAAGTGATAGCACAGTGTGTTATTCTTATTCATACATAATCTTGTGACACTAAGTGGCAGCGCAGTGTGTTATTCCTTTCTTATTCATAAACAATCTTGTGACACTGTAGGTCATTGATACTGCAGTGTAACATTTAAAATTGGTATAAATTGACATGTGTCCTGTACCCCACTTCATTCGTGTTTGTTGATATGGAGAACAATCAGTTGAGACATGAGAGGAGAGCAGGAACCACATACTAGTGCTGGAGCTGCTGCCAGTGCCACCAGTCATGACGATACTTAGTCCATCTACATCATCTACTAAAGCCGATGCCCAAGGGCATACAGGGCTTAAGTCAGGGCATCTAAAATCAAGAACCAATCTTTTACAGTGGTAAAGAAGAAAAACATCAAAGGGAAAGTTAGCTGCAGATAGATAAAAAATTGGCAATATGCTAGTTTCACCACATGAAGTGGCAAGGAAAGGCTAATTTATGACTGGTGGTTCTGCATCTTATGCTGATTATCGATTTCTGCCTGTCTATACCTTCTATCGATTCCTGCCTCTATACCTTCTAAAATTGTCGCTATTTAGCGTTATGAGTCGCACAAGAAATAAATGCTTTCAGACTTTGAGTGTGGTTCCAAAGCACAAAAAGTTATTATTCAATATAAAAACAGATGGTTACACGCTGTGATCTAAATGCAATTAGCGCAAATAATTATACAGACCCAATGTACAGTTGTTACATACGCACGCGCTCTGGACCCAGATTCCGGCATCAATATAGAAACCTCCGTCAACAGCATAGCAAGAAGACTGGCATCCAAGTTTAGAGACCCCACATATATACTCTTAAAGGGATAGGCAATACAATAGAACAGTTTGACATGATTCCATTGGTTCTTCTTAAAGGTTCTTCTGTTACAGGATAGTTCATAGATCAGTTCGTATGGACATAAACCAGCCTCCAACAGCCCTTTGTGTCCTTTTTCCCGCTGCATAATAAATCTAAGCTGGTAACATTACAGAGTACATTTTAATGTTTTTTTTTTTTTTCAAACTTTCTTTATTCATCAGAGCATAGAAAAACAACATATCACAATTTAAACCCATAGTATATATAGTATACAATCAATCATACAATAACACAATTTGTATACATAGATTTTTCTTCACTGGACGTGGCCTGCCGGGTCCCCCCCCTCCCCACTCCCATCCAAATAGAATCAAATGTTTAATATCAACCCGGAGTGTTAAAAACAATCGGAGGGTCGTAAAGCAATATACGAGTCTCATACCATGAGGTATATTGAAAACAATTGAAAATTTGCTGTTTGATAGATGTAGATAGCGAGTCTATAAATCCTTCCCATAATTGGAAAAAAGTTGTTTTGACCTCTTTTTGTAGGGTGGTTTCTAACCAATCCATCCGAAAAACATGAAATAGTTTATCTCTAAATAGTGAAATCGATGGAGGTAATGGGTTAATCCACATCTGGAGTATACTTTTACGGGCCACTGCAGAGATTATCATCAACAATTTCTTACTTTCAGATGGAGCTTGAACATTAGATGGTAAAATGCCCAGTATTGCCCATTCCGCCGATAGGGGTAAATAGTTAACCAGGCAAGAAGAGGCATATCTATTGATTGATGACCAAAACTGTCGTATTAATGGACATTCCCACATACAGTGAACAAAATTTGCCTCCTCAGCCCCACATTTAGGGCAATTGCTAGTGTCAGACGCTCCCATCACAAACCTGCGATGGGGGGAAATATATCCATTGTGGTAAATATTATAAAACATCTCCCTATAAATACTTGCTGAGAGTATAGATTGAGAATAGGAAAGTGAATTCAATATTTTAGCCATAGATAAATGAGAGAATAACTTTAACCAAGAAGAAAGACCTGTGGTTATTTTTTCATGGTCCATTGGAGGATGAAGAATCTTATAATGTAGGGATATCGTCCCTCCTCCCCCCATAGGACAGGTTAATAAAAGGTCTAGCGAGTTAGACCAGTCTAAAGGTGAGAACACCCTAATTACCGAATTTACATAATGTTGAGCTTGATGGATCGCCCAAGAGTGAGATTGGAGTAAGTTATATTTAGTGGATACGTCAGCCACCCGCAACAGCTTGCAAGTCTCAGTGTCAACCAGCGCACGAACCCACAGGATCCCCTTTCGTTCCCAAGAACCAAAAGGCATCGAAGCAGCACCATTTTGAAATTCAGGGTTAAGTATTAACGGGAGAAATAAAGAATAATGACTATTGAGATTTCTCTGTTTTCGTGTAAACTGCCATACTCGCCAAGCTGAAATTAAAAGAGGATTATGAGTAACCTCTTCTGGTAATTCCTCTTTGTGAAGATGTAAGAGTGCTATTAAATGGCAATGAGGAGTAAAGGATTGATCTAAAGCCGCATTTTAATGTTTAACTCTCTATAGTCCATAATTTGCAGATCTTCTCACCGATACCAGAAATCTGTAGAGACACAGTGGATCAGTACAACACCAAACACTGTCTGCTTACCATGTACTAAACCTTAGATATCAAATAACCTTTATTTTACAACATTAATATTACTGAATAAACCTTGAATATTACACTTTAATGCTAGGGAACCCTTTATGTAAGTGTGCAGTGTGTAAGTATTGGGGTTTTGGGAAAAGACGCTAGTTAACGTTGTGCGACTACGTGTTTGTGGAGTACACCATGGTACGTGTTTTGCAGGGTTGATCATTTTATATGTTTTAGTGACTGTATTTATATGATGAGGATTTTTAACTTTTTTCTATTGCGTGGGAATCGCACAACGCTAAATAATAGCATCGCAGTATGTACTTATAATGGGCGAGATTCACTAAAATGGCATCTTATTGCTATTCGCAAAATGCCGTTGTGCAGATTTGAATTTTAAACCGATCCTGTCTCAGCCAATTATACGGCTTCAACAGTCCACCCTTTGATAGCAAAAAAACATGCTATCACACTGATTTTTAAAATTAATTTAGGCTTACATTATGGCATATTATTTAATGTTATGTTATGGGATGGCACAAGGTGGTTCTTAAACCATCGATGTGTCTCTAGGAGGGGACGTAAAACTACCCTTAAACGCACACCGCGAATCTTGGGAGATCATGGGAAAGATGTGGGGATGCACCAGACCTATAAAGGAAGTCTTGAGGGGGAATAGGGACTTACATTACTTAAGATGTTTTAAAATAACATTTTAGTAACACATTTTATGCATGTCTAAATCTTATACATCATATGATGGTATTGCCTAGTTCAGTGTTGTAATGCAGTCCAACATTTACCTCAGTATTCATACTGTTACTACTGACCACCATCATTATTTCATTCCTTTGATTCACCTTATTTTTACATTCTCCACATTTCAACACAGTAGGAACACACCTGACACATATGCCAATTACTATGATGACAACCAGTATGAGGATCAGGAGTTTACCTATGCTCGCAACCATTTCCTGGACCCACTCTCCTAGACCTGAGAACCATTTCACTGGGTTCAACCATGAAACCCATTCCTCTACCTTCTCTTCTACTTCAGCCACTGAAGCATTATGGTTCTTCCGAAATTCCCATTTTAACCGCAGAATTTCATCCATCTTCCGGTCTATTACCTCCTTGGGATCGCTGGTATCATTTGTAATGTATGTGCAACACTTTACTCCAAATTGGGTGGCAAAAGTTATGCATACCCTCCAGTGACAGCTGTTGAATAATTTAAGACTAATCTGTGTTGCACCGGTTCTCTCTTGTACGCTTGCAATTTCCTACCTGTATACCTGAATGTGTCATCATACATCTCGGTGATATTATCTATTAATTTATCAAGATCTTGGATATCTAAAATTTAGTGTACCCCGAGCGATCCTGGTGGAATCCAATGCTACCAAAACTTGAAAGCCAGTTGTCTCACTAATTAACTGTGTGGCTTTATGCACATCACCAGGTATCTCATTTATTTTGTCTCTGTGTTCATACTGTGTGTGAAGATATGGTGATGGTGTGTTTTTATGAATACCAAGCATTTCACCATGTGTAAGGGTCATAACCTCTGGGACTACTCTTCCCAGGTAACACAAACCTTCAGAACTCGGAGAGAGCCACTTATATGCTTTCCTTCCACATATAAAATATACATCATCGGGGAGAACACAAGGAATAGTGAACATCAGTAACCCACACATTTCCCTAGCAAGTGATCCTACTTCAGGTTCTCCCATTTGACTCATTCAAGTTTCTTGTTGTAATATCTTGGCACAATACCCTTCTGGTACCCTACCAACCATTTCTTTGGTGGAACTTAGTGTATATTTATACTGGAAGTGTCTTCCACCTGACCTAAGTGTGCGTAACAGTTCGTAATTCATAGGCTCATGATCAGCTCTTAGTGAGAAGGTCATCGTCTGGTTATTCCTAGTCATCTCCCAACTTCCTGGTTCATTGGAGTTGGTGATGTTGAAACATAAAATTGATTTATCTACTTGATACTGGTGGAGTTTAAAATGAGGTGGTTTGGACATCCAGTGCATGCCCTCTTTGTGATTTCAGAGACATTTAATGGAAATGGCACTAATCCTACATTATGCTGTCCTTGTGGCACGTGAGAGCACACCCAACAGTCGGTTTAGTAATTTTGCCCACTATGTGATGATAATCCTCTAAAGGATACCCACCCCAATACTGATTATACTTGGGTTGACACCGTTGGATGCATCTCTCATCAATTACGGACCCAAACAACTCACACATACAATAATCCTCAGACGATAGACCTTCACACTGTCTCCGAGTATCCAAAATAACAGATCTCTTAATTACTGTACTAAGATTGGTCAGACACTCCCCTGACTGGCATAGTACTCCTCCTCTCGACTCCACTCCATCAATACTGCCATTAGTTCCCATCTCTTCTATCGGTCCCCCGTCACAAAAACCAGAGATCCCTGAACAAACCAGGATGTTGGAAACTCTGGAAGAGAATACAAAAATGAACACAGCAGACCAGTCCATTGCTGTAGCAAGGATCTACAAATTTCTTTAGCTCAGATATCTCACTGCAACCGTTTAACCCTCCCGGAACAAGCTCGCGATCGACAGGTCCACGTTATCGGCATTGTCTCCACCTTTTTTCTCCACCGTTTGGTTGACCTTCTTGCAGTGAGTGGAATGGACCCAGGTTTCTCTCTCCGCCATTTTCAATGAAGTTGTGCTCGTTAGCAACACCTGATACGGACCTTCCCACCGATCTGTCAAACAACCTGAATGCAAGAAATTTCTGAACATAACAAATTCTCCAGGTTCAACATCATGGCAGTTTGTTTCAGGCATATCATGTGACAACAATTTCAGTTTCTGCTGTTGCTGTTTTAACTGTTTACTCATTGTTATAAGATGCCTTACAGTTACCTCATTGTTACCTTTCAAATCTTCCTGCGGACTTATAATCAACCAGTATTTCAAAGGGGGACAGAATGAGAGGGGGTCTAGGAGTTGTCCTGATACTATGAAGGAAAAGTGGCAGTGCTTCTGGCCAACCCAGTCCAGTTTCCGACATGATTTTACTTAATTTATTTTTGATAGTCCCGTTCATCCTCTCCACCTTGGCACTGGCTTGCGTTTGGTAGGGGGTATGAAGTCGACTATTAATACCCATCAGCTTACATACTTTGGAAAACATCACCTGTTAAATGAGTACCCCTATCACTTTCAATTATTCTATGGATACCGTATCTACATACAAACTCCTGAACAATTTTCTTGGCAGTAAACGCAGCAGTATTAGTGGAAGCTGGGTATGCCTCAGCCCAATTAGAAAACACATCAGTGCACACTAATACATACTTTGGATTCCTGCAGGGTGGTAATTGGATGAAATCAATTTGTATTACCTGAAAAGGTCCGTCAGTTGGAGGAATGTCGGATGGTTCGGTAGGGATAGTCTTCCCAATGTATTTCCTCAAGCAGGTCAGACAGAACATTGCTTTTCCGCTTGAGAAGAAAAACCCGATGCACACCAGTATGCTCTCACCAATTTGCACATACCTTGATTTCCCAAATGAGTCAGACCGTGCGCTGCCTCAGCCAGGCTTGGGTAGTATGCCTGGGAAGCCACTAGCTTACCTTGACCATCTCTCCAGAGTCCAGAAGACTCTTGCCCACATCCCTTGGACTTCCAGACTGCCTTTTCCTGCATGGAACACAAATTTTGCATCTCAATTAATTTCAGCATATCAATCGTTTGAAAAGTCATCATCTGTTCAGTTGGTATATTCATTTTTAACCTGCTGTTCATTTTGCAGCTTTGTCTGCCCTGTTGTTGCCCAGTGACACCGGATCATCCTCACATGTATGGGCTTTACACTTAATTACCGCCACTGCCTTAGGCAATTGGATTGCTGTCAATAGTCCTTTTATTTGTCTGGAACGTGCAATTGGTGTGCCTGCTGCTGTCATAAACTTTCTCAGATGCCATAGGGTGCCGAAATAGTGTACAACCCCAAAGGCATACCTAGAGTCAGTGTAGATATTGGCAAATGTACCTTTTGCTAATTCACACGCTCTCTTTAGTGCCACCAGTTCAGCCACTTGGGCCGAGTGTGGTGGGCCTAAAGGTTCGGCTTCTATAACGTCCTCGTCATTTGCTACAGCATAACCTGTACATAACTCTCCATTGTCAGTTTGTCTATGACAACTCCCATCCGTGTAAAATGTCTCATCTACATTTTCTAAAGGTGTATCCCATATGTCAGGTCTTGCAGTAAAGGTTTGATTCAGATATTCCATACAATCATGTGCATCAATATACCTGTAGAACTCGCCAGTGACTCACCTCTCTCCACCCTTTGTGCATCATGTTGCACATATGGAAAATACGTAGCTGGATTTAACATACTGCACCTTTTGATGGTGATGTTTGCAGGTGCTATTAGGGTCAGTTCTCATTTTGTGAACCTAGCTGAGGAGACATGTCTGGTTTGGGCAAAGTTTAGCAAAGCAGATACAGCATGGGGAGTATAGACAATCATCTCATGGCCTAGTACCACATCCTCACTCTTACTGACCAATAGAGCAGTTGCTGCTACACTTCTTAAACATGTTGGGAGTGATCTTGCCACAGTGTCCAATTGTGCACTGTAGTATGCTACGGGCCTACTGGCATCACCATGTTTTTGTGTGAGGACACCTGCTGCACAGCCATCAGCTTCCATACAATACAAATCAAAAGGTTTTTCATAATCAGGTATTCCCAATGCAGGTTCTCTTGTCAGACTATCCTTAAGATTAAGGAAAGCCTGTTCTGATTCCTCTGTGTGTATGACACAATCTGCCTTTGAGGAAGAGACTAAGGGCTTGATTCAGACTTGGGAATAGAGAGATATCTCTCTCACCTGATCATCTTGGTGAGACCATGCTTCTCTGCAGGTGGGGCAGATTTAAAATGTGCAGAAAGATTTAGATTTTGGAGGGATGTGTCCAAACTGAAATCTAAATTGTAGAGTAATCATAAAGCTGTGCAGTATTTGTGGGCTACATGTAAAAGCAGCCAGTTTTTACCCCACATGCAAAAAAATGTATGTATTTACACCCCTTGCATTGCAACATGGTTTGTCCAGATACACATTTAAGTGCTCTCTCTCTCTATTCCCAACTCTGAATAAGGCCCCAAGTCCTGTAATGGCAAGGCCAAAAAAGAAAAACCAGGGATCCACATTCTGCAGTATCTACTGATTCCCAAGAAGGTACAAATTTTTTGCTGGTTCTGCGGCAGTTTGTATGGCCTGTATTCTGTCAGTTGTCAAATGTCGTAGCCCCTGGGTTAGACAGTGTCCCAAATATTTGACCCTAGTCTTCCATGGCTGTAATTTGTAGTTTGATACCTTGTGCCCTGTTTGTGAGAGATGAAGTAACAAAAGTTTAGTATCATTTAAACATGATATAAATGAATCAGAACATAACAACAAATCATCCACATATTGTATTAGAACAGATCCATTGGTAGGTTGAAAAGATTGTAAACAGTCGTGCAATGCCTGGGAGAAGATACTGGGGCTGTCTATGAAACCCTGGAGCAGTCGTGTCCATGTATATTGTACACCCCTGTATGTAAAAGCAAATAGGTACTGATAGTCAGGATGAAGAGGTACAGAGAAGAAAGCAGAACAGAGGTCAATGACAGTGAAATGGGTTGCATTTGGTGGGATCTGCATAAGAATGACAGCTGGATTTGGCACTATGGGAAATTGGCTCTCTACTACCTTATTAACCCCTCTAAGGTCTTGTACCAGCCTATAATCCCTCTCACCACTCTTCTTCACAGGAAAGATGGGACTGTTGGCTACACTGGCTGTATGGACTAAGATTCCCTGCTGTAATAATCACTCAATTATGGGATAAACCCCTAACTCTACCTCCTGTTTTAATGGGTACTGGGGAATTTTTGGAGCTTGCCTACCACTTTTTAGATTTACCATTACGGGACTTACATTTGCCATTAATACAGTGTCATGTCCATCCTTGGTCCAAAGTGAATCTGGGATTTGAGAGAGCATTTGATCTGCCTGAGATGGATTTTCACCTGAACCAGTAGAGTGATACATTATCCTTTGGGGAGTGTCCAATATATCCCTCACCTCGTGCGCAACTCTCTCTGGGATATCTAGAAATATACCATCAGGGGTAGCATATATGACACATCTCATCTTACATAACAAATCCCTTCCCAGTAGGTTAGTAGGAGCCGCTGCTGCCAGGAGGAAAGAATTCCTGGTATGTAGTGGCCTGATAGTGGCCTCTGTGGATTTGGTTAAAGGATAATGTTGCACTTTACCCGTTACGCCCATTGCTGGTACTGTCTCGCTGGTCACCTGTAAATTAGCGGGAGATTTTATCACTGACCTGGTCGCCCCTGTGTCTACAAGAAAAGGATATTTAGTACCAGCTACATCAATCATCATTACCGGTTCTTCCCTAGTACTTCCCGTTAACCTGACTATCTGTAGACTACAGGTATGACCTGAATCCTAGCGTTGACTCTCACTCTCCAATACAGCATTTACGGCCACAATTGGAGCAGGTGACTGTTGGAAATTTCCTGTACTCTGTGTATATCCCTTATGGGGCTATCCAGGTACTCCCTGGTTAGGGGGTCCTACCTTCTTCACTTTACAGTTCCTACTCACATGTCCCACTTGGTTGCAGTTGAAGCACCTTCGTGAGTGGAGTGGGTGGAAGGGTTGCTGCAAGGGTTGAGCGGTAGGGAAAGATTGTGGGTGTGGATAAGGATTTTGAGGGTAATATGGTGGTTGTGGATAGTATGGGTTTTGTGGCTGTGTGTGATAAGTGGGGTAGGGTAGTGTTTGAGGTGGTTAGGGATTGGTGAGAACATGAAGCTGTGCAGGTGCATGTGTGTCTGGTGGCTGTGATGTTATAGTCATTCCTTCTAGAGCTTGAATACTAACAGCCATTAGCTTCTCGCTCTGGGTCTCTCTCTTTTTAAGGATGTTTTTATCATGTTCAATAGCTGATTCTATGAGTGTGTCTACCGTAACTCCTCTACAGCCAGGTAATGAGGTCTGTACTCAGGTCTTTAGATTGTCTTTTAGACCATCCATAAGTACCGTAATGATCATTCCCCTGTGATGAGTGCTATCTCTAATATCCTCTATCCCAGTGTACTGGGTGATAGCCTGCAGAGCTCGGGTACAATAATCCTCTGCAGATTCACTCTCTTTTTGTTTTACGGTGAAAATTTTATTTCAGTTAACTACTACTGGAAAATATATACCTAATTGAGTTATTATGCGGGTAATGTTACCTTGGTTACTCTCGTCGGTTAAGGGAATATCTCCATCCAGTACGCAATACGTGATAAACTTTTTCACGTCGGTATTGTGTGGAAGACAAGCCCTTAACACCACTCGCCAATCTTTATTGGTTGGCTCGTGAGCACTACCCAAATTTTTCAAAATCTTTGGCATTTGGCTAATTCCTTTTTAGGATCAGGGAAATCATTCATTATGGAATTTAGCTCCACTCTTGTCCAAGGACAATGCATTGCTACCTCCCTTGTGGGCACTACACCGTTCGCATCCGCATTCGGGACAGTTATTGTCCGGATGGGATGCAGACCGGCCGCACCGCTACTTTTGACCTTGTTACCTGGCTGGGGATTTAGTCTATTAATGCTACGGATAGGGTTAACAATTTCCTCTACAGGTGCAGTGGATGTTAACACTTCCTGTACTATCACTGATGGAGATGGGGCCACCACGTGTGCGTGTTGTGATGGAGCATCTAACATGTGTACAGCATGGGAAATGGAAGACATAACAGGTTCATCATCCGCATCATTAACATTTTCTTTGTGATTATTCAAGAGAGGGTACAAGTTACTTGTTACATTTTTATGGGTTATTTCAACAACTGTACCTGCACCCCTATCCGCATAGGGCAGTGGTGGAGCGCGTGAACCACTGGCAATACCTTCCGCAATGCTACCTTGCTGCACGTGTGCACTATTTCGTGGCGCACACGCACCGCAGTTTGTCGCTGCGGGTGCACTCTCCTGTAACGTGCTTGCGATGCTAGTTTGCACACCTTTAAGCCACGCATCCCCCTCATACTGCCACAACTTTAAACACTCGTTATATTTTACCATTTTCATTCGAGAGCGCACCATACAGATGCCATCTTGGACATTGTTCAGTACCTCCTTATCAAAGCTGCCAATTCTGGGGAAAGGTCTAACACTCCTCATCATCATTTTAAACCATACATCACAGTACCTAGTTGCATAAGCACCGTACTTAGTATGCATAATATGCTGTGCCAACCCAAGCGGCGCTTCCAACAGCAGCACATGATCTAACAGCTCTACCGTTTGCTTGGCTCCCATCCTGGGAGAACCCTAAGCTTTTCAATGGAGATTTAGACTGGTGAAAGAAAGTCAAGATACTTTCACTTTACCTGTGGACGATATTAACAGGATGCGCCCACACACCTATGGAAGAATAAACAGGCTGCTTCCACGCACCTAATCCCTTTTTGACTACCTTTCAACTGCTAGCATGTAGGCATTCCAGTAACACCTCCCCTTTTCAGTGATTTAATTCACCCTCTACTCAGTTCACAATCACAATTTAGCCAAAACTGTGCGGTTCAATTACAATGCTCAAATAACCCTAACTGATCACTGAATACTGTAATCACACTGAGAGCCGAAACTGCAACAAAGACAACAAATACACCTGCTTATGTGTATAGACTGCGGTATCCACTACCGAGCCACTAGGCCGACATCAGGCGCCTAGCACTTAAAGGTCCTACGGTACCCTTAACTAGGGAACATGTTACCCCTACCAACAAATATTCACTGTTACACACCCTTTTCCTGCGCAGAAAAATACACGTTTTCCCAGACTATGGCAACACTGATCAAGAGGGTTATGACAATGCTATCAATATCACCATGCACTCTCAACGGCTTTGTTTGAAACACGTGGCAGCAATACAGGAAATACATATACGTTATTGTGCGACTAGTCACATACACAATAATGCAACTACTACACAAAATGTATTATTACCCTTACGCTATTGTGCGACTTCCCCTTTTTATCATACAAAAAAATCTATCAATCTTTTTCCTCCCTTGTCCCTGGATTCTTAATCAGCGCTCCTTAAGCCACTATAACGGGTAGTGGACTCTCAGCAACAAAGTGGTAGCAGATTTTCGAAGGCACAATGCGTTCTCCTGCTATGGCGCCTCCACCCTTTTGCTGAGAGATCGCTGACGAGTGTTACCAAGTGACCGGTAGCGTGATTTCACACTGTGAGCCCCCAACTATCGATTCCTGCCTTTCTATACCTTCTAACTATTGATTCCTGCCTCTCTATACCTTCTAAAATTGTCGCTATTTAGCATTATGAGCCGCACAAGAAATAAATGCTTTCAGACTTTGATTGTGGTTCCAAAGCACAAACAGTTATTATTCAATATAAAAACAGATGGTTACATGTTGTGATCTAAATACAATTGGCGCAAATAAATCATGCAGACCCAAGGTACAGTTGTTACATACGCACACGCTCTGGACCCAGATTCTGGCATCAATATAGAAACTTCCATCAACAGCATAGCAAGAAGACTGGCATCCAAGTTTAGAGAACCCACATATATACTCTTTCAGGGATGGGCAATACAATAGAACAGTTTGACGTGATTCCATTGGTTCATCTTAAAGGTTCTTCTGTTACAGGATAGTTCATAGGTCAGTTCGTATGGACACAAACCAGCCTCCAACAGCCCTTTGTGTCTTTTTTCCCGCTGCATAATAAATCTAAGCTGGTAACATTACAGAGTACAATTTAATGTTTAACTCTCTATAGTCCATAATTTGCAGACGCATGTTGCGATCTTCTCACCGATGATACCGGAAAATCTGTAGAGACACAGTGGATCAGCACAACACCAAACCCGGTCTGCTTACCATGTACTAAACCTTAGATATCAAATAAACTTTATTTCACAACATTATTACTGAATAAACCTTGAATATTACACTTTAATGCTAGGGAACCTTTTATGTAAGTGTGCAGTGTGTAAGTATTGTGGTTTTGGGAAAAGACGCTAGTTAGCGTTGTGCGACTACGTGTTTGTGCAGTACACCATGGTACGTGTTTTGCAGGGTTGATCATTTTATATATTTTAGTGACTGTCTGTATTTATACGATGAGAAGTTTTAACTTCTTTCCATTGCGTGGAAATTGCACAACGCTAAATAATAGCATCGCCGTATGTACTTATAATGGCTGAGATTCACTAAAATGGCGCTGGGCGGCCAGTCACAAAATGGCGTCTCATTGCCATTCGCAAAATGGCGTCGTGCAGATTTCATTTTTAAACCGATCCTGTCTCAGCCAATTATCCGGTTTCGACATGATGTAAGCACAAGTAAACATGCTGACATAGAAATCGAGGATGCTTCTATGGAAGTTCACCAGGATGAGCAGGATATTTGTGTAGCTGACATTAATAAGGATGTTGATGATGAGGATGTTGTTTCTGTAAATTAGGCACCAATGGATAAAACAGTTGTTGCCCATGATAAGGAAAAGCCCATTGTCATGCCTGGGCACAAGACAAAAAGAAAAAAGTTTGTTGTATTGACTCATCTGCATCATGAGTGTTTTTTTTTTATGGGAAAGTTTAGTTTTTTCTTGGCAGATGCACTTGCTGGAGAAACTGAAGGAGAAGCCACCGCTGCATCACGTGCCACTTGAGCTGACACCCTGCTTACCAACAGCTCTTTGCATCTCTTCAGATTGGTGTCCATTGGAAAGAAAGACACAATATCTTCATCCCTTCTGGGATGAAAATCCACTCCCAACAGCAGCATGCATAGCGCTCAAGGATTCTCAAGAAAGACACAACATAAGACTTAAACCTTAAATCTTGCGCTTGCTCTGTTCAGCTTGTCCACATATCTGTGGTTAAGTGGACAGTGGGTACAATGGCATTTTGGAGGCCACTAAGTTTTTTTTAATGTCCCTGTACAAGTTGGGAATTGCTTTTGTAGTGAAGTGGAATCTTTGCAGAGGATTGTTTAACAGTCAATTGATTTTTTAAAGCACTACTAGTAGTCTTCCCGGTCCCCTTCTGGGATGAAAATCCACTCCCAGCAGCAGCAGCAGGCATAGCACTCAAGGATTATTCTGGGTCAAAGACTGATGTGAATGAGTAAAATATTGTTTGTAAATGCCTCCCCTCCTCCCTCATAAATTTGCTTTGTAATCAAAAAATTTAATTAAATTTACTTTCTTTCCCTACCTTCAACTACATATATACTCCAACTCCCTCAGGCCTCTTGAATAATAAAAACATTTGTTTCCTGATGTGCCATGTTGGAAGTTGAACTGCCACTGCTGCTGCAATCTTTGACATGTGGTTGCTGAATGCCAAAAATCCAGAGATGTTTATGGGCACAGACAGCATCTACTGCATGCCCCTTTAATTTGAAAAAATATATTCAGAACCACCAAGTTGATTTTGTGGGCAAAACATGGGACATATTGTTCACCCATGCTCTCCCTCATAAATTTGCTTCGGAAACAAAAAATGAAATTAAATTTACTACCAATCAACCCTTCCTGTCCCTGCCTTCAACTACATACTCCAACTCCCTCAGGCCTTTTCATTAATGAAAACATATGTTTTTTATGTTGCATGTTGGATGTTGAGCTGCCACGTGTTTGTGCTGCCTACTACTGCCACTTAGCCTAGTCAGCCAGCTAGCTTGATGTAAATTTTGGGTCTAAACCGGATGAAAACAATATTGTGAGCTGTGAGGTGGTCAACATATACTGGAAACGAGTGGACATTAATGTTATCAAGGTCAATAATACTGTAGGATAAAAAAAAATTAACAAATTATGTGATTTTAACAGATTTTCTGAATTAAAAAAAAAAAAGATCCAAAACGAAAATACGCAAAGGGGCGGTTTTGCCAAAACCAAATCCAGATCCAAAACAGGGGGTGATACAGATCCAAAACACGGGGGTCGGCGCTCATCCCAAATTGTTATGTAGTTTGCTGCATTGTACAGGTTACTGTATTATTGTTCTGCCTTGCACTGCCTTATTATTTGCCCTCTGTACAAAACTGCGGACCACTTAATGCGCCCTATACAGTGTATTATTATAATTAACAATAATAATGTTCCCTCACTTTCATTTTGTTTTTTTGAGTAGGAGACTCATTCGATTTGACAGGTATATAAAAAAACTAGTCACTTTCCTGGAAGTTAAAGAAGCCTGAGATGTAAGTTTGTGTTTCTTTGATATAATATGGACTGTAATGTCTGACCTCCCACCATGGCCAATTGAAAACATAGTGCTGCACATTGATCATAACAGTTTCATTGTCATTCTCTTTAAATTTCTTAAAAAAAAAAAAAAGTCATTACGGAATTTATCAGTTTACTGACATTATCTCTTTGGTGGTGGCATTTTTAAAAAATTATAAATTAGAACTATGAGCTTAAGGACAAAATAGGATTTATATAAATGATTGGAGACAGTCTTTTAAGTCAAAAGACCCAAGGTCAAGTGAAAATAACAAAATATAAATATTTTTCCCTTATTGTAGGGTAAGAATAGTATAAATTATATCCACTAGCATTTTCCTTACTACTCTCCCGAGAACTGCGGGAGTCTCCTGATTTTTTGGGAACCCCCATATCTTTTTTGATCCTTTTTGGTTTTTAATTTTTTTAAATACAAAATCGCATAAAAATTTTTTTAAAAAAGAAAAATGTTTTATATACAAGATTCAAACCATTATATACATTCCTTTTATTCACTATTTTTTACATTGATATCAGAGAACTCCTATTCATTACCCACATTGAGCTAATATGCATTCAAACATATTTAGCCAAGCATATGATTAGGAAGCCAACCTCCTATTTTTATGCATTTTTCTAATTTCTTTCCCCTTCTTCATCATCAACCGTGCATGAAAGATGGCGTCTCTGTTACCATAGCAACAATGATGCCGAAGTGATACCTTCACGACAGATGCGTTGAATGCAGTGAAAAATGGGGAG
Organism: Taudactylus pleione; assembly: GCA_031769625.1. NCBI lineage: Eukaryota > Metazoa > Chordata > Amphibia > Anura > Myobatrachidae > Taudactylus > Taudactylus pleione. The sequence continues at coordinate 9,203,356 of JAUIMM010000045.1, read as the reverse complement.
TGGACAAGACGTCACCAGTAGGCGGAAGCAACAACGCAAGCTGGAGGACACTTGGAGAACTCTGCCGAGCTGAGAGCTAGGTCTACATCACAGCCGCACATGGACCACAACAAAATGGCGGACGCAAAGCCGCACACGGACCACAAGAAAATAGCGGACGCAATACTATAAGATGCGGACATATCCGGAAGCAACCACAAGTTTACCTGTGCTAGTGATATATTGACTATGACGTCAACTTTGGGCGGAAGCCTAGGTAATAAGTGCGGAGGCCAGTATATGACTAAGTGGCCTCAAATCATTTTAGGATCTAGTGATCGCTGATCTAAGATTTATAAATCCTATACCAAGGATAGATGTGGGATAAAATAAATATATTTTTCGATGTGACGGACCGGAAGTGATGTCATGAATGAGCTAAATGAGGCAATTGGAGCCCTGTCTCATAAAGGGTATAAAAAGTGACAAACCCCGATTAACTGCACCCCTTGATGAAGTCCCCAAATGGATTAAACGCGTTGGGATAGCTGCCTTGAATTAACTAATACAGATAAGTATTTCATTTTGTAGAAACTTCCTTTTTTAAAACAAGTTTTGAACTATTTTTTAAAAAATGTAGAATTAGTTTTACTTGTTATTTTATCCACTGATTCCTTTGTGTAACCGACTATTTTAAATATATGAATTCCATTCGCTTTTTAGATGTATATAAATGTATGAATTGCATTTTTAACATCATCTTAAATATTTATTAGCACTCTTTGCACATTGTGGGAAATTGATTTAATTCATTTGCATTATCTGTGCTTGTATGCACAGCATTCAATTATTTTAATTATTTTAAATAATAAATTGTGATATATTTATTTTCAATCCACATTCTGTATGATATATTTGTTGGTTAATATTTGCACACTTCACAAATCATTGCAGAATATACGTCAGTCGCTTATCACCTAACACACTTGCAATATTTCACATTTAAGGGCTCTTCCAAAAGTCCTCTCACATTGGGCTTAGCTGACACCTTTTATATTAAGGGAGTACGTATTATTATAATAATTGTTTATCAACCCCCTGAAAAAGGTGGCACCGACACATTTTTGGTGTATCGATATACAGTCAGGTGCATAAATATTGGGACATTGACAGAATTTTCAGATTTTGGCCTCTATTCACCATCACAATGGCTTTGAAATGAAACAAACAAGATGTGCTTTAACTGCAGACTTTCAGATTTAATTTGAGGGTAATTACATCCAAATCAGGTGAACGGTGTAGGAATTACAGCGGATTCTAGATGTGCCTCCCACTATTTAAGGGGCCAAATGTAATGGGACAAACTAAACAATCCTAAATCTAACTTTCACTTTTTAATACTTTGTTGCAAATCCTTTGCAGGAAATTACAGCCTGAAGTCTGGAACGCATAGACATCACCAGACGCTGGGTTTCATCCCTGGTGATGCTCTGCCAGGCCTCTACTGCAAATATCTTCAGTTCCTGCTTGTTCTTGGGGCATTTTCCCTTCAGTTTTGTCTTCATCAAGTGAAATGCATGCTCAATCAGATTCAGGTCAGGGGATTGACTTGGCCATTGCATAACATTCCACTTTTTAGCCTTAAAAAACTCTTTGGTTGCTTTTGCAGTATGCTTCGGGTCAGTGTCCATCTGCACTGTGAAGCGCCGTCCAATGAGCTCTGAAGCATTTCACTGAATATGAGCATATAATATTGCCCGAAACACTTCAGAATTCATTCTGCTGCTTTTTTCAGCAGTCACATCATCAATAAATACAAGGGAACCAGCTCCATTGGCAGCCATACATGCCCATGCCATGAAACTACCACCACCATGCTTCACTGATGAGGTGGTATGTTTTGGATCATGAGCAGTTCCTTTCCTTCTCCATACTCTTCCCATCACTCTGGTACAAGTTGATCTTTGTCTCATCTGTCCATAGGATGTTGTTCCAGAACTGTAATGGCTTTTTTAGATGTTGTTTGGCAAACTCTAATCTGGTCTTCCTGTTTTTGAGGCTCACCAATGGTTTACATCTTGTGGTGAACTCTCTATATTCACTCTTGTGAAGTCTTCTCTTGATTGTTGACTTTGACACATATACACCTACCTCCATGGAGAGTGTTCTTGATTTGGATAACTGTTGTGAAGGGGTTTTTCTTCACCAGGGAAATAATTCTTCTGTCATCCACCACAGTTGTTTTCCATGGTCTTCCAGGTCTTTTGGTGTTGCTGAGCTCTCCGTTGCGTTCTTTCTTTTTAAGAATGTTCCAAACAGTTGATTTGGCCACACCTAATGTTTTTGCTATCTCTCTGATGGGTTTATTTTGATTTTTCAGCCTAATGATGGCTTGCCTCACTGATAGTGACAGCTCTTTGGATCTCATATTGAGAGTCGACAGCAACTGATTCCAAATGCAAATGTCACACCTAGAATCAACTCCAGACCTTTTACCTGCTTAATTGATAATAAAATAACGAGGGAATAGCCCATACCAGTCCATGAAATAGCGTTTGAGTTGATAGTCCCATTACTTTTGGCCCCTTAAAAAGTGGGAGGCACATATAGAAACCGTTGTAATTCCTACACCGTTCACTTGATTTGGATGTAATTACCCTCAAATTAAATCTGAAAGTCTGCAGTTAAAGCACATCTTGTTTGTTTCATTTCAAAGCCATTGTGGTGGTGAATAGAGGCCAAAATATAAAATTTCTGTCAATGTCCCAATATTTATGCACCTGACTGTATATATATTTTGTCCCTTATTGCAGAGTATGAGTCGTTTAGTTTATATTTAGTTTTGAGTAGCATTTAGTAGTAAAGCCAGGAGTCCAAGAAAAGTGCAACTTCAAATAAAATAAAATCTCTCTCCCCCTTATATTGTAAGGTGAGATTTGTCAAACTAAGCCAAGAACTTGGGGCCCGATTCAGACCCGCTTGCTAGGATGCGTTCGCACGCAGCCTGCTGTTTGCAATGTGCGCTTGCGTATGCAACACAGTGCACGTGAGCGAACCAGTCAATGCGATTGCGAAGTGACCGCCCCATGTGCATAGACACCTTGCTAACTTGAGTGACAGAATGAGCCATTTGTGGGTGGTGACAGGGGTTGGTCGATGGAAACAGGGGAGCGGTTGTTCGAACGCAGGCGTGTCTGAGCGTCTTAACGCCGTTTTAGAGGCATGCATAATTAAGACGCAGCGTCATAGTACATGTCACATGGTTGATTTAGACACTGAAGCACTAGCAGTGCTTGCGGTAGGGTATGGTCAGCCACAAGTGCTGTGTATGCTACCGTTGGTACTCGATTTTACCGATTGTTCCATACACATCCTGGAAATGACGTGTATATGTGGGCGCCTTAAGACAGGTTGGTGGGCATCTAATATACACTGCGATCTCACGCCAAGACGTAGTGGGCGTGCTAATGCCTTACTGTGCGATCGTGGAATTTGCACACTTTGGCAGCGTGCGAACGCATCTAGCGAACGGGTCTGAATCAGGCCCTCAGTTCAAGTGATAAAAAAAAAAAAAAAAAAAACACAACGGCAGTCAGCAGACACGAAGGCACCCTCCTGAAAACAGACTATATATAATATACTCAAGGCCGTAGCTAGGGTAGTGCGGCCGGTGCCATCGCACAGGGCACCACAGGTCAGGGGGCGCTGTTTGGGCCTGCCAGATTTCTGCTTATTATCCTTCTCACTTGTAGCTTTCTCTTATTTCATCCCCAGCATCTCCTGGCCTACCTCATCTCTTCCCCATGAGGCCATTCCCCTTTTTTGGGTGCATTATGTCACTTTGAAAAATGAGGGGGGGCGCCAAAGCTCTTTCTGGCACAGGACACCAAAAAGTCTAGTTACGGCTCTGAATATACTATACATATTCAGTATAGTCTGTGTTGACTCTGGGCCTTATTCAGATTTGGGAATACAGTAAGATATAGTAAGTAACTGTGCATCTTGGTGAAACCACAGATATAAAATGTGCAGAAAGTTAGATTTGGGAGGGGTGTGTCCAAACTGAAATCTAAATTGCAGTGTAAAATAAAACTGTCCAGCATTGGGCTACATGCAAAGGCAGCCAGTATTTACCCTGCATGCAAAAGAAATGTATTTGCACCCCTTGCATTGCAACATGGTGTGACCATGTTACTTGATCTTTTTACTCTATTCTCAGACCCTCTGTTTGTAATTCTACAGTGACTGTGGCCCTGATTCAGAGCCGGACGATCTGACAGAGAGCTCGCTCTGAATCAGGGCCGGCCTTCTGAATTTAAGAGCGGCCTCCTGGCCGCTCGCATAGCTGTGGGTAACCACCCACAGCTATAGTGAGCGGCAAAAAAATGATGGTCGCGATGGTCAAGACCATCGCGACCATCGGGCTTGCGACGACACCCTTGTGGTAGGGTCTCGTTGCCGCAAGCCCTGGAGTGCTTTTGGCTCTATCAGAGCCAAAAGCACTCCCACTGACATCACTTGTGATGTCAGTGGGGCCGGCCCCAGATGGTAGGCGTTCCCATGGGAACGCCTCCGTCTGGGCAGCCACGCCCCCGGCACGCCCACCAAAGGGGGTGTGCTGTCACTCACCATCGACAGCACGCCCCCTTTGGTGCGAGACCCATAACGACGGCTTGGCCGTCATTATTCGGGTCTCGCACATGCGCACTTGGCCAACATCGACCCGCTTGCGAGCGCTCAGCGCTCGCGAGCGGGTCTGAATTAGGCCCTGTGTGCGTGTCACTGTCAGAGACTGGTGCACAGTTAGCAGCCTCACCAGTGCAGTCTCTATCTATGCTCTCACTCTGTATCTCAACCTATGCTCTCTGGGCCTCATTCAGAGATTTACATATCTACAATGTTTTTTGATCTGCACCATGTGCAGATCAGGTCCTGGGATGTCGGTCACAGTGGTCCAAAAGCTGCAGCATAACTGACATGCATTACAGAAAACGGATGTGTCGGCCCCGTTTTCTGGGCATGCCGAAGTCAAGGTTAAAAAGCGGTACAATCCTGGAAAAGCCAGGATGTATAGCATCTCTACACACTGTAGTTTTCCTGTTCACAGTATGCCAAGTAGTTCCCCAATTCATATGTCACATTGTATTGTGCCTGCTCATATTATGCCACATTACAGTACTCCAGTTCACATCATGCATACAGTGCCCCCAGTAACTCAAGGCAGCCATCCCCTCCGAAAAAAGTAAGTTACATGACATGTCAGTGTAATCGGCCTCTAGCTGCCAACCTGATGTTTGTTGTACAGAGGGCACAGCATACACACTAAGGGGTATATGTACTAAAGTGCAGGTTTTTAGAAGTGGAGATGTTGCCCCTAAGTCTGCAGATTCCCCCCTGTTATACAGTATATGTGACTATGGTACATTCCATCCACAGAACTGATCTGCGATGGGCAATGGCATCCTGTGCCTCACGCTGCCACATCCCACATGTGAAGATATAAATAAGTGAGATATGGATTCACCAATGATAAACAAGAAATAAATTCTGTAATTTAAAGTAAAGAAAAAAAAAAAAATCGTATCAACCCCTATTGCTACAATGGGCAAAATTTACTAAGCAGCGGGTTCTAAACCCCGGCGGTTTGGCGTTGGTTTGGCTATCTGCAGATTTACTAAGGCCAAAACCGCTGTCAAAACACATTTTAGAATAGAATAGAACAGAGCTTTTATTTAGAAACCGCCACCAAACCGCCGGGGTTTAGAACCCGCCGCTTAGTAAATTTTGCCCAATATATCTAAAAAAAAACCAAACAAACCTAGTGCAATCAGTTGCCTTCGCAGGACACACAGCTAACTAACTGTAGTAAACCTGAGTTTCAATTTATTTCAAAATGAACACAACTGTCTGTTAATGTCCCAATTTGATAGAGAATCTTCATCAAACAAAAGCATCGTCATGAATATACAAAGAAAATCTGACAAAAGGTTATAGAAAGGCACCAAGCAGATGAAGAAAATGATTTTAAAGACAATTCATATCCAGGAGGGTGATAATATTGTGACTTTTTCTACAAAAGGCCAACCATGAAAAATAAGCAGCCATGTGAAAATGGCATGTTAGGGAGGGTACCAAGAAGCTTATAGCAAAAATGTGACAGTTTCAGACCTCCATGGCACAATCTGTGCTTTATGGGAGATAATAGAAACTTTATTTCCACTAAGGACACGGTGAAGGATTCCGGCAAATCTTATTCATCATGCAATGCTGTCTCTAATTAATAATCAATACAATATATGTTTCAAGGTGTGAAATTTACTGAGATTAGTAGTCAATAGCATATTATGTAAATAATATCACTTTCTGTCAGAGCTGCTTCTTTTCAGAATTATTTCAGAGCTCGTTATGGTACGAGTACTTCTCATGTCTGGTCATCATAAGCAAAAATCTATTCAGACTAAAGCTGGCCACACACTAGACCAACTTACATCCAACCAGCCAACTTGTTGATTGGTTGGAATGAAAATCTGGTAAGGAATGGGAGTAAATGATGATCAGCAATTTGCTCCTAAATGCCAGAAAACAGATGAAAATGGTCGTTCAGACAAGTTTGTTAAATGTTTGATCTAAACGATTTGTTCAAACAACAGTTTTGGTCCATTTTCCAGCGTTTGGGAGCAAATTGCTGATTGTATTCCTTACCAGATTTTCATTCCAACCAATCAACTAGTTGGCTGGTTGGACAGATAATCTTTAGATGTGTGGCCAGCTTTACAGGTTTTAACTCGGATCATATCTATAACACCTGCTGTATTTCCTAGGGAACTAAGCAGGTCCCATGCAATAGTGTTTTAACTGGAAAGTGCTAGAGTAGAAGAATGGCAGCACATAGAGCAAGTTATTTTGTTTTTGTATTGGACGCATAAGTTGGCAATTATACTAAAATAAGCAGATAATAGTGGTATTGCTACTAAAGCAACTGGGTTAACTAGGTCCAGTGTCCCTGCTATGCATTTCAGGGACCTCATATAAAACTGTACATCTCTAATTATAACAGGGTGTTCTGATGAAGGCAACGTTCAGTGAGGGTGTCTTCACGCTAATACGCCCCATGCTGATCAGACGTAAATAACAATGTATCTGTTTGGAGGAGTAAACTTTGTTCTAGAACAGGGCAGGTAGAGCGATCTTATCTCATACAACTCCGCATATGGGAGAATATACACATTTTTCTGTGCACATTTCTTTTTTGAGGAAAAATTTGCATGTAAATGAAAACACAGTGCAAGTAAAGCTGGGACTGGAACTCGTGTACCTGTCTGATCAGTTGCTCTTTCACTTTGCTGGCCTCGGCCTGTGTTCTTGTCAGAGCTGCTGTTGCAACCGTGAGCTGCTGCTGTAATAAGACCACCTCTTGCTCTGCTGTCAGCTGTAGCTTCACACCTTCCTTTTTGCTCAGAGCAGCATCCTGATCATTACAATATGGCAAATAAAACAGCAGAGCAGATTAGAACAGCAAAGTTTAAATGGGATCTCCATTATGCCAGCGTAAATTTTGATTGTTGTTTTTGACAGAGATTGGCCCACAGGAGGTTTGGTGTGATGGTGACCATCTTTATGGACTGAGCAGAGGTAAACGTAGGAGTAGCTAACTGTGACTTTGGTTCACTCGGTCTGCCTTTCCCGAGACTTCACACCCCCACCTTTAAAATCTCCCATGGTTCATTCATTGTAAACCATAGAATTTGTTTAACAATCATATTTGACAAGAAAATAATTGATGGTCTCATTTTGAAAAATCTAATATCATAAAAAAAGTTGCGGGATCTGAAATTAATTTTGTAAGGATAAAATTACTATTTGGCTAAAAATTTGATTTTTTATGTACTCACAGTAAAGTCCTTTTCTTGTCATCCATCTGGGCCACAGGAAAAGGCATTAGAAAGTTAATCATCTGGTTGTTGTTGTTGCAAACCCCCCCCCCCCCGCCCTTAACCCCTCATATGCTTCCCTGAAGCATCATTTATTTTAATAAAGCTGCTTGGAGGAGCACTACTCTAACAACCATTAACTCAACAAAAACAGAAAAAGACTAGAAAGGGAGGGATCACAGTGTCCCCCAGATGGATGACAAGGGGAGGATTTTACGGTGAGTGTATAACAAATTAAATTTCTTAATCATCCGATCTGGGGGGCACTGCTAATCTGACGCTGGGATTTCCCAAAGCAAGCCTAACACAGAGAGGCCTCCCAAGCAGGGCCGCACATAAAACACATTCGCCGAAACCAGCCTCAGCATAACCAAAAGTATGAAAAGGGCAAAACTTGGTGATTGTATGCACAGAAGACCAGTTTGTCTCCCTGCACAACTGTTCCACTGAAGCACCAAGGCGAACCACCCAAGTGGCCCAAAACACGTGTCAAAAGGGCCCAGAGCAAAGTAGGAGCCAGCATATCCAAGGACAGATAGGCCTTACTAATAGCTGCCTAAACACATCTAGCAACAGAATGCTTGGAAGCCAAGCTTAGGAGCATCCACCAGCACTAATAGAGAATCAGACCGAGGTACGATGAATTTAAACCCGTTATGCCCTCACCACAGCTAAGCAATGAAGCAAAGAGTTGGAAAAAAAAAAGAAGAAGAAGAACGGTGTCCTGGTTCAGGTGAAACTTGGAGACTACCTTAGGCAAGATTGACAGCTTAGTCCGTAACACTACCCTATCAGAATTAAAAATAATTAAGGGAGGCGTACAGGACAGAGCTGCCAGTTCCGACACCCTTCTGGTCAAAGCGATGTCTAGAAAGAAAGCAACCTTAAAAGTAAGGTAACATAACTCAATGAAATCCAGAAGTTCAAAAGGTAATAGGAGGAATGTAAGGTGGGTGGATGTGCAAAACCCCCCTGCAGAAAAATCTGCACCTCCGGAATAACTGCTAAACGCTTATGAAAAAGCACAGAAAGGGCAGATACCTGCCCATTTAAAGAAGACAGCTGAAGACCTTTTGACAGTCCCTCATGCAAAAAGGACAAGAGAGACGGAAGACATTGGCCGAAAGGTGAGTACGTTTACACCAGAAAAAAGACCTGGTGATAAATCTTGGACATAGAGTAACTGGCTTCCTAACCTGGAGCATAGTAGAAAACACTAGTTTTGAAAACTCCCGTGCTCTCAAGATCTTGGTCCCAAGAGCCACGCCACGGAACTGGGGTGAAGACATGGTCCTTGTCAAAGTAGATCTTCTCTGAGGGGGAGACGCTGCAAAGACAAGTACCACACTCGACTTGGCCAATCCGGGGTAATGAGAATGACCAGGAGACCCTCTCGCTGAACCTTCTGAAGTACTCTGACCACCATAGATAGAGGTGGAAAACTCCAGCCTGAAGGACCATGGAACCAACAGAGCATCCACAAAACTTGCCCGAGGGTCTCTGGACCATGCTCCGTAGATTGGCAACTTCTTTTTGAGGCGAGAGGCCATTAGGTCTATATCAGACATACCCCAACCAGTCCTGCTATGGTCTGCAAAACTTCCTGATGGTGTTCCCAGTACCCCGAGTGCACTGAGTGACGACTTTGAAAGTCTGCCTCCCAGTTCTCCACCCAAAGAATGTGGATGGCCGATATAGCTGTTACTCTGGCCACTGCCCAAGAAAAGATTTGAGCCACCTCCTCCTGGTGACTCTGAGTGCCTCAGTTGTGTATTCATTTACATTTCCTGGGGAGCACCGCCAACTATAAATAATAAATATATATTTTTCGAAATTATACACTGATTGTTCTAGAATAAGTTGGTTGTTGATATAGTATCTCATCTTAGTCCAGTGCGGGATTACTTCTAAACCCTGGACTCTGAGTGCCTCCCTGGCGATTCATATGTGCCACAGTGGTGGCATTGTCTGATTGAATGTGGACCGACTTCAAATGCAGGATGTCCTGAGCTTGAAGAAGAGCTAGTCTGACTGCTCTTAGTTCTAGAATGTTGATTGGGAGCAGTGCCTTGGACTTGGACCAACAGCCCTGGAGCAGAAGACAGAGTCACTTCTCTCCAACCAATCAAAATGGCATCAGTGATGACCAGGGTCCAATCCCAAATCCAGAAGGGATTTCCCATGGACAAGTTCTGAAACTGTAGCCACCACTGGAGAGATTGTTGCATATGAGGTGACAAATGGAAAAACTGCTTGTCCAAACGAGGTTCCCAAGCATGGAACCTGGCATTGAACTGCCTTGAACGATGCCACAATCTTTCCCAGGAATTTCATACAGCTGAGGATTGAAACCTGTGATAGCTGAATTACAGTTCTGATCAGGGACTAGAGATCCTGAACCTTCTCTGGAGGAAAAAAGACTTGCTGCTTGCAAGTATCGAAGATGGTATGACATTGGACTTTGGATTCCCATGAGATTCCAATGTTTCCCTGACCACTACCAAGTGCTGAACCAGCATCAACTCTGAACTTGCCTTTATCAGGAGATTGTGAATATAGGATGGATGGATAGATAGATATTGACAAAGAAAAAGTGCAGAAATAATCTCGTACACACAGTGTTGTCATACTAATTGAAAATAAACTTCCCCTTTCTACCCCCTTAGCCCACAACCACTCAACTGCTCAGCAGTCTTGGTTGTCCGGAGCTGCAGCACTGGTCTGGTGCAATGGTTCTGCATCCCAACCAACGGGAGATCGCCAAGGGGGAAGGGGCTCATCACCACTGCTGTCTGAGAATGCTTTTTTGTGAAAGGGAATACCTTGATACAGGGTCCGCTCACACGCGGCGCTGTGGGGACTTCTATCATACCAGACCAGCACTACTCACAAGTAGGCAGTGGCTGACATATCTGAGGGAGAACCTACCCCCTAGGTTTCTTATGTGCCAGATCCCAGAGCCTTCCGTGAGAGAACTGGTGATCTGTTCGCAAAGTTTGCAGACATTAGCAGCATGTGAAAGCAAGGGCAGAGCGTGTTTTTCTACCTTCTAACTACTGGGACCCGCTCTGAGTGCCTGAGCCCTGTAAACAAGAGCTGAGACATGTTCCTAAAAAAGCCACATAAAGTGGTTAAGTGGGGGTGGAACAAATCAGATTAACTTTCTAGTGCCTACTCCTATGGCCCAGCCCACCTAACCCAGCGTCAGTTTAGCAGTGTCCTGGATGATGAGGAAACACAACAGTATCTTTACCTGCAGCAACTGTTTCTTTTCCATATTTGGGGAAAATTTAACAATGTGGTGATTGGTGGCAAAGTGTATTAATTTATATACTTATTGTTTTAGGTGAAGTGATTTCACAGAACATTTCCTATTACAAAATGAAAAATTAAACACGAAAGCAGGGGTGTATATCTAGGGGTCCGAGCTCTCTTGTCTTATTAAGGGACTGCCCCCCGTGTCATTCCAGACCTCCTTTATGTTTCTCAAGGCCCCCCTGTGTGACTCCTGACTCCCCTGTGTCTCTCCAGATTCCCCCTGTGTCACTCCAGGCCCACAATGTCACTCCAGGCTCCCTCTGTATCACTCGAGGCTCACCCTGTGTCACTCCATGCCCACCCTGTGTCACTCCAGGCCTTCTTCTCTGTCACTCCAGACTCCCCCTGTGTCATTCCAGACCTCCTCTGTCACGTTAAGCCCACCCTGTGTCACTTTAGGCTCCCCCCGTGTCTCACTCCAGGCCTCCCCCCCCTGTGTCACTCCAGGCCCACCCTGTGTCACTCCAGGCCTTCTTCTCTGTCACTCCAGACTCCCCCTGTGTCATTCCAGACCTCCTCTGTGTCACATTAAGCCCACCCTGTGTCACTTTAGGCTCCCCCCGTGTCTCACTCCAGGCCTCCCCCCCTGTGTCACTCCAGGCCTCCCCCCCTGTGTCACTCCATGCCCCCCCCTGTGTCACTCCAGGCCTCCCCCCCTGTGTCACTCCAGGCCTCCCCCCCTGTGTCACTCCAGGCCTCCCCCCCTGTGTCACTCCAGGCCTCCCCCCCTGTGTCACTCCAGGCCTCCCCCCCTGTGTCACTCCAGGCCTCCCCCCCTGTGTCACTCCAGGCTCACCCTGTGTCACTCCAGGCTCACCCTGTGTCACTCCAGGCCTCCTCTGTGTCTCACCAGGCTCCCCCCTTGTCACGTCAGGCCCCCTGTGTCACCTCAAGCCCCACATGTCACCTCCAGCCCCCCCATATCACCTCAAGCCCCCCTGTGTCACTTCTGGCCCACCCTGTGTTACCTTGTGTCTCTCCAGGGTCCTGCATCACCCTGGGTTTCCACTGTCACTCCAGGCTCCCCCGTGTCACTCCGGGGGCCCTCGTGTCACTATGGGCACCCCCTTGTGTCACTCTAGTCTCCCCCTGTGTCTCTCTAGGCTCTATCTGTGTCACTTCAGACCTCCTCTGTGTCAGTGATGCAGCTTGTGATACAGTGTGAAATGGCTTAATGATATGATTGGGCTATTTATGCTTCCCAGTGACAGATACCAGTTAATATGAAGAGAGAATATTTCTATATTTGTAGGGTCAATGATATTTGATAGTAGACAGCAATGCTGTAGCTTACTGTCTGGCCTGACTGAATAGATATTGCATAAGGCACTGTATCAAATTCTACAAAACTTTCTTGTCGCAAGCTCTAGGGTATCACACAGACACAGACACTGAGCATTAATAAGTCCCAGATTTTGTGCAGCTTTGTTTGCGAAGTGTGTTATGACCTGGCCAATATGTAAGATCTAATTCCAGAGGAAATTGCTGGCTATAGACAAACACCACCTGAGGCTCGTTCATCAATGTTTTTATCACTTGCTTTTTTTTTAATCTGTGTTGACAGTTGCATTGTGGTACATTAGTTTTTTTTTTTGTCAACACAAAAATAGGCTATAATATAAATGAATGAAGTCTCGCTGGTTGTATAAAAAAGAAAATGCATCAAACCCGTGTGTCTTCCTGATTTGTATTTAACATGCTCACCTGTCAGCCCAAAATACAAAGTACCTTTTCCGCAGTTCTCAGCTTCCCCCGTAACAGACCTTCCTTGGCTGTAATTTTCCACTTATACAAAGCTTTCAGTTTGCAGACTAATGCTTGAAGTTGGCTATTCTCATCTCTTACAGATTGCAGCTTGTCTTGCTAATAAGAAAAAATATATATTTTATAATTTTATTTTTTAAAGTAGTTTTTATTTTTCTCGATCAAGAACTAGTTTTGTAACAAAGCTATTTATGAACACTACCAACCCACCAGTTTTATTTTTACAAATATACATATATTTTTAAGAGATTTTGAAAAAAATAATACAAATTATATATGAAATGCAAAACTGCATTATACAAATATTTTACATATATTTTGCATAAGTGTTCATCCAGCAGACTGCCATAAACACATGTAAACAAAACTCTGTACATATGTAACAAACTTTACATTTACATGTAATGCATCATCCAATGGGCAAAATTTACTAAACTTTAGAGTGTTTTGTGTGCCTAAGCGCTCAAAGAGCTGGTTCTCTTGCGGCGGGAGCAGCTGCAGGTACGTGAGGTAACCAACCTCGGTAGAAAGTATTAATAGAGATATTGTGGTACCTCTGCGCTCAACCTTATGATGTATGTCTATATGCAGAATAACTGCTTGTAGTCAGTGTGTATTCGTACAGTATTAAATTTATTAAAATATAGGTTTCAACAAGAGTATTAAAATTTGATGCACCTTGCAGTAGTTGTAGGCACGTAGTGGTCAAGTGTGTGTTTTTTATTTTTATTATTATTGCCGGCCGGCTGATGATCTTTGGATGTAAACCCACATAACAGGACAAGTATTGTAGGCACAAAATTAACAACAGAGGGAGGGAGTGGTTGGATGTGTGTGATGGACAGGGGCAATGTGATATACAGTGGGGGAATAGGAAGGGGGCTATTGAAAAAAAACAATAGTGAATTGGTGAAAAATTCCTGGTAATAAGAGATCATATATGTATGATCTCTGTTAGGACAGAGTTTGTACTTGTCCTGTATGTTCTTGGTGATTGATCGTGGGTATTGTCTGGTGAGATGCTCCCTAATGTTCAGCGGTGCTGCAGTTTTCAATGATGTCAGGCTGCCTGGGCCCGTCGGCACTTACGCTTCCTTGCCGGGCGGGGTGATAGTCTCCTGGTTATATGCTGTGATCGCGGTTTGTTTCAGTTTGCCAGTCCTGTGCCGCCTCCGTGCACCCTCCTCCTCCGTGTGTCTGGGTTCGTGGGTTAAGGTTGTTTGAATCCTGATGATGAAATGTCAGTGTATACACCTTACAAAAGGCTTTACAAAGCCGAAACACGTTGGTACCTAGTACACGGATATTTCATCATCAGGATTCAAACAACCTTAACCCACGAACCCAGTGTGCACGGAGGCGGCACAGGACTGGCAAGCTGAAATGACCTGCGATCACAGCATATAACCAGGAGCCGCCGCAGTGCCGGGACACCTCCCTCAAACCGAGTGCACGGACATAATGCCGGAAGACTGTGCCAGCAAATAGCCGGCCAGCCATAATAATAAAAATAAAAAACACGCACTTGACCACTACGTGCCTACAATTATTGCAAGGTGCATCAAATTTTAATACTCTTCTTGAAACCTATATTTTAATAAATTTAATATTGTATGAGTAAACACTGACTACAAGTAGTTATTCTGCATATAGACATACATCATAAGGTTGAGCGCAGAGGTACAACAATATCTCTATTAAAATTCATTAAGCATCGGGTTCTAAACCCTGGCGGTTTGACGGCGGTTCTAAACCCCGGGGTTTTGTGGCTGTTTGGCAGTGGTTTCTAAGGGCAAAATTTACTAAGCGGCAGGCTCTAAACCCTGGTGGTTTGGCGGCAGTTTTGCTATCCGCAGATTTACTAAGGCCAAAACCGCTGCAAACAAATTTTAGAATATGATAGAACAGGGCTGCCATTTAGAAACCGCCGTCGAACCCCCGGGATTTAGAATCCGCCGTCAAAACCACCGGAGTTTAGAACCCTCGCTTTGCAAATTTTGCCCTAAATGACAGCCCTGTTCTATTCTACACTAAAATTTGTTTTGACGGTGGTTTTGGCCTTAATAAATCTGCGGATAGCAAAACCGCCACCAAACGGCCGGGGTTTAGAACCCGCCACTTAGTAAATTTTGCCCTTTGTCTCTCCTACAACCCTAAAAGGAGTACTTCCTTACAGTATGTTGCCTCTTCAGCACTTTGGGCCTAACTCAGAGATGCATGGAATTCTGATGTTCACATACATCTCCGATGGTTTGAGATTTGCACATGTGCAGAAGCCACACTGGGCATATGCAGATCTCGTCCTGTGATGTCGCTTGCAGTGCCCTGGATGCTACAGCCTGATCGACAGGCTGCAGGCGTCCCGGGGTGGAGCAGAGGACTGTTTTGTTTTGTGGTAGTGCCGAGGACAGTTACTTCGTCTTCCGACACAGATTTACTGGCCTCGGCAGAGGCGATGAGGCCGCCATTCTGAGTAGCTTCAGCCGATAGCCGCACTCAGATGTCCGATGCTGCAACTGATGGCCGTGATGTAGATCCAATGCTGCCTCTTCACATGCAACCCTTGGATCTGCGATGCCAGCAGTAAGCTTCTTTTTACACTAGACGCCTCCTGCTGCGCAGAGGCTATTGCTGATTTTCAGTCTCTGAATCAGGCCTATTTGTGGCTGCGGTGTTTCCTCATTACTACCACACAAAGTGAAAATTTGCAGAATTAAAAAATGTTTTTTAATTAAAAATCTAAACCGACTGTTCCAGAGCCATACTGATGCATTGAGTTTAGTGTTTTATAGAAAAATTAGATGATTGTTTAACTACTTCTGTTTCTAGTGTTAAAATGGATGGTGATCTTTTTTAAAACAAAGTATATAGATTATATTACCATAATATTGTGTAAACATACAAGCTGCATACAAATGTCCTCAGATTTTTCTTTTTAATGCCCTATGCATTTATTCATATGTTTTTCATTTGCCTTCTTTCTGCACTGAAAACGTGGTACAAGCTAAACAAAAACTTCCACTCAGAATAAAAGCTGCCTAACCATCTAACTGTAATTGCTGGCTACCAGTTTCTTTTGGATAATCTTTCACCTTCCTGGAGCCGTGGCCAGATGTGGATTTAGGAGTCAGAAGCCCTTAGGCAAACATTACAGCCCCCCCCCAAAAAACAAACAAACAAACAAACAAACAAAACAAGTCAGATACTTAAATACATACTTTATATATACACACAATATTTAAATTCCCATAATGGTAAATTATAATCAGGGCTGCCAGTGTCACCAGAAAGGGATCCTTGTATCTCTGGTGGCCAAAGCCTTCACGTGCAAACTACCATGGCAGCTCCGTGGGCACTGCAGTGACAGCCATCGACTGTCACCATCATGATCGCGTCACTGCTTCAGCTTTGTCCACATGAAGGGCTGGCTAGTCCGAACCAAATACCCTCTAGAGTCCTGACAGGTGGACAGCAATGAGGTGGGGGTCAGCCCCAACCTTACCCCCACCTCCCACACATCTACATCCACGGCTTTCCCCCAGTTGCAATGATGTGATGGGGAGGGGGGGGTTAGCCTGCTGTGCCAGCCAGTTCGGAAAGCCCCTCCGCAGTGACTGCGTGCTAAATGTGTGACAGACAGTGGCAGCTCCAGAAGTGGGACTGCAGCGCATCCATAATCCAAATGTATGTAAAATGGTGCATACACACGGTCAGATTTTCTTAAAGATATGAACGATAACGATAACAATTGTAAAAATCATTCAATCGTTCATACCTTTGACATGTTGGGGATGTATCAACCAACGATGCGCGTTCCCGCATGTCAGCTAACGATATCTGACATCGACTGTGTTTGCAGTATGATTTTGACGATTTCATTCATATTAATTAATGTCAATAATCGTTCATCGTTGATAAAATCAGTCAAATCGATGTTAAAATCGTTCATCAATAACGATGATCTAGCAAATCTGACCGTGCGTATGCACCATAACATTGCGACACAGGACACCTGGGCTTGTGCTAATTGGGCCCTAGGGGACTGGGAACATGTCATGGTCTGATGAGTCATGGTTCCAGTTGTTTTGGGTTGATGGGCGGGTTCAGGTTTGGCGCAGACCCCATAAAGTCATGAATCCCAGTTGTCATCAGAGCATCGCGCAGGCTGGTTCCATAATGGTGTGGGATGTGTTCACGTGGCATGGGTTGGGCCCACTGGTCTGTCTGGACACATCATTGACCGGTAACCACTATGTTGCATTGCGTGGTTACCATTTGCAGCCTTTCACCTACCCCACAATGATAGAAAAATCCAGCAGGATAATGCACCATGTCATCAGTCCCAAGTTGTCCAGAATTGGTTTCAAGAGCATTCTGGAGAGTTCAGATGAATGGATTGGCCACCAAGTTTGCTCGACATGAGCACATTTATGGGATGAGGTTGAGAGGTCCATTCGCACCCAAGATCCTGCACCTACAAATATCAGGTAGAGCTGTGGGAAGCTATCCAGACAGCATGGGTCAACATCTCTCCAGAGGTTTTCCGTCCACTTGTGGAATCAATGACACATCAAGTTGTCTCACTTTACCGGGCTAGAAGGGGTCTATGCTATACTAGGCATCTATTCCATGACTTTTACAGAGAGAGGGAGAGGGGGAGAAGGAGAGGGAGAAGGAGAGAGGGAGAGGGAGAAGGAGTGTGAGTGAGTGTATGTTTGTCTAGATTTCCTCAACCTTAGATACACCTGGGTTAGTTGCTCCTGTTTCGTGGACTTACAGGAAAGGAATGGGATTGATGTGATCCTCCATGCAGAACAAATTATGGGCAAAATTTAATAGGGTCCGAGTTTACAAAATATGCGTGTTTAGTGCTAAACTCGCACATTTTGTAAACTCGGCCAATGTAATAGGGTCCAAGAACATGCCAACTTGCATGTATCTCGAACTCTCACAATTTGCAATGGCAAAACTCGTATCCAGTTGTTTTACTATTGTGAGGATACAACTCCGGTAATGTAACAGAGTGCGAGTTTTTAACACGCACGCTATTATAACCCTAAAACTCGTAAAATAATAAACCTGCTTCAGGCTAGCGACTATAGCTTGAGCAGGTCCAATTTACACAGAAACATGCACAGATCAGCGAGATCCATGAAGGCTTCTGTGTTTAAAAAAACAAACAAAAAAAAAAACACATGAAAATACAGGGGATTCCTATTAATTTTGTCCACTGTGTTTCTACAACCAGGAACGGCTCAATGAGCCCGGTGCTGGTTGATGAAAATACAGGGGAACCCTACGTTTTTTCTCCTGTATTTTCAAAATGAGGAACGGTTCAATAAAGCCTGGCGCTGGTTGTACTTTTAGAAGGGGACTCCATGTAACTTTTTAAAAAACATTTTATTTTTTTTTACACATAAGCCTTCACGGATATCACTGATCTGTGAAGACTTCTTTAAAACTTGTAATGCAACTTTCATTACAAGGTCCAAGGTTTGAGTTTTCATACGAGAAAACCCGCACAATGTAATAGCCTCAAACTCATATATTTGTAGGCTATTACATTTGGCGAGTTGTGGGACAAACTCGGACCTGTAAATGTGTGAGAAGGTCCGAGTTTGTCCTGCAGAATAAACTCGGACCCTATTAGATTTACCCCTATATATTCATATTGGGCATTTGTATATGTTTTGTAAACACATTTTTAAAGAGAAAAAAAGGATGCTCTAATTCGCCATTGGTTCAAGATGGTAAAGTGCAACGGAATATGCTGGCATTGTAATAAATGTTAAATACTGAAATAACAATATGTCTAATATAGCTAGCATTTTAAGCTCAGTAAATTTCATCAACTAACACATCATAGTAAACACTTTGAAATTCGAGGATTGTGGCCAATAACAAACATTGTAAGTAAGAGAACAGAAACATTGATTTCAAGATACTATGGAGGAGATTAACGAAAGCTTGAAGAGAGCTAAAGTAGAGAGAGATAAAGTACCAATCAATCAGCTTATAACTGTCACGTACTCCACTTTCTCTCTCACCAAGCTTTCATAAATCTCTCCCTATGTTACCTGTAACTTACCACAGATATGGTGTTTTTCAGAGCATTGTCATTCTTTAGAGTACCATATTGTTTCTTCAGAAGGAACATGTCTTCCACGCCTTTTTTCCGAACGTCATTGATGAGTTCAGTCACGTGTTTGCTCATATTGAGGTGGTATTCGTCTATTTTACACTGAAACAAAAAGTAGGCATGTTGTGGCAGGAAAGATGTGCAGCAATGTCAGTAGGTTCAGTTACTCATAAGTAGAACTATTTAGTTGTAGTTACACCATTGAGAACAGCACAAGCTGTGTATAGAAGGGAGGGAACACAACAGTAGTGTTTATAGTATGTGGCGTGTATTGTACAATGCTGTGTTCACTTCCGTCTAGTAAGTAATTCATTTTTAGATTAACAAGCCCCTTAAAGGTTAATTCATAAGGGTTATTTATGAGTAGGACTCACTTTGAGCATAGCTAAAGCACAACTGCTCTGACATCACAAGTACTAGGACAAAAGGCTTGTTTTACTGAAATGCTTAAGGAACATAAGTGACATGTTTAGGGAACATACAGATTACTTAAAAAGTATGTATGGACAAGACTGTATTCACCTTTAGGGATACGCATGTAGCAAAGAGAGTCCTCACTAAGGCTTCATATTCATCCTGAACCTGCTTCTTGACCACTGCTGCAGCAGCATTGGTTTCCTCTTCTACATCTTGAAGCTTGGCTCTCAGTGCGGTTATTTCAATAATGAGCTCATGGCTCATGTCAGCAGTCTAAATGGAATAAAGATATCTCATGGAATAAAGATATCATCTGAAATTGAAAATATCATCAAACTTTGTCGGTGTTGGGTTTCATCAGAATCTAACAACTCATGTCGGAATTATACTCCACATATCCTGATTCCACTGACTTGATTTTGTTGACCCTTAAGTTTATACATTGAAAACACTCACTTGGCTGTAGCCAACAATTAATACAGTGATCATTTTTGTATTAATTTGTCTGACTAAAGGCTTGAGCAGTTTAGAAGGAAAGCTCATGTGATTTGGATTACAGAGATGGATTAGTTATTATTAAACAACAAGACTGCAGCCATGATGCAGTGCAGGGCACCTTGTGGCTTCTGGGTGCACACACCAGGCTACACTGAGAACTTATATATTTCTCTATGAATCTTAACACTTATGAAGCATCAGTACAAATACTGGTAATTACAGAGACAATTGAAAACATTGTAGAAATGTATACTAAATGCATACTACTGCATGTTACAAAAAAAATGTGCTGATCCAATGTGAATGAGTCATTGTTATCTTGTATGTGTGATTTACAGTGTTTAGTCACGCAATTGTTATGGCTACACTATTTTGCACCCCCATTTATTAACTGTTTATATATATATATATATATATATATATATATATATATATATATATATACATACATATATACATATACACACACATACATATACACAGCAGGTAAAATAAGTATTGAACACACCAACCTTTTTAGAGACCATCAGTTGGGACTGACCAATCTTATATTAATTTGCACTGGCAAGGGGCAGGATTGCTTTCTAATTACTGATAGATTTCAGCTGGTGTCTTGGCTTTCCATGCCTTTTTGTAAATCCCTTTCTTCATGTGGTCAATGCTTTTTCCCTGTGTCATTTCACATTATTACACATAACTTAATTTATGGACATTTATGGTTTGATTTCTTTGCATGTGTGGATTGCATGGGTCGTTGCTGATATTCGGTGAAAATTTTATTAAAATAGCCCCATTACACATATATTTACTGAGAAAAATGTTGGTGCCTTCAATACTTATTTTACCCGCTGTATACATATCTACAGTATGCTATATATATATATATATATATATATATGTGTGTGTGTGTTTGTGTCATACCTGCCGACTATCTGGCTGCCTAGTAGGGGCCGTGACATAGGTGTTAAGTGCGTGGGGACATTACGGTGTGATTATGTCATTATGGGGTTGCGATGATCCAAATCAGCTTGAATGAAGCTACATAGGCATAAGAGACTAAACGCGTTGAGGACCACAGTGATGCCCGCTACGTGAACCTGCTGCATCATTTCAGATAAGCCTTTAAGAAAATACTTTAATGTAATTATGCATTTTTTGTGTGTTATGTGTAGTGTATGTAATAAATTGCTTTTTAAAGTCATATACACTATGAGAGTATTTTTCTCTCCCCACCAATGCTCTTACCTGGAGTAAAGGGCCACTGATTCAATAAAGGGGCGTATTGTGTGGATTCAAGAATCATTACTACATGCCTATTTATTGGGCCCACACAGTACGCATTTACTTATTTAGCAGTGTGCAGTGAATTTACCTAATATACTACACTATATGGCGCTTGTTCTCACTTTTATATTACATAAATCCTTGGGACCATGCAACAACAGTCCATTTGGAGAACGGCAAGCAGCCACTGGACTTTGTAGCAGCTGGACTGTGAGAAATAACTTGGAGGATTACTGAAAGTGACAGGCAATTTGCTAAACTCCACACAAATGATTTTATTCACATTGATTCAGGAGACCTGATTACATCTATAGGAGTCTTTATACCATACAATTCAATTGATAGGCCAAAGACCATTATATAGGACCTGATCCTCATTGAATGGTGAAACATATTCCAGTTCTCAGGACTTTTTTGTATTACACCATATATGAACTGGTTGTGACCTTAGTGATTACCCCTGATGAAGTCCCAGAGGGGACGAAACACATAGGGTTTTATGTCAAACGTGATTACAAAGCATTGAAGTCGTCACCTTGATGGGTTTAAAGAAATCACAATCCGCCTAATCTGGAAAGTGATATTATCTATGTTTTATGTAAGAAATTATTGTATTAAAAATACTTTTAATTGAAAGATTTTTATCTGATTTTTACAATTAATTGGTCTTCGGGCCACTGTTTTTGGGCGATTCTTTCTGTTGAATGGGTGTACTAAATAAAAACAGAAAACTACCAGGTATCCATAAGTATGACAGACCGTGTAGGACCTGCAGCAAAATGGGGTCCCGTGATGTGGACTGCAGGCTTAAATGCTTTGATCAATCCATGAACCAAAACCCCATTGTTTATGTATTATTGTGAGTGATTTAACAATGGTGAGTGCAGAGTTTTCTGTTTTTATTTATTTAAGCAATGTGGTCACAAGCCACTTGCACCCCGGGCCTGGGAATGGCGACTGCAGGTATGCACCCCAAATCTGGGAGTGGCAAGCGCAGTGGATTTCTGACTTTATTTGGTTAATTTTTAATTAACCATTTTGTGTTCATAGCTTTCTCATGCACCCCTGTGCAAGCTCATTTATAATAACCTGTGTCAGCTGCCTTTTTGGTAGTATGATAGAAGCTATGTTTAGTGACTGTCTTGCCTTTAAACGCCATAAGTTAGTTGGCAGGTAAGATTTAAACCAGGTAAAAAAAATTCAGTTTAAACTCTGTGATAACAGCTTACCAGGTGTCCATAAGTATGACAGATAGTGTAGGACCTGATGTGGGCTGCAGGCTTAAATGCATTGATCAATCCATGAACCAAAACCCCATTGTTTATGTATTATTTTGAGTGATTTAACAATGGTGAGTGCATAGTTTACTGTTTATATATATATATATATTGATGAAGGTAGTCCCAAATGACAGAACCTCACACGGATATGCTGAACCAAGTGCTCTGTTAATTTGTCTGGATGGCTAAACAGACAGCACATTTGTTCAGCACCAAACAGCAAAACATTCAAAATTCTGTGAACCTATTTCTTAGTAGGAATAGACCAGCTAGCTATACACCTGCCCCTACAATGCGATACACTTAAATACCTCTACTCAAGCACTAATTACTTAACATATAGCTGATTACCCCCTATCTGTGTTTCTAATCCACAGCTCAGTCAATTAGCACTAGATATCCAAATAAGTAGCGCCCCCTTTGCCACATATTAGCCCATGCCCTTCCCGCCCCTTGCATCACCAAGTAGAGTGTGCTGATTTTGCAGAGAGAGTATCTGCCTTTTTATGCAGAACCCCTTATCTGTGCTCAAGTGAGAACCAAAACATCATTGGGTCACCTTAGCATTGACCTCCCTGTTGGTTTGCATCCAACAAAGGTACATGTAATCTCTTACAAGTGAAAACTCTCAACCATGTACTGTATATAATAACACATGGCTCAATGGTCTATGTGATGGCCAAGCACTCTTTTTCCACTGTGGTATACTCTAATTCCCTGGGCAACATTTTTCTCCTGAGATAGAAAACAGGTTTCTCTTCACCTTCTTTTCACAGTACAGTACACTACACTAAACCTACACTAGAGGCAACCATTAGAAGAATGAACCTTTGGTTAAAGTTAGATGCTTGTAGCACCAGAGAGGAGCATAGTGCCAATGATAAATAAAAAACAGGCTGCTTCAGCCACCTCGGTCTACAGCAGCAAATGGGACAATTCTTCCATAACATTTCTGTTAATGGAGCTGTCCAAGTGTCAAAAAGACTTAAAAATCGCCTGTAATATCCAATTAGCTCCAGGAAGATCCATAGCTGACTCTTTCAGTGGCTTTGGTCAGTTTTGAACTGCCTCTACTTTGTCCAGCTGTGGTTCTACCTGACCTTACCCTTGGCTTCCTGCATACACACCGCACATTTTTCCGGGTTAACAGTTAAGCCGTTATCACGTAAAGTTACTGGAACAGCCTTGAAATGGGTTTCCCAATCTTCAGTATGGATGACAATATCATCCAAATAAGCGCAGGCGTTATGGAGTGGCAAAACCTTGTCCATACCTTGCTGGAATGTAGCCGAAGCTCCATGTAAACCAAATGGGAGGACCTTGTTTTGAAATAGTCTGTCTGGGGTAAGCAGTCTTGACTCTAGCTAAGGGAGTGAGATCTGCCAGTAACCTTTTGTAAGGTCAAGGGTGGTTAAATACGACTGCTGTCCAGATTCCCAACTAACTTACTGACCCGAGGCATGAAATAGCTATCAAACAGGGAGACCTCATTCAATTTGCAGTAGTTGTTACAGAAATGTAAGCTTCCATCGGGTTTGAACACCAATACAATTGGGCTGTTACATTCTATGGTAGATTCTTCCACAACATCCAACTATAGAATTTTCTACACTTTCCTTTTTATTGCCTCAGGGAAACAATAGTGTTTTACCTTAACGACTATCCCTGGAGGGGTGATTATGTTGTGTTCTATCATGGTGGTAACCAAGAAGGGCAGATAACACATAATGGTTCCGTTGCACCATTTCCTCAGCTTGTAGTCTCCAATTTGGTGACAGAATTGCCCTATTGGGACCTTTGCCTGTACAACTACAGTACTGATCAATTTCCAGCTCATGACATGGTTTCAGGAGGTTGACATGGTAGGTTTGGTCTTCCTTCCTCTACCTCGACCTTCCTTACCCTGTAATTGATTATTTAGTAGAGGCCTTAACAGTGAGTAAGAAGTAAACAATTTACTCTCCTGAGTGGGCACTAAAACCCAATACCTTGTCACCAGATTGGAAAGATCCAACTACAGCAGCCCAACTATAGTTCCTCTTTTGGCGCGACTGTGCCAAATGCACATGTAATTGTACTATTGGTGACATCTTCCCCAACCTCTCATATAAGCTGAGGCACAAATTGGACCACATTAGATTTTTTAGGACTCTGTTTTTCCTAACCCTCTTTAAGGATATCCAGGATACCTATTGGTTGCCTACCATACAATAACTCATAGGGACTAGATACATTTTCAAGAGTGGCATTGTGAAGTAGATCATATTAAAAAGTATTTTAATGAAAATTCCAGTGGTAGTCCTCACCATGGGCTGGAGAATCCTCGTCCACAACTTCACCTGCCAAAGATGCTGGGAGTTGGTTCATTCCCCAGAGTTGTTAACGCTGACACTTAGTACTACGACACTTTGAGGAAGACATTCAGGTGGACCCCTGAATCAGATTTTTCTTTAGCACTGAAGAATGCAGTCTCAGTCTCTCTGACTGACACACTGTTTTTTTCTCATATATTGTTAAAATAGACATACAAACCCATGGAAAAAGGCTATATCAGTGTCTACTACTCCCTCATTTAAGAAAAGTATTTTTCTGAGGGAATGAGAAATCCTTCAGCCATAATACCTGATGACCTGAAGTATAACTGTTCTAATCATTCAAGTTTTTCTCCCTATTATGGTATGTTGCTATCAAAAATAAATATAATATGGATTTCTCACAGGGATGCCTGTTAAGACAAATCTGTGTTATCATTCCCTGGAATTGCACATGGCAGGCAAATTCATCCTGTCCAGAGCTGACAGAACAGTTCCCATATTGAATAATCTTCAAGTCCCTCTTCTGCGGTAGATGGGAGTGTGAGGAAGTAACTGGGGCAGCTGTATCTTTAAAGTCACATTGAGCACTTAGGAGTTTTCTGTCAGAGATTGATGAAAGAAGCTATAGGGCTGGTTTCTCCCACAAATATAGTGCATATTTTTCTCTCTGAACATAGCAGGCTGTCACTGTGTCATAATCCTCCTCAGCTATTAGTTGTGGGAAAATAAATAAGTACTCTAGTATAAAAATAGATTCTGATCATAACGATCATTCTCTGAAGTAGGCGCATGTTCAAGACTGATGTTCTCACTAAAAATAAATAAATCAATTTTCACAGGGATGGCGGCTCAGGCACATTCACAGACACAAAGTCCCTTGATATTGCCTGTAGTAGGCATATACATTTGGAAACCCATTCTCTGAATAAGGGATGATGCGACTGCTGGCCAACACTTTCCTTCCTGATAATTTTACTTCAGAGTCTGAGGGATTATTTCTTTATTTCTTCACAGCTTATACCGGAGGAGAAAGATGATGATACAGTGACAAGCCTTTATGAGGTTTTTTTTTTTTTTTTTTTAGTAAAACTCCTAAGTGAACAATGTGACTTTAAACTAAAGACACAGCGGTCTCAGTTACTTCCTCACACTCCCATCTACCACAGAGGGACTTGAGGAATATTCATTATGGGAAGGACAGCAATGGGTTTATCATGAGAGTACACTTTAACCACTTGCCTGGCATGGTCACATTTTTCCGACCACACCAGGCAGTGCTCTATCTGATCTGGACGCTATATTTCGAACAGTCAGATGGGTGGCTGCAGGAAGAGAATCATCTCGCAGCTGCTGCTCTCAGAGGGATTCCCTCTGCTTATCAGTACCCTCCCCCAGTTTCTGCTGTGTTGTTGTTCTCCAAGTACCAGCAAGTGAGGGAAGCTTGCTGGGAACTGTAGTTCTATTGCAAAAGATAATATTTTTAACTCTTTAAATTACACTACACTATATCAACCTGACACCAACCACTCCAGAAATAGTTCGGTGCTGGTTATGGAAAATACCCCTACACTTTTTGTCCCTTGTATTTCCATAACCAGGACTGGCTCAGAGCCTAGTGCTGGTTGCACTTAATACAGGGGACCCCTATGTTGTTTCTCCCCTGTATTTTAGCAAGCAGGGCTGGTTCTGAATAGCCTGGTACTGGTTGTGCTTAATACAGGGGACCCTTATGTTGTTTGTCCCCTGTGTTTAGCACAACCAGTACTGGGTCTCCAAAGCCCGGTGCTGGTTGTTCTTTTTTTTGGGGGGGGTGAAGCCACGCCATCTATTAGTTTACATTTTACACAGGTTTTAATTATTTTTTTTTTAACACAGAAGCACAGACGGATCTCACTGATCCGTCTGTGCATCGGTCTCTTCAAGGGAGATCGTTACCAAGATTGGACCGTTAACAACATGGTGCGTACACACTACACGATATGCTCCCTGAGCGATATCGTGTAGTGTGTCCCTGGCAGGCTGTGCTCAATGTCGTTCATGACATTGAGCACAGCCGCTGAACGATATCATTAACGATATCGTTCAGCGCTGTGCTCTTTCCAACATTCCCCAACATGCAGCAACCTAACGAGGTCGTCAGATTGTGCTGCATGTTCAGGCGATGGACAATGTCGGAAACGACCAGCGGGAGTGCGCATTGCTGGTCGTTTCCGACATAAAAGTGCACGATTTGTGCACGATTACTGAGCGATTGCACGATTACAATGTCGTAATCGTGCAGTCGCTCAGTAATATCGCCCAGTGTGTACCCACCATTAGTGTCGGTAGGTTAGTGATGGAAACATGTCACTCCCCTGCCTGTCAGCGGAGAATCGGGCTGCTTGCTGCCCAAGCCCACCAGCTGTTGCTAGGTGGCAATCTCCCGAAGAACAATCCAGTTCGTCTCAGACTTTCTTGCAAAAGCCTACAATTCCTTTCAATGATTTAGCAGACCTAACTGGGACAATGAGAGCCCTCTCCAACTTTTTTCCACATTCCTCTTCTATGCAGGAACTCCCCAAGTCTCACTTTTTTCTTACAAACCTGTCATTGCTAGTGAGGCATGATTTACCTGTCCTTCCATGTCATATGATAGATTTCCAATTAGGATTCACTGCCAATTCCAAGCAACAGGCCTCTGATTGTAATGATAACATCAGATGTGTCTCCACTAGGATAGAAGGATTTCTCCCATCACAGAGCTATAAGAGGAGGATGGTCAGGGGAAGAATATAGCCTTCATATAAGTACTTTAGAACTGAAAGCTGAGAAAATTACTTTTCAATCTCTTTAACCTCCTAAGACACACAATGCTATAGGTCTTCTTTGGACAATATGACAGCTATGTCCAACATATACTGTATAGAATGGGGGAAATATTTTAATGTTCCTTTGCATGGAAGCTTTGGACATTTGGCAGGGCACCATAGAAAAGAACATAATTATAAAAGCAATAGACTTGCCTGGAAATAATTAACTGGCAGATTCCCTTTCCCCTCTTTTTTGACTACCTTATCAGATATTGGGGCTAATTCTGAGATGGGCGCTAAGTGCACATAGTTGAGCAATTATATGCTACTGCCCATGTGCTAAAATATTCTGAAAACCCCAGGTCCTTGGCTGAAACCTCCGTTGTGCTCTGCCTTCTGTCCCTGAGATCCAGCGTCTGAGGTGTACTGGGCACAGACAGTCACCATCTTAGATCCGTCTACCCTTGTGGTTGCCGCTCTACACTCTGATGGTTCGGTGCACTTCACTTGGGGCAGCAGACTCCTTCCCTGATGAGCTCCTAGACTCCAGCGGTGATTCCTTTTGCCTGCTGCCTCTTGCTGGGATCTTTCTGCTGGCTTCCTTCTCCCGAGGGTGGCCTGCAATGGCAGCGGCCATCTTGCTTCAGTGCCCTGCAAACTTGGAATCTAAGCAGCTTGTGGAGCACAGTGGCTATTATTTATTCATCCTGTAATGTGATAGATGTCCTCCTTTTCTCTGGCTCATATTAAGCGTTGCAGGTTGGGAACTGTTTATTGCTGAGTGCTGTGATTTTCTTCCTGGTGCCTTCCTCTGTCTCAATTTACCTACAGCTCTGCCTACTGTCTCCCCATTGTTGTCTCCGTTGTGATCTCCTGCTCAAGTGTCTCTTGCATGACCCAGCCATGGGTATATCTTGACATACATCAGGATCAGCAGCTTGACTGGAGAAATTTGCCTGATACTCTCAAATACCTTTACAGAATGACCCTTCCCCCCTCCGATAACCCAGCTCCCCCTCCCTTGCTAGTGCCATTAACACACCTCCCTCCATCTCTTCAACAAAATCTTTAAACTATAACTACAAGTTGACATTTCCCTGCTCCGGAAGGATCTCCTAAAATTTGGGAAATGGTCAGTGAGGCTCAACATTGCATTTAGGACCTGGAAGACCTTACTTCTCGGAAAGACAAGTTATCTGTTCTGTCCTCTCAGATGACTACTGGTAAATCTAAACTCTACATAGTAGGGCAGGTGTTGGAGGAATAATTTACATTTCGTGCGTTTCCTGAAGCAAGCCAAGAAATTCCTTGAGGAGTAGCTCATCACCACCTTCGGTAGAGATGTCTTCACTCCCCAGTACACAGTGGAGCATGCACATTGCCTTCACCTTCCAGCTGGCTCCTCCAGGGACACCTTCCCGGACATTTAAAGCCTGCCTTCTCCACTTTAAAGACCTGAACTGTCCTGTGACTTGTTCATCTTTATGGCCCTCTCAAATTTGACAATTACTCTGTTATGACATCCTGACTTTGTTATGGATGTTCAAAAGCATTGCTCTCAATTTATGAATATTTATTTTATCGCTAAGCCTGTCTGCAGAATGCACTCTGATATTCTTCAATTGTCTCACTAATATGACTATATATCCTCCATGTAACCTTGTGTGTGAGGAACTCCATTCCTCAACAGGAGAGACATGCTAGTTATAGCTTTTGACCTTATAAGCCCTCCCTTCTTAGTTTGATTTTCTCTTTTTAGCGTTTCTAAGCTAAATATAAATTTTTCTCTGGTTGACGTGGTGGTCCAGCTAGTTCTGCTGGCCCCCATGCTACTCAGATGTTTCATTGGGTAGTTATTTAAGTTGTTAGTTCCATTTCTGGAATTTGAATTCCATTTGGCTTGAATTGATGGGGGCTGGTTCTGAGCTTGTAGTTGCGTGGAAGATTTATGTCTCTGAACATGCCTCTTGCATGATCCCTTTCTTTTGTGGGACTCCTATAAGGTATTTCTTAGCGGTACATTCATTACATGGGTGGCTGAGATTAAGCATTTTAGTAGGCAGAGAGGTGGAACTGGAACAGAAGTTTTGATATTTAGAGTCTCAATACTTGGCCTCTCATCCCGCCCCTGACAGAACACTGCTGCTTTCTGCCCAATGGGAGTAGTCGAAGTACTTCTATGACAAATCTAAGCATAGGCTCCTGTTTTCTAGGCTTCTGTATTATCCCCAGGCTGACCTCAGGGGGCAGATATCTGGCTTAGGAGGAAAGCACCAATACGCCAATACCAGTCAGGGCTGTTTTAACAGATTTGTAGGTCCTAGGGAAAGTAATGCATTTGGGCCCCTACAATTGGACACCCACTGTCCCTCCCCCATTAATAAAATCAAGCCCCAGAATAAACACCCACTGCTCCCTCACCCCAATTGATAAAATCAGACCCCAGAGCAGATGCCCAATTGCCACCCCCCAATTAGTAAAAGAAGACCACAGATGTGACATAACAATCCCCTCCTGCACATTTAAAAAAAAATAAAAAATCATACCTCAAATTAAAAAACAAAACAAAAACCAACAACATTACCCCTCCTGCAGTCCAGCACCATCTCTCCAAATGCTTCAGTACAGTAAATGGCTGTCAGTACTCTGGATCTATCCACCAATCAGCCATCCATCATTCAGCATGTTGACAGCCACTCACTATCTAGGCTGCAGGCTGGGATACAGGTGAAAAATGCTGCCTGGACACTCTGATTGTCTGTAATTCACAATGAGAGTGGCCTAGGAGCATCTTTCTCTTCCTGCCTCTCAGCTGGCTGGCCTGTGCACAGGATGAGCGGCTGTTGAAAAAAACAATAAATTGACTGAAAAGAATGAGCGGCTGCAGACCTTTTTTATTTGGGGTGATAAGAGGGTCCGTGCTGATCTCTGTATACTGTCTAAATCCAAGGCCTCCGGGGGCTTGGCCCTTCCCAACCGTCGATTATACGATTTTGACTCTCAGTTTACCCAGTTGGTGTGCTGGATGTCACCCCAGTGGGACACTACTAGCTTTTTGGCTAAGCAGACTGGGTCCCCACTTACTCTGTTGCAGTTTTTACTTTCTAAAATTTCCCAGTACTGGTTTTGCTCTTCTCTTGTGCCAGGCCACCATGGTCTGGCATTTTACTCAACATTTATTTATAGGGGTGACAGACCCTGACTCTGAGGGTGTGGTATGACTTGTCGATAATCAGAAGGTTGATGTTCAGATTGTGGATAAGATTCTAAATGTCAACAGTCAGAATGATGACATGGTCATTAGGTCGACAACCAATATGTATTATTTATTATTTACCAGTTATTTATATAGCGCACACATATTCCACAGTGCTTTACAGAGAATATATTACCATTCACATCAGTCCATGCCCCAGTGGAGCTTACAATCTATATTCCCTACCACATGCTCACACACATACACACTAGTGTTAATTTGTGTTGGGAGCCAATTAACCTAACAGTGTTTTGAAGTGTGGGAGGAAACCGTAGTACCCGAAGGCTACACACGCAAGCACAGGGAGAATATACAAACTCAGCACAGGTAGGGCCATGGTGGGAATCGGACCCATGACCTCAGTGCTATGTAGAAATGCATTAAGGTCAACATGATCAATATGTCAGCATGTCAACATTTAACATGTCAACCCCAAAATGTCAACATGCTAGTGTTCATATTCTGACCTGTTGACCCTCTAAATGTCGACAAGTCGACCGGATATCTACCCTGAGCTGGGAGCGATCAACACGGACAATATTTGAATACTACAGTATATGGGGTCTCCTTTGTGAGACAACAGTACTCAGACGGTGTCTTTTACTCCTTAACACATTGTCTTCTAAGTATGGCCTTTTACGGATGCCTCCATCTTAGAAACGCTGCGTGCCCAGTTCTAAAAAGAAGATCTTCATTTTGTATGCAGACCTCAACTCGCGCATGCAAAAAAGGGCCACACCTTTGGTATGACGTTTGTAACAAACCAGATCCACATAAAATACATTTTGAAATCCAGATCCACATAAAATACTTTTAAAAACCACATCCATATAAAATACATTGAAAAAGTCAGAGCCACATAAAATATGTTTTAAAAACCGAACCGCATCACAGCAAAGTAAGAGACGCATGTGGCTCGAGAGCCGCGGGTTGGCCACTCCTGTTCTAGGCAATAGGACTGCCACCTAGCAAATGCGTCCATCCCACCCTCTCAAAAATTACAAAGTAACTTTTGCATCCTGTCGGTTACTCTTCCAATACATTTATTCTATTATCTTTTCTTACATTCACATTGACTCGCCGAGGGACTAGAAAACAACACATAGGGCTACATTTAACAACAAACCTTAATACCAGGGGCATATTTAATAGTATCACAGTGATACAAACAAATATGGTGTTTAACATTACTTACCTCTCCAGTGAGGTCCAGCGATGTCTCCCTTCTTGGCGGCATCCTCCTCACTGTTGCTGGCAGCCTACCACAGCCAGCATCAGGCTTCTGTGTCATGCACAATCTCGACAGCCAGTCTGCATATGTGCATGACACTTTTACCCAGCAGGGACTCAGCAATACCTGGAAGGCTTTGCTAATTGGGGATTTCTACTGGAGAAGGGGACCGATCACTTGGGACAAGGTGAGTATGTATGAGTGTGTTTTGTGTGTAATACACTTATGCTGGCACTTGTAGTTCCAAAGGGCAGGCACGCTGGCACCCCTAGTCTCACTGTAAAAACCACTAGTAGCCATTTATTATTGGGTTCCGGACTATAGACAGACAGTAATTAGTTAGACAATGTCTAGATAGATACCAGATGTTAGACAGTTAATAGTTAGACAAGGATAAAAGTTCGACACAGACAAAAGTCAGACACACTAAAGTAAAAAGTTCGACAGGTACAAAAGATCGACAGGGTCAAAAGTTCGACATGAAAAAGATGAACACAAAAATGGTCAACATTTTTTTAATTATTTTTTAAGATTAGGGTTAGGTTTAGGGTTAGGGTTAGGCACTTACTGGAGGGTTAGGGTTAGGTACTTACCCCCACGGTTAGGGTTAGGCACTTACCCAGACGGTTAGGGTTAGGCACCAGGAGGGAGGATTAGGGTTAGGCACCAAGGGGAGGGTTAGGGCTAGGGTGAAGATTAGGGCTAAAAAAACAAAAATAAAATTGTCGACCATTTTTGTGTCGCACTTTTGACCCTGTCGACCTTTTGTACCTGTCGAACTTTTTACATGTCTATCTTTAGTGTGTCTGACTTTTGTTTGTGTCTAACTTTTTTCCCTGTCTAACTATTGACTGTCTAACATCTGGTGTCTATCTAGACATTGTCTAATTACTGTCTCTCTCTTATACCACACCCTTCATTATTAATACTATTAACCCTGCACCCACCGACCAGGAGTGAAGAGAAGAGCCCCGGGCTTCAGCCCAGGCCTGGGGTGGTCAGGATAGGGGAGACCCCTTAATTGGGGGAGTCCCCACCTTCCCTGGGATCCTCAGCCTGGGCTGACTAGTTTGGGGTGTTAATGCTTTGGTCGGGGTGACACGGTGAAAGGGTCCCCTGGCTGTGGTATTACACTCCGGCTACTTTGAGTCCGCT